>OU753567.1:12400000-14800000 GCA_916701695.1 Agrochola macilenta
ATAGTCGTGAAACCCTGGATTATTTAAGAGGTAGGATAACGCGTCCTGTATGGACTACGGGATGATGGGATATTGTGCTGCGTTAAAAAAACACAAACAAGAAGGCAAACAACTTCTGAACTAACGGCGTTCTGACTTGTAGTTTTCAGTGTCGAATTCAATGACGTTTAATATGAATTGATGGTCGACTTGACCGCGTGTCCTCTAGACATCAGACGGCATGGCGTCCATACGAGGTCGGTTGCACCTGACACGGAGCGGCGTACTAAGCCAAGCGCATATTACAGCCGCAACGGCCCGTAGAACAACGCATTTCGTACAAAAAAGTGTGGTGCGGCCGCCTGCAGTGTGCGTTGGTTCATAGAAAATGTACGAAAGTGGTGAAGGAGGATTTTTGCAATGCGTTGCGTTGCGGTGTGGAGAGCCATCATCTGCGTTATACTTTAATCAGTAATGACGTGCTGTGACCGCAGCCGCGACAATGCATTCGTGTTTGACTTACGAACCTTTATTCAAAGGGCATTCAGACTATGACTTTAGACTATTGTTTTCAAAGGTAAATCTGATTTAACTTAACTTTTACATAAAAGGTATCACTTTAGTAGGTACACACTAGTGATACAAATAATATGACCTGTGATTTTTTTCTATTTGTGTCTAATTTTGTTACGTATTAACTATACTGCCTCGTGTTTCTACGTTTTATTATTTTATGCGTATAGATAAGACAGGTGTAAGAATCGTAAAATTAATGTTTTATCGGTAAGTACGAGTATGTATGCATTTTTTAAATTCTCCACGTATAATGAGTACCCTACACCAAATATATAAGATTGGGGTTTAAATGGTCAGGCCAAAGTGTTACGAGTGTTCGAAAACATGTTTACTCTCAAACACGTTGTTGTCTTTTTTATTCTGCAAAATACAGTATCTTTATTCTGTTTGGCCTATCCTGACAGTTTAGAATCCTCGAACACCGAAAAGTCATGGGATTGTGATGGTATTGTATTAAAATAATCTTATTCCATAAACATCTAATTGCTTATTTCTCTGATTTTATGTGTATTTTATTTCAGAAGAGGATGACTTCTTAAAGAAAAATTGTCCTGAAGGACACAGCATCATAAGTCACAGCGATATAATATATTTGATTGAAGACAAGGCAGATATATTAAAAATTAAGGAAAATTTAGTAAACCGTAATTACCCTGTTGCGGAAGAAATATTTGAATACTATATGAGTGAATTAATAGCATTCGAGGAAAATTTTGAAGACCGTCCGGAACATATGCTTCACATACTGCACGATATGGATCGTTTACGCCAGAAACTAGAACCCAACGTAGAGGAGATTGCGAATATGTTAGAAAATAATGACAACATCGAAGATAACATTAATGATGTCATAGAAGAGTCTGCTATTCAGCTAAATCAATTAGAAAAGTATAAAAACATGTGTAAAATTAACTGTGAAGAAATCGGCATCGAAAACAGTGCGTAAAGTTTTAGTAGTTTTAATATTATGTTAAAGAAGAAAACGACTAACAAACATGTGCACTTTGAAAATTCTTAAATAATCTTTAAAACTTTTCAGGGTTTGCACATAAGATAGATCCCTTCATTGTTTCACAATCTGTTGGCATGCATTGCGTTGGAATTAAAGATCTCAATAATAACATTAATAAGAAACTAAGTGAGGTGCAAGCGCAATATGACGTAGAATTGAATCAGCTGCTTGAAATTAGAGAAAAGACGTATGCACAAAAACTTACAGAATTGAAAATTAATTTAAAAGAAGCTGCAGTAAAACAGTTTGGTATGACAATGTATGATATTTTAAGTCTACAAGACGATTATCATCATTTCGTCAAATATTTAAAACACGTTAATATTTCCTCCGAAATATTTAATATACTGGAAAATAATGCTGAAATTAGCTTCAGACTAATTGGACTGCACCGCGATTTGGAGAAATATCGACGTTATTGCACGACGTGTAATATGAACCAAAGGGTTAAACGCAGTAAGTAGATTTCAAAGTATAGTATGTATGTATAAATTGTATATATTTATGATATGAAATTGGTATACTAGAGTCTCATATACAATGTCGCCCATGGGCATGTGACCGCCCGTATTTTTCTGAATATTCATGAAAAATTATCGAAAATTAACTTTAAAAGGGGGGGTTTATCTTTAATTATTTTTATTATTTTTTCATATTTTTTTTTTCTGTATCCCTGTTTCTCTTTAATATTTTTCATGTTATTCAGTTTTTTATGTTTTTAGTAGCGTTTGCCATATCTTCTGTTATTGGCTCGATTTGGATTCTGTTTATTATTTCTAATAGCTTATGAGTTATTTCATCGGATTAACTAAATTTTTTTAGTTAAATTGGTCGACTATGAAAAAAAAACGGAGGTGAAGATTTTTTTTTCCAAAAAAACAGTACTCATTTATTTTTAAAAAAACAAGAGTAAATCTATAAAATCATAGCGGGATAAAAAAATTAAGAAATTTAAAAATAATTAAAGATAAACCCCCCCTTTTTAAGTTTATTTTCGATAATTTGTCATGAATATTCAGAAAAATACGGGCGGTCACATGCCCATGGGCGACATTGTATAATAGTAGTCGTAGTCTCATAAACAGTTTGAATTTCAGTTTGTTTCAAAATGTTTTGTGACTTTAGTTTGTTCCTTTCAAATAGGAATAGGTCACCACTATAGACAATCTAATCGAGACTGTTGAAGAACATATACCTATAATTAATCTTTTTTCTATTACAGATGTCTTAGACTTGCTCAATGACAAATTAGACGGCGTAGACGAGTCGCTTGCACCAATAGAAATAATAACAGATGCTAAAACTTGTAACATAGACGAGTTAATAAAAACTACAATAGATGAAATCAGGGAAAGTATCAAAAGTAATTTCACTAGCATGTTTGACGAGCTGGACCAAAAGTTAAACGATCCTTATTTTATTGACTCCATTTTAAGTAAACTACATTCGATACAAATTGAAATAGAGAACGTTATTAAAACGGAACAGGAAGCTTTGCACAGACTAAGCAGCCGTATCTCAGAAGCGTCGATAGACAAAATACTCGCTTTATCAAAGGAGTCCAAACAAATTATACAGAATCTGGAGTCTGCTAAGCAATTTATTGATCAGTTTATTTAAAAAAATCTATGTGATTGTAAACAAAGAATACAACGTTTGTGTAAAATATTTTTTTCATTTTCCTGTCTTAACTTTAGCTAATATTGAGTGAGTTGTCAAAAGACTTTTTTGTTCATTTCATAATATGAGCCTTTGGCAGCGCATTGGTAATAAAGGGTTACCAACCGGCCAGATAGTCGATTACCGATTCAGCTCTTCAATAAATCTGAATTGGTATAGTGCGCGGACGCATACAGTAGTGTTGTAGGTACTTATGCTGAATTAAATTTGTGAAGCGGTTCAAAGAGGCGTTGACATCAATTTGCAGAACGTACGTGTTATGATTGCCACACGACCGCACGCGCCAATGTACACTTAACCTGGGATAACTTATTTGATACTTCCTTTTAACTTTAGGAATATATCAACACTAGAAACTGTAGAATAGCTGATAATCTTATAGAAGCTTGTCATGATCGTTTGTACTTAGGCGTTATTAGAACTGTCACTGGTGCCAAATCTAGGTCCGGATGCCTGCGTTCTCCAGAAATAGCGAGGAAGATGATTACTATTTATGTACTGTGAGAAGAGTGGTGAATACAGAAAAATTAATCATTCAAAATCATCTATTTCTTTCATTTCTTAACCTTTTAATCAATTTAGTGGAACCGTGTCGTTTTGTCTTAAGAATGCATATTTCTTATTGAACATCATAATATACGACTTTGTGTTTAAAGTTAGCTGTATGTTTTATATCTGTCAGACTGTCGGGCAATATCCCTTTATAATAGGGCACAATGCAAGCGGCTTGCTGTCTAAACAGACCTGCGGACTCCTTGCAGTACATATACCTACGTAGGATCTTAAAGCATGCGGGTATATTTACTTGGAACAAAAACTTCTATTGCATATATACTAACAACTGCAAAATCAGGTGAATTAACATTTCAGTAATAGGGATGTTGACATAAAACTTTTTTGTCCGTCAGGTAGAATATGAAAAAATATTGGACACGTATTTTTTTTTCACGTAATCGAAAGATTACGGCAATACATTGAGTAATATTAGGCAATATTATTATGTTAAAATGTGGCATGACGACACTGCCCGATAGATTTTATACTGACTTGTGACGTAGCGAGCCCAAACTGACCAACTTTAATGCGTTTTATCTAAACCATTTTTTATTAAATAAGATAAAGCAAAAAATACGTGTCTAATACTTTTTTATCATCTGACTGACGGACTAAATCTTTTTTTTTTGTTTTTCCCCAGTCAATATACCTATTCAACAAACATGGATTTAACAGTTATGTCACCCACATCGCCATCAATACGGTACGGCCATTTTCCACATCTTATAAATATGAGATTGGACTTCCAACAGGAGGATGATAAATCAGAATCTTGTGTTTTATTCAGCATCAAAGCTAAATGCAGCACCCAATAATATCAGTGCAGCTTTATGTAAAGAGAATCACATGAAATAAGAAAAACAACGGTTTTCCCGTCCCGGCTGGACATGTAAGTCAAAAACATTATTAAAATGCAGCATCACGACGAACGAGCGTAAACCGGAGCCGGCTGGGGGAAAGGGGGGCGGTGGCGGGGAGGGGTTGAGGGCCGATGCATGGCCACAGACAAGGAAAACTAGTAGGACAACTACTCGATTTCTTCATTAACCATCCTTATCTTTAAACGTGAGGGAATGAAGGTAAATGGTCTTTAAACGTAAAACAAAAGGAAAGCAAAGTAGGTTATTGCCGCTAAAATTCGAGTTGAGCTATCCTTAATTGAGGAAATCCTTATGGAACGTGACTAAACTTGAATTTTACTCTCAGCAGGTGGATTATCTTGAGTTTGAACTCCGAATATTCCGAACTATTTACCTACTGTTTCGATGGCAAGAGGAACGACAAACGAAAAGAATAACTAAGATGAATATGTTTGTATTTGAACGCAAAACATTAAATACACAAGCATTCATCTTAGTTAAAAAAACATTTAGTTAGTAATAAAACGCGATATGGATAAGTATGAAACGTTGAGAATAGCGAAACACAAAACTGAACTTAAAGGCATTAAATGTAGAACAGTAAAATTTAAATCGAGTGTATTTGGTATTGAAAGTTAAAATCTATAACAAACTCCCAAACTGTCTATTAAGAATATGTCTCATCATCAAATACTTTTAAATTAAACCTAAAGTAATTTGTCTCATGTAAAACGTATTATTCAATTAACGAATTTCTTAATGACCGAATTATTGACTAAAATTGTTTTTGACTTATTTCATGTAAATTAAATGACCGTAATTAATTAAAAGGAATTATGTATATTAATCCTGCGACCCCGGCAGGCATCGGTCCTAGTGGACCCCGTCAGTTATGCTGACATCTCTTTGAGGCGTGCGAATGAATGAAGTATGAGGTTGACTAAAACTTGACATGTTAATTTTTTTTTTTTTTTTAACTTATTTACGTAAATTTAATAGTTATGTCTAATGAATGTAAAATGACCAATGCAATCCGACTAATATTATAAACGCGAAAGTTTGTATGTATGTTTGTGTGTGTGGATGTTTGTTACTCTTTCACGCAAAAACTACTGAACGGATTTGGATGAAATTTTACACACAGATAGTTCATAACCTGGATTAACACATAGGATGCTTTTTATCCCGATATTTTCACGGGATCGAGACTTATGCGGGTGAAACCGCGGGGCGCAGCTAATGGATAATAACCACCAACAATTAAGAGTGTAATTGTATTTTTATTAATTATTCTTTAACATAGCCAATAATATTGACATACATATAAATAGAGGTACGTAGAGTGACCAATGGGGAGGTGCGGTGGCTCCAATAATAAAGTATAGATTTATTAAATTTTATGTTCTTGGTATTAGAAAAGCATAAGACTAGTTTTTAAAACCCAAACGTTTCATAATACTTATTTAGGTGCTGTAAAATGAGGTTCAGCTTTTCTGCATAAGTCGACAAAATACATAGATAAGTTTTTCAAAGGAAGAGAAAATTATGAAGGTTGGGCATTCGCAGTGGATTTTATTTTATTTTGGAAGGCATGCAACAATGTGTCACGAAAGAAGGTGATCCAAACGACGCGAAAGGAAAAGCAAAAATAATTATCTTGATCTCAGTTTATTTGTGCATATCTAAAGTGAAGTTACTGCAAAAGGATTGTGGACAAAGTTAATATGATGACAATGCCTTCACGCGACGCATCGCATTATGTCTCAATTTGTGACTTCAATATTGTATACGAGTCAAAGATTGAACATTACAGGATTCAAGATCAGCGACGAGTGGATTGGCTCATTATTATTGGCGAGATTGCCTGCAATTTGGACCCATGATCATGGCGGTTGAACACTCTGACATTGAATTAACGGCCGACGCCATCAAAACCAAGTTGCTAGACATAGAAGACGGAAGCCATCTAACATACACTGCTTGTTCAATACCACAAAAAAACGACATATCGAGGAGATTGTTATCGCTGATAAATCGAAAGTTCCCGTCAAAGGCTGTGGAGATGTGCAAATAACTACAGTTGTTGGAGATACCGAGTACGAGATTCTAGTGACAGAAGTGTTAAACGTACCTAGCTTGGCAATAAACGTAATATCTGCTATCCAATTGATGAAAAAAGGCAACAAAGTGACATTTGAGGACAATTACTGTTTTATTTATAACCGGAAGGATGAACTTGTGGCTACTGCAGATTTGTCTGGAGGTGCCGGGCCACTGCACCCTGAGAATGGACAATAATCTCTTTGAAAAAGGTGTTGGAGTTTTCCGAGAGGGTATTGTTTATTGCGAATTTCTGCGGGCGGGGGAGCAGTATGCTCCTCGACGTTCTTCCAGGTGTCCCTCTGACTCCAATTTCTAAGGAAACCGTCCACGCTCTGTCCGAAAGGCTCAGGGAGTCCCTATATGTGGACGAGGCCCGAGCGTCCAGGCCCACCAAGTGCGCTGACATGCACTTCCTGGGCTTGGACGACTTTGTGACGGAAGGACACGTGGTGGCCGCTGTCTTTAGGACTGGGGGGTGCTCTACCGAGCAGGTTAGGGCAGGCACCATCCGTCCTGACTTCAAGGGGATGCGAACCGTTACGGTGAGCTGCCCCGAGTCAGCGGCCAAAAAAATTGCCGGGGAGCGCCGAAGGGTATTGGTGGGCTGGGTTTCACGCAGGTCAAACTGCTGGAACCCAGACCTCTGAAGCGCTTCCGCTGCCAGGTGGGCAACCATGTGGGAGCTAAATGCAACTCGGGCGTGGACCGCAGCGGTCACTGCTACCGCTGTGGTCAGCCCGGTCACAAGACCGGCTCGTGCAGTGCCACGCCGCATTGCGTCGTATGTGCGGCGGCTGGCAAGCCGGCCGGTCACCGGATTGGGAGCAAGGCCTGCGCGCCGACGGGCTTGCGTGGCAGCACGGTTCGGGGTGTCGTGGTAGGGGTATACTTCTTCCCGAGCCGAACTCTTGCCGAGTTCCACAACTCCCTTGCGAAGTTGAGAGTAGTCGTGTCGATTCCGTTCCCTTCCCGTGCTCGTACTCGGGGACTTCAATTCCAAGAATATGGCTTGGAGCTCCCGGACACACGGAGCAGGATGGTGGAGGACTGGGCTCTGGAGGCAGGCCTGGTCGACCTAAACCGGGGTTTTGGCCCCACATACCGTGCACGTGCGGATGCGGGGTGAATCAGTGTTGGACATCTCGTCCGCCAGCCCCGCTCTGTCGCCGCGTGTCGTTGACTGGCGCATCATGGAGGGGGTGGAGACCTACTCCGACCACCGATACATCCGGTTTGATTCTCTGCCCAGACCTCGAGCGCGCCGGTCCGACAGGCCCCGAGTGGTCCGCGGTGGGCGTTGAACCAGCTGGACCGGGAGCTCCTCCTGGAAGCCTTGATCGTGCAGGCCTAGGTGTCATCACTGGACAGGCCTGCTGACATCAACGACGAGGCGGAGTGGTTCCGGGAGGCCATGTCCGAAATATGTGACGTGGCAATGCCCCGGACGTGTCTCGCGCCAGGTGTACTGGTGGTCGCAGGAGCTGACGACTCTGCGCAATGCGTGCGTTGCTGCGCTACGCCGATACACCAGGCACCGCAGGCTCCGTACGCCTTCCGAATACGGAAGCTATTACGACGGAGCTGTACGAGGGGTATAGAGCGGCAAAAACCGCCCTCCAAGCGGAGATCCTGCGGGACAGGGCACTGGCCCGTGAGGAGTCGCTGGGGACTCTGAAAAGGGACCCGTGGGGATGCCTCTACAAAATGGTGCGGGAGAAACTCCACCCATGGACTCCCCCGCTGACGCAGAGTCTCCGGCCCTAGCTTATAGGGGACGTGGTGAGCGCTCTGTTCCCTTCGAGAGGAGAACATACCTTCCCACCCATGGCTCCGCCTACTGCGGTGCCCGATGCGGACCACACCGCCGGCGACGACGACAATGCTCCGGAGCTGACCGAGGTAGAGATGAGAGTGGCAGTACGTAGGCTGAATGCCTAAAAACAGCCCCAGGACCTGACGGCTTACCTGTAAAGCCTGGGTTCTAAAATAAATAAATGTAGTCTTTGCCTGGATTCTGCTGTTTCATTATAATAAGTCGAGAAAATAACTCCTTTTTCTGTATGATAGAATGGACAAAAGAAATAAAAAATTGTTTAAATAAAATCATCAGGTCAGCTCCAAGATACGAAATTATTGTATTGTCATCGGTCCTTGATTGTGCAAATATTCAAGTTAATCGAACGTCTTGAAGTTGGTGAAAATTACGTTGAAAGATTCCGTTACGTAGATAGATAGATGGATACAGGTCAAGCTAATAAAAATGTGTTAAAAATGTAGCGAATCCGAAATTGTACAACTTTTTTCGAGCCCGCTTTCCTCGCTTTTACATTATGCATTCTCATAATTCTTGAGTTTTTCTGCAAAACTCGATAAGTAAGTTCTAATATCTGTTTGAATCATCAAAAGAAAATTTTACCTATCCAAGAGGGTGGAATTTTCGACCTCACTTTCGCTCGCTTTTTATTCTTATGTTTAAGTCGATAAAGTAACTCAGGGGCGTAGGTAGTGAATTTAAAAGACAGTTAGGGGGCCGCGATTGTTAAAAGGTTGGGAACCCGTGTCTTAGTTGGAGGTGTGCAAAATGCATTCGTATTTTGTTAAGTATGTTTTTAACCAAACAACAGGTAGATTTTGTAAGTATAATTTGAAAAAGTGACCTAAAAGTCTAGGGCACACACTTCTTTAGGATATAATATGTTAACAGGATGAAATCTTCATCAATCAAAACTGTGGTTCACAAAATATTTGCCGTGGCCGTACCATAAATACAAAATGAATACCACAAGAATCATGATTTGCTCAATTCAATAAAAAATCGGAGTTGTCCCACTGCTAGCCACTAATGTCAGTACACCGGGTGCATGCACCGTGCGTCCGCAAGGACACAGAGGGCGCTGCAAGCGATGCGCCCTCGCCCGCGCGACCTGTCGACCTGCGCGCCCCCTGCTCGCTGCTGCAAGTCTGCAAGCCGTAGATAGGGAATTGTATAGTTAATGTATCAGTGTGTATCTTAAGAGATAACCAGAGCCTCTGAGAGTCACTTGAAAACGGATACTATCTCATGTTGTCGGGTCATACATTCCAAAGTATTCATACCATGACAGCCATTTTGTAGGGCCCCAGTTGTTACCTACAACAGTCAGAAAAAAAGTTTGTATACGTGAGACGGAGATAGAGAAAATATATTTCTGTCTCGTTTACACTTACTATTGGATCTAATTCCTGGATTTAAAAAGTGTGTCCTTGCCTCAATTGTTGTTATAGTGACTGGTCTATTGCTATACTCTGTCTACGTTGCAACTCTGTGCTCCGACTGACAGCACGCCACGCGCTCCACACAATACATACATTTTCACACATACATTTTCACAGATAGATAAAATTAAAAGCTTGTGTTACTCAGTAATTATCTCACTGAGACCGGTTAAGCTGAGCATTCGGTAAGTTTCATTTATCATGCATTTGCCACATTTTTTTTAATTAGAATGATAAGGCATAGCTTAAAATTTTTAATGTCATATTAGGTGGTGTCAACCAGTACGACCTCTGCTAAATATGGTCTGACGACCACAATAAAGAACGTTGATGGGGATATTGATATTGGTGATCATAGTAACAATGAATTTGTACCCAATAATTAGCTTGGATAAATATAATGTTCGTAGGCAGATGAGGAGATTTTACTTCATTTGAAACCATGGAGAATTTTCTTATCAAAAATCTATAAGAAAACATTTTATCAGGATAACCTTACCTATCTGTTAGTTAATGTATTTAAAGGTCCATAGTTCAATCACCAAACGGTATATTAATGGGCATTTTCAGTTGAAAAAATCTAACTTTGACAATATCTTCGGACAAAATTTATCGATCGGCGGCGGGGAGCCGTCTATCACTTTGAGACTTAAAACGTTTGAGATCCTATAATACCCTAAAAGTACTCATATGATTTAATTTAATCCTTTTAAACAAAAATGGTTTAAAATGATATGCTTTGTATTAATAGGCACATTAGTTTCTTAGGTCTGGCGAGATTATCAAGTTTTCAAATACAAGACGTCGTTAAAAGTCTGAAACATGAAAGTGACTTTCTCAGTAGGTACTACTTATCGTTAGTGTAGGTTTCGAGACAAGCTAGGACTAATCAAAAGTACGAAGTTGGTGTCACTGCAACGACAGCGGTCGTCGTCTCAGTGGCACTCGTAGTGTTGTCGTCAGCAGGTGACAACCGTTTTTGTAACCAGACTGCAGCCGACATTCAATTTTTTATAATGTTTATCGACCCAACCCGCAGCTCCATTCACTGTAGGTGCGCCGTTGAATTAATTTGTTTGTAGACATGGGTAGATAAAACAATGTCCCCTACAGCATCTGTCTGTCCGAAACGTTTAACTGATTTGGTTCCTATTTCCAGAGGTTATTTCGCAGTAAATGGATGCATGATTTTTTTATTGGTATTGATTACCTATAATAATTAATAGTATGTAAGTATGGGGTACGGGGACAATTTCTTTCAAAGTTCCTTTCATTACCTCATTTGAGATTTTTTGTCAGGGCCTGGTGCTTGAATATGTCGCAGAATATGTTTATTTGGGCGAGCTTATTTCACACAAAGACCAAATTACTAAGGAAATTGGAAGACGAATAATAAATGGGTGGATAAAATACTGGTTATTGAAGGATGTCATGAAAGCAACGGATCTAAGTATTGGATTAAAACGGAAGGTCTTCAACACATATATACTGCCTTGCATTACATATAGCAGCGAAACTTGGTCTCTCCCAAAACACCATAGAGAAATGCTGGCAAATTGCCAAAGATGAATGGAAAGGATTATGTCTGGTATTAAAAAACAAGACTCTGATTACAGAAAAGACAAAAGTTACTGATGTTCTTACCAAAATACACCAACAAAAGTGGAGGTGGACAGGCCACATGTTAAGAAGCATTCAAGACAAGGGGAGTAAACTTGTGACTGAATGGTAGAAGAGACATCCTGTAAACTACGGAAAAATACCACAAAGGAAAGATGTTCAGAATAGAAAGAGCTTATTATTTAGGTATAGGGTAGGGATATCGCGGCCCCGGCACACAGGCAACGGAAGGAACACGGGTGGGTTTTAGTCAGGGTACACAAGGTGTAATTGAAATATCTCAACAACTGAAACCAGTTATTTCAGAATCGAGAGAAGCACGTTTACACTACTTGTTAATAATGCATCAATTAGGTCTGAAATAAAATTTATGAAACAAACAATTATTTGCAATTTCAATTTATTACAATAAAATTTGCAGTAGCATCAACACGCGTTCTAGGCACTGCCACTGTCTAAGCCGCGCTTGCACCATGCCTACGTGGCTACGACGACGCTGCGCCTACGCGGCTACGACGCCGGGCCTACGCGGCTACAACACCACGCCTACGCGACTACGCCGCTTCCTCGCAGCGTTTTACGATACATTTCCGTCAAAGGTGAACAATTGCACATGAGCAAGACATTTAGATGAATAAAGATAGAGAATTTTGGTATCGGTAGCTATAAAACCGTATTTTACGGGTCAAGTCTGTCACCCGCCCCGACGCTTGCTCGAGTCATCCCGCGCCGGTGAGCCTGTAGCTTTAAATTCCCCTAATAATAATATTAATTCGATCCAGCCTGTCCATTGCTGTCCTCTCCCAGCGACGTGCTAAGCCGAGATCGGTACCCCACAGGGGTTGCCCCTAGCGCGAAGTCGCTTAGTTTATAAGTTTTATGCCCTGGCTGGACTTATTAAATTATTGAGGCTCCCACAGGAAAGTCCGGTTAAGCAGCCGACAACCTCCTTGGTTGAAATGCGAGATGCTATTCCCAAAAATAAAACGCATCAGGCAAAAAAGTATTGTGATAATCGGCTATAATCATCAATTACATGTAACAAAGTCGACCATTATTTCTATCATTTAATTTATTCCACATTGAATTGCGTGTGTCATTTTTGTGAAATTATAAGATTTGTGTGTACTCAGAATAGTGAATGATAAAGCGTCTACTGCTTAATTAGGAATCCAAATTGAACGATTCCAAGGAATAGAATTATGATGTTAAAATTAAAACCCATATTAATATAATACAATAAGTCATCTACAGGACCGAATCAAAGTACTGGTCTTATTGGAGTCCTTTGTAAATCAGATACAACATTAGGACACATGAATGTGACTATGACTTAAAAAAATATACCTACCTCATTTTTTTTTCGTTTATGCATAGATTTAATTTTAAAATTAATGTTTGTCATTCCTTAAGCGTGTTGTGTTACAATTAAAGTGTTGCCGTTATGGTTCGAGGTGCGAACTTGGGAGTTACAGAGGGTGCTTGTAGGACGTTGCAATACATCTAGTTCTGCATACCAATAGTGACTCACTCGACACACTAAGCTGTTTCAAACCTCTTGTAATTATTCAGTTTAATAGCCATGTCACCGATTGCAGTTATTTATTTTACATTTCTTTCGACACGACACCTTTTTCTATCACTTAATTTAACGTTTATCTGAAGTGGCCTGGTGGTCCATTCCAGAAAACATTGTTTTCTTATATTAACGTTTTTTATATAAAATATGTACCAATAGTTCGTAAGCCATTCCGTCTGTATCGTTCTAATCGAGCACACCTCCTAATTGCTGTAAGAATTGCAATTAAAGTTTATTTTAAAACTAAATCACTGCCGTTCATATTTGACTATATATCCAATTCAAAGTCCAAACAGCAGTAGCTATATACTCACCTAAAAATTTGGTACCTCATGCACTGTACTCAAATCGATTTTTGCAGCTGCTTATCGGTCTCGCTTTGAAAACATTTATGGGTTTTTTTAATGACGCTTTTCATATAAGAGACAAAAACCCCCAATATGCTCCTTCTGTGATCGTTGATTATAGGTACTTATCATCCATGCTAACATGTAAAACCTAGTGAATATCTTATTCATCCGTATTTTTGGCAGCTGGCCTAAAATAAAGATCATTTAAATATCGTTACTTATAATAAGAGAATATACCCGTACATACTCGTTCCTATACGAGTACATTTCGGAAAGTCTTTGAAGATTGTTTTTGAAGGAGTCATGTCAAGTCAGTGCTAGGAAAAACGGACACCCCTTTAAAAACTAATCTTAATAATATTTTTAATAACTATAGAGTCAAATGCAATAACAAGGAGAACAGGGAGGGGTAAAGGTGCAGCGCAGGTGTGGGGGGGTACCTACCGATGGAACTACATGATTGGTGTTTTAGCGCGCATCCGGCGTCGCGCGTAGATTTTCACACGGCGCTGCCCGAACAGGACTTCGATCTTAACGCTCCGACGACACATTTCCGGTGTCACGTACTTATTGCTCATTTATTATAGCCACTTCATTTTTATTTAGGGCGAATTTCACATACATACAAGCACACATCTAAACCGTTCAGATCTGTCGGTGTCAATGTTACACAACAATGATGACACTGACAGCTCTTGAACGTGGTTTATATGTGCTGGTCGTGTTCAGTTTCTTTGGTGAAATTTGCCCTTCAGTACCTACACTCCTTACCTACAGGAAATACCTCGTGTGCCGTTGACTTTCGCCGTCGGAGTTTAAGTGAAGACGAGAAATTCAACAGTTTTTATTAAGCTATTGAAATGAGGACGCAAGTAATTGGTTATATTTTTTTTTTTAGTTCCGTATACTTAAAGATAGTATCCAAAAAATAAGGGTGAGGTGCTCGCTGCTCGTCTTCGACGCATTTTACACTAGAAACAGTTATATACCGGGGTAAAAAAGCGAGAATTAAGAGGTCTCGTTAAAAGTCAATCTTTAACTTAAGTTAACTTTAACAGAGAGCTGAAAAGGCAGTAGCGTCTCCTTAGTTTAACACAAATAAATTTATAATAAAAACTAATTTAACACCAGCCAGTTCGTATTTACCACAAGCTACTGTATTAATTACCAGCCTATTAGTATTATTATGCTAATTATTGACTTAAAAATATACAGTTGAAGACTATCTTTCGGAAGAATCTTCAAGAACCATCTTTTAGCTTTATTTATTTACATTTTTAGACATAGATCGCTTTTAAAGCCATGAAGTATATATTTATTGTCATGGCATTCGTGATACAGGGTAATCCTTTTTTTTTTTTTTTTGGGTGGGAAATCATCAAATGACTCCTCCCGCTCTGGGCAGAGCGAGAGGGAGTGTCAGACTTTTACTGACTAAAACCCACCCGTGTTCCTTCCGTTGCCTATGTGCTGGGGCCGCGATATCCCTTTCGGACAGACCCGCAACCCCAGCAGGCATTGGTCCTTCCGGACCCCGTCAGTTGGTGCTGACATCCCTTTGAGGCGCGCGTGGAACACAACGCGCCGTCGACCCGGGCCTGGTCCTTATCGGACGGCGAGCTGCCCATCGCTCACCGTCCGCAGGCCCGCGCCTACGGTGGCCGGAAGTCAGCTTGTGACTCCCGACGCCCGGGGCGTCTCCTGCGGCGACTAGGGGCGCGAGGGCGTGCAGCTTCAATCTCCCTCGCGCGCTCCGCCTCCTCCTTCGCGAGCATAACTGCTTCGCAGAAGGAGGTGACGGCCTCCCATGCACTCTCGCTCCGGACCATGGCCTGTACCAGGGCCGGACGCGAGAGATCGCCGCCGCCGATCGCCTCCGTGAGGACACGGCGGTGCTCCGCCCAAGCCGGGCAGACCTCCACCGTATGCTCCACCGTGTCCTCCGGGCGATCCACACAATGGTGACACCCGGGCGTTTCCTCCCGCTTGATCCTGAACAGGAACCTCCCGAAGCAACCGTGTCCGGTGAGGACCTGCGTCAGGCGGAAGGTGAGGACGCCGTGGCGCCTCTCCAGCCACTCCTCAAAGAGGGGACTTACCGCCGCAATTGTGGCGTGCCCAATACAGGGGTAATCCTAGTACGAGTGCCAAAGCACTCCTTTGACGCCAAAGTGCACATTACATAAGACCAAATTTGTTTTAAGGAGATTTACTATACCCATTCTTCCAGTAAAAGGCTTAAAAAAAAAAAAGATAAAAATTATTAATTTTGAATACACAACCATTTCTTTTTTACATTTGATGTTGACTGATTAAAAATCGTTTTCACCAGTGATTGTTTAACAATATATCGTCAACTTTACTAGAAATGATTGAAGGTCAATTCAAAAATTCAACAGTCATTAATCAAACTATGTAGGCTGAGAATCAGCACTTTTCGAACGTCAAAATTACATAAGAGAGTCCCCCAAAACGCCCGACCTTCACCAGTTAGCTTCCTAGTGCTTTAGCTGGGAAGAGTGGCGCAATTAACTCCCCAGCACCCCTAGCTGTGCCTTTTATATTTAAATCATTATTCAAACTTTATTTCCAAGCTTCTAAGTTTTTACACCACGAAAATATGTGCCAGTAAAGCGGATTATACTGTCCCATACATTGTAAGATTGCTTAATTCATTTGGCAATAAATTCAGTATAAAATGTTATGTGCGCCTGAGACAGCAAACACGTAATTTATTTACCGTCAAATATTTTATATGTCGGCTATAACGACAGGGCACGATACATTGAGCCTTTTTATTACTGCACATATTCGAGCACGAAGTGCATTGCAACTTCGTAAGCTTTGTCAAATATGCACAAAAATGTTTTAAAAAAAAATTGAGTCCCTGGCCGCGGGGCATTGACCTCGAGTTTCACAATTTGTCCACCCCATTCACCGACATGAAAGGAACTTATTATAATGAGCTTGTCATATTACCTTATACAGAAATAAATGAGCCTAGAAGTTTAATTTTGAAGTCCAAAAATTCCGTCGACGTCTTTTCGAAAGCAGGTATTATTATAACAAGGTAAGTATTCGTTTGTTTTTTTAATAATGATGAATTAAGGAAGTAGTAAGGTACCTACTTCTATAGATTGGTCTAGCACCGTAATTAAAGCCTGCACAGGCGGAGTGCAGCATTAGGCGCTCCATTTAGAAGCGGTCTATAAATCAGCTGGACAGGAACGTTACAGGTACCAGGGAGAGAGCTGGTTTTATTTGGTCTATCTTCTGGTTTAGCAAATTGTTCTCTAGTTGGGATCGTTACAGCTAAGATTTATTATTGTTAGTGCTGTAAATCGTACCTTTTACAAAGTAGACGCCTATTTAAGAAACATTTAATGTTCGTTTATTACGAGTATATGTTGCTATGCAAGTTTTAATGTAGTGAATAGCGATTTTCTCTTAGTTTGTATAGATACATAGGTATAGAATATATTTTGAATTCTAGTTAACTCTCAGCAATCTATAGTCTGGTTTCAGTGGTTTGAAAGATATATGTGTGAGATTGAAAAATATAGATGAGGTACGTTTAACAGAACTAAGCAGAACAATATCTGTTTACATAATTGTCTATAAACTTTAGGTTGAACTGAAGAAATTAGAAAAAGACTGCGGAGTTGTTGTCTTGTTATAAGTATTAAATACAAGATTGTTATTGGCTAAAACTCTAATTTCTCATAATGTCTTGAAATATCAATGGCGAATCGGATATAGAGTTGAAAAGCTGCATCCAATAATATTTTATGAATACACTGTGGTGCAATGTAGACATTTAAATGATCGTCGTTTGCAGATTTCTCTTCACATGTCCATCGGATAACGTAATGTAAAGACTTCGTAAGTGCTGGTGAAATCGGTGGCAATGGCCAGCGGGGGCGCAGGGCGACGCCCCGGGGGCTCGGGTGCATTGTACACCGTGGTGCATCGAATGCAACATGCACCCCCCGCGCCGCACCCCTCACCCCACACTTAAGTACATCAATTCACTCTTCTCGAATAATCCGTGCATTGACGTCGCACTCGTAATCTCAAAGTTTGTACATCGACGTGCAATGTGCACTCAGTCGCAATATGCACGCGGAGCGCTAAACTGACACTGACCATCTCATTTAAACATTTTACGACCTCTAAAACGAAATGACGAGACATAACTAGAATTCCTAAAATAAAAGGCCAGACGAGTCTGACAAGTATGAGTCCAATTTACATGATTTAATACTCTACGTAAACTGTGCCCTAATTGACGTAGCCTGTATGCTAATAAGAAGATAACTATATTTTTACTTACGTTCATTCAAATAATATATACGTAATACATACACACATTCAGGCGTTCTTCCCTTGGGTGTAGGCAGAAACTATAGAACGCCATCTAACTACGCTCTTTACATTCTTAACTCTCTTCAAATAATATCCTTCCTAATATTATAAATCTGAAAGTTTGTGTTTGGATGCTTGTTACTCAATCACGCAAAATCGGATGAACGGATTTAGATGAAATTTGGCAGATATACAGTTTATAACCTGGATTAACACACAGAATAGTTTTTATCCTGGTAAAATATTCCCGTGAGATAATTTCCGGACACCACGCGGGCGAAGCTGCGAGCGAAAGCTACTCGTATTAAGAACATAAACGAGTAGTTTGGCTTGGTCGGCACCGGAACTCGAAGGCTAACAACAGAACTTACTTTGTAAAAAGATGCGCAAACATAAAACTTCTCTAAACTTCTTAGTGTTTCTCTAGTTGCTGACGATGTAGTTAGTTATTTCAGCGGAACCATCAGGAATGACATCACAAGCAGAGTAGAATAAACAACAGTAAGAAGATGCTAGACTTCATATGAGGTCAAACCTACAAGGCTAAACCTTGATGGCTTACAAAACTTACAAGCAAATCCTTAGATTTACAAAACACTGCGTGCTAAACAAACATAATCAAGTAGTGCAAGTTTAGTTCAGTTACTCACAATTGTAGAACATCAAAATGTAACGTACATAGGCGTCCCTCGAATTGAATCCAAATGGGACCAAGTTCAAAGTGGTTGCAAACTGAATGGGCATCAATCTGCGCCGAAGCTGGTTACATTTTACAGCGATTGAGGCAATAAAAGAGTGACCCGTCAGAGTTATCTTTGTAGATTTTTAGTATCCGTCTGGATTGAGGAGCCATGTCTCATATTTGAACGAGGGTACTACCAATATTAAGTAGTAAATTAGCCGATTTTGTAGGCCGGATCCTGGAATTTGTAGTAAAACCCTTAAAAGTTATACGACATTAAAGGTGGCTCTTCAATCCAGATGTCTGAATTGAGGAGCCACCTTAGAACTCGAAAACTAGCCAACGGATATTTTTGAAAATTTTGTAGGATTTAGTAGTACTTAAAACGGGTTTTGTAGGGCTGAATTTGAGATAGCTAACAATGCTTTGATTTTTCATAAAAATCCATAAATTTTACCGCGCTGTTTCTCGGAAAGTAATCAACCAATTACAACAGATTTTTAGTATAATTTAGTAGCAAATGTGATTTAATTTGTACAGTAAAAATTAAATGGAAAAACTGTATAATTTCGCTGATACAACACATTTTATGTGGCTCCTCGTATATGTACGTAGCTACTAAACTAGTTGATCAAATCGGACAGCAATAGCACCAATATTTAGTAGAAATTTCTACTAAATATTGGCATAATCCAAAATCCTTCACATTCAGTATTTCCAAAGAAATTAATAAATAAACATTCCTTAACAATTTAGTGTGGTACGAGAGCCCACGATCAAAACCATATCACATCGTTTTACTGCCAAAACCATATAAAATCGTTAGTTTAGATGATTCTCAACCCGACTCGGTGGGCAGTACCGGTCAGAAACGCACCAGTTTTACGGGAGCCTTTATGGATTCTAATGAAAAATCAAAGCATTGTAGCTTTCTTAAATTCAGCCCTACAAAACCCATTTTTTTAGTACAGGCTACGCATAAGTACTACTAAATCCTACAACATTTTCAAAAATATCCGTTGGCTAGTTTTCGAGGTGGTTAATAATATTAATAATAACTCCTCAATTCAGACGTCTGGATTGAGGAGCCACCTTTAATGTCTTATTACTTTTTAAGGGTTTTACTACAAATTCCAGGAGCCGGCCTACAAAATTTACTTTATTTATTTACTACTAAATATTGGTAGTACCCTCGTTCAAATATGAGACATGGCTCCTCAATCCAGACGGACACGATGTTTATGGGGCGACCCATGAGCCATGGCGACCACCTTGCTATAAGTATATGTATATTACAAGTACATACGTTAAATCTGGCGGCACACAGAAAAAACATGTTTACGAATCCGATAGTATTAAACGAGCAATATTTGTTTATATATTTGTAATCACGTTCTCGAAAACGGCTCTAACGATTTCGATGAAAGTTGGAATATAGGGAGTTACGGGGGCGATAAATCGATCTAGCTAGGTCACATATCTAGAAAACATCGTTTTCTCCGTATTTTCAAACGAGCAGAGCACGGTGCCCAAAGTTTAGAACAAGAGCTACCTTAGACTACTTATTTGACAATTGACATACATGGCAGCATGGACTAATTACATGCTGCCATGTCTGTAAGTACCTACTATCATGGCAGCATGGAATTAGTATGTACTATACATGGAATTAGTATGAACTATCCTATACTATTAAATGAGCTTTCTCTATTTTCACCTGAGCCGAGCTCGGTCGCCCAGGTACTATTTAATTAAATACCTACCGTGATACTACTATGTCCTGCTTATATTAAATTTGATAAAATTCCATCCAAACGATGTTCGTAGAAAAAAAATAGAGAGTTCACCGTGTTGTTTTTATTTCCATAGAAAACTGAAGACAAATCTAAATTGCATTTATCAAATTGAATGTTAATCCAGATACCTATGAATAATTCAAGCGAATGCATTTTCTCCATTTTCGTAGTAAAATGCTCCGTAGACACAATTCGAAACTTAACATTGCTTCTATTATCATCGGGGTACTACCGAGTGCCGGCTACCGACACTTTATGGTTATGGGCCATTAAATCCGCAAGTAGTAGTTGTTTGCGTATCGTGGTCCGCAGACTGTAGTACTATATCATATGTTCAGTAGAAGGCGTGCCACGATGCAGACTTTCCGGTAACGTCTGGCTTTATTCACACGTCTCCAGGAGTTAGTAGAGTGCGTCTATACAGTTAGTATAAATAAAATAATCTAAATCTGGTCTGAAAGTAGTAAGTATTTTTAGTAAGACCTGTTTTTTTTTTTTTGAGGTTGGGAAATCATCAAATGACTTCTCCCGCTCTGGGCGGAGCGAGAGGGCGTGTCAGACTTTTACTGACTAAAACCCACCCGTGTCCTTCCGTTGCCTGTGTGCCGGGGCCACGATATCCCTTTCGGACAAACCCGCAACCCCAGCAGGAAGTGACGGCCTCCCATGCACTCTCGCTCCGGACCATGGCCTGAACCAGGGCCGGACGCGAGAGATCGCCGCCGCCGATCGCCTCCGTGAGGACACGGCGGTGCTCCGCCCAAGCCGGGCAAACCTCCACCGTATGCTCCACCGTGTCCTCCGGGCGGTCCACACAATGCAAATGGTGACACCCGGGCGTTTCCTCCCGCTTTATCCTGAACAGGAACCTCCCGAAACAACCGTGTCCGGTGAGGTCCTGCGTCAGGCTGAAGGTGAGGACGCCGCCGTGGCGCCTCTCTAGCCACTTCTCAAAGAGGGGACTTATCGCCACAATTGTGGCGTGCCCAGCGCTGGGTTGCGACAATCGCACTTGCATGTCGCCATGTAGTAAGACCTGTCAATTCAATTTCAGACATAACAAGGTATCTTTGGAGATACTGGAGATACCTAAATACGTCTTATTAATTTTCGAACATGAAGAACGTGATTAAAAAAGCTTTAATTTCCGTGCGAGTAATTTAAGTAGGCCTCACATTTTACTAATATCGACATGTAAATCGAGCTTTCATAGAGCGGGAGCTTCAGGCCGTCGGGCTGACGTCGGGCCGACGCCGACCTCAGCCATCCGGCGTAACGTCGCGTTGCCGTCAGGCCTACCATGTCTGTCACCTCCTACACACTAGTTACGAATATTCCGATGCAACTTTTCTTTTCCCAAACAACATAATTTTTTAAAGTCGAATTGATTTTTATGTCATTTGCAACTTTAACATATATATATACGTGAATATTGAACTTGCCTGAGCTTCGTATATTTGGGCGAAGTGGCTGAGTGTCAAAGTAAGTAAAGTAAAGTAGGGCAATTTTATAAAAGCAGGTAAAAGTAAAAATACTCTTCGTGTATTCCACTCGTGGAATGTGAAGAAAGGAATACTTATAGCTGATATTTATGTCCTCAACTTCGTGACCCTTTTCCTTACGTTGGATAGGAGAAATATTACCTCAATCAATCTGCCTAGCCTTTTCCCAACTTTGTTGGGGTCGGCTTCCAGTCTAACCGGATGCAGCTGAATACCAGTATTTTACATGGAGCGACTGCCTATCTGACCTCCACAACCCAGTAACTGGGTAATACGATATCCCTTGGTAAGACTGGTGTCAGACTTTCGGGCTTCTGATGACTCGTAACGACTGTCAAAGATCCATGAATGACAGCCGGGACCAACGGCTTAACGTGCTTTCCGAGGCATGGAGGATTCTCGGTATGTAAAGATGGTCACCCATCCACGATCTATGGATCGACCAGTGCGGCTGTTGTTACTTAGCCACGAGCTCCTCCTTCTCAGGAGAAATATTACCTATTAGAGATATTCATTTATAGATAGAGGTATCTACCAAACATTCTTCGTCCATTTATAGATAGAGGTATCTTCCAAACATTCTTCGTCCATTTCATATTTGTTACGGAAGATAAGATTAGAAAAATGACGTAAAATTGCAATGTTATAAATCATAAAGAAGATTAAAACAACGTGCTACGAATGCAAAGAAATGGCTTGAGAAAAATGCCGCAATTTTATTTATTGTACGATAAGATTACATAAATATTCAAAACTTTTGATGAAACCTGTAGACATATTTCTATATAATCGTAGAACATTCACAAGTAGGCCATGCCAATTTATACAAGATAATCTCCGTCATTATATAATTTGTCTCACGAATTGCGTCGCCCATTGTCAACGTCGTAATTATGTTTGCTGTAACAAGATAGCGCAATTCAAATAATCACGAATGTTTCAATAGTATAATCCTGTGGAACAAATTGTTGGACCGCTACTTGAATCGGTTCCGCTGAGCAAACTCGCACGTAACTCGGCACGTAAATCGAGTCGAGCCGTCCAGCGGCATGCGTAGTGTCTCGTGGTGACGCACCAATAAATCCGTGTCGAGGCAAGGTCGGCGCGAGGGCGCGCGCTTAGTTCCCGCCTCGACCGCCGCCGGCAACGCCAAACAACGGGCAGACAGCGGGCGCATGAGTCAGCCTCGTCGTGCCCGCAACGCGCACCGCCACCGTCTGCCGAGCCGCCGCCGTCGCCGCCGCCGCCCGCTCCGCTGCCCACCGACGTGTTTACGTGGCCTGTGACACCTCGTAATCACCTGACTGCAACTACACACCACGACGATCTACATGTAATATACATAATTAAAACGCAGTATGCATGAAGCGAGAAATTAATGTCAGTCACACTTAAAATACATCGGCTGCGAAATACGTTGGAATAGTAGTAGAGTCATTGTGTTAAAAACCGTAACGCTGCCATTTTCTGTATAGTTTTTCTACAAATTATCAATATGACATCTTTGTTTTTTCATAAGTAAATTAACTAAGGTTCTTAAAACCAGGCTTTACATACATATAATGCTTGCTCTGTTACCAAATGTTCGTGACCTGTTGTGCAAAAGTTTCCCCGTATCCTGAAAAACTTTCTATCCAGCAAAGCTGACGTGATAATCGTTGGCGACTTCTAATGATGGTTAGTTTGGTCAAAGCACAACTTCGTTCGTCGTCAGTTTGTCCCTTTAGCATATCCTTTAGCCATAAGCTAAAGTAACCGCTTAATCAACGCATCAAATTCTAATCTATCTAAAAAATAATAATGTATAGGTCTAACCGGAAGTCTAGCAAACATCGATAAACTTGTCTATTATTAGATTCTTTTATACGTTAATCGTCCGGAAATTAGTCCCGTAAGTCTGGCTAGACTAGACACGCTACAAACAGACAGAATTGTACCTATACGTATAGACTCTCACCTCACTAACTGGCTCTTGTCGTATATATAGGTATATACCTACTGAGTTAAGTTGTATGAGATGATATCTAATTTAATCAATATTTAGTCATTTATTCTACATTTAAAACAATTTAATCGTATGTTTTCCACAACAATGTCTGCGAGATGCAGTCTGAAAAAACAAAATTGCAAAATACTTTCTACACTCTAAGACCATGTAGGTAAACGAATAGAATAATAAACCAAATACTATTAATAGTGATATAAATAGCTAGCAAATCCTAATATATTATCGTAGGAAGACTAGGTAAAAACCGGTAAACACCGGTTTGTAGTGGAGCAACATAATTTAAATTTTATTTTTACGCGCACCTAAGCTATCTATAATCATTTATATTTAATAGTCTACTTTTAATTACTTAACAAAGAAAGTTAAATCGATAAGATTTGAATTTAGATTTGGTGTTACGAAACTGGAATGTTGTAAATGTTGAGCCTCCAAACAAGTTTGTAAATTGTTTGAGCTTAATTTATTACTTAAAAATATAGTTGCATTACCTGATTCGGTTTAGTAATTTAATTTAGAAGTTTGCAGCCATTTATTACATACCCTTGTTAAGGTACAGACCTACGCACATAATATTTTGAAGTTCTTCGTAGAGCTTTTTAGCATTGGTACGAAACACTAAATACATGTAAGTTATTAATTAATTCAAACAAAAATGTTTGAAAACACTAGCAAGGTCAAGATGTCAATTAATCATAGGTACTACTTACATGTAAATTGTCTACACTGTCATGAAGTTGACTGGAAGCCTTGTTATGTACCTTTCTGTCTTATGATACACCTATCAACTGCGAATGCTTGCATAAGCTTAAGCATTTGCTGTGGTTTCGTCAATATTTCATCCACTTCTTTTCCTGGACCTACTCGTCCCGGGCAGCAGGACACTCGCACGAAAGACATAACCGCGAAGCTTGCGCGAACCCACTTGCGCGAAAAGACATTTCCGGGAATGGACTTTTGCGCGAAGGGACTTTTACGCGAATGGACTTTTGCGCGAATGGACTTTTGCGCGAATAGACATAAATATATATATATGCGCGAAAGACCCTTGCGCGAAAGACAGTTGTGCGAAGGATAGTTGCGTGAAAAAGTTGCGGCAATGAGATTTCTTCATAACATCACGCCTGTATACTTTCAAAGGGTTGGGCAGGGGTGTGTGGGTCAAATCTTGCAAGGTGAATTAAAACCACTTTATCTTGTCCTACGAGTTGAAATTTTACATGTTGGTTCAGTTTCGATGAAAATGCATTTTTATATGACGCAGAACCTGATTCTGCACCCAGAATTGGCTCCAGACGAGGGAATTCCTCAACGCTCAATAGTACAGACATGAAATTTTATGAACGCATTTAATAATGATAGTCCGCGTTCTAAAGTCCCTGCCTGCACCCCTGCTCAACACTTTGAAAGAATACAGGCGTGATTTTATGAAGAAATGTCATTACCGCAACTTTGCAACAAGTGGATTCGCGTAAGTGTCTTTCGCGCAAATGGATTCGCGCAAGTGTGCCAAATCCCTCGTCCCACAGGGTAATTGGGTAACACACTTACAATAGCAATGCCTTTCACTTTGACAATTCAACAGCATTCATTTCGTCATTTACGTTGTCGATCAAACAAATTTTTCTAACATATGAAGCAATGGATAAGCAATTAACTTCAAAATCCTTTGAATTGAAAGGGTATTGCGCAACTGGGGAGCTGCTTATTATGTGTCAAAGATAGAATTAAGGTCTTCACAATTGAGAACATAAAATTCGTATAGACTGTCAAGTACCTAGCCTGGATGCTTATCAGCGAGAGTCGTGACGGTAATACCGCTGTCACAGATATGATATGAGTCGGCGAGATTGAATAGGAAACGAGGTAACCTAACTATGGCGAGATTCTTAGATAGCACTGTAAGGTTGTCTGGGGCGTGACGACACATACATAATGTGCTGCATATTTACTGTTGCAATTTTGCTGCAAGGTTTTATTTGAAGTGTTTATTCAATGTAGAAGAAATTCTTAGTGTGGGACAAAGTTTAAAAAAAACAAAAAAAAAAAAAAAGAATTTGGCAGTGTCATATATATCGCTTCCTAGCGACTCGAGCAAAATATTTTAAAAAGAAAATTCGATTCTATTTCCTTTAAAGCACAAGCGTCAGGGTAGTCCGCGAAATTCAAATTTTCTTATGTTTTTTGCTATTTGCAGGTCAGTATCAGGTTGTATGTTGATCTAAATATGATTCGCGGCCGTATCAAATGTTTATTTATATAATTATAATCATAAAAATTATCAATACAACTCTCTAAGTTCATGTAATCCTATTGAATAACTATTTCATGAAATCATGACATTTTAGGATTATGCTAACTTAAGGAGTTGTATTGCTGATCCTAATGATTATAATTCTGCAAAGCCATATTTGTTACGATCACGAATCATATTTTAATCAACATACAACCTGACACTGACCTGCAAATTGCAAAAAACTAAAGAAATTTTGAATTTCGCGTTCTACCTTAGCGCATCCCCCTTAACGGGAGCTTAATACAGTGATGCTTTACGTGTTTTTATCTAATAAATATGAAAATATCAATAGGAAGAACTTAGTTGTTTATCCGGAGGAACTCATCTTCAATTTTAGCAGACGGTTCTTGTGTATACAAGTTCGATAAAAATAAAAGATAAAATCATCAGTTTGGCTAGACGTGTTGAGACTTTCCATAAACTCGCCACGTTATAATTTATCTATGACTGTTTTTGTTTGTCCCAAGCTGACATTTACGGTTCCGCAAAAACTGAAATCTGACATTTGAAGATCTCAAAAATTTGTTTTTGGTAGTATTGCGAACAGTTATCGCCGCGTCGGGCAAATCAAACGTGTCGAGAGAAGATTCTTGCTGCAAATAATTATGTCTGGTTATTCGTAGACTAAAAATAGACATATTTACATAAATGCAATGATTATACTCGCATTCACACTACAAACTCACACTTACACACTACACGATACTGGTAAGATACCAGTTGACATTGGAAAACTTTTTTTTTTTCACTTGTATTGGTATAATCGAACATCTAATCAGTATGCAGAGTAGGTACGAGTAGGTATCCTAAATTCCTGAATCATCATACACCGTTTTCGCAGATTGCATACTTTCATGTGGAAATAGAAATAGAAAATATTTATTGTCCAAGTTATACAGTAAGCAGGTTCAGATGTTAACAGCAAGATAAGACGTTTTGAGTAGCTTAAAATATTACCTACGTCTAGGTTACAATACTTATATTATTTGCCAGTGAGCCCCAAACTAGACAGATAGGTATTCTGTATATATGGCTCGAGGTACGAATATCAGAGTGGAGACTAGAGAGGTGATTTCAGTTATGGTATGTATTTCAATATGCAAAACGACGGCCGCCCGCGCCCCAGCCCCGTGTAATAATATCCAGTTAACATTCCCCATAAAGAAAAAAGTTTTTTTTATTTTTTTCGTTTTTCCTGAAAATTATCACTTACATAGACTCTCAGTACGATACCCTACTACACCCTCACGGATCGGACACAGTTTTTGTAACATGTTGTATGCTGCGTAGGAGTAGACATTCGGCCTATTTACTTCTAGTTTAAGTTATGGCTATATATAAGGCTTCCTGTTTCATCTTTTATATTATGTGAACTGTAATGAAGTAACCTGCACTTACTTCTATTGAGTGTGTATCGTCTCATTTTTAAGTAACGGTTAGTATTATAGTAGGTAATTTCAACTGTCTACCTATTACAGTTCATGAGATACAGCCCGCTGACAGACAGACAGACGGACAGCGGAGGCTTAATAATAGTGTTCCGTTTGGCACTCTACGGGAAATCTAAAAAGATACTGCAGATTCAAAATTTTATTTTTTTGGAGATGAACATGATCCCACAAATCATGACAGAAGTTACTCTGCGAAACGAGCGTTACGCTGTGAAATTACTTTTTTTTTAAAGTTTATTTACATCTGCGATGCGATGCGATGCGACATGCGATGTTAATGAGAAAACTATTATTAGGCTCATTTTAAATGTAGGTTTTTCTTTGCGAATTCGGCATTATAAACTTACTGTGAAAATAAAATCAGTTGTATATTATAACATTATTTCAAAACTAATGCCAGTGACACTCCTCGAGGGTTAACTTTAGTGCAAATGTATTGCCGGTGACCGCCCTGGAGTCAAATTGCAATATGTATGGCGGCATGACGTATGATCTCTATGAAAAATAGGTGGAGTCGAAAGTGTTAAATAAATAATGGCAATTCCTTCGAGTGGTGTGTCGTCACATAACATTTGTCTGCGATTATCTTCAGGCTTCGTTATCAGCGCCGATAGCACTTGCTACCTTTGATACGCTACGTTTGCACCACTTCACTCTGTCTGCGCTAATGTTTGTTAAGCTATGCTATGCTCTGTCTACCCACTAATGAGGTCAACATCACCTTTTGTAATTGCAGTGGAAAAATTCAACCGGGGAATACTTATCTTTAATATTTACATTGTAGGTAGTCGTTTAGTCATCAGTGTGGTTTTCATTTAACCAAGGCTGCTCAGTATTGAAGTGATTATTTTATCAAGTGGATGAGTATCAATCAAGTAGTCAGTTAGTCCCAAACAGTTACATTTCATCATTTTATGAAACTGTTTCTTCTCAGGTCAGTCAGTCAACAATCGAACTTAAATTTAATCATTTGCTTAATCATTTTTCATATGAGTCTCCTCTCGTTGAGAAGGAATCAATCACTCGATCAATGTGGGTATACATTTCGCCAGAGGTGGTGGTGGTGGCGCCAGAGGTGGTGGCGTTAGAGGTGTACGTAGAGTGGTACACCTCTGCCTAACCCTGCGGGGAATACATGCGTGATGGTATGTTTATGTTAGAATGGTACATTCACATAGTTTCACTAAAACATCTAACCGTTATTAGGTACGCGTTATCAATCTTTGATGTTCATATCTAAGTAGATATGCAGATACTTAATTTTAATACATTAATAAATTCAATGAAATTCTCGAAACAATTAGATCAAAAGTAAAAACATTACTTTCAATTTACTCCAGTTACCCACAAATAAAATAGGTAACGATAGAGATAACTTTTCTTCAATATCCAGTAACGATCAGTGAAAAATAATGAGGTTATCTGGAGATCAAACGTCGAGAGCGAAATTATAGATTCAAGTCCCTTTTTATTATTTATTTTATTCAGAGGTTAATAAGATTAACTTTCAGATCAGATTAAATTATAAGATAACTTCCTTTTTTCAAAGAAAATAAGACTTTTCTATCGATGTAAACAGATGCACTACCATATTCGATACGATATGATACTCGTCTCAAGTTTAACTTACGTTAAACGTTTAACAACGTTAAACTCTCTCTCATGTTTAATTTTAAGTTCAGGCATAAAAATTAATAAGCTGCAGGACGCAGACAACACATCTGGTTAAAGAAGAACTAAACTAATTTATCAAATAACAAAAAAAAAAGGCTAACCTAAATGATAAGAAGGTAGTTCTAAAACCAGCAGGTTCCATGATATATCTTGTCCTATCTATATCTAAGTATATTATATCTTTTGTCAATAACAAATCTAGCTGCCCGATTCCTAAACTCTCACTTATCTATGGCGCATCTTTTTATTAAGAAGTGTAGTTAGGTAAGATTAGGTTAGTTTTAATCCTTTTCAAAGAACCAACAGGGCATTTGAAAAAGCTGTGTGTTTAGGAACCGCGAAAAGACATAAAACACACGTAAGTGCTTCAATAAGCTACATAATTATACAGAATCGCAAAACCCTACGTTTGATTAAGGCTGGCAGAGACAACTCTCACAGATTTAATGACGCAACATTGTAAAATGTCAGTTCAGCAGACGACTTTAATCAGACTGAGTCATTTTATTTTCGGACAGTAAATTATTTATTATTGTGCTTATAATTTCAAATTTAAATATTCGCATCATAACAATTAACTGTAGTTATCAAATAATTTAAAACTGTGGGAATGTTAATGTGTGAATTTCGAGCATGAATTAAAAAGCCCCTTCATGTACCCTTGGAAAGGCCTTCGCTCGTAAGAAAGTCTCATAATGAAATTCGTAATTTAAATTGTACTAGCATTTACGCACGACTTTGCCAGCTATGACTTTATTATATTGTTAATTTTTGTAAAATATTACTTAATTATGTCAGCTATTAATGAATTAAACGTTGACATTATTTAAATATATGTCGTAGCAAAACGTAGCAGTGTGCTAACAAACTTCCGCGTTTACATGGGCATACGTAGAGTGGTTGTTCCAATGCGTAACCAAACACATTAGATAACTGATAAGAAAATATTCATCAGGATATCGAGAACACAACATGCGTAGGTGATTATTTTATTATAGTAAGTACCAGCCTACAACATTTAACCTAAATAAAAGAATCACGAACTGCTTTCAGGATTAAAAGTGGTCTGAACAATCAACAGAAAACCATTAAAGCCACGGATTACAGTAATGTTTTTTGTATAGTACGAAGTACCTACCAACCTAGTTGATTTGTGTGAACTGTTCCGTTTATAGGTAAGTAGAGGCCGCCTGCCGTCGGCAAGTCGCGGGCGGCGGGCGGCGGCGGCGCTGGGGAGAGGAATTTTGGCGGCCTTCCTGAAGAGCCTTCAGGTGACGCGTCGGGCCGTCTAGACGTCTGGCGCCTACCATGTGTCGCAAGCCTCACGTGACTTCATTGTCACGTCACTTTAGATATCGAACAAATCGAATGCAAACAATTGAATCTCTACTGTCTACGTGGTGTGGACGAATTCAAAGGTGTTCGGGTTTTCTAAAGAAATTGTTTATTGCGATTAGATTGCGCAGTTTGTAGACACACGTAGGTGAGTACATAATTACGTGACGTTTCATGGTCTTGTAAGATCATTAATCATTGTGTTATACAATATGTCTGAGTAATGGAATCGTCTGGAGTTGGGGAAATTATATGATAGGTAGGTACGGATAAGACTCTCTCATTGTGAGCCTTGAAAATTAATCATATCAATTATCCCTTGATAGGTAGGTACTAAAAATTTATTAATCTCGAAGAGTAATAAATTAGTTGTTTTGGGGTGCCAACGACGTGTAAACACAGTGAAGTCTGAAGAAAACGATCTATATTTCAGGTACGATTTCCTAAGTAATAATTGAAGAATGAAAGCACTAACTGTAGATTACCTAAAGTACCGATATAAGCCATTTGAAATGTGATTGTTATGTACCAAGAACTGAGGTCGAAATATAAACTCAGGTGATTTTAATGATGATATCGCGATATTTATCGATATTTTTGATGATATCGCGGCCCCGGCACACATGCAACGGAAGGAACACGGTGGGTTTTAGTCAGTAAAAGTCTGACACTCCCGCTCCGCCCAAAGCGGGAGAAGTTATTTGATAATTTACCAAAAAAAAAAAGAGATGATTTTAATGAATGCATTTTAATTTTTTAACATCCTGTAAAATATCAGTAGACAAAAGCACAATTATTTTAATAGCACGAATCACGAAGGAAAATGACTCTTTTTTTAAAGAAAGTGTTACGTATGAGTCATAAATAATAATGACAAAAAATTTAGACATCAGTCACAGTGATTATTTATAAAATTTAGATTGTCATAGAGCTATTAGCTGAATGTGGTTTCTAGAACTATTTCTATTGAAGCTATTATGTTGGTAGACACATTTTTCTCAGGCAGCGGAGCGTGGCGTCTGGTCTGGCTAGATTCCATACACTGAGGGCGAAAGCGGACGCGCTGGATACTCGACAGGAAGTAGATTATTTAGACAAAGGTGGGATTAGACAACAGTTTTATTGCAGTCTGCCACCTATACTTAATACTATGTAATTCGGGGCACACGCCGAAGCGAGTTTGCATAAAATGTGCAGTTAACTTGTTTGGATGTACAAGTCAAGTCGGTAAGAAATTGGTAATATTTTATCGACATAAGTATGGCAAAAATTACCTTTATTTTAAAGTAGGTACCTACTGTAAATGCAAACAAAATGACCCGGTAATAGTAGATTATTCACTAAGGGGATATAACAGTGTCTTAATGTCGAACTCAACGAAGGATTCTAGGGCTGCCGAGCGTAGAGAGGGAGTTGTGAGTTAACTCCTGAGTGCAGGGAGGGATTTAAGCTCCCCCAAGACCAAAACACCTTTATCCCCGAGGAGAATAGGTACTCTACTTTTCGTACATACTGCGAGGTACTTAATAAAAACCAATTCGATTCTCGGATTCGTAGTTCACGAAACTGTTAAATGACCGGGGAATACCTAGTATATGTGCAGTTTCACACTATTTTATATACTACTCATGCAATTTCATCAAAAACACTATAAATAATATCGTAAAAATGACGACCAAATCCAATAATCTAACACAACACGGGTACGCGTTACTGCAACCGATCAGCTGTTGCGATGACCATTACCTCCTGCCGCCATTACCTCCACAGATCATCACAGATGGTAAAAGTTATCATACGAATTATTTAGTTGACGTTCCTTAATCAAATCACATTATGCACCAGCGGGTTATCACGAAATTCAGTACAATATGATTTGCCCGGCTTAGAGCCTCGGTCTTACTTTAGGTTAGGTTTGCATGACATATAATTTGACATTAGCGAGCAGGTGGTGTGAGCTATTTGGTCTGCAGGTAAAGTTCACAGAGAGCGTAGGAGTCAAATGGAAAACGATTTTCATAAAGTGTAGTGTTTTCCTTTAAATCCATTTAGGTAGGTATTAAAAGTCAGCTAGATCATGGATAGTTAATTTTTATGCAAGTAAAATGCATTTAGGTTTTAGTATAATTCGCGGTTCTTGGGTGAAACTTTCGGCGTAAGTACCGTATCGTTGTATTGATTGTTGTTGGTAAGTGAATGTGAATGAATGAGTGCGTGTGTATCGCGGCCAGGGTCGGCTGCTCCTTGACTACTCACACTGCTCACTGGTCACAGTGTGACCATGACACTAAACAATGAAACAACGGTTACTAACTCGAGTGAATCTGCAGTCGTTCGCGCGTACACTATTCTATTTTTAAAATAATATTGTGACGAACAATGATAAGCTTCTTAATTTTTTAACAATGATGAATTAATTTCACGTTTTACTTGTTGGGAATAAAGTGATAGTGTTGAAATTGAATCGGGAACGTTACATCAACATATTCAAAGTCGTACCTTTTTTTTTTTTGTCGCAGCCAGTCGTAGCACTCGTAGCCCTACGAGTAGGTACTCCTACTTTCAAAGTTTCGGAGGCGTTATTTCATGGAATTGAGATTAATTTTATTTACCTACGTATCTCGTCATATAACTCGGTAGCACAAGCGAATGATTGTCAAGACTTCAGACCAAGTTTTATTTCATGTGTCACCTAAAATATGTTACGACTTCACGCTTTAACTTGTATGTAAGAATAAGAATATGGAAGCTTGTAATCACTGTACGTTTAACTGTTCAAAACTTATGACAAGTTAATATTTTGACATTCATCTTGCTCCGAGGAATTTTGATTAACATATCTACTACATTTATCTCTCTAATAATTATAATTAGAGTCTTATTAATCTTGCTAGACGAAACAACAATTAACGTTAGATTAGGCAACAATTTACCTTATTGTAGGTAAATGAACATAACCGACCAGATTATATTTTTTATGCAGAATATTTCTAAATAATATTATAGTCGGGTTGTTTATCTCGATTCTTGTTTGCTGCAGTGCGGTTTGAAGATGCACTGTGACGCTCGCGTTGTACCTATGATCAACTATGTGTCGAAGTGTGCGCGTCTAGACAGGTGTGCCCGTTTCTTCGGAGTTCGGTTCGGACACCGTCGTATCGCATCGCAAGGTAATGTGAATGTTAAATTGACCGCAACGCATTATTAATGTGAAGAGCGCCTCGTTTGCCTCTAATTGTGCAATCATTTATTCTAACTGCCTACAAATGTGTTATGGTAAGTACATGAAAGTAAGTTAGCGTAGCGACGGTAATGTATGGACATGATACGTACATAACCGAGTGGCTCTTTTTTCAAATCTGATGCAATAGTCTTGAAATTGTCTACTATCGTTTTTAAGATTACGGCGTCTGTAATGTTATTGCTATATAATGGTTATCGTTATAGATAAACCATACTGTTAAGTCATAAAATTAATTGCTCGTTATGACTAGATATCATTTAATTATAATTAGGTCGTGGTGACGGTGACGTGGCAAAGCGACCATGTTCAAATTCTGTTCCGGACATTGATAAAACATTAACGGCCCACAAATACCTACTTTTTCTGCAACTTCCTGTTTAATAAAGAGATCTTAATAGTAGGTAAGATTTGTTTATTTATTCAAAATTTCTATTTATTCACAGATATACCTATTTATCCATCGCCTTACATCCTCTTCTCAAAAAATATGTAGTCCGTAGAGAAATTACTTGTGTTTTTATTCGTGTACCTAAGTACTTATGACAAATCTTTACGGAAATAAGATGATTTATCACAGCGTGACTTCGTTATGTTGCGTCATGTAATTTATAATTATAACACCGCATTTTAATTTATAGGAGGAAAAGTATTTGCATTATTAGCGAAATAGAGTTACCTGTTTGATAACCTTAGTTGGAAGATAAACTGTTTTCAGATGGCCGTAGGTAGCCATAACATTGGTACTTGGAATGACAGCAAATACCTAACTCCGACAGAACTGAACGGAAGTATATACATTCTTCATGTCCAATTGTTTGTATTTATAAGAGGTTACAAATACTTAGAATACCAGGAGGTTACAAATACTTTGAATACCAGGTAGGTAGGTAGTAAACTTGTCAAATTATTATAATTAATTGAAAAGCAGAAATACACTACAGACCTACTCTCTTTTCATATCTGTTTTTTTTTATTTAACTTAGGTACTAAGTGCTTAGGTCAAACCTCACTAAACAGGCCACTAATGTAACCACAACATATTACTTAGTTATTTTAATTGAAACATGACGTGCTTTATAAATAGGAGTATTTGCCATAATATTTACGAAGTATTAGGGCCTTGATTTAGCTCACCAGCATGTTTACAGAACAGTAACATATAGTGGAAAATTCTAACCTATTGAGTTGTTATTACGACAGTAATAGACGCACACATACATACTAATTACATGTATTCGAGAGTTTAATACCTAGTAAGTTCAAATTAACATCTTTTACGCGATAGTGTGTATTGAAAACGTGGTATTGTGTTTACAAAATAAAGGAAGTCTGGGTAGGTATTACATATGTGTATTTATTGTATATATATATATATACAATCTACAGTCAATTGAGTTTATCATTTGACATTGTTTGCACATTGGATAGGTATGAAGGTATTAACGGACCGTACCGAAAAATAAATGCTATTATGACACAATATATCAAGTAAACAGACAATATACTGAACAATACCCTAATTACGTAATACACGATCAATCAGAATCTGAACCGTTTTGAAACAGATTGGTAATCCATAGCTTAATGAGTACGAAAAAAAAATCTGCTCAACAACGTAAATAACGCAATAAATGTTGTTGAACTGTCAAAATGAAACAGATTCTATAGGCATTTACGAAAATTTGTTGCGTAATTAAATAGCTGATCTTTATGAAACAGTGAGACTCTGATGTCATAGAAGAGCCCAAATCATGTAAACTGTAAAGGAACCACAGCTAAGCACTTTGCCTTTTATATGAAATTTTCTGGTTCCCTTACAGTAGGCACCTCTATTTATCTAATTAGTTATGCTTTGCTTAATACTTACTTTTGGTATGGGCAATTCAATTAAACCTGTAAATTTTGATTTTCAAAAATCCTTTTGAATACTTACTTATTTAAAATAAATTATTTGAGTTTGAAGTCGGGCTTCTTCGGTTCTTCCTTAAAACCTAAATATTCGGTCCTAAAATTACCAATTGGGTAAAATCTCGTAACTGGTGGAATCTCTCATGATTCTCAACAACGTAAATAACGCAATGAATGTTGTTGAACTGTCAAAATGAAACAGATTAGTCGAAAATGTGTTACGTAATTAAATAGCAGTTTCATGTGTGCACTGAAAGGTGCACACGGTGCTCGGTTTTGACAGTTCAAGAATATCCATTGGGTTTTCGTGAAATCGCGTTTGTTTATAAATCAACGGTGACTCATTATAACGAGGATGTAAAGCTATTGTGATTGTGTACATTACGCAAATAGGCTACAGATCTATGGTTTACAACTAATCAAGATATTATTATTACAACCTATGTTCTATTATTCAATCCCAACACTGCATGTTATTTCCAGGGGCAACGTCTCCAGGGTTAGCAGACACCTCAATTGCGATTTTTTTTTACTCGGTCGTCTACCAAGCCGACTGCTAGCGAAGGGAGCCACCCTTCTTAATTAACATTGTCCCAATTTATGAGCGCGTGCCCCATTTTTACTTCCAAGCTACTGAAAGAGGGTCTTTTGATCTTTTTTTAGATTAAAAACCCCAAAGTTGTCTTTTACTATGATTGCATTATTGATCCCTTTATTTGATTACGTACCAAGTATTTTATTTAATAATGAAGTCGGGATTTCGGGACGTAAATAAATATACCGATGTAGGATCTATTTTAATGCCATTATTTGTGATGAGTATACAAATTGCAAACTTTCAATCCTAACTTCTCGCACAGTCATTGAGGTTTGCATAAATTATGAAGATTGTATTCTGCCTTCCCATAAGGAGTACCTATTTATACCTACGATTGCAGGTATATGTTATCTGTCAACAATTGAAGTCTTGTCGTTCTAGTTGTTCTAGTTTACAACCAACCAACATAAGCAAATAATGTATTCAGTGTAGCCACATGGGTGGCTAGGAATACATAAAGAGCTGGATCGTAATTTCGCACTATTATGGTAAATATTACGATGTACTTCCTGCTAACGGCCAGAAATGAAGCAAACAGTTAAGACAGTCTAGAATAACAGATTGCCAGACAATGTGAAAGTTTAAAGAAATCCGTAAGGATCACTTTAATACTTCACATTAAGTAACGCTGAACCGAAACTAATACCTAATCGGTAGAAGATTAAACAATAACAGAGTTTGATATTTGCATCATTTGATTTTAATGTTAAAGTTCTAACATGCAAATGTCATGTAGATGATTGATTGAGGTAAGAATTCTAAGTTTGCGGTCACAAGAAGATTCAAACAGTGCGATCACTATGACGACATCTCCTGATCATAGCAGTAGTGCTCTCCTCGATTGCAAAAACACTTAGAATTTCAACCTTGAACTAACACCTATTACTAATTTGGCTCACATGTTTGTATAGAGACTTTATGGGACTATTCTACCAGTGGACAACGAGAGGGGACTATTCTAAACCGGGATCTGGTACATACACGTCTCATGTCGGGCGCCGCATTTGTAAAGTAATTTACGAGCGGTGGCTAAGCCGTGAGATCAAACTGACTCCATTGTCACACATAAGTAATATATCTATGTGGCCTACATTTCGGCACATGCTTGCTTTGGTGAATAATTCTGTATTGTTACATAAAACTGACGATACTAAGCGCTGGCCGTGCTGGAATTTGTTCAGCTTTCAATGAACATTTCATGAAAGGTTTTATAAAGATTGTACTCAAGAATTTATCAGGGTAACGCAAGGGAGGGTTACAGTTACAACACCATGAGTTATTATTATTATCAGGCCGCGTACGAACATAAAGCGCTGAATAGTAGTGCATAAACGGACGCCCTCTCGCGACCTACAAATAGAATAGAATAGAATAAAGTTTACTGTCTCGAATATTACAGCTAGTAGTAGTAGTACACACTGCTACTCATCGAGATTAGCTTATACTGGAAATTATGTATACAAACTAAATTATACTACCGGAAGCAAAAGGTTTAAGCGTCAGTATTATGCTTAGGTCCCCCAGCGGGTTCCTAAGCACTGGATTTCACTTTAAACCCTTGACTCCAGCTTACAAAAAAAAAGATGTACATTTAGCAACCACGAATTACTATACGAAATTATAATTATACATTAATGTTATTGAATTTAAAAAAGAGAGTTTTGCAGTTTGTGTTGATGATACGACTGGTTATTTTATCTATAAAAACGAAAAAGAAAAGAAAAATATAGATAGTACCACCTTCTGAACGATGATGGGCATCTTTTATAGTAATTTGGTGCTAGTTTTTTGATATTCAAAGACATTACAGATTTTTGTTTAAAATTGGTTGTGTTTGATTAAAATAAAGGCTTGTGCAGACCAGCGCGACTTATCGTGCGACGCGACACCGGTTATTGTTATACCGTGAAGTTTTCTTAGAAATTGTATTGTTCAAGTCGCGTCGCGCCGTCGCGTCGCGCTGGTCTGTACGAGCCTTTACACGATTACGGGCCATCAAGTCTGACAAAAAGCAGTCGTAAATAAACTCAACACGGCCCAGAATTTCGTTTCCGTAAGGAAAACGTATCAATTAACCTCAACACTCGTACTCGACTAACCTTATTCGATCCAAAAATAGCAAATTGACACGCATTGTTTCATTTTTCTGCGTACGCGGTATCTGTGTCTATGTACTTGAAGTCTTGTAACTAGGTGTGTCAGAGATAACGTATAACCAGATAAGCAGCAGACATTTTCTGAACGCTATCGTCGAAACAGTTGTAGACGAACCCAAAACAATCTGGACTGAAAGCGATATTACACTGCGAGTCAACTAAATCGGTCAATCCTTAGATGTTTACACAACGTTCAAAGGGAACAGCTCAGTGGATTTACATCACGTTACCTGCTCAACGTAAATTGAAATTCATTGAGCATTCTATGAAAGGATTTGCGTACTAATTTAATGCATCCGTGTTACATGTTTAATTAGGTGTATCATGCGTGGACTTTCACAAGCCAATTAACGTAATTTTTGCTCGCTTTGATGCCAAAACTATTTGGGGATGACACGTACTCACACAAGGGACAAGGGAATCAATGCCACATGATTAACTCCTACAATTGAATTACATTCGAGTTACTTACTACCAATTCCATGAAGAATTTTGAGGTCATATGTGAAGATCGATAGAACTTGAAAGGCGGGCTATTCTATAATACAATAAATATTGAACATAATCGAAAATCGAAGTCAGTCGCTATTGCTGAAGCGGCCACCTGAATCGTGGAGGTCGTTGAGATGATCTGTAGATGGTCATCTCAACGACCTCCACGTTAATCGAGTCGTGTAACTACCCGACTCATTAGCCATTCGTATGTTGACGTGCGACAATGACTTCCAGTACACAGTTACGGGTTCATTCATTAGTGCACCAACAAATTGTTATTTGCTTTACTAACAGACGTAACTCGAAACAAAGCTTATGAATAAGTAGTTACGTCTAATAGGTATAAACGTTTGGCTTGTTAGGTACATGCGTTCCTAAGAGAACTTTCATAACAGTTCGTGTAGGTATGTCTGCTTATGAATTAATGTTTGTTTTTTGACTGATGGTCATTATCAAACCACAGCTGTTTACTACAGTTACCATATGCGTGACGGTGTGGTTGGGGCGATGGAACCATCTGTGCTGCGGAGTGCATCACCACCACGTGCATCTGATGGCATTCTGGTGCATGTGCAGCACAGGATGTGCAGCGTAGTCCGCAGTGGGCCGCAGCAGGGTGACCGGTGACCGCCCCGCGTGCCGGGTGCCATATTCGGTCAGTGCACATTGTTGTTTACCGGCGCGGTATCGCGAGGCCGCGTGACGTAGCGTCTAGACGGGCGCCTGCCCCTCGCCCTCCACCCCGCACCGCGCCCCCCCACGCCTCACGTCTGCCACCCGACAGCTATGCACTGACTGTTTCGATCAGCAGCTTATCTTTTGAAACGGTATTGCTGCACTGTACCGATGCACTCGACGATAACGATCGACGGTGACCAAAGACGACACATGACACCCTTGTACCACGAAACGCTCTGTGTTATGACGTGATTAGCCGCTCAGGGACCATGAGACATCACATATAAATAGATACATGCAATGAAAGGTTAAGAGTGAAACATAAATAGATTTACTCTTACTGTTTACCATCACTCGCGCAACCATCTACTATTAGCCACAACAATAGACAATTCTCTTCACTGACACTTACAGTAATGAGACCCAATCTATGTTGACAACGCACACAATTATTCAGTTAGTGCAAAACACATAAACTAACTACTAAGTTGCATCCACTGAGGAAGCAATATTTCGTCTAATGAAATCAGTATGCAATCATTAATTAAGTGTATCTATAATTATATCGTAGTTGGAATATTTCAACGTTGATCGGGCAGCCAAAATTATGTCAGGTCTAGGTAGGTAGGTATAGGTAATACCTATAGGTATTACAAACGATTTCGTTTTCATTTGGCATCAAAATTAAGAGGAAAGAGACATTTAAATGACATTTACGAATCCTAAAACCTTACGTATGATAAAACGTTCCTAATGTAAGTAACAAAACGCGAGCAACGGGTTTCAAAATGCACTGTCTACGATGATTACGGTTCCATAAAATTGAGGTGTGAAATTTGTACGAATGAATAGACTTACCCAATCCCGAAGTAAAATTTTACTTAGAAATGTGAGGGATCCTACCAGTGCAGTCATAGGTTCCGTACGACACCTCGTAGTTCAGTCGGTATCTGGCACTGACGCCATTTGTGAGAAAGTTAAGAACGAAGATTAAATATTCAACAACGCCTTCATAATACACATACAGAGGTAAACCTCTGCCTAACCCTTCAGGGAATACAGGCGTGATATTATTTGTCAGTGTCTGGCCTCATAATAAAATCTACAGGTGCTTTGCCAATACATACATACGTAAATCTTGTTTAGATTCACCAAAAAATGTGCAAAGAAGCCAGACGGAGTTTTTATTAAAAACAGTAGCGGACACTGTATCATGTGTTGGACACAGTATAAATAACATATAACATAGCAATTATCAAGTCATATAATTAGGATCCGACTCAAACGGGCAAAAAACAACCACTTGCTCTGTGGTTAAAACTGATTCGCGGTGAGATAGAGAGGAAACAGGTCATTATTGAAGATAGAAATCAATGAAGCCAGACGGATCCATAGATTCGAATGTAGGTGTATCCGTATGAAACGAATTATCCAAGAGGTTTAATAGTTGAGTAAGTATACCTATATTATGGGTTCATAATAAATTACTAAAACAGTCAAAATAGGCGAATTTTATTGCATTACACCGTTGTGTACACAGTACTTGGAACTGCGGCAGACGAACGTAGTGTGTTCGATATCAAGGCAAAATATTGTTGGATTTCCCGTTTGGATAATTCTAAGTTGCAGTTACAAGTTTGGAGTTGAAGCCTGCAATAGTCTCACCTACGACCGCTTTGTCCTTCGTTGTCAATATAATGTGTTCGAGCCTTAAAAGGTTCTCTACAACTCTACCAACCCCTTCAAGAAGTATAATATATAATATCTATAGATAGATTAGATTTGAGTAAGAATGTTTTTCTCGTATCAATGGGTTAGTTTATGTTACACGTGTGTAAATTGAGGTCTTTGATCTGCTATATTTTATGACGCCAAGATATTATGTGAAGTCTAGACAGTACGTTACAAAGTCTACGACATAGACAAGCGACGTAATTGAATAAATACTAAGCGACTTTGTGCTTTGAGTCTGAACTTTGTCAATAGATAAGTACTCCGGGTCAAGAAAGGTCACCAAAATAAAATTGTATTTAGAGGAAAGATGATTATATTAAAAAGAAAACAAAGGAAGGCGAACGGTTGATAGTCAATCAAGTATTATCATCAGCGAAAATCACAATCTTGTATGGGTAATGTAGACTAATAGCGTTCGCAATTTATTTGCCAAACATGTAAACAAACACGAATTTTCCACTTATACAAACATCAACTTTATACAAGTGTAAAGAAAGTTGATTTTAGACCGACTAGTACTGTTGAAAAAGTCATAAAAAATATGAAGTCGTAGCACAAACTGAATATTATGTGTAGGCATTACAGTTGTTTTTCCTAAAACTCGTGTTTGTTTACATGTTGAGCAAATTAATTGCAAACGCAGTTACATAACATATCATCACGCCCTGTTCTCCCCGAAGGGCTAGGCACAGGTGTACAGTCACGAGCACCAATATGTATCCACTTAGCAAAATTCAAAAGCGATTTTCGCATGGAATAACGACTGCAACTTTGAGATAAGACCTATTTAATATAAGTGTGGGTTCCAAAATACTATGTTCGTAACAACATAAAATTACAATCACCACAGCAGGAAAAAATCACTTTTTAAAGTTGCTAAGTGTATACATATTGGTGCTCGTGACTGTACCTACCTACTATCGAAAGTAAAGTGAAAACTCTTCACGCTCGAAAGACCCCGTGAGGAGAAAGAATTTAAACTCTTTTTACCCGACTACGGCGAAGCAGTCAAAATAATAACACTCCTTATGGGTTATTATTTTGACCGGTATGTATGTAATGTATGTTCATCTGTTCCCTCATAACTTCTAAACTGCTCATCATAATTTGATAAATGAGGTATCGTTGGAAGAGTCTTGATTTTCCATACAAAAAGTGAAAAATTCCATATAAAACACGTCGAGGCTGTCACATTGCATTGAATATGGCGCCCTCTAGAGATAATAAAGTCGTGAACTAAAAAAAAATTAAGGGCTTAATATTTTATTTCAAAAATATTTATTTTATAACCCCAAAATAATTTCAATAAAAATAAAAGTTATAAAACTAGAACCCAACGGTTCTACGACAAAAAAATCATCTAAAAAGGTATAAACAAGACATCATAGACAGACGAATTAAAAAGCCGGAGTCACATGTGTTAGGGTATAAATCGAACAGATTACGTGTTTTAATTTTATAACTTTAATTTTTGGTTAAATGGATTTGAAAAGAACATTGCACTAAAATATGTATAAATTATATAAAAATTATTTATTCCTTTATTCAGTACTAGGTCGACATCAATAAATTAAATTACTTAATTACGTAGTCCAAAGTTTTCAGCTATTCTGCGTATAAAGATATTCAGAGCTTAACTTTATGTTATCTGACAACTTACTCTCTGCTAACTTTGCAGACTTTTATAAAAACAATACACGATCAAAGTCAAAAGGACTTGAATTACTTTATGTGAATCATTGTTATCTTCTACTAGATCTTCTTGCTTGTCTCAGTCGGTTGGCAAGACTTTTTAAACTTGAACATGTATTTGAATCACGAGACATTCGATACAAAACTCGACCTAGTATGACGCCAATATTTTGTCATTTTCTGAAAACGTTACCACGCTCGCCGTAGCCTCCGTCCGACATGAGATGTCAAAAACGTTACCACGCTCGCCGTAGCCTCCGTCCGACATGAGATGTCAAAAACGTTACCACGCTCGCCGTAGCCTCCGTCCGACATGAGATGTCAAAAACGTTACCACGCTCGCCGTAGCCTCCGTCCGACATGAGATGTCAAAAACGTTACCACGCTCGCCGTAGCCTCCGTCCGACATGAGATGTCAAAAACGTTACCACGCTCGCCGTAGCCTCCGTCCGACATGAGATGTCAAAAACGTTACCACGCTCGCCGTAGCCTCCGTCCGACATGAGATGTCAAAAACGTTACCACGCTCGCCGTAGCCTCCGTCCGACATGAGATGTCAAAAACGTTACCACGCTCGACGTAGCCTCCGTCCGACATGAGATGTCAAAAACGTTACCACGCTCGCCGTAGCCTCCGTCCGACATGAGATGTCAAAAACATTCATTCCCTATTCACTATCGCTCTGCATCCGACATGACCAACATTTTTGTTACATAGATTTCTGTGTCCTCGTCTACAGTTTTCATAATATGTATAACCCACTTTAATATAACAGGGACATTCACCATGACAAACGATTTCCATATTCATGTTCCAATAAATGTACTTTCATTACGTAAGCAAAGTAGTAAATTATAGAGACTATAATGAAATTCTGACTCCTCTTAGTACCCTCATTTAGGTCAATGAACCGGGCCACGTATATAATATATGTGGAGGTATATCAAGTAGGTTAATAAAATATAATCTGTTACGTAATGTGCACATTAATCAACAGTTTCGTGGATAAGGGCTGCCTGCAGGATAATTAAAACTGAACATTAGGAACTTAGGGTGAATTTCACTAATGAATCTGAACACGTTCAGCACATCGAAACTGTGTTCAAGAGCTGTCAGTGTCATCATTGACACTGACAGCTCTTGCTGCTTGACAGCATCGCGTTCAGTTTCATTGGTGACATCAGCCCTAAATAGTTAGTAGAGGGGGCCTTGAAAAAGGTCGAAGGGGGAAGGTTTATCACCTATTCACCAAAGTTCCTATAACTAAAACACAGTAACGCTGTTTGAGGAGCATCGAAAGCTTGGCAGTTCAAAAACTTGATTAACTTCCAGGAAAATTAAAACATTTTAAACTTGTCTCAACTAAAGGTTCGACGAATATCTTGCTGTGGAAGGTTTCACTACCAAAGCAGCAGTAATACTTAGACCGTTTGGCCTGTTTGAAAACATGTAAGCAGAACATAATTATACTGACAATATGGCTACAAGTGGTAATACGATTCTGGTTGAATCTATTTTCCAGAAGTAGATTGTAGTAGGTACCTCCCTAGTAATGGCTAACAATGGTTGTGTACTTATTAGAAACACGAATAATTTGAAAAAATATTTTTTTTATTGTTATCACAAGTAAATTCTTCACATTATCACTTCTTGTGAGTATTACGTATATACAAAGATAAAGACTTTTGGCTACTCAATTTATGTACGCATTATTACATAATAATACCGATTTTTTATACCGAATTAGATCTTAATTGTCTTTAGAGGTGGGAAAAAGACACGACACGTAAAAGGCACCTCAGAATGTAACCGTACCTCTCCTATGTCGTAAAGCTCGTTATTTGGTCGTGGAGGTTGTCATGACACCGCCTATTAAAGGTTATCAGAGTTTAATTTAGCACATTATCTGATACCGTCAAGTAACGTGATCTTTTCACACAATACGAGATATGATAAACGCATCTAAGATCCGCTCAATCTAAAACTGTACGTAGCAACGCAACTTTTGAAATGTGCATGTTGCGTAGGCGTAGGACGCCTAAGTTTAGCCTATACAATATACCTTCTACCAATGGTCAAGACTCAAGATGTACATTACAATGATCTCGCTTTAGTGATATGATGGATATTGTTCTGCACTTCTATATATAGAATGTTCGTGCGTCATACAAATCAGTGCAATATCCTGTTATTTGCAAAGACTTGTAATTAGTGCTTATTAAAGAAAAACAATCAATGTGCCGTAAAATCATTTTCTCACAAAAGCAGCGATTGTCTCTGAAGATTTATTTCTAGACATTAATATGCGTAGGTATGTGCAGTAAAAACATTTCTCACGTTGGTAAGTAGTAATGTACCTACAACGCTCAAATTATTTTAGCTCTCATTGTACAAACGAAATGACCTAGACAGAGTTATCACGTCTGTCTGGCGCATAATTGTCTGCTATGTAATTAAACTCTGTCTATGAAACTGTACCTATAGCTAATTCTGCGCTGACTCCGGGAGCTGCCGCTTGGCGGCGGCACCCGTTGCGGGAAATTCCGATTCATTCATTTAACGTTGAGATAAGTTATGTAAAATGCGCAGACAGACCCAGAGGTATTTTATTTAATGGATATAATTGTAGGTAAGGAATGTGCAACCTATAATTTGGACGCGATTGTGTACCATAAGGAAAGTAAAAAATGCGCTTAATTGGATGGTACGCGTTAATTGTTACGAATCTCCAACACTTTGGTTTTTAAGAGGTAATGTCATAATTTCAAATTCGAATCAGTTAAAATAATGATAGGTATCCTACCTATAGATCTGCACCTACTAATGTTGTGAGCCAAACTAAAATTGCAACTAATTTGTCATTTGCTTCAGAATGCAAGCGAAGTTCTAAAGTCTATACATAGTAGGGACCTATCACAATGAAATTATTAAACTCATTTATGAAAGGTATATAATATAAACCAATTCTTGTAATGGACACTGTTGAAATGTGTGTCGCATGGGCCCGACCCATCAATTGATTAATCGTTTAGTTGAATCAGTAACATGTTTGTTATTCGTAATAAATAGAACAGTTGAGCTGTCAAGTGCGTTAGTTGAATTGTTTTTTTTTATGGAGCCTCTAAATTTGTATCCTAGTTTAAACACAACGTTTAGAAGTGTATTCGTTTTATCTTACATCAAAAGATAAATTGAAAATATTACTATCACTGCAAACTGCAGCCGGCACGACACAGTCATGTGAGAATGGTTTAAATATGACGCAAACAAAGCAACATTTTCAATTGAATTCAGATAATAATGATGTATAGGAACATGGTGCGGTCACGATAGTCCTGTGAATACGTTGCACTCGGTGCCCGGATTATCGATTTTGTCTCGAACGAGTGCAGGTACAACCCTAGAGAGCTATGGCTATGGGATGTTTATTGAAATAGAATGAACGTATTCGTATAGGACAATGGTGCCGATTCTCTTGTAGACCGAACTAAAATTCCTTACTTTTGGCTATGAGAATCTTAGAGCTATTCTGCAAATAAAATTCTCTAAACTAAAAAATCATTTTGACACAACTAAAATAGAATTTCACAATCGCGAATCCACGTGGTACCCGTGGTTTGCCCTAACCCGTGATTTTTTTTTGAGCCGGAGGCGCGCAGCGGTGCATGCCTTGGAATGAATGGATGCATGCCATGCCATGCCACGCCTCGACGTGTTTTATATGGAATTTTTCACTTTTTGTATGGAAAACATGAAAAATATTACCTACATGTTCAGGTTTAGGGGTTTAAGGTTTTATAAAGGGGGTAGAAATTTTCATTATTTTTGCAATAGGACGCACCATTTTCCATATAGCAAAAGAAAAAATAAATACAGTACTGTTTTTGCACGTGAAGTCGAGATGTTGGTGTGAATTTTAGTTCATGACAACTTATTTTATCCCACACCTTTTTAACCGCGATTAAAAATTGTCAGGTTTAGTCTGGTTTGGTATTTTACAATCAAAATATTAGGTGAAAAATGTCAAATTCAGAATAGCAAAATTGCCATTTTCACTAAACTAAAAACTCAGTACTATCTTAGTGCTGTTAAACTAAAATATAGTTGTGTCACTTTAGTCTATTTCAGAATGGGAAATCGTCGTTTGACAGGAATAAACTAAATTTTAGTGATTTTTAGTCTAGTTTTGAGGCAACTGTGACAAGAGAATCGGCACCAATAGCTACTATGGTTCATGTCGGAAGATGAGGATTCATCCTTAGAGAAACACATATCTTAAATCGTTGCGGAAGCTACCTTTATCTGCTGGCTGTTGTGTCAACTATATTAGCAAAAATGGTGGTGATCTCCTTCTGTTAGTCCGTCATGATCCAGAAAGAGGCTGTTTCAAATCCCGAGAGAGAGAACCAACTTTTAAAACAAATAAGTGTAACCGCCCGACCACCAGCCCAGCTGAGGCTTTGGGCTACACACCGGTTCATTCTGGCAATCACTGCAAAGACTTCCAGGGAGGTTTGCAGGATTTTGGAGGAGTTAGGACTGCCGACGTTCTTTAAGTCCCTCGGGGGGTGGCACTATTTGGTCACATGCCAAGATGCCAAAAGACAATAAGGCTTACAAGATAAACGAATGATAGTACAGTTTAATAAAACACCATTTCAAGATCGGGATAGAAAAGATTACATAAAGATAAAGATTTCAGCCAACTTGATGAGATAGCGTTATCTGCACGCTTCGTTCTGAAAGACAACCTTATCTGCAATCAATACATCAATTTAGTAAACGATCGCAAAAGATACTAAAGGCACTACGAATGCTTTGAAATATAATCTTCACTCACCCTAGTAGAGCCTCAAATAAGTTTGGAGCAGACTTTCTTCTTCAGAATATCGAAAAAAACAAGAACCCGGACTGGTCCTCGATCGTCTTCTGAGTTTAGTTTTGATGTTCATTGGTTTCTTGTTATCAGAATAGAGCATCAGTCTTTTGTAGGACCTCCATAGAGCGCCGCCGCGCCGCCGATCGCCTGAAAAATAGGTTGATAAATAAAGAATGTACGACAAATAGGTTATGATGTACGCAACCCTTCTTCCTTTTTTTTCTGTCAATTGGCCCTATGGGATCACACTAATCAGCCTTGATGCCAACTTACCCAGATGCTATTTATTAAACTATATGGAATTAATAAAACTAATTAGCATTAGGTGCTTACTTAAACGTATCTTGGAAGCCTTATTGGTCACATACGAGTTTCTCTTTAGTCACCAACTAGTATGTTACCAATTGTCTATTGAGATGAACGCTTCCAAAGGACAAGGCTGATAATTCGGTTACATAAATAAATTATTATGTAAATATTACGGATATACCGCCCTTAAAAACGTGCTTAAAACAAACATAAAAATTTCAAAATTCCAAATTCAAAAGTGTTTTATTCAAACTAGGCTGAGAATCAGCACTTTTCAAACGTCAAAATTACATAAGACAGTCCCCTAAAAACGCCTGCCCTTCACCACTTCCTAGTGCGTTAGCTGAGAAGAAGAAGTGGCGCAACAAACTCCGCATATTATGGTATTTTAGGTATCTAGTTTTCTACTGCAGCAGATTTGCAAAACTGAAAAATGTATAGACTGTATCTGTTTACTATACAACTACAACGACTGTAAATGTGTTAACTTCACATATTTGATATACGTACACATGTGTACATGTCATGGAGTATACATGTGTGCGTTTTATCATATGAGCAACGCTATCGTCTACTCTTTACACCTTCTACGTGCATTGTTATCAGCTGGTATAGGTACCTGTCTAGTTCATTTAATTATGTCGCTAATGCGTAACATAGTATTAAAACAAAGGTGCAATTAATCATTTTTCGGGTATTTCCAAGACTACGGTATAAAGGTAGTAACCAAAAATACTATATATTAGGTAGTTCCTATCTACATGAGGAAAAGGATGTTATACGTTGGTTAAATCAGGAGGTTTCGAGTTATTCTGATTCATCGGTGCTTTTACCATTTGACTATATTATCATTATCAGAATATTTTGGAACATTTACTCTTAGTATCTTATCACTGATGGGACTTCAACAGTTCTTCCTTCAGATTTGACCTAAATCGATACAGGTGTGCTAAACAGTTTAATCGTTTCGTGTATGTGCAGGCATCCGAATGTGTCAATTAAAATGGCGCAGATTCCTCTGCTCAGTTTGATCACTCCTCATTCCAAGTAATAAAAACATACAAAGTAAATCGCTTGGAGGTCGTAGAAGTAAAGTAGTTATTCACGGATTAATGAATTGCTCTCTACTTTTTTCCTTTTGTGCCTTATACATACATACTTTTACTTTCATTATTATGTATGAAATATCAATAAACCTGCCTGATACGGGACCACTTAAAACGGAGTTATTATTTTTAAGGGATTTCATTTGGTAAGCTTTTTTATGCGAATACGCCCACTATACGTAGGAATACGGAGTTATGGGTAAGAGCTACATTAAAAGAAAGAGCCAAACCTATTTAGAATTTAACACCCATAAAATGACAATTGATCGCAGTGGGTTACATTTTGACAGTTCAGCCACGTTCATTGCGTTATTTACGTTGTTGAGCAGACGAATTTATTAAACATATAAAGTAATGGATTAGAAAATATCTTTCAAACTCTTGGATTACGCAATAATATTGACTGGGTAAAATAAGAAAATACAATTTAGTCCGTCACTCAGACAATAAAAAAATATTAACCACGTATTTTTTTCTTTACGAGTATCATATTAATAAAAAAATATTTAGATAAAACGCATTAAAGTTGGGGAGTCCCGGCTCGTACGTCACAATTCAATGTAAAATCTACCGGACAGTGACGTCATGCCACATTTTAACTCAATGTTTTGCCGTAATCTTTTGATTACGTAAAAAAATAAAAATTACGTGTCCAATATTTTTTAATAATCTATGTGATGGACAAAAAACAATTTGCCAACATCCCTATTTTTTTTTTTTTTTTTTCGGCAGTGGTGGGAAATCCTCATGGACGCCCAGACTGCGTCACAGATGACCCAGTCTGAGCAGTGCCGGACTCTTACCGGCTAAAACCACACTCCTGCCTCACAATGAATCCACAGACTTGGAGGTCCGTGCTTTTGTTTGCCAACATCCCTATTAGGGTAACAAGACTTATATTTCACCATGAATAAATAAATTTTGAAGTAGCAAATGTTGGTAGTAAGTGTTGTGAGTAGTGTGCGTTTTATTATAATAATAAAACATTGATCAGGCAGGGGCCATAGTCCTTCCATAGTGCCAGGTCACCAGTCAACTTAAGCCACCCAAAACCATAGTCCAATAATATCTTTGTTTCCATATCCTGCAATAGGTGTACTTGCATAGTGTATCAATCAATCTGCCTAGCCTTTTCCCAACTATATTGGGGTCGGCTTCCAGTCTAACCGAATGCAAACGTGCTTTCCGAGGCGAGGTACTTGCATAGTGTATACAGGGATAATAATCGTCGGTTAGTTCCTCATTTCATTAAAACGCGTAACGGGCCTCTGCGAGTTGGCTTCGGCCCCTCGTACGCATTCAAAAGGTCCGCGACCCCAGGGTCCCGAGAAATGTCAAAGATAAAAATAATAATAAATATTTATATAAATAATTGTAGGACAATAAAATCTTAACAATATTTAACATTACTAAGTCTTGAAATAATGACAAAATTTAATTTCCTAATTCATTATTTTATACCTAGTTTACTTAAATACTATTTACCTTAAACATAAAAATAACAAAAAGTTTTAAATTAGTAATTTCTTATTTAGTTTGCGTAATATAGTTTTTGAACTTTATAGCCTAGTTAAAACACAAGATATGATTTTGCGTCAGCAGAATTTGTGAGTGGGTTAAAGTCATTGTTGAAAAAATTAAATAACGTTCGAGGCTATGTGTATATTCGAATTGACTGCGGGCGATTAATGTGATTAGACATCAAGAAAAACGAGGATTTGTAGGCCAGTGCAGTGTTTTGTTTAGTCAGTAGCAGGCAATAAACACGGAAGTCTAGCCTTGAGTATGACGCTCTAGGCGCCGCCGTAGTCGATGGAATTGATGTACCTGTACTCCGCTATTTTCCTAGCAGGGCAATCTACCTCTCCCGTTTTGTGGATAATAGGCTTTTTAAAGCGTGAGCAAGTTGCACATTTCGGTGTGTCAGCTTTCTTCGCGCTTTCTAACATCGAGTGTCCTTCTTCTCTGCAGTGCCCACACGTAGATTTCAGCTCTCTGCATGTTTTTGCTGCATGACCAAATTGTTGGCATTTGTAGCATCTGGTTTCCAGGGTGAAGTCCCTGTTAGGGCAGAACGTCCAATTTATAAAAAGCCTTGTTTGGGATAATAGGGCTTTACGTATCTTCGCTGTAACATATAAAACGTATCAAGTCGTGGTATGCTTATCGTATATAGGTAACTGTTATTTCCTTCTAGGTATGAAAAGACAGACTAATACCTAAACGATCCGATCAAAGAAACTTGATAAATGCTTTACCATTGAAATCAAACAGTAAACGTTACTAAATGGTAATTCACAGTCATTAATTTTATCGAATTGAAAGAAAACTCGATTAATTTCACTGATTGCCAAAAAGGAAGACGCAAAAAATGGTCTAGCTCACAAGTGTTGATCAATAAAAGATATTACAAATCTATTATCAATCACAAACGTCTAGATAGGCACTTAGAGATAAATGATAACGCTCGGGTTCCTCGTATCGTTAATATATGAAGCGTTAATCTATCGTTTAGTAAAACGTTCGTTACTTAGTCAAGGGATCACATAGGAAATGCTTGGTAATGGTATGAGTGTCACGCTATATCTGGCTGCGAATATCACGCTATTTCGTGGTAGTGATAAGATAGTTATCAACAAGGTATCTATTGTTATCAGCTGTTACGCACGAGTTGAAGGACGCGGAAGCTTATACTCGTATAAGCTAATAAATTGTAGTTTTAAAAACAGCTGGCATTGTTTCATTAATTATTACGTAATTAATAAAACTGTATTTCAGATCACTTATTTAATTTGTAAGATGTATGGCTGTGTGTGACGTGTCAACCTTATTCATTTTTATTTGTGAAATGATGGCAGATTCTTCTTGGTTTTTTTAACAAGCACCTGTTATCACCTGTAGGTATTACCATTTTCCACATCGACGTCAGTGACGTCATAAAATATTGGCGTAGTAAAGTCAAAGTCATTTTTTTTTTTCAATTAGTCATATTTACGAGTACGGCACTTTTTGACGTCATGATGTTACAAAAAAAATGTTTTACAATATTTTGTATACAGTAATTATATAATAATATAGAAGACGATACACCTAGATAAAAATTACTATACCACAATAGGTAAAAATAATTAAAAATGAAGCAGTGGCAGATAAACTAATTATGTGATAGATACATGGTGTGCTCATATTTACAAACATTGTAGAAGTATAGGTTCGATATTCCAAAAAAAGTAACAAGTAAGTAATACTAATGAGTCAGTGTGTGAGTTAAAGAAATCCCAGAATCTAAAATCAATGTCATACAAATAATAAATTATACAATTAAATTTGAAACCAGTTTGATTTGGTCTATACTTTAGATTGTCCTATGGAGCAGGACCAGCATGTTTCCAAGCATCCTTATCTTGGTTACAATCCTCTAATTTGTAATATGCTTGTTTACAAAGTGTAGTTTTAATATGAGGTTTAAATTTTCTTTTATTTAATTGCAATATGTCATAGGGTATTTTATTGTAACATTTAACACAGGTCCCCGTCGATCAAATTGATCGAAGCGTTACCCCATAAAAGATTTATGTACTTTACATAATCTAAAAAATGGTTGATCAATGTTTTCTTTATTTCTAGTATTCAAATTATGTCTATCACTTATTTCATTAAACAGATGTAGATTTTCATAAATTAATTGGAAAGGTACCGTCATAATATTAATTATTTTATATAGTTCCCTAAGAGATTCGCAGCGACGTAGATTATAAATGGCTCTGACAGCTCTGTTTTGCAAAATAAAGATGGATTATGTCAACAGCCCGACCCCACAGTAAAATGCCATACGGCATAATGCTGTGGAAGTAGCTAAAATAGACCAAACGCGCGGTTTCTACATTTGCTAACTGTCTTATCTTTCTAACAGCATATGTGGCCGAGCTTAGCAAGAGATGTTATACGAGGTCCCCATTGTAATTTGTCATCTAGCGTAATTCCTAGGAAAACCGTTTGATGAATAAATTCCAGATTTTCTCCATTCAATATGAAGTCACATTCGCTACTTCTAACATTCGGTAATTTAAGTCTAATGCATTTGTTTTTTTTTTCATTTAGTACCTAATTATTTACCGTAAACCAATCTTCAACCTAAAGAATAGAGTTATTCACGTCGTCAAGGTTTTGTGAACGTCGGTCTATATTAAAGATTAATTATGTTTTTTTTATTTTTTGAGGTTGGGAAGTCATCAAATGACTTCTCTCGCTCTGGGCTTTTTCTGACTAAAATCCACCCGTGTTCCTTCCGCTGCTTGTGTGCCGGGGCCGCGATATCCCTTTCGGACAAACCCTCAACCCCTGCAGGAATGATGTGTCACCTGCAAATAAAACCATCTTCGGTTGATTTTGAAGTAATTGGGGTAGATTATTAATGTAAAGTAAAAAGAGAAATGGAACCAATATCGAACCATGAGGAACACCCATTGCCAGTTCAGACCCTAATGAGTTTATGCCGGTTACTTGAAATTTAACCTTTCTATCTTAAAAGTATGATGTTAGTAAATCAAGAACTGTATTCCTAATCTCATAGTGCTCTAGTTTCAGCAGAAGTGTCTCATGTTTTACGCAATCGAGCGCTTTCGAGAGGTCGCAAAAGATCCAATGGCATCTTGTGCTTCTTTCCAGGCGTTAAAAATGTTCCTTATTTTGGGTGACACCGGCGTCAGTGGTACAACGCCCTTTGGTGAAAACGTACTGTTGTTCTTGAATGATGGAATTTTTATGACGTAACATTTAATTGAGCATCAACTTTTCAAACACTTTACTGAGAACTAGCAGAATTAACACAGGCCTATAATAGTTGAGTTCCTTACTATCAAAACACTAGCTAACTTACTATCAACTACACAGTAAAGTAGTTCCTTTGTTCAAGTCCGGAACAAAGGAAATACTTTACTGTGTTTCATGAGATCCGGAAAGACCCGTTGGTCTACACTGGTGTTAAATATGAAAGCTAAATAAGGCGCAATGGTTTCATTGATAGAACTACAGACTTTTATAGACATTCCCCCTACATCTTCTGTTGATATAATTTTAAGATCTTTAAAAGCTTTAATAACAGCCTGGGGGTTTGTATGCTGAAAACTAAACTCCAAAGGGCATGCCTTCACATTATTTCTAAGTAAGGCCGCAGAAAGCGTGGGTGAGGAATTTAAAGCTTCAGTAGTTTTAAGGGTATATTAGAAGAAAAGTTTTCAAATTCCTGAGCTATTTCTACATCTTAGTTGACGGGGCCATGTGTACTCTCTAAATTAAATTCAGTATTTCGCTGTTTCTTCCTACCTGTTTCATTATTTAATTTGCCAGGTAGTTTTTATTTTATCATCAGCTGATTTTATTTTATTACCAATATAAAGCTTTAGCTATTTTTCACACACTTTTAAGTCTTAGAATATTTTGCAACATACTAATGAAAGCTTGAATTATTCATATGTTGCTTTAGGCCATAAAGTTCAAAAAGCTTTTCCCTGCTCTTACGAATACCTGGAGTAGTACCTAGAGTAGTATACTGACGCAAAAATCTTATTAGTTATTGAGTCACTAATAAGATTTTTGCGTAAGTATATAGTTTTAGTCTTTAGTGTAAAAGTGTCATTAAATTGCTTGTTTAATAGGAAAAAGAACTCGGCGTAGAACTCATTTGGGTCACATATTTTATTAAAACTCTGAACACATAATTTACTGGCCAAAGAATTGGGTACATATTTGAACGTCGAAAATTAAAATACCTACTGGTAAAATGTCAATGTTCAAAACATTGAAAACTTAAATATCGCACGACCACAAAACTGAAAATTAAAATAAACTACGTCCAATATATCTAAAATCTAATCATCTGAAAAAGTGACATCGAAAGACCTAAATATCGAAGTACAGATATAAATAAATATCGATTAAATATTGATATTTATTAGACGATTTTATTTAGGACATTTGATATATGTCCTAAATATCGATATTGATTTATTATGTGGTGTGTGGTGTAGTGTGGTATTTTCAACGTTCAAATATGTATCCAAAGAATGATTAAATTACTCAAATTTTTTACATGTAATTGGCCTAAACCTTATTTGATTTTTTTTTAAAGGCATGTAGGAGCAATATTTTATTGTTTGTCCACTGTGATCAGATGGCAACTTATTTACAATGTGTTTGTTAGCTTTCATTCGGGTTGGCTCAATAAAAACATTTGACATAAAAAGACTTAATAATCTGACAGTATTCGAGTTATTTACTATTAAATTAATATTAAAGTCACCACATATGATTATTGACTTACTACCAGAACTATGTTTCTTTAGTACATCTTCCATTTCAGAATCAAACACAGATAGATTCTGGTAATTTGGAGCTCTATAAACGCATACTATAACATCCTTATCAAGCTCAACACAGGACAATTCAATGGTGTATTCAACAGACAGTCCGATGTTAACGTGAAATCAGACGGTCTTCGATCAGCTACTATTCCGGATCTTACAGTAATGGGTACAGTAAGCAATGGACAGTAATTTTCAGGTGGGCCCCCAAATCGTTAAAAGGGTAACATCCCAAACATAACTCCAAACCATATAAATGAACAAAGTAATCCTGGAGATAACTAATATTTGATTCAGTACTCAATTTCGGTTCAATAAATAGCTACATTAACTACTAACAATTTTCTTTTTTAATGAGGTGTTGTTAGGTACGTGAGAAACTATAAATAGGTATTATTATGAGACATATCGTTCATAATCTCAACATGAATATTATATTCAGGTGATCGATTCCAGATTACCTAGGTATACTCGTACATATTTTTTACAATATTCACTTTGCAATATGTGCTGATGAGTTCCTAGAATACGAGTAGATAGAATAACAATCAAGATACACACGAGTCAATTCACTACGAAGAAACTCATATTAACACTTTGAGGGACACTTAATATTGTGTCTCGTTCAGTGTCCTTGAATGCGTTAACATTATGATGACATAATGGTAGATAGATTTGGTAGATTGGGTCTAATTCTAGATTGGTATTCCTTATATATATCAAGCTGTAGCGAGTGGTTGACCAAATAGAAGCAGGGTTATTCATTATCTAGTATGGATAAGCTGCTTATTTTGTTATTGGTAGTCAACCAATTGTTGATAAAGAAAAGTGTGACACGTGCGTGACTAACCGCTCGATTAAAGCCGATGCAGTCTCGCGCACGCGTGCTGATTACATACAGCCGAATTGCTGCGCCCGCGCCCGCGATCCGCCCAACGCGAACGAAGACGTCGTCGGGAGAGATCGTGCATTCGTGCCAGACGGCTACCGAAATTTGGGTTAGGCGCTTTTTTGCGCACCGCGGGCGCCGCCGAGGAAGCGTTCGCGCCGAGGTCGATGAGCCCCCAGCTGCCCCGCGCCCCTCCCACCCCCACCGACCAGTTCCACCACAAGGTGCAGCGGCCGCTGCGACCAACCGACCAACCCTACATACCTACCACCTGCCAGACACTAAGCAAGTATAACATAATGAACCAGCCTGAACACTACGTTCGTCCACTTTCGAGACCAACTGGAAAACTGGACGCGATGCAACACAGCTCCTTTTAAGATGCAGGTTTTAAAAATTCGTAACTGAACTGTGTTTTAAGAAATAATATGATAATTTTATTATTATTTATTTCGTAGATTAACAAAATAAAATTCCTATTTTGTAGCAAAAGTTATTGGTCGGAGCATGATGGCATTGTTGTTAAATTAAACAATTATAACACATGTTAGTTTATTGATTTCATTCGTGGCTACGTACGGCAATTACTTACTCATAAGCAGAGAAAACACTTTGTGAAAATTATGATAGTTACTAAAGGTAAAACAATTTATTAAATAAATATTAAGCCTCCTCCCTCCCTCACTTAATTTCATTGAGATTGAGGCCAACGAGGCTTATTTTTTGCAAAAAAATAAATTAATCACTCAAAGTATTTTTCAAACAAAAAGTTTCATAAGGATTCTCGTGGATTATATCACCGCGTGTTCTTGATTGAAATCAAAACCTTTTTTGTTAGGAAGCATTAAAATACCGCGGGGCTGTCCAGGTGAATAGATTCAATAACATGTATATTATTGAAATATTCACCTGGCCAGCCCCGCTACCATCTTACTGACACGGGTAATATGAGCATGAGCACTTCTCTAATAGTTCTCGCAGATACAAGAAAAGGAGGTTACATTTTAGTCATCCTCTTGCCATTACGGATGAACTTCAAGTCAGACTCCGTAGTATGTCTAGATGAGTCACTTCATACATGAATCACTTACAGGTAACATTCAAGGGAACTCCATAGTATGAAGAAGACAAAACGTTATGTAAAATATCAAGTTTTATAAACATACTGAGTTATGAACACAATAGCAAAGCAAAATTCGCAATCAAACATGTAAAGTTGTGTAGTGTCTGAACGCAAACTGTCGAATAATTTACAGCTGTTAGTGGATGTCTCTGTTTTCCGCAGCTCCACGAGACTGTTATATTTTTTACGGACCGGGATCAAGATCGGTCCGGGGATAGACGAATATGAATTGTATGTCTAGACGAACCATCCGCCTCGGCTAAGCCGCGCATATGCTCTTGTTATTTGTCTACCGCACAAAAAGCGAACAGCCAAATGTGCATTGAATATTATAATGATTGACACACCATATATTTTGCACCAAATGCCATTGGCTTTTTACAATCGTCGTCTCTGCACGACGCTATGAATAAAAATGAATGTAATCATGTCTGGAGATTCATATCTAACACAAGCCATAACGATTTCAAATTAGATTTTAATAGGCGATCCACTGCATCCATGTCTGTGAATGTATGTACGTCATAATATTATAACACGAAATGTTAGCAGTAGGTTCATACTATGTATGTATGTGGTATGTATGTTATGTATTCGAATGTTTCGGCGATAATGGAATTTAAAATGAAGACACTTCAGGCACATCTGGAATTCCGTGCACAGGTAAAGTCTCCTTATTGTTTAAACAAATTTTTAATGTTTGTGTATTTGACGATTTGTGGGATCGGCTTTAGTTACAGCTATTACTTGGGACGTGAAACGAGACGATTTGTTATTTTCGATGCTATCTAATTTCCTTATAAAAAGTCGTCTCGGTTTCTTCTTCACCCGAGGCTCCGCAATTACGTCGACTGTGGCTGTAAAGATTACCTATAAAGTTTCGAAAGACTGAAACTTTATTAATGTTATCATTTATTTTCATATTTGATGCTCTTAAATTCCTAATAGTCATAGAAACTACAAAACTGGGCATCGTTTGTAGACACAACACTAATAAGAGACGCTACGTATTCGTAAACAGCGCAGTGTGCACAGAGGTGCAGCGACTTAGCCAGCAGTCAACTCGGAGAGAGCGTCGACTCGCAGACGAGAGGTGTCTAGAGAGTTTAAATTATCAACCGACTTACCAAGACTTGTAAACTAGACATTACTGTATTTTATACAAGAACTATGTTCATCATGCAAGCAAAGTGCTTTGTTAGCGAATTCAAATCAAAATACTAGTTTATTACGCTCCTAACCAGCCAGTCTGACGTCCATTTAAATTTTAGATACGAAATAGTCTTGCGGTCGTATTCAGTTGGTGTACTAAGTAAACTTTAATGGGAAAGGTAACATTGTACGTGAAACCTCCTTTAAGTGCGGTATTTCGTTGTCGAAAAGGTATGAAAATGATTTTCCTTGGATTTTCGCACTTGTCCGAGGTGCTGATAATATTTTTTCTTGAAATTTTTGTTAAAACGAGGTTTAATACAAACATTATTCTGTCGACTGTTCCACGCTTCATTTCAGTTTGAATTTTTATTACTAAATAACGACACAGGAATTATCAGCATTTTTTCACAGCATAGGAGCCATTAGGGCCATAAAATGAAATCTAAGCATTCCATACAAAACTAACAAGCCAAGCATTAACAATTCAGTCCAATATTCGTTTTATTAGCGTAAAGGTAACATACAAAATTTCATCGAACTGTATTTCATCACGCATGCATCAGGCGAAAATTACAATAGTACACAAAACATTCGTCTAGACACCGGCCACTCGGAATGTATTAAAGCGGACTTCATAATAACAAACAGATACATAATACATAGGTACATTATTCTCAGACGCCGAAATCAATCCCTAATTCTATACGAGCTAGATGCATAAGTTAAGTGGATGTTTGTGGTGAGCTGGTGGGTTGGTGGCACGCGATGACGTCACTATGTAAACGGAGCGCGTCTAGACAGGCCGCAGACGAATTTTTAATACAGGCACGAGCGGGCTCGGCCGCGTACCTACTGCAGCCGGCACCTACGTAACTGTGGACACGTGATCTGTGCCCGCACATACTATACATGCTATACTTACTATATACATAAACTCTACAAGTAACAAATAACTGGACCCTGTAACATAGGTGTATAACATAACATAATATATAATATAATATAACATAACCCTATAACATAACATCTAGCGCAGGAGTCAGGGCTTCCCTTTGTTTGTACACATTTGTTTTTTAATGCCAATAATTAGTTTATTTTTTATTTTTTTTATAACTCATACTAAGTAGATGATGAATATTCGAATGAATCTGTTTTTTTTTTTGTGTGGAGTAACTGCCTCTTGCAGACACGATTTTTCAGGAGCAGAAATCTTAATTGAAATCCAAGTGCACATTACTGAGCTACATTCACTGCAAGTTCTTCATGTAATCTGCATCTTATGTAAAGTACAATAACCTATGCTTGCCTATCATGTTCCTGACATTGAAAAACACATTTTAATTGTTATGCATATTGTTTAAAAACAAATTGTCATAAGTACAAAGTTATTTCAAGGTTGCAATTAATTCTGAAGTTCGAATAATTTACACCCAACTGACAAAAAAAATAAACAATGACATTGACCGTGTCCTCTCGAATATCGCCGTTGTTAAAAGCTTGAGAATAAGGACAAAAATAAATGTACGCATATTAGTAATAGTGGACAAGTGCGCGTCGGGCCAAGGTCGTGATTACGACACGTCTGGAGGACAATCATTAGTCCGCCTCTTAGCACTAATCCAAAACAATGGGCTACGTCGCGAAATATATCGTTGACCGCGCGCCGTAGACGCCATCAATTTGGGAAAAAATAAAATATTTCGTGGAAACCGATACTAAATAAATTATATTCTCTTTTTTACGCAGATACCACTGGTATAGAGGATTTGCTTATGCTAAGCGTCTACATCCAATACCTAAGTGTTTAAAATGAAAACAATTATTTGCAGTTTCAATTTGCAAAGTTTGATGCCCCAACAGACGAGACCAACGCAACGACAAACTGTTATTAACAATGTAATTTGTTTCACCCGATGCATGTGTGGATTATATATTAGAAGCAAGCTGAAAAGAGTAAAACATGATTCTATGAAGTAAAACATTAGTAAAGTAAAAATTATACACGTCTAAAAATAGCTTATGGCCTGAAATTTTCTTATGGTGTGCTACAATTTCACGAAACAAATTAAACCAACCCTCGCACTTGGCCGGGTTTTGGGTCACCTGAAACTCAACAGGTATAAATAAATAATATATGAAGGTGTCGTTTGTATGTGTCGGCCATTCACGCTCAGGTCGACGAGGTAAACAGGTTCATGAGATCGACCCGGATTTTTTGTGCCTAAAAATAAATTAGTTAAATCTGTAATTTATTAGGGATATAAAATTGCCAAAATAGACTGCAATATTGTAGGTTCAAATGATTTAATGAACAAAAACAAGCGTTACATTACAAATCAAATATGGATCCGCTTTGGCCTGCTACACAAACAACTACAAAACACTTTGGTAATAAAAACACTTATTTAATTTTAGTCTGTTCAGAGTATCGTTTTGTTTTTTCCAGTGTTGCGATCCGTCTAGACGGGATTCCGTTGTATCCACGGACACCATTACGCAATCACTCCAATTAGATTTGGTTACAACTAGGTTGTTTTATGACTTGTTGCAGTGCAATGACGCACGCGGACGATCATCATCGTTTTTGTGGCGAGGGGAAAGCCCGCCTATTTAGTAGCACGTATCTGTGAGTATGTGTCTAGACGTCTGTTCCAGGAGGTCGTGAGCTAACCGACCGCTTTCACATGTTTATTCAGACACCGAAACGGGGCTCCCGACACAATCGACGATTACGTGACGTAATTTAGAATTAATAGTCGTCTGCGACTATTTTCACTGAATCACCCGCAACGCAGGTATTTCACGTTTAGTCTAGGTCCACGCTGATGTATATTTTATTTTAAACTTCCCAGAAATTGATGTCAGACGGCTCGGCTTGTTCTTTTGGGAGCTATAAATTTGTCTAGCTGTACGCTTTTCCTCGAAAGAATTAGAATCGGAGGCCGAAATTCAGCAAAAGATATTTCTTTCTGCTACGAAATTCTGCTATATGCTATTCTGCTAAAATATTGCAATATTTTCCTTATGCCGATGAACACGAGCAATGAGCATGTTATCTGTCTGCTTCGATAAAAGTGATTGACATGTGTACACTAAACATGTATGTCGTCTGGTGACTAACACTGGACATCAACTATTAATTTGATTGTAGTATTATTTCCTTAGTGGCAAAAGATTACTAATAATGATTCATGTACTTCTTGTAAATAAAGTCGCTAAAATCATTATCAGCCTGTATGAAATCATCGCTGAAGCTGCTACGTCTCATGTTTCTTTATTATTCTGTCAACTTCTTTATGTGGTGCCGATTCAGCTTCCACCACTGACTGGGTTGGGCACCATTACACACTACCCCAATCCTTATTTTTTATTTACACATCAACAACATCACGCCTATAATTCCCGAATGGTTAGGCAGAGGTGTACTTATACTAACTACTACTACTAGTTCTCATTTATTGGGCTTACAAATGAGATGGTACCTCAACCTTTCCTACGTGTCTCTTGAAGTCTCTTCAAAATCAAGTCTCATATTCTTCTTCACTGTAAACATACTAAACATTTTTAGCAGAATGCCTTATTTTAAATGTTGATTTACATTTATTCCCTAATCCCTGGGGGGCCAACCAATCATAACATGTAACATTGCATCGACGATTACGGTCCGTCTGAGTGTGCACGGCAGCCCCCGGCAGGTGGTCACACCAAACGAACCTCGACGTCTATTTATAGCTATCTCACGACATAGTTATAGGTACTTGGAGTAGACCGCAACATTGTATCGACTCCTCTTATTTATTATGTTGCTCGGAGCGGGTGCCGGGTGGTGGCCGGCGCAGCTTGCAACTCGCAGAGCCCGAGACTAATCTCATTCTACGCTCACTTCAACCTTTTTGCCCGTCTGCACCCTGCCGAGCTTGCAAATAAAGGATAAAACACACAAAGGTGTACTTAAAATTGAGTATCAACATTACGTAGACACTGCATTTTTTGCTTGAATTTAATGCGCTTTTGATTTTGTGGTGCCTTCGAGCTCCCGTCTAATTATCTATAAATCCAAAATCAATACAAGCTTTCAGTTTTTTCGTCCAAGTATATACCTAGCTCTATGTTACCTTAACTTGCAAACCGAAAAAGCATTTTAATTTACAGAAAGTTTGTTTCAGATAACTGATAACTGATCCAAGTGCTGAAAAACACACAATATAAAATTCTTAAATAAGTCCCATAATTGTTTCAAATTCTAGTGTATATCTATATTTCTTTCATTTCCATTCTGTCTCGTTATATTTCTGAGCACACAGTTGTGTTATCGCCGCCTCCTTTCCGCTAAGTCCGAGCGATAAAGCAGCATATCTTGGAGTCACGCATTGTGAACTTTAGAGCTTTCAGGAATGCTTGTAATGACGTGTTTACGATCCATTGCTAATAACAACAACACATATACATGTATGTACTCAGATTCTTACACAGATTACCAGCTAGCTCATTACCGGTGGCGATCATAAATTATATCGAAAATTAACACAAAAAAATAATTCTAGTGTTTTATGTTCAGATCTCGGTAATTATAGTCTGTAACAAGAATAAGATATAAATCTGGAATGATAAAGAACTAGTTGTCCGTTACGGTTTTTTGGATATGTTTTTGTGAAAGCTGAAATGTATAAATTTGTAAGTAGTTATTGCAGTGCGCGAATCTGATTCAGTGTTCATTGGGTTTGAAAATCTTTACCTTGGTTCCTTTTCGGATCTGTTTGAGAAACGGTCTCCAAATAATGATTACCTCCAATAAGCTTTCTTTATTTAACGATTTAAAAAGTTATGGAGTTTTAATAACGTTTTCATAATAACCCGTAATGGATATTTGACATCATCACATTGTAAACTATTACTGGCGTAAATACAACGAAACCACATACGATTATATTAAAGCCTAACTAAATGAAATTGTTAGCAAGTAGTGTTAACCACAGAAGAGCGGGGCAGGCGGCGCGGCAGGGGAGGGGGGGTGTCTAGACAGGCCGCAGACGCATGGAGGCTGCGCCGCGCGACTGCCACCCGCACACAGCCGCGCGGTGCATCGGGCCATTTTACTGACACACACACACACAGGCGCACGATGCAGTCTGACGCTGACCTCTGGCTCTCAGACGGACATTGCATTACCTACGTGTTTCTAATGCGTCCTTTTGGAAATACGCGTTTAATGACACGAGGTTTTTAAATGTCGGTTCGCAAAAAAATAAGTCGCTGCTGTTGTTGGTTTGCAAATTCTTGTACCCTTCATGCGGGTGGGGTCGATACCCAAAGTACTTGAAATAAAATAAATAAATTCAGGGTATTACTTTCGATGTGAAATCCAAGTTAATAATTTAATTCATCTATTTGCTAAACAAAAAAAACTAATAGGAGTACGATGCGATGTGTTAAATTAAATATAAACGTTCTTATTAAATACCGAATCGACACACACTCACGGTCGGGAATCTTATACGTAAAATAAGCACAAATAACTCTATGTACAGATGTGTATGAATATAGAGTACATACATTGTATCAAGTTGCGAAGTCGGATGGTCGAGAAGGAGCAGGAAGCCGGTTGGTTTTTTTCTCGGCGGTCGCGGTCGCGCGGGAAGGCGTCGGGTTGCTTTAACTTGCAATGCAATACGACCCGCAAGGTGTACGTCATTGTAGGTATATGTATATGTAGTATCTGTACATCCTCGAAAGTCGAAGCACACTTCTTTATTTTCCTGAATACCACATTTTTGATGGTGTCTTTTTTGTAACGGGTATAACTTTAAGTGATGATGTTGATCAAATAACGTTTGTCCTACAATCTGCGAGCTATTTAAGTGCAGGATTAAACGGATCTTATACTTAACTTAGTAAAAAAAATAGTGATATAGTTACAAAGATCTATCGTTCTTTAAAATTATGAATTGGGCAATATCAAAGATGATATATAAATGATGACAATGAACCGAACATTGGCAAATCAAATGAAGAAGAATTTGGAGTGGCATGTCGAAATAAATACTACGATATTATTTAATTGGCTGTTCCAGCCACTTTGTTATTAACATTTCATATAGTCTAGACATTGTGGGGGCATCACAACACCGGTCGGTCAATGTATCTCTTTTGAATTGCGCAGTAAAGATGATCTATCTCTTAGACTTATCTATAGGTAAAGATATTTATTTATATCTAGAAAATCTCAATCACACATGAATTTCATAAAACATTTAAGTAAAGTAAAAAGAGAAGTGTAAAGATTAAAGTTGTTTGTGTGTTTGTAAAATGTAATCTCTAGAAATACTAATCCAATTAAGAAAATTATGTCACTGAATATAGCTGAGCCGAATAAAGCTACATGATCACCGACTGCTGCATGACTCCTGTGGGAAAGAATGTGAGAGCGAAGCCGATGGCAAAGTTACTCTTCTAATAATTCGTCTTCCACGATTACAATTTACTAGATGACTAGTATATCTAGACTAGACAAACTAGACACAGACAGTCGCAGATAAAATACATCATATCATAAGAGTGTACATCATATCCTTCGAGATAGTATATGATATTACAAAATTATGCATAAAATAATAAAATTCGTCTGGAAGGATGAGACGAGAGAGACTGATGACATTTACAAGATATATAAATCTTGATCAGAGCTCATTTTCTTTCTAGTGATAATGTTGGTACTTGGACTTGTGTTGAAATGAAACATCTACCAAAAATGGCTAAAATACAACAAATTGACCAAATTTCATGACCACCTATAATTCTGCAGGCTTTTTTTGTTTTATTTCTTTATTTACACTTCAAAGTCACAAACATCTGTGTAGGCTCTTGTACTAGGAATTCCTGTATCACAAGAGCTAGTAGCAGTATATTGTTGGTGCCTAATGTGCCTATCAGGTTTTGTAAAGGCAGGGTTACCAAAAATACCTGGCGCGCATAATACTCGTAGTATTGTGGAATGCAAATACTGCTTACTAAGCTTTTACATATCTGAAGAAAAACTGTAATAAACCTACCCATATACATACTACGAAAATAGTGTTAGATTAATCAGATTTAATTGGTGTTTTATATCTCAAAATACTGGCAGAAAGAGCTTTTGAAAGCTTCAAGTCATTGTGCAGAAGAACTAATTAGGGTATTAGTATCTTCATTACAGTACTTGAAAGGCACAATTATAAATATTACACCCCAATATTGAAACGGCACCCAGACTATAGCAAAATATGTAATTGCATTCAATTAAATGTGTGTACAAAGTCAGCGTGGAACTGAGAACAAAGCGGAACACCGGGTGCACGGCGAGCGATAAGCGCGGCCGCGGCAGGCCTGCGGGGGCGCCCGGGCAGGGGCGCGGTGCGGGGGCGCGAGGTCAACGCTCCACACGTAAACAGATAACTCCGATTGATTACACGACACTGCCCACTCTTTAATGCAACTCGCTCGATACAGCTCAAACAAAAGGCTACACTTCCTTTTCCGTCTGCGATTCTGCGCCATTCTCACGCACCTAATACTACATGCATACACAAATAGAGTATGCATCGAATGATTCGTAGAAAACACAATTGGGAAAGAATCTAATGTTTTAACACTTCACCCACTTTTCATAGAACTCATACGCCATGCCGCCATACATATTAGAAGTGAATCCTCCGAGAGGGCTACCGGCATTACGATTGCGCTAAACTTAACCATCGTGGACGGTCAACGGCATTATACAAACCATGTCATAAAACACAGTAAAACGAAGTAAAATTGTGTTTTCAGGGGGTCTTGTCACTATACGTAATTTCCAAACTTTATATTTTTTTGTGAATATTTATTTTATGTGTAACCGTGTACAAAAAATATTTTTTAAATAAAAATGCTTGGATGCTAAAAAATCTTTTTAAAATAAACATATGTTCACGGTATAGAATGCTGTATTCGCTAAGAAAAACCTACACCGAACGTGTTAAGCTTATTCCTTAAGCTTTTTAAAACTTAAAACGTTTTAAGACTGAATATTCAGACGGAACAAGTTTTTGTTCGTGGTTTATGCGACGGTCTGCAGGCTGCTGGCAGTCATATTGGTCAATTCGTTAAAAATTATGAACATTCATTCGAGAGAGTCAGGTTTCATTAATCTTGGCAATGCTATGTGTGTTCTTTTCACTGAATTCTTGCCTTGAGCATCGGTAAATTTGTTGTGTCGCGAAAAGTGTAGCATAGCAAATATCTTTGCTAATAAGCGCATACATTTCATGTGTACTCACGGCTACACATTTCCAGTATAAGCTGACTTCGCAGTTTACGGAAATCCAATGCAAGATTAGCTTAAATTGGAAATGTATAGCTTGATGTGTAGCCTTGTGTACACATTATGACTATAATACGAACATACTCAAAAGACTTGAGTTCTTTAAATATTCCATACATACATCCATACCAAGGCGATGACTAATACATCGTCTCCAGTTAGAAAGAGTAAACAGCAAATTTTTAGAAGTAAATAAGATTACAATAAAAGCATAATTACAAACAATACGTTAACATGTTATCAGCCAACAAACAACATCTGCAGAAAGTTTACTTCTTTTATATTAGCCTATGTTAGTCTGTCGCTGTCACTCTTCGCGATCTTGAGCAGACCAATCTTATCTGAAGGCATCGAGCTCATCAAATGTTCGCCTGGTAGCTTATTTAAAAGTTAGAAAAGTTGTGATTATCAGACCATTTTGAAACAATAATATTCATATTTCAGTCAGCATAAGACCGTCGTATTTTTACGGTGACTTGTAAAAACTGCAAACATTTTATGACATGTGAAGAATAATCTACAGTAGAGAATGTAGATTATGCTTCACACTTCACAAAAAGATGCTGTGGTGCCTGGGGCAAAGGCAGTAGTTGGCAAGTTCACCGCCGCCGCCCGCCTGTCAACTGCCGTAAAACTTACGTACACCCATAATAGAACAATACAAAGGTGCTAGATTTTGTTCTCTCGTGCAGCGTGCACACAAAGAAAAGAGAACATTTCCGAAAAGTACATTTGACAACAGCAATTTACAAATAAGTACTCTATTAGATTGTTCTGACAGTTAATAATATTATGAGTTAAAGAAACCTAACACTTAATAAAATGAGAATTCGGCACATCCCGCTTAAAAACAAAAGCAGCAGGTCGCAAACCTAAGGCTTCGTTTACACTAAATGCATACAGTGGTCATGATAATATTGAATGATGAACAGCCACGTATGTGAGACATCCCGTCACGCTGATTTTCTCACTTTAACTCCGCGGGCAGTAGAACTAATAGACATACGCAGATATACCTAATGCTGTAAGCCTGACTGTGACCTAAGTACAGTCTTATTTCAGCAGTGTCGTAGATGTCACAGATGTGCGAGCGCCACCGTCAACCATGGATCAACCAAAAAATATACATGTTACCCTACATGACGCAACCAATTAAACTAGTTAACGCGTTAGTAAGTCACATCGTGTACGAACCACCATTGAAATACTACTCAATATTCTGGCAAATCAATGGTGATTTGCGTTTCTAACACGTCACATTTGCGAAGAACGTTAAGCGGTATAGCGTGATTTTTTACGTTGGTTACCAAAGAAACCATTCTGTCGAGTATACCGTGTGGCTTACGTCGTATGCCTCACACAAAATGAAGCTCTAACTTCCGAATTCCAAACAAAGGCTGCAGGCGGGGTTAGTTCAGTGGCGCCGGAGACGTGCGACACCGCTTTGTGTGAATACCGAACCTGCCACCAACAACCATGAAAGTTACGCGGTTACGACTAGAACTCTGAAACTTACAGGCATGGCACAGTCTTTAGCAAAATATTTGCACTAGACAATTTGTAAGTAATACCCATGTTAACATGATCTTAAGTTATCCTAATTAAATATGAACCTTAACGCTTTAGTTTTAGAAATGCAGAAACAAAAATAAAAATAACTTTAGATAAACTCATTTTGCAGTCTTTCAGTTCTTTTGAACGCAAAACTCCAGCATATTACCACGCAAGATGAAACGAGAGTATGTAGACAACTAGGTACTCTTGGTATTCATTACCGATCATTACATAATTCTGCTACAATTCCTTCATAATCAAGCGCTATAAAGCAGCCCAGTGGTTTAAAACCGGCCGCGTCTTGCACAAGTCCACACATTGTAGGTGTAGCAGACGTGCTTATTATGTCTGATCATACGTCTAGTCTACGCTCTACAGCTACTTTACAATCTGCCGGCGTGGCTTGCGTTTTCAAAAGGCCCTTCCTATGGAACAACGCTTATTTCTAATACCAAGAAAAACACAATAATTTTTCTACATTGTAAAGTTAAATCGAAGCACTTGAGTGAATGTTCCTATAATCACCACTATATTTGAGAAAAAACATATATTTATATATTATGACAAATACAATAAAACAATGTAACGTTTTTGATTTGTTATGTTTTAATTTCAATCGATAAAGTTACTGAAATCGTCAATAGAACAAAAGACATCAACGCGCTATACGTATAAATAATCCGTATTATCTCATGTCGTTGTCTGGTGAACACACGAAATATTAAGTTGTAGTTATTATTATAATCGTATTATAATAAAATTTATAAGATTTTGATCATTTTTATTAATTAAAAAAAAAGGAAAATAAATAGTTTGTAACTTGAAAAAACATTACATGTTTTCCAGAATTTAAAAATTTTCATTAACATTTAATAAAACAAAGAAGCAATTAAAGCAAGTGTTCACGAAAGCATACATCGTAAATAAAAAGACAATTTGTAAATTGCGAAATGTAATTGCAGACGTCGGCACCCGGGCGGCGAGAGGCGGGCGGCGATCCGCCGTGCTAATGAAAATTTAAAGTAACCGGTGCGAGCGGACCAAGAGGTCTGAAGATGTAAGCGCAGCGGATGGCTGAAAGAATGTCATGAGTTTGTTTCCCCATTTCTAGAGTCTAGAGTAGTCAGATAGGAAATATCGACTCGATCTAGCAAATTCATTTCATTCAGGAGTGAAGTCCAAAATTAGGGTAATGTTTTTTATTGCAGTTATTTAAATCAAAGGGGAGCGATTTGTTTTTTTCATAAAATATGAAATTAACTTAATCAAAAACTGCATTCATCAAAATTGTTCGCCGCTCTTAACAACATCCAGCTTTCTTGGGAAGGTTGCCTTTCTTAGCTGTTTTAGTATTAGCCTCCTCAGAATTATTCATAAGTATATCTTCATTATTGTTCGCGAGATTAATTCTGAGTGTCCTGGGTTCGAGTCCCAACTCACTTAGAAAGTGTAATTGGGTTTCTCCATCAGGATTTTTTCAGCACCCTTGAGTTTGGATTTTTGGCTGGGTAATAGTCTACTTACCTGACTGCTCCAGATTTGTTTATTGGACTTGAACCCCTAGGGGAATACAGGGGTGGTTTGTTTCTCCAATCGTTTCCGCTATTCACCCATGTCTTGATCGCAAGGCTTTGGCGGCAAGAGGGAGGAGGGCGCGGGGCGCGCGAAGTGGTCACATGCTCCGGTGCATCGCGACCTCAGTGCAGTGACCGCGCCGCCGCGCCGCCGCCTAGCGCAGCCTGCGATGTCACATGAGCACATTGCACCTACTACCTCCACACTTTCAAATCTTTCCTAGTCCTACCATACCTGTAACAGAGAATATCTAAAGGTCCGAGAAGTGACCTTAAAAAATGTTAAATTTCATGTCGTAATCTCATCTCAGCGACAATCAATGTAAAAACTTGTCAAAAATCAACAATCAATCGAACTGTCAATAAACCTAGAATTTATCGATCGCGATGCAAATTAGAGGTTTTTTGACCGATTGCGACCGATATTAAAATGCGAACGTTCTTAAAAAAACCTCCACATACCTCCAGGAATTGACTGAAATCTGAAAATTTACGCAATCTAATACTTAAATCACTGAGCAATTCTAAAGTGTTATTGTTAGACCAGTTGTCAGTATTTGGGGGTTATGCCTACCTATAAAGTTTCTTCTGACAACCAGGTTGGGAGTCAATGTGTATAGAATGATCATCCAACCAACTGGCTGATTGCATGACTGGTTGATGCCAAGACATCACTTCATTAAACTTACTGAAGTTGAACTTTGTATATTACTTAAAATAATAACATAATCACGCCTTTCCTGTAGTTTACCCACATTTCGCAAACTACACGTTTTAGTCCCATTTTATAGGACGAACTTTAAATTAATGAATTGTGAGCCGTTCAGATGTACTCCTCCCTGTACATATACCAGGGCCCTATTTCATATACTGACAATGCGACATATTTGACCAAAAATGCAAAAGTTACACATTTTCACGACAGCTATTGTCTCATAAAGCAGTTAACGTATGAAAGAAACTTGCAAAATTGTCGGATTGTCAGTTTGTCGCCTGTCACCTGCTACCTATCGGTTTCAAATGCGAGCGCCCTCCCCTAGACTAGATAATCTATAAGTCTTATAGGTGATCACATACTAGTTTTGCTAAATTGAAGAAAACTTTATCTAATGGTTTCTTCGAGCGTAAATAGTAATTTTTCTGTTTTGTGTTATAAATAGTTTATTATCAATTTTCTGTTTTATATGATTTATATACTACATGTTGAAACTTGTAATTGGCCATATTTTGTATATACTATAACAGAATCTGTTTAGCAGTAAGTTTTCGAAAAATATAATAAATAAATAATCACGTAGCTGTTCCATCATCACTTCAGCGCATTATATTAGCCCTAAGATTATACTGCAGTGTATCACGAGGAGATAGGACTGGTTGTGTGTGAATCTCTGCTGCAAGCTTTCCATATCGGTTTAGAGCTTGTAGCAGGGATTCTCATAACTATAGGGCAGTGTTAGGTTAAGTTTACTAACATAGTTGTTATGAATTATTGGTACTAACGTATTGAGTCCATTGTTACTTGTTAATTAACTACTCCTATAAATAAACTAACGACCACTATTTATAACAACTTTTTCTTGAGCATTGACACGAACTACTATGTATATGGCAAAAGCTCATGGCGTGATAAAAGTATTAACCAGTCAGCAGAGTGGTAGCGGGGCTGACTGTCCCAGGGAGAGAGGCTTTTTTACTACACTCCTATTAAAGAATGGCTAATTATTTTCCAGGCGACTAACAACTTAAAGGGTGACTAAATATTTGCTACAAAAAAAAACTTGGCGGCGATTCAATATTTTAGCAATAATTGTATTAGATGAGCTTCAAAATGCAAGGAATTGTAAAAACTAAATAATGACTGCTACTTTCAGCTAGCGAACATATTAAACAGGGCCAATTGAAATCATACGCGAGGTACTATAAATAATGACATGGCGACTAATATTTACAGTGGGATAACAAACATTGTATTATAACCATATAAAAAACAACTTTGCAAGAGTTTAATTTTGAAGAGAGGCTAATGTTAATTTCTTTCAATTTTAGCCGGCTAAACTTAAGTGAAGCCTTAAGGGGTTAATGAAAATGGCTGAAAGGTAGGTAACGTAAAGTTAGAACTGTGACCACATAACGTACGAACCGAGCGAGCAAAGCGAGCGGAGCCGCGGCGGCGGCCGGCGAGTGCCAGTGTCAAGTGTTCGCTTAACAATAAATTCAGTTACAAAAACTCGATGCCAGTTTAAATTAAAACAAACCTAACAACTGATTATTAAGCTGCTACTTTCTACTTAAAATTATCCTTTGTTGTAGCTGCCAACCTACTATTTTTGTTACCGGCTTTAATTATTTTTTTAAATCCCAAATTCAAATTAATTTGTCTTAAAAAATGTAACCTCTTCCGATATAAAAATATATTATTGTATAACTGGCGACCCTGCAAAGGCAACAAGTCAAAACAATGCCTGTTCTAAATCTTAGTTAAATATTCAAGTGTTCTGTCCTCCCGGAATAAATGCTCTAAATGATGACGAAAACCGCATCAAAATCCATTGTGTAGTTTACAATCTATAAGCGGTCACACAGGCAGACACGAAACGTAACTTTGTTTTTGTATGTATAGATATAAATGTATGTGTAAGTGCAATGAGCATTTGCTTAAGGGGCCGGCGAACATAGCTCGCAACTGCAAATCGAGATGTGTTCAAAATTCGTTTGGAATATTGCTATCTCTGTTTGACAAGGCGAGGTCAGACACGCGTGTGTGTGAGAGCGGATAGATACTGTGCGACCACGCACACATTGACAATATTATTTCTTGACGCGATAGCACTACTAGCTATCGAAAATGTATGATAAATTGGATGTGTTCCGTAATACCAAAAATGATGAATTAAAACTAAATGTTTTTCCATTTTTTTTTTCGATAATTTGTAACTTGATAATATAAGCTATGCTGCTGCGGAAACAATATTACAAATATTGTTGTTTATAATACAGAAAAAACAATATGAAAGCATGTAATTTACGCTGTAAAAATGTATGAAATTCAATTCGCTTTAATTTCATTTCAGGTAAGTTTTTTGGTAAAAAAAAAAGACGTGCAGGACTAGATAAATACTGTCTCAATCCGAATATCAACATAATATGGTGGAAATATGCTCAAATTGCAAATGATTTTGGTATTACGTTTGTATGGACAATTCATCCGTCGCCGCATTCTTAAGTACAGTGTATACCTATCATACTTACGTATCAAAAAGAAATAAATAAAGTACCTAATTCCGAACCAGTAACTTATTTAAGAGAGCTGCCCCTGGACGTAGCACAGTCCGTGACGACACATTGGCACACCATGTGAAACGTGTCCAATCTTGCTTAACACTTTCGACTCCACCCACTTTTCATAAAACTCATACGCCATGTCTCCATACCATATTGGAGTGAACCATCCGGGAGGGTTGCCGGCATTACGTTTGCGCTCAAGTGAACCATCGCGGACGGTCAACGGCATTAGGTTTAAAACCTAGTTATAAAACGAAGTAAAATTGTGTTTTAAGGGGGTCTTGCCGCTGTACGTGGTATCCAACCTTTTAAATTTTTGTGAATATTTATAAACGTGAACAAAAAAATAATTTTAAAACCAACGCAATTACAAAAAAATCTTGTTAAAATCTACATCGGATTTTACTTTCACGGTTTATAATGCTGTATTCACTAAGAAAAACCTGCATTTAAAATGAGCTTGATTAATCTTGACTTCATACAAATCTTTGTATGAAAATTCTTTTGTATCTGAATGACCCTGAATAGTTTCCGTGCTTTTTGAGGAGCTGTAGGTATGTATTTTATTGTATTTACCGCTACGCTCAGTGGCATTCCATTTTTATGACACAAAATGACTCGGCATAATTAACCCTTCCAGGAGCCCTTATTTCTTGTAGGATTCTGCATATTTTTCCTAGTGTGTCAAAATTTACAAAAAAGTACATGTAATCAATCCGGGCCTTGAAATTTAGCCCAAGCTTTGAAGAAGCTAGTATATTCAAGAAAATTTATTGTACAGCAAATTGATACCCTACGTCAATTTGTCGTGCTACATATAACCACTAACTACAACTGTCAGAGAATAAGTAGTGATATAGAAATACGGTAAATTTCAATTAGTAGTCAATTTGCTTAAAAATTAATTTACCTGACTTTACCTAATGAAAATTTAGCTGTTGAGTAGTTTATTCAATAACACTTACAAATCGTTGTCGTTCAAACATACGAATGCGCCAAAACTTAGAATAAATAGATGTAAATTCATCCGCGCATCGATTGATTATGTCAAAAGCAATCGATGAGCGGATGAATTTACATGAGTTTTCTAGGTTTACCCATTCGTCAGCGCAGAGAGTTGCAGGCTCTGTCTATGTTGTTTACTATACTCGACAAACCCACTTCTCCTTCCTACCTGACTTCACATGCTCAATACTTATGCTCTGCCCATAGTAAAAATCTTCGTTCCACCAACAATCGCCGTCTACGATGTCCTTCTCACCGCTCTGGTTTCATTCACTCTTCTTTCTTTGTCCAGGCGGTCTTTCTTTGGAATGCGCTCCCTCTGAACATCACAACGGCAACCAGTCGGTTGTCTTATAAACTGAAGACACGTGAACATACTCGTAAGAAGTTGGCAGAATCATCCCAGCGCTGATTTGCTGTATTCGATTACTCCTCTACCTATCGTTATTTCTCCTGACTAAGTTAATTTTGTTTATATGTATCTATGTATAAGTATTTATTCTTTTTCGCATTAACTATAAATTATGTTGCAGCTGCCATGTTTTGTCTCTGCGTCACCCTAAGGTTGACTTATAGAAAATGCCTCAGGAATTAAATTAAAAGTCCGCCTTTCTACAATAGTTTTTTACTAGTGCATAAAGTTTTAATAAATAAAACCTATATTAACTTAAAATTAAGCTCTACGACAAACTCAGTTTTTATGTTTTGGTAAGCCTTATTATTACAAATTTTTCTTCAGGTTGCCCTAATTCGATAGTTAAGTTCACATACTTATTACTAGCTGCTGCCCGCGGCTTGGCCCGCGTGGACACTAATTATTTTTCTAAAATAAAAGTAAAAAGTTATGTTACTCCTTATAAAATCAGCTTATAAGTTCAGCCGTTTCGGAGCCTAGCCGCAGCAAACAGACAGACACACAGACCATTTTTTTCGGTTCAGGAGTCCGGTTCACGAGTCCGGTCCAAGAGTCCGGTTCAGGAGTCCGGTTCAGGAGTCCGATTCAGGAGTGCGGTTCAAGAGTCCGGTTCAGGAGTCCGGTTTAAGAGTCCAGTTCAGGAGTCCAGTTCAAGAGACCGGTTCAAGACGGCTGTATTATTAGTGCTAAAGGCTAGTGCTAAGGCTAGCGCTAAGGCTAGTGCTAAGGCTAGCGCTAAGGCTAGCGCTAAGGCTAGCGCTAAGGCTAGCGCTAAAGGCTAGTGCTAAGGCTAGCGCTAAGGCTAGCGCTAAGGCTAGCGCTAAAGGCTAGTGCTAGAAGCTAGTTTTCCCTGTATTTACTGCCGAACCGACACATTTTTTTTCAGCAAAACGTAATTAAAAGTTAGCCTAAAGTGAATCATGACAGCGGTCGTCAATCTACATAATCTGCGTTCGCATTTCATTTGCCAAAAATGTAAACAAACACGAGTTTTAGGAAAAACAACTGTAATGCCTATATACGAGTAAGTCCTATTAAAATAGATGGACAAACTTTTAGAAATCATTCAGACCACCAAAATAAAAACAATGGTAAAAATAATAATAAGAAAAATGCATTAGATACTTACAAGAAAAATAAATCAGCTATCGAAAATACACTAAAAATTTAAGTTACCCAATGCCATTTATTATTTTAGGTCAAAATAAAATCACTTTAGTCAGTGTTTTTTTTTTGCTTGGAAATCTTTGGTTAGACGTACTGAATGCTGTGTTAAAATTTGTCCATCTATTTTAATGGGACCTTGTATACAAGGTTCAGTTTGCGCGACAACTTCATATTTTTTATGACTTTTTCAACAGTACTAGTCGGTCTAAAATCAACTTTATTTACACTTACATAAAGTTGATGTTTGTCTAAGTGGAAAATTCGTGTTTGTTTACATGTTTGGCAAAAAATTGCGAACGCAGATTAGGGTTAGCGTGAAATATATTCACCTATCAAGGTTACTGCTCAGAAATGGCAATACCTGGTACTTGTTGAAAGACCTACACTGTCCTCCCATACCTATTAATACCTACTGTTATTTAAAAATATTGTAAAAAACAATTATTTTTACAAGAGTAACCGTGGAGTTTTCTTGCCGGCTCTTCTCCATAGGAAACGACCAATTGGAAATGTGCACCTAGCTTCTGACGTTTCATAAGTGCCCATGTAGGTTTATGTGAAATAAAATATTTTGATTTTGATTTTGAAATTGTGAACGTCTAATGATTGAAATAATATCTTGAATTCATGCAAGCCTGTACTTTTTGTGCCAAATTTCAAGTTTAATAACTCAAGGAATAAGATGTTTCATACAAATGAAATCCCCCCCCCCCCCCCCCCCCGACTGACTGCTTACTTAAATTCCTATGTTTAAGTTCACAACTTATCCAAATATTTTTTTAAAATTGCAATTATTGCAAATTGTGGGAAATTAACCCAAGTATCGTCAATTAAATGGCAAAAAAAGACTAGGATATAAAAAAATAAAAATAAAAAATCCACCATTGTCACGATTGATCGATTTGGTATGCTTGAAATCAGTTCATCATCAAAATCACTTTGAGGAATGACCGCCCACGTTCTTTCTAACAACTTAGAAAGTTGTTGAGGGGTACGCACGGCGTCCATACTCGGCAGAGCTCTTCTTTGGAGCATGTTCCATGCGTGTTCAATTGGGTTGAGGTCTGGCGATTGAGCAGGCCACGGCAGAACGTTGAATAAGGATCCAAAAAAGTTAAAATAATAATCCTCAATTGCGGTGATACTCTAAAACGTACTTGATCCCTAGACACTTTTGATGTGCCTATGCCAAATGGCAGAATGTGCCTGGAACCAAACATTATTTAGTAACAACTCACCTGAATACAGCTACATTCTACGCAAACCGGCATGTCCTAGAACCAAAAAATTCAAAAAGGAGGCTTGTGTAGCAGGAGTGGGAACATTATAGTCTGATTATGGCCCACTCCCTCTCACAGAAAGGAGGCTTGTGTAGCAGCAGTGGGAACATTATAGTCTGATTATGGCCCACTCCCTCTCACAGAGAGGAGGCTTGTGTAGCAGCAGTGGGAACATTATAGTCTGATTATGGCCCACTCCCTCTCACAGAGAGGAGGCTTGTGTAGCAGCAGTGGGAACATTATAGTCTGATTATGGCCCACTCCCTCTCACAGAGAGAAGGCTTGTGTAGCAGCAGTGGGAACATTATAGTCTGATTATGGCCCACTCCCTCTCACAGAGAGGAGGCTTGTGTAGCAGCAGTGGGAACATTATAGTCTGATTATGGCCCACTCCCTCTCACAGAAAGGAGGCTTGTGTAGCAGCAGTGGGAACATTATAGTCTGATTATGGCCCACTCCCTCTCACAGAAAGGAGGCTTGTGTAGCAGCAGTGGGAACATTATAGTCTGATTATGGCCCACTCCCTCTCACAGAGAGAAGGCTTGTGTAGCAGCAGTGGGAACATTATAGTCTGATTATGGCCCACTCCCTCTCACAGAAAGGAGGCTTGTGTAGCAGCAGTGGGAACATTATAGTCTGATTATGGCCCACTCCCTCTCACAGAAAGGAGGCTTGTGTAGCAGCAGTGGGAACATTATAGTCTGATTATGGCCCACTCCCTCTCACAGAAAGGAGGCTTGTGTAGCAGCAGTGGGAACATTATAGTCTGATTATGGCCCACTCCCTCTCACAGAAAGGAGGCTTGTGTAGCAGCAGTGGGAACATTATAGTCTGATTATGGCCCACTCCCTCTCACAGAAAGGAGGCTTGTGTAGCAGCAGTGGGAACATTATAGTCTGATTATGGCCCACTCCCTCTCACAGAAAGGAGGCTTGTGTAGCAGCAGTGGGAACATTATAGTCTGATTATGGCCCACTCCCTCTCACAGAAAGGAGGCTTGTGTAGCAGCAGTGGGAACATTATAGTCTGATTATGGCCCACTCCCTCTCACAGAAAGGAGGCTTGTGTAGCAGCAGTGGGAACATTATAGTCTGATTATGGCCCACTCCCTCTCACAGAAAGGAGGCTTGTGTAGCAGCAGTGGGAACATTATAGTCTGATTATGGCCCACTCCCTCTCACAGAAAGGAGGCTTGTGTAGCAGCAGTGGGAACATTATAGTCTGATTATGGCCCACTCCCTCTCACAGAAAGGAGGCTTGTGTAGCAGCAGTGGGAACATTATAGTCTGATTATGGCCCACTCCCTCTCACAGAAAGGAGGCTTGTGTAGCAGCAGTGGGAACATTATAGTCTGATTATGGCCCACTCCCTCTCACAGAGAGGAGGCTTGTGTAGCAGCAGTGGGAACATTATAGTCTGATTATGGCCCACTCCCTCTCACAGAAAGGAGGCTTGTGTAGCAGCAGTGGGAACATTATAGTCTGATTATGGCCCAAATCAATATGGCTGCTACGCAAATAAACTTTTTGTTTTCTACTCCATTCAATGGAGTAATAACCGCCGCTGGGTTCGATCCAACGGGTTAAGCTATGTTTGCCAGGGTTGGTCCGTGGATGGGTGACCGTCTTTGCATACCGAGACTCCTCCGTGCCTTGGAAAGTACGTTAAGCCCCGGCTATCATTCGAGGATCTTTGACAGTCGTTACGGATCGTCAGAAGCCCGAAAGTCTGACAATCAGTCTTACCAAGGAGTATCGTGTTACCATGTAACTGGGTTTGGAGGTCAAATAGGCAGTCGCTCCATGAAAATACAACTGAAAGAAAAATATTCAACTGCATCCGGTTAGCCTGGAACCGACCCCAACATAGTTGGGAAAAGGCTAGGTAGATTGATTCCATTCAATGGCAAGGTGTGAGCCAGGTAAATTTTTCGCAATCTTATTTAATTTCGTTGTTATGACTTTATTTTCAGAATAATTAATATGCAATGTATGTATATTGGAGCTGTTTTAGAACAGACAATCGTAAGATTCTTTTTTTATTCAGAAATTATGGTTTATATAATGTTAATGAAACAAAATAATTTATATGATAAAAACTCTTAAAGTATACGTACATATTAATGTACGTATAGATACTTTAAGAGTTTCGTTATTTAGATCTCACTCATAATTATTATTAAGACTGAAATAAGTGATAAAAAAGCAACATGCTCGTACTTATACAATGAAATATAATATTCCTAACTTGTAATATTGGTTTTCATTAGATAAGTAGGTACATTTGGAACATTTGTAAATGATTTATTATATTTTAATATTTACATTATTTAGTTGGCTTTGAACATTCTATCATCTGCCTAGCCTTTTCCCAACTATATTCAATATGTTGGAGTCGGCTTCCAGTCTTGTTGAGAGTTTTTGTTACGAAAATGTCGATTAGAAAGTTTAATTTACCTTTTTTACAATGGTGTCTAAAATATCCATATTATCCGGATTTATCCTGATAGAGTTCTTGAAGTTTCCGAAATATCCAGATAGTAAACTGGGGCGGATAATAGCATGTCCTATCGATGAGTCAACATCTCCTGAGGATAACTAAATCCAGGGCGGTTCAGTTTTTGCGGAATACAACAAAAACATATTAAATAATACTATACTAATTCACTGATATATTCACTATTCTAATTTACAAAATTAGTAATTAGTGTAGTGTATTACCTTTTTTTTTTGTGAATGGGTGACCGTCTTTACATACCAAAACCCCGTGTCTCGGAAAGTACGTAAAGCCGTCATTTGTAGATCTTTGACAGCTGTTATGTGCCGTCAGAAGCCCGAAAGTCTGACAACTAGTCTTACCAAGGAATATCGTGTTACCCTGTAACTGGGTTTTGGAGGTCAGATAGGCAGTTGCTCCATGAAAAATACTGGTATTCTGCTGCATCCGGTTAGACTGAAAGCCGACCCCAGCATAGTTGGGAAAAGGCTAGACAGATGTAATGAGTGATTTGCTAATCAACATTAATAATCAGTAGCTGAAAATATCAACATAACAAGCAGTAGTTATCACCAATAACAAGCGTTTGGAACTAGACACTGAAAAATAACAATCTTGATCTAAAATAAGTATTTATAAATACGTAGACAAACTCTAGTCTACCTCGTGCAAAGAGTCTCAGAATGCTAGATTATAGTCTCCGAACTATCACGCTCTAAATTGCTTAACCGTGGACCAGGATCTTTAGGTACGGAATTATTATAGAATCACTGCGAAAATTCGCCGTGTGTCGCACTTAGTCCTTGTATCACGTCCTTCGAAATTCTGTGTCATCGGAAATATGCTTAGAGAATATAAATATAGCCCATTCCTCGAAAGAGGTAAACTTTCTGCAACTTATTTGCAATCAGTCGTAATCTTTGTAGTGTGGTTACATCACCTGTTCGATCGGATTTCGTAAAATCTCTTTTTTTTAATAAATATCTTTACAAATCCAAACTGAGGTAACCGCCTATTCTGAAATACTTTGAGGGTAGTGATCTTCTCTTTTGAATCGTCCTTATCTGACTAGAATAAGGACTTGGCGATGACGTAGGCGGTGAGGTCATGGAAGAGTAATAGGCTAACTATGTCTGCCAATGGACGGAGCTCGGTCGGGAAGTAAATACTAGCACCTTACGTATTTTATAGTTTCATTGCAGTGTTTCAGTTTGAAGTGCTTGGGTGTCGGTTTAATTTCAGCCACTAATGAGCATATCAGCTTCGTCTTTGTGATGACAGGTGCGAACCTGCGAAGCCACTGGTATCGCGGCGGTGACCACTTATCATCATCCTTGAATGCTGCAGATTTAAAGACAGCAGCTGAGACAAATGTATGTTTTCAGAATGGAGGCACTGTTGCCTACCTTTTTAACCCTGTGCTTTTGAATTAAGATAGGAATGCCTGCATGTAGGTACGACCCTTCTTCTACTAATGAGGATACCTTAGGCAGAACCTTATTATTGCTCTCATAACCGTCTGCAGCCTCTATCTGGAAGAAAACCCATCTCAAATAGCTTGCGCCTACTAATTAAAAACTTCACCCCAAAGTAAGTCCCCACAACAATGTTTAAAAAAAATGCAGTTAGTAAGATAAATAGGTCGTTTCTGCGTCAGGATTATAGCCATGGTCTCTAATATTCTCTGGTATCTAGACCTTCTTTTATATTTTATGGGCCTATTTAAAACCAACATACTTTTTGGTACCTCTGATTCCTGAGAAAGTTTAGTCATTGCATATTGAATATGTCCATCGAACAGACCTACAAGATTGTGTTATGGCAAGGTTTATTTTATTTATTTATTTATTTATTTATAATAGGTACGCTAACAGCATATATATTAAGGTTACCAATTGAAGCAGCATCTTTCTGTATATAGTGTCATAATCTATCACCAGTTAGGTTATCGAAGTAGCATTAAAAAACTCTGTAGGAGAACAGGTGCAGCGGTCTTGCTCAAACTCAAAGCATTTATTTCAAATAAACCAATTACAGGCACTTTTGAATTGTCTAGGGGTCGGTCAGTCAGAAAGATGAAGCTAGTTGCCCATTCCAAAGCGTAGTGGGTACCTATGGAAAAGAACGGGCAAGAAACTCCACGGACACTCTTTTAAATCATAATTATGGTTACAAAATATTGGTTACATCATTCATGTTGAAGTTATACATGTGAGAACGATGCAAAACGTTAAAAGCGTCAGTAACAAAAATAAAAATTCAAAAGTTAAATTAAATTCGCCTGACATTAGGGACTGCCTAACTGTTGCAGTTTTTAAAAGAAGAGTGAAAGAACACTATCTGTCCACTTCGTCATAGTTGCATATTTTGTATTTATTATTTTATGCTACATTATATTTAAGTATATTTATTTTAGTGATATTTAGTTTAGAAGTGTGTATGTAAGTTTATTCTCAAATTGTATGTTTATGGTTAAATTAGTGAATAATTAAGTGTTTTTATTTTATGTATATTATTTTCTCTTCTAATCTTACACACGTTGTCTACATCTCTTTAACTACTTTCCTATCGCAGTTATGCTGGAAGAGATTTCTTTAGAAATAAGCATTACCTTTGTACGTATTTTTCTGTTCCTTTCTTTTTGTCTATTTATATGTGTGTACATAAACTGTTAAATAAATAAAATAAATTAATTAAAATAAGCCGTGGTAGCTAAGAGATGACCAGTCCCTACTGATAGCGACCGTTCACGAAGATGACGCATGGATAAGCAACATTCAACTCAACCATTTTGAAGGGAGCTAAATGATCCAACACACGCGCCACCGTCAGCGAGACATCTGAGTGAGCATGACACACTCTCAGCCGCCAAGGCACATTCAAGCCAATGAAAGACATAGTACCTAAATGGTAGCTTTATAGTCGGTACATAGTACTCAACGTGTGCTATACAATTATACAATGTTAAGAGATTGAATTTATACAATGCAAAGATAGTTTTTAAAATCTTCACCAGCTCCAACAGTATTTTCAAATGCTAATCAATTACCTAGTTTAAGCGCCCTTGTGGAGCAAGACCAGCGTTGAGCCAAGCAGTTTTATCAGCGATATAATCTCCCAACTTATAATATGCTTGGCTGCATAGTGTGCGTTTAATATAAGATTTAAATTTCGTTTCATTCAGTTGAAGTATATTGGGAGGTATTTTATTGTAACATTTTAAACAGTACCCCATGAAAGACGCTCATAATTAGACAAACACATCCCAATTGTTAAACCTATGATTTTGCCTACAAGCATATGCTTTTATATCTAAGAAGTATCTTTTGATGTTCAGAATAATAAAATTATTAACTTACTACTACTATGTAAAACTACATTCTGACAAATAAATAAGTACTGTTTCTGATATCCTATGGAGCTACGTTTTGTAGCCTCTCAATACAAAATAGAAAAATTGCAATTTCTTTAATATTGAATGTACCTAGTATTAGTGCACTTGAAGTGAGTAAAATTCACTTCAAATGCACTAATACAGGTTCAAGTTTCAATTGATATACATTCTATACCATATTTGTATTTTTAAAACCCTATAAAAACCAAGTCAAATAAATATAAAAAGTTTGATTTTACCTATTCTTTTAAACCCCTATTAGTAAAAAACAATAAGCGTATTTATTACATATCGATTAAATAATGTATGTAAACTATGTATTTGTCCCAATTTCCTATTATTTACGTAATCAGATTGTTACTTTAGATAGAACAATAACATTTTTGCAATTCTTTATTAATGAAATAGTTTATTAAGTTGTTTCAGTTTGCTTCATCGTGTTGTAGTTCTTTACGTGAAAGATTCGCTAAATAACATTTCAAACATTACGCTCCTGTGGCACAGAATATTTATACAGGTGGAGCTTCCCGACGTATGAGAGTTCAACGTAATGTCAAACACCTATCTATATCAGAAATAATTTTACGTCTAAATATAAACCGTGCATAAGAATTCACAACACAGAGAGCGCGAGACAGTGAGATAGTGCGAGTCTCTGTTTCCTTGCCAATAGCTGCGACATTGTATCTATTGACACGGGCCAGCAGCACGTTCGCCGCCGACTATTTTGAGTAGACGGGTGGCGCACGTGTGGAGCGGCGGCGGAGCGGTGGAGTGCGGGTCCGCGCCCTCAACACCTCGCAAAAAAACAAAAAAACCCTCTCAAGGAAAAAGGCAAATCCTTGCAGAATGTTATTGAGCAACGCACCGGTGCCGCAGATGCAGGTGGCCGCGGTGTGGTACATATCGCATCACCGCCCGCCCGCAATTTCGCGTAAAATTGGCAGCGTGCGGCGGGCGGGCGGCGGCAGCGGCGCGGAGCGTCGCTCCCGAAATAGTGTTCGGGCGCGGTCGTACGCTTTCGGGAACGGCGCCCCAGTCGCCGTGTGGCCGCGCGCGCGCACCCGCGTCGCCTCGCCAGCCGTCCCGACGCCGCACGAATACCCGGGTTAGGGAGCGAGCTCGCCGGTGCACGAGTCAACGGTGCGCGTATTTCGGTCGCGAGAGGGCCCCGGGCCGCGTCGGGCGCGCTGCCCGCGCGCTGGCCGCCGTGCTCTGGTGGTGGTGCGTGGCGCTGCTGCGGCTGGTCGCGCTCTGCGCGCCTCCCCCCGGCCCGTCGCCGCCGCCCCCCGCCCGCGCCGCGGAAGATGCGCCGTCGGCGGCTGCCTGCGCGAGCGCGCCGACCAACTCCACCGAGCCGTCGCCGCCGCCGCCGCCCGCACCGCCCGCGCACACCGGTCAGTACACCTGCAACCGCGCCCACACACCGCGCCACCGACGCAACCCTCACCGTACCTTACGACCGGTGTTTTGCTCGGACTACTCTTCAACGTATTATAAATTTCGACAATCGATAAAGCACGTGGCATGACGCCGCATTCTCATTAACTGTCACAACAACAAACAAATACCTACATTTAATTAAATAATACTTTTTTTTACGAAATTGATGGGGGATTTCCTTATTGCCTTGCTGTTAATATAAGGGTATAATATGAGGACATCATTACTTCCAGAAAAATAAAAAAAAATGTGCCGTAATTATGTAGTAGGTATGAAAAAAAACATACAAGGAATACTGTCCACAACATACCATGCAGACATGAAACTGAAGTCACTAAGTAGGTGTGTTGAACTGATAACTGTGATAACATTACTATCAGTTGGTAGAAAACAAACAATGCTATGGATGTGGCTAACATCAATATTTACCAAACGATATTTTTAATTAGGTAAGTGCTTGTGGCTACGATTTAATTTTAGATTCTTATAGAAATAAGGATGTTCTCCTAATTTGGAGCTTTTATACAAGTTTCAGTAACATAATTAGGTACGAGTACAAGTGTCTTGCCCATTTTGGATTTATGAACTATGTTAACATTTATGAACTATGTTAACATTTATGAACTATGTTAACATTTATGAACTATGTTAACATTTATGAACTATGTTAACATTTATGAACTATGTTAACATTTATGAACTATGTTAACATTTATGAACTATGTTAACATTTATGAACTATGTTAACATTTATGAACTATGTTAACATTTATGAACTATGTTAACATTTTCTTACTTCTAGTTGCTGATGTCCTCCCATCACAGCATTTATTTATTTAAATTGTATTTAATTTATAGAATATTTTAAAAATAATGCTCCCGTCACTTCAGCAACAACAAAAATCTACCACAACATGTTACACTGTATGATGCTTTCCTATTTACCTTTACTTCTACAGCAATGTGTACAGTAATGACAAAACCATTCATTCTTTTTTCTAAAATAAATTCTGGAGTACCTAATGACACTCAAAAATAACTAAAGGTAATGAACGTTTTCATTGAGACGGTGAATGTAGAAAGAAATGCGCTAGAGGGTGAGGCGGCGGAGGGGCGCGGATGTGGGTCATCAGGGCGAAGGTTCCGTCTGCCAGCCCTCGCCCTCAGACACCCTGCGCGCCTGCCCAAGCCGGCTGCCACCCCGACTCTAACGCCTCGCCAAATTCGCCACACGCACTGCGCAACCGACCCCTCTCGACACTACCAACACTCATTATTTCTGTAGGTACCGAACAACACAAGACAAAACAATTGAATCGCGTTTCTCGGAATCATAACCATAAAATGAAGATATATCGAACAGACAGGTCACAGAGGCAATTAAGAGACGATAAGTGTACATACAAGTTAACACTCATGCAAATAATACCGATAGGCATATTGAAGCGTGATTCAATTTGCTAATTAGGCCGCTCACTAATAAGACCATGTCTAAGGTCTTGTAACAGCGATAATTTTATCAATTTAATTGGATACTATTTAATATAGTGAGGTACAATAAACAACGGTAAAAATATGTGACGGAGGAATAGTTATTTCAATATATCATGAGCATAACAAAATGATAATATTTTGACATAACATAGGTCATGATGCATTCTTCCCTACTCATAACGCATGTTCCAACTTAACGCTTTATTAATAATATTTTAGTAATGTTAACCGCCTTGACCGAAGTCCCGAATACATAATATAAATTAATTAACTGTCATTAGTGCATCAAAGCGAATCTTAGACGCAAATGACTTAACTAGAATTACCAATGTCCATGTAGACAGTTATTGTTTTTGTATTTTAATTTGGTGTGTTTGACTTGGCTATCGCATTAGGCTAAGACCTGTAATGGTAGTTTTAAGGCATTTAAATAAATAAATAAATTATGTACGTCAGATGTGTACAAGTAGTGTGTACGTCAATTGCTCCAACAATGTCAACAAAGCTATATCGATACTCTGAAATTGCCGACATAATCACTCCTACCCTAGATCAAATATTATCCAATTATCATTTCCACTTCAGTCAGTAAGTACGTAATAAGATACTAATAATGTCAGACATTTTACTCTTCAGCAACGAACTTTATGCTTTACTGAATAAGCTATACTTTCTAGTATCTAGTGTTTCAGGAACTTTTCCTTTCTATTTCAGTTTCTAGTAACAAAAAATAGAAATGGTTTCTTGAATCATGCGCAATTGCTCACATTGCGTGTAAATGTAAGTTAACTGTAGGGTTAGATAGAGAACTGCCTAAGAAGTCAACCCACGACACATCATGCGTTACATACAAAATGTTGCTAGGCAAAATATAAAAAAGCCTATTAAAAAAAATATAAATCAATTACGGATCATGAAGTGGACATAAATAATACAATAAGCAATCTAATTAACTGGTTAAATAATAATAATTTATCTATTAATCTTAATAAATCAGTATATATACAATTTAAGCAATCTTATAACAATACATTTAATTTTAAAATGGACATACCAAAAATTACACAAGTGGCACAAACTAAGTTTTTAGGAGTAGTAATTGACGAACATGTAGACTGGAAAGCACAGATTGATACTGTATGCAATAAAATAAATAAATTTGTCTATGCTTTGAGACAAATAAAAAAAGTCACAAATATAAAAACGGCTGTGATGTCATACCGCGCATAGGTCGAGTCCTCACAACGGTATGGAGTAATTATGTGGGGAAATAGTACTGACCACAATAGAGCATTTGTCGCTCAAAAGAAATGTTTACGAGCTATATACGAGATTCCATCTGACGAATCATGTCAGCCAATATTTAGAGAGCTTGGTTTTCTACCGTTACCTTCATTATATATATATGAAGCATGCATGTTTGTTTGAAAACACAAAGAACTATTTAAAAAAAGCAGGGGAAATAAGCTCTCGAAGTCGGCGTGACCAATACAGACTTGTGCTGGATGTGCTGCCTAGATCAGCGAAATATAATAAAAACTCTCTGGCTATGTGTGTACGTCTATATAATAAATTACCAAATATGTTTAAAACATTAAATTTTAATTTATTTAAAATTCAATTATATAAATGGCTCAATAATAATAATTTCTATAGTATTAATGATTTTTTTATATGAATTTCAATGTAATATCTCTCAATTTCAAAATGTATTTAAATAAGTAAGTTTGCATGCTTTAGTTTTAAGCAAAACATGTCCGATCTATATTTTTGTAATAACACCTTGTATACCTTGTTTTATGCAAATCAAATCAAATCAAATCAAATCTTATCTTATCTTAAAAAAAAAAAGGTTTTGTCATGCAAAGGGCAAAATTCCAAACTACAAGAAAGGTAAATACATCTACTTCTTTAAATTTCGTGTGGTTATTGACTAATCTGGTGTCAGAGATTTTTTGTCGCCCAAAGGTTTCATACTTGGCAAAAAAATGCAAATGCTAAGCCGGCAACGCATTTGAGGTCTCACATTAAAAGATTTTCAGTAAATGTCACAATGCACTGATATTTATAATGATTGATATGTATTAATCAAACAGATATTGTAATTACAATGGTACTCTTGACTATTAGTTGTACTGCCTTGTCATAACTGCTAAACCGCTTAAGATTATCTCTTTGTATAGCAAATACATAATGATACACGAACGACATTTGCATCAAGGATCTCTAGAGGCTTATGTGACTAGTGTTTCGGTAGATATTATCTCCTCGCCTGTATAACAAATATCAAGCGACATCATTTATTTCGGATTTGAAAGACACTTATCATAAATTCCCTAATCACACAAAATTAATGTTGTTATTCAGCGTAACAAAGTTATTGTTACATGTGACTAACTCTCCCGTCAAAGTCCCAGTGAAATAAATGAGTAAGAAATTTAAATTCCAATAAATAGGCCCACTTATCTCATGGTCATAAGTTCACAACTCTCGTAATAACTATTGGTTCAAGTTGTCAGCTGTACTAATAAAATTTTATAAACTATTTGATGTAACTGACAATGCGACATAATATTTGTCAAAAAGTTAAAAATTTACACATACGGACACTCTTTTAAATCAGAATATTGTTACAAAATATTGGTTACATCATTCATATTGTAATTATACATGTGAGAACAATGTAGAGAGACGTGCACGTTAAAAGCGTCCGTAATAAAGCAAAAACAATTCAAAAATTCAAATAAATACAAAATAAGCCTTGGCAGCTAAGAGATGACCAGTCCCCACTGACAGCGCCCGTTCACGAACATGACGCATGGATCAGCACCATTTAGCTCAACCATTCTGAAGGGAACTTAATGATCCAACACACACGCCACCACCAGCGAGACATTTGAGTGAGCATAACATACTCTCAGCCCCAAGGGCACATTCAAGTCAATGAAAGACGTACCCAGTAAATGGTAGCTTTAAAGTAGGTACATAGTGCTCACACATGTGCTATGCAATTATATAATACTATGAGATTGAATTTATACAATCTAAAGATAGTCTTACAATCTTCAGCAGCACCAACAATATTTTCGAATGCCAATGAATTAGTTTATGCGCCCTTGTGGAGATTATTGAGGATTGAAATCTTTGTTTGCCAATATTTTCCTAACTTAATGCTATTATTGAATTTCATCTCCTGTAGGACCGATCTGATAACAATACTATGGTGTTTTGGAAGCCACTTTCTTCGTTCACATTTCGTAGGCTTTTGTTTTTATTTCTGTACCCGGAAAATTATGGCGTGATCTACGAGTATTTAGGTGTAAGAGGGAAATCATTTTCTACCCAAAGTACATTTTCTAACAGACTCTAACTTACACGTACTTAGTTCTATTAAACATGCAAAACTATACTCCTTTTTAACCGACTTCCAATGTTTTTTTTTATTTTTTTTATGTATGTCCGCCGATTCTCTGTCAGTTGTGGAGCGATTTTGAAAATTCTTTTTTTGTATGAAAGGGTATGCTCCTGGATTGGTCCTATATAAATTATATTTACTTTGCTTGGATAGTTTTTGAGTAAGCTTCAATAATACGTATTGTTCCCACTTAGTATATGTGGGTGATATGATGATAACTTCCTATGACTGTTATTTACATAGTAACAACATTACATACTGGTATTCGAATTTGTTTGGGGTAGGTACCACAACTAAAAAGTGAAAAATAAATACTTTAAAAAAAAAACAACCGACTTCCGAAAAAAAACACTACAAAGTGAAAAATTACTTTAATTTCGGAAGTCGGTGGCAAAAAACGAAAATTCAAAACCATACCTTGTGTTGTGTTTTTTTTCGGAAGTCGGTTGTTTTTTTTTTTGTAAAAAGTTTTTATTTATACCAATTAGGATATTATTAAACTCTGTTCATCTATCTGCAACACGAATTAATGCTTGGAATGACTTCGTTCTTTCCCTTCACAAATGACAAATTTTCACAACTACCAGGACATTATTTTACACTGTAAAGCACCATAACCATAACACTTCGTTCGTTCGTTCTTTTATAGAATACTTAAGTATGCTGCACCGACTTCACTCCAACGTATGTGTACTACAAAGTCTCAAACGATCCCAAAATTAGCTGGTATCTACTTGCTGCCTCTTTGAAGTATGTTCTTCGAATGTATTCACTCACGTTATGCGTATGCGCTTGATTGATGTGTCTACTACCTACTTACGACCAACAAAGCGATACGTATAACGTATGTAAGCATTCGATACATGTACGTTAAGACTATTTTCTGCTTTTCAGTGAAAGGCATAAACAGTAAATAATATTTGAAAACTTCAACTTTAATTCAGTTAAATTACTCTAATTAAAGCGTTTGTAGTTTAAAAACACAGTGTTTACATTTAGGGTACTGTGCCCTTGGAGGAGTGACCAGCTTGGGCTCAACGGCGCTGTACCGTCGTCGTGACACTTGATGCGGGTGATCTCTCGGTCCCGGTCGTGGTTCAGTCCATGTTCAGAAGTGAAAACGCGTAGGATGCTGTCGCCTCTTTTTGCGAGGAGGTGATGCATGCAAAGGAGGCGGCGGGAAGGGAGAGAGAGCATACCTTTTACTCCAACCGCACCAGAAGAGCAGCCAGGCGTCGAAGGGCGCTAAATGATCTCCGGATACCATAAGGACGGGCCTTCGGGTGACGAAATTGGGGCTGTGTCGTCGACTGAACAGTTAGGCCCAAAGAGGGGACAGGCTGTGTTGTATGCGCGCCTTTATGGGAGGACGTGTGGTCGTGGGATCGGCCGCACTGGGTGATGGGGCTCGCTAGGCATGGCGGGCCGATACCAGTCGGGGGTGCGGCGAATGTACAAGTATCTTCCGGGCCCCCGACAGATGGTAGTAGAAGAAACTGTGGGGTTTTAGTCGGTAGGAGTCCGACGTAACCCTCCGTTCTCCAAGACGGAGGGTATCCATGAGGACCACCGCACAGAAAAAAAAAAAGTAACTATGCCCATAATAATAATAATTATCTTAGTACTCGAATGTACATATAATTCTTGAACTTAATGGTCAAATAGTAGCAGAAAAGAACCGGTTAGAAATAACAATTGAAAACTCAAGCCGATGAATACCAAGTCGCCACCTCACTACAAAGGGTTTTCAATGAAGTGACGTGTAGCCGTGACGGTTCGTTGCAACATGCAACTGTGTAGCAGACGAATGTTTGCTTGGTGATTTAAACCTTAATTACTGGTCTACAAAGGCAGCTAGATTCCGAACGCATAATCCTGGTTTGAATTTCCTTGGGTCGGGATGAAATCTGTAGAAAATTTAAAATAGCAACCTAGATTTTGGAATTGTGCCCCGTAAATTAATAATAATAATATTAATTAATTATATATCGTATATTAATATTAATTTCTGTTGTAAGTACTCATACCTGCTATATCGATGTACGTCTGGGTATTGGTATAAACAATACACATGAGATGATGACTTCCAACATGGTTTCTAATGTCGATCATTTCAGACACGCATCGTACATTTCCTGTGTGTCGCAGCCTTGCCACTCCTAGTACGATTACCACCTATACATATACCTCCTTTTCTGGGCAATGCTTTTTTTTTTTTTTTTTGGGTGGGAAATCATCAAATGACTCCTCCCGCTCTGGGCGGAGCGAGAGGGAGTGTCAGACTTTTACTGACTAAAACCCACCCGTGTTCCTTCCGTTGCCTGTGTGCCAAGGACCGCGATATCACTTTCGGACCAACTCGCAACCCTGGCAGGCATTGGCCCTTACGGACCCCGTCAGTTGGTGCTGACATCTCTTTGAGGCGCGCGTGGAACACAACGCGCCGTCGACCCGGGCCTGGTCCTAATCGGACGGCGAGCTACCCATTGCCCACCGTCCGCAAGCCCGCGCCTACGGTGGCCGGAAGTCGGCTCGCGACTCCCGACGCCCGGGGCGTCTCCTGCGGCGACTAGGGGCGCGAGGGCGCGCATCTTGCATTTCCCTCGCGCGCTCCGCCTCCTCCTTCGCGAGCATTACTGCTACGCAGAAGGAAGTGACGGCTTCCCATGCACTCTCGCTCCGGACCATGGCCTGAACCAGGGCCGGACGCGAGAGATCGCCGCTGCCGATCGCCTCCGTGAGGACACGGCGGTTTCTGGGCAATGCTGAAGTGACATCATATGATAACCGCCTCCCCTAGTTTATCATACTTCTCTCTCTGTGACTACTTTGAGCCGTTAGCTTCAGTTTCGTCGAGGCTATTCTATTGGCATATTTACAGATCATATTGCATTTATTTCTTATTAATTTATATGATGATGACATTGACATAACTTCTAATCAGTCATATCCAACGTCAATAAAATCTGTTCCACGACACAATAACTTTCTTCACATTTTGTGCTCTAAAATATTTAATACGTTTTTTTTTGTGGATTGGTGACCTTGTTTGCTTTTCTTTAAAATTAAATTTTAAGTAACACTTTATTGGTTCTAGAGTCAATGAGAAATAACAAAAAAATGCAATCACGTGGCACTTCACGATTGGATTTTTCAGCGCAGCAATATCTCGCCATGCAAACATTCGTGTTCAAAGATAACGCCCATTGTATTAGTTCTGGGAAATTAGTAGATCTGTAACCTTTGTTAAGTTAGAAGAACCATAATTTATACAAAAGCTACTTATTGCCCAATGCATCACCGGTTAATCCAGGAATCGGAATGTGGCATGTTTTTTTGGTATTTTGAAGGTCTTATTATTCCTAATGTGTGTACGTAAATACCCAAACAATGGTACTCATCTTGAGGGACGGGTGACAATAGCTAATGTTGGGAAGTAATTATGGTGTCATTTTCATTAGCTAAGTGTATGGGTGTGCACCTGTTTTCCCACATATTCTAAGAATTCCGTCAACGTGTAGGAGGTGCGGGGGTGTTTATGGGTTTAACCTTCCGCCACATTTTATTATTAGGTAACCACATTATTATCATTAGGTACCTATTAATATGACATTTTGATGTTTTCGTGCTAAAATTGGCAAAACTAAGCATAAATGTCGTTTATACAGGGTGAAACTGAATTCATGGGCATCCTCTTAAGGGGTCACTGTACTCATCATTATGAACAACTTTCACTATGGGACTGCCTGAACCCGCGAAAAAAATATCTGCTGTTCTTTACATTTATGTTTGTATAGCTCCTCAAAATGTATGGAAAAGCTATTTTTTTTTCTCGATTTCATGGTTGGTCCCATAGTGAAAGATGTTTATAATGATGAGTACAACTACCCCTTAAGAGGATGCCCATGAATTCAATTTCACCCAGTATAAGCTCAGTGATAAAATAACAAAGTTCAGTTCTGTCTGCCCAGGGTGCGCCGGACGACCCCTGAGTACCTATTGTCACTTGCAGAGGCTCTTTTATTATACCCCTTTTTCTCAAATAAATCCGGGCATGTACCAATGTGACTTGGACAAAACCTGGACTTTATAGTTAATATAAGTCTGAAATCACCAACCCGTCTTGAACAAGCGTGGTGATCAATGCTCGTGCCTTCTCAGTATGAGAAGACGCCTTTGCCCTGCCGTGGAACCAATAATAGGCTGGTTTTTTTTTTTCTGTAATGACAACCTCTATAATATAAGCACTGTTAGGATTTAGTCATACGGACCTTTACAGCTAACTACCGCCATTATTGCATTCTCTACCGCTACCAATCTTCACAGTGCAGTGCCAAGTATCTCACTAGTCAATTCATAACATAATAGATTCTCAAATGAACTATGATATTTTATCCTAACAGTCTAGGTAATACTACGTATATCCAGTTTCTAATGTCGCGTACCTAAACGACGTAACACGAATAAAGTTTTAGGATAATTAGGTACACTAACACTGTCGTCAGCCGAAGATACTCGATCGAATAACAAAGGTTCTTATGTAATTCATACTACATCGGCGTCCACTGTTTTAATTCAGGCACAGGTGGATTATGTTTTGTTATTCGCATAAAACATTATGTTATGAATTTAATTAAAACATCGCTGTCACCGGCACATCGTGTAACTTCCATTTCATGAATTTTCATCAGGGATCAGCGAATTATAAGACTTCGACATAATAAATGTTGAAGTCCCAATTCTGAAGCATCACAAATCACCTTAAATCTATTGGATGATTGGTTTAGCGAAGGACCTCTTCTAATGATCAAGGATTTGGCGAGATGCGTGCGCGGTAGTAGGATCCACTTGGTCGGGAAGGATGGGCTGGGCGCAGGGTGTGGGGCGGGGAGAGATTTGTTATGGCGGCGGCAGGAAGCGCCCGGTGGCACGACTGCCACGACTGGCACGTGTAAGAGCGGCCTTGAGACGGTAGGTCGTCGAACGCGACGCGCCGCCGCTGGCAGACACAGCCGCCTGTCGCCCTCTGGCCAACCGCGACCCCATAGCCTTTGTCGCATCGCCATAGCGCCAGCGCCTCTCCACACCTTGCTCAATATTTACACCAACAACACGCGCATCGCCTTCGCTACTCTTCAAACCAATCGATTAGATACCCTCCGCTCGATTGTAAATATTCGCCTACTATCGCGTATGTCACGACGCGTTATTTCAGATTCACGGAAAGGTCAGCCATGTTGCACTATTACATCGTTCATATGTGAATTATGCATTTCGAATATCGTTTGAATCCGATTAACCAAGACAGGTTTTAAAGTAGCTTAGATAAATCTCAGCTCATGTTAGACACGAGTAAAAAATCTGGTAACCCCGCTTTTGAGTTGGGTCATCGCAACAATACGCGAGATATTTTAGCTGACGTCATTGTATTCGCGATATGAATGCTGTACTAACTCTTCTTAGTATACGGATCAGGTTTTTGTACGCAAGCAGTTGTTTTTGTGTTTAACTATGTAAATAAGCAAGTGTATACTAAATAGTAACAAGTACCGAATAGATGATAACGATTGGTGCTTGCGCACCGAGTTGGTGCGGACTGTCTAGTGCAGGAGCAGGCCGACTTCTTGTTATCACTGTGATAAAGGAGTGTGGGACAGGGGAGGGCGAGCTTGCGGGGGCAGGGGGTGAGGGAGGAAGTGGGTCGCGGGGCCGACGCCCGAGCCCGGCCTCTGCCGACGACCTACGACCGCCGCTACCCCTGGGCTCAACGGTACGCACTCAAACTTTAAGAGATGTTCATAAAATAATAAATTCAGCTCCAAAATGTGTTGAATCCAGTTAACAGTTACATCAAGCGTAGTCAGGTAATCCTCGATTCTATTCTTGAAACATTCGCCTAAGTATTACTTTTTCCAAGCCAAAGCGTCACAATTCTTGATTGTGCGTATTGTGACCTCTGTTTACCCGACGGAAGAGGAAAGGCAATAAAATGAGTTACCTATAGCTACAGATCTTCGAATATATATTGACGAAGCTGTTGTCAAGTCACAAAGTCTGGTGAATATTTGGGCATAAATGCATATCCCCGTTTTCGGTTTCCTTTATGGGTTGATTTCTAAAATCTTGTATTGATTATCGATTGTATTGCCAATACAAGATTTAAACAAGATTTTTTTATATTTCTATAATATACAATACATTATAAAAATATATAGGTAGTTACATTTTCATGTAAAATTCTAATGAAGGTATCATTAGAATTTGGGTGGGTCGGGTTGTCAAGATGAACTAATTAAGTAGATACTATCATCTAAAATTATTTCTTACTTATTCAAAACTAATGTCGATTGTGCTGTACTAGGCACTAATAAGTATAAAAATTTCTTTAACTTTCATTCTATAACACCTGTAATCTAAACTTGCATATAGGTCAAACATTATTTAGTATATTGAAGATTTCCGAAGTTTAAAAATATATTATATAAGTAAACCAACGCTATAAGAATATCCCTATACATTTACAACACGAATACCTATGCTTGTTGATTTACACGTCTATCAAATATACTACATCGACGATCGAATATCAAGTGTTGTAGTGGTAGCGTTGTGGACAGTCCGACGTGCGCGAGTGGCTTGCACTGCCACGGCGCACACGCCCGAAATAACCCGCGAAACACGACGAAAACAATCGAGACCGCGCTTGCGGCCTCATGCGCGCGCAAAAATGACGGGGAAATATGCACGGCAGTGTCCAGCTCACCGGCCTGATGCACGGAGAAAGTGCCACCGAGTGCCGCGCCCACACGCACTGCACCACTCACGTACACGCATACTCGTAGGACGACCACTACCACACTAACAGCGCTGCGTAACTCGACGTTCACGCGATGAGCAGCGATCAGGGCCGGCGACCTATTCATCTTATTATCACGTCCAAGATAGAAACATCATGCATGACTCACACGCCAAATATAAGATTTCTTCTCAATTCAATAATAGTTCTTAAGACTTTTTCGTAGAACTGGCGCCAACAACAAAGTCGAATACAAGTTCGTCAATTAGTAGTGTTGTGCCAAACTATGCGGCTTTCCAGTTTCCAGTTATACTAGTAAGTTTCGTGGGCATCGTCCCAGAACGGCGCGGCGCGTACCGGCCGTGTCGCATTCTTGCTGCATCCCTACGCGGCCGCTACGCGCCACCCGCGCTACGCCGCCGCCGCGCCGCGTCGCCGCACATAGCCCGCACCTCACGGCACAAAATCGATATTGCATACTCGACCTCAAATTGATTTTGTAAAAGTATGTGCTCACACGTACGTATGGAAGTAGGAACACGCAACAATAAGCGATGAAACGATTTCCGACAGAGTTCTCTCCAATATTTTCGTTACGCGAAATTATTACTGATATAATACTACATCTTTGACATCTGTTTTGTAAATGTTTGTGTACCTATACATATATATACCTGCCTATTATGTGAGTAACGCACAATATGTACTTAGCGTGTTTGTTTCGTGAACTTAACCTGATTTCTCCGACGATGACCTATCTGTTATCTGTCTTCTCAAGTTTGAGATTATGATTTAGTAGAGCAAATCTGTAACATACCTACACATTAATGAATAAGTAACTGTGAATATTGTCACCATGAATATTATTTTTTACTTTGAACTGTTGTGTTCTATGTCATTAAAGTGATCAAATAAGGCAATGTTTGAAAATATTAATTGAACCAAACTCACAAGATTAGAGAAGATTAGAAAATCTACGAGCACGTATTTAGAAAACATTCTTCTACGAGAAAATCTCATATGTAATGACGAATAAACATTATTCCAGTAAATTATGAAATACCAGCAGCACCCCGCGGTTTCCCGCATAACGATCCCGTGGGAATATCGGGATAAAAAGTATCCTATGTGTTATAAAGGTTATAAAGTATTTTTGGCAAATTTCATCCAAATCAGTTCCGTAGTTTTTGCCTGAAACAGTAGCAAAGACCCATACATCCATTCATACACACAAACTATCGCGTTTATAATATTAGTAGGATACAGTCGAACCAATAATATGCTAGACACTTTTCAGAAAGTACAAAGATTCAAGAGAAGTCAATCTTGCTAGAGTCCATAAAATTTATCATCAAAATGGGTTCGTAGTAAGAAGTCACTCCTCAACACAATGTTGTCGTACTATAAGGATTTAGTTGGAGGGCCGCGGGATCGATACAAATAACCGGCTATTTACCGCCACCAGTCGCGGCTCCCGACTTATACGCGACTACACACTTAAGTACCTACTTGCCTGTAAATATCCTGTCTTCCAGATGGTCATTTCTGGTCGCATGTCAAAATTCTAGCGTGTACGTCTTATTATTGAACATTATAGCGATATTAAATAACGTCATAATTGACGTACGTACTGTAGATGTAATCATCTACAGTAGCATTAAAACATTTAATGCCTGCACTATTACTGCAAGTTTGTCAGCTGCCTACACAACAAATGAAAACTCATAAAGTCCCACTTATTTCGTCAAGGGCAGACAGACTACACAAACGTATCAACAACGTAACAAAACGTTACGACACACGCCATTCATCCTAAATGCATTTACGTCCTGAATAACATCGGCGTGGCGTTGCATTCACATAGACAATGGCGATTGTTGGCGCGGCCTTATTTCGTGCGAAGTGACGGCGATGACGCGGCACGCTGCTTATGTTATTTATTTATAGCTAGCGACCGGCGGCACCAGTCCACGCCGACGTTGACAAACAACTCGCATTAGCAGCATCTCACCGCGGCAGTCGCTCCGCAGAGGAACACGGCCATTACTCCGCACATCCTCTGTTGTACTGACCTTCAACATAGTGTCATTCGCAGCGTCCCGAATGACAATGACACGCGCGTGTATCATCTATGTAGGCAGTGTGACAACAACATTATGTCTTGTTCTACATCATGTACATCACTGTAGGTACTGAAGCTACATAATATAATAGCGTGTTGCTACGCGGTTATTGTATCGTAACAGGGTTGCTAAAACAACCAAAGTACCTTAATTCCTAGAGCTGACCTAACCCAACCAATCATTATTTAGCTAAAGCCCAACCCCCTATCAATAACTCGAAGTTAAGTTATGATAAAGCTAACAACTCGATACGTAACTTGATTCAGTGTTACCATCCTTAGCTATTTTAATAACGTAGATTCAACGTAACCTAAATGATAAAGCCAGAAAACGAAATTACAATTTTGGTTCGAAAATGTACGGGAATTGTAGTTAGCTACACTAGCATCGATAAATCCTGGCCAGTAAAGTCAGCCGAGTGACCTAGCTCAGTCGCATAGAGTTGATACCTATTAAAACAGCATCATCATCTTTCTAGTACCGCATCTGCTACACCAGACACAGTTTGTGGTCGCCAGATATCTTTCTACCCCAAAAGGAGTAGTAGGCAGGCTCAATGATGTTTATCGTCCACAACTTCAGCTTGCGTATATCTGCATTCCAAATGAATTTTCTTTCCGAAAAAGATTCTGAGTCTAAATTCAACCCGTTTCCTTTTTTCGTCAATCTTATTGTCAAATACGTAACAAAGGAGCATACAGAATTTTATCCCTCTTTTGCGCGTTTAGAATCTTTATATTAGTCATAATTCACCTGAGACTCATCCCAACATTAATGAACAGAGAAAATACTTCGACTCACAGATCTAGATCATTCAGCAAATACGGAAATAACAACAATAGAGATCATTTTTGTTTTCAATAAAAAAAACAATCTTTATTGCGGATTATTTTGTTTATTTTTAGATTACGAGTGAAATTAAATACTTTAGCCATTAAGGCCTTCATCAAATTGTTCAACACAGGTGCGACGCGGCGGCGCGACGCGACCTCTGTTGAACAATTTCCATGAAGTTTTCATAGAAATTGTTCTACCAGAATCGCGTCGCGGCTGAGCCTTTAGTCATTGCGCTTTTTGTCAAACAATTTATATATAACAACTTCACAATACTTATAATGACGACCACTTTTAATTCATCTTGATCTACATTATCATCAACGCAACGTCAAGAAGATTCATTACATAAAGTTTATTTACTCATGAATAGGTAGGTACAGTAGATATGCCAGAGAAATTGTGAGATAAACAAGCCGAAATTCGCGAGACACGTCGTTGAACCGTTTCGGGGACACAGACCGATATAACAAGTACAGACAAATACAATTTCCTTCATGCTGCTACGATTCTCTAGAATTCAGTCGATACTCCATTAACGCAGGCTCTAAGAAGATTTTTCAGCCATATAAGGTGGTATATTTTAGCCTCTGCGCCTATTCTGAACAGTCTACCTCGTTGAATCTACATTATAGTAAGAATTACTAGAGTTTAAAGTGACTAGCAATAGGAAATGTCTCCTCCCGCTCTGGGCGGAGCGAGAGGGAGTGTCAGACTTTTACTGACTAAAACCCACCCGTGTTCCTTCCGTTGCCTGTGTGCCGGGGCCGCGATATCCCTTTCGTACAAACCCGCAACCTCAGCAGGCATTGGTCCTTACGGACCCCGTCAGTTGGTGCTGACATCTCTTTGAGGCGCGCGTGGAACACAACGCGCCGTCGACTCGGGCCTGGTCCCTATCGGACGGCGAGCTGCCCAACGCTCACCGTCCGCAGGCCCGCGCCTACGGTGGAATAGGAAGCCCCTAAGGCCATTTGTTGTGTATGGCTAGTTGAAACTAAAACCAGTGTTGTTAGCACCCTGAATGCGTAATTTACCTGTTATATTAATTAGAGGTGACGCCAGGTTCGGGGCTGGCGGGCTCGTCCGCGCCTGCCTACGCTCACCTTCCTAATTACGCCGCGTCTAGACGGCCCTCAGCCTCCCCTCCTCACCCTAGGCCACCCCTTATCAAATACGGCTTAGAATTTTGCACATATTTGTACTTATTCGGCGCGCTCTCTCTTTTTCTGGGGCGCTACGAGAATAACGTTATATATATGTCGTGGTCGATCGTAGAAATGTGCATAATGATCGTGATCTGCCTGTCCATTTTACGATACGCCGCTATTCATTATTTGACCATCTAATATCCGCCATTACGTTCAACGCTCAGCGTTCGACGATTTGCCCAGCGATGCTTGGGCATATCGACCCACATACCAGATAAAAACATAACCCTGCCTTTACTGCCGCGCATTCGAGTAATAATTCCTATTTGACCTTTTCCTACTCGAATAATTCCTATTTTAAGGTCCTAAAAATACAAAATAACCAAGTAACTGCGACCAACTTGGATGTAGCGCTTGCCCACCGCTGCCGCGACACCGCTCGCTTCGCTTGCTCGGCTCGCGCGTCTTTGGTCTCAGTTCTAACCTAACTTAACCCATTTTGTCGAGGTGCTATTAGTGGCGTGAAATGCAACTACTTTACGATATGCCAAGTAGTGAAAGACCATACAGCCAGCAATAAATACATAGTTTATAGTTTTTATTGAAACTATTCTCAGTGTGCATACTGCGTAAAAGAATTCACTTATCGTTGTGAAACTGCGACATATTATTATAATTTTTTGTGTTTATGTAGGTCAGTATCGTTCTATATTTAAAGATTTGGATTTGTTCATTAAAAATAAAAAAAGATAAATATAAGCAAAATGCGTGATAATGACAATAAAAATGCGGCCGTACAGCATATGGTTATCGCCTAAGTAGAGCCAATGGAGCGAAACGCGTTCCCATAGCTTTTGTAACACAGAGAGAAATAGTAACGTATCTCTGTGTACTAGTGTCGTAAGATAACCAAGAAGCCACGCAATGATTGAACAAAGTACACAATACTGAATGAAGTCTTTCGTTGAAGGGGTACAGAACAGTCAGTTCGGATGACGTAATGCCTCAAAATTAAGGGATTCTATAGTCACCTGGCCACCAATCATTTGGCACAATGCACTACAAAGTGCAAAAAATGACGTTATTTCTTATAGAAGACAACCAAACACAAATCTAAAGTATGTTAAAGGTACTCGTAGTACTCGTACACTTTTCTTGATAAACGAAAGAGACAGATGTGTTTTTACAAAATGTAAAAGACAGCTCCCGTAAGTGAAAGTCTGTTCCTGCTGGGGTTGCGGGTTTGTCTGAAAGGGATATCGCGGCCCCGGCACACAGGCAACGGAAGGAACACGGGTGGGTTTTAGTCAGTAAAAGTCTGACACTCCCTCTCGCTCCGCCCAGAGCGGGAGGAGTCATTTGATGATTTCCCACCCAAAAAAAAAAAAATATAGTTTTACAGTGCGAATCCACAAGCATTCTGATTCATGCATATTTCAACGGTTTGATCGAGCGAATGAATTACTTATCGTATATACTGATAAGTAATTTAAAATTCCTCATAAATTACAACCGATATTAGGTACATTATCTAAACTGTATGATCATTATTTTAAATGAATACTTGGATGATCTCAAATAGACAGGGGTCGCGCTTCGCGTGCCATTAACGTGATTGCTGCGTTGCTAATTATCAGTTACTACACATATTGATATAATATTAATAACCGATCAAATTACTCATTATATTTTACCAGATTCACCAAGATAGGGCTAATCCTGCAATTTATGCACTTCAGTTAATTAAACGTAATTACCGATCGCATGATCGATTCACCTTTAATCATGGCTGCAATTAACTTAGTCACATAATTATTATTAGTTATGACTCAAGACATAGGAAAACACGCAGAGCACGATAAGAAACAGAGCTAAATAAGTCGAAGACTAATCTAGCACAGGCCCAAATACATGAGGCAGACAGCTCTGAGTGTGCCGCTGGAAAATTATACTATAGTGTCTCGTAAACATCGTGCTTTAAATCTACACTTCTTGGACAATTCATAACGAAATTAAATATGTGTAATTTACTGTTTTTATTTCTAAAGGAAACCCTGAACCTCTATCAATTTGTGGTCTAAGTGGTGATGAAGAAAGAATACCAAACTCAAAACAGACGAGTAGCTCACATCACGTTCATGTCGATCCATAATGTTAAGCTTCTTGCGGCACGAACATCCGCAGCTAAAGACAGGTATAATATTGAACGTCGTAATACACAGTAGGTACAGAGCACCAGTCGCCTGATCACAGATAGTTGATGCCCAACGTGATCATTGGCACTCTCCGTACTCCCAGCCGTCAAGGCACTAAACGTGTCAAACTTTTAAAAATGTGTTTTCGTTTCTCCGCCATGTTTTCAGTCACCGTCTGGTACTGATAAGAAATGTATTTATGTACCTACATAATGATTTATGATATTCGAATGCTACACTTGCATTGAATTTAAACTAGTTTCACGGATTATATCGCGGCTACAACGGCGTTGATGTTTTTGATAAAAAAAAATCTTATCTTTCCGATTTCTATCGAACCTAATACTATACTGCTATCACCTCAGTTAATTTGTTTGCTACGAAATACATTTTTTATTTAGTCTACTGAAACTATGAAGCCTGTCTGCCACACCTCTGCTCGTGTACATTACACTTAGGAAATGATCAAGTTCTGGTCGAACAAGATCAACACGACCAGTCGACCACGCGTATGATTGACTCTGTCATACCGTCGGATTGTCTACAAATTTCAATTAAGTACAAAATTGGCACCACAATACAGTCAAGTCAAACGTCGGCGTGGGCCCTTCGCGTTTGTGTATTCAATTCAACCTCGTTAAGATGTAGTAAATCAGAAATGTCGGCCTACTGGCTAGTGGAGCAGTGCGTTTACGACACTAGCTCCGACGTGGCGTGGAGTGGTCGCTGACAAGGTTCAGGCAGGTAAGCCAGCACTCAACGAGTGAGTTCGCGCCACGTGGCCAGGTACCGCCAGCTGGAGAAGCTATTTCGGTGACCGGCGGCAGGCCCCGGCAGACCGACACCAGACGTCGCCGCCGCCCCCGCGCTCCTCCCAACCTCTATAAATAACCGCACTGTGCATTCTTGGGCGAACGATGTCGAATTTTTGTCGAGTACGCGCGACCACATGCCGTTTGTTTTGGCCTCAACCGACGATAACCTGCGGCCGCCTAACTCCTGCTGAACGAGATCCGGCTCGCGGATGCTAATCGCTAGACAGACGCGAGTGACGCATCACTCTTGTCATTGATAGGTACTATTACATTATATTCGGCATCTGCAATATGTCTCCTCCACGTAAACGAAGGAACACTCTTCGTCGTTAAATTCCTCATACAACCAAAATTGTCATCACAGCTATTGCTCGACGACACTCTATTTACAATTAAGGTATTAATTGATGAATAGCAAACCAAACTTCAAAAAAATTAAAACCTTTTTGATGCACTCATAATTTACACAAGCATAGTATTACGTGCTTCGCCGTTCTACAAATACCAAATAATAGCTCATACAAAGTACTGGTACATACCATACAATTAAGTTATGAAAACGTGCGCTCGGTTTTACTCCGCTCGGCCGTCAAGAGAGATATTCTGATTAAGCTTTGCTAAATTTAGCCCAACCACGCAAACAAACTCTCCAGCAAAAATAGAATGGCACATAATGCGAAACTGCATTAACCTAAGAATTTATAACGAATGTTTTGACATTGATTACGAAAATAAAGCATCGTTATTCACATAAAATAGATAAAACATTTTTGTTTGATAACGTTTTGGAGCCTTGAAGCGTAGCTACGTACGTGCAGTGCACTGACGATTTTAGATCTACGTTGCTACGACACGTCTACGCACGTGCTACGTAACACTATCGCTACGAAAAAACTAAGCATCAAAGCAAAATTACGACTCTTCTACGACACTGCCTACTATTTTGTTTTATGTGAAAATAGCTATAGCTCATGTTCTCTTTTTTTTTGTTTCTTTATGGAACCTAATAAGGCATTAAAAGGTGAGAAATAACGTAGGCCAAATGACACACTTTTTAGTACACCTGAGTATGTAAGTTCTGATAGGGTTATTCAAGAATGACTTGGTTTTTGTTCTAGTTTACCAAATAATTATTAAGCTTAGATTTCCTCAGAATGATTACGGAAAAGGGAAGCCCCACGTAAACTCCCATTCAAGTTTCGTTCAGCTTTGTTTCCGCATGGTTCTTCAAGCCTCCAAGAGCCATGTGGAGGGCAGGCTACATAATTTTTTGTTGAGTTGAAGAAAAAGTGGCAACATGCGACCGAATTCGAAAATGTTTATAGATATCATTCCAGCCATCAAACAATGCTTGGCGAGAAAGTTATCAGTAGGATGGTCTGTCACAGCTACGCTGTAACAGTAACAAAGTTGAAAAAGGCGTAGTCTTATTGCTGAATTTTATGAACCAATTAGTAGGAGTCCTAAAGTATCAAAGTAACACAAACCGCCCAATAGGGATGATGCCTAGGTAAAAAAAAAAAATCTAATTAGTCCGTCAGTCGAAGAATAAAAAAAATATTAGACACGTATTTTTTGCTTATTTCTTTTTATATTAATAAAAAAATACTGAGATAAAACGCATTTTAAGTTGGGGAGTGGGGGTCGCTACGTCACAAGTAAGTATACTACGTACTCGGGACGTCATGGCACATTTTAACTCAATGTATCGCCGTTATCTTTTCTTTATAAGTTTCTTTATAAGTGTCCAATATTTTTTTTAAATGTCCATTACGGACTAAAAACAATTTTTTTGTCATCATCCCTATTGTAAAACTCCTGAATACTTCTTGGTACTTGAGCCAATTCCTTGCAAATTATGCAGCTGATGTTTACAATGATGCATTCTTTGTCTTTGTTAAACTTGTTAATTATTCAGGGCGATGTCCCGTTTTCTGGCATCCAGATGTTGTCACATTTTAATTCTAATGGGATTTTAAATAGGCACCAGTTTGGTTTCACGAAAGGTAAAAGTAAAACTTATCAGTCACAACTGATGAGTTTTACTCCTGCGTCAGTCGTCGACCTTTTGGAACCTTTTGGAATCCTGGGAGAAGTCCCAGGATGCAATTGGCATTTTCTGTGACCTCTCAAAAGCGTTTGACTGCGTTGAGCACAATTCACTGATCTGTAAATTACACCACTACGGAATTCGTGGACAAGCTGCTGATCTTGTTCTTTCCTATCTATCGAACAGGCAGCAAAAAATAAACATTAATGGGGCGACGTCCTCGGGGTCTCTAGTTAAAATGGGCGTGCCTCAAGGTTCAATTCTTGGCCCTTTCTTATTTCTTGTTTATATAAATGATCTTCCTTACATGATGGCTAACTTATCGGATATAATTATATTTGCTGACGACATTTCTCTTATTTTTAAAATAGATAGAAAAGATACAGATGTCTTTCATGTCAACGACAGTCTGGCTGTTCTTTCGAAATAGTTCGCAGCTAATAATCTTTTACTTAATGCGAACAAAACTAAATGTATTAGGTTCTCATTACCAAATGTACCTCAAGTGGGTCTAAATCTAAAACTTGATGGCAAAAAACTAGATGCAATAACGGAAACTATATTTTTAGGAATTACTTTAGATTCGAAATTGCAATGGGGCGCCGACATTAGAACTCTTTCAGGTAGATTAAGCTCAGCTGCATATGCAGTAAGAAAAATAAGGCAGTTGACTGATATAGCCACAGCTAGGTTAGTATACTTTGCTTATTTCCACAGTATTATGTCTTATGGCGTTCTGCTGTGGGGATCGGCAGCTGAAGTAGATTCAATTTTCATTTTACAAAAGAGGGCAATCCGCGTTATCTATAATATGGGTCCTCGCGAGAATTATATGGAAAAGGAGTGCAGAAAGCTAATATTTTTATATAATATACATTAGAAATAAATTAAATTAATAAAAAAAAACATTACACACACTACCATGCGTTTGACACAAGATCTTACCTTGACCTTAGAATCATGACATTTAAATGAATTATGGTCGAATTGCGACCTCTGGGCGACCACTAGTTTAAATTAATAAGTAAACCCCATTTGCCGTTATGCGGTGATTATGATCGATGTCATACCTAAAGCCGCAGATTTGGAAAAGATTATGTTAAGACTTCAATATGCATTACATACGTAGGTACGTAGGTGTTATGGAACGGTGTACTATCGATCTTATCAAAATCAGATATGATGTTTTTCATTTGACAATTGAGGTTCATTTTATAATCAATAATTTTTGGAAAAAGTGGTGAAATATAATGTTGAAACCTTCTAAATACAGATGAATGTATTACTAATTCCCTTAGGGGTCTTCCATAAATCACGTGAGTCTCGAAAGGGGGGCAGGGGCCTCGGAAAAAATCACGAAATATCACAAAGGAGGGTGTAGTGAGATATCACGTTTATTTATTTTTTCGTTTTTAACGCGCATTTCTAAACAGGGTTAAAGATAACAGAACCCTGTTGAAACACGCACTGTTTCTTGTTTAATGAACTATTATGCTCCTAATATAGTTTAAATAATTCATAAAATCAATAAAATTTTAAAAAAATACCCACTGAGTTTCAGAGTATTTTTTACCTGGTAAACAATCACTTAGTGTAATTAAGGAAAATAATTAATGCCATACACAAACCACCTTTTTTGAAATTGGTCAAAATTTCGTCAGCCCGTTATTTATAGCAACAGGTTTTATAACTCTTACGCACTCGAACATTGTGTCACAACATTTCAATCTTGCTGAGAAAATTTTACATTATATTTATCATATTTTATAGCTTGGCAACTTCTCAAGTTAGATTACCCCTACTGTGCACTACCTCCTTGGTTCCCTAGTAGCTCTACGTCACAAAATAAACGTCGCATGACACAACTGGCGTGACCAAGAGATTCAATGAAATAATATGATGCAAATGCATGTACCTTATGTACCTACAAAAATTTTGTAGGTATATTTTATAAAGTCTTTACGGGCATGAGTTCGTGACTTTATTTTGTGTAGAGTCACCTTTGATCAGGATACATATAACCGCACTGACCTTTAAAATGGACAGATTCTTGGGTGTTTTCGACCGACCGTCCAAACCCAGACATAAACATGTTTAATATTCGCCCAAACTATCGATTTAATTAAGTGTTAATTGAGTTCAAAGCAAAGAATTTCTTTGTTTATAGATAACTAGCTCCTGCCCGCGACTTCGTCCGCGTGACGAAGTTTTGCTCGGCTCCTTAGGGTCGTAGCGTGGTGTTACATTGCGTATAACCTTCCTCGAGAATTGGGCTATCTAATGCAAAAATATTTTTTCAAATCCGACCGGTACTTCCGAAGATTACCCCCTACATACAAACTTACAAACAAACAAATTTTACCTCTTTATAATATTTTTAAGTACATAAGTATAGACTACTTTAGTATTAGTATAGCTAATCAGAGAATTAATGCTTAGATAGGTACCTCTTTTTAAACGCATTTGTATAAGTAATAGTAATTTGTTCATAGATACCTACTTCTCAGACTGCAGATTCATTAGTCAGACACGTGTATCGTATTATTCGACTGTTACCTTACCTTCCATCTAGTCCACACATACTTATTGACTGTTTGTCTGTATGTATGTTCCAGCATCACGCAAAACCTACCGGATAGATTCTGTTAAAGTTTTGCATAAATGTCCCTTGTTTTACATAAAGTGCACATGTCAACTAAATAAAAATACCTACAACAGCGCGATGAAGGCCAAACATCGCACTCGGCTAAGCTTTGGTGTTATTTTAAATAACTTACCTACAGCATCCACAACAAGGAATTCTTATTTTTCTTGTTTCACTTAAAAAGCGTTTAGTTTAGTACCTAACAGCTTTGGCACTCGTACTGGTTAGATAAACACAGTCCCCTATCCCCATACCTACATGGTCTATACTACTACCTACGCTTTCGATTTCTTTAGTGTCGAAATGTTAACAACTACCAAATTTAAAATTAAAATAATTATTTTGCCCTATGACGTATAAATCACGCGCAAACTTTGATAAATAGGAACATAGTTACTACGTAACAACTGTCTACTAAATAAGCAGATTAGAGTCCCCCCTTCCAAATTTGTTCAGGTTCAACGTAGTGTCCCTCTTGTGTGCAACTCTAAGTACCTACCTATCAGCCAATATCATATTTGTTGGTGGTGGTGTTAAATTGGTTTTTGGGTGACGTCTCTGAGTGTGGAAATTGTGACTACAATACGGCCGATATAACTTGGCAGGTCTGAACATAGGCTCTGCGAACTATCACGCATGTTTTCTCACTCACACTCGCCTCATGTCACCACTTGGTTCCCAAAAAATGTTATTGCGCAACCTTCTGCGCGAAGTTCGGAACAGCCAAGTTATATCGGCCGTATTGCACATTGTTGTATTGGGTTCACCTTTAAAAACAAAATAATATGTAAGTGGTAGGTAATAGTAAAGAAATAAATAAAATTGTCAGCATTTTACCCTTTTCTCTCCAGCCATATCAGTTTCCTATTTTTAACACAGTCGCATCCATGATCCATCGTTTCCCTGGTCTCTAAGTATTCTTTGTAATACATTAATACTCAAGACATAAATGTCCCTCATTAGGTAGGTACGCAGTACCCTTATCCTGCATCGTGCAAGTAGAGTTAACGCGCGACTAGCATATACACACAACACTTTAAGGGACAGCCGTACAGCAGGTCTTACTTTTCATCTTAGTTACATGAAGCCTAAAACCTATTTACACAGTGAGATTTAATTGGCCTGTGACATATTATTATCATAATTTGAAGCCAGTACCGGATTAGGCCAGCGCGGGGCCTGTGGCAAATTCTAGTTAGGGCTCATGGTAGAACTTGGTTTATTTTTAGTTCTAAAGTTTAAGAGATAAATTACTAGTCAACTGATTGTTTCTAGACAAATACGTTCTGGTTCCTAAACAGTCAAGTAGGTACCTACTTCAACAAAATTACTTTTTTCAAACAAAGCTAACTGTAGGTACGTTTTAAAAACCCAATATTACTGTGTGGAAATAAAAAATGTGGCTAACTAGCGAACTAGAATATTAATAATGAATTGCAATTATGACATTGATTTTGATGTTGTAGGTACCCATTTTAGGTATACAAAACGCATTTCGAAAGTTTCCAAATAGTTTTTTTACATCTAAACCTAAACATTCGGTGTTACGATATTAATTATTGCATTTCGTAATCAATATTCTAGTTCGCTAGTTAGCCACATTTTTTATTTCCACACAGTAATATTGCTGAATTAATCAAAACAGTGAAATATTTGACATCTATTTGCGACGTTGCCTACCTTCAGAATAAACGCTCAAGGGCGTTTACCCACCTGGTCAGAGGATACCGCACGGTCTCCCGTGAGGCGGCAAGCCTTCTTGCCGGACTACCGCCATGGGATCTGGAGGCAAAAGTCCTCGCGCACATGTGGGAGTGTCGCGAGGAGGCAAAACGCCGGAGCGTAACTCCGCTGCCGCGAGAAATCATGGCACAGCGGACAGAGCTCCGGCGGGATCTCATGGCGGCATGGAGAGTGCGATTGTCGAAACGCCCGGGTGTCACCACTGTGTGGATCGCCCGGAGGACACGGTGGATCATACGGTGGAGGTCTGTCCTGCTTGGGCGGAGCACCGCCGTGTCCTCACGGAGGCGATCGGCGGCGGCGCGATCTCTCGCGTCCGACCCTGGTTCAGGTCATGGTCCGGAGCGAGAGTGCATGGGAGGCCGTCACTTCCTTCTGCGAAGCAGTAATGCCCGCGAAGGAGGAGGCGGAGCGCGTGCGGGAGAGGCAAGATTCACGCCCTCGCATCCCTAGTCGCTACAGGAGACGCCCCGGGCGTCGGGAGTCGCGAGCCGACTTCGGACTGCGGACGGTGAGCAATGGGTAGCTCGCCGCCCGATTAGGACCAGGCCCGGGTCGACGGCGAGTTGTGTTCCACGCGCACCTCAAAGAGATGTCAGCACCAACTGACGGGGTCCGTAAGGGCCAATGCCTGCCAGGGTTGCTAGTTGTCCGAAAGGGATATCGCGGCCCCGGCACTCACTCTCGCTCCACCCAGAGCGGGAGAAGTCATTTGAGGATTTCCCAGCCTTAAAAAAAAAAAAGAAAAAAAAAAAGGGCGTTTACCCACTTATCCATATCCAGTTCGTATTCGATTCGTGTTCGTTTCTGATCCGGTTTGGCCATCCTAGTAGTTGTATATATGTATACATACAACTAGGATAGAGAATCTGTTTGATTGAAACGAATTCTCTTCCCATTCCCACTACTGGCCGCTGATGTTTTAATAGACCATGCAGTTAGTCTGCTAGCCTTTGTTAACCTGCTATCCGTCTGACGATCTATCGACTGGTGGTACTTAGCCACTGGCAGACAGGTTACTGTAGATACTTATTACTGGTACTTATTAGACCTAATAAAATCATCAAATTCCCGAACGTATGAACATAAATAATGCCAGAGCGAAACCTAATTTAGTAAGAACACATATCAAATCGTCATCGGTTATCGTTTTGCTAATCAGATTCTGGCGGAGTTTAATTAAATAAATATTAAAACTCTTTCTACCTGGCCCATGATATTATCACGTTTGTATGTGCGCCAGAACAAATACAAACATGGGCGCCGCGCCGGGAGCGGGTGCAAGGGCACCATCCTGCACTTACACCTCCCTGGTTTCAAAATATAATATAGGTGTAAAAACATTCAGAACTAAAGAAATATCAAAAAACACAATATTAGAGAACTTAACCTAACCGAGGCGAGATCCTATAATTCTCTCAATAATTCTAAAGCTTCTGTGCGTTAGTGAACAAAGTGCCTAACTCGAATTTTCGAAAATCTAATCGGCCCTAGCTGCTGGTGCTAACAATATCGAGCTCGCTTCGCTCGCTCTTGCATTCTACTCTTAAGCTTCTCTGTATAAATCTACACTCTTTCTGTATGAATCAAGAAAGCATATTATAAAATTAAAGACTACGTTGAAGACAAGGAAGTTTGGCAATAATTCCTTCTGCACATGTGGCTTCCCCGGTACATCATTAACGGCACATTATGTAAGAGTCTATTAACTGCTCCCAAATTACCATCTTTTCTTTTTTTTTTACGTTCTTCCTTGACATAATCATCCTAATATTTGACATTATATACCTACAATTTAATTTCAACACTTTATTAGTGGCTTTTGTGTACATGATAATTATTCAGATTTGTTACAGTTGTAATACCAATCATGTCATTTCGTTTAAAATAGGTTTTTATTTTTATTAATTTATTCATATTTTATATACTTAGATTTTTTTTTTTCTATTTTGTGAATGTGAGAACACTGTAGGTTTAGTGGACTGTAGATTTATTGACCATCTTCTATCTTGTTAAGTACCTGGTACTTGTTGAAAGACCTACACTGTCCTCCCATACCTACTAATACCTACTGTTATTTAAAAATATTGTAAAAAACAATTCTTTTTAAAAGAGTAACCGTGGAGTTTCTTGCCGGCTCTTCTCCATAGGAAACGACCAATTGGAACCGTGCACCTAGTTTCTGACGTTTCTTAAGTGCCCATGTAGGTTTATGTGAAATAAAATATTTTTTTTTTTTTTTTGTAAATGGACAAAATACAAACGACTTCCAAAAAACACTACAAAGTGAACAATAACTAAAATTTCGGAAGTGCCTTTGGTTTTGTATTTTCGTTATTAGCCACTTCCGAAATTTAAGTAATTTTTCACTTTGTAGTGTTTTTTTTTGTAAAAAAGTTTTTTTTTTTCTCGCTATTTTGTAGGTCAGTTTGTAATTTTTCTAAGTTACAATAGCCTAATGCCAACTACTCATCACCTTTTACAAAATATTGCTTGTCCCGATGCGGAGCCGTTAATCGTTGAGGAATTCTCCTGGTACTTCACCATCAGCTCCACTTCTCCATATGCATTGTGACGACCATAAATTGCTTGGCAACCATATTAAAGTAATCGAATAGCAACCCGTGAAATACTTATTATTGAGCAGTTCCGGTGGCCATCTGTGTGTCTGTGTCTTCATTATTAGTTCCACTTCAACAAATGGTGCTTTCCCAAAGCAACTGCACGAGTTACTATAAAAAATACCCAAATCGCTCCCATTCTCAGATCCTGACCTGATTACACTCTGACCATCTCGATAGTCTACCCTTTAAAACAAAAAATAAAATTTGCAAATCCGTCTTTAAATGACGGAGTTATGCCCGAAGATATATAAAAAAAAATATACTCACATCCGAATTGATAACCTTCTCCTTTTGGAAGTCGGTTAAAAACCGATCCCTGTCCAGAAGAGATTAAAAAATTAACGAGCTTGCTTCGTTCGCTCTCGAATCCTATATTCTCATAAACCCCATTTACACTCAGCTCGCTTCCACGGCAGTGAGTACGGAAGTGGGCAGGACGAGAATGTAAACTGAACTTCTCATGCTGCTGCCACTGCCACTCGCGCTGCCCAGCGCTCCCCAAATGAGCGGTTTTTTGTGCGGAAGCCAAAGGACAGACAGCGCGAGTGGGAGTGCGTGTTGACATTCAGGCTCAGCTCAGTCAGCTCCGTCACTCTCACTCTTCTCGCCGAGCACTTGGACGAATCGGACGTGCGTGCCGCCTTGTTTTTTTACGATCTGCCAAAATGCGCTTCGACAGGAGTAATGAAAAGACTATAAAGATTTTAGAACTAGGTACAACAAAAACCACAAATTAAAACAAAGTTCACGACGCCGAAGAGAAAATACGACGACGTATTTTCTCTTTTCGAATTAGATATTTTTTTAAATATTGATTATAATTATGTATTGCAAGAAAACACAGCGCGGACGCCGTAATTATTTCGACGTCTGCCATTGCCGAAAATCGAAAGCGATGCGAGTGGCAGGGCTGAATGTAAACACACACTTCTCTCCATAGATATAAGAAAGTTATATTTCTATGCTTCTCTCGATCCTGCTACGGCAGTATTTAGGGAATATATGCCGGCAGTGCGAGGAGCAGCGGCAGGGGCTGAATGTAAATGAGGCAATAGTTGTTAGCCCAGGTACGCACGGGCGATCTTTTCCTGCGGCGATATTTTTCGTGCACTGCATTTTCAACGCTCTGCTTAGCGCCCAGAGTTGAAACTCCAACAGTGTGTTCTTTCAACGCGCTGGGACGAGAGTGCGTCCCAGGGTGTTGGATTCTCAACGCTCGGCTCAACACCAAAAGTTGGAAATCCAGTCCGCAATAAAATTCCACCGCAATATTTTTACGTCCGTGCGAACGTGGGCGTTTCTGCAGTCGACCAAGTTACTCCTTGTGTGAATGGACAAACGTTATCCGAGGTGAACTGCAAAAATGATCGAGCTCGCTTCGTAGAGCTGAATATACACCCCCTTGAAAATAAACCTGCCGGCGCCCATGCATACAAATTAAATGATTTTTTATTGGAATACATCCGCCTAAAAAACGAAAAAAATAATACATTTTTTAACGTTTACTTGGAAAATCCATGGAAAATCTGTCAAAATCTATGACCGATTTTCCATGGATTTTCCAAGTAGTTGACATGACTATTGATGACATTTTACAGATAGTAGTAATGTCCAAATTCATCAATTCGATTTTATTGATGATATTATCGATCAAATTAAATTGTATTTTCTTTTTATCTTTTGCATAATTTGTGACGTGTATTTTTTCAGAGTGGTGGTGGGCGGGCGCATGCGTGGGCGCAGCAGTGCTGGTGTGTGCGGCCGCGGGCGCGCTGGCCCGCCCGCACCTACGCCGCCGACACGCTACCGCCGCAGCCGCCGCCGCCAACCCCGTGAGTCGTTGTCATCACTATCTTACACATGGGTATGCCCACTGCCCACACCGTGGTCGTCATGTTTACCAATATACGTAAACACTGTTACTTATAATTCCTTACAAAATTACACCTTACCTACATAACTAGGATCTGCACTCAGTTCCATCTGTGCAATTGGTATGGGCAATCCAATTCTATTTCCTGTAAATTTTGATTTTCCAAAATACTTTTGAATAGATCATTTAAAATAAATTATTTTAGTTTGAAGTCGAGTTTCTCCGGTTCTTCCTTAACAACCTAAAGAATCGGTCCTAAAATTCCCCACTGGGTAAAATGTCGTAACTTGTGGAATCTCTCATGATTCTGTACCTACGTATATACAAATTAAAATCATTATTAAAATTTGTTCACTACTTTGACGATCATAATATATTATGACATGTTCCAGTCTGTATTCTGTACCTACCTACCTCCTCTGCGGTAACCTTCTGTCTAAGTCGAATTAATTAGAAACATCCGTCAGTAGGTAAACATTTCTTAATTATTTTAATGCTTGTTTTAATAAACAATTATTTAGACAATCCATATTCGGCTAGGGGTTGTTACCTATCATCAGTTTTGTTGTTTAATTAACAATATAATGTAGAGCAAAATATCGGAGGTCCGGAAAATCCCACTGACCCATACTTATTCCGGGAACAGAAGAACAGCGTTTATGAAAGTACCTAATCAAATATTTGAAACTATAGACCTGAGGTGAAATATAGATAAATAGTTATGTAGATAGATAACTACCTAATATTTTTTTTCGATAAATAGGAATTCTGAAATTTAATGGAAAAGTAATTACTTAATAAAAAAATAATCTTAGCTTGACTTCACACCTACCTAACCTGAATTAAATTTCTCAATATTTTTTATTGTACCACTCCTATATTTAATTAAGTCATAAACTACATTTTAATTGTAGAAAAAAAAACGTGCACCTATGATTATTGGTTACGTACTTCTATGACTACAACTCGATCATTGAGCAATGCCAACCGTCTCGTCTCGCGAGCCGACAAACGCGTCATCGCTCACTATTACAGTTATAGGTGTGCATATATAACAACTACGACGGTAGCAGCAATCGAGCTGCTCTTACATGTGTGCCAGCTCATATGCACACACACGGTACGCTCACTATAATCCACAAACACACTCACTCGCACTAGCTACATCGTATCATCGCACCTACCGAAGTACCGATTGAGCACACAAAGTGAACTAGACAGATTATTTGTATGTGTGAGAGAGCAATGTTACACACTACAAACTCTTTAGTGTGCGGCGACATCGGGGCAGCCGGTGCACCGCCCGCCCGCCCGTCCTCCCCGCTACGCGACTGCGAACACCGCGCCGCGTCCGTCCGCGTCATTGAACAACAAGACTCGCTCGATGGCAGGCGTCTTTCTGCCAATATGAAAAAAGGAGTTAAGAAACTCCATCACAAAACACGCGATAGTGGAATTTATACGTTATTCTTAATTGATAAATAATTTTATTTTTATAGTGTTAATGCCTTGAATAACAGATTTTTATTTATTAGTGAATGATAGTTAATTATTGTAAACGCGCTAATCTCTATATAGTGCCCTGTGATTGTTTTGTTTAAAATATTTACAGCTTCAACAAAACAAATGCAAATGTCAGTGACTGTGTAGTGTAAAACTAAAACAGAACATTTATGTTCGTGATCGATTCAATTATTTGTGTCTCGATTAGTGTGCCATCGAATTTGGATTTAAGCACATCACTAACTGTCATCCATAGGTGGAAAGCCTACAAAAATTGTGGACGACACTGTTTCAAATAGTAAGTAGTGTTGATAAAGTAGTAATATATTTTGTCTGCAAAAATAATCTAGTTTATTACAACGTTAATAATTGTAGACATACCTTGCCATTATTTTTGGCTTGATAGCAGTGCGAAATTTTCAAGCGATAGCTAGTAAATATTATGTGGAATATGGACAGAATAGAAGAATGTTTGTACTGGAGTCGAGTGAGGCCCGAGGCGACTCGGATGGCCGCGAGACGGCGGGAGCGTGCCAAGTGATAAGAGGCGCGCCGATAGCGACGTCACACCCAGACGTTGTTTGTGTGAATTTAAATAAATTTTCATGACAGACAGTTCCGTAATCACCTCTTGCTGTATCATAGTCGTGACATGCCAACTCGTTAATATGTGCACTACTTGAAAATATGCTCATCAAAAACAGTGGGTATACTCAAAGGTTTCTAAAATTGTTGTAATCTTAAGCCTTCATTCATATACTAGGTATTAGTTAGATGGTAAACCATTCAGAAAAAGAATGTGTCAATATTGAGTGTAAAATAGAGAATCAGTGATTTAATCATATCACATAAAGGTTAGGTATTTTGCACAAGGAATTGAATATTAAGACAATGGCTTAGAATAATAGTATTCTTAATCTACAATGATAAGTACTAAATCATTTATCATTACACTGTAGTAAACACATTAAAGTTGCATTTCCTTTTGGATCAAAGCTTGCCTATATGACTGTCTGTTGAATAAAATCTACATTCTGTATGTAGAACTTTGGCTATGGATATTTCTCAGTTTTATTACGTTGTGGAGTATTAAAACCACTCTCCTATACATAATGTTTACTTATATTTGTTATCTTGATAAGGAAAGTGGAAACAAAAAGATAAAAATGTTGATAATCTATAAAAATTGTTGGTGATACTGATGACATTTCAATAGGCTTGTGTTAAAATATTGCAGAATCTAAAGAGGAACTAAGTAGCACTCAGTAAAGGCATGCTTTAAGTTACATTGTCAATTACATTCAGTGTATGAACTACATTATTTACATGTTCAATAAAATCATAATGTTTTAGGTTATTACAGGAATATTATTTGAGAACATACTGCGTTGTGCATTTTCTGATCTATTTGTGATCACCGATACAGAATGACTATGTTTAGCAGTTACATAGAAAAGAAAAGTGAATATTTTGCATTGCAGACACACAATGATGCACATAAACTACTTGAAATGTTAAATGATCACAACAATTTAGACATGTCACGTCACTATCTTATTTTTCTTACCCTAATATAAACTTGATTTAGCAGTGTTATCTACAAAATATAGTAAATTAAACAAAATAATCATAATGAATAAAATTTTATTTATTGATACCTATTTAAAAATAACTAAAAACGAAATATCTTAGCATATTACAGTGTATGTCCTCCTCTGTTACTAATATTATTTTGATGTATGCTTCATTGTCTTTAGCAAACTATAACTGGATTCAGCAGAATATTATGATAGTGTTTACAGGACATAAAACAGTAGCATATTCTTTGAAAAATTAAGATAACCAATTGCTTTCCCGTAATGTTCTTAAACATTGAATATTTGCCCTTTTTAAGTAATATTTTGATTTAGATAAGTATAATCATTCAAATATGTCTTTTTATGTTTATTCTTATCAAAATATTAGTTTGTATTTGTGAAACACAATGTGATATAAAAACACCTTTCTTGGTTGATAACTGATTATTCATCCGAACAAAAGAATGTTGCAGTGCATTGACCTTTCATTCTATACCTAAATACTTGTTTACTATTCCAAAGATATCAAAAATTATCAATAGCACAGTTTAAAACATATGATATACCTACTGAATACTGTTATACACTTATCTTGTATAAATTACTATAAGAAAAGGAAACAAAATAGTGTTGATCAACAGAAAAATTGTCTAAAACTAAATAAAATGTTATTCAATTGATAATTTTAGAAGCAAACACAGTACGCTAAACTTAATAAAACAAGATATTTTATAATGCAGACTTCATTCTAGTCAATCAAGTCTGTAACTAGAATAAATAATCAATATCTGTTACTTATCACAATTCACAAATATACCTAAGGTAGAAAGAGTAGATAATATTCTGGTACTTGCTACAGGCAGGTATGCATAAAAAGTGGTGGTAAAGATTATTTCAAGATGGTCCATAAAATCTGTAGACATTGCCAATTGTTGTCAGTGATTTTGGGAAATACTTATAGATAATGGGAATAGTTTAGTAACAAGTACTCAACAAGGAAAGCACAATTTTCTCACCAATAATGACATAAAGATGAAATATGATTTGACGAAGTGAGAGTATGATTGAATCCATGAGGCTGGCTACACTAACAGTGCACTGAAACCTTAAATATATAAATTATACGATTCACTGCCATTACAACACAAGAAATTTTAGTATCAGAAAAGGTTTTCCCTAATATTTTGTCATTTTCCCCATATGTAAATGTATAATTTTATTTTATCAAGCACAGGCCAACCTTCAAACCATATAATTTACTTTTACTAAGTTATATCAACACTGAATACATTGTTTACCTATGTAATGGTCTGTGAATCAATACCTTAAAAGGCTTTCACTCAGTTTAAACCATCTAAAAATGCATTTTTTTAATCTATCTTTGCTATCGTAATCTATTCTTGAAGATAGTTTTTTTTTTTACAATATTGGCCATAATATTATGTACTGAGGAAAGAAAAGTAGGTACTCACAGCTGAACATAAACAAATCTCATGAACAATAAAAATCGTAGATACTGAATGAGTTTCTTCTGTCTCAAACTAAAATTCTTTATATTTCAAGATTATTATGAAATTATTACTTTATTTCAATGAAGATTAAGTTCTATTTAGAATAATTCATTTATTTAATAACAGCACATATCAGTTGCAAATTGGCTGATAAGTTGTTCCATTTAGATTTTCATTAATACTTGAGGTAAAATTAACTCCAATTAATAATGCACAATATCCTGTTTAGATAAAATAAATAATCCTCTTTAATGAGAGTAGGTATTATTTGAACTCTGTTCTAAATCTAAATGCTAATTGGAATGAACAAACAGTCATGTTTTCTGCATATGGATAAAATGAAATACAAACATCACCTCATATTTTCTCTCCACTGTTCAAAGGTCAACAGAAAGTTTGTTGACTTGTCAAAAGGTAGTAACAAATCAATGATTGGGTTCTACTAAACATTATACAACTATGATACATATTATGTTACAATCAGCTTTGTTAACAAAATAATTTAGGTCAATACAGTAGCCACACTTAGCCATTAAGTGAACAATGCCTTTGTCCATTAACTAAGCCCTAGCTGTGACCAAACGCACATAACCGTCACGGCTGCAGTCCTAGTAATGTGAGGCTTGGGCAGACATGTACTGCACACCTATTTAACTATCATATAATTCGCCATTACTGACATTTTTTGAGCTGAAATTAATGTCCAACCAAGTTCTTGTCTGTCCTGGAACTCCAACCCAGGACCCTAACCCTTAGTAACTATGCTGGTGACTTGACCGTTACGGGCGTCTGTACCATACAAAACCGTGTGCCTGATGGAATTTCCCATTGGCAAAATTGACGAACTTCCATTCAAATTTTCAAAAATACTTCCTTAGTGCTCACTTTCTCTATATAAGGAACTCTTGTTCCAAATTTCATACTTCTAGACCCAGCGGTTTAGGCTGTGCGTTGTCTGTCATTGAATGAAAGAATTTAAAAGTAGTACTTATAGTGATAAAATACTAACCCCGAGGATAACCACATAAGTGAGAGTAGTGTGTTGTGATTTGCAGATGCTCTCGGTGCAAGTGCCGGGGTGCGCGGGCATGGAGCGGCTGGGCGCGCCGGGGGGGCGCCTACGGCACGATCACAGACATCACCATTCCACATTGTGAGTATACCTTCAACCGTTCAACTTCTTTTTTTTAGGATTCCGTAGCCAAATAGCAAAAACCGAACCCTTATTAGGCTAGATTGTAATGTGAATAAAATATCACCAACTGTGACACTTTAGAAAAGCATTTCTTTTTAAATTTTCTGTTGTTCGTCCGTCTGTCTGTACGTCCATCTGTCTGTACGTCCATCCGTCTGTACGTCCGTCCGTCTGTCCGTCTGCGCGTCATCCGTCAGTTCGGTTGTTACACAGCCATTTTACTCGGGAGACAATTTCCGATATTCTGTTTTAAGCCATCGCCACTAGAGTCTGGGTCGTAGGAGTTGCAGAAGTTGGGAAAGGTGTTGTAACCTTGTACCACAAGAATATAAATACTTAATTCTAACCACATATACCACCTTCCTAGTAAGAATGTGAAGATCCTGTGCAAATACCACAACTGCTTATACAAAAACCATACTAGACGTAATGTGGGTGTACTAAATACCTCTGCTTAACTCTTCGGGAATACAGGCGTGATGTTATGTCTTACTTACAGTATGATAAAAAGCGATCGTCAGCTTACCTCCTGCTTTACGTCTTATAACACGTCACAATCTTAATACCACTCCATACCGACTACCGTGTATGCTGATATGCCTATACCTACTCAATACGAGTTCTCAGTTTAGATAACAGGTGCATAGTTCGCGTTTTTCTGCCGCGCAATAACTACATCACATTTAAATTATTTTTAACGTGTCTCGAAAATACACATTATCGACTTTAAAATATTTAAAACTGAAAGAATGCTGCCCTGTGGGCCTACCACCACCTCTAAAGCAAGATAATTATTTTAATATTACTTTAGTGTGGGAAAGAGATGAAACTCTACAGGACCACACACAGTATAGCTCCATCTCTTTCCCCCACTAAAGTAAGATTAAAATACTACTGTTTTAGAAGTAGTGGTAGGCCCCCTGAAGTGCCCTGAAAATGATCCTCAGTATAAAAACCTGGCATAGAATTAGTAGTGAAGTTGTCGCAAATGCTACTGCAGAAATACAATCTATCTAGTATCTAACAGACCGTTTGCACAGCTTCTGAGGATGGGGCCTCTTGACAAAATTGAAATCCCACAAAAAAGATCAGACAGATTATGGCCAGGAACTGTAAATTGTTTTAAGAAGTCCATTTATGAATTATGATTATTAATATCAGCCTATAGGTACCTACATACTGTCTTTTTACGACACAATAAAAAGCAATTCAGGTCGCACATCGCTTATTATCTGCAGTTATATTCACCTGTAAGTTGCCTCTCTTTCTATCGCGTAACACTTATATCTTCTACGTTACGCCCACTGAATTCGACAAGTCGAGCCCGCCGCGTACCTACTTGTAGCTTCATATCTACAATGCGAGTGTCTCTGTACTCATCTGTGCTGCTGGGTCTCCCACTGCAGTTCCCACTGCTATTATGGTCCAATTTCTCATGAAGCAGTTAAATTCGTCTCGCCATCTTCGCTGGGTCTTCCAGGGCGTCGTTGCCTTTCGCTCATTTATAAATGCTGTTTCTTACTGTTTTTAAGCACCTCTTGATTATTTTGCCTCTTTACATGCGCATTCAATGCATAAAGGTAACTAAGCACTGCCTACTTCACAAATCACATTTTTTTTTAATTAAAATATAAACATAACATTCAAACACGTAAACTTTATACCTAAACATGCGTGCGGGCTTTTCCATAAAGATTTTAATGAAGACACGGTACTAATAGATCGTTTTTAATGTTCCAGGGAATGGGAGAAGCAGCAAAGGTTGCAGGCCATGGTGGGGCGGCTTCAAGAGATGGTGGAGCAAGAGACGCGCGCGCGGTCTGCCGCCGCCGCCGAGCGCCTCGGTCTGCCGCCCAGCATACAGCTGCCCGACGGCGAGTACGGACAGGACGTGCATCTACAGTTACGAGTCCCTTATCAGGTAACCACTATACCTCCTCCTTTACACTAACAGACTATAGTACTTTTTCGTCCTCGCGTGAAGCCAATTCACTCGAGGACGGAAAACTACTATAGTCTGTTTCAAAAGTATCTGATAAAATTTGAAACAAAACCCTGGGTTAATTTTGTATACACCTACTTACTACAGGCAATTAGTAACACATTTAAAAATGTTTCAACTTTATATCTCACCTTTTTTCTAAAAATTATTGTGTGAATAATTGAAAAAGCATTGACTAAAATTGAGATTACAAAATAAACCTCAATAAAATTTTCAAATGAAAAATCATATGTAGGGAGATTTCAAATTAGAATCTCGGGTTTAAGTATTCAAAATATCAAATCAAAACACTCAATTTGTAAGTGGCACTACAAATTGCCATCCACAGGTACGTTTTATGATCCATTTGTTTACGCTTTGATTAAATACTTTTGGAAAAACCATACCATCATAACTATTTCTGCCGCCGAGCAGCATTGCTATTTTACTTTATATTTTATTTGGGATACTTACAACTAACTAAATATAAAGTTTGAAGCATTTAAGGGTGCCTGTGCAAGCACATTAGACATTTTAACTTTTTCTATAGGACAGTAGTTTATCTGCGATGCCTCTGGTATTGCAGATGTCCATAGCTGGTGGTGTAAAATTGACATCAAGAGGCCATCGGCTTGTTCGCCATCCTATCATATTAACAAAACGCGCCGTTAAGGCTATCAGATCTGTCAGATCTGATCAGTTGTAGCTCAACTTTAAAAATCTGTGTGATGTTTAGATATGCTAAAGGCCTTCATGCTTACGGAATCGAGCATCCAATTTCGTGCCGATCACGTGTACGATCAACTGATGAAGGTTTGCTTTTAGACAGTTCTTTCTGTGCACAACAAAATTCTCTGGTTAGAAACCTTAAACGTACGAGCGCGCGACTGACGTTGACTTTCGGCATTGCAGCAAGCCGAGCTGACGAGAAGCAGCTTCCAGCCTCCACCGAACAAGTGCGTGAGCGACGTGCCGGAGTGGGCCCTGGGCGCGGAGGCGGGCGCGGCGCGGCGCAAGAAGGACGGGCTGCTGCAGAAGGCCACGCGCTGGTGGGTGCGCCTGCGCCCGGCCGCGCCCGCGCCGCCGCCCTGCGTCATGGTGCCGCGCCGCGCGCCGCCCGACGCGTGACGCCGCGCCGGAGCGCTGGAGACCATATCACGCTTACATTCCATTATCGGGACGGGACTCGCCGGTGCACGCGCGTCCCGGAGTATTATAGACTTGGTATTTATTTATTCGGGAGCGCGCGCCGCGCGTCCGGGCCGCGAGCCCGTGTTCCTCGCGCCGTCTAAGAGTTTCGCGAACACTAAGACTGAGATAAAGTAAAAAGATATAACGTTATAAAGTCTACGTTGGAGTATGTTGTCTTAGGTGAAAATGATTCAGATAGAAACGATTAAAGGTATATTATAATATTTAATGAATCTTTCGACGGCCGCCCTCGATGATATCGTGTATTAGCCGGGGGTCGGTCGGCGATGAGCTGATGTCTTGCAGTGTACAGTTTCATGTTTAAGTGACCTATTTTAAAGTTTAATTTCTATCCAGCAGCTATAAATCTGTGTTTAAACAACTTTTATATTTATTTATAATTGTATGTAAAGGATGCATATCAGTACAGTAAACGCAAGGAATATTAATTTACGTTGCATAGTTACTATTTTATTGTAAATATTGTCTCTAATTTAATATTATTAGATTAATTATGGCCAAACGCCAGAACCCGGGGGTCTTTTCAATTGAGTGTTTGCTACATTCCATATTTATGTTGAAATATTCTCGATAATACTTACTGTACTAGTTGCTTCCACCTGTCTACCTGTAGTCCTGTATGTCTGTATCCAGTACCGCGACTGTCTGTAGTGGGGCGCCGCGCACGCGCACGCGAGCGATGCGCGGCGTCGTGTCGATACCTAGTCATGCTGACAATAATTGACAATCGATTAGTGACTGATATTTAAAATGCAGATGAATAGAAATCTCATTAGAAAATAGACATAAAAAGAAAAATTTAAATGAATTAGTTATAAATTAGCTGTTTATTATTTATATTATTCGGTCGGCAGAGCATGTCCTGCATATTGTTGTGATCACAGAGTCACTACCTGATGTTTGTACGACATGTTAGTACTGCCTGGTCACCACTGTATGCAGAATACGTTTAGCCGGCCGTTATTAAAGTGTCACGACAGTCATTAACTTGTTTACTATCCATGATATCATCAACAGTCTAAGTTGAATGGTGTTTTGTCATTACCATTGTTTTACACACAGTTGCAAAGAGAAACACCGTTTGTCTTAGGGCCCTACCTCACTAGGAAACCAGAGGCGACGCAACCATGGTCGCCCTGCCAAAAAATCTATGGTTAGTTGCGCAACCGAGGGTGAGATACCCACCATAAAGATGTGTATATTTGCTGGCAGCGCTACCATGGAGTTCTAGTGAGGTATAAGCCTTGGTCCATTGCATAGTAATGGGCGCTCGCCTCATCACCCATACTTATCGATAGTTTGCAGTGAACACTTGTATTTTTCCTGTACATAATATTAATGTCAAAAAGTGTTTTGATTTTTAATACAATTACGGGTCTTAAGCCTAATGGCTACAATGCTGGACGCTAAGTATTTTACAATAAAATGGCGCAATTGATGTAACTCATTAAATGTTATAAATATAGCAATTTTCACAAGCTTCTTTATACGATGAGAAACACTTAAAGATAGTATATTAATTTAGATTTTAAATTCTAGTCGCTACCACATGTAGTTTGATTCTATCCCAAAAATGTTTTATAACTTATTTATGAAAGCTTGAGGATGTTCACGTATTTATAACGTTGTCTGGAATTGTAAGCAGCACAATACAAACAAAGGAAGTAAATTGAAATGTGCCCTATTTTCCAAATACCTATAACATAAGTACGTTGTTGTTACTTAAGAGATAGTGTAGTGCATTATTATCGCGAGTGTGAACGTGTGCGTTGTCTCGTGTATGTATGAAGCGAACAATCCTTTGTCTGTATCGTTAGTAAAATGGCACAAAAGTTTGCGCATTTTATTGAATCTATTACATTGACAGCATTGGAGTGCTACACGCGGCCATTTTTACGGACTGAAACATAATGTAATGTTCAAAATATTAAAAGAAATAAGTAATTATAATTACTTAAAACTGATTTGTTTTGTATATTTATTGTTTGTCTTCGATGTTTAAATATGGCGATTGATAAATAGTTCATTGAAAGACAATTTAGTATTTATTTTAAACTATTTGTATATACTTAAATATAAATAAATAAGAAACTATTGTTGTGGCCTACACCTTAAAATAGAGGGGTCTGTTCATCACACAAATGATGACATTGAAGCGTACAATGTGCATGAAACGAATCTCTCTATTGCGTTTCCTCAGTGCTATGAGAGAAACGAATTGAACATCATCCCTATGATCGAGTTGTACAGTATTCTGCATAACAGGACAAAAATATAGAAATTCACTTTCTTATTTCTATATTTTTGTTTTTTATTTTACGGTCACAAGTATTGTAATACTTAAAGCAGCTTATCATTTTATTATGTCCCGCCATGTCTTTTTGTTGTCTTAAAATTATAATTAGTGTCGAAAATGCTATTTTAGCAATCGTTGTACAAAATGCTGATGGAAATATAAAAGTTGTTTAAATAGTCTCACAGAATAGATATTTAATCTAGATATCAAACAATATTCCATTTGTCATATTAATAAGTAAAAGCAGAAGCAAATGTTTAATAATAAAAGAAAACTGCATTAAATTATGACCTACCAATAATGAACAACGATTTTCATTTCCAAATTCCACAAATTAAATATTGATGGGCAATTAAACTTTAGTGCACAGTTAGTGACGGAGCTGACAGCCCAGAAAGCAGGACAGTATCGTCACTCGCACTAGTACGATAATTATTCAAAATAACAAGTTCGTTCGTTGACCACAACAATACGCCACTGTACGTGCTCGGCAACGCCCAGTCCCACCAAAGCATGGACCGATTCCCTGACTGCACTAGGTAACCTATCCCATCCTGTACTCTACTAACCTAAGTCGAAGTAGAAGTTTTTTCGGAAACAACGTTGTGCGAAACCTACAACTGCATGGCAAATTACGACAAATATTATGTATGTTTTTGTGGTTTTCATTCGAAAAATAATTCATCCTGACTGCTGCACTATTGACCAGCTATCTAATTACGCAACACATTTTCGTAAACGATTAGGTACGACTAATCTGTTTCATGTTGACAGTTCAACAACATTCATTGCGTTATTTACGTTGCTGAGCAGATTTTTATTTCGAACCCATGAAGCAATGGATTAGCAATTTGTTTCAAAACTACATAATTCAGATTCCCATTGATCGTGTATAAGTGTCATAGCACGGGTTTGACGCAGAATGTGCACTTCGCGTAATGTGCACTTCACAAATTGTGCACTTCTCAAAATAGCCCTTCTCAAAATGAGTGTGAATTTTATCACAAGGGGTCAAAATAAAAATCGTATGCTTACAATTATTCTTTTTTATTATTTTGCACGATTTTTAATACGATAACAGTAGTTTCTTTGTAAAAAGTAATCACGTTCAGGAAATGTTTGATTATATATTTTCAGTACACGTTAAAAAAATAGAAAACTAAAATGGCTTAACTATAAAACATACATTTTGAGAAGTACACATTTTGCGAAGTGCACATTTTGCGTCAAGTGCACATTTTGCGAATTGCACATTCTGCGTCAAACCCATAAGTACGCCACTCAAGCGCTGACATGGCTTAGACTCCCAGGTTAGATCTTCAAGTCGACTGTATTATTGGAAGCTCCGGGATATGAATACATTAGATTGCTGACGCGTTAATGAATTGATTAATTAACCCCTTATCTAAAATCGAAGTTTTTGCTTGCCTGAAGGACTCAGCTGCGGGCACGAAACCTAAAAGTGTAAAAATGTTCCGCTGGATGGATACTTCATTATGGCCACCATGCGTACGGTCAACCGCACATCAGGGGGTAAAGCGCAGGCCACGCTTTTTTTTTTTTTTTGAGGGTGGGGAATTATCTAATAACTTCTTCGGGCGTGTCAGACTTTTAGGTACTGACTAAAACCCACCCGTGTTCCTTCCGTTGCCTGTGTGCCGGGACCGCGATATCCCTTTCGGACAGACTCGCAACCCTGGCAGACTGGGAATTAAGCTAAGTTCGTTTAGCTTTCTTCGCAGTCTTTTCATACTTTGGTTCACACTGCGTACTGTGGGAAGTATGAAAAGACTGAGGAAAGCTAAACGAACTTAGCTTCATTTCGCTACGTTCCCAGTGTGGCCTGCGCTTAACACTTGCACTTCAAAAATCACTCTTATTGCTATGACATAAAGGCGTTGTCAGTGTCAAATTGTTATGCGGTTGACACTTGACAGTGCTCTCGTTTGACCACTTTTAACCCTAAAATCATTAGGTCAAAATGGTCAGCCGCGACAGTTACGGGACTGCTAAATACCCTGGCCAATAAAAGGGTCTGTGTCTGTCTGTAGGTACTAGGTACCATTGCGGTCACGCATATCTGAACACCGTAAGGAGTATTCTTGCTTACAACGCTCGGCCGCTATAGTAACGCTTACCTACGAAAAAAAAGGGTGGTGTGCACGGGATTTTGTTTTCAAACTGGTTAGTTATGCGTGACCGCGATGGTACAACACACTTATGCTTACCCAAGTAGCACACGAGGCTGCTTATCAGCCGAATAACGGATTCCCATCATGCTTAAAGCTGAATAAAAAAAAGCTGCATAAGGGCTGTATAGGGCCTTATACAGCTCTTATAACTCTTAAATGGGCACAAATTATTCAGTCTTAAGTTCACGTAGCTGCTTAGGAGCTGTGTAGCAGAAATTTAACAGTGTTATAAAGGGTAACGACAGTACTATCAGCTGAATATCGACTAACTAAGAGATCACAAGTTACTCTTTATTCAGTAAATATGTCACATCTACGCTCTTAATAGATGTTTTAAACCGGGAAAGGCTGCTTGCGGCCAGTGTAAAAGTGAACATATTTGATGTAGCAAACATATAGAAGCAAATATAACCCTAGCTGCCAATTGAACACTTGTTTCGTGGAGTGAATTATACGTGGATAATATTCATATTCCAGGTAAGTACATTGTTTTACATAATAATAAAAGATAAATGATTGGGAATGTAATTTCACTGACATTATACATATACTTATATTGTCTAAGAAAATTTTAGTGCGCCACGGAAATATTCTGTTTTTAATTAGTTTTGTGATATAAATAAGCCGTGATGAAAACTTGAATAAATAATTTTTAGTGCTTTGAAAAGAATTATAAGATAAAAAGTTATTATTATGTTATCAGGAAGTAAAAACTAATGCAATACATTCCTAATTCATACACAAAACATCATAAAAGTTGAAAAACTAATCAGTATATTTATAGGTTATACAATACAATGTTAAACAATACACGCTTCAATTCCCCAGGGAAGTAATAAGGTTGCCTCCTTTTCATCATATAATATAAATGACCTCGCCAAAACCATAGACGGGCCATGATATGATGATATCTCGATCTTGACTTCATGCCAAACAAATGATAATTTAAATGACAAACTTACGACTATTCTTGGAAAAACTGTAAACTGGATGAGTGACCATAATCTCGAAATAAATTTTACCAAAACCAAACTAATAGCGTTTCACCCTTGGCAGAAAAAGCAAATAAATATAGATTTTACTTTTAATCAACATAAATTAGAAACAGTAAACAATTTCACTCTCCTAGGTTTAACAATAGACACTCATTTAAACTGGAAATCACATATACAGTCAGTAAAATCAAAAATTTCAAAGTTTTCATATGCTCTCCGCGAAATAAAGAAGACTACAAACCTACAAACCGCACTAGTCACATACTACGCGTATGCCCACGCTTGGTTTAACTATGGCATCATTTTATGGGGAAACAGCACAGACGCTCCCTCCCTATTTACCCTCCAAAAAAAGCTAATACGAATAATTACCATTATAGAACCAACAGATAGTTGCAAGCCTTACTTTAAAAAACACAAGATTCTCACCTTGGTTGGTATTTATGTCTTGGAATTATGTAAACTGGTCCGTAAATATCCAGATTCTTACAGCACACGGGGAGACATCCAAACAAATTATTCGTTGCGCCATAAAAATAGACTAAATCTGCCCCCCTCCCGCCTTAAATTACACTCCTCTAGTCCATATTCAATGTCAATAAGAATATACAATAAATTACCAGAAGACATAAAACAACAAAATAAAACCAGTATATTTTTAAATAAACTAAAACAATACTTAATTAAAAAAAGCTATTACACAATACAAGAATATCTTACGGATAAATTCGATTAATTTATGATACACAACTATGAATAACAGATATATTTTAATAGCTCAAATAGCAAATAATAAGTTGTACTATAATATTAAATAATTTTATGACATTAATAAATATAATTAAATAAATAATAAATGAACAGATAGATAGACCTTCATATAAAATATTAATAGAATAAGTAAACGAATGGAAATATAAATACATAAATGAATAGATAATAGGATATAGAATAATTTTGACGGATAAATTCAATAATAATAATACATAATTATGAGTAACAGATATATTTAAATAAGTAAAATAATAAAAATAAATGATACCATAATACTTAATAATTTTACTACATTTAATAATATTAATAATAAACAGATTTTAAGCGAGTAAACAAATAAGCAATATTAAATATAATTAAATAAATAATAAATGAATGGATAGACCTGCATATAAAATATTAATAGAATAAATGAATGAATGGAAATATAAATACATAGGTAATAGGATATAAATAGTTCTTAATTTAATAATAAGGAAAATTGATAAAGCGCTCTCCCTCTCTCAACCTACACACATCAACACGGTCTAGGGATATTTCATACTCAATTAAATAACTCGAAAAGTACTGGCCGCATTGGAATCTTTTATACACCGATTTGTTTGTAATTTATCTCAGACTAATTCCAAATTCAAATTTTTGAAAATTCTTTTGTTTCAGTGGCATAAAAATGTCTTGATGTGTAGGAGAGGGAATTTTCATTTGTGCGAAATTTAGAAAACAATACGAATTACGTTTAGTTAAAGTTTTTTTTCATTTTTAAACGAAAGATAAAGTTAAAATTGAAGTATTGTAGCCATGCAACGCCAACATTTGACGAGGGCGGAGATGTTACGAGCTGTGGGAATGCTGGAAGCTGGGTCTGTTCAGCGTAATGTTGCTGAGGCCATAGGGACCCACCAAAATGTAATTTCAAGATTGTGGACACGCTATCGTGCCACAGGTGAAGTAGCGGAGAGGCACCGGGGGCCAAGTCGCATCATTACCCCCAGACAAGACCGATTTTTGCAAATTACCGCGCGAGCTCAACCAAATGCAACGGTGACTCAATTGGTCCAAAGGCTGCGAGTGGAACACCAAGTGCTTGTGAGTGACCAAACTGTAAGAAGGCGACTGCATGAAAGCAATCTACGCTCTCGTAGACCACTCCGGGTCCCACCTTTACGGGGAGGCAATCGTGGACGACGATAAGAATGGGTTCGGAACCACTTGGACTGGGGCCGTGAGCAATGGTCCAATGTGCTGTTCACGGATGAATCCAGGTGCGGCTTCCATCCAGATTCACGAAGGACGCGTGTTTGGCGAGTTCCTGGACGATGGAGCCGTCTTCAGAACCCTCAGGAACTTCACTCATACCAAGGAGGAACAATTATGGTTTGGGCAGGAATTCGTCTTGGAGGACGGACGGATCTCGTTTGGGTGCGGGGCAATATGACGGCAAAACGATACGTCCAACAGGTGCTGGGGCCCGTAATCTTGCCCCACAGAACACAAATGGGGCAAGATTTCCTGCTCATGCACGACAATGCCCGGGCTCACACGGCGAGAACGGTAGCAGCTTGGTTACATACACACAATGTTAGGGCCTTAGACTGGCCTGCTCAATCGCCAGATCTAAATCCCATTGAGCATGCGTGGGATATGCTGCAAAGAAGAGCTCTGAAGGAAGTTCCTGAAAATCTGGCTACAGAAGATCAACTTTTTGCGCACCTCAGAAGGACATGGGACAATATTCCGCAGCAAGACATTGACAACCTTGTTCTGAGCATGCCGAATCGTTGCCGATGTGTTATGAACATCATGGGCGCTTTCTCAGACTACTAACTTCAAGTTTATAAACACAAATTAAATGATTTTTCTATTTTTTTCAGTTTTTACTCATAAATTAAAAGTTAATTCATATACGGTTTCCGTCTATGCTTCATTTTTTTTCCATAAAATCCTGAGATTTCAATCGAAGTATCTTAACCATTATTAAAAAATGGTAGAATATTAAATAATGTATCTTTTAAATATATACATGTCATATAAATAATTAACACATTGATAGTAATTCGCTTTTTTAAAAATATCCCTAGACCGTGTTGATGTGTGTATTTAAAAATTTGCTGTGCCCGACAGGGTCCATAATTGTTTCTATTCTATTTTTATTTACCACCTGTAATTGTACATTATGGTTTGCAATAAACGTTTTGATTTGATTTGATTTGAAACAGCGACGTGAATAGTTAAAACTCTTATATGGTGCAAAAGGCTGTCTAATAGTTCACTAGTGTACTGTTCGAATCAGCAAAAAACTGAATAAAATTACACATGTGAACTGTATGCAGCTATAAGCTGTTTTCTTTACTTTTAATGGTCCACAAGCTCTACCGTTAGCCATAATGTGAACAATTAAACAGTTGTTATACAGACTCTTTAGGGATCCGTAGTATTATATCTAAAACCACCGCATGGATAACTTCTAGTTCAAAATTGTCAAAGTGATATTATTTAACACACCGTTTTACGCGCGCGCGAACCTTTCAAACTGGGTAGAAAGATATTAATATATAAATAGTTTATTTTTATTTTTATTGTAAAATAAATTGTACATAAACATAAATGCAATATTTCATCCTCAACATATTTTAATTTCCTAGTTTTTACATACTCTAAAAAGGCTGTTACTCAAAAATGTACGGTATATTTCATTTATATGTTTTTTTTTCAGACGAACACCAAGTCCATACCCAGAAACATAACAAATACGTCCATCAATTAATACGCCTAATACTGGAGAAGTAATTTTACAAGTTTCCCAGTAGACCAGAATATGCTTTCGGGTAAAATTGATACGATGGCGAAAATTAACATGATTCATAATCAAAATAAAATTATAGAAAATATGGTGAACAAAATCTGCATAATGTCTGTTCAATTAGAAGACATATCAGAAAAACTGAACCAGCCAAGAAACGAACAACCTGTACAAGTGACTTTATTGAAAGATGTCCGTCAAGATGAAGCCGAGAGCTTTTGCTTTAATATAATTGAAGACCAACGTCAGTTGGATGCTTTAGAAGTCAAACTAGCAGATAAATCCGAATACAAGAAACTTAAGAAACATTTGTCATTTTTATGCTCGCCTTCTACTGGAGATGGTAAAACATTTGCTTGATCGCATCGATTACTTGGCACATTGCTTTCTCGGGAATTTATCTGTTTGTGTTCGTGGTGGAAGCCGAGGAGAAAAATCGAAAATTGCTTTGAAAAACTACAAATTATTAAGGAAGTTTTTTTTTGACATGGTTCATTCGTGGGACGCAGCATTCACAGTAGAAGCTTCGGAAATATTTTTCAAGACTGCTTTAAAAAATTCAGGAAAGAGAAAATTGATGAGAGACCTAAGAGCGTCAGTGACGAAACGTCGAAAAAATATAAAACCTGAAAAAAAAAAAAAACGACTACAAAACAAGGTGAAAATAATATACAACGAGAACAAAACTCGTTAGAGACGGAGGACAAACAAGAAGTTAGAGATGGAGTCATAGAGAATATTATAAGTAATAACAGTTCACCAGAAACCTATGCTAATTTTGGTAGTTTTGTAGACGAATAAATCAAGAAGACTGGCAATCTCTTGCAGCCTTCGTTCCATCATATAATAATTAAAATAGCTCAACGAGCTATTTTAAAAACTATCACTTTTCGGCCCATTCTATATCCTACAACAGAGCTTTACCAGTCATGCAAAGTTCTCAACGTTCGTCAACTTTTTATTTTGAGTATAATAGTAAAGCAACAGCGTGAACTCATATACGATCCAAACACTCAACGCAAACGTAGAAAACATGCAGTATGCAAACGTACATATGTTCCTAAAACATCTTTTATAAAGAGATTCTTCATTTTCCTTGGTCCTTACCTATACGACAAAATCAACAAAATTATGAACATATACCCACATAATAAGACACACTGTAAAAAGAAAATACAGGACTACCTACTGAATCTTTCTTATGATGAAACAGAAGCGATTTTGAACATTCCCAAGTAGATAAGCTACTACCTTACTCGATCATATTTAAGAATCATCCCATTCACATCACACACACTCACACACGCACACACTCACACACGCACACAAACACACACGCACACAAACACACACACACTTTCTCACATCACACCTACTTTTTCTCTTATATTTTATGCATACTTTCCACATACATTTTTATATGGCAATCTAATAATGTTTACAACTTTAAAAATGGCTACTAAATATTCACAATTTATTTATGGGGGTCAAATGTAATCCGAGATACAGGTTTACCACCTAGTTCGGATGCAGATAGTCCCAAACTTTGTATATTACAAACTTTAAGCCATTATTTACTGTATAATTGTCAAATATTCAATTTTGTAATACGTGTTCTTATTTTGGTGAATAAATTATTATTAAAATTATTATATATTATGTTATTGCGGGTGACATAAGATTAAAGATTATTATGATTAAAGGCTAATATGATTCTAGCTAGACTATGTTATGATCAAGTAGGCTTCAATTTTCGTTTTTTTTGTTATATCTTTATTAACGGTATCGAATGTTATTTTATGTTCAGGTTTCAAATACTTTATTAATAAGCATTTTTTTTGTTGTAAATTTTGTTGTTGTTACCTATTATGATTATGTAAGCTTAAATTATGGTATTGCGAGTGACTATATTATGGTTAAAGGCTATTGTGATTCTAGACTCTTATGATTATGTAGATTTCAGTTTTCGTTGTTTTGGTATATATTTATTAACAGTACTTTTGTTTTATGTTCAGGTTTCAAATACTTTGTTAATAAGTGATGAGATTTACTGTGATGCAGGTTTTATTAGTTGTATGAAAGTGTAGGTAAAAGATATGATACAATAGGGATATTAATGTTTTTGTTAAGTTTGTTGTTGTTACCTTTTACTTTTCTGTGACAGATGATACCTACATTGACAAAGTACCAATTGATGTGAGCTAAATGAATAAATAAATGTATAAGTTCAATCATTTATTTTGTTTAATTTACAAAGTATGTAATAATGGAATAAAATAATGGCATTTTTTAAGTTTAATACAAACTAATTTGCATTTTATTTCCCGAAGATCTAAACTGACGGCAGCGTTACCACATTCATGCGAACTTGTAGCTTTGTATATGCCAAAGCGGGTACGGGAAGATGTCATAAGATGTCTAAGTAACTGTCCAAGGTTTTGGTTTTCCAACTCCAAAGTAATATCCAACTCCAAACAAACCAATAATAAATGGCTTTATGCCAGTATTCTCGTGGATGTTGCATAAAATTGGCCAAAATTCATGTTTAGAACTTTTAAATATTGGCAATCCATCAAAATTAATATTTAATGAAATTTCGTCTGGAGCTTCATCCCAACTATTCAATATTTTAATCACAGAATTGGCTATTCCGTTGTGCCAGTATTCGCCACCTTCGATTTCTTTTATGTTGACATTTCGAGGAGTTGCTAAAAGTGTCCTTGAATCAGTTGGTAATATTTGCGGAATCAAGTCGTTGCTAATTGCTGCCAGATCTTTTAAAGCAACATGGTTAATACTCTTTTCTACAGCCCACGTTCTAATTTTTTCCCTAAACAGTGAGTGCTTTACATCATTGCTATAGTTGCCGTCGTCATCATCTTCAGAACTCGATATTTTTTCTGAGTTATAATTGCCGCTGTTTAGAATTGAACAATTAATATTATCACCGAGGTTACTGGAAGAAGAACTTGAAGAAGAACACATAATTTGTTGAATGTACAACATCTTCTGAGCTATTGGGACTAATATTTTGTACGGAACCATCCTGTTTCAAACTATTTGTCACGCTTTGCGGTACTTCCCGACTTGAAGGTTTTATTTCTTCTATCTTCATAATTCTTTGGTACTCTTTCGATAATTTTCTTCTAATGCCCCCCTGTTCTAGCTTTAATTTTCCACGAATTAGTCGAATTAATATTTATAAAGTAATAAAATATGTACGTCAGTATATAATCGCCATCTGCATCAACTAATTACACTGACTGATTACAGTACCACATGTTACTTTTATTCAGGTAAAGTCTGATTAAAGGTACTTATGCGAGCCACTATAAAATAGAAGCCGTTAATTCGATACACTAGTGAGTCTCTAAGCAGCTGCGAGGCATATAGTGTATTTTTAAACAACCGCTATGCAGACACTATCAATGGCAGTATAAAGGCTGATTAGCGGTAGACATATACAGCAATAAGCTGTAATGTGGGCCGCAAATTATCCATTATACAGCTATTAACGTCACAATAGTTCACACGTGGCCCTTTAATAAGTCAGTGTAATAGGAGTTCACAAATACCTTCTTATACAGCATTTGGCGTAATTTCATCCACTAAACAGCCCTTACTACGGTTTAGGCACTAGAAAAGGTTAAAAGCTGAATAGAGTCGTTGAAAATATACCTTTATAGCACTCTTAGCGTATTCATGGTAGTTTTGTCGGTCTTAACCAGCCTTAATGCAGCTCTTAATCAGCCTAAGCTGTTTAAATATCACTGACAGCTATTATGCAGCAGTAGGATCACCAGTGTACTCTTAAAAGAGTCTAATACGCACAGAGTTTCAAATAGGTCTAAAATTCTAAAAGTCTAAAAGTGAGTAGTTATACAGCTATCTGTGCTACTTGGGTACCCAATTGGACTACAGCCAGTACCCGAGAAGGATTTTCCATAGTAACCTCATTTCTGTTACCACAATATTTGATGGAGGAGAGTTTCCCCTCACCCACTAGCAAGTGAAAATTACATTCATAGTTTTACCTACAGCTACAAGAAGCGGCAATTATAATTTTAGTACTTAGGTAAAGGTAGGTACTAAATAATTTTAAAAGAAAGTCACCAACTGTTCCTACCTCCTCCGGACCTTTAGATATGACCTAGTCCAAGGGTGGCGAACCAACGGCACGCTTCAAAATATTTTGGGCACGCCACCAATCGAACCATTTTAGTTGTTGAATAATTTGAAATGCAGCTGATTGATTTCCAGTCTAGTTCAATAAAGATTGAAACGAGGATAGAGTTGGAATTGATTGAAACAGAAAGATTGACAATATACGAGAAGTAAAAATGCGAGTAACAATATTGTGGAAACATGGAATTCGATTCCAGCTGTTTGCAGAAGCTGGCTCGTGCTATTTTAACCATATTTTCATCTACCTATGCCAGTATTTTCAGAGATGAATAATATCGAAGACTTGCTTAAAAATTGTTTGGCAGATGACTCCAGTTCAGCATGCATTCTGCTAAAATTTGCCTCTCCCTAACACGCTCCGCCTCCTCCTTCGCGAGCATTACTGCTTCGCAGAAAGTGGTGGCGGCTTCCCACGCCCTCTCGCTCGCGGAATCACTGCCGCCGATTGCCTCCACAAAGACACGGCCGTGCCCCGCCCAAGCCGGGCAGACCTCCACACAGTGGTGACACCCGGGCGTTTCCTCCCGCCATATGCGGAACAGGAACAACCGTGTCCAGTGAGGACCTGCGTCAGGCGGAAGGTGAGGACGCCGTGGCGCCTTTCTAGCCACTCCTCAAAGAGGGGACTTATCGCCGCAATTGTGGCGTGCCCAGCACTGGGTCGACATTCGCACTCTCCATGATGCCATGAGATCCCGCCGGAGCTCTGTCCGCTGTGCCGTGTTTTTTCGCGGCAGCGGAGTTACGCCCCGGCGTTCCGCCTCCTCGCGCCACTCCCAAATGTACGCGAGGACTTTCACCTCCAGATCTCATGGCGGCAATCCGGCAAGGAGGCTCGCCGCCTCGACGGAGACCGTGCGGTATCGCCGGACCATCCGGATGGCCATGACCCTTTGGGACGCCTTCAACCGGTGGGCTGGCCGCAGCCTCAAAGAACGCGCCCACACCGGTGCCCCGTAAAGGGCCATGGACCGCACGACTCCCGCGTAGAGCCACCGGCAGGAGGCGTTTGGACCCCCTAGATTGGGCAGGAGCCGCTTCAAGGCAGCCCCGGCCCGCTCCAATCTGGGAGCCACGTTGGAAATGCTCCATGAAGTTCCACCGGCTGTCGAGGACGAGTCCCAGATACTTCATCGTCGACTCGACGTCGATGTGAACCCCTCCTACAGTCATTCGAGAACCCGACGGTGGCACGTTCCAAGGACCATGAAAACACATGGCCTCGGACTTGTGCAGGGCCACCTCGAGTCCCAATTGCCGGATCCTGTCGATGATTGGCGCAACCCCGCGTGTCGCTAGTTCGGCCGCCGCCTCGTGCGACCTCCCCTGTGCCAGAACCAACGTGTCGTCAGCGTAGCAGACCACGCTGATGCCGCTAGAGAGGTCGGCGCGCAGCACCCAGTCGTATCCGATGCCCCACAGATGCGGCCCCAGGACCGATCCCTGTGAGACACCGCGCACCGGTTCCATTCTCCCTGGTGACCGGGATAGATGACGGCCCTGTCCGTCAAATAGGCCTCGACCACACGACAGAGGTAGGTCGGCATCCGGTGACACTGGAGTGCCTCCCTGATGCAACTCCAAGGCAGGGTGTTGAAGGCATTGGCGATGTCTAGAGACGCCGCCAATACGACCCCACCCCGGGCCACAGCATTCCCCGTCGTGAGGGCCCGCAAGCGCATAATGGCGTCCACCGTAGAGCACCCTCTGCGGATGCCAAACTGGCTCTCGGCCAAATCCGTCCCTACCTGCACCAGCCGCCTGACGAGGCGGTCTGCAATGACTCTTTCGAAGACCTTGCCCACCTCGTCGAGCAGCACGATGGGCCGATAAGTGGACGGAGAGGCCGCAGGGCGCCCCGGCTTCTTAACGAGGACCAATTTCCCCGTCTTCCAACGTAGTGGGAACAGGCCCATCTCCATGCATTCGCTTAAGAGCCCTCTTAGTCGAGGCCTGAGAGCCTCCAAGGTTAGGACCCAGGCTTTCCCTGGTAAGCCGTCAGGTCCTAGGGCGGTATTAAAAAAAAAAAAAAAAATATATATATAAATAGCCCTAAGCCATGCATAATATTAATCACTTTAACCTAAAAAGGGAGAAATCCTTAAAAGTAGAAACACTGTGTGAATCTGCTGTACAGCAAGCGTATACACGATCCAGCACGCACGATGCACCACACTCGCAGTAGTGGGGTAGTTTACTGGATGCAAAATTGGGTCATGCGAATCCAAGAAGCAATTAATTGACGTACGTCGAGACTATTCACTTTTGTTTTTCGTCCCATAGTCTGGGCGGGACGTACAGCAAGAAGGATGGTGAATAAGGCGCTTTAGTGTATTTTGAGTACTGTACAGTCAGCAAAACAATCGTCAAAATTTTTGACTGCACACTTTGGAATCGTATCGTGAGTCCCGGATCTATGAACATTCCAATCCCACGACATATCATATCAGTTAATAGGGTTAGTTTTGACGTTTCGACTATCTCTATGTCCTCTTTTGAATCGAATTTGCCACCCTAGCCAACCACGAGATTTACCGATTGCTGGTTGCTGGCAACACAGACAGCGAGTAGTGACAGTGTTGCCAACCCGTACGATAATTATGGGGACGTACGATAATTTGGCATGTGCACAGGCCAAATTATCGTACGTTTGACATTCATTATCGTACATCGTACCACAGCTGTGGTACGATGTACGATAATGAATGTCAAACGTACGATAATTTAGAGATTTACTGAAACATAATTTTAAGTTCCAATAACAAAACGTATTTGTCAAATAAAAATTTTACGCAAAAATAATTTAAAAAAATGTCAATGTCATTTGTTAAGTATGTCAACATCAACAAGAAGTACCTCTTTATTAAATTTTATAGTGACAACACAAAAATATCATCTAAAAACTATGACAAAACATGTTTACGGTTTGGGCTGCTAGCGCCACTACTGGTGAGACTTGGCATATTCCCCTTTGAGTCTAGTATAAAAGTATTCATTGACTTTTGAGAAAATGCTCGGAACAAGATGTAAAGGTTGTAGTTTTGTTCAATTCTAAAGTAAATGCAAAGACAAAGAAAAAATCATAGCTCACCTGATCTATCACTTCCTGTTCTCGAATCATATTTTTTAAACTTCTTTGGGGGTCCCATAATGTAACCTTAATTTATTTTTAAAGATAATGTTCTTTTTTTTACAAGTGGAATTTAGCAGTTCTCACCAACACCTAAAAATTAAGAATTTAAGTTGAGGACACATGACAGCATTCATTATTATATTTAAGGAGTACAGAATATTACTGGACCCATAATTGCAAGGAAAATTCAATAACTTACCAGAAATGCAACAAATTACAAAAATCACGTTTGACATTCATTATCGTACATCGTACCACAGCTGTGGTACGATGTACGATAATGAATGTCAAACGTACGATAATTTAGAGATTTACTGAAACATAATTTTAAGTTCCAATAACAAAACGTATTTGTCAAATAAAAATTTTACGCAAAAATAATTTAAAAAAATGTCAATGTCATTTGTTAAGTATGTCAACATCAACAAGAAGTAGCTCTTTATTAAATTTTATAGTGACAACACAAAAATATCATCTAAAAACTATGACAAAACATGTTTACGGTTTGGGCTGCTAGCGCCACTACTGGTGAGACTTGGCATATTCCCCTTTGAGTCTAGTATAAAAGTATTCATTGACTTTTGAGAGCAATTAGATTTGAATGTAGGGTTTTTTTTTTGTAGATTTTTCCTTGTACACACGGCTACACATCAAGCTATACATTTCCAGTTTATGCTGATCTCGCATTGTATAGGATTTCCGTACAATGCGAGGTCAGCTTATACTGGAAACTTATAGCTTGATGTGTAGCCGTGCGTACGATAATTTTGCCCAAAAAACGATAATTTCGGCGTGAGAACTCGATAATTTGAACTTTTGGAGTTGGCAACACTGAGTAGTGATGTCAGACCTCAGAAGTTATTACTCTGAGTGTCAGACAATGACAATGACAAACACTGTCAAAACCAAACATCAACAACATCGAGCAGCATTGCAGCGTTGATCATCACCATCTCAAGCACAAAGAATTTATTTCGGGCACTTTTGAATTTTCAAACAGTCGGTCAGTTAGTCAGAAAGTTGAAGCTAGTAGCCTAGCCTGTGTGTGTGTGAATTGCAGGCATCAGCCCATTATACTATACTTTGTTACAACAAAAAATTATCGAACATTTTGCCGGGATTATAATTTTCATTAAGAGTGTTCTTATTCGTAGTTCAATTGGATATACAACGGCGAAAACAAGTATCAGGAACATGCAAATATACATTGACTGGTTAGTATTCAATAAAGTTTATAACCTAAAAAAATCTAACATTTTGTAAACAAATACAAACGGATGAAGCCAATGGATCAAGATAAGAATAATTGTCCTTCAAAACTTATCTTACATTTACAATTTTACCTACAGGCTAATTCTATAGTTTTAAGAAGTTTTATGATGGATGTTTCATTCGGCGTTTAGCGATTACACATTTCGTAAAAGTAGGTATTTTAATGATTTGCGATCTAGATAACCTAGAACATGTTTATCCAGTCTATCACGTAACTTGCATGTTTGCGCCCTTGCAGATGAGAAAGTGAGATTAAGAGACCCCTCAGGCTCGTTTTAAATCTTGAAATATGTCTATAAGATGTCATGGTATTGGCTGGCTTTTGGGATTTTGGATGTAGCCTGTGTCCGTAGCTCAAGCACAAAGCATTTATTTCGGGCACTTTTGAATTTTCAAACAGTCGGTCAGTTAGTCAGAAAGTTGAAGCTAGTAGCCTGTGTGTGTGTGTGAATTGCAGGCATCAGCCCATTATACTATACTTTGTTATAACAAGAAATCGGCATCACCGGTAGATCACACTTTGCAGTGCACAAACATACAATAGAACTTTAGATTTTTCGAATATTCATTGTCGATTTGCAGTATGGCAATACCTATCGTAAAAAATCAAATTGAATGTAACAGCAAGTGTCAAGGTGACAGGACTGACAGTCTGACAGGTGTCTCTATTGTGACGTCACGTTGTCAGTGTGATCGTGAATACAAATACAAATACATTTGAGAAAAGAAACTAATAAAATAATAGAAACATTGCAGATTTCAATATTGATTACGTTACCGCGTTTTGTGTCTAGTAATTACATCGATAATTTGAAAAAAACTGGCAAGTACAATAAAAAAATTTTTTCGTTGTGATTTTTGTAATTTGTTGCATTTCTGGTAAGTTATTGAATTTTCCTTGCAATTATGGGTCCAGTAATATTCTGTACTCCTTAAATATAATAATGAATGCTGTCATGTGTCCTCAACTTAAATTCTTAATTTTTAGGTGTTGGTGAGAACTGCTAAATTCCACTTGTAAAAAAAAGAACATTATCTTTAAAAATAAATTAAGGTTACATTATGGGACCCCCAAAGAAGTTTAAAAAATATGATTCGAGAACAGGAAGTGATAGATCAGGTGAGCTATGATTTTTTCTTTGTCTTTGCATTTACTTTAGAATTGAACAAAACTACAACCTTTACATCTTGTTCCGAGCATTTTGATGGATGGTGATATTCCCTCATTTATTGTAGTTAATGAGACGCTTGATCTTTAGTTTTAGATATTAATTAAATCTTAAAATTATTATAATGATTGCACAATGTTTCTCATGCATTGACATGTTTTTATCAAATCGGTGAATTGGAATAATGTTCAAATTGTTTTCATCAGGTAAAAAAAAGAAAGTTGAAGAAGAAATGACCATTGATCTAGTGGATGACGAGAACACAGAGAATGTGGGTGTGCCTGGTGCTGCCATGCAGGATGCAGAGAAAAATGATCAAGTGCCTGAGGATGAATTTGGTGCTAAAGATTATAGGTTCTAACTGTTTCTTGACTTCTTCTCTTATATTGGCTTACACTCCGGCTGATGAGACAATTCGTTCCTGACACCTGTCATCTCAGTAAGAAAGAATATGGATTGAACAAATTTAAACTTTATTAGTTTCTAATCTTGACCAACTGACAGGTGTCAGAAACGCATTCTCTTGGTAGCCGTAATATAAATGAGCTCATAGTATTGTAAAATACTAACAAGTCAGCAGGGTACGATGGACATATACCTTGACATAATTTTTTCTTTCTGGATGTTCTTTTACATTCTCTGGTAAGCACAGCAACTTTGATGTAAATCTGAGTTGTGTTTACTGATGGTATATTTTTTCAAATTTTAGAAGTCAAATGGCACTGAAGGCTGACAATTCCAGTCGTCCGTTATGGGTGGCACCAAATGGTCACATATTCCTGGAAGCATTCTCACCGGTGTACAAACATGCTCATGATTTCCTAATTGCTATTGCAGAGCCTGTGTGTCGGTATGTATTTATTTTGTAGTTATTAACACTACTTATTGTAAGAAATTAAAAATATTCTGTTATTTAACTATGGAGGATTCTCAAACTATAATGTTATTATGTCACAATATTTTTAGGTAAGTATAGTCTGTTCCAAAAGTATCTTATGAAAGTATAAACAAATATGAAAGTATAAGTAAAGGTAATTTGCAATTCATTCATTTGTATTTAGAAGGTTTTAACCGCACCACCACTTTTTGCAACAATTATTGTTTAAGTAACATTATCGAATTTTAATTAAAAAATTATAGTTTATAAAATTAAGTCAACTGTCATATATAAATTTCGGTTCTCTATTGTGTTCCCTAACTTTTTTATCCATAATCTAAAGTGCCATAATTTTTTTTTCGCGGGCCGCCTAGCCCCTCCGCGCCTACGCGATTTTAAATTACACTAGGGGTACGGCAGACAAGACTGCGTGGAGTCGGATTTACAGCGATTCGTTTCTGTCACTAAAACCAATTTTTTTTTAGGACTAATAATTTTATTATAAATGAACATTCGGATACACATTATACAATACAATACTTAGGACATATGACTTTATGTCATGCAAAATTAGGAGATTCAATTAATATAGTACTCGATATTAGGACAGAATAGTTTTAGAAGTAAAGTTAATTATGTAAAACAAAATTTCGAATGTTTGAACATTATGGTTACTGAAGTTTATAGCAAACGTGTTATGGATAATGATTTTCGGACAAACAATTTTAGGAGAAGAAAGGGAGTAAGTACCATAAATTTCGGGTTAAAGTATTCCAGTCATCAAATAAAAAAATAAAATAAAATGTAAATTTAATTGCACTACAAATTGGTATCCACTGATACGTTTTCTATCTATTTGTTTACATTTTCATCAGATAGTTTTGGAACAGACCATACATAATTTACATTCATAAATCAGCTGTCCCATGAAATAATATCTCTTATTTATTTTTAGGCCACAACACATACATGAGTACAAACTGACGGCATACAGTCTATACGCCGCTGTGTCTGTGGGCTTACAGACCAATGACATTATTGAGTACCTACAGAGGCTCAGCAAGTGCGCTGTCCCGGCCGGCATCATAGAGTTCATACAGCTATGTACGCTGTCGTATGGAAAGGTGAAGCTTGTGCTCAAACACAATAGGTGAGTGAAGATCACTGCAATGATGTATATTATTTACTAGCGTCTGCCCGCGTTCGCGTGGAAGTCGTAAGATACACAATATACTAAAATAACAGCCACATTTTATAAAACTCCCTCGATTCCCGAACCACCAGTGTACGTGGAAATTTTTCTTTTTGCTCGGCTCTTTAGGGTCGTCGCGTGAAGTGAAATAGCCTCAAGTAGCCAAAAATATTTTTTGAAATCCGACTAGTAGTTCCACAGATTAGCGCGTTCAAACAAAAAAAAACTGGCCAAGTGCGTGTTGGACCACGCACAAAGAAGGGTTCCGTAATTGGGATGAATTTATCCCAAAAACAAACTTAACTTTGTAGTTGAAAAACATGTTCTCCCATACATCGATATACGTCACGGTCAATTCGCCAATTGCAAATGTAAGTCTGTAACCGCAAAAATAATAATTGTAAAGCTACAAATTAATGATTTTCTGACTTATTTCTTTACTTGTGCCTTGAGTCCTGGTTCCTGCCAAATTTCATGCTTCTACATAGGTCACCGCATAGTACCCTGTAGGTTTTGATTTATTTTCGAGTATCAGGATATATGTCACATAAATGGCCGCGTTTTTTTATTGCTTTGAATTAGAAGCTTGATTTTTTTAGACTCCAATCTCCAAGGGACCATAGATCTACGTATTTGATATTAATTTCAACTTGATACCTCCACGCGTTCCTGAGAAAATGGGTCTTGACAGACTGACAGACAGACAGACAGACGGACAACGAAGTAGTGATCCTATAAGGGCTCCGTTTTTCCTTTTGAGGTATGGGACCCTAAAAATAAACTCTTCAGCTTTATTATTAGTAAGATATACTTATATTAGCACTCCTTGCACCTTGCACCTTTGATGACCTAAATAAAGCCACTGATGCTGCACTCGCCGTGGCCACCTACTGGGCTCAATCAATATAAAGAAGTCACATGTACCGCTGACACGAAAAGAAGAAGAATTTGCATTCCACCATGGTATAATAATATACTTCGCCAGGTATGGCATTCCGAAACACAGTGGTCACGTGGGCAACACAAGTCTACGTCATCACATCTGTGTTACCAGTAGTTTGTAATAATAACTCCCCAACCACCTTTATTACCTGTGCGAATCCGATAAAACAATGAGGTTTCAATTAACAATTACGTTGGTTTATGTTTAAATTGAATTGTTTCGTTTGATTAGACACACGAAACGACAATTTAAAAGCTTTGTACATATTTTTTAACAGAATGGTTTCTGAAAATCTTTCCTTAATCGTGTTTTGTTGCAATAGAGTGGCTACTGGATAGTGACGTAAGCATGTGTTAGTCCCGGAATGCCAGACCTTGTTTTATTAGACCATGCATTCCACAATGTAGAGCACAACAAAATGATTTATAACTAAACTGGCGAGAATATTTTTAATTAAATTTTTAAAATTAATTTTAATGTGGACTCAGCGATCATTGTGCCGATAGTCGTATCAGCCAATGGCTTAATTGCCAAGAGCCTCGATCAACACCTAAGAAGGCTCTCGTTGGGCAGCTGGATCAGGGGCTTGATTTAGAAAGCGGTACTCCTGGACACGGCTCGCATTGTCAGGAGGTTCCTCTCTCTGGAGCCCTGACCCGGGGTAGCTTGAACCCTGTTCCCGATACTGGTGGGCTACTATTTTTTATATTTTTAAATGTTTTTGTATTCTAATATTTAAAAATATAATTTATATGTATATAATGGAATAAAGGAAATATTTTAATATAGTTTATTTGTTTAGGCCGGAGTGAACAATGACGAGGAACAGAGCTCCCACCTCTTTCTTGCCTTTATTGACCAGTTTGAGTGGAGATTCGCAAGAGCAAACGTGTTCGGAGGAGACGAAAGATGTATTGCACGCGTAGCATAGAAACGACAACCATAGAAACCAGTTTTCTATAGATTTTATCGACGGGAGAATAGAAAAAATTACAGATTGTGATTGTTTATTTGTCATTTTGTTTATTTTTCCGTCGGCAAAACCCGTTTCTATTGTGGTCATACTAAGCGTGCAGTAAGATGCTGGTCTGGGCCGCACTTCCGGGATGGTCTTGATAGCCGTGGAATACCTCTCCACTCCTCAAGCGCGTGCACGGACATGTTGCCTTGCCCCCATTGTCACTACGTCACTATGTGCTAGCGACAGTTTCCGGGGGCTCATTATTGAGCTTGACTTGCACACTTATTATTTATTATTGCCATTTTATCCGTGAATATTACACTAGTTTAATATTAATGTATTATACGAAAAACTTCCGGAATAAATTCTCTAAAGTATGAAGTGAAAACCGCATCACAAATTGTTACATATAGTTTAGAAGAAAACGCGTTCACACAAATAGACACGAATGGCGACTTTAATTCATAATATGTATCCTATCATATCAAAACAAGCAATATTTGTATATATACAACGTGTCCCAAAATTCAACGATAAGCGGGCACTAGACGGTGGATCTGCTCATCACTACCCGAGAAAAAATACAGAAAAAAAAAAAACAATGTTATTTTGGAAATTATAAAACATATATTGAAATCCTTCGGAAATTGACACCCCTTAAGATATGTTTAACTACCATGACCACAATTTTTCTAATATTTCTGTTTTTTTTGTAAATCGGCAATCTAAGATATACAAAAATATATATTAACTTGATATTAACTTGTCAGTCATTAGTCTGTACTTGTTGCAGATATCTGGTGGAGAGTAAGCACGTGGAGGTACTTCAGAAGCTTCTCCGCGACCCAGTGATCCAACAGTGCAGGTTGCGACGCGACGGCGATGACGACTTCTTGTCTTCCGCACTGCCTGATAAATCGGCTACTGCTCTTAAACCAGGTTGGTTCAACCACAGATCCAATTTAAGGAAATATGAAGTGACGAGCTGCCACTTCGGTGTTCACCAGGTACGATCGTAGTGTATTCTGCTAGAGACTGAGTCTACGGTGCGCTTGTGCTAGTTTTGTGATCGCGTTACGCAACAAGCACATGCAATGTAATAAGTTCGTTGATGTCGCGTGACAATAGACTCCAATAGAGATGTTCAAAACTTTTAATTCAAATAGGCTTACTATTCTATTAGTACTGAATGAACTTACCAAACTATGACATTTTGGTAAGCTACATTTTACCTCGAGTCCTACCTCAATATTGATCTGTATTGAATACTACTGTTGCGATTTGTCCTTATTTTTAATTATTTAGAGTGCCTCGTTGGTCTAGTCGCCAGCGCTACTGCTGAGCATGAGGTCCTAGGTTCCTCTCTCTGGAGCCCTGACCGCCGGTAGCTTGGACCCTGTTCCCGATACCGGTGGGCTACTATTATTATTTTTATATTTTTAAATGTTTTTATATTCTTTTATTCTAATATTTAAAAATATAATTTATATGTTTATAGTTAAATAAACTCATCGTTAGGAGCTCGTGGCTAAGTAATAACAGCCGCACGGATCGATCCACCAGGTTAAGCTACGGTTGCCGTGGTTGGTCCGTGGATGGGTGACGATCTTTACATATCGAGATTCCTCCGTGCCACGGAAAGCACTTTAAGCTGTTGTTCTCGGCTGTCATTCGTGGATCTTTGATAGTCGTGACGGGTCATCAGAAGCCCGAAAGTCTGACAACCAGTCTTACCAAGGGGTATCGTATTACCTAGTTACTGGGTTGTGGAGGACAGATAGGCAGTCGCTCCATGTTAAATACTGGTATTCAGCTGCATCCGGTTAGATTGGAAGCCGACCCCGACATAGTTGGGAAAAGGCTAGGCGGATTTTGTATATAGTTAAATAAAGGACATAATAAGATTAATCGTGTTTTTGAGTGGAGACCGCGAATCAGCAAGCATAAGGCCCCACGTACGCCCTCAAGCTAGGTGGAGCGACGATCTTTGCAAGGTGGCAGGTAGCTGCTGGATGAGAGTTGCCGAGAATCGAGCTGAATGGTGTGCATTTGGAGAGGCCTATATGCAGCAGTGGACTGCTATATTCTGATGATGAATAAGATTAAGATCATTTTTTTCATAACATTAGATTTAAATTTATATTTCGAGCATGCAAATATATCAATATCAATTAAATTTGAATAATAAGATTCCGACATTCTATGAATAGGGCAGCGTAAGTTAGTGCGAACAGAGCACGTGCACGAACTTGACGTGCATGAACTGTTCGGGGGACAGACAACACAGCTTACTTGTTAGATCAATGGCATCAAAATGATTGTGAACAATATCGTGAAGAACGTTGGCCTCCAGGTATTTGAGCCGATTCTCCAAGCTGATAAGCGTGTACTTATCAAGAAGTTGGGAGTATGAAAAATAAGTGTTAGTCCCATTACATCTGTAGTACATAGCACGGAGGTACTTGCGCTAGACCCTTTCTATTCCAACTACGTACTTTTGGTAGAAAGGGTTCCAAATAGGGACCGCATATTGTAACTAAGAGAGAATTAGCGCCTTATACACATAGTGATAGGTTGAGGTACGCTTAAATTCTGGGTAAGATCTCATCACAAATCCATACATTTTAAAAGCACTATTGACTATGGCTTTATGTGCTGGTTCAATGACAGTTTGTTATCTAAGGAAAACACGTAGATTCTTCACTATAGAAATATTATTTAAGGGGATACAGTTAAGGTTGTAATTGAAATTATTCCTAGTAAATTGTGTATAGTTACACTTGGGGATACTAAGATGCAGCCGATTGTCAGTACAGGCAGTAGGCAGTTAGAATGTCTAGGTCCTCTTAAAATTACTGGCAGTCGTCGATAGTACGTATCGCTTGAAACGCCTTCAAGTACTTCAGAATTTTGACGTTTTATCGTTAATATAATTATTGAATAAAAGGGCCAACCTACCCACCGACCTACTACTAAACATACTAGCTGCCCGCCCCACCTTCGCACGGGTACCTACCAACTTACCTACCAACGTACCTACCAACCTACCCACCAACCAACCAACCAACCTACCCAACAAACAACCAACCTACCCACCGATCTACTACTAAACATACTAGCTGCCCGCCCCAGCTTCGCACGGGTAACCGGGTAACCACCAACCTACCCGCCAACAGACCTACCCGCCAACCAACCTACCCGCCAACCAACCTACCCACCAACCTACCGACCGACCTACTACTAAACATACTAGCTGCCCGCCCCAGCTTCGCACGGGTATCTACCAACCTACCTACCAACCTACCCACCTACCCACCAACCAACCAACCAACCTACCCAACAAACAACCAACCTACCCACCGATCTACTACTAATCATACTAGCTGCCCGCCCCAGCTTCGCACGGGTAACCGGGTAACCACCAACCTACCGACCGACCTACTACTAAACATACTAGCTGCCCGCCCCAGCTTCGCACGGGTACCTACCAACCTACCCACCAACCAACCTACCCACCTACCCAACAACCAACCAACCAACCTACCTACCGACCTACTACTAAACATACTAGCTGTCCGCCCCAGCTTCGCACGGCTAGCACTAAGTAATTATCTACGGCGCACCTACCTACCTACCTATTTACATTCCTACTAACCTACCCACCAACCCACTAACCAACCGACCAACCTACCCACCAATCATCCTACCCACCCACCAACCAACAAACCTACGTACGTACCTACCAACCAACCTACCCACCAACCACCCTACCCACCAACCAACCAACGTACCCACCAACCACCCTATCCACCAACCAACCAACCTACGTACCTACCAACCAACCTACCCACCAGCCAAACTACCTACCCACCCACCAACCTACCCACCAACTAACCTACCAACCAATCTACCCAACAACCAACCAACCTACCCACCAACCAACCAACCTACCCACCAACCAACCAACCAACCTACCCACCAACCAACTAACCATACTAGCTGCCCGTCCCAGCTTCGCACGGGTAACCACGGGGGTAGTTACTGCACAAATATGTAAGACGTCAAAACAGAACCGATACGTACGACAGAGCGTTAGCAATGTTTGTATCATACCAATAAAAGTGCACTTCATTAGGCGAGACTAGCGACAAGCCGCCAGCTGCTAACGGCGCAGTTCCGGACGACATCAGCCAGTTCTACCAGCAGCTGGACAAGGAAGATGACGACGACGAGGCTACCGACATTACCGCTAACACCGCCGTCGCTTTCGAAGTCGATCCTGAAAAGATTGAGGTACACTGACTGTCATATTCATACTTGAAGTAGCTTTTGCAGTTTTAGCTATGTATATTCAAATTCAAATAACTTCAATTCAGGAATACACCCAAAGTCACATCACAACTTTATTTGTAAGATGTTCGTAAGAACTATCCCTATAATTTAGGCGAATCCAAACCGGTTTCATTAGGCGGTTCGATTTATACCCAAGTTGGAGCCATAATCCGTTGATGCGCGTTGACACACCGGAGATCTCGCAAAAGAAAATATTTTTTAATGTGCCTTATTTATTAGTCATTGCTTGTTAATCCAGCGGCACTTTATGATGGCGCCTGTGAAGGCTTACAAATTATAAAAATACGATCGATTCGATAAATAATTATAGTTCCAGCGATACAATTAAATTGCCACCCGTACAACCATGTATGGTATCTGTTTCGTCAAATTTAGCACTCAAACGTCACAGGCTATCATACAGGGTGCTTCAATCACACGCACAAGTAAAAGAGGTAGAATTTAAATATTACCAACAGCATACCATTAAATCATTATTAGTCAGTTAACCCATTTACAATTTCCCATCCTAATCCTTATAGGTAATACAAAAGCGTTGCATCGAGCTGGAACATCCGTTGTTGGCAGAGTATGATTTCCGCAATGACACCATCAACCCCGACATCAACATAGACCTGAAGCCCACCGCCGTGCTGCGCCCCTACCAGGAGAAGAGCCTTCGTAAGATGTTCGGCAATGGTCGGGCTCGGTACGTACAAACAACTAGTACATTTACATTTCCTCGCAAGGGTGTTGAAAAACGTCGTATGAAACGCGTAAGCATTTTTCAAACGTTACACACTTGCATCGTAATTTACTTTTAACTGGTGTCGTATTTAATTTTATTCAATCCGAATTATCTCTAGATGCAATAAAAAAGATTTTAACATTTTTTTTTACTCCATCAATTTTTTTTGTTTTTATTGCTAAATAGATGATGCATTTTTGTTCGCTAATACACTTAATAAAAAACTTAAATTCACTAATTAATTCACTGACAGACAACGCACAGCCTATACGGCTGGGTCTAGAAGCTTTACATTCTGCACGAGAATTCCGTATATAACGTGAGGAGCACAAAGTAAGGATTTTTTTAAATTCACCTCCTTTTTTATTTTATTAGGGAGGGATATTATCCAATAATTTCAGGAGGGCGTGTCAGACTCTTACTGACTAAAACCCACCCGTGTTCCTTCAGTTGCCTGTAAATTGCCAGGGGCCACGGTATGCCTTTCGGACTTTCCCGCGACCCCTAAAAGACCCCTAAATTCATACACTGAAGGGGTAAATAGGGGATGGAAGTTCATAATTTTTACTGATGAGGAGTCCTATCGGGTGCACGGCTTGTTAATTAATAAAAGGCCCTGTATAATTTACCACTATTGATTTATTTTCATTACAGTTCGGGAGTAATAGTACTGCCATGCGGCGCGGGCAAGTCGCTGGTGGGCGTGACGGCCGTGTGCACGGTGCGCAAGCGCGCGCTGGTGCTGTGCAACTCCGGCGTGTCGGTGGAGCAGTGGAAGCAGCAGTTCAAGTGCTGGTCCACGGCAGACGACAGCATGATCTGCAGGTATAGTCTCTCGGCTCAAATACTTCCCCTAAATGGTGTGCAGAATTTATAATGTAATATAAAAGACGAGCCTGTAACTTCATACCTAAAAAGCAAAGTGCGCCTTCTGTACTAATACTTTAGCTGGGTACAGATTAGTTAAACGTAACATGAAATTTAACACATTGAAAACAAAAAACCTAGTTATTGTTACATTTCATGTTACGTTCCACCAATCTTTATCGCAGGCAACTATAACTACCGTACATGAAATTAAACGCTAATTCTCCAAATTCTCGAACGACATTTTGAAATGTATTTCTGTCGCTACAATACACCTTAAAATAACAGAGACAGCATGAGACTGACCTGACAAACGTGCGAAAAAAAAAATGTTACAAGTATTTTCTTTCTCACAGATTCACATCAGAAGCCAAAGACAAGCCGATGGGCGCAGGCATCCTAATCACAACATACTCTATGATCACTCACGGCCAACGTCGCTCGTGGGAGGCCGAGCAGACCATGAAGTGGCTCCAGGCGCAGGAGTGGGGCCTCGTGGTACTGGACGAGGTGCACACCATACCCGCCAAGATGTTCCGACGAGTGCTCACTATAGTGCACTCACATGCCAAGTTAGGTGAGGAACGTTAGAACCTAGGGTCTGTTCCAAAAGTATCTGATGAAAGTGTAAACAAACCCTATGCAACTTTTATATCTCACCACTTTCTCATGATTAAATTGTAATTGAAAAATCATCGACGAAAATTGAGGTTATAAAATTAACCTCAATTTGGTATGCAAAGTAAAAATGTTTTACGCTGATTCCAAAACCATTTCGAGCTTTTAGGTTTGTTAACCTTATTTTTCTATTTTTGGCGCTTAAAATTATAAGATGGAGTTTATTTTAACATAAACACATAAAACCACTTGACTTTCATATGACCTTCAAAAGACGTCAAAACACAGGAAGTTACGTACTACTCCATGATAAATAAAAACGGGTTATTCCACTAATCCCCACTGACAATCCCCATCAATAGGGATTTGTGAACTTTATTGTCCACAAATCGCCATCAATGGGGATTTGAGGACAAGAGTTCACAAATCCCCATTGGTTTAAAAATAAAATACAAACAACATAATTTATAAGTTTAAGAATAAGGAAGTCTTTATTTCTTACGGAGGTAAAGACTCATTGATTATTTTTATAATCAAACAAATTAAAGTATGCTGGGACTGCACCTGCGTAAGTGTTAAATATTTTTGTCATATACTACAGTCTAAACTTTACTACAAAATATAATTTTTGAAATGGTTACTTTGTGATTAAGTATTATAGAACTTTTGTTTAGTTAGGTTACCTAATTAAAGTGGTGCCCCTTTTATTAAAAATAATATAATATCTCGTAAATAAAGATGATTATTATATCAAAATCTATTATATTCACTCAGTGAAACATCTAAATACCCTACGTATACGTTCGTTTTTTATTGATTAAAACGCTCATAACAGCTATATGATAAAATAGATTTCTGTAATGATGAAACAGTGACGCATAATCCATATAAAGCAAAAATCTATTACGAATGTCTTCAAATATGTGTATCTCGATGCCTCAAGAAGTGGGAGAGATTTAATGAAACAATCACGAGATATTTCTTTTTTTTTAGTTAATTGCCCCGCTGGACCTACGAATTAATAATAATTGTAAAGCTATGTCGCTTTGTTAGGAAAATAGGTTATGAGTCCTTACGTAGGTTGCGGTAACATTCTGGGATCCGATTTCGAGGGTTCTTTTTTTATTTGAAAGGAGTAACTTTAAGTTGGTCCCATGAAAATTTGGTGAATATCTGAGGAGGATCTTCCTGCGTGATGAGCAGAATAGCTCCTCAAAATGCAGTAGATTGCTCACTTTTAGATTTCTACCAGATAAATCAGCTCTTTAATTACTAGGTAGGGATTGATGAAGCACCGGGACCACCTTCTCATCACAAAATTTGAAAATTCTGAAAATAATGTTCTGAATTCTTTAAAACTTTTTACATGGCTGGATGGACACTGTGCACCGCTATATCACGCTGTCGTTATCGCTCGCCAAATGGTGACTGAGCTTTGTTAGGTGTAAAGTAGCTTCGAAAATAAAGTCACGTGTTTAACAGATAGCAGGTAGTTGGTTAGTTGTGGGTTAGTTGATTTCTGTTTAATTATCGTCTTGCCACATATATGCTTTTTAGTAACCTACAGCCGTAGTCGGGTTTATTTAAGTTGGATGGGTATAGGATTTTAATCTGACGTGGTTATTTTCACTAATAAAGTTATTTAAAACGGGATTTATACCATGTTTTTTGTTTGAAAAACATGGTATAAATCTCGTTTTAAAAAAAAATATCCAATTTTAAATCATTTTAGTGGTATATTAATTGTTGCAAAAAGTTTGTGCTCGCGAGGTCTACTGTTTGCAGAACTACTAGTTTTTAAACCGATGGGGATTTGTGATCTTTTTGTGCACAAATCCCTACAATCCGAGATTTGTGGACAAAAAATTCGCAAATCCCCATTGATGGGGATTGTCAATGGGGATTAGTGGAATAACCCAAAAAATCAAGTCATATAATGTCAACTTTAGAGATGACCATAATTAAAATGAGAAAATTTGGTCTTTGAATCGATTCAAATCAAACATTGAAAATCAATTCACACAAAATATTAAATCTTGAATGATCGTTAACCAATAGAACGATAGCTTAAAGAAAATCTACGAGTATTCCCTGTAAACAATAATCATTATAAAATCATTCGAACTATTTTGTAACTGGTATTAAAGGTGTTAGAAACTTGCAAATATAAATGTTATTTGTTGATTGGTTTGATAAATAGTTTAGAAAGAAATCATTCACAGTCGTGCACGGATAGTAGGTATCTACTTATCTACCATGTGATAGTTATTTAAATACCTACTATCTGTCTTCATTCGACAAGACTAATGAACTCGGATGTTCAACGACAATTAAGGACAGATTAGTAATCAAAAATTAGTAACTATGTATAATCGATTAAAAGTAATCGAGTTACTAATTTCATATTGATATACGTAAAATTTCAATTATGTCGCGCATTCCCACCTCTAATTTCATGTGTCCATCAACTAACTGTCAAGTGTCATGTAGAGATGGGTTGTAACAGGTATCTGTTATCACTGTTACTGTTACAGTTACAGAAAAATAACAGATCCAAACATCGGTTTTGAAATAACTGCCTGTTATTTTTGTATGGACGATAAATACGTATTTAAATCTCAATTGATTATCTTCCTTAGTTTATTTCGTTTAAAGGCGAAAATTGAATCTGAAGTTTTGACTAGGAATGACGGGGTAATGTGAAATTATAGAATTACGTTTATTTATAAATTTTTTTAGTCATCCGGTTACACTGGAAACCGACCACAACATAATTGTAAAAGGCTAGGCAGCTTGTTTGATGAATACACTAATTAAATTACAATTCACCAGTTCTCTTCCGTTAGAAAGCAGTGAAAGCAATTAAATTCCTAAATGTCAAAGGTTCAAAATTAAAAAAAAAAACAACAATTAAACCAAGCAAATTAATCAATATAATTGAATAACATCTTTATTGGTTAAACAAAAATATCGTAAATACCTGGAATATTTTGCGATTAATTCCGTCAAACCAAAGATAATAAAGACATTCGGATACGATCACTTTTTGGTTGCCGTAAAGTAAAATATTATAAAACACAGCCGTGGTAACTGTCTGTGGGGGGATTGCTACGAGTATTTTCAGTAACAGATAAGTTATATTATTAGGAACGTTATTTGTTATTTTTTAATATCTGTTACGATAAATATGCCACCTCACTACTGTCATGCTTGAAGTTTCTGATGTCAAGCAAAAAACGTCAAATTTATGATTTTTATTATTGTGTTATAAGTGGCAAAGAGCATATTATGCTATTCAGCCTACGCAACTACGTTATGACGTCAGCATGAACAAAACTTTAAAAATATATAAAAAAATAACTACAACTTGGAATAACAAAATATTGAAATTAGTTGCTTAAAATAACTAAATCTATCAATTAAAAATACCTGAAAAAAAACTTTACATACCGAATTGTCAAATGAAAAATATTAGAATTTCGGATTTCGATTCAAATAATCAAAACAAAACAATCAATTAATAAGTGGCAGTGTATCCACAGATACGTTTACTGATCCATTTGTTTACATGTGTAACAGATACTTTTGGAAAAGACTACATTTAAACCGGATGTCACCACCGCCGGTGCTACTAGATTTCGGTTGATTGGCGTCAAACACTAGTTTGGTTCACCTCAAGAATAATATCGAGATATAAGATGGTCAATCGAGGAACGATCGATGTCATCGATCGACTGCAATCCAGACGGTGTCAACATAAGGTAGTATTTACAGACAGTAAACAAGTTATAATGAAAATACATCTCAGCAGGGTTTTAAAATTGTTCCGTAAATGTTCATACAAAAAAAACCTGAGCTGCTCATACCAACTCGGACTTACCCTCCCTCTTAATCGCAGGTTTAACCGCAACATTACTTCGAGAGGACGACAAAATCGCTGATCTGAATTTCTTGATCGGTCCGAAGTTATACGAAGCGAACTGGCTGGAGTTGCAAGCGAACGGGTACATCGCGCGCGTGCAGTGTGCCGAGGTGTGGTGTCCCATGACGCCCGAGTTCTACAGGGAATATCTTATACAAAAGTAAGCGCTAAACACTCTTCATTTTGTTAATAGTCGTGTGTGACGAAAAGACTAGGATTAAAATTTGCTTGTTTCGGAAAATAGTATGCCTTATTTATTAGTTTATTAAAGTCGACACAAATTTGTTTGTTTTACAAACAATGCACGAAAAGCTGGGACGGCCTTTCGTGCACGATCGGTCGCGTTGGATTGCCACTTCATCGAATTATGAGAGTGAGGGAAGAGGGCGTACAGTACGACACAACTTAGATGTAGCATCGGCAAAATTCGTAAAACCGATCACCATCCGAACTGAGTGCGTCTTCCAAATCACCAATCTTTATTACTGCTTTAGGTGAAAATGATCTTTACGAAAACGCAATAACTTGTAAAGTCTTATAACCAAATACATTCGTAAAATTTAAGTGATGAATGAAAATTTTCAAATTTATGCTACATCTAAGTTGTGTCGTACTGTACATCTGCGTTTGTTTGCTTACAAATTTGTGAATATCTGCTTAGTGGGCAAGTCTCCGTTGTTATTCTGCTTGCAGAATTATTAATTGTTGAAACAAAAAAAAAACTGATTTATGTCCATCTATTTTCAGGATAAACAAGAAAATGTTGCTGTACGTAATGAATCCATCAAAATTCCGCGCTTGTCAGTTCCTTGTCAGATATCACGAGCGACGCGGTGACAAGACCATAGTATTCTCAGATAACGTATTCGCCCTTCGACACTACGCCGTCAAAATGAACAAGCCATACATCTACGGACCCACGTCGCAGAGCGAGAGGATTCAGATATTGCAGAACTTCAAATTTAACCATAAAGTGAACACGATATTCGTCAGTAAAGTCGCCGACACCAGTTTTGATTTACCCGAAGCAAACGTCTTGATTCAAATTTCATCTCACGGCGGTTCCCGTCGACAAGAAGCTCAACGTTTAGGTAAAAATATGAAAAGCTTAACTATGTTCTTTTACCCGACTGCGCTACAGCAAAGACAGGATTATGTTTTTCACGCGTATCTTTGTATGTGGGATTTACTATTCCCTCGAAGCGTCCTAACGGCTGGGTGGATTTTAATACATGAGGTGTCTATTGACTCGTCTATGTTGCGCGGTGGTTATAAACAAATAAAGTCTTGAAGAAAGATTTTATATACCATTCCATTACCATGTGGAGTATTAAATTAAAGGGCTTGAAGATAGGATTCCAAAAATGTAACACTAGGTTGAAAATAATAAAATTTTAAAAACCCGAGTGTTGCGGAACTTTTTAGTTGTTGCCGGGTTTTATATTTAAAAAAATCATACAAATTGTTAACCTCATGTGAATGTTATTTTCAGGTCGTATATTGAGGGCTAAGAAAGGAGCCTTAGCAGAGGAATACAACGCTTTCTTCTACACCCTAGTGTCGCAGGACACACTCGAAATGGCGTACAGTCGCAAGAGACAACGGTTTCTCGTCAACCAAGGATACAGTTACAAAGTAAATGGGATCTCCTATTGTGAAATGATAAATCTCATTTAAAAAAAACATATAATAATTACAACCGAGATTTTTAAGCCACATATGAATAATTTATTATTCGTGTTTCAGGTCATCACAGAACTAAAAGGAATGGATACAGAACCGGACTTATTTTACGGCACACGAGAGGAACAAGGCATGCTACTTCAACAGGTTTGTTTTTGGACTCGCTTTTCTATTTATTTTTATATCTTCAAACACAACTTACTAAAGTCAAAGTAATTTACAGTCTATACGAGTACACACACTTACAGTAGTATTTAAATGCCTCAACAGATTTGGAGTATTATCGTTAGAATCCTTACATCATCCCGAGTGACATAGGATATCATTTTTTTTTATTATATTCAAAGGTGTAAAAAAAAACTTTGATTACAATATGGATATCCAGTTGATGGCCTTGATGAGCAAAACTATTTATTTATTATTTATTTATATATACTTTATTGTACACCAGATTATACATTACATAAAAAAAAAGTAATACAATACAAAATATACAATGAAATGAAATAATAAACTATATCATTTATTGGCATACATTTTACAAACAAACATTTCATCTCCACGCCATCCACGCCTCGCCGTGAGATTATAAAACCAGCTTTAGTGCTTAAAAAATTAAATCTCCCTAGCATGACATGTTATCTGTTCAGACAATTAAAAATTATGGTGGAACAAAGAAACTCACATACATGAACACTGAAAACATTACATCATTATTATGTCAGTGTACTAAAATATTTGAACAACACGTCCACGTATCAGTTTGACTTTGAAAGCGCCTGTAGGCGCCTGAGGCGTTTTCGAGGTTCAAGAGTGATACTTACTACTAACGTGCAGTTGTCTTGACCGTACGAGAAATCATACCAAATATGTAATGGTGCTATTTGCAGTCTAATTAGAATAAATTCTTTTTTATTTAATTCAAAAGCACTTTTGTGTACAAAATATCTGCGTCACCGTAAAAGCGTTTATACTGAAAGTAGGCAACGTCGCAAATAGCTGTCAAATATATCGCTGTTTTCATTAATTTGGCAATAAGAAATATGGCCAACTAGTGAACTAGAATAATAATAATGAATTACAAGTATTATAACTTAACTAAACTAAAAATAAAAACTAAACTTTTAAATACACTATTATATCTATCAATAAAAGCGAAAACTAGGATGGATTTTGAAAATGTTCATACTTCAAACGGCCGTCATTCTTTTTTTATGTCGTCTAAGTTTATCTTGTCATTGAAATGCTAGTGATTGACATAATAATTATCGACAATTTGTACAAGGAGTATTTAATCCTTTTCGGATAGGATCTTCAAGATGCTGTTAGAGCCAGCCCGAGTTCTACTTAATAAAGGCGCGGCCTTTTTGCCTTATTAAAAAATAATGTCATAGGTTTATCATCGACATTATATCATCACTGACAGGAAGTAATTATAACATCATCCACATAGAATATGTGGGAAAAATAAATATTATGGAAGCTAACTCAAAAACTACTGCAAAGTTAATAAAATAATATGGGACCACCGCGCAAGGTTCGTCTACCAAATGAAGAAAGAATCAAGTAAATCGGCCCAGTATCACGGAGAAATTGATGAATATACATTAAAAATATATACAGACGAATATAGAACCTCCTCCTTTTTTTAAGACAGTTGAATTTGCATGTCTTTTGCTGTGGCACCTACAATTTATATTACCTTATTATTGTTATATATTTTTCGCAAGGAGCTCGTGGCTAAGTAACAACAGCCACACTGGTCGATTCATCAGGTTAAGCTACGCTTGCCGGGGTTGGTCAGTGGGGATGGGTGACCATCTTTACATACCGAGAATCCTCCGTGCCTCGGAAAGCACGTTAAGCCGTTGGTCCCGGCTGTCATTCGTGGATCTTTGACAGTCGTTACGAGTCGTCAGAAGCCCGAAAGTCTGACACCGTCTTACCATGGGGTATCGTATTACCCAGTTACTGGGTTGTGGAGGTCAGATAGGCAGTCGCTCCATGTAAAATACTGGTATTCAGCTGCATCCGGTTAGACTGGAAGCCGACCTCAACATAGTTGGGAAAAGGCTAGGCAGATTGATTGATTTTTCGCAATATGACTGAGTTCTGATGCGGATAACTGGGGACTGGATAGTCCACTTTCTTTCTCCTTTAATTTTTAAAGGCATTCTTTTATGTAACCTAGGCACCAACACCAATTCCAAATTTGGCATCTCTATTATTACAATGTTGCCTTGACGGACGCACTGACATTAGAGAGGAGTAGACTTTGTTCCAAAAAGTACACTCTCCTATTCCAACTCCAGTTCCGGTACTGGTTCAAAGTACTTAGTTGTTTGTCAGCACCTGCACGCTTAGCACAACCATATAAACGGATTTTTTACGGGTTTTGTCGACGGAAGAATAGAGTAAATTACTGATTGTGATTGTTTATCTGTCATTTTGTCTATTCTTGCGACGACAAACCCCGTTTCTATTGTGATCATGCTAAGCATGCAGGAGCAGTGAAGGCAAGACTCTCTTCTTCGAAGTTGTAAAAAAACAGCGAGCGCTACTTAAAGTTCAAAAGGCCCTACCGGTTCTCGACTGGCTCACTTTCACGCCAGCTTTAAATTCTGTCTGCTTCTATACAAACTCACAAAATTGAAATAAAATATCTGATCTCCCTTCAATTATAAAAAAAAGGGTTAATAGTAAGTATTCCGACAGCTGACAGCACTTTATTGCAAGCATATAGCCGGACCATTAAGGCTTGCGCGAGGTACCGTTTTGCCGACGGAAAAGACAAGACCAGTTTGGGGCTCACTGGCAATAATAATTAGGTAAAATTCTTGCAAAAAGTGCAAAATATGATTATATATTTATTATATCTTTGTTCGTTTTCACGGTTTAAATTATGAACATATTTCAATGGAATTACAATAAAAATTGTTTTTGTTTTGATAGTTACTCAATATAAAAAATACTGATGAAACACTTAAAAAAATCGTAACATCGATAGCACCAAAACTTAAAAGTGATACGACCGCATCACTAAACCATAGACAATTTCGAGCGGCCATTGTTGTTCACATCTTTTGAAAATTTTGAAAATTTTGCCGGACCTTAAATATTTATTTTTAATAGCCAGGCCATTAAAAATGTTTTAGGTTGGTGTCAACTCGACATTCGTCAAAAGTGTATGCTATTTTGATCTTTTTTATCAAGTTATTATTATTTAATTATTTCCATATAAAATATATTTTTAAATATAAAAAATTGTAGCCCACCGGTATCGGGAACAGGCCAAGCTACCGGCGGTCAGGGCTCCAGAGAGAGGAACCTTCTATTAAGGCGAGCCGTGTCCAGGAGGTCTCTGAATCAAGTCCTTAATCCAGCTGCCCAACGAGAGCCTCCTTAGGTGTTGGTCGAAGCTCTTGGCAATTAAGCCATTGGCTGATACGACTATCGGCAAAATGATCGCTGATTTCACATCCCACATGTCGACAACCTCGCGAGCCAAGTCAAGATACTTGATTTGTTTATCTTTCTCGGCTTTCACGAGGTTCCCGTCATCCAGGCCCGTTATGTCAATGCCGCCTCTGTACATTTGTGTACTTGAACTATTAAATAAATAAATATGGGTTTGCTCTTGATCTCGATCTCGCCTGATGGAAAGCGATAGATGAGGACTATGATGGAACGAACAAGCCCAGAAGATGCCTGTTCACTATTACTTTGAAGGTTGTCGGGTTATACGTGGAAGGGAACACAGACGCTGGCAGAGAGTTCCACACTTTGGCCGTGTGCATAATAAATGGGGAGGAGAAGCGCTGAGTTCGACTAGTCGGTATATCGAGCAAGTGCGGATGGTACTGCAGTACGTCTAGTAGTCCGGTAGTGAAAGGGAGAAGGTGGGATCAGGTCATGGAGCTCCTGCGCATATACATATTATATATATTTCTATGCAATAGGCCGTAGACGTAGTGCTATTCATATGTATCCTGACTTGATAAAGGAAGGTATTTGAAAACTGACGAAGATATAAAATACTAGATTGTACTACAAGTACACCTCTGCCTAACCCTTTCGGGATTACAGGCGTGATATTAAGCTATATTATTTAATAATTTTTCTCCGCGTGCAGGTGCTGGCAGCATCCGAGACGGAATGCGAAGAGGAGCGCGAGGGCGGCGTGGGCGGCGTCGGCGTGGCGCGGCGGCCCGGCGCGCTCTCCTCGCTGGCCGGCGGCGACGACGCGCTGTACTACGAGCACAGGCGACACAACAGCGGGCAGAAGCATCCGCTCTTCAAGAAGTTCCGATGCTAACAACTCTGCACTGTACGTCGCCGCCAAAACTAGTGTCGTTCCTGCGATCTATTATTCGGCCGAGTCATCATCATGAACCATAGTGAAACATTTAGGCAATAAAAACTCTTTTGATATTGCAGATATTATTCATGGGCGATGAGCATTTAACATCGTGCCTCAGAACCTTGTTTGCCATTTCATACAAAAAAAACAAGCTACTCTTTGATTATGACAATAAATTCCTCTTAGACAATTCCATACTAGTTTTATTTAGTCCCTGTCCACTTAAATTTTCGTGATTGATTTTTAAGAAGCCATTCCATCTTTTTCAGTAAAAATGAAAATGACGGAGTACCAGAGTGGGCGATAGTTGAGCTTCAAGGTCTCATTCAGACAAAAAAGGAGGATATCACAGACGCTAAGGTGGTCGTCGACCTGCATTACAGCAATAGAAACAAACACCCGGTTTTAGTTCTCGGCCACCACATCCTCAATGGCAAAGAGCAAAAATTGGAGCAACCGATGGCGGTGATCGAAAAAGTTGTTGTGGAAGACAAAACAAGCTATAAAGTGAAGGCTATTGTCAAAAAGAAATTGTTATTCAAATCTAGACCTAAGCCAATTATTTCTAATGTAGCAGACAAAGTGTGAGAAGGCGTATAATAAAGTGTACCTAAAATAAATCTGGTTTTATTAATTGATTAGGTACAAGTTGTTATTTATATATATTTCATTTTAATTCTGAATAAACCAACCCAATTTTTATGTACCTACTTACACAAACCCAACCACATACACAGATTACAGACCAATCAAAATAAGCGTTAGGCATTCGTTGTAAAATCATCAACACGATGACTATATAGCTATAGGCTACATCCTAAAACGGAATCGTCTTTTTGTGTTTAATAGTAAACACAAAAAGACGATTCCATTTTATAATTATTATAGGTATTTTATTACATTTTTAAGAGATGCGAAATGCTGGTCGTATAGACGACCAGCATTTCGCATCTCTTTTCACTACAAATAGCTTAAAGCCTCAATCTTCTAATTGTATGGTCATCATGATCACATGGCATTAGTAGTTTGCTACCAATGCCATGTGTTTGGTAGATTCATTTAGACGATTAGGTTTCATACTGCGTAATGCTAAAGATTTTAACAACATGAGCGCTATTAAATCTATTTTTAATGTACTTGTTCGTAGTAAACTAGAGTCCAGTGCATGCGTCTGGAATCCGCATGAAAAGAAGTACACTTTACTCTTAGAAAAAGTACAAAAAGCTTATCTAAGGTACCTTTATAAACGTTTAAATGGTTATTATCCGTTTATGTACCCTTCGAATTTTCTTTTAGGCTGCTTAGGGTACAATTCTCTCGAGGTTAGAAGAAAAAATTACCAAATTATTAATATGTGTAAGATTCTTCATGGAAAAACAGATGCGCCTGAGCTGCATGATGAACTGTCACATCTTTTTGCTCCGATAAACTATAACCGTGGCAGGACGCATAGATTGTTTGCCGTGCCTAGGAGTCGAACCGTCGCTCGAGCCCAGTCTCCTGTCCCTCGCACACTCTGCGCTCAACGCTCTCTTGGACGCTAAGCCTGACTGTGATGTGTTCGCGGATGAATGGAAGAAGATCTTGTCTGTATGTCTGGAGTATTGTGAGATGAGCGTATGACTGTCGTATAGTTGTATACTTTTGTTTACTGTACTTTAATCATGTGTTTGAGGCTTTGCCTATGTCTTTAACTAATGTAATTGGCCTAGGCCGTTTTATTAAAAAACAAATAAATAATGGTATTTCTAAATACAATAATAGTAAAGGAAATTAATAAATTACACACATAAAATCCATATAGTATTACTAACAAAGACTTAGGTTAGTTTGTAAGTTTTACTAACATAGTTTCTAACTACAACTAATCCGACGCGACTACTCTAGCTCGCTGTTCATTGTTTGCTCCGGACCGGCTGTGGCGGTCGCGCGCCTGTGCCTCGCGGTGCCTGTTCGCGGCTCCGCCAGTGCGTACCCATACTGCTCGATATGCTCCCACAACCCAGGCGATCGATCTGCTGAACGCCCTGATTGCTCAGGAGCCCGATGTTGACATATTTATGTACCATCGAAGAGGTTCATATCTATACACCGTAAGGACTATTTCTCCTTGCAACGCTCGGCCGCTATAGAATCGGGGCGGTAACAGATGTGCTCATCGTGTTCACGGGATTTGTTTTCAAAATGCTTAAATATGAAGTTCTTCGATAGTACCTACATATTCGATATACCTACTTATTATTCACAAGGGGTCGCTCGACTTCCGACGCTGGTGTTGAGCTTCTTTCACATATTTTTGAGGCCTGGGAGGAGTCACATGATGCCCTAGGCATTTTTTGTGACTTATCTAAGGCTTTCGATTGTGTTTCTCATGATACATTGGTCAGGAAATTGCATCACTATGGTGTTAGAAACACTGCCTTGGATCTTCTTATTTCTTATTTGGATAATAGGATCCAAAGAGTGGACGTTAACGGCAAGCGATCTCCGGGTTCTATTGTCACTATGGGAGTTCCGCAGGGCTCAATTCTTGGCCCTTTTTTATTTCTCGTATATATTAATGACCTACCTTGCCTTATAAAGAACAGTCATGAAATAGTGTTATTTGCAGATGACACGTCACTTATATTTAAGCTTAAGCGACAACAGACAGTTATTGACGATGTGAATAATGCTCTCTCTAAAATAGTGCATTGGTTTAGTGTTAATAATTTACTTTTAAACGAGAAAAAGACTAAATGTATTAGATTTCTAACACCTAACGTTAAACAGGTGAAAACCAATGTACTAGTAAATGGGACAGAATTGGATCTTGTGGACACCACTGTGTTCTTAGGTATTACTTTGGATTCGAAGCTTCAGTGGGGCCCACATATAACCAAATTGTCGAAGCGGCTAAGTTCTGCAGCCTACGCGGTGTATAAAATCCGTCATTTGACTGATGTAGAAACAGCTCGATTAGTATACTTTAGTTATTTCCATAGTGTAATGTCGTATGGCATTTTGTTGTGGGGAAATGCAGCCGACTTTCAGGCTATATTTGTGCTGCAGAAACGTGCCATTCGAGCAATTTATAACCTAAGTTGTAGGCATTCACTGAGGGATAAATTTAAGGAAATAAACATAATGACAGTCGCGTCTCAATATGTTTATGAGAACCTGATTTATGTGAAAAAGAATATAAATCTATATTCTAAACACAGCGACATTCATAGCTTAAATACTAGAAACAAAGATTTATTTATTGTGCCGAGGACTAGGCTCCAAAAAATTAGTAATTCATTTAAGTGCCAAAGTATACGTTTTTACAACAAACTCCCAAGCCATGTCAAAGAACTGAGCCTCAATAAATTTAAATCATTTATTAAACAGAAACTATGTCAAAAAGGTTTCTATAAAGTTAAAGATTACTTAGACGACAAAAAGGCTTGGGACTAATTAAGCTACTCCAATGTACCCCAAGGAACAAACAATTATTTTAGACTATTTTAGACTACACGATACTATATGAGCATATAATTGTTGGATTATTTTATTTGACTGTAAGTCAATTTATTTTAATTTTGTTTTCATTTATTGTTGACATAATCTACTCTTTAAAATGTTTTTATTTTACGAGTTGTATTGCAATTTGTGGTGATGTAAATTATTTTAGCATAATAATATGCACTATTATATAGAATCAAGTTTTTTCAACTGAACAGACAGCTGTGCTGCTGGGGAGTTTGTTGCGCCACTTCTTCCCAGCTTATGCACTAGGAAGTGGTGAAGGGTGGGCGTTTTTGGGGGACTGTCTTATGTAATTTTGACGTTCGAAAAGTGCTGATTTCTCAGCCTAGTTTGAATAAATGACTTTTGAATTTGAATTTGAATTTGAATACATATAGCAGTAAATTTATGTAAAATTTTTGCATGAAGTTTTTTACCTAAATGTTGTTATTGGCTTGCTGCGCGCTTTGCTGTTTACTGTAAGTGCAGCAAGCAATTATTATGGCTCAACACATGTTGGCACGTGCCGCCGCATCCAGTGCCTGTCCACCTTGTCGACCAATGTTTTTAAGATGCTATTGGGGCTTCCGCGCAGCCTACCCATTATTGACGCGCTCACTTTCTCATTATGGCATGAAAATCGTCAACATTATGTGAAGCGCTGCAAAAGCCCCATCAACATCCTAAATCCATTATTATACTGAACGCGTAGGACGTTGTAAGCCCTCTCGTATATTTCACCCACAAGCTGCACGTGTAGAAGGTTTGGTAGTAGGCCCTTCACATTCCTACTACAACGTGCAAACCTGCGGGCTAACATATTGCACCGAACCGCAAACGCCCTACGCTCCCTGTCCAAATCTGCGTCATCAGATAAGTCCTCCGTAAACGTAATCAGATGTCCTAGGTAATTAACCAGAGCAACACGCTGCAACGGTTTTCCGCTCATAGTTACTGGAGGAACGTTACCTAACGATACATTTTAGCACTTAAAAATCACCATCTGCGATTTATTGACGTTGTATGTAAGCCCATGCGTCGCCGCATACGACTCACATACGAGTACCACAATCAATTTCCAGAGTGCATTGATTTAGTTTGTTATGCATTGGTTCAGCAGCCACATGTCTGCATAGCTTAGATTATTAACCATTACACCATCTATTGAACAGCCGACATTGGTTCTGCTTTGCCCATCAATCAGGTCATTCTTAAACAGGTTAAACAGAGCAGGCGATGTCAACCCACCCTGTCTGACACCACACTCCAACAAATACGGCTCGGAAGACACATTATTCCACCTAACGCGATTTGTTTGCGAGCTATACCAGAACTGGTAGACTCTGTTCGAAGCCGTTTGGAAATAAAAAACGAGTAATTTTCTCATTAAAAAAAACCACCTCACGACATAGGTACAGCTAGTTTTGAGAACTAGCTACGTCAGCAGCAAGCGCCATTTTGAGAGTTGCCTGGGGAAGGCAATATTGTCAAAATGGCGCTCGCTCTTGATCTTTCTCAATAATTATTTAAAGTTACGTCACATTAGTTCCGAAGCGTTATTTTTTTGGGGATATGTGAACATTTCATTTTTTTTTACCTAGAGACGTCTAGTTTTTAAGATATTTGCGAAAAACCACAAATGAATACAGATGGTTCACTCACTCCGCATTTTAGGTATGAAGCTACAAGTACGCGGTGGGCTCGTCTTGTCGGGTCAATTCAGTGATCGTAACGTAGTCGGAAGATATTTAGAGTTACGCGATAGAAAAGAAAGGAAACTTCTAGGAGGTGATTATAACGGTAGGTAATTAGCGCTGTGCGACCAGGGGGTCTACTCCCTAAGCGAAATCCGTAGTTTCGGCCGAAGTTACGGGCGATTTTACGAAGTGAACCATCTGTATTCATCTGTAGAAAACTCAAAAAGGCGATTCCAAGGTAGGTATCAATTTTAGGACGCAACTTACGATTACACTTGAATTCTAGACGACAAAATTCAGCCAAGTACCTAGAAGAAAACCCTACAGAAATTCGCATAACATTTTTACCCGGCTACGGCAAAGTCAAAGAGAATTTATGATTTTAACAAGCTATGTATGTATGTGCATCTGTTACCTCATAACTCCTAAACTACTAGTCGTATTTTAACAAACAAGGTGTTCCGCAGGTATATGACGTCACATAAAATCCAACATGGCGGCATAAAGCGGTGTAGTGTTATTGTAAAAAAAAAATATGATTACTTAAATCATATTTGGTATCTAATGAAATAGTATTTTGCCCAGTATAGCAAAATGCCGGATAACTAGTGTCTGACGCTGGTTTCCAACTGGATCTTATACACAGTTGTGTACGAAATTCGAAGGTCGACTAAAAAATAACGTGTAAGAAATAAAAGACATGTTACAGTACTTAATATTATTATAATTACACTATTCACATGCTTTGATGTGACATAATTCTGTGACTTAAAACTATTTAACCCATAATTTATATGACCTTAAATAAATGGATGTATTAATTATTTAAAAGAAAGGTGATTGTCTAAATGAAAAGAAAGTTATTTGTTTTTGAAAACATATAATTAAAATAACTATGCTTCTATCCTGATTTTAGCTTATATTGTTTGGAAATCCAAATGATTCATATACAGTTTTGCGTAGTGTAAAAAGTAAAGTGTAAATATACAAGACATTACTTGCAAGAACATCATCAATTAAGTTGTTTACTGTTTTCTTTAAAAATATACGTACACATCGTTATAAAGAACTTGAAAATTGAATCGTAGTTTACATAATATATATAGAAATACGAACCTTACGAAAGAGCAATTTTACCAATAAGTTAAAGTTAAAATATCGTGACAACACATTGATTAAACATTGTGATATCACAAATACAACACTTTAATATTTGAAAGATGGTGACGGAAATCGAAATATTCCAAGCGATTTGCTAATGATACTAAAGAGCTGTTAATGAATATTGTAAAGTAAAATAGAAGTATAAATATGGAGATGGATATTTATACTATGGTTTAATGATGCACAGTGAACCAGCAAGTCTGGTCGAACACAAACTAAATGTTAAATTTAACACTTCGGGACACTAAACGCCCCACGTAATAACCATAAGTCCAGGTTCGCAAGGGCGTATTTTTATCGCGGCTGAAAATTGCAAATCCAACAGTGTGTTTTTCTTGACGCATTGAGACACGCTCTGTTGGATTCTCAATACCGCGAGTTAAGATTTCAGTGCGCGAAAACATCGCCGCGATAAAAAAATCGCCCGTTCGTACCTGGGCTTAAACTTCTATTGAGTCTCGTTCAGTGTCCTTCAACCGAATAAACTTTTATAACATAAGACAATGGTGGAATTCTTTCCTATACCGTATCATTAAACATTAAGGTGTCACATCAATTAAAAAGCATTAAATCCGTCAACATTAAACCCATTATATGTACACATTTTACTTCATTTGAATCAACAATTCAACATCTTACCGAATTAATCGAGATATAATATTTTAACATTTTCGTCGAACCCTTTCCACCACGAAATATTTACACATCCATAATTTCAATCCAAAGTAATCTTGATCAACACATCTAATCGTGCTCGAATAACAAGTTTTATTATACTGTTCGCGACATTCGGCTACCACACAAATATTGTTTGTACATGTGGTGAAAGTGCAACATATCTAATGCATCTCATGCACATAACCTGCTCACACTGCTTCTGATTATCAGTATATTAATACTCCTTTCCTTAAATATACATCTAGTTGGGGTGTGTAGTCAATGTGGCCATAAAGTTCAATTCATGTGATGTCTTATGCACCAATTATCATCATTTTAAAAATCATTCATATGTTCGGTACTCTAATAATTATTTTATATATTTATAGTACATTTTAAGTTTTTAATCAAAATATTTAATAGATTTCGATATCGTAAAAGGCACTTTATTTCAACCAAAAATAAATTATCTCTAGGTATACTTATAAATATGAATACATAATAGGATTTCAACAATATTATTTTGAATTGAAACAACTATATTCAGTTTAGTTTCCATACAAATATGGAATGAAGAATACTAAGAGTAATCTGTAATAAACATAACCGAGGACAGACGCATTTTATGAAATAACATTTACTGCTTTATTTATTAACATTATTTATATTTTTCCTGTATGAACGTACATATGTGTAACAAAATGTAGTGTCGCAGGATTCAATAAAGTTACACAATTTACCAAAATGTTAGTAAATATAGCCGTAAATGCGAACTTTGGCTGAAAAAAAGAAAATTATGCTAAAACCTTAAGTTATAAACTCATAAAAATCTAAAACAAGGACATAAACAATTTCATGTATAACATAACATAATTTTCTAGAACTAAAAGATAATTAACACCAAGGATCTAATCTGCCGTAAACATAAATCAAACTATTCTAAATAAACTTTGTATGCATTTACACTTTTGTTTATCTACCCTCTCATTAATAGCAGTCTTTACACAATACCTAATCCCTATATACATTCGTAGGGCCCAATAATTTTAATTTTTTACAGTATTTTTGATGTCAGTCTGACAATTTGTCAATTTTATATATGTTCAGCCACTACTATGACAAAAGAATACCGTGGATATGCTAATATTTTCTTAATTCGTTTTCATAAATTGTGTTAAGTATTAAATTAACGAACAAAATATTATTTGTTGCAATCAAAATCTTTTTCAGAGGTCAATTCGACATGTTGTAGTATTTGTTACAAACAGTTAAGTTTCAACACATGAATAAAAGGTTATTGTGAAATTAATATAGTTTACTGTTGTTTAGTAACAGAATAGTAAAAGTTTAGGCGTTGTACGTCGCACGTAAGATCTCCTGTCCTTCGACCGAAGTCCAGTACTCGACCAGCAGATCTCGCTCCTTCTCCAAATGCGTCAGGAATGTAGCCTCTGACCCACTTTTCTTCATATTCAGTAGTTGCTTTTTTAGCCAGATATTCTGTAAATAAAACATAAAAATATGTACCCACAGCCTAAATAGTGCTAAAGGTTGGAAAAAAACGGACTAATAAATTTTGATTATAGTTTGACCGAGAGCGCTGTACCGCGCTTTAGGCATGCGCGGTGGGGCGGGGGGCAGTGTTGACGAATAAGCGGCAGGGCGCCGTGAGCATTGACGAATGAACAGCCTGCACTGCTCTGCCTTAGGTATGTGCGGCGAGACGGGGGGGCCCCGTCTCGCCGCACATACCTAAGGCGCGGTACAGCGGTATTGGTCAAACTATAGCTGAAAATTATTCAGGGTGTTTATTCTCATTACAACTATGACTACTGAGATTACAACTAGATATGCATTGAAGAAGTTATGCTGCGCCGACCCGAATAAATTGGGATAATGGCTACATAAACTAACGCCTTTTTCCCATGGGAGTAGGCAGAAACTACAGAACGCCACCTGCTTCGATCCTTACATACTCCTTTTGCCTCGTTTACGTTCATACATCTGGTCAAATACGCACGCCGGTCGCGAATACTACGCACCCGACCTTTCTGAAGAACATCACCAAAGAGGTCAGTGTTGATTCTCATCTCATTGCAGCTTTGCCGTATACTGTGAAGGGACCTATTTGTGTTAAATAGCTGCAGTTTACACGATACTATTTTATACAATACTAAATTCAGTTAGTCGAAACAAATCCACTTGCGTTAATATCTCGTTACAAGGTTATCTTATCGATATGGGTTGCGACCTATAAGCAGCTAAGTTAAGAGAGTTAAGTATGCATTACAGTAGTAATTATTTTACTATGTGGTTCAGCGTACTATTGCTATTAGTGCTATGTACTTGTGTCGAGCTGAGTGATGACAACGACGAGCCTGTTTTGTACTATTATGGTCTCGTAAGTACTCTACAAATCTAAATAATCTTTCGAAACGGAAACTCGCTTGACTGTTTGTAAGTGACCTTTAATAGTGATATTGTATGATACGAAGTTAAAAGACAATTACAGGACGAATGCCTCTCTCTATAATGTTAAAGATTTACCAAAATAAATGAATTATGAACTCCGTCTACCACAACAAAACTGAGCTTTATTGCGGGTGTCGTAAGATGCAGTTTTGGTCAAAAGTCCCTAAAGTATTTTTTGTATTGGTACAGTATGCACGTCATTGTCGATTGCAAAAATCATTATGATATCCGTTTATTAGGAGGAGAGTGAACGCAGCTTGCCGTCATGCAATTCTCGACAGGCCTGTTCTGCGCTAATACTGCGGTACTGGCGTGCGCCTGCGCTTGTGCGGCTGTGCCGGTGCGCGCGCCGCATGCGCTGCGATACCCGCGCCAACAGCGACAGCCTCGTTGAACTGAACAACCGAGCTCATTTACAGGTAATATTACCGCTTATAGGTATTTAATACGTAACTTGCTTTTATCACCTATTTCAACATATTTTTAATGTAAGATATTTGGCTTTCAGTTCTGCCAGCCTGTCACGGACTGGCCAGAATGTACCATGAACGACACTGCCCTTAACGTGGTCACGACCTACCAGCGTATGAATCCCGATGAACTTGAAGAAATGCATCACGTGAACATACAGCTTGTGCCACCAAATATAACGTTTAGTTGCCGCTGTCGGAACCCCAACTATTGGAAGCTTACTTCTAGTGAGGATACCAATCGCAGGTATCGATGTTCTTCACTTCCACTATGCAAAACCGGGGAGTTTTGTGGAAACGTCAACTACGATCTAAATGCTCTGTACCAGTCTTGTCTCTGCCCCAGACACCACATATGTGTGCACAACGGAGGCATAACTCACAGGCACATCTCGGAATTGCTTTATGAAGGCAGAGGTTGGAAAGCTTACTGCCAACGCATAGAAGACGACTACAGTTATGAAGATTATTAACTTACTTGCGCAGGTTGAGCCGCAATATCTTTAGCGATAGTCCGAACTTGTTCATTGAAATTTTCAGGCCAAAGTTTGCGGCTCACCAAACCGCCTTGCAAAGCTTCAGAGGCGTTCAACCGACGCCCAAAAACGACCAAGTCGTTTAACTGCAACAAGTAGTTTAAGTTACATTAAAGTAGAACAGAAATTAATTTGAAGTGTTTATTTATTAGAAAAAGTATTATTACTTTTTATAAATAATGTTTTCATTTGTATGATAAAAATGACTACACTTACTAGAGGTTGAGACAGGAGTCTGTATGTAGTGAACGCTGATACACCAGGCTCTATCGGCGCCACCGATGCATGTGACTTGGGGCTGATGGCGAAGCTGGCTCGTTCCGAGGCCAGCGCCACGTCACTTAGGCCGATCAGCGCCAGTCCAATGCCGGAACATCGACCACTCATCCCTGAGCATAACAGCTTGCTATGCTGTTCCACTGTTTGTAAGAGGGACCTGTAAATGTTTGAAAGCTTTAATTGTGAAGCTTTGAGATCGACGCGAAGCCGGTTACCATGGATTCAGCTGCTTCATAGAAAAGTGCAATGCCTACGCGGTCAAAACGTATGGAGCAGCCGTTTTTTTTTATAACCGCCGAAAAATTTCAACGCAGGGGATTCAGAATCATGTACTGAATCCATGGTAGCTGGCTTCGCGTCGATATCCCTGCCACCCTGTATGAAAGCTTCTAAGGCAAAGCTCTCAGGTTTATTTACGAGACTGACTGATGAGAGCTACAATGCAGTTAGTTTTTTATTATAAACTAGCTTCCGCCAGCGGCTTCGCCCGCGTGATATCTTTATAAATTATAGCCATGTTACTCAATGATATTATAGCATTCAATTGGGGAGCTGGGGAGTTTGTTGCGCCACTTCTTCTTCCCAGCTAAGCACTAGGAAGTGGTGAAGGGCGGGCGTTTTTGGGGGACTGTCTTATGTCATTTTGACGTTCGAAAAGTGCTGATTCTCAGCCTATTTTGAATAAATGACTTTTGAATTATGAACTTGTGAAATAATTTTTTAAATCGGTCCAGTAGTTTTTGAGTTTATTCATTACAAACAAACATACAAAAAATCAAACCTTTTCTCTTAACAATATTAGTTTAGATTGCTAATTAATTAACAAGGTTTCCAATAGAAATAAGAGTTTCACTACTAGGTGAACTGCACGTCTGTATCAGTTATTCATAGCTTTCTTATCTTTAGGGCCTGGTCCTTAGCAACATAGCTACAAACAAATGCATTTGAATAATATAATATACCTTGCAGTATTGTTGGTATCTTATAATACAACATTATTATATCATTCTCTTGACATATTTTTTTTACTTCTTTAGATATTTTTACAACTTACCTAATAGATTCTGCCATTTCATAAGCAAAATTTGTTGATTTTTCCATGTTATCATCCATCAAAGGTCTTAAGTCTAAATCTGAATATGTAGTCCCACATTCAGATGAGAATAGGGTCACTGATATGTCTTTCCTTAATTCAATCAATTGTAGAGCTTTTTCTAACTCTTTTATTATCTGTCAAGGAAAAAGAATACATATTCAATTAACTTGAAAAGTTGAAGACTGTATATTCTTGAAATTACATGAAGGTGATACTGATACACTTACCTCAATATTGCAGTTGGACCCCGGTTTATGAACACATATTTCAGCTAATCTTTGAACAAAGTTAATGGACAAGTACTTAAAAGCTTCACTATTTACAGTTGGTTTTTCATCAGTTTTCATAACTTTTTTTAGCTTTGATGGTTTTTCGGCTTTAGAGTTGTCGCGCTTCCTCTTATTTAAGGCAAGATTTAACTTAGAATTTAGTTTTTCTTTTATAGACATGCAATCATCTTTATTTATAGTGTCTGTCCTAACAGCATCTTTGTGGTCTGACATGAACATCTCAGCTATTGGGCGATTACTGACGATGGTACCCTGCTGGTTCTGGTCATCAGTTTGAGCTACTTGTGGAGGTTTACCTGACGCTCCCTGATTGCTTGACTCCACATCACTCAACCGTCGTGGACTCATGCATGAGCTTGAGTAAGAACTCGATGAGTGCCGTCTATAGATAATAGAATCATCAGCACTGTGTGCCTCAAAATCTTCACAAACCGATGGTGATTTGACTGAACTACTCAGGGAGGACCTGTGCTTGCCACCAAGAATCCTTTTAGCTTCTCCTTCTTCATACTTTGATTCTTTTTTCCTTTCTCGAAATTTCATTTCTTTTGAGTCAGGTGTAGAGCTCTGTAACTTTTTTATAAATTCTGCTTTTGTTTTCATGTTCTTTTTACCCTTTGGTGCCTCAGGGGTTAGCTGATATATCATGTTCACAGCTCCTTCATCCATCAATAATTTATCAACCTCAGTCAACCGTTTATTTTGTTTACAATTTTTTGGAGATGGCTTTTTCCATTGCAAATTTTTGGGCAAAGATGATTTGCCACCCATCTGGAAAGATTGCTCAGTCTTAATTTTTTTAGCTGGAGTTATATCTTTTTCCATACTAGATTCTTTGCTCTTAATAACAGTTTTAGTTTTAGTGAAAGTGTCAGGATTATCAGGATCAAATATAACCTTTTTCTTTATAACTCTACCAAGTCTCCGTTGTGGTTGACCTTCATCACTGCTCTTATTTAAAGCTGGAGTTTTCCCTTCATTTGATGAATCAATTGAAGTCCGAACTGATGCTTCCTCTTCTTCTTTAGTGGCAACTTCTTGTGGTTTCACAACTTCCTCAGTACTTTCTAAGGAGGGTTCACTCTCCTGTAACTTTTTGGACTTATCAGCTTCAGAGGCTTCTTCATCATCCCACTCTTTAACCAGAACATTGACTATATTTTCCTCAGATTTACCTTCTGCTGATTCTGTTTGATCTTGTGAATGTTCTTGTTTGAGAACTTTTTCTGGTTTATCACTTTTTGCAATTTTATCACTTTTAGCTGATTTATAGCCTTTTGTTTCTTTTTCAATTTTTACAACTTTATCACCTTTTTTGTTTCTAGAAAATCGATCACGTTTTTTTGTGGTTCTTTTCAATCTTGAAAGCTGTTGCAAAGCTATTTGTGTTTCTAGCATCTTTTTTGAATGTATGTTTGTATTAAAGTTCGGTGGAAGTATGGTTTCAGGCTGTCCCTCATCATTCCCCTCCAAGATGTCCAATAGTTCCTCTTTATTGAAAACTTCCTGTCTAACGGCACAGTTATTATTTTCCACACTATCAGTAACATCCGATGAGCGTAAAGCTTCACTTAATTCAATACTTTGACCAAGTCCACTAAGTAAGTTATTGGAGTCCTGATCATCAATAATTGTCTCTTCTGTAATAGTCTCAATCACCTCATTATCATTAGTTTCAACTAAAATTTCAGTCTGAAAAGTGACTCTGTCTGAGAGCGATTCAACAATACTGTCTTCAATGGCAGTTTCTTCTAATTGGTTTCCTTCTTTACAACTGTTATTATCTATGTCCTCTACGTCATCTTTCGCCGACTCTGCAATAATGGGAGAGGGATCATCAATGGAATCCTTGGTTTCTTCGGCGGTGCTAATGGATAGACTTGTTGTGTTATCAATTTTAGACACCGCAGATACCGCCGAATCTTCAAAATTTTCTTGTACCTCATTCTTCACCTCTGCCAATGTTTCGGTTTCACATTTACTGTCTTCGCTGGGTGCTGTGTTACTTTCAACTGCAGCTACTTCTGCAGATTCGGAATCCGCGACACCGTTTGATTTGTGACATACATCCGTTGCTACCGAAGCCACGGCGTTTTCGTCTTTTTCATCAAATATAATTGTTATTTTCATACCATCCGTTGGAGCGTTATGAAGAGGAGGTTCCTCTACAGCTTCCATTTTGCCAATAACGTCACTAAAATAATGAAAAGGTTTTATTATTGCTTTTATTAGGGATAACCTAAATTATGTTGACGAATGCAAACGATAGAGCCTCGGAGCCTACACAAAATCAGGTTAAAAATATTTATTTTCAGTTTCACTTCAAGATGATAAACCTATCAATAACAATTACCTAATTTCAAATAAAGATAAATTCAATAAAGGCAAAGTTTGCTTTGCGTTGCGTCTGTACGTCCATTACATTACGCGCACTAGGGATTGCCCATCGGCAAACGAGAAACAAGTAAAAAAATACTCGACTAAAATAAAATAAAAACGTGATCCTTGTAATCCATACTTACGTATGCATTATTATTGTTAATTGGATATATTGATCTATGGATGAAAAGTGAAATGATTTTGAAAATTAGTTTTTAGATATTACGATAATATCCCAAAAAATATGAAAATGATGGTCACACTTTTAAGAATTACAATGAATCATAAAGTTACTGTAAATATATTCCACAACCTGAATAAGATTCCTGGTTACACTCACATATGACGCAAAAGTAAAATTGGCAGACAAGACAAATCATTATTTGTGTTATTGTTTACTTTGACATAATAAGTAGACAATTTCCAATACCAAATTTTTACCTTACTGTACCGTACCTTCACAAATGACTTTGAATAAAATACTACTCATTCAGTACTCATTGAACAATGCCATTGTGCGCGAGGCCTACCTTTAAATGGTCTAGACACACTACAAATCAGTGTTCTTCTTTTCAAGACCTTTCTTTCTGTGCGTCCATTAGTTATGCAAAATAAACTTTACGTCCAACGCTTAGTGTGTTTCTATTTACAAGGCAGACAACAGTCCAGATTTATCGGTCCTTGAGGAGGCTATTCACTATTCTGCATTGCACTAATTGCAATCCTATGCATGTCCACCTGGAACGTCGCAATCAGATATATTTCGATGCCGCGCCCTTACACGATCACAATTTAATGGGATCACGTATAAAAATGTAGCATCACTAAAAGTGTCACTGTCAGTGTCAAGCTACTCAAGTGTCAAATATTGACGTATTAGTTTAGTTGTGGTTTTGTGATTGTGAATTTGTGAACTGGAATTAATTGTAGTTCTTTGCATCAAATTAGATATTAGTTGTTTAAATTTTAAGAATGAACATCCTTCCAAAGAAAAGGTACACACTTACGACTTAAAAAAATAATTAATTAACTTTATTTTAGCGCTGCTGCAGAAGAACAATATTTCAATCTGATAAGAGATTATCCATTATTGTAATAGTTTTAACTGTCTCGTTGGTCTAGTGCTAGCAAGTGCTACTGCCCAGCATGGTCCTGGGTTCGATTTTCGTGTAATCGGGTTTTTCCATGTGGAATTTCTCAGTAGTAGGCAGGAGTCTGGATTTGTGCCTAGTTGATGGTAATAGACTCGCCCTCTATTACATGGGAGTTAAACATAACTGGCGAATTGTGGGAAGGTACACCCCTGCCTGACCCATAGCCTGTGGGTCAGGCAGGCAAACATAATGTTAATGTTTCTGTGAGTGTTGTAATGGTTCGGAGGCATTATACCAAAATTATATTGTTTTTTGAGTTTATTTTCAATACATCCAAATGTCTTACTAACCCATGGATCAGCCAAAAGCATCCAGTCTAATCTAATCTAATATTCTTAATGAAGTTTATAATTTTCTTTTGGAATATTGTGACAACATAATGGTGAGATGAGATTTCATCAGTGAGTTTTACTTGACCTTTATAATTATTAATTTTATTATGTTATTGTTTATAGATGGCATGTAAGAACAAAAGAGAACATAGCCAGAGTAAGGAAAGATGAAGCTGAAGCTGCAGAAAAAGAACGGCAGGAAAATTTGAGAGTTGAACAAGCTGACCGTGAGGCACGTCTTAGCGTGCTAAAACACAAAACCAAGCAAAAGTTGCAGGAATATGGCATTAAAGAGCCAGAAATAGAGCCTACACAACAATCCACTGTTGAACATATAAACTTATTTGCAAATTTTGAGGACGCTGTAAAAACCACTAATAAGGAACATGACAAGGATATAAAAGAAAAGAAGGAGGATTATGAGAAAAAGGTTGGTTACTTGACATATCTAGGACAAGACACTAATGAGGCTCTTGGTAAAAAGAATTGGTATGAAGTACCGCCAGAGACAGCTGGGGCCTCCAGATCAAGCAATATTAAAGATACCTATGAAAAGTTAGTCTTGAAAGATCAGGATGGTAAACCTAAAATAAAAGAGCCTGATGAGAAAAATGGAGAAGCAAGTTGGAAAAAAAAGCAGATGCTCGATCCAATGAATGCATTTAAACATCTTCATGATAATAGTTATAAAAACAAAAAGAATGCCATACCTAATACTAAAACAGGGAACCATATTACCATTGATAAAAAACATAAACATAAGAAAAAGAAAGACAAAACAGATGATAAAGAAAAAAAATTACTAAAATTAAGAGAAGCTCGACTAAAACGTGAGCAACAAGATAAATATAGAACGGAGTTGTTTTTGAAGGGTCTTCATAAACCTTTAAATACAGTAATTGAAAAAGCTACTGTAGTGAAAGCAAAATACAATTCACAGTTCAATCCAGAACTTGCAAGACAAAACTATAAGTAAATGTGCCTACTGGGGCAAGTACTATTGTAGAGCAGCATCATGTTAAGCTTGAAGTGAACAATAAAGAGAAAAGCATTTCAAGAAAAATAAAACCATCAAAGTTAAATGAATATAATATATTATGTACCTTTATAAAACAATAGAATATAATATTATCTTAAGAAGGTTTATCCTAAAAGTTGGGAACATCGCAAATAACTGTCAAATATTTACCTGTTTTGATTCATAGCAATATTACTGAATAGAAATAAGAAATGTGGCTAACTAGCGAACTAGAATATTAATAATGAATTGCAATTATAACATTGAATTTGATGTTGTACCCATTTTAGGTGTAAAAAACGCATTTGGAAAGTTTCCAAATAGTTTAAATCTAAAACTAAACATTCGGTGTTACGATATTAATTATTGCATTTCATAATCAATAATCTAGTTCGCTAGTTAGCCACATTTTTTATTTCCACACATATTGCCAAATTAATCAAAGCAGTGAAATATTTGACATAATTATATTTGCGACGTTGCCCACCTTCAGAACGCTCTTTAATAAATGTTTGCCAAGTTGTTTTATTACTTACAACTACAAGCTCTTCATTGTATAGTTTACTTTTGGAGAGTATGTGTGAGCAATATTAAAGGAAGTTTATCTTCGAGTTTGTCAAAAGGATAATTGAATGTCTCTGTAAATAGTTGCAATATCCTCACAATAGCTGCACCATCATTAGATGGTTCTGCATGTTTTATTCTGAAATATAAGAGAAAGTCTTGATCAGATAATTATAAATTATGCAATAAGGCCGCGTCCTAGCTGACAGCGATTGTCGCGAGAGTACGCGTAACGCGATCGTCGCGACCGTTTACATGAATATGACATACTCACGCGATCAATCTAGTGGCGTAAGCACGTACGTCATGATTCTCGGTCTATAATACCGTTCGGTTAGGACGCAGGGTATATGATTATGTTAACGGTAACTCGCGTGTTAACGGTATACGATCGCGTATTTACCCGACAGTCGCATTCGTTTAGGACACAGGGTTAAGATTTAGGACTCAAACATTGTACAATCTTTAGTGTCATTGACTCTGGCAGGGCCACCAACAGGGATTTTGATTACACAAAAAATTTGTCGCTAATTTGTCGCCAAATATCAGAATTTGTCGGTCACTGGTTCAAAAGATATAAGGGTTTATAGGTGGCCGATCTGGAGAGAGTCTCCCCAGCAGGGCCACATTTATATCTCAAAAACTAGGGCACCTAGCGAAGATCTGTTTTCTCCAATATTTTGTCGCCAATTTGTCGCCAAGTTACAGATTTTGTCGGTGTGTATGTAATTAAAAAGATATTAAAGAATTCAATTTCCCCAGTGGTACAAGCAAGTACAAAATACTTTATGTAGTTTCTAGACAGTATCTATGACGTCATATTGAGGAATGTTTGTTTCGAATTAAATAAATATAAACTTATTCTATAATTTCAACCACCAAAGAAAAGCTGTATTCATTACCTATAAACAAATCTACAATAAATATATGTAATTATTTATCTAACACAATGTGCATTTACCACTTAGTCGCTGGCAGATAGATCGCTGCGCTCCGTTTCATTTACGGTAAGTAAGAAAGAGATAGATGCGCGTGAACAGACGAGCTACTTATAACGAGTTGCCCGTCACGTAAGTTAAAGTCAGCCAGTTTAATTAAAGTGGAACTTATTATGAATAGTTACGAACTCGAGTGTTGTTATCTCTATTATAGGTATTCCGCAAATACAAAACGGGGAAAAGTGCGAGATAGAACGAGGGTTTCCCCTGCTGCACGTCACCGGCGCACGGTGGATCGAAAATCGGCTGTAGAAGACATAGGATCTCGATTTCTTAAATGTTATTTTTTTTGCTGGAAATGACTTCTGCTGATCATTACTGTTCTATAAAATGTCATATGAAGTAAATGTGTGCACAAATGGAAGAGTTATAATTTTTATAAGAAAAAAATGTATGGAGCTAGTATGAAAAATCGAATTATCTCCTAAACGGCATGTTTAACCGTAATATCCTTGGAGGTGGTCATAGTGCTAATTATTTATAATTTTTTGGTTGCGGATTTGACGAAAAATTTCATGCCGTTTTTTTTTTAAAAATCGTCAAAATATTTTCATTTGTTTTTTCATATGAAACGATTCCTTTTATTGTTTATGTTGAAGAACACGGACTTTTAACTACACGTAACATAAAATAACATCACTCCTATATTTCCGAAGGAGTTGGCAGAGGTTTATAGTACACCCACACGTAGACAACTATGCTTGAGCTAGATATATATCAACACATCATGAGTTTTAAAACTTTTCATACAACCAAATTACCAATTGTTTACTCTTCTAATGAGTCCGTGTCCATGTCGTCAACCGTTCATAAATTATTAATCCATGGGGCTGACATAATTGAGAAAAATAATATTGTGCCGATTGGGACTCTCTCGGAAGAAGCCTCAGAGTCTCGAAACAAAGATTTTAGGAGGTTTCGAGAACATCATTCGCGGAAAAGAAGCAGGCAGGATTCCAATCAAGACATTTTAAATATGCTTGTTGTTTCTTCGGTTCCTTTGCTAAGTGCACAAAGGCCTAAGTTAGATGCCAAGAAAAAGCAGAGCTTTTTTGCTGAAACTCTCGACTTAATTCAATTTCAGGAAACTGAGTTCGAGTTTTTGGATATATCCAATCTGGATGCTGACTCAGAATTGGAGTCTGACAACGAGAGTGATAAGGAAAATTTGTAAAAAAAATATATATGTACTTATTTGTAAATTTGTATTTGAGTCTGTTTGGGTTTTTTTTTTGTAATATTTAATGATATTTTATCTTTTTTTAAATTTATTTTACTTTATTTTACAAATGCTTAGTATTAATTCCTTAAATTAAATTATTTTGTATATAATATAACTTTATATGTTACTTAAATAAGAGTTTGATAATCTTTTTTTATTTAAATTAATAAAAATGTGTCAAAAAAACAGCAATTTTTTTATTTAATTTTTCTTGTTTTGTGTGTTCTTAATATTTGGGTTAATAACATATCGAACTTTTTAACTTGGACACTAAAAGGGATCGTTTTACATGTAAAAATAAATAAAAATATTTTGACGATTTTTTAAAAAAAACGGCATTAAATTTTTCGTCAAATCGGCAACCAAAAAATCATAAATAATTAGCACTATGACCACCTCCAAGGATATTACGGTTAAACATGCCGTTTAGGAGATAATTCGATTTTTCATACTAGCTTCATACAAATTTTTCGTAAAAAAAATATATTTCCTTCGTTTTTGGGCAGAATTAACTCGGGTGTCATTTTTGTACATAGTAATGATCAGCAGAAGTCATTTCCAGCAAAAAAAATAACATTTAAGAAATCGAGATCCTATGTCTTCTACAGCCGATTTTCGATCCACCGTGCGGCGCGGCGCTTCGTTCGCGCCGCTCAAAGTACTTAAAAAAGAATAGGTAAATAAACAAACTTGCTCTAAAGGATTTTTTCTTTATTCCTCCAACGGGAGTACAGCGAGGGTTGTTTGTGTAAAAAATTTAAAGAACAATTACGAATGCGGGCATTTAAGTGCATTGAACAAGGTGGTGGACAATTTGAGTGTTTTGAAAAGAGGACGCCGCCGCGCCGTATGATTGCAGATTAATATGTACCCCCTTGATTTTTCACGTCAATAGCGTTTGTATGTGCCTTTAGATACAAATACCGAGGCGCTACCTACCAATGTAATCCGTCGATGTCCATATATTATTTGGCTACAATTAGGATAGCAATTTTTTTTTAAACCGGTCAAGTGCGAATCTGACTCGCGCACGAAGGGTTCCGTACCATTATCTATAAAAACGGCAAAAAAAAAACACATTTGTTGTATGGCAGCCCCCCTTAAAAAATTGTATTATTTTAATTTAATTATTTATTTTTAAAGTGAATATGTAACTAAATATTCTGTGAATATTTCAAGCGTCTACCTGTTGCCGTTATCATTATCGAGCAAAAAAAAATATCACGTTTGTTGTATGGGAGCCCCCTTAAATATTTATTTTATTCTGTTTTTTTAGTATTTGTTGTTACAGCGACAACAGAAATACATCATCTGTGAAAATTTCAACTGTCTAACTATCACGGTTCATGAAATATAACCTGGTGACAGACAGACAGACAGCGGAGTCTTAGTAATAGGGTCCCGTTTTACCCTTTGGGTACGGAGTTTTCTAATTGGGGTGTATCGGGCAGGGTGTGCATTATTCCAGTTACATGTTGTATATGCCTCGCGAGGATATGCTCATTTAGGACGAACCATTTAGTAGGTACCTTATTAATAGGTATCTATTGAATTTTAAGATTATATCTGAAATTTTAAGTTTGTGTACCTATCTATGTAGTGAAATTAACATAGGTACATAACATAACATCACACAAAAAAAAAACACACATAAAACAGTTGCATGCGACTGTACATCTTGACACCAGATAGACCAAGAGCAAGGTTTAATGTTTTCAAACAAGTTTAAGCCACTCTAACCTAGTATTTAAAACATAAAAACATGTATTTAATTGAGAATTTATGTCTCTCGGACATTTCTAAGGACTGTAGACCGATAAAACTAGAAGTATATTACACATATTAATAGAAATATTTTTTCTTGCCAATTTTTCGTGAACTCTTCGATCTAGCTCTTGGACTATACCTTACTAATTGAACTCATTATATCTCCTAAACTAAGACCCGACAAATTCTGATATTTGGCGACAAATTAACGACAAAATATGGGAGAAAACAGATCTTCGCTAGGTGCCCTAGTTTTTGAGATATAAATGTGGCCCTGCTGGGGACTCTCTCCAGATCGGCCACCTATAAACCCTTATATCTTTTGAACCAGTGACCGACAAATTCTGATATTTGGCGACAAATTAACGACAAAATATGGGAGAAAACAGATCTTCGCTAGGTGCCTTAGTTTTTGAGATATAAATGTGGCCTTGCTGGGGAGACTCTCCAGATCGGCCACCTATAAACCCTTATATCTTTTGAACCAGTGACCGACAAATTCTGATATTTAGCGACAAATTTCATTAATTTAATTTTTTGTGTAATCAAAATTAAAATCCCTGTTGGTGGCCCTGCCAGAGTCAATGACACCAATCTTTAAATTGAGTAAATATCCAAAAACACGTGGAAATATAACGGAGTATAAGATGTAATAACGACGAATTTATAATCAAGTTACTAACCTCACATATGTGCATAAGGAATCAACAAAGATATCAACATTTTCACTTTTACTTTGGCGTAACAGAGAGTAGATCCCCACTAACAGAGGATAGCCATCTATGTTCTCTCCTATTCTTCTAGTTATTAAGTCACCTAGAAAGTAAAAAAACAAAAAATCTATACTAATATAATAAAGCTGAAGAGTGTTTGTTTGAACACGCTATTCTCTGGAACTGCCCGTGGTTTTCTTTTTTTGCATTTTTTGTAAAAAATTTGAGGAAGGTTATATGACATGACATCACGCTACGACCCTTAGGAGCCGAGCAAAATGAATAAAGTCAGAAAAACGCTAAGCGAAAACGATACCGCGGGCGATGCGACGCGCTGGGTCAGGGAACGAAAAATTCCAGGCGGACGAAGTCGTTAGTAATGTTATACAATATGCATGTTATTATTAAAATATTTTATATTACATCATGCATATTGTATGTATGTTATAATTATAAAATATTTTAATAATTGATCCTTCTATTATTATATCCAACTATACCTGTGTCAACGTAAACGTTACGCGTAGTTCGACAATAGGTATTTTTTATTAAAATTCAGAGTAACACGAGTATTTCAATTAATAGCGTCAACAAGCAACAAGCTACTTATGACATCATCCTAGCTCGAGAATTCACATCTTCAACTAGTTAAATATTTTTTTATAGAGATAAACAAACAGTTCTTTAAGTAAATAACGAGCATATTGCGGAATAACCACCACGGAGGAATGATGGTTACCATCACGAGGGTTTGGCGGAAATACCATGACGTAGGTAGATCATAATGATAGAATTCAAATGTCGTGGATATGGTAGAATTACCATACTTAAAAAGTGTATTTCGAAATCACCAAAGCCGCAATAGCGCAATTATCATTAAAATATAAGTACCTGTTGTATAACATAGTTGCATTCTCGGTAATTGTGAAATTAACAGTGCAACGAGAATGCGTCCCATATCAGCATTCAACAACTCCTGAGCATGTTTCACATAGATTTTATCGTACGGTTCATAGATCCCACATCTCACCAAATACTCTTCCAGGTTTTGCATAAGTAACGACGATACCTTTGGTTGTGTTTCAGCATGTGTTGATATCTTCAATTCGTTAATTATAGACCTGAAAGTTTAAATTCATCAATAATTACGTATGTTGTTTTATCGGGAATCCTGAAGTTATTTAGCCTTTGAAAAAATTCAACTAAAACACATGTAGGTACCGAAAAATCTCCATCTCACTTACTCATTCATGGTCCTTAGTGATGCCTCCAATTGCGCAGAGTCAAATTTGCAACTAGTATTCAACTGATAAGCAATATGCCTTCTTATAATCTGCAAGGTACCTATCAAAACCAGCACATCTGATAGTTGTTGGAATGTTTTATATCCTTTAGCAACAACCTGATCCATGTGTTTCATATCAGCACTCATATTCCCCAAGAGCATCTTGTCTTGTCTAAATATATCTTGTACATTTTGCATTTGGTTTTTTACCATAAAACCATATAAGGTATCTAACCCATGAAGTCCCACTACTCCAATAGCATCATTTAATTTTCCGAACGTTTTGTTATTCAATATTTCATTTTGAGATTTTACGTCGTACCAGGCTGCGCATATGTTAACGTATGTACAGATTCTGAAACACAAAAACAATTTTAGTATATTTTTCATTAGAATTTAATATACATAAGTACTTAGTGAAATATACGAACCTCGCGTCTACTAAATGCGGTATTTGCCTAGCTAGACTCCCCATGAACCCAGCTGAGGGACTATACAATGTAACTCCTTTCCGAAAACTAATCTCCTTGGCAACACTCTCATTAATTATCGCTGTTATCTAAAAAATAAAGAAATTAGGTGAGTGCTAGCTACTATAAAATGAAATTAGCTACTATAGCTATACTAGCTACTATAATTAAATTGATAATACCATTGTCACGACGCGATATAAGACGTTGCAAGATCTTTTGAAATGTATGTTATCTATGTACCATCAAAGAAGTTCATATCTAACCAGTTTCAAAACAAAATCCCGTGAACACAATGACCACATCTGTTATCGACCCGGTTCTATAGCCGCTGAGCGCTGCGAGCAAGAATAGTCCTTACGGTAGTTATATATATGAACTTCTTTGATGGTACTAATATGTGGTTCAAATTGACGGCACCTGATTTTTTGCAATGAGGATGTACCTACACATACCTGTTTTTTCCAAATTCTCAAACCATGGATGTTTATATAATCCTGAATATATTCTAGAGATCGTCTGTAGCCATCCATGCTTTCAGCCAGCTTCTGCAGTCGCGACATCAAATTACTAGCAGTTGGTTGGTACTTTTTCCCTTGAGGTTCTAAAAATTCTACAAACTTCTTGCTGATATGTCTGTCTAACTCTTTTAGTAATCCGTCTTCTAACAATTCCGCGGGGTCTACTCTTATCACACCTACTAATGTAGACCGCATGTCCAAAATTCCTAAACATAATAGATTTTTTAATTACAAAGTGCTTTAGGTATGTTATATTCCAATAAGAGCCACGTTTGTACAGACCTGTTGTGAATGTGGACGCAGAATGAGTTAGTCTGGCAACTTCCATTCTGTCTTCTAACTGTGCATAATCCCTTAATCTTTCCTTTTCCAACCTGGTTGGCACCTCTTTTATTGCCCAAGTTTGTAAGTCAATAATTTTTTCCACAATATTAAAAACCATTTCTGGAATTATTTGCAATACTTTTTGAATATATTTAATCAGCTCATTACTGAAATATTGTGATACTGACACCAAATCATCACTGTGAGCTTGATTTATCCTGAGCAGTGGTATCTCCATTGCACTAGCGAGCTTTAGGAAAAGTGCTCTAAGTCTGCTGGTAACAGCTGGATTCTCCTTAATGCTATCTTGCATATGCTTTGTGTACAAATCTATTGTGCACCAAGCGTAGCTGACGTCTGCGATCGTTTCCAAAGTAACCAAGGAATCTTCTTTCAAGGAAGCTGCTCTCAAAAGATTTTTCAAAGCATCTTTACTATCACATAGATATTGAACAATTGTTGAAGTGCTTTTTATGCCATGAAACTCTTCAACTTCATCTAAAGCTTGTAGTAGCTGGGTTACTTTTTTAATTGATTTTGATGAACTTGGTTCACCTAGAGATGCTATTTGTTTGGAAATGTTATCAAACCAAAGTTTTAATTGTTCATTTTCTTGTATTTTCGCGACAGGTTTTGCTCCAGAAAAAAGCTCAGATAAACTGTCCACAGCTTCAATAGCGAGAGATTTATTCATATTCCATGAAGACTCTCTATTATCAAGCAATTTGTTTAATATCTCTCTGACTTTTAATTCCAGCTCTGCTGTACTTATTAACAGTTCTAAAATTTTCAATGGTTCATAATTGGATTCCTTCAATACCAGATCTTTAAGCTGTTTACTCTTTTTGTTGTTGTCATAAAATGTCACATCAGTGTTGTGTAGAAGAAGCCACCTCAAAACTAGATTGGAGTTTAACAAGAGATTTAAGATTTTGCTTATATTATCCAATACAAAATCATCAGTGAGTGTTCCTTCTTTTAATAGTTGGTGGGTTTTAGTTGTCAGCATTGGTACTGATCCACCTCTTTTAGCAAATATCTCTTTGATAATCTTGCCATTACATGTATTGATGAGGGCAGATTTAGCTGCCTTGAAATTTTCCCAATAATCAATCATGTTCATAGTAACACCCATGTAAACTGGTATGACCCAGTTACTGGGAAAAAACTTATCCACAATTTCCCTCATTTTGGATATATCTGCATGGAGATAATGTGGTGTAAAGAACAAACAGATAACAAGCATACTAGCCTGTGTGCCCAATGCTGATGCTTGATGTTCTGGAATCGTGTAAACTGCCAGTTGATTGTAAATATCTTCTGATCGTAGTTTTCCTACAACTTTCTCAACAAATTCAGGACGAATGTAGACACGGCTGAAACAATCATTTAAAGTTTTGTAAGTAAACAATAAATAGTAAATACTATTTTCAAATTACTTAATCCAGAAATCAAAGTTCACCTAAAGTATTCCACGGGATAATCAGCCGGTCTTCTTCCATTATGTTGATCATAACCAGTATCTCTTAGAAGTTTGCACACATCATCAATGTTTGATTGTGATTGGCTTGTACTGTAGCGATAAAATGCTACAAGAAGTCTTTCCCTCATTGGACCCGGAATGTAAAGATCACATAACAGAAGCATTGCTCCATACAAGTATAAACTCTCACACTGAAAGTTTAAGAATTTTGTTTGAAAAGTATAAACTGATTGAATGCCATAATTACAGAAACCTATAAAAAGCAATATACAAAGGGTTAAAAGTAGTCCTCCAATTGAACTTCAATTGTCCATAGGCCTTAGCTGTATCTTGGTAGCACTACCTCAGATATACAATTATACATACAAATAGAAACTCACACCCTAGATTTATATGAAAAAAACTTTGTTGAAGCTGTTTCTAAAAAGAAAAGTGTTACTTACCAAAAGCTGTTTACCTTCTACATCTTTTAGTACTGTTTCAATATTTTGCTGGATGAAGGTATTATCATTTAACTGCTCCACAAATGAGTTCAAATCAATAACATATTGATAAATATTCTCAAAAAGCAAATAAAATCTATTTATTATTTCCAAGTATTTCTCTTTTAACTCATCATCCAAATCCTGCAATTTCTAAAAACAATTTAATTTATTTTAAGAGTGCAGATTCACAAAAACTTATACCCAACCAAACCAGGTGTTGCTTTTTTTAAATTATGATATTACACTTAACAGTAAAAATGCTTATTTTCTAAATTACTTGCAGTGGGACAGTTAGAGGCATTATAGTTCTTTTCTTAGGTAAATAGCTATAAAGCATACTTACAGGGTTAGCATTAATTTTCTTTTCTTGAGCATCTGATACTTTAAAATAACTGAAATCCACAATGACATCCTGGTACTTTTGAAGAGCTTCTCTACCCTCTAATCTGTAAAGTTTCCATTATTTATTTCAATAATGAGACTTGAAAAACTATAATTTGTGGAATTACTTACTATTTTTAGTTTACTGAGAATCAAACAACACTGTGGTAAATAAATGTAATGGACTTACAGATAAGCAGTAGGTTTATGATCCTTTAGCCTTAATATCTCAGCAACTATGGCATTTCCATGAGACACTAGTTTTAATAAGTTCTGAGCACAAAGATTATCTTCCGACATAAACACCTTCATCGTTTATAATCAATTTCAAGCTTCGTTGAAAATATTGTGGACAGACACAACACAAAACAACAACTTTATTGACAGCTGATGATACAGTGTGCTGCAATGATGAAAAAATACAAAAGCTGTTACATAGTGGAAGTCAACAAGTTAGTTAGGCTCTTGTTAGGCTTCATCATTTTAAAACATGTTTTTTTTAAACAAATCCAATACCTAACCCACTATGACTGCTTTCTGCTATCCCATTTAAATATAATAAAATATATGGTTTACGGTGGAACAAGACTCTAAATCACCGCTACGTTATTATATGTAGTACTCTGTGGATAATAGTGTTCTGTGCTCTCATCACAGAACATAATATAGTAGGTACTTTACGAGGCTTTTAGTCTCTCACAGACAGACTACCAGTTAATACATAATGTGGTATCTAGAAAAACGTAAATTTTTCTATCGCCTTGGCAATTTGCAATTTTGCATTGTCAAATGTTGTTTGACAACACACACAAAACTTTGACAGCAGTGGGTGGGTATTTTTTTAAAATTTTTATTCATGACCATAGACACAAGTCTTGCAGTCGTATACTTAGGTGGGTATTACACTATCATATCTTTGATCAAAGCTACAATAAAATTGTAAAATAGACGGTAGTATATTTGTGAGCTTTAAATATAGTTACATGATATAATAATGATAGTGTCAGTAGTGTCATATCACCACAGAACATACTCTACGAGCATATCACCCTAAGGGGATATACCCGTTTATGTATATTTTACAATTTCATTATATCTTTGATCATAGAACATGATCGTGTAATAGGATAAATCTTATCTTCACAGATAGTAGCATTTTGAGGTTGACAATCCATAACAGAGGCCACAAACTTCGTGCGGGTGCCTGTCTACGGTGCCTACAGTCACTCCAAGTCAGTCTCAGTCAGTCCTTTCCTTAAACATAAAATCTTAGAGTAATAACTAACATTATTACTCAGAGCATAAAATATATCTCAATGGCCATTTGACAGTATTTTACCTCCGGTTTTTGAATCACTGTCTAAATCACAGTGATCTTTATCAGCCTTACAATAAGGTTGCTATTGGGTTGCTACCATTGACAATTCTGTCAATGCCACAATGATATTTATTTTGACTACTATAAGGTTGCTGTTCGGTTGCTGCTCTCAGAGGTAAATAACTAAAAGGACTGACAGTTCATTCGGTTCGCTGAAGTTTCATTCATTGTAGCAGTTCATTCTGTCTAATCTATGATCAGTACAGTGGTGTGTTCCGCTGATTGTGGTGGTCATGTAATTTTAAGTTGTTAAATAATATATTTTCAAGGAAACTTAACGGGGGCAGGGTCAAAGTGCGATGCATCTCGATTGATGTTTATATTCATTTGAGTGGTTTGCAGTTCATAATTAGTAAAAATGGCACCCTCATTATTCAGTTACGAAACTCTAGTGCATGCTATTGCAGGAGCTACGGTACGTACTTATTATCTGATAATGACTAATTTTTTAAACGCATGACTTGGAAATGGAAATAATCCATAATTTAATTAAAATATAGATATCCTTAGAACATGCGGAATATTAATTCCTTTTATCGATTATTTCAGGGCAGCGTAGTCGGGATGGCTGTTTTCTACCCATTGGACACAATAAGATCAAGAATACAAGGTAATTCAATCAATTACAAATAGCTATAAAAAATAATGAAATAACAATTATAAGTCTCATAGAATGTAGGTAGTAAATAAATCTATTCAAGTACCTTTAATTAATACCATAAAACTTCCGGCCACGAATGTTGTGTTTCCAGCTAACCGGAAATTTTGATTTTATTCAAGTATTCCTTTAAAGCAGAATGAAATGAAGGATACTTCCCTAGTGGCGCTACTATAATAGTTTTCGTTGAGACATAATGTCTTATACTTTCTTTAGTATCCTCTGTACATTGTCTTGTAAAAATGAAAAAAATATAAAAAATGTGTTGCTGATTTTCCACCGATCACTTTTTTTTTTTGTTATCTGACTTCTAAAAAAGGATGAGTTTATCAATTCGGGTGTATAATATGTTTTACCTAATCCTAAAAATGGAGGAGGTTATCTTATCAATTCGGATGTTTATATATTTTTAATGTATGTTCGGGCATTACTCCGTCATATTTAATACGGATTTGCAAAATTATTTTGTTTGTTTGAAAGGGTATGCTCTCGATGTGGTCCCATATAAATTTATTAACTTTGCTTGGGTACTTTTTGATTTAGCTTCAATAATACGTATTTTTCCCATAGTCTATAAGGATGGTGTTATAATAACTTCCTGTCACTGATATGCAAAGCAGGTAATGGTATTCGAATTTGTATGGGGTAAGCAACTTATAAGTGAGTGGTTTTTTTTTTGTAAAAAAGTTTATATTTTCATTCCAACTTCAAGCCAAAACTTAAACACACCTTAGTAATATGAAGTGTGGTAAACTTTGATGACATCGTGTTTATTACACGAATGTAGTAGGTATTCAAATCTGCAGCTCCTTGGAAAATACTCCTAACGAATTTAAATTAGCTACTTTTAAATGATGTGAGACAACACAGGCTAAAGATAAAAAATAAATGATTACAAATCAAATATCGGACTATACGCCTTGATAACATACCTGAACAAATTCGTCAGAAATTAAATCATTACAGTAAATACATTTAGGTATGAGAACTAGTAAATAGTAACTGTTCGTACACTTATTTCGTTTCGTTGTCTACTTCGAAAGTCGGCAGTCGGGACTAGGTATGGCATTTTCTTTCCCTAAACCATTTCTACCTACCAATGCTTTACCGTGATATACCTAGGGTATTCACATTTGCAATAAATAGCCACTCCATTATTGCGGGTTTTTCTTGGTTTTTTGGTTTGTTCATTCTATTAATTTCCTATCCACGCACTTCGGCACCTAGGTGAATTTCCAACTATTCGGATTTTGAAGTGAAATTTTTCAGTCACGAAAAAGCGTTACGGCCGCGTGGAGGGGTAGACGATATATCGCGTGGTGAGCGGCGGCTTCGGCGGACGGAGAGAATAGATTGGAATCTCAAGTTTTTATAATGAACCGATTTGAAAAATTATTTCACTGTTGGGAAGCTAAACTATCCCCGGGTGACATAGGCTATATTACATTTTCAAAAAAAATAGGAATCCTTATTAAAACTCCAATAATGTAACCCAAGGTGTAAAAAAATTACCTAAAATATTCTTCGCGTGCGCTGCGAAAACTATTGATGATAGAATAAAATAATGTACTACGATTTTGCAGAACACATAATTATTTACAAAAAGTGTCGCGACAGCATATTATGTCTAACTATTATAGTTATGCCACAATAAGCGTTCTTTTTTTTTTTTTTTATTGAAATACCGCCGCCAGAAAAGGCTCTTTATTTGTATCTTGGTATTAATCCTTATTAAAAAAAAATGTAAGTATTAGAAAAAAGTTGCGTGGTAGCCGCTCACCCTGCTCGGCTAGCTAGGCAGCACCGTACGGGCCGTACGGGAGGGGAGTCAATGTCAAGAAATGAAGTGCCGTAGGTAGCGTAGGGTAGGTAGTGTAGATAGGCATAATTTGCAGTAAACCTGCGAAAAAAAAAAGGAAAAGGATTTCAAATTGGACAAGTACATTAACAATCTGCCCGTAAAACTTCAAGTTAACATTTTGTTGCGATTCGTTTTGCCACTTGTCCGTTGCTATTTATTTTTCCACTTGTCCGTTGAAGTTTCATTTCTACTGTGTCCCAGCACATTTTTTTTTTTTTTTTTAATTATTTCATTACGCAAAACTGGCTTACGCAGCAGAGACGGTCGGTGTCAATTTTTACATCCATATGGAACAACAAATAAGTCCCCTTTGTCCTCTACCAAGTAGAAAGCAGTACTGGCGCGGCGCTGATACGCTATTATTTCACAAGATGGTGTTTGAATTTCTAGGTTTTTCTTGTTTACCTTTGATCCTGAATTTTAAACCAACTAACAATAACATATTATTGCTATTTTGTTTGCAGTTGAAGATTCTAATAAACTACAAGGATCAGCATTTGAGCTCCTGTTGAAGTTGGCGAGTGAAGAAGGCTTGGAGTCTTTGTACCGTGGTTTAGCACCTGTGTTACAGTCACTCTCCGTTTCTAATTTTGTATATTTTTATACATTCCATGGTTTGCGAAAAATGCAGACCAAAGAAACGTCTGCATTAAAAGACTTGATGTTTGGTTTAATTGCTGGCAGTATAAACGTACTTCTTACGTCACCCTTATGGGTTGTTAACACTAGAATGAAGCTGGAAAAGACGTCCTATAATAGCTTGACAGAAGGACTTCTAGATCTCTTTAACAAGGAAGGAGCCAAGGGGCTATGGTCTGGAACAGTGCCCTCTTTATTGCTGGTCTCAAATCCAGCAATTCAGTTTATGGTTTATGAAGCTTTAAAAAGGCATCTAGTGTCCAAGGGTCTGTTTGATACCTTTTCAGCATTTCTTGTAGGTGCTGTTGCAAAAGCAGTAGCCACAACACTGACTTATCCACTTCAATTGGTGCAATCAAGGCTTCGCGCTGGTGCCAGTTTAAAACCTCTGTTTAGAGATGTGAAATCTAAACCCTTACTAGCATTCCGTGGATTAGAAGCTAAATTAATGCAAACAATCATGACAGCTGCTCTTATGTTTATAATTTACGAAAAGCTTGTCCGACTAGTACTAACGATCATGAGAGTAAGAATGGCTAGACATTGAAACGTTCACTGAGATCATAATACGGGAATTTAATTTATCAAACACATCAAGCAATTCAAAACCAGTTTTGGTAGTTTATTGCAAAGTTACGAAAACACAAGGTCGCGTATTTAGTCAACACTGTATGGGATTTAAAAATACACCAATCAAGGTTAATAAACCTAAACCGTTATTTTTGTGTTCTTAATCCAAATTGACAATTAATAACACAAAATTCTAAGGTCAGTTTTTGTATTACGAACTACGTCCGGAATAAAGTTCAGAATGGCTCGAAGGATTGCGCTTTATTTTTTTGATGATTTTTTGACAAATTAAACACACTATAATGTAGCGCTAATGTAGGTACACATGATTACCATGTAGGTACCTAAGTATTAATACGTAGATCGAGCGACCTCGACTGCCTTACATCAGTGTGTTATGTCGAGGTTATTAGAAAAACCATTTGTATGTATAAATTCAAGTTAAAAAAGAAGTAACAATATTATCAAAGTCCCCTTGAATGAACGATGCAATCAGAAAAGGTTTGAAGGAGATTGATTGTAAAATATTTTGTGCTCTCTATCTAGGTTTTTTTTCTATAAAAAAAATTGCCCACAGCATCAATGGACAAGTATGGTATATAGGTACATTATAATGCTCTAAGCGCATTTGTAAGCTTCCACTATTGCACCGACGAGCGACGCGACGCTCCCTATCGCACCATTTTCAAAATACCGCGCGTTTGTTGCACTTTCTTGTATACCTACGTGACTCAATAAAAAAAAAAACAATAAATGTTGTGGACTATTTTACGAACTTTTGATCGTATCCGTGTCCAAATATTGTATTTATTTAAGCAGTTGAACAGAGGTGTGAATGAAAACATGGCTTTAGAGGCAATTTCCTAGTTCAATAAACCATACATCACTTACGTCACGGTGTGACGTAATGATGATTTTTGGTCAGTAAATAAACATGTTTAATGGTTTAAGATATTAATAGGCTAAGATGGTTTTAAAGGAGGTGACGGAGTAAAACGTTTTGATTTATTGTTTTGTTAATAAAACGAGTTTTTAATAAAAAGCGCTTTTTATTTAATTAATAATCATTACACTAGTTTACAGCATGTTCCAATCGAGCCAGCTTCATATCTTCGGAAATCCTTATCACAACTTTAGTGTACTCCTTTACAAGGTCGTCTAAATCATTGTAAACCTGAAACATAACGATAACATTTTTGTTGTAAAATAAAAAAACCGGCCAAGTGCGAGTCACATTCGCACAAAGGATTCCATACCACTGTACCTAAAATATTTAGAAAAAAAAAAAAAAGTTTCGTGTATGAAAAATTAAATAAAGTTGGTCATTATTATTATTATTCATTTATTTATTCGAGTTACAATGACTCATACAATATTCAATACAACACACATACACCAAACAATACATTACATTACAATACAATACAAAAACAAAACAAAAACCCAGTACACTAACAAATTAATGGGGTCATTAAAGGGGTCCTTTAATTACCAACTTTATTTAATTTTACAATATAAATACACAATCTGTTAAAAGTTTAAACTGGCTACGTATTACGGTTCATGAGATACAGCCCGCTGACAGACAGACGGGTGGACAGCGGAGACTTAGTAATAGGGTTCCGTTTGGCACCCTTCGGGTACGCAACCCTAAAAAACTATTTCTTTATAACATTATAAAACAAACAAAACAATGTCGCATCACATAATGTGATGCGACATTGTTTTGAGGCCGACCTACTTATCTTTCAATGGTGACACATAGCTGGATAATGCTCGTGCATGAATTAAAAGCTACCGTTATGCGTGAACTAAAAACGGGTCTCAAATGCAAAATAGGGTCATAGTTTATGAGTACACGTAACTACGAGGGCGGGTCAAAAAGTTCGCGGAATGGAGGGGTTAGAGAGGGGAGGGGGCAGTTATTTTTACCTGTCGCTACTTGTTGACTCAATACAATTATAAATACTAAGTTTCACCCCAATCGGTTCATTAACCTTTGAGATATCGCTGGATAAACAAGTCAATCGGGAAGAAAATATCAACTATGGAGAAAATTGAGTATCGTGCCGTGATTAAGTTCCTCACTAAGCAAGGAAAAACGCCTCAGAACATTATGGAAGAAATGTTATCAGTTTACGGGGGACTCTTGCCCTGACAAAACAATGATTTACAAGTAGCATAGTCTTTTCAAGCAAGGTAGAGACTTAATTGAAGACGATCAGCGCTCAGGTCGGCCAATTGAAGCACCGTCCTCAGACATTGTTTAAAAAGTTGAAAAACTTGTTCTGAACATGCACGCCTAAAGAAGAAACAAATCGCAGAGATGACTGGAGTATCATCTACGACCTTTTTGAATATTCTCCAAGACCATCTTGGCATGTCTAAGGTCAGTGCAAGATGGGTACCGAGAATGCTCACACCGCTTCAAAAACAGCAGCGCGTCGAGTGTTCGCGCGAGTTTTTGGAGCTGTGTAGTGAAAACAGGATGAATTTCTGAACCGAATTGTGACTGGAGATAAAACTTGGGTTCATCACTATGAACCTGAGTCGAAGCAGGAGTCAATGCAGTGGCACAAAAAAGAAAGAAATTTACGGATGATTACGGCAATTTCTGCTTATTTTGAGGGCCTTGACAAATCATTTTTTTTCGTAGGTATAAAAAAAATATTTGAAAGGTCTGAAAAGTGTATTAGGGTTAATGCAGAATATATTGAAAAGGAAAAATAATTTCATGTTTAAATTCAAACCCTTTCATTCCGCGAACCTTTTGACCTCCCTTCGTAGACTAAAGGAAATGACCCGAAGTGGTAAACACAATAGAGTCACAACACGACATGTGCAGTAACTTGCAAATGTTTTATAGTACGGTATTACCGAGTTTTGAAATACTTATATCGAGCCGTTGACTGCGATGGCTTACATAGCCGTGAACTTTCAGAAAACTGCACGTCTGTGACGTCACGACTTGAAGTACGAGAACCGCCCTTACTGCTTCGACATTAAGACGCTGTCAATGTTAAAATGTTACCATGGACGTGCAGTTGACTGTTCCACGTTTGGAATTATGTACAGACTCAAGCTTAACATACAGAAAATCGGGGTTTCTGAAAGCCTGTCCTTAATGGTTGACCAACGTAATAACAACCAATTAAATGTATAAGTTGAGGCAAAACCGTCAGGGTACCCATTGAATGACTATTTCTTGAGGCCAAATTTAACTTAGATAGTTGTATTAATGATTCTAATGATTGTAATTCTGTAAATGCGTATTTGTTATGGTCGCGGATCATATTTTATTATTTTGAAGTTTCCCGGCTACCTTTGTGAAGGCCCCTTAACTTTAAGCAACCTTTATAAACAAGGGATTTAAAAAAAATATTATGATATACAGGATGGCAGGGCATCGACGCGAAAACTGTTACCATGGATTCAGTAAATGATTCAGAAAGACCCTGAGTTGGGATTTTTCGTCGCTTATTAAAAAAAAAACTGCTGTTTTATAGAAAATGACAATACCTACGCGGTCAAAAAGTATGGAAAAGCTGTTTAAAAAAAAAATACCGACGAAAAATTTCATCGCAGGGGGGTTCAGAATCATGTACTGAATCCATGGTAACAGTTTTCGCGTCGATGTAAATTACAGATAAATAGGGATGTAGACTGGGGAAAAAATCTATTTAGTCAGATAGATAATAAAAAAATATTAGACACGTATTTTTTGCTTTATCATATTAATAGAAAATGGTTTAGAAAAAACGCATTAAATTTTGGGAGTGGGGGCTCGCTGCGTCATAAGTCAGTACCTATAAAATCTACCGGGGAGTAACGTCATGCCACAATTTAATTCAATGTATTGCCGTAATCTTTTGATTACGTAAAAAAGACAAATACGTGTCCGATATTTTTTAATAATCTAACAGACGGACAAAAAAAATTTTGTCAATATCCCTATTGAATAGCTATTCTCACCTGCTGCACATAAGGGTCGGCGGTGTGATGCGCTAGCTCCGCTAGCAGCAGGTCTGCGAGGGCGAGCGGAGCGGCGCGCGGAGCTGCCGGCGAGTGCGGCAGCAGCACGTGCAGCGCGCGCCGTAACGCGGCGCAGCACAGCACGCCCGCCTCGGCCGCGCGCCCGCCGCTCAGCAGAGCGCGCACGCAGCCTGCGCCGTCCGCCTCCTAAGCATAAGTTATGGTTTAATGTAGGCTTCGCTGGTCAGATTAATACCAACACTTACATTTTTAACCATTATTAGTCTCAACGTGAACAAATTATAATTAGTCCTTGAAAAAGAATCATAGATGGCAGCATAGGTAACAATTATGAAATTAACAATCACTAAAAAGCGATAAACGGCAGATTTTGGCTGAAGTAAGATTAGAAAAAAATCAAAACTTCCTTGTTTATTGCTGAGAGATCTATTCAAACTCATAAATCTCGCATTTTCAACAAAAAAGATAAATGAAACCTTTTACTTCAATTCCAACCCATAGAATGATAAAGTAGTGTAGAGCTTTTCGCAATAGATGGCGTTTTACTCAATTTTGTCATCACGAAAATCAAACATTTTTTTTTATCTAGTACCTACGTTACATAGAATTAAAAGAAATCTATCAACATGTTTCTGGCAAGTACCTTTTTTCAGTTTTCTGATCTACTAAGCTTTCTATAAAAAAAACTTACCAAGTGCGTGTCGGACTACGCACAATGTAGGGTTCCGTAGTTAAAATGCATTAATCCCAAGAACAAACTTAACACTACAACAATAATATTGAGAGATTTAGTAGGTATGTTATTATAAGACCATAGACTTCGTATAGATTTTCCTGTAATCTATGAGTAAAGAACCATTCTCTGCATTCTTTTAAAAAAAAATGGCTCAATAGTGTGGAGATAATGGTAAATTTTCATCAATTTTCACAAAGATTTTCAAATTTTAAAGATTTTCTCAAATATCTTTAAAACTATTTAGTTTAAAATTATTTTAAAAAAATTGAGATCCTCGCAACAAGTCCTTTCATTTGATATGTCACACGGTTCTGTTTGTAAAACTTTTTTTATTTGCTTATTTGCCCCCAAATGTAACCCCAAAATTCCAAATTCATTTAGTTACGTTACACGTCCGTGTTTGGGTCACATAAATACATATGTGTACCAAATTTCAACTAAATCGGTCCATTAGATTCGGAGCAAATTGACTGTGACAGACACACGAGTGATCCTCTATGGGTTCCTTTTTTTTCTTTTGAAGTACGGAACCCTAAAAAGGATAGCAAAGAACGTTTTAAAAGTAGATAGCTAGTCTGTCAGTCAATGGTGCCGATTCTCTTGTCACAAATGCCTCTAAACTATACAAAAATTTAATTTATTCCTGTCAAACGACGATTTCCCATTCTGAAATAGACCTACGTGACACAACTTAACTATATTTTAGTTTGACAGCAATAAGATAGTACTGAGTTTTTAATTTAGTGAAAATGGCAATTTTGCTATTCTGAATTTGACGTTCTTCACCTAAAATTTTGATTGTAAAAAAACCAAACCAGGCTAAACCTGACAATTTTTTATCGCGATTAAAAAGGTGTGGGGTAAATTAAGAACTAAAATTCACAACAACATTTCGACTTCACGTGCAAAAACTTTTATTTTTTCTTTTGCTTATATCTCGAAAATGGTGCGTCCTATCGCAAAAATAATGAAAATTTCGATTCCCTTTATGAAACCCATAAACCCCTAAACCTGAACATGTAGGTAATATTTTTTCATGTTTTCCATACAAAAAGTGAAAAATTCCATATAAAACACGTCGAGGCAGTCCACCCGGCGCGCCTCCGGCTCTAAAAAAAAATATTGGGGTAGGGCAAACAAGTACCACGTGCAGTCGCGATTGTCAAATTCGATTTTAATTGTGTCAAAATTATTTTTAAATGTTGAACTTTTTTTTTTGTAGAATAGCTCCAATCTCATAGCCAAAGGTAAGGAATTTTAGTGATAGTTTAGTTAGTTATGTAAGTATGTTCTTGGGATAAATTCATCCCAACTACGGAACCCTTCATTGTGCGGGGTCCGACACGCACTTGGGCGGTTATTATTTGATGTTTTTAAAAATATTTACTATCTTAATGAGTTCGGACGAAGAAGGCGTGTTTTCAGTTTTAGGGTTTTAGCAATAGGTAGTAGATTTGGTAACGAGGAGAAGAAAATCTAGATTTAAGCATTGAAATACTAAAAACCCATAAAGAAGCATTCGCAGCAGAAAATTTCTAGCTCACTCACACAGAAATGAAACTATTCCGCCAACTCGAGATATTTTAGTTGTATTCTTATTACTTGTCCTTGAACGGACCGTACCATGTGCTATTTATAGAATCTACCATAATAAAACAACGCCATAAGTATCTAAGTCGACTCCTAGATGGCGTTGTAAAACTACAGTCTTTGGCAATTTGTGAGTCGCTGATGCTGCCATCTGTTAAAAAAATGGAGGAAGAAAAATAGCCAGCTCAATAGCCAGACTTAGGGAGGTTCATTTCTTTGTATGGGATTGGGTATCTGTACGTAGTATTATATTATCTGTGCCATTATTAAACGTCGTCTGTCGTTGACTACCTCCGTTGGTTTAGTGGTCACTAGCACAACAAGCAGTGTACAAAAAGCAGTGATTTGATGTTATTATTTCCATCAATAATTTCTCAGTAATGGGTAGAACTATGCGGGATAATTGCGTAACACACTTACAGTAACAATGGCTATCATTTTGAAAATTCAACCACCATTGCGTTATTGACGTTGCTGAGTAAACTAATTTTACGAACATATGAAGCAATGGACTAGCAATATCCTTCAAAAAAACATTCAGATTGTTATTGAAAGTGTGTTACGCAATTAGGATGCAAGATTATGGCAATACACTCGCCGGGCTACTACATAGTAACTTGAATGTAACTGGCGAAATGTAGTTTTTATTATACAGTTCTGCCTACCGCTTCGTGGAATGGAGGCGTGTTGTTGTGTTATTTTAGGTATCGTCCTAAAGTACCCGTCACGAGAAGCTATAAATTTTGTGAATAAATAACTTCTACTAAGTTATGTACGTAGCAAAAATCGATGCGTAGCAACAATTCGATCACCTAAAAAATCACAAATTCAATCAACTCAAAGCAACACACGTGTAATACGAAACTAACGAGCAATTTCACTGGAACTCAGACTCGTTCAGTACCACAAAACATTAGACGACGGCGTTTTATATCGTTAAAACATAACCCGACCAAGTGAAATTGCTCGTTAGTTTCGTATTATACGCATGTTGCTTTGAGTTGATTGAATTTGGGATTATTTATTTCGCTACGTACCTTAGTAGAAGTTCTTTGTTTACAAAATGTATAGCTTCTCGTGACGGAGACTTTACAAAACTATTATCTAGGGTATATAGGTAAAACCAATACTTACCATGTATCTTTGAAGGAACCAGTGTGGTAAGAACTGGCCAGTGCTTATAGCCCTCTTGAGGACCGTCAGTAGTGTTTCTGGGTCGGCGTCCTTCAGTCTTGGGTATAACGCGTCAAAATCGATGTTATCGCCTTCTATAATAAATAGTTACATATTTGATTAGCTTAAACAAACTGTTAAGGAGCTTGCTCATAGGATGTATGCTTACCAAGACCTACAAACGGTGGCTACAAATAGCCACGTAAATGTTTTAATTTTAATTTGAAATTTTGTTATTTTTAATTTGTATGTGTTAGTATTATAATTGTTTTCAATAGTGTTTTTTTATGGATCATGTGGTCTGCAATAAAGATTAGTATTTATTTATAAATTATTTCTGTCAATTTATAACGATACAAGCCAGGGTGCTGGGATTGGGTTTCCCATCGGCAAATTTTGAGGAGCTTTTAGGGTATGAGTTTCCAGAAAAAGATGATACAACTAACTTTTATAAAACAGACAGAAATCTAAGTACCAACTTCCACGTTTCTTACTTAAAAAATGACGAAGTTCCATGAAAATTTTCATCCCCTATTTTATAACCTATGAATTTTCAAACATTCTTCCATAGTGCTCACTTTCGTTACAAAAGGAACTCTTTTACAATATTTCATGCTCAAGACCCAGCGGTTGCAGTGCATTGTCAGTCAGGGAATTAATGAATTTAAGATTTTTCTGAAGTAGATTTTTAATAGCGTGATAAACTTACTAAGTAACGCTTGTTGCACTGGGTCCAACGAGTCGGGGTCTTCTTCACGAAGTTCTGCGGCCAATTCCTCGGGCCCGATAACCTGTCGACGACAATAAATGATGATATTTTTGTTTTTCTGAGTTGAAACTTGATTAGTTGCAACAATTTGCTTGAATTAGAAAAAAAAAAGAAGGTTCGTCGAGGATTTTTTTCAAAACCTATTGAGTTAGTAAAATAAGTGTTATTTTTTACTGATTGACATAAATGAATAGTAATTTATGTATTGTACGATCAACAGAACTTCAGAAGTCCAACGGAATTATGAAAATCGCCCTAACAGCTAAGAGCTACGATATAAAAGAGCTCAGAGATCAAAGCAAATAGTGAGCATGGAGTCCATGGACGTGTAAATGATCTACTCGTACTTATCAATAAGGCGAGTTAAGTGTGTGAAATTCTCAGTAACAGCACAGAGTTTAGAAGTTGGCGGTTTGATACCTCCGTGCCTCGGAAAGCGCGTGTCGCCCTTGGTCCTGAGCTTGATCTCCACGCGAGTGTTGGAGTGCTGTCCCATCGAACTGTGAGAGTGAGGGAAGCAAGGGTGCCCCTGTGTCTGCGCATAAACTCGTGCACTATAACATCTCCCGTAGCGATGAGGATGATGCGGTCATGAGGACTATTACTAGTGCAGTATACCTGCAGATGCTTCCCCTGCGCGGCCGGGCGCGCCAGGAAGGCGTGGTCGGGCTGCGCGAGGCGCAGGCACGTGAGCGCGGCGCCCAGGCAGCGCCGCCGCACGGCCGCGCCGCCCGCCCGCTCGGCGCCGCACCGCGCCGCGCGCTCGTACATTACTGCCGCCGCTATAGCATACAACACTCCATCAATACAAACTAGCAGTATCGAGACAAATTATGTGATCAGAAGGCAAATTCTCGTAGGTGTAGGGTGTACTTAGGTACACCTCTACCTACTCTTCGAGGAATACCGGCGGCAAAATATAAGTAAATTAGAGGTATTTTGACATTACGACTGAGATTAGAATGCGAACGTTCTTGAGAAATCGGGAATTGCTTCACTCATCACCAACATTTTTCTGAACCTTGGCTTGGTCGACCAAAAATCTAACCCCAGTAGATGAATACACTTTTAAAACATGATTTCACAACATTTCCTCTTTTTATATGAAAACGAAGAATTTTCAACATTTCAGTACGCGACCTATATGGTACATCAAGTTAAAAATAAAAACTTTTATAAGGCGAGAACTAGTTTTAATGGTCTGGCAATTTGAGTACTTTATGCGGCCTTCTCAAATGTCGCTTCTTTGGTATTGTTCCTCGAATCGTTGAGCTCCACCTAAGCTTTGAGTTGAACTGCATGATAACTGACAAATGCGTGCACTGACTGAACCGGTCCACTCAAATCTTGTGTGGTATAGGTGGGCAAAGTGTATCATTTTTGCGATTGGAACATTTGCATCTGGATCTCTGAAATGATCCGAATCATTAATATGTATCATTTGGATCATTTGAATCATCGACTCAAAGCATATAAAAATGGGTAACGACTTCGAAAAACTATGAGAGTATGAGTGATACACATTTCATTCGGTATCTCTTTCTGACTTAAATAGATTGTAATGTGTCACCCGCTCACTCGCGACTCGCGAGTCAGTTCAGTAGTACTGACTAAAGTAACGTAACTCAGCGTCTCAGTCTTTCTCTCTCGCTCACTGCTGCTTAGTCGCCTCGCAAGCAACGGTCGCGCGGAAAGAGCACAAAGGCAAAGTAATGATTCAGATTCAAATGATGCGGTTGAAATGTTGTTACTGAACCAATCTTTTGGAACACTTCAATGATCCGGATCAGCGAGTCGATTCCGTAAAGAGTTACACACGCCTACTGTGTGGTTCTTTACTTAAAAGAGCATTTCAGACACCAATCTACATGGTTTTCACATGATCTGAGTCAGATCATGTAAAAACCAATGGGGTCAGATTATCAGGTATCATTGGAAAGGCAATTTATTTAAATTTCAAAATAAAGCAATAGATTTGGTTTTTGTTTACCAGGGCATAAAAAAAGCAAGTCCTTTATAACAACTTAAAATCTGTGTTACCCCCCTAGCCCTGATGACTGCTTACATGCCTTTTCTCATGGACCTAATTAATGTTACAACAGTCTCTTGACGAATGTTGTCCCATTCTGCAACGACGGTATCTTGGAGGTCTTGGAGAGAGGTAGGGGCTGGATAACGTGCCCGTACTGGTCTGGACTTCGCGCCGGCCAGCGCATAACAGGGATCCCAACTGCTTGCAGATAGTCTCTTACAATTAATGCTGTGTGGCACCGGGCGTTACCGTGCATTAACATGAACCCACTGCAAAGAAAACCAACATAAGGGACCACGTGCTCCTCTAAGATCTCTGTTATATACCGAGGAGCAGACAGCGACCCTTGCCCGCCAGCACTTCCAGTCCGAAAAACACACAAGCTTCGTTTTGCCGTCGATTGACATGCCGCCCCAGAACATGCACGAGCCACCCCCGTATTCCAGTCTCTTGAATACAGGCATGTGCGAATCGTTCCCCTTGCCTCCTATACACTCTTCTAAACCTGTCGTTGCAGAAAAGACACACCCTCGTCTCATCCGAGAAGAGCACAGCCCTCCATTGATCTATTGTCCAATCCACATGGTCGCGGGCAAATTCCAACCGGTCTCTCCTATGCTGTGCAGTCAATTTTGGCCCCGAGGCAGCCCTTTGAGCTGCAATTTTCTGTAGTTGCCGTATAAAAGTTTTGTACAAACTAACCTACTTACAGAAATAAATTTGTGTGACAAGCTCTATAAAACTCGATGTGCCATATCAACTGCCACGTACTGTACTCATTGTTTAAGGGTCTGAACACGAAAACAAATACATTATTAAAAACTGTTGTTTTTTTTTTGCAATCAATAACAGTTAAAATAATAAAAACTTCATCGTATCAAACTTACCCTTCCTATAATGGTGTCGTGACACATGCAGCGCATACAAGAAGTCGTAATAAGGGTTGTGCGCGTGCGCATCGTGTAGCTTGGCGCGAGCGGCGGCCGCGCGCTCGGCGTCACTGGCCAACGCAGAACAAGAAACCAGCGCGCCCAACTCGCGACGAGATGCTATAACAATAATATGACTATGACTTTACTATGACTATGAAGACATTTTTCAGAATAGCTAAATTGTTATAATCATTTTTATATTTTTAATTTTCAATTATAGGTGGATGGAATGATATAAAGTGGTCGTTTAATTAAGATATGAAAAAAAAAAAAGAAAAAATGGTTTATTATTTTTACAAATACCTTAACAGCTAGTGATTGGAGTCTCCTTTTAAGCAAATAAGCCTGTGTTAGGAGAATCCGTTCTTCCAATATCTTAAATACTTACAATTTACTTGTTTTATTTTTGACTCTATACAAAATTATGCTAAATGAAATAAAATTATAAAGAAAAGAGAATTAAAACTAAAAACAAAAGACGCAGCCCGTATGCAGGCATGCAAGTATGTGAGTGACAGTGAGAGTGCGTGAATGTGAGTGTGAAGGTGTGTGAATGTGAATGAATTAGTGTGTATGCGTGAGGTTCAAAGGGGTGCGGGCATGCAGGCAATAAGCAGCTATTGGTAATAGCACAATACAGTGCGACGATTAAAGTTATGCGCCTCGGCAATCTTCCTCGATTAATATTTCTGAAAAGAAAAAAAAAGGCATAGAGGAATAGAAAGACTTAAAGTTATGAGAAAATGTAAACACAAATTTTCTAAGAGAGAAGAGCACAAAAGTACTCAACTCAAACCGCAAAGATAGTTCACATTTTCTTACGTTTTTTGGAATTTGCAGGTCAGTATCAGGTTCTATGTTGATAAAAATATGATTCGCGACCGTAACAAATAAACAGGGTATAAATATATAAAAAATCAGCTGTTCCATACATTTTGACGACGTAGGTATTCTATGAAAGAACTGATTTAAAAAAAAATTACCGACGAGAAATTCCAACGCAGGGGGTTTCTTAATCATGTTCTGAATCCATGGTAACAGTTTTCGAGTCGATGTCCCTGCCACTCTGTATATGTTTTTACAGAATTATAACCATTACAATCTTAAATACAACTCTTTTAACTTCTGAAGTTCGCGGGAGACCTTACCGCATCTCATTTAAACCAATTACAGGCACATTTGAATTGTCATGGAGTCGGTCATGAAGCTAGCTGTAAGTAGATGTAGAGTAACTAAATGTGGTAGGTGGTAGGTGTGTGTGAGGTGTGTATGGTTGTATCGAGTGTGGTGAGCAGCGTGGCGGCGGCGGCGTGTCTGGAGGAGGGCGCCGGGTTATATACGTACCGAGTGTGGTGAGCAGCGTGGCGGCGGCGGCGTGTCTGGAGCAGGGCGCGTGGTTGTATACGTACCGAGTGTGGTGAGCAGCGTGGCGGCGGCGGCGGCGTGTCTGGAGCAGGGCGCGGGGTTGTATACGTACCGAGTGTGGTGAGCAGCGTGGCGGCGGCGGCGTGTCTGGAGGAGGGCGCGTGGTTGTATACGTACCGAGTGTGGTGAGCAGCGTGGCGGCGGCGGCGGCGTGTCTGGAGCAGGGCGCGGGGTTGTATACGTACCGAGTGTGGTGAGCAGCGTGGCGGCGGCGGCGGCGTGTCTGGAGCAGGGCGCGGGGTTGTATACGTACCGAGTGTGGTGAGCAGCGTGGCGGCGGCGGCGTGTCTGGAGCAGGGCGCGTGGTTGTATACGTACCGAGTGTGGTGAGCAGCGTGGCGGCGGCGGCGGCGTGTCTGGAGCAGGGCGCGTGGTTGTATACGTACCGAGTGTGGTGAGCAGCGTGGCGGCGGCGGCGTGTCTGGAGCAGGGCGCGTGGTTGTATACGTACCGAGTGTGGTGAGCAGCGTGGCGGCGGCGGCGGCGTGTCTGGAGCAGGGCGCGGGGTTGTATACGTACCGAGTGTGGTGAGCAGCGTGGCGGCGGCGGCGGCGTGTCTGGAGCAGGGCGCGGGGTTGTATACGTACCGAGTGTGGTGAGCAGCGTGGCGGCGGCGGCGTGTCTGGAGCAGGGCGCGTGGTTGTATACGTACCGAGTGTGGTGAGCAGCGTGGCGGCGGCGGCGGCGTGTCTGGAGCAGGGCGCGGGGTTGTATACGTACCGAGTGTGGTGAGCAGCGTGGCGGCGGCGGCGTGTCTGGAGCAGGGCGCGGGGTTGTATACGTACCGAGTGTGGTGAGCAGCGTGGCGGCGGCGGCGGCGTGTCTGGAGCAGGGCGCGGGGTTGTATACGTACCGAGTGTGGTGAGCAGCGTGGCGGCGGCGGCGTGTCTGGCGGAGGGCGCGGGGTTGTATACGTACCGAGTGTGGTGAGCAGCGTGGCGGCGGCGGCGTGTCTGGCGGAGGGCGCGGGGTTGTATACGTACCGAGTGTGGTGAGCAGCGTGGCGGCGGCGGCGTGTCTGGAGCAGGGCGCGTGGTTGTATACGTACCGAGTGTGGTGAGCAGCGTGGCGGCGGCGGCGGCGTGTCTGGAGCAGGGCGCGGGGTTGTATACGTACCGAGTGTGGTGAGCAGCGTGGCGGCGGCGGCGTGTCTGGCGGAGGGCGCGGGGTTGTATACGTACCGAGTGTGGTGAGCAGCGTGGCGGCGGCGGCGTGTCTGGCGGAGGGCGCGGGGTTGTATACGCACCGAGTGTGGTGAGCAGCGTGGCGGCGGCGACGTGTTTGGCAGAGGGCGCGGGGTTTTATACGTACCGAGTGTGGTGAGCAGCGTGGCGGCGGCGGCGGCGTGTCTGGAGCAGGGCGCGGGGTTGTATACGTACCGAGTGTGGTGAGCAGCGTGGCGGCGGCGGCGGCGTGTCTGGAGCAGGGCGCGGGGTTGTATACGTACCGAGTGTGGTGAGCAGCGTGGCGGCGGCGGCGTGTCTGGAGCAGGGCGCGGGGTTGTATACGTACCGAGTGTGGTGAGCAGCGTGGCGGCGGCGGCGGCGTGTCTGGAGCAGGGCGCGGGGTTGTATACGTACCGAGTGTGGTGAGCAGCGTGGCGGCGGCGGCGTGTCTGGAGCAGGGCGCGTGGTTGTATACGTACCGAGTGTGGTGAGCAGCGTGGCGGCGGCGGCGGCGTGTCTGGAGCAGGGCGCGGGGTTGTATACGTACCGAGTGTGGTGAGCAGCGTGGCGGCGGCGGCGGCGTGTCTGGAGCAGGGCGCGGGGTTGTATACGTACCGAGTGTGGTGAGCAGCGTGGCGGCGGCGGCGTGTCTGGAGCAGGGCGCGTGGTTGTATACGTACCGAGTGTGGTGAGCAGCGTGGCGGCGGCGGCGGCGTGTCTGGAGCAGGGCGCGGGGTTGTATACGTACCGAGTGTGGTGAGCAGCGTGGCGGCGGCGGCGTGTCTGGAGCAGGGCGCGTGGTTGTATACGTACCGAGTGTGGTGAGCAGCGTGGCGGCGGCGGCGGCGTGTCTGGAGCAGGGCGCGGGGTTGTATACGTACCGAGTGTGGTGAGCAGCGTGGCGGCGGCGGCGTGTCTGGAGCAGGGCGCGTGGTTGTATACGTACCGAGTGTGGTGAGCAGCGTGGCGGCGGCGGCGGCGTGTCTGGAGCAGGGCGCGGGGTTGTATACGTACCGAGTGTGGTGAGCAGCGTGGCGGCGGCGGCGGCGTGTCTGGAGGAGGGCGCGGGGTTGTATACGTACCGAGTGTGGTGAGCAGCGTGGCGGCGGCGGCGTGTCTGGAGCAGGGCGCGTGGTTGTATACGTACCGAGTGTGGTGAGCAGCGTGGCGGCGGCGGCGGCGTGTCTGGAGCAGGGCGCGGGGTTGTATACGTACCGAGTGTGGTGAGCAGCGTGGCGGCGGCGGCGTGTCTGGAGCAGGGCGCGGGGTTGTATACGTACCGAGTGTGGTGAGCAGCGTGGCGGCGGCGGCGGCGTGTCTGGAGCAGGGCGCGGGGTTGTATACGTACCGAGTGTGGTGAGCAGCGTGGCGGCGGCGGCGTGTCTGGAGCAGGGCGCGTGGTTGTATACGTACCGAGTGTGGTGAGCAGCGTGGCGGCGGCGGCGGCGTGTCTGGAGCAGGGCGCGGGGTTGTATACGTACCGAGTGTGGTGAGCAGCGTGGCGGCGGCGGCGTGTCTGGAGCAGGGCGCGTGGTTGTATACGTACCGAGTGTGGTGAGCAGCGTGGCGGCGGCGGCGGCGTGTCTGGAGCAGGGCGCGGGGTTGTATACGTACCGAGTGTGGTGAGCAGCGTGGCGGCGGCGGCGGCGTGTCTGGAGCAGGGCGCGGGGTTGTATACGTACCGAGTGTGGTGAGCAGCGTGGCGGCGGCGGCGTGTCTGGAGCAGGGCGCGTGGTTGTATACGTACCGAGTGTGGTGAGCAGCGTGGCGGCGGCGGCGGCGTGTCTGGAGCAGGGCGCGGGGTTGTATACGTACCGAGTGTGGTGAGCAGCGTGGCGGCGGCGGCGTGTCTGGAGCAGGGCGCGTGGTTGTATACGTACCGAGTGTGGTGAGCAGCGTGGCGGCGGCGGCGGCGTGTCTGGAGCAGGGCGCGGGGTTGTATACGTACCGAGTGTGGTGAGCAGCGTGGCGGCGGCGGCGTGTCTGGCGGAGGGCGCGGGGTTGTATACGTACCGAGTGTGGTGAGCAGCGTGGCGGCGGCGGCGTGTCTGGCGGAGGGCGCGGGGTTGTATACGTACCGAGTGTGGTGAGCAGCGTGGCGGCGGCGGCGTGTCTGGAGCAGGGCGCGTGGTTGTATACGTACCGAGTGTGGTGAGCAGCGTGGCGGCGGCGGCGGCGTGTCTGGAGCAGGGCGCGGGGTTGTATACGTACCGAGTGTGGTGAGCAGCGTGGCGGCGGCGGCGTGTCTGGCGGAGGGCGCGGGGTTGTATACGTACCGAGTGTGGTGAGCAGCGTGGCGGCGGCGGCGTGTCTGGCGGAGGGCGCGGGGTTGTATACGCACCGAGTGTGGTGAGCAGCGTGGCGGCGGCGACGTGTTTGGCGGAGGGCGCGGGGTTTTATACGTACCGAGTGTGGTGAGCAGCGTGGCGGCGGCGGCGTGTCTGGCGGAGGGCGCGGGGTTGTATACGTACCGAGTGTGGTGAACAGCGTGGCGGCGGCGACGTGTTTGGCGGAGGGCGCGGGGTTTTATACGTACCGAGTGTGGTGAGCAGCGTGGCGGCGGCGGCGTGTCTGACGGAGGGCGCGGGGTTGTATACGTACCGAGTGTGGTGAGCAGCGTGGCGGCGGCGACGTGTTTGGCGGAGGGCGCGGGGTTTTATACGTACCGAGTGTGGTGAGCAGCGTGGCGGCGGCGGCGTGTCTGGCGGAGGGCGCGGGGTTGTATACGTACCGAGTGTGGTGAGCAGCGTGGCGGCGGCGGCGTGTCTGGCGGAGGGCGCGGGGTTGTATACGCACCGAGTGTGGTGAGCAGCGTGGCGGCGGCGACGTGTTTGGCGGAGGGCGCGGGGTTTTATACGTACCGAGTGTGGTGAGCAGCGTGGCGGCGGCGGCGTGTCTGGCGGAGGGCGCGGGGTTGTATACGTACCGAGTGTGGTGAGCAGCGTGGCGGCGGCGGCGTGTCTGGCGGAGGGCGCGGGGTTGTATACGTACCGAGTGTGGTGAGCAGCGTGGCGGCGGCGGCGTGTCTGGCGGAGGGCGCGGGGTTGTATACGTACCGAGTGTGGTGAGCAGCGTGGCGGCGGCGGCGTGTCTGGCGGAGGGCGCGGGGTTGTATACGTACCGAGTGTGGTGAGCAGCGTGGCGGCGGCGGCGTGTCTGGCGGAGGGCGCGGGGTTGTATACGTACCGAGTGTGGTGAGCAGCGTGGCGGCGGCGGCGTGTCTGGCGGAGGGCGCGGGGTTGGCGGCGGCTGCACACAGCGCGCGCGCCGTTCGTCCGCCCGCCAAGTGCCACTTGAACACCACCCACTGGAACATCGCCTGCGGACAAAACACACGACTAAAGGCCAATTCCCATAATAAAAAATGTAGGTAAACGCTATACAATTATTTGCAGACTGACACCGAGATTAGAATGTGAACGTTCTTAAAAATACGGAAATCACGGTGTTTCTGTATTTTTCAGCAGCGCCGGCTTTACTCTTCAGCGACACGGCGACGTCGCCGCGCCGCGTTAATATGTAGACTGAGCCATCGCCGTGCCGCCACCGCGCGCGGCGAGTGCGTCGTGTCGCCGTCACCTACGGGGAGCGCCGCTGGAGACTGGAGGGCGCCGGGGCATACAGAGCTCTGCGGGCGTCAGCTATTATAACCACTTACTTTGAATACCTATCTCTATCGATAAAGAAATCTAAATTCAACGTAATGAACTTTTATGAACTTATCTCGTAGGAGTGCGTATGAATAATCAGCATTTATCTACCACGACCTGTCATTTTGTTTCTTGTCTTGTCGTATCCCTCACTTTCTTATGCAGGATGTCAGAGAGACGCATTGAGCGATAGGCGAGAAATGGAAACCCGCATTAGGCTTCTTGTATACTTTCCCTTTCTATTTATTACTCGTAAGTTCTTAGGCAAATATAACTTTTTTTAGAAAAACTTGTAGGTACGTCATCTATAATCAAAAATAAAAGGGCACCAAATGCATGACCCGCCCGGGGCTCCGAGACAGTTAAGGTCTATCACCCCTCTGAATCCTTGTCACTACGTTTACTACTCCACACTCTTATTACCTAAAATAATCGCTGAGGCAATCTTTCCAGTATCAGCTATTTCTATACATATTATAAATTAGCTCGCGACCGCCCGTGCTTCGCATGGGTGCAATGGCGACATGTCAAAACATCCGTTGTGCGGTTTAGAAGAACAACCCGGTCACACAGCCAGACAGAACAGCGACTTTACATAGCCCATAAAAAGTTAGGATCACGCGTCAACATCCCAATTTTCATACAGTTAACAACAAAATGCAGTATGAAAAACTTGAGGCCCAAATTATACAATAACAAAATATCGTTCTGATCATCGCCGTGTGAAAAGGGCCTTACAATAAAATAAAAAAGTGGTCGATATTGTCTACGGTCCCACAATTTCTTTTGGATAGACTGTATATATGAAAAAAATTGTTAGTCCTTCTCCATTAGTGGATTTTGGACGTCCAAATACTTAATGGTTTTCAGCTTCAACCACCACCCACTGTCATCAAAGGACAATAATCGCAATAGCCGAGGAAAGGTCATTGACTCCTGTCTGGTGTTGCGCCACGCCGTCAACCATATGACGATATAATGATATCTTTTATAGTATTCATTTAAATGTTGTGATGTCCGGGCATATTTTAATTTTAATTAAATGGCATGTTAAATAACATATTTTATCGGATAAGAATTAATAATATACTGGTCAATATAGCTTCGAAAATACTTATTTTAATTTTAATTTAATTCTGAACGATAAAAATATTTACTGTGGGTCATCCTTAGAACATAGACATTTTTTTTTATTTTTATTTATGCATACAGTCTTATTACAGGTTCATTTTTGTTTTGTACCATTAAACCAGAAATGGTTTATATTGGTACTCACATTCGCTCTTAGAAAACTACTTAATCACTTAAATATAACTTGTATTTACTTATTATACATTATTCTTGTATATTATCCAGGCACGTACACTATTTGCCTATATTATATCAATAAGCAAACAATGTAGGTACATGAACAATAATTTGTACGTAACTATTTAAGCCGTAAACATCTATCAGTAAGTACGTGAGTCACACACGTAATATTTTGAATCTGAGCAGCTCGCTACTAGGGCCGCTCATTAAGACCGGCTTAGACAACGTAAAGAAATTCTTATACATGTTGCTTCGTTTTTATTTATATGAATTAGTGTTTTAAATTTGAAAATGTTTATTAAACTAAGTTATATAAGTAGTTGTAATAGTATTTTTTATATTTTTGCTTATAGTTTTTCGAGTTTACTTCGTCTTTTATAGATTTTGGTATTTCATTGTAAATTGTGGGAATTATAAAATTTACAGTTCGCCTACCATAATAATTTCTCGCCTGAGGTACTATTAGTTTATTTCTGGTGATACTTCTAGTGATTATTTTATGTGATATCGGTATTTGAATGCTTTTGTTATTAAATTGCTCAATCAAGAGGGCCATGTTAAGTCTCGTCTGAATTGGCAAAATTTTACAATATTTAAATAGTTCAATGACGTTATCTTTATATTGGTGTTAAATTTTTCTAGGTATGATAAGTTTTAAAAGTCTAACTTGCAGTTTGGAGATCCTTTCAGTATATGATTTAAATGTTCGCCTATAGCTCGTGATTCCGTATGCTATAATTGATTCCGCTAAAGCAATGTACATGTTGAGCAAGATTTTGAACGGAACTTTAGGTTTCAAAATGTAAAACTTTGCTAGTATAGCTCGCAACTTGTCACAGACTGAGAAGTCCAGCTAAAACGATTGTCTACGACTAATCCAAGGTAAGTGTGGTGCGTTACTTGAGCAATTGCCTCACATCGACATGTACCTGACAGAGTGGAGTGAAGACAACTGTGACTGTGTGCGATTATCTTGAAAGAAGTAATATGCTTTAGATGGCTAGAGTGGAAATGAATGATTTTGGTCGTACTTGTGTTAAGGACCAGTCCAGCATCGTGTGCCCATTTGGAAACTTGAGTAAAATCTTCCTGTAACCATTGAGCTGCTACTTTTACGTCTCTGTGGGTAGATACAAGGCATGTGTCGTCTGCATATTGATAGACGGAAGAGTGGTTAACCACATGTTCCATGTCGTTGACATATGTCAGGTAATGTAAGAGTCCAAGTACTGAGCCTTGGGCTGTTCCTTCAGTGACTTCAATGGCGTCACTGGTTTCATTACAGATCTTTACATTGTATTTACGGTTATTAAGGTAGTCCTTACACCATTTGAGTATTGGTCCTCGAATTCCAGAGTTATCTAATTTTGTCAGCAACGTGTCGTGTCTAAGGGTATCGAACGCCTTGCTAAAGTCAATAAATAGTAAGATTACATTATTTTTATCATTGAGATTCGTTGACCTCATCCGTGAATTTAGATAAAAGTTGTGAGGTGGACTTATTGGGTTGGAAACCATATTGTGTGCTGGACAACACGTCATTTTTTTACATAAAAGTCTGTTGTATCTGATTACAAACATATTTTTCAACTATTTTGTCGATAACAGGTAGAATAGTGATCGGTCTATAATTTCCATAGTCCGCAAATCTGCCTTTTTTTATGAATTGGGCGCACTACACCAGTTTTTAGTACTTCCGGGTATTTTCCTTGTTTGACACTAGAATTGATCAATTTGACAATAACGCCTGTCATCTTGTCACAAATGGATTTTACGTCAATACACCCAATGTTATCTACTCCAGGAGCTTTGTCTGTATTAAGGTTTCTAATAAGTTTACTAACACTGTTATTTGTAGCTTTCCTGAAGTACATTGATGTGTTATGGGGAAACACATATTCTGATTCGTTCAATAGACGACTGTTACATTTGGGCAAGATCTTCTTAACACTATTTCTGAATTCTGTGGCATAATTATCAGCTATTGTTTTTATTTCTACATTATTATTTTTGAAGGCTCTCAAGATGGCTTCGTCAACCGACTTTTTGTTGCGACCAGACAACTTATTTAGTATTTGCCATAGCTTTCTCGGATTCATTTTATTATTATTTATTTCTTCCAAATAATATTTATTTCTAGATTTTTCTATGATTTTATGAGTTTTGTTTCTTATTTTATTATATTCTAATCGCAGTATTTTTGAAAAAAAAATCCATTTTATAAATAATAGGTCCTTTTCTTTACACATTTTATTAATTTTATTATTTATCCATGGTTGTTTGTTTCTTTTACTGTTCTTATTAATTTTTCTTATATATTTTGATTCATCGTAACATTTATGAAATTGATTTCTTATGTAATCGTAAATTGTGTTTGGACACTCTGTATCATCTATTTCGCCCCATTTTATGTTGTTAAGTAAAGATTTAATTTTAACATTATCAATTTGTTGTATTGTTTTTGTGTCAACCTGTATTCGTGTTGGGTCAAGCCCAACGCACGACAGTATTAACATGCGGTGATCTGCCAGTACAGTTCCGAGTGCGGCCGAGTACAGGTCTAACGAGCGCGTTCTTCTAAAAATGTGATCTATACAGCTACGTGTAGTGTTATTTCCGCGTGCTTCAATTCTTGTGTAGTCAGATATCGCGCTCGTTAGACCACACTCGGACATGCTACTAACGAAGTATTCTCGAAATTTGTCGTATGTCTTTAGGTCTATGTTTACGTCTCCTAGCAAATAAGTATCGTATGATTTAATAGAAGAATTGGATAAGATACTGCTTATTTCCTTTACGAATAGATGTTTACTCTCGCTTGGTGGTCTATAGATTGCACAGATTTTTGCGCGGTACTTGTGAGGTGTAGTGATTTGACCAATAATACATTCACAGTGTATTAATGTGTGATTCATTGGTGTGAATACGTAGCCATCTCTGGCATAAATTATTATTCCACCGCCTTTTCTGTTTTTACGCAACTTACTGTGCATTTCATAGCCATCGATATTATACATTTGAACAGAGTTTTCATTTATATTAACTTCTGTTAAAATTAAGACATCTATAGTTACGTTGGATGAGATAATTAATTGAGTTAACTGACAATAATTTTTAATTATGGATCTAATATTTATGTGAACAATATTCAGATTAATTTGACTAATGGAAGGTATAAGCTTACTAAAAACATTAATATTTGCGCAGTCTAATAATTCTTGGTGATCGGGAGGGAGATCTGGGACAACTTATTTTAAAACTATTACCGATACAGATTTTGTCGTCCTGTCTGCGTTATGGTCGAAGGCCGGTCGATGTCCATTTCGCTCCTAACGACTGTAGGCTTGTCTTTGTCTTCTTTACGTAGCAGCACCTTTCCATCCTGGAACCAGACGTATTTATATGCCGGACGCAATTTTTGTTGGGCCACCCACAGTAGCGATTTATTAGATTTAGTAAGGGCGCGACGCAGGATCACTTTAGCCTTGGACATTTTAACAGGGGCTTCCGACACAATTTGTTCCAGCAAAATTTCTTCCTTTCGGGATGCTCGAACACTGTGCCTGTTCCGCTTGTTTCAACTCCACCTGGATGTTTCCTTCACGATCATTTCGATCTTCCACACGTTTAATATTTAAAATCTGTGATCTATCTAAGTTGAGAGTTTCAGCCAGCTTGACAGATATCGAATCAAGGTCTTCATTTTGAGCTTTAGTGATTCCGATCACTTCTATCACGTTATCTAGACTTTGTTGCTCTACATTACGCACATATTGTTTAAGTGAGCTGATTTCCAGCTCAAGCTGAGTTTTTTCTTTACTATGATGGGTGCACTTCTTCTCCAACTCCTGTATGTGCTTATTTTGGGCTTCAACAGTTTTTGTCAGTTCGTCCACTTTTATGCTGCAGAGGCTTACTGATACTTCGATAGGTTGTAATTCCTTCTTTAACACTTTTTTCAGTTCAGCTGTAATATCCTTCAGAAATTTTTCGCTATCTATGTTGCAGTTACCTAGGTTTCTGCTGGAGGTCGCGACTTCCTCTTCTTCGTCTTCCTCGTTCGGAATAAAGAAGGAAGATTTCCTGTTAGGCGAGTTGTGGTTGCATTCCTCACATATCCAGTCCAAGCTATCTGCATTACGAAGTGCAGATAGCTGTTTCGCGGTAAGACCAGAGCAGGCTTTCTTAGCATGAACAGTCTTAGCACATGATCTGTATTCCAGTCCTGGCGATCTGCTGGTTATTCCTTTATTGCAATTATAACATTTGGTCATTTTGGTTAGAGTAGGGGGTAGTTACCGCACAGATAAGTAAGACGGCAAAACCGAACCGATACGTACGACAGAGCGTTAGCGAATGACATATGCTATATGAATTGAATAAAACCTGAAATTAAATAGAAACCTTCCGGAATACATTCTCTAAATTATGTTGAATGCCTCATCAAAATCCGTTGCGTATTTGAGAAGAACAATGCGGACTTTCTTTTATAATATGTATAGATTAGGTATAGTAGGTCAGTAACTTTTCGTGTCTGGCTGTGTGACCCATTGATGTGACCATGTTGTTCTTCTAAACTTCAAAATTGATTTTAATGTGGTTTAAAGGTAAACTCCCAGCGGCACCGAATCCCGCTGGGAGTTTACCGGTTAACATCATTAAGAGATTTTGACGCATGAACATTCTAGCCCTCGACAGTCGAGAAACTAGCCTTATATAAACGAGGCTTTATATGTGTATGGAACATGGCCTGGGCACTTTTATAGACATCGAAGGAGCTTTCGACAAAACCAACTTCTCCAGCATCAGCAGCGCCCTCTCCAGACATGGAGTAGAACAGGTACTAACGGACTGGATTACAAACATGTTAAGCAAACGAGTGGTTCGCCTTGAGGATGAGCGGCAGCTGGCCATGATAGCTAGAGGCTGCCCTCAGGGAGGAGTTCTATCTCCCCTCCTGTGGAATCTGGTGATTAATGACCTCATCACTAAACTCAACGCCAACCGCTATTACACGATAGGCTATGCAGATGACCTCGCAATCCTTGTATCAGGGAAGGTGACGGGAACGATCTGTAACCTCACGCAACAAGCACTTCGTATCGTAGAAAGTTGGTGCAGGGAATTTGAACTATCAGTGAACCCCACTAAAACTGAACTAGTCATGTTTACCCAAAAACGAGCATTAGGCCCCTTCCGCCTACCCAAACTGTTCGATACAGAACTTCAGTTGGCCAACGAGGTCAAGTACCTTGGAGTCATTCTAGACGCTAAGTTGAACTGGAGCAGTCATGTTGACAACAAGCTAAACAGGGCCTGCATCACCTTCTGGCAATGCAGGAAAATGATAGGTAAGAAGTGGGGCCTATCCCCCAAAATCATACTGTGGCTGTACACAGCTGTGATCCGCCCCATGGTCACTTACGGGGCCGTGGTCTGGTGGCCCCGCACTATGCTGGTTACAACTTGCAACAAACTACAACGCCTGCAGAGACTGGCCTGCGTTGCGACCACTGGCTGCATGAGGACTACTCCGACTGCAGCAATCGAAGCCATGCTGGGTCTAACCCCGCTCCACCTGTTTATACAGCAGGAAGCGACAATGGCGGCGGTGCGTCTTAATGCAATTAATCTCTGGGGTAAGAGAGAAACACAACACACCGCGCTGCTTGAGGGACTCAATACTGAGTTCCCTATTACGAAAGCCATAAATGACCGGGTACCCAAACAATTTATCTTCGATAAAAAATACAGGATCCAACTTCACGAGGATTGCCGATGCGAGGGTTTGCGCCCCGCAGAGCTACGAATCTTCACGGATGGATCCAAAACAGGTAGTGGCACAGGTGCTGGAATCTTTTCGGAAGACTTCAACATACACATAGCCACACCATTGGGAGTCCATAACACAGTGTTCCAGGCCGAATGCATGGGTATATCTCTTGCCGCGTTAGCCATAATGGCCAGGGAAGTTAAGGACCACTCGATACGTATACTCTCAGACAGCATGGCTGTTCTGCAAGCGCTAAACAGCCACACTATTGACTCTGGGCTGATATACGAGTGCCACCAGCGCCTTAACCAGGTGGGTAGCCTCAATAACATTACCATTCAATGGATTAAAGGACACAGCGGTTCGCGGGGCAATGACGCAGCCGACGAACTTGCCAGAAGGGGGTCGAGCATGGCACCAGTGGGCCCCGAACCCATTGCGCCACTCCCCTTCGGGTACTTACGCACTCTGGTAAGGAAACGAACCAGGGACCAACATCACAAACTATGGTTGGATCACGGAGAGTGCAGGCAGGCTAAGGAGGCACTCCCTACAATTGATGGCCGGCTCACGAAAAAGGTTCTCCGACTAACGAAACAACAGCTGCGTACAGTCACAGCAGCTGTAACTGGCCATGGGTCATTTAATAAACACCTCTTTGTAATAGGAGTCACAGACAGTCCGCTGTGCAGAGCCTGCATGGAGGACGACGAGACAGCAGCTCATGTGCTGTTATGCTGCCCGGCGGTCGACGCATACAGGGCAAAGTACTTCGGTAACCCAGGTACCCTACGTGAGATTGTCAGTGACACCAAGGCGTTGCTGGCCTTCTTTGAGGAGCTGGGGTGGATCGAATAACCGATTTTCCCACCCGTACGCAAAATACGCGCTTAGACGTGGAGTTGCGGATACCAGCCCGTATTACCTATTACCTATGTGTATGGAAGAAGATCTTGGCTGTGGTATAGTTGTATTCTGTATTTTGTCTTTAACTAATTTAATTGGCCTTAAGACTTTATTCAGTTTTTACCGATGTATGCAATGCTGAAGTTAACATAAGAACTAAAAATTATTAATGGAAACCGTGGTTATGATTCGCCACTCCATTTTCATTTTTTTTTTATTGAACTTTACTCACCAAGTTTGGATCGTCCTTATCGGCAATGCTGATGGCAGTTTCAGCGAGACGAACTACACATGCGCCCGCGTCATGTATTTCAAACAATTTTATCACCTGAAAACAGAAATGTTAATTTTGTAATAGTCGCCATTTGAATTTAAATACAAGAGATCGATATAATCGACGAAGTTCAGTTTTTTTAAAAGTTTAAACACTCGACTTTAGAGTAGGTTGTCGTTCTCGCAACACGTGTAAGTACGGTAGTTTATGAAACTATAGCAACTTGCGTAGATGTTTTTCCACTTTTTTTAACCGACTTCCAAAAAGGAGGAGGTTATATGTTCGACGCGTATGGATGTTTTTTTTTTTTTTTATGTATGTCCGTCGATTTCTCCGTCAATTGCGGACCGATTTAAAAAATTCTTTTTTTGTTTGAAAGGGCATGCTCCCGGATTGGTCCCATATAAATTTTATTAACTTTGCTTGGATAGTTGAGTAAGCTTCAATAATATGTATTTTTCCCACTTAGTTTATGTGGATGATATGATGATTCTTTCCTGTGACTGTTATTGACAGAGCAGGTACTGGTATTCGAATTTTTGTGTGGGGTATGTACCACAAATAAAAAGTGAAAAATAAAAACTTTTTACAAAAAAAAACAACCGACTTCCGAAAAAAAACACTACAAAGTGAAAAATAACTTTAATTTCGGAAGTCGGTGGCAAAAAACGAAAATTCAAAACCAAAGGACACCGACTTCCGAAATTAAAGTTATTTTTCACTTTGTAGTGTTTTTTTCGGAAGTCGGTTGTTTATTGTTTTCTAAAATAATTGAAACAAACCTTCATATAATACAGAACGAGGGCTTGATGCTGCGTGAGTCGGGCGTCTGGTGCGGCCACTAGTTGTCTCAAGAACGGTTCAGTGCTCACGCCCTTAGCTGCCTTGCAGAACGCGGTGTATGCGTTCTCAGCGTCATCTTGGTCGAGTAGAGCGAGACCGAGAATGAACTGACCTGTAATTATAATTGTATTTGTTTATGTTATACAAAAACATGTGATGATACATAAATTGAGGTACCCTCAGTAAGTTACAATAATAGTTCTGTAGGAGCTGTCTCACTCTTCCTTTAAGTGAAATGTTGGAATAGTTTTTATCAGTAATCATGATCGTTATTTAGCCGAAAAACGTGCCGTGCTAGAGATAGGCCTCACAAGCATCGCCACATCGAATGGTCCTGTGCTCCCCGCATCCAGCTCATTTCCGTGACCTTCACCAGGTCGAGCTCAGTCCAACTTGTCCCTGGCTTACGCACAGCTTTCTGTAGTATATCTTCCAAAAAGGTATATTATGCTAGGTATGGTATGTCACACTAGCTTAAGACAGAGAGGACTGGAAAGGAGAAATCGAGGCCTTCGCCCTACAGTTAGACAACATAGAATTAATACTTAATAAAAATCTTAAATTCATTTATTCACAGACAGACAACGCACTGCCTGAACCGCTGGGTCTAGAAGCATGTTATTTTGCACAAAAGTTACACCCCCCCCCCCCCTCCAGGGATTAAATAGGTAGGGGATTAAACTTCGTCTTTTTGCGGATAGGAAATCCCATCGGGCTCACGGCTTGTAAAATGCATAATAACATAAATTGTTTACTAACGTGAGCAGGCGTTCCACTCGCACCAGGGCTCTAGCATGTTGACGTAGTTCTGTACCAGACGCGGCTGGTCGATACTGGCCAGCCACCAACTGAACTCGAAGCCTCCGCTAACTGCCCAGCTGTGTTTGCGTTCAGGAAAATTATTTGGTCGTGTCACAGGTGAATACAGATGGTTCACTCTGGTATGAAGTTACAAGTAGGTTAGCGGTGGGCTCGACTTGTTTAATTTAGTGGCCGTAACGTAGTCAGAAGATATAAGAGTTACGCGATAGGAAGAGAGGCCACTTCTAGGTGAATATAACTGTAGATAATTAGCGCTGTGCGACCTGAATTGCACTTTATTGTGTCGCAGCAAGAGTCGCTTTTTATTTTCATGATTTTACGGAGTGAACCATCTGTACTAATCTGTGGTCGTGTTAAAGTTTAAATCCTAATACAGATAGTGCGATCCATGAAGACGCGCTCCACTCCGCGATTACTGTACTGTAAGCTGTATTTTACTACGGAGCGGAGCGGAGTGGGGCGCGTCTTCGTGGATCGCACTGTCTATACACAGTTCGCAAAAGGAATTCGAGCGCGTGTCGCATACATGAGATAAGACTCGTTGACTCGGCGTTAGCTGCGCCTTTGTGCAGCTAACGCATTACTATATTTTTATATCGCAATATTTTTTTTATGTACACGTATGAAATAGTGTAGTAAAAGGATACAGTTGATGAGCCAGATGATACGCCAGCAGCGGCAGTGCCTGGTGCCACGTGGTGGGCGCGCGCGCGGCCCGCAGGTGTGTGCGCGCGCGCCGGCCGCCCGCGGCGCGCACGTAGGCCCACACCACGCCGCCGGGGGACGCAGAGCCTATCTCTGCGCCGCCCGCTTCTGCGCCTAACGCGCTTAGCTTCAGACGGAACGCTTCTGATGAACCTGCCGCCCTATACACATACGTGAGTCAATTTTATAAATCATCTTTCATAAGCCGACTGTCACCTGACTGACTCAGACATAATTTGTCATTGATAATATTCAAAAGATAATGGGAAAAAAAAAACGTTTAAAGCTCGAATTACGTAAGCAAATGTTGCGGAATATCATTTCAATTTTCATGTTACTAGAACTTTTACTGACACAAAAACATGTACCTGAATACAATGTTTACAATTCATACGAGGTTTTAAATTAGCATGCACAATTATTTGTTTGAATTCATGACTGATTAGTTAGACATTAACATACAGCGGTTGCAGAGTAGCAGCTCTCAGCCACAGCAGCGCGCGGTAGGCCTGCCAGTGCACGGCGCAGTGGCCCGCGCCCGGCACGCCGCCCGCGCCGCGCCACGCGCCCAGCGCGCACATGGCGCCGCGGACCACGCGGGACCTGCGGGCACATATGACATGATAGATAATGCATCGCAGGTGAAGGTGTATAAGCTGCTATAAGATGTATTTCGCACACTTTTCGGCGTATTGCGTAGTAGGCCATGCATTCGTTAAAGGTTTAAAAAAAAAGATATGTTAATCATTTTTAAATGGAATATTTATTTATAAATAGAAATGTTGTAATAAAAAACTTGGATTTAGAAAAAGTTTGGCTCTGTGGAATGACGGCATGGAAGAGGGAGAGGTTTCGAGCAGTTCGGCACGACCGCTAGAATTCGGCTTGAGATTGTGACGGGCCGATATACTGGCAATACAAAACATGTTTGATCTTCTCCACACATTGCCGTCACACCGCGCCTTTTGTTTTGTCTATTATGCCAAGTTTAGTTGCGTTTACCGGAACGTCACGTTGGTATTAATTTCGGTTTTGAATAATCTTATTCTCGGTGAGGTCCCAGTGACGGCGGCGGTGGAAAAACGCCCTAAGACCACTGGGCGCTCGCGGCCAACCCTTATAGAGATACACTTGAGACTTAGAAGCAATACTTGGAAGTGCTTCTCATATTATGTTTTTGCACCCAAAGTACGTTGCTATGACATCGAAAATTACGTTAAAACATCACTCTTCCGTCGCCGTTTAAATGTGACGCTAGACTAGCGCATAATGCCTAAGTAATAAGGTGTAAGTTGTGAACTTCGTTTCCGTACCTCATCTCAGCCATCTGTCGTATCGCCTCAGTGACTATGGCCACACCGAGATCGCTCGCCAACAGACCATCATATTCGCCTGTATCTTCTTCATCATCTGCGGAAACATACATTTTTTTGTTGTTTATTTTGGCTGATGGACTACTCTAGTGGAAAATGTATAAAGAAGCAGTCTAGAATCTAGTACGTTTCACAAGACTACCTCGTTCGTCCCTACATCTGATAAAACAAATATTATAAAGTAGTAACTTACTTTTGGTGGTATCAATTTCAGGTACATCCAACCTCAGTGCATCGTTTAATTCGAGCACAGCACTCTGTAGGTCTTTGATCGGCTCCAAAATCGACGTGAGGTCATCTATCTGATGCGGAGTTAGAGTCTGAAATATATAGTTATTTATCGTATGGGGCTCTAGATTAACTCGATAAAACTCAGATCGCATTAGGGTAGCTATACTCGTATAGTCCGTTCCAAAAGTATCTGATGAAAACAAATGGATCAGAAAACGTACCTGTGGAAGCCAATTTGTAGTGCCACTTACAAATTGATTGCTTTGAATTGATTATTTCAATACTTAAATTCGAAATTCTAATCTTAAATCACCCTAAAGAATTTTATAACCTTAATTCTAGGCGATCATTTCTAGGGTTCCGTACCCGAAGGGTGCCAACGGGACCCTATTACTAAGCCTCCACTGTCCGTCCCTCTGTCTGTTAGCGGGCTGTATCTCATGAATCGTAATAGGTAGACAGTCGAGATTCATAGATTGTGTATTTCTATTGCCGCTATAACAACAAATAATGAAAATTAATAATTCAAGGGACCCTTGGATTATTAATTTTTCATACTTACATAAAATGTTTTTTTCGGTGTTTTTTGGTCGATCTTAATACGGTACTTTCGTCTGCGAGTTCGACCCGCACTAGGCCGATGTTTCAATTACAATTTAATTATGTTGTTCAAAAAATAATTCTTGAAAAAAATGGTGAGATATAAAGTTGAAACCGCCTTAATACAGATGATTGCATAATAACTAATTCCCTTTATTGAGTGGTTGTGTAAGAATTTTATTTGAACAGAGTTTGTTTACACTTTCCTCAAATACTTTTGGAACACACCATACACAATAAAAATTAAAAATAAAATAAGTTTATTTCAAGTAACTAAACTCATATACAGACATTCATAAAATGATACATACAGGATAACAAGCACAGACAAAAACGAACACTCACAAAATAACAATATGTCTGCTGCAGCATTGGGCATAAGGGCAATCCAGTCTGTTGGCGATGATCGTCAGGACGGTGTTGGCGCTGCCCCGCACTCTGCGCACCACAGACGCGCACCGCGTGCGCATCGTCGCGTGTGCGCGTTGGTGCGCGCCTCCGCGCACATGCCCGAGGCGCTGCAGTGGCGGGGCAGCCCCACCACCGCCCTGAACGCATTATTAAACTGGACGCGGAGGGCGCTGTATGCCGCACGAGTATACTTTGCCCAGAGGCTGCACGTGTAGAGGGATGTACACTAAGCTCTAAAGAGCGTTATTTTTACCTCCCTCGAACAACGCACAAACCTACGCGCTATCATATTACCTCTAACTGACAACGCCCTCCGCTCCCGCTCAATGTCCGCAACGTTTTTTAGGTCAGCTGTAACAATGTGACCCAAAGTACCTGAATTGTTCCACTTTTTCAAGTGGTGCATTATTTATACAAACAGGGGGTACACTACTCACACTACTTAGACTAGCCCCAAACACCATGAATTTACTCTTCCCTGCATTATATTTCAACACATGGCTCGCGGCATACTTTTCACAGGTCTCCATCAATTTCCTAAGACCGCAGACCGATGCGCTCAGCAGCACCATGTCATCAACGCAGCTCAAGTTATTGACGCATACTCCATCCACATGGCATCCAACATGCTGGCTGCTGAGCCCAACGATCAGGGCGTGCACATAGAGGTTGAAAAGCGCAGGGGAGGTCAACCCCCCTGTCTCACCCCGCACTCCAACCTATAAGGTTCTGACATTACACCCGCCTATCTGACGCTATTGATCTGGTGTCTGTACCAATATTTGAATACGTTCGAGAGTAATACTTGTATCTGTGAAGTTAAGGAGCAGTACAGTAACACGCAGCAGCAGGTGCAGCAGTCTCGGCAGCAGGCGGTGCTGCGGCGCGGCGCACGCGAACAGTACAGTAACACTTACGGGCGCGGGGTTGTCCTGCGCCTGCGTGTTGGGCGCCAGCAGCAGGTGCAGCAGTCTCGGCAGCAGGCGGTGCTGCGGCGCGGCGCACGCGAACAGTACAGTAACACTTACGGGCGCGGGGTTGTCCTGCGCCTGCGTGTTGGGCGCCAGCAGCAGGTGCAGCAGTCTCGGCAGCAGGCGGTGCTGCGGCGCGGCGCACGCGAACAGTACAGTAACACTTACGGGCGCGGGGTTGTCCTGCGCCTGCGTGTTGGGCGCCAGCAGCAGGTGCAGCAGTCTCGGCAGCAGGCGGTGCTGCGGCGCGGCGCACGCGAACAGTACAGTAACACTTACGGGCGCGGGGTTGTCCTGCGCCTGCGTGTTGGGCGCCAGCAGCAGGTGCAGCAGTCTCGGCAGCAGGCGGTGCTGCGGCGCGGCGCACGCGAACAAGCGCCGCTCCAGTTCTGCCGCCGCACCAGCCGCGGCTCGCTCCCAGCGCGCTCCTGCCACTACTACGCGAACTGCGTCCGCTGATAGCTCGCCCATTTCGCCACCTTAACCAAATACACCGTGCGGTGCGCCAGTTTTACTAGAGCCGTTGCGTTAGAATTTAAAGTTTGGGTTAGCGCGGGGTATGATACCGGGTCTGATCGGTAAAAAAATAAAAGAACACTTATTGTGGCATAACTATAATACAAGTAGTTAGACATATGCTGTCGCGACACTTATTGTAAATAATGATATGTTCTGTAAAGTCGTAGTACAATATTCTATTATATCATCAATAGCTTTCGCAGTGCACGCGATGTAAAGAATATTTTAGGTAATTTTTTTACACCTCGGGTTACATTATTGGATTTTTTATTTTTTTTTAAATATAATATAGCCTATGTCACCCGGGGATAGTGTAGCTTCCCAGCAGTGATAGAATTTTTCAAATTGGTTCAATATAAAAACTTGAAATTCCAATCTATTCTCCCCTTCCGCCGCTGCCGCCTCTCACCACGCGATATATCGTCTACCCCCTCCACGCGGCCGTAACGCTTTTTCGTGACAGATAAAATCCTAATACCGTAGTCTATATAGAAGTTTCACTTCAAAAACACATACGCTAAGAACATAGAACCTCCTCCTTTTTGGAAGTCGGTTAAAAACTATAAAATGATCAACGTACCACCATCGAGCTTTGGTACGTCCGGTGATAGCATCATCCTCTCGAGCGGCTCTAGTTCACAGATGAGCGATATTCCAGCGCGACGCACAACAGCACACCACCAACCGCATTCCACGTCAGATTCCTATGGTAAACAATAAAAAGAGAATAGTTCAACTGCATTCGTAGCCTCTTAAGTTGAAAACAATATGAACTGGAATTACTAAAATGCGCCATAACAGCAATATTCAAACATATTTTAGAGAGTGAAATAAAACACGGAAAAATGGAGGCCTATTTACTTGTTTCGACACCATGAGCCCGAGTGGTTTCTGCAAACTTTCCATATACTGCATGCACCAACTGTACAAGTCTGACCAGCATCTGAAACCATTGCGAAACAAAACTTGGTAAATACTGATAAGTAAGAGCGAAATCATACACGAATCAGCAATTATTGTTTGTATTTCTATTTCATTCGACTGAAGGTTCATTTTTATTTCATTCCACTGTTCACACGACAGCACCAAAATTGTATAGGAATGAACGTTCGTCTACACCTTTCATTTAATTTTCGATCATTCGGTAGGTGAGTGATAGATGCCGAATTAATTTTTCACTTTTGATTCATTATGTGATGCCGGTAAAAGGTGCCGAAAGAACCGCAAAAATGTCCAAAAAGTGAAGCGTCTGATATATATCGGCTTTAGAGGCATCATTCGCTAGAGCGAGAAGCCCACAAGCAAATAAAGACAGCGAAATGCTAATTCGTGTTTACATTTGATTACACCCCAGATCTGCCATGAAATCACATTATCATCAAATAAATTTACGAATAAAATCCATAATAATAATATTCTTCAGAAAGTCAAGTGCGTACGTACTCGCATCCGGCGTGTGAGTATCACCAGATTTATGAACCTAAACCTGAACCGACCGTAGCAGGTGTCATTCTGTTGTTTCTGCCGACCCCCAAGGGAAAAAGGTGTGAGTTTATGTAGATTTCTAATAAATACTTGTGCATGAGATGCGCGTGGTCTGGCGAGGCGGTGCGCGCGGTGAGGTGTCGCAGGCGCGCTTGCACGGCGTTGGCAGCCGCGTCGCCGAGGTCGCCCTCGCCACCCGTGTCGTTACTGCCCCATGTACGGTTGTAGATCTGGTAACCAAATGAGAATTTACAAAGAAAAAAAACACAGTACCGTATACAAGATACACATTTGTACAAACTACGAGTAACATAAAATAAAATATAGGACGACGACGTCTGCCTCACGGTCGCGCCAAATAGGTTAATTTCGAAACATTTTCGAGTCCGGAACGAGATTTCGATTGATTTTCGAATCTGACAGAGAACTAATCGATATGTCATACAGCACATGATGATCCGTGAGATTTTAGAGGCAATGCATTATCCAAGATCAGAATTTGAATAACATAAATCAATTTGTCAAACTTGGTCACTTTTGGGTGGGTACTCATGTGGAATGGTATACTATTACTAGTAACCCTCCCCTACTTCGCACGGTTTTTATGAATTGACAAAAAATCTGAATAAATGCTCTAAAGTCTAAATGACTGTGAAAACCGATTCATAATCCATTGTGTAGTATAGAAGATCTAAGCGGTCACACATACTGACACGAAAACCGACTTTGTTTTTTACTATGTATACATGACGTGATATACTTACCACAAGAGCTTTTCTGATGACTGCGGGCGGGAACAGGCCAGGCGCGAGCAGTCGGTCGCGGTACTGTTGGTGTGAACCTAGAACGGGCAGTGGGCCCGCCGCCTCGCGACCTGCCACCGCGCGCCACCATGCTTCGGGGCCCACAAATACACCTGGGAAGAATAAACATTTAAACATATTTCTTTTGAGGTTGAGATAGATGAGAGTAGATGCTTTACTATTGACATAAGCAATACACCTTATTATCAGTGCAATTAAGTGTTAAATCGAGTAAACATCCACGCAGTAACCAAACGAAATCCCGCGCGTAAACGAGCATGCTCGCGTGTGCTCGTTTACGCTTTTATAAAGTTTCAATGTCAAAAACAAATTCTCTGCTTTGTGCTTTTTTGGGTCTGCACTGCGCAGTGGCGGACTAACAGGGGGGCGGAAGGGGCGGCCCACAACGGGCCTCCAGTCTTGGGGGGCCCCCAAATGCCTCCGCGTTCCCCTGATCATGGGCTCTCAACTCGAACAAATTATAATTAGTCTTGAAGAAAATTCAATAGATGGCAGCATAGGTAACAATTATGAAATTAAAAATCATTAAAATCGTTAGACGACAGATTATGGCTGAATACTAAAGCTCCGGCGTGATTTTTCCCGACATCTCCAACAATCATCGTCATAGATTTTTCTAAGTATGCAATGACATGTAAGAATGTATGATTCTAGCCACGATTTCAATTTCAAATTGACTAGTAATATGTGATCAACAACAACTTATTCTAAGCGTTTTAGAGAAAAACCCAGAGGTGGCTTTACCTATGGTGCAGGGTGTGCAGCGCACACGGGCGCAGAGTCTTAGGGGCGCCGAGCGCTGCTCGCGACAACTTTTTAATCAAATTTCAAACAAGACCAAAACTTTTTGACTCTCTAACGTTTGTAGTTGGAGATTTTTTGTTAGTTAGTTGATTAGTTGTTAAAATTTCGAGCTCGCTTCGCTCGCTCATGCAACCTTACGTTCTTTTTTTATTATAATTCTCTGCGTAAATCGACAATGTATTTTCTATTTATATATGGGTGGTCAAAAGAAAAACTGACTTATCCGGGACGGGGTGTTAAATTTTCGAGCTCGCTTCGCTCTTGCATACTACATTTTCAAAATATTCTGTATAGGTCAACAAAGTAATTCCTATTTCTGTATAGAAGTTTAAAAGATTTTTTTAAAATGCAGTGTAAAAATTTTCGAGCTCGCTTCGCTCGCTCTGACGTTCTACCATCCTCTATTTTTCTGATCCTCTAGCTTTTCGGTTTTCGACAAAGTATCCTCTATTTCTGTATCAATGGTCATCAGAAAACCTAACCTTTTCGAGGCAGTATGCTACATATTTCAACGTTCATTCCTGAGATGGGGGGCCCCATTTAGTTTTACCGCCCCGGGCCCACGACAGGCTTAGTCCGCCACTGGCACTGCGTTTACGCAGTTGTCGTTGAATTGTCAACGACGAGTGCGTTTACGCAGTCATGACTTATACACTGACCATGTCAGAATACTCACTCGTAATAATAGTATCGCCATCTGGTTGACTCCACAGGGCCCAAATTACATTGCTTCCATCTCCATAACCAATAGCATAATCAAGGAGGTCCAGCTACAAAACAAATTGAACTAATAAGACACTGAATATAATAAAAGTAAATGGTAAAAATATATTTAAAAATATATACCTGAGGCCCAAATATACGGCTAATATGCGAAAACCTCACGCCTCCCGAACCTCCGTCGTGCATTTTCATAACTACGAATTCGCACTCATTGGGAAAAGACAAATAGGCCACTAGTATCACACTTCCATCAGATCCAATTGTTCTTTGCAACATGTGTCCATGGGCTGAAAAAAAGCATGCTGTTCACTATAGTAATCTAAGTATATATTTTTTTTGTTTGTAAGTTTTATTAATCTCTAGAACTGCTGATTACAAAAATGATTTCACTGATAAAAAGCTACACTACTTCCGAGTGCCATAGGCATGTTTTTAGAGGTATGAGGAACAGGGTGTAAAGTTCACTCATCCTCATTAGAAAAGGGAGGATCCTCCGACCAGACGGGTGTCGTATCTGGCGGGCAACTGCTCGATAGTTGAAGTCGGGAGCTTGTATATATGTCGATCGCGCGGTAAACTCTAATTGTGCGATGCAGGACTTTTGTGACGTCAGGCTATTGTGTGACGTCTGGTCTTTGATGCGTAGTTCGCATGTGGCGATGTAGATGCCACAGTATAGTTGAGTTCCACGTCGTCGAAATCGCGGGAAAATTATTATAGGTTTGAAATTTGCCAACTGTATTTTAATATGCCAGTGTTTTGCACTAAGAGCAAGGATAAAAAAGTATAACCAAAATTAACGTTAAAATGTCTTACGCGGTGGTTTCGGTCTGACCAAAGTCTGTGAAAGTGGAGTGGAAACCGCGATGGGCGCCCCGCCCTCGTCCAACGGCCACGCTCGAAGGCAAGTGTCGCCACATATTGCCACTGCTAAACCATTGGTCAGCTCCACTCCATAGATTTCAACACCATCTGTGCTACTTTTGCCCCTAAAATCAAACATATTTTGTAGTCTTAAAATTAGATCTTAGAAGGAAAAGATGGGCTGCGAAACAAGTATTTTTTTGTTGTTCATAGGATTAGGCCCATGATAACATACTACACTAGTGGATTTTTTTTTACACAAATACTACACTAGAGGATTGAATCTAAACTTTGCGGGGTTTTTGTGCATATTGAACTGTAAAAGGCACACTCAACATTACTGGTTTTCTCGATATTTCCAACATAGCGCCTGATTATCCCAAAAGCCACCAAAAGCCCTTCTTTTCTTGATTTTTCAAACGAATTTAAAGAAAAAAAAAAAAAAAAAAAACTAAAAACCGTAGCTGACTTTTGTGGGAAATGTATTCAAGAATTCAAAACCCTCCTAGATCCTTTTCCATTCAAAGTTCGATATCTCAGCGAGAAAAGGTTGTATCGAACTTTTCAAAAAGGCAAATTAAAGCTGAATGAACAAGTTATCCGATCCATATAGTAGTTAAGTTGGAAAAAAAACAAGTTCGTAGACTAGTAAAAAGTACCGATTTTTTTTCGAAAAATAATGTTTTTCGGTAGGTATTCATTAGGATTGAGCGGAACACGTTGCTTGAATTTTTTTCTCTCAAAACTAGAAACTTCCGAGCTTTAAAATCCTTTGTTTTTAATTCCGGTACGACCATTTTTAAGGGAAATACATCTACTTGAAAAACCTCAAAAAAGCTTCTTTTTTTTTTTTGATCCCTTAATTTTTTCCACTAGTGTTTAAATATATGTTACGCGAAAGTAACTGTCTGTTACCTTTTCGCACCTTAACTGCTTAACGGATTTGGATGAAATTTAACACAGGTCTATTCATGTGCCAAATTTGCCAGGTCATGACATGGGTTCGCACATAGGATACTTTTTATCCCCGTAGTATGTTCCTGTGGGATACTTTCCAATCTCCATGCAGGCGAAGTCGTAGGCAAATGCTAGTTTAATAAAGTTCAAGTACATACCTCAGAGCCCCTGTGATGCCTGACAAGAACCTTGGTACAGTGGACTCTCTCTTCAACACAGTGGTGACAGCAGACCCAGTAACTGGCAGTTTGACAAGCAACAGACTTCCTTCACCACCGTGGCCAAATGCTAGTGCAAATACTGCTTCTCCATTGTCTCGTAACAGGGATGCGCAAGTGTGAGCGACACCTGTAGCTGGTAGAAAAAATTAAGTTTGTATTACTTTTTATTATCAGCACTGCAACTGGTAATAGCAGTATAGGACTTATTTATTTCATTTTAAGAAACTTCTGTGCGCTCTGGATGACTATGCCAGTGGGGCCAAAACTATAGCACAATTAATAGCATGCAGCCTGCAGTGGCAGCCAACATGCTACCAATTGCACCATACTAGCATCCACTCACAACTATTTTAATCCTTTAACTAATATTAATAGTATGTATATATTTTACTTTTGCTACTTGACCTAAAGCAGCAAAAGTAAAACATGAGTAAGTACTCACTTGCATTAGAATATTGATTGAGAATATAGTAATTGTTTGGATTGTTTATAGAACTTGTATCGTGAAATATTGATGGAGATGAACTGCTCAGTGATCCAAATGTAGACTGAAAATGTCAAGAAAAAATTATTTTATAAGAAAACTAACAAAAGCATTTGTTTAACTTGGGATTTATAACAGAATCAAACTATCACAGAATATATTGTGCATATCTCTCTCGAATATTTAAATTAAACCTTCCCAGACACTGAATGGCTACCCTCAATTCAATCAAACTTGTATTGTGTGTCTGGCAAGTGAATTTTCTTTATTAAAGACAAAAATAATAAGTGATCAGTTTATTACCTTTTTATCTAATGTCCCTGGATGTGGGAATATCAGTCTGTGTATGGATGAGACAGTGGCGGCCAAAATGACCACATCACGGGATGCACTTCTCTCATACACAGTGATACTGCTCAGCGGAGGGGTGCCTGGAGCTACTTTACATCTCAAGTTAGCTGACGACAGATTTATGTCTAGGGAAGCTTCAGATAGTTCTATTGCATCTGATGTTGTTTGCCTAGTAAGTAAAAGTAGGATTGTTTTTACTACCACATATGTCAATATTACTCTCAAATAAAATTATGCAGTTACAGTCCATTTAATAGGTAGTAATATAAAGTATTTCATGGTTCTGGACAGAAGACAAAACACTGTACTTTTGATATTATTGCATGTTGGAAAAACAACAAACCCTAAACAATACATATCAAACATGACTGATGATTATATTTGTGTTTCTTTTGCAAATTATATCAAACTTACCAATAAATAAAACGATTTCGAGTGTAGACCTTTTTGGAATCTTTGTACCAATATCCTCCAGCTTTTTGAGGCAATTTGATGTCTTGCAAAGTGCTATGAGTACCCCCTGAAAGAAGTTTATTATGAAGCACAGACAATTTAAATGTACAGCAATATTGTGAAAACAAATATGGAAAATATAGTAAATACCTGTATTCAAGATAATTTCCTTCCACTTTTCGGGTAAACTGTAATTTGGTGTAATTTCTTTGAAAGTAACTGGCATAGCCTCCAAGAACTCCATGGTTATCTTAGTTTATTCTAAATTAGATCAAGAAATTAATGCTTTAATCGAAAATAGAGGTATATTTACAACATTACACAATTTGTATTTCAATTATTGTTTTTTCTAATTATTTCTACAGACTTGGCGGACAAAATTTTATTTATAGGTTACCGACCAAATCCAACGGATACACAAGTACCAACAAGTACACAAGCGACAATGAAATCAACGAAAAACACTGTCAACTGTCAAAAATGACAGCTGATAGAACTTTTTATTCTAAACACAGAGTACTTTGATACTGAAAAATCTAAATCAGGATTAGACAAAAATGGTGCGGCCCTGGCCCTGCCCTAAACCATAGACATAAAATATATTATCTATCTCAATCTCTCAATGCCCTAAAAGCCTAAACCTCAGAGCCCTAAACCTGGCGCCAGACCATAGACATATATTTTCTATCCCAATGCGCCAGACACAGTCCAATTGAACACTTATTTGAACACTTGTGAGGCACGGGTATAAATATGTGATCAAAGAACAAATACCCGTGCCTCATATGTGTTTAAATAGAACTGCTGTGTCTGGCGCCGACTTTATCCCAATTCAAACCAGAGTCATGTTTTAGTAAGTTCCGAAAATCCGAACCCCTAAATGCGTTTTTTTATTCGACTATGCTACAACAAAGACAGGGAAATAGTTTTTTTTGTTTGTTTTGAAATGATGTTCTATTTACTACGGTCCCTATGACGTACCGTACGAACCGAATGTCTATAGTTTCTCAGTATACTTTAGAGCTTAAGCTGGGAACAAATTATCGGACGCATCCGTAAGCCGCGGCTGAGAGTCGCGGCTTATTTGTATCTGGATAGTACATTTAACACTACATTGTGCAAACTATCGGTCGTAAGTCGCGGACGTGCCCTTGAGCGTTTGGACGTCCGTTGGTCGCGACTGTCAGTCGCGGCTTACGGATGCGTCCGATAATTTGTTCCCAGCTTTAGTTTGTAGTGTAAGTACTCTGTGGAACCGACGAACGAATGGACAACACTAGTAGTGAGTTCGTGAGCGTTTTTGTACATATTATTTTTCTCGTGAGATTTCTTAATAATTTTCAAAGATCTTGATAAAGTTTCAATGTTGAATGAATAGTATAAAAGTTTTACTAAAACTCAAGAGTGCAAACTTCGAACGATGGTTTTTCTTTGTCCAGAAAAGAACTTAAAGGTAAAAGTCAAAGTGCATCGATTTTTTTATTTATTTTTATATTTTTATAAATATTTCATTAAACTGCTATTGCTCATAAACTTTTGTAATTGGTCCACATTGTGACTATTTATACGTTACTGTATTGTTTTATTTCGCCCTATGGGCTTGAGAATTAGCTAACGAAAACGTAACGATGTTTTGACCATATGTACTCGCGTAACTTATTCTTCGATGAAATACTCATTATATTGTGAAATATTCTGGTTTTAATTGAGTGATATATTTGTTTGTGTTAACCGATAAATTTTACATAGAACATTCCAAAATCATACAAATGTAGCACAGGTTCACATAGAAATCGCCTTCAAACGGTTTCGTTAAACACCTGAATTTGAGGAAATAAATTTCTCAGCAACAGTGAATTGAATAGATGCTAAACAAATATAAGTGCTACAAGCCATGACTAAAATAATAATAGTAGAAGAATAATTTACTGTTGTAAGTGCTAGAAAGAAACTGCAGTGTTTCCCACTCTTAATACAAATTTAATTAATTTATTAATTCATGGATTATTGAAAATTCATCCCATATAAGGGTTAAATAGGGGATGATAGTTTGTGTGGAAATTCCTATTTTTTGCCGATAAGAAATTGTGATTTCTTATTGGCAAAAAATAGCTCAGGCACACTTCAGCTTGTAATATAAATAGAATAAAAAAGATTTATGTGGCAATCATAAATATCTGTTAGCAACATCTTAATTTCATAGGTTGGCTTGGTTACAAGAAATCTTAATCAAATATCAAATTATTTATTATTATTGCATAAATCTTAAGAAGCAACATCACTCTTTAAGGCTTTAAAGGATTACTTAAAACTAGTTTCCACTAATCAAAACGCTAATAAGGAGTTTTAAGTAATGCTTGAGTTTTGAGTGAGGTTACAGAACCTCACTCAAAACTCAAGCATTACTTCATTATTCAGGCCTCAGCCATGTCTGCTGTACAACTGGTGGGTTGAGTTGGTGAGCTTGAAACTCATGTTTTGTCGTTTCCCACAGTCTTAATACTGTAACTTCTGTTTGGCAGGTAGAATATTTTAATACTTATTGTGAGGATTAATTAATTGGGGTAATAAAGCATGCACCCTTTTCTAACTGACTTATCATATTGAAAATATACTATTTTTATTAGGTACTAGCTGCCCGCCCCGGCTTCGCACGGTACTTATATACGGCGCACCTACCTATCTACCCTACCTACCTACCCTACCTACCTACCCTACCTACCTACCCTACCTACCTACCCTACCTACCTACCTACCCTACCTACCTACCCTACCTACCTACCCTACCTACCTACCCTACCTACCTACCTATCTACCTACCTACCTACCCTACCTACCTACCTTACCTACCTATCTACCCTACCTACCCTGCCTACCCTACCTACCTACCCTATCTACCTACCATACCTACCTACCTATCCTACCTACCTAACTACCTACCTAGCTACCAATTTTCAGCCAAATCGGTCCACTTTCTTTTAGATAAATAGATATAGATTTTCAAAATAAACAACCCCAAAAACTTCAAAAATGATACCCATATTAATTATTCACATTTATTACCCCTATCACATCCATTTTTCAATCCTCTTTAAAATAGATGTCATTTTCGAAATCAACGACCCAAAATTCTTCGAAAATGATACCCATATCGATTTTTTACATTTTTATCCCTAGCACACCCCTTTTTCATCCCCCTGAGGGTAATTTTTTTGGAAAACAGGAAACATATACCTATTAATTTATTTAGTTTTTTGAAAACTTAGACAATGTATGGGAAAAACCATGAAAACAACATCAATGTTGATTTTTAGACATTTCGACCCCTTTCCGCCCCATTAAGGGATGATAATATTTTACTTCTAACATTTCGGATTTAAAAATAGATATCATTTTTAAAATAAACGACCCAATACCTCGGAAATTATACCAATATCGATACTCGTCATTTTTTATCCCTATCCCACCCCTTTTCATCCCCCTGTTAATAAAAAGTATCCTATCCTTTATATCAGTATCTCACCTATCTATTTGAAAATTTTCATCCAAATCCAGTCATCAGTTTTTAATTTCCCTTACAAACTTTCTCCCCCCTTTTCACCCCTTTAGAGGGTGGTTTCCGGGATAAAAAGTATCCTATGTTAGACTCCTGGTTTTAAGCTACCTCTCCACTCCAATTTTCAGCTAAATCGGTTCAGCCGTTCTTGAGTTATAAATAGTGTAACTAACACGACTTTCTTTTATATATATAGATTTATATTTGACTAATCGTGAAAATCTTTACATAGTATAAAATGAAGTCGCTTCCGCTGTCTGTTCGTTTAGATCTTTTAAACTACTCAACGGATTTTAATGCAGTTTTCAGCAATAGATAGAGTGATTCAAGAGGAAGGTTTATATGTATAATACATACCCGTGCGAAGCCTGGACGGGTCACTAGTATTATCATAAGTTATGGATGTTCTGCCCCTGTAACCCATCTCAAATTATTATTCACTATACAATGACAAACTGTATATGAAAACTGTTCTATTAGGATTTCTGAAATTCCATTAATAGGTGAAGGTAGAACCTATTTCTGGCACCTAATATTTTTACCAATAAACTCGTGACAGTATTATATTATGTATACAGTAGCGCGGTGGCGGGTTGTGAGCACGGCGCGGGAGGCGCTGGGTCGGGCGGCGGCCGGCCGGCGGCAGACACTATTCGCCGCGTCAAGGTGAAGATGTCATCAGTGTCGGCGCAAGGCGTCGTGGAGCGAGCCTCGGCGGAACTGTCGCGCCGCATCACCGGACTGGGCCTGCGCGGCCGGAAGCGCTCCCCCGGCGTCGTGGAGCGCGTGGCCAACGCGCTGTGCGGCCCGGCCACCGCCGCCGCCGCCGCGCCCCGGGTCCCGCGGCGCCGCAGACCTTCACCCAGGCCTCTATCTTGGAGTCAATTTGTAGTAGACGAGAGATTTCTAGAAAAGTTCTTTCTGTACTTCAATGCCAATGATAGAAGATCACTTGCGCAAGTATGCACGCGATGGCGTGACATCCTGTACTCGTCGCCGCGTTGGTGGACCGGCCTCGTGGCGGTCCTCGACTGTCGGGAGCTTCGCTCTGCTACAGTTTGCTGTATGCAGAGGTTCTACAATTCTCTAGTCAGGAGGGGTATTCGTGGAATTGTCTTAGTTTCAGCTTCTGATGATGATATAAATGAATTTATAAGACAATTCCCTGTGTCAGCCCATCATATTCACGCTATTGGTTTAAAAGGATGTACAATAACTGACAGAGGACTGGAAGCTGTTTTGGATCACCTTCAGGTAATTCTACCTATTTTTATTAAAAAAAATATATACATCCTTGTGTGTTTCTAATTACTTGATACCAGTTAAAATATCAGATCATCTTTTTCAAAAGAATCATCATTTTCCTGCCCTTGTCCCATGTTACTTGGGGTCGGCACAACACGTTTTCTTTTTCCATTCTCCCCTGTCAACTGTCACGTTATCATTCACTTCCTTCTCTTTCATATCATTCCTCACACAATCCATCCATTTTTTCTTAGGCCTTCCTCTCCCGCTCCATCCATCAACATTTATATTCATCACTCTTTTAGTCACATGCGTTTCCTCTCTCCTCATCACATGCCCATACCAGGCCAAACGATTTCCTTTCAACTTTTCTGTCACTGGCGCAACTTTTAAACTTCCCCTTATGTACTCATTTCTTACTTTATCCAGTTTCGTCACTCCACACATCCATCTCAACATTCTCATCTCCGCTACATGCAATCTTTTTTCATCCATCTTCTTCACGGCCCAACATTCCGATCCATACAGTACGACAGGCCTTATCACGGACTTATAGATTTTCCCCTTTAACTTGAGGGGCATCCGTGGGTCACAAGTTGTTTCTGTGACCTGTCGCCATTTTATCCATCCTGAGTTGATCCGGCGTGTTACGTCTCGGTCTACTCCGCCATCCCCTTGGACAAGCGACCCGAGGTACCGAAAGTCGGAGCAGATCGGTAAGGGCGTTCCGGCGAGAGATATGAGCACAGGACTGGAAGAACCGCCAAAATCGCAAAACAAGTATTCCGTTTTGGTCCGACTTAGTCTAAGACCAACGGTCTCCAGTCTTTCCCACCACACCTCCAATCTGCTCTGGACCTCTAAGCCACTCTCGGCAACCAGCACAATGTCATCGGCAAACAGCATACACCAGGGAGCCTCTTCCTGGATATCCGACGTAAGAGCGTCCATTATCACCAAGAAGAGGTAAGGGCTGAGTGCCGACCCTGCTTGTACAAGCCGACAGCCACATTGAAGCTGCCAGTAGTGCCCACTGTAAACCGGACTTGGGTACTGCATCGACTGTACATCGCTCGGATCAACTGCACATACTTCCCTGGCACACATTTCTTCTTAAAAGCCCACCACAAAACTTCACGAGGCACTCGGTCATATGCCTTTTCGAGGTCAACAAAAACCATGTGCAAGTTTTTATGCGCACCTCTGTATTTCTCGCACAGCTGGCGGATTGCGAAGATGGCATGCGTTGCTCCCCGACCAGGCATAAAACCGAATTGGTTTTGCGAAATTTCACTCTCTTCTCTCAGTCGCCTTTCAATAACTTTCTCCCAAGCCTTCATACTATGTGACATTAGCTTTATTCCTCTATAGTTGCTGCACTCCAGCACATCACCTTTGTTTTTAAAAATAGGCGCTAGCGAGCTGTTACACCATTCGTCAGGTATGGCTTCTTCCCGCAACAACTTATTGAAGAATAAAGCTAACCACGTCCATCCATCTACCCGTAATAACTTCCACACTTCAACTGGTATTCCGTCCGGACCTATAGCTTTACCATTCTTCATCCCATTCACTGCTATTCTCACTTCATCCATACTAATCATTCTCACTAACCCCTCATTTATTGGTTTATTCTCAAGCACACCACTCCAGTCATTCTCCTCATTCATCAGTCTTTCGAAATAGCCCTTCCACCTATCCTTAATTTTCTCATCATCCGAAAGGATAAATGTTAATGTCATCTGCATGCTAATTTTGAAATATTATGATAACGTTTCGATATAACAAAATAATGAAAGTGACAAATTCAGGCCAATTAATTTAGAAAAATAATATTTTTTAGGTTCTCTTTGAGCTAGAACTAACTGGATGTAATGAAATAACCGAGGCTGGTTTGTGGGCATGCCTAACTCCACGAATTGTCTCTCTCACGCTTACTGATTGCATTAACATAGCTGATGAAGCAGTAAGTACCATTTTTAATAGAAGCACCTAATACACAACATAGGTGCTGATCATTATTGAATTGAACAACAACACATTAAATCTTATGACCTCAGTCAACATGTGGCCAGCGAGTCCACGTAGAACCCATGCAAGACTAACGGATACTCCATATAACAATCATTGTTGACCTGTTTTCATTAGATGTTCCATGAAGCTATTAACATAACAATCTAATACTTATTACATGCACACACAATGCGTGGCGAACGCAACGCGTGCAGCGTGGCTCGTCACCTCGTGGCTAGTCAGAAGGCTAAGCACAGGCACATGTCGCGTATTAGGCCTTCAATAAGCATAGTAATACGCTGTTGGCATCTTATCGCTCTTAGTTATGGCGCTTGTATACGGTCCATGTAACATGCGGCCATATTTAGGTACCAGCTGTAAGGTTTAACGGACTATGTTACCAACACAACAGTGTAATAGTAATCAGGTTCTCGCCAGGGGGCAAACAAGCACTCGTTCTTGTCTTATGAGAATTTATATTTATTTATGTAAAACCGAGTAATACAATACAGGACGCCGAATGTGTACCAAAATATCCTGACATAAGAATGTGTATGCATAAAATATTAACTAAATTAATTTTGCAGGTTGGAGCAGTAGCACAACTTCTGCCATCACTGTATGAGTTTTCTCTGCAAGCGTATCATGTGACGGACGCGGCACTGGGGTACTTCTCACCCAAGCAGAGTGCTTCACTTAGTGTGCTGCGTCTGCACAGCTGTTGGGAGTTGACCAATCACGGCGTTGTTAATATTGGTAAGAATTATTCGGTACTGTATTTTGTTTCACGTGGCAACTGTCAGCCTAATACAAATTTGCTTACTTATTGCGGAGAGTAACAACAGAAAGTCCTCTGTAGGGCTCTCGCCAGGCCGCTGCCCATATTTATTTATAAAAATAAATATATACTAACAGTTTGCACCACACATACAAGTTAAAGGTCAATATCTATAATTAGTTAATTACACATCATAAAATTTAAATTAGATTAAATTACTTATAAGTAGACAAAATATGTTGAAATGAAATTAGTCAAGATTAGGCGAATATTAGATAAGATTAGAATTAGATATAATTGGGATAAAAATTGGAATAAAATAAAATAAAATTATTGGGATAAAAATTGGAATAAAATGATTAATAACCACAAACAAATTAATTAATTCACTCCAAGGAGACTGTTGGGGATTCCTCGAGGTAATATAAATAAAATAGCGGACTGTAATTTAGGGTTTGGTTCGTATAATAAGAACGTAAGAACGCGCGCCTCTTGGTGCCTGATGGTCAAGTGAGTTGTAGTCCAGGTCAGCGGCTGGCGGAACCTCGTCCCCCGTTTCTCGCTCACCGCTGTCCCCCCGGTAGTCGCAGTGGCGGGTGGTGGTCACGTGTTGCCTCCAACATACTCCCCGGGTTGAAGTAGGTAGGTAGATAGGCAGCTGATTCAACAAGCAGGTTCTGGAAGGGGACAAATGTTATTAAACGCCCTTCGAATTATGGTTCCTCCCTTGATCCTTATATCGGCGACTCGAGCGACTTGATCCTGAGCTCCTGGGAAAACGGCCACACAACGACCCAGGGCCCAACGTAACGGAGGTAGCGCTTTATCTTTTATAAGGACTAAAGAACCCAATTTGAGTTCGCTGGATGCAGTAGGCCACTTCGTCTTTTGCTGCAGAGTGGTGACGTACTCGTTGGAGAACCGTTTCCAGAAATGTTGCTTGACGAACTCGATTCGTTTGTATCGCTCAAGGCATGTTATACTTTCTGTCAGCTGTGGATGTGGAACTGACACAAGTGATCGTCCTATTAGGAAGTGAGCGGGGGTTAAAGGTGTGAAGTCTGTCGGATCGGAATTTAAGGCGGTGATAGGACGTGAATTAAGGATGGCTTCCACTTGAGTCAGACAAGTGTGCATTTCTTCGTATGTGAAATGCGTAAGTTGGAGAAGCCTACGAAGATGGTATTTAGTGGAACGGACAGCAGATTCAGCCATACCGTTGAAATGGGGAGTGTAGCTCGGAATGAAGAGGAAGTCTATACCCTCTTGGGCGGCTTCGGAACCAATTTCAGAACTTGAGTCCTGTAAGAAACGATGTAACTCGTTATATGTACCTACAAAATTAGTGCCGTTGTCGGAGGTTATACTTTGAGGCTTCCCTCGACGAGCCACAAACCGGTTTAGAGCGGCCATGTATCCCTCTTTAGTAAGATCTATAACGAGCTCCAAATGCACGGCTTTTGTAGCTAAGCAGACAAAGAAAAGTCGAAAGAGTGAGTGGTCACGTGTTGTCTCCAACAAGACTGTGCTGGGAGTGGCAATGGATTCCAGGTATCGAGTAGCAGTGTTCAGGAATCTCAGTTCAGTACTCGCGAAGACATCTGAGGATTCGTCATACAGCAAAATGTTGTTAATATGGGTGAGGGCTTTGTACAATGGCCTTGAGGGTTATGGTACTGGTTTGCGGTATTGAGAATAGAGGACGTTGGCGAGGGCGAAGTGTGTCTAATGGGTAGTGGGATGTTAAAGGGGATGAGCTATAGTAAAAATGAATTGAAATAGGTACCACGAATTAGGCGGATGAAATATTTAACGAGACTAAAATTTCTCCTTACTTCTAAACTTTGGTAGCCCACCATACCTAGCACAAATGGTGTTGGGTACATGTACGGGTAATATCCATACAGTTTTAAGTAGAGGTAGCGGACAAAAGACTTCTGAACATGGCCATGGCCAGTGTATACACTTTTTCATGGCGGCTCTAGATTGCACCGGTAATCTAGCAAACTGCGGATGAAGGAGTTGTACAGCATCGCCAGTGCTTGACGATTAGTAAAAATGTTGGCCTGACGCAAGACAAAACCTACGTTTTTACGGGACTTATTGCAGGTCTATAGTATGTTGGGCACGCCACAATTGCGGCGATAAGTCCCCATGTCACCAAAGGTAGCCTGCTCATTATTTTCTCTGCTACTTTTCACATAGGTTTTGGGGTCACATTTGATATTTGACTGAATACGATTAGTGTAAGTTGCAAAGTCTGCATCCGTACTTCGCATTAATAAGCGCCATCTAGTAGGTAAAAAATGCATAATGCAATTGGTAATTATTATTCTGCTTGTAGAGCTTGTGATAATGGTTTTTGAGGTTGTTTAGTTCAATAGAAACAGACGTAAACCATTTGGGGTAATTCAGTCGCAATGATTTCTTTTTGAAAGGAACGGTTTGACAAACAATATTGTTAATTAACTCATAAAAGGTCTCAACAGCAACGTTAACATCGTCACAGGAATAAACGGGCTCCCAGTCTATACCAGCCAGTTCAGAGTATAACACTAAAAAGTCTGCCTTACGGAAGTTACGCTCAAAAGTTATACTTGTGGTCGAGTAATTAGGGTACCTAGTAGGTATTATTTTGATGTTCAAGCTTGCGTACGGCGTGTTAATATTGATAGAGATATCTAACGGCTTTTGATGTATTTAAGGCGACAATGCCGGGAACATGCTAAAACTGAAATTCCCGCCACACATGAGTTAACCAAAATCAAATCCAACATTCTGCCAAGATCATTTAAAATTCTGTTTTCCTGAATTAAATTACATTCAGAAAGAAACAATTCAAAGTCATCACATATAGTGGAATGAAGGTTAAAATCTCCTTATACAACCAGAGGCAGTTTGTTGATGTCACATACATAATCTTTCTTATACAGTTAAAAAAAGAATACTATCTAGCATCAGGTAAATTAGGTGCTAAGCAAACAATACAGCAAGCAAAGCGTTATCGACCTTTGGTAACTATTGCACATATAATTTCGTCGCACTGTTCAGACTTACAGTCCAAACGTGTGAGTGAGTAGGGCGCACGCGCGGCCAGCAGCATATCTAGCAGACAGGATACAAACAGAGACTTAAAAAGCTTAGATACTTGAGATTAGTTCTTTCGTAAAATCTCGACGCAAAAGATAGTCGTAATCAAATACATTTCTAGTCAAACAACATTTAACATACTTATTTCATTCGTAATTAAAACAATTCCTGTATATTCTATTTCAAGAAAGACAATACCCAATTATAACGGGTCGATCCCGGCTGACTCGCGTGTGTATTAAGGTCAAGGGTCATCAGCCGTGTTAGCTCGCCTAAAGGGCCCTTAGGGCTTACCTGGTTTTAATATTAGCACGTTCACGAGAAGTGCAAATACGAATTTACAAAGATGGACCTTTGTAAATCTTGTAAATGTATCTTTGGGGGTAATTAAATACATACCACCTCAGACGTTTACCTACATGGTCCTCATATGATCTAACCATTACCATTACAAATTTAATGGTCATTAAAAGAGACTTTGACCTTTGACTTTGTTTCGGTGTTTTTTCTCAGAGAAGTTGGGTAGGAAACACTGACCTCATATAATATTAATTAAAAAATGAGGTGAAGTTGTGTAATTTCAAACCAATTTACTAAATAAATACATATAATTTATCATACTACTCGGATATTATTCAACGATACGGCCTCGTTTATTTTCAGTGCACTCCCTACCGAACTTGACGGTGCTGTCTCTAAGCGGGTGCAGCAAGGTGACAGACGAAGGCGTGGAACTACTGGCTGAGAACCTACCGCGCCTGCGCAGTCTCGACCTCAGCTGGTGTCCGCGCGTCACTGATAATGCGCTCGAGTACATCGCATGCGATCTCAACCATCTTGAGGAACTTACACTGGATCGGTAAGATGAAAGATTTTAGTATTCTTGAACATTTCCCTTATTTTCAATTTTTTTTTTTTTTTTATCTTTAAATATTATTAAATTGTATGCAAGTACGGTAGACATTTTGAAAGGCTAAGCGTTTCTCGGCTCTCGACTCGACTGCCTTACAGTTAAACCATAAGGGCGACCGCAGACTTACAATTATAAGTTGACCGACTAATTCGCTGAATATACAAGGTATAGTGACACATGCTAGCCCGCACATCTTGTCCAACTAAATCTGTATCTGTAAGTTACTATAGCCAACTTACATTTGTATGTCTGCGGGAGCTCGGTATGCACTTCGGTAATCTTCGTGTTTCCAAATTAGCACAACCGTCGCGCCTCAAAGTAACCACAGAGGAAAAGCTTATAAGTTTTGTACTGCCGCGCTTTGTAATAGAATAGAGACCTATCTTTGCGAGTTTGTATGAAGTTTTCTGTTTGTCGTGTTACGTACTCAGATCATGATCTGTCACTCGAAAGGTTTGTTTTTGTTATTCTATAATTTTGTAATCGTGGTAATACAAAATAGGCAAGTACTTCCATGGTTGTAACAGCACCCTAATGGAGTAACACACTATCAATCACAATCTGAATGATTTTGAAGGATATTGCTAATCCATTGCTTCATTATGTTCGAAAAATTTGTCTGTTAAAATAAAGCCACGCACGCAATTACCCCGCCGCTCTATATTGGATCTCACCATGGCGCGTTCGTATTTCCGAAGACGGCGATGATTATATCGAAGTAGAAAGGAATTCACCCATTTTGTTCGGCGATTTGGGATAAAAAAAACAACAGTCGGCGGCCAGGAATGAATTACATTTTATTTGTATGGCGATAACGCTGTCATTTATTTGTGAACAAAGATAAACAACGATCTTATATGAAATAAATTATATCCTCCCGCCTTGTCATGTAACATCCCGTAAGCCTCACCAATACAATACAATACAACATTTTCAGCCAGTCCATTTATCGTAAAAAAGTAGGTCGGGGTCTCATTTCTTAGAAAATGTATGGGAAAAGATTTTTCCGATTTCTGTCTTTTCTAGGACTCAGACCTCAGTAGGTCCTGTAGAGTTTTTTGATCCTTATAAGAAACAGAATCAATTGACATCAAAAAAAGTTTTTGCAAAAACTGCCCATTTTCTTGCTGACTGTACAATTTAATCAAAATCTGTGAATGCATATCAAAATATATCAAAAAGTTAAGGACAATCTTCTAAGACTATTTTCTTGTAGCAACAACGGTTAAGGGACCTGCCCTTACTGCCCAATCTCAAAAATGCAATCTGTATATCTCCGAACCCAAAATGTTCCCGACTTGACGCCTTAGTAAAAAATCATGCTTTATATTTGTGTACTTACAGAATGGGTGATCTCCTTTTCTTGGGATATCTGTACGTACCGTCAACCACAGACAGCTCCTTTATTTCGTAGCAGCAAGTGCGGCTTTCGTTCCGTTTACACGAATTAACTTTTTGAATCGTATGAAACAAGCTTTTCAAATTTTGAGATTCTTTATAAGACCGGACATAAGAGTAATACATTAGCATGATCATGAATTTCAATTATCTGAACAAAGACTTCACTTTGCCTATAGATGTGTTCACATAACGGACATCGGCGTTGGCTACATCAGTACGATGCAGTCACTGGTCGCTCTGTTCCTACGCTGGTGTTCTCAAGTGCGCGACTTCGGAGTACAACACTTATGTGGCATGCGATCGTTGCAGCTCTTGTCTTTAGCCGGTAAGTTTACTCCATCAAATGCACATTTTTATCATGCTGATAGCTAATACAATAATTATTATAAGGCTGATATGGAATGCAATAATTGCTGATAACTAAATAAACTACATGTCTACAAACTACGGTAACTAAATATTAGTCTCGCAAAAAAAGCATTTGGAAACTTCCCAAATGCCTTTTTTACACATAAAAATGTTACAACACCTAATTCAGTGTTATCTTTGCGATTCATAGTTAATATTTTAGTGCACTTTAGATTGATATTTCATATTTCCATAAAATGATTTATAAATTTATAAAAAGAGGTAAATATTTGAGTTTGACAGCTATATGCGACGTTGCCAACTTTTAGAATGCACGCTATTAAGCCCATTATTCATGGTAAACAAAAGTTGTGGCAGACTGATGCAGTAACATCTTTTCTGCAACACAAAAACATGTTACTGAAACAATGTTTTACTTATACTGAACTGTATGTAGCTAAGGGGACAGCACCTTACCTTGTTTTGTTGTATAAAACTTTACCTTTCACCCGATTTGAAAAAATATATCGCTTTCGCGTTTAATGACCACGAACTTTGGCAAATACGTGGGACAACGTGAAAAAAAACCTTGTTTAATTTCATAGGGTGTCCATTACTAACGTCGGGCGGTCTGTCGAGCCTCATACAACTGCGACAGCTGCGTGAACTGGAGCTCACGAACTGTCCCGGAGCGTCGCCCGAACTCTTCGACTACTTGCACGAACACTTACCGAGATGCCTCATCATAGAGTAAGCTACAATAGTCTTGTTTTATGTAAACCGCATTTATCCTAAACTGTGTTTCTCTTCACTTGCCTCGTTTGGTAAACAAATAATCGCGAACTGTGATTTCTATTTTGAGAAAAATATTTTGTTTAAATGGTTAAGTCGAACCCGTTTTTGATGTTATTTATACCGTAAGTGTTTGTTACAAAAAAAAATCAAGACGCTCATAAGAGTGTTAAGGCTAACTACACACAGTGCCGGCGCCGACGGCACGAATCGCCGGCTTTTGCCGAGCGGCAAGCCGGGCGCACCGCGGCTTACCCGTTACATCCGGCGTACATGCGTGCATCAGTGCCGGCGGCATTGCCGCGGGCACTGTGTGCCTTTATTGTACCAAAATACCGTGTATATAAAAAGATTAACTGTTTACCGAATAAGACATGTGAAGGTAAATAATACACTACCTGTGACTCCAACATATTACATACATCACATTTTATGCTATTTTAAATTAGCTACACAATAAGTAGTTTGCACCAAGCACTGAAGTTACAGTGCGATCTTTTTATAAATTGAAGCGCTGATCCAATTAGTTACTCCCTTTCTGACTCTGCTACCATAACGCAGTTCAGAATGGTATGGGAAGTACTATGTAGAGCCAGCCCCAAAAAGTATACACGGACAAGGAACCATTTTTTTGTCCACGACCTTTGTTATATAACATTGTATCCGATCCACGTATAGATACAAAACATAGTATACAATTTGTTTTACCAAAACGAAGTAAACATTTTGTCCCAAAACAACTATATAATTAAGTACACTATGACGAAAACAATGTACACAGCGATAGTTCCGGACAAGGTAAACCTGACTGACAAAGTCATACGTCTTATACCGAATGACACGTCATTGACTTCGTTTAATAGAACAACTAGAATTTTATTTTTGTCCTGTTCATTTTAATATTTTTAATGCATGCCGTCACTGACGTGTAATTTTTTTTTAAATGATTGATGTGAAATACAAATAAATAAATCATGAATGTTCATAACTTTTAACTTTTAGGGTGACCACTCACACTGGTCACTCACTGGGTGCATTCGCGTGTAATTAACAGCCATTTTGACCATTGCGTTACAATACAGCGCCAGGCCCACGCACTAACTAACGAGCAGTCGCTTTTGTAACCGCTCGAACTGTGAGTCTTCGTACATGTAACATCGATTATGGTGTAATGCTCGGTTTTCCGAACTCACTGCTGCAATTTTACGAGTTATAGGTACGGACTGTAATGCTCGCCTAGACGCATTCACTGATGATTAACTCGAATCTGAAGTTTTATATTACATTCGAATGCTCCCGGTGAGTGACTACCTTAAGATGTAATTGTTGTCATGACAATAATAATATTATGTCAGTCTGACGCATTAATGACTATTGTTTATGACATCGCATTTTCAACTTAATACTTATTTGTAACACCGCCACTCGAAGTTGAACTTTTGAATTGAATCTTTTAGATTTGTTTTAATAAAGTAAATAATTAATGAATTAATTAATCTTTACTATATACATATTTCTGAGACTTATGTAGGTAACCTTGTTTTGGTCATGGGGTGTATAGATGTTTTTGGGACAAAATGTTTACTTTGTTTTGGTAAAATAAATTCTATACTATGTTTTGTACCTAAACGTGGATACACAATTATGGAACAATGGTTGTAGACGATAAAATAATTCCTTGTCCGTGTATACATCTGGGACTGATTGTTCAGTCAAGGAAATAAAATGGGTGGACTTTTAACTGCATCTCATTATTTTTCCGACTACGTATTGCCAATATTTTAAATGAAAATTACAGTTTTATAAGGTGGCACGCGCTTGCTATTTGAAAAAAGAAATTTGTTTGATAATGGCTTAATATTTTCGCTTCTTGACCGTACAGGTCAACACCTACGGTCAAGAAGTTACTAACTAAGTATAGTGTTTAAAATATTGAACCAAAATGTGTCGCTCAAAAAAGAGTATGAGTTCATAATGAGCTTCAAAGATGAGATAAAATATTATAGATTATAGAGAGATACCAACGTAGTGTGTTTTCGTTGCAAGTTATCTTCACACATACGTTACGGTCTATCGACATCGTACTCCGCACCTTATGGAGTTCGTAGCGCACGTAACGTCAGGGAAATCATTTTTTTATCAAACCATCAACTTTTTTTTTTTTTCATTTTTCTTGGCAATTGAGCCGGTGTCAACTATGTATGTATGTCACGTTGAGACGGCAGCGCAGAGTGGCAGGCTGTCGGACTTTGTATTGTGTGGTTAGATAAATGTTAGTAGCTGCACGGACGAAAACAAGAGTAAAGCTGGTTTCACCGCTGTCCGAGAGACCCGTACGGGCTACCGGAACGGAGACACACGTAAGGCGCTAGTACATTGGTTCACAGCGACGCGGATTGGTCCGTACGCGACCAGCTCCGGGTGGAGCCCGTACAACGTATCGTACTACTCCCTCGTTTCAGAGCATTGCGGGTGCTACCCGTACGGGTCTCCCGTGTACGGACGGACCGTACGTGTCACCTGGACACCTGTGAAACCAGTCTTAGTAAAAACATGTATTCTAAATTACAACTACCAACTTAAATTGACCGTTTATTCCAATCACAACTGTCATTCTTTGACAGTTGTATGAAATGGCTTTAACACGGAAAATTTAACGCAGTGCACCAATTTGATAAACAAATAGTTTCCCTGACTACAACGTGGTAAGTGGTAATATTCGTATTGTATCCTCGACTGTTAGTCAATACAGCAGCGAATTAAATTTTCGTAAAAAAACAAGTCTTCAACGCTTCTAGTCCTAGTTTCAGACAAATGAAGAACCTGTAGTTATAAGCGACATCCCCCACCAATTGTACACGTTCTTGTAATTATCAATTTCAACTATGCTTGGCTTATTGGTTGATTCGCACGAATTTAATCGCCCATCGACACTTATAATATTTATATTTTCTTGAGGCGATTCCCTCGAAGTTAATTTATTTGTGGGCGGATCGACAACTCCAGACATACGTATTCGGCAATTGGCACATTTTGAATGTTTATGCAGTAAAGTTCGTGTACTTTTTCTTAACTTTATTTCATAAGCGAATCAATCAATAAGCCCAATGCTTAATAGTTTCTATTGCTCCTAAATTAGAGTATTATTAAAAAGTTTCGCATCTTTTATAATTTGTCTTAAATGAGTGTTTTGATCTCTATTCCTTTATAGATTTTATGTTATTTACGACCTACCGTATTCCTAAACAATTATTGCTCAAATTGTGTGATGTCATGTCGAAATTAATTATTTAAAAGAAAGGTTCGGGTCACTATCAATCATCTTGTGACTACTAAATCTATGCTGAATATAGTCGTGGCCGACAATTGGTCAAAGAACATAAAGAGTAATAATACCTATCTTCAATCGGCCAAAGCTGCATCGTGGTTGTAAATATTTTGATGGCCTGGTGTATATCCAACTCTCTCCTATCTTCACAAACGTTATAACTATTTACTTACCGACGACGTGACTTCATGATTGACGAGTTAAGATTAAAGTGTATTAAACCTTGTATAAAACAAATTATTCATTTACTGAATTGATTAATTATAAACAAATCAATAAACTATATTTCCCAGTAGCATGAGTATAAGTACATGACCGTACATTTATTATATATTTATAGTTTCCGAAAAGTAACAAGGTTTAATACCTAAAAATATTATGTGAAATATATTATTATATTTTTAATATTGTAAGAAAAAGCGTTTATTAGATAATTTGTGTGATTTTATGTATAGTGTAATTCATTTGAAATCAAATCATACGATTTGGTCATGTCCATTAGTTAAATGTAATTTATATAGATTAGAGCTAATAAGAATAAGAATTTTCGAAACGAAAATTTTCAAATTTAAATATCGGTTATCTGATGTTTGATATAAATTATGTAAATAAATGTCTACAATGTACATTTCAAAGATACAAGTACTATTTCGACATTGTAATTTATCTAAAAGAATATAATAATCCTGTATCTGTTTAATACCTGTTTTAATTCTTGTAAATACTGCATATTACAAATTAAGTCTGTTACTATAGTGACTTCTTTTTCCATTCTGCGCATTTCTGTATATAAGCGTTGTGATTGAACACACAAAGTCAAAGTAGTAGTTCGCAACATTTTTAAGAACCACTGACAGTAGCGTGAAATCGTTTTCTGATCAGAATAACCGGCAAACTATTTAAACATATTTAAATAGAATATTTAAAGACATATAATTTGAAAATACCTTGAGTTCTTCTGCTCTCACAAAATTAAGAATAAGAAAATTCAAAAATAGGTGGCATGAAATGTACTAAAACCTAAAAAAAACTAAAAACGAAACTAATTTCTTATCGAGCAGCTATTTTCATTTGACTATCTAACAATTTTCCATCTATCTCTGTCTCTAGTCAGTTTTTTATTGTAATTATTTATTATTTAATTTTTGCAAACTAATTCATAAAACCTAGATTAGTTGTAGAAGTATGTGATTTTCAGTAAAAGTGTGGAGTTAATTATTGTTTCTAGATGAATAGTGTAGGTATATTACAGAAATCGCAGTATATAATCACATACAAATATTAAATCTTTACCTATTGTTGTAATTATGTATTCATATTTAGACAGTTACTTGCAAATAGCATACAATAGCAATTCCATATAATATTTACTATCTTATTCAAATTAAGATTGCTCAGATTAACGACCTTAGAAATGTAACTTGTTTACATAATTATTAATGTAAACCTTTATATACTCTAACTTGTAATTATTATTGTTTTCATGTAATTATTGCATGCAATGAACACAATGACTTATATTGCGATGTAGATGTCTAATGACATCTGCCTAAAAATGCTCATAATAAATCGGAACGTTTAATTCTTTTTATGATATTTTATATACGTGATTTGTGTTATAAATGTGGTACGAACACAGACCACGAGCTGGGTAATGTCAGAACGTCACGTGAAGTATCAACTTTGCCCAGTGCACGTTGTATGTTGCACAACTACTAAACAACAGGTTTAATTTATAGTTTTGATCATGCTTTTTGCAACTTGGCGCAAAGTTAAAACTACTTCGGAAGCACTGTTGACTGTTGCTAGTTCGCTACACGCAGCGGTCCTTGCTCGCATCACATTAGGAACACTAAGCTCTACCGAATAAATACCGTTTTTATAATACCGTCCGAAATAATATTAACGTATTTTACTTGTACTTCAAATAAGTAACAGACGTTCTTTCTCTGTACTTACCATAATAACCTATTATAGTCGGCATTAAACAATTTTGATATTCCAATTGGCTGACTCTCCTGTAACTACTTTGCAACCGTTTAAAACGGTAAAAATATTTATATATTTCTGTAAGCTAGAATATTTTATATTTTGAATAATAGAGAGTTGAATATTTTTGCATGTATTTAATGCTGATGGTACTATACATCTGGTACGAAGAGTAAGAGATATGAGTGTTTAGTAGGTACAATTCTACTATTATTAAAATCTTGAACTGTCACTGACCCCTTTTCAACGTTGACTCATTAATAATTGCTTCAAAATATTGCGTTTCTTTTCTCTACAACACTTGTGCAATACCAATATTGTTCAATATATAAATGTGTGTGAGTAGTTTAGTAAAATTCGTAAATTAGATCAGAAAATAATAGATGAGTAGAATACTAGTCGGTCTCTAGTAGATCTATTGTTATTTATCCCTAAAAAGATATTCGCGTGTATGTAAAATGATCACCCATTTCTGTAGGCTTAATTTTTGTTTATTCCAATGCAACTAAAAGGTTATCTGCGCTGATAATCTAAAATCATGATGAGAAGTTCATAAACTATTATTTTAAACTATAAGAAATGTTTGTGCTTTAATCTATGGTATCTATTTTTGTTTATTATTTTGATTTACGTACTATCTAATAAGTACAAAGTAAAGGCAATATTTTAAAGCAATTAATAAACAAGACAACGTCCATAGTACGAATGGAATGTTTCATAATTTTAATTAGGAGTACCTATTATAATATTTTAAAGTTGCCTTCATTCTTAGAAATATGGTATCTATAGAGAAGTTGCTGAATTTGTCAATTTACACAAACCGATTGCAACTGCAGTAATATATTATTATAAAGCAATAAACCTTGTCGTGACTAGTTACGATTTGGTCATACAGAATGTTTGGAAAATTACTGCTAAACTGAGACTCGAAATACTTTCACGAGTATGTCTTTAGTACATCATTCTCTCATTGTGTATATTTCCCAGCTCACTTCTGAAGGAAACAGAATGTGGAATCCATTTCATGAATCAATAAAAAACCGAAAGAATGCTTTTATTTTCCAAACACGTATGTTGCAGTGAGTGAAGATAAAGTGTACAATATTAACAGTAACTAGTATTAAGATAACCGTATCAAACCCTAAATGTTGAATGTCAAACACCCTATAGTACCTTACTCGAATTTGTTTATCATGTGTGTGACCCATTCAAGGTGTAAATCTGTTTTTTTGTACATAATAATTATAAATAATGATAATAAGTCTATTAAATGGAATAATGAAGTTTAATGTTGTTGAATGATCTGACTTCTGCATTATAAAAGGTTGTAATTAAAATGATATGTATATTACGTACAAGCAATAGATTAAAGCCTATGTAATATACTCGTAACTTAAATGTTTGAGGAAGCGATTTGACTCGTCTAATCTTAGCTACTTTGAACTAGTTTACACAATAGTTTAAAAAGGCGCAATAATATTCACATTGTGTGACTTAAGAAAACGAATTATTACTAGTTAACATGATTTAAAATTGCATCAAAGTAAATTATAGACTATGTAAAATTCTGAATATTATATAGGTAGTGCACACGCAGTGCTTATGTTAAACGCCAGATAGGCCGCCGTCGCCGTCGTTTGTCTTATTTATACTCTGTAAACAACTTCTTAAGTGTCGATTCTACCAAACGATTGATTTATATCTGTTTTTGATATATCGTAATGTTAGTGTGTTACAAGGATTGCTCGTGCCCTGTTCTCGTGTACCTATTAGATTGTGTTGTGAAATGCACCCGCTAGCTATTTATTTGGCATCACTGTGTAATGTTTGTATTTTAGTATAATCCATTTTCGTAATAACGATACACGATTTGTACAATACTCAGTGAGATGTTATAGTGCAATATAGATGTACTGTTTTAAAAAGCTTTTTAATTTCTTCAATCCACTTGTACCATTTTAGATATAATGAAGCCAAGCGTGTGTGTAGGGATCATGCAGGTGGAGTTCTGTAGTTTCTTTCTACTCCCATAGGATAGGAAGCAGGATGTGTATTGGAACGCAGTCTCTTGTTACTGTTCCGTGCAATCCCCAGCCGATTTTATTGGCTGGATAACTAGTCTTGGCCACCGTAGAACCCTTGAGGCCGACTCTATTGTATTTGTATCTAATGGATTTTATTAATTAAACAAAATATTATTTTGTACGATTTATTGCGATAACACAGTCTTACAAAACAAATCAGTGATGACAACAAATGCGACACTAATGGTAACTTTAAATTGTTATAGCCCCAAAATCACAATTTTGACTAAGCTTGCATGTCAACAAATAAATAAACTGGGATGATTTGAACACGCATTATTTTACACACCTACAAAATCAACAAGTTTTATTACCGTTATTTTAAGTATTTTATTTAGACCTGGCATGGTCAATTAAAATAACGCTACTAATTTTTTAATATTTATTTCTTTTAGTAACTTTCTACAAATAAAATAATGCGTCTTGAAGTAATTATATCCCCAAATAAATTACATTAAAGTATAATGCAATCTCTAATATAAAAAAAAATCAATTGCATGTTTAAATGAGTGTCTGTAATGCTGTGGCCGCATCTGCGTCTATCGTGACAAAGCAATGCGAGCCGAAGCTTCGTATGTTATGATCGCTAAAAAATTATCGCGCTAATGCGGTGGTTGGTCACACTAGCGGCTTCGCCACGTTTATTATGTACCGCCACCCGGGCGATAAGTGCAACGCAGCACGAACTATCGCGACGATAACCGATGATGGTTGGTCACGTCTCCGTGTATCGTATTACTGTGCGAAGCTTCGTCATCATAGACGCAGATGCGGCCACAGCATAAGAACACATACCAAAATGTTACTTGCTCTTACAGAACTGAAACTAAATAAAAATGCACTCGGCAGTAAAACACTCAACATGTTTAACAAAAATTAAATAATATTTTATACACATTTACAAAAAAAGCCTGTAGAAGGTGGAACTAGACGCAAAATACGTAATTCAACTGTAGCACATTTGAGTAGACATCTAGCGAGGTGATTGGCACCCTACGTAATTAACTTACATCGCAAGCAATTGCTATTTTGTAATCGATAAGCATAGATTAATAGAAATAAAGCCATATTCGTAAATTTAAACTACTGCTGTGTAAAGATATGTATCTAATAGCTCATTCTGCAACAAAATTGAGTGTAAATAACTCTATGCAACAAAAAACAAATGCATAAGGTATTGAAAGTCAATGCAGCTCTTGACATAAAATTTTACTAACTTTCACGTATACTTATATTTTTGACCGATTACAATAACCTTTAACAAAACTACAGTTTAACTATCAATTTAGCTATGAATACACAGTTAAAAATAATAAATTCATAAAACTGTTGCATTATGTGTCTTGTCAGTAGACAAGACAGACCATAAAATAAACAAATCGACATTCTTCAGTATAGTCAATAATTATAACCAATTTAAAGTAAACTATTAAAAAATATAGCACACTGAAGCAGTTAACCAAATAATGTCAGCAGTCCGTTCAGTAGACTGCACAATTCATAATGTAGTTGAAAATAAATAATGCTAGATGAAACATTTCTGTAGATTTCGTTGTAGTTTCAGTCTTGTGTCATTTGGTCCTGCAAATAATTTACTATTGATAATAAGAAAATAGTAATAAATTCGGCGGCAGGTTATGTTAATCGATAAAATAAGCTTAGAATCGTAAAGTTAAAGGGGATGTACCGGGTGTGGTCAATGGTAGGACTGCAGGTATGTGGTGGAGGAGGCGAGGTCCCGACGCAGCCACGCCGCGTTGAGCCGCACCGTCTCCAGCGCTTGCTGCACCGACCGCTCCGTGCCAGGAGACTGGTGCGTGCGGAAGAACTGCTCGATCTCTTGCGCACTAGTTTCCGAGGCAAAATTCTCTGTTGTTGACTTTACCAGTCGGGCGAGTAAGAAGCCACCCTGTAATTAACAAAATATCATATGAGTTGCCACTATTCTAATCGATACAGGCGAATACGTTAAAATTGACAAAGTGAATAAGTTGAATGTCGTATGTAATGAAAACTTACCTGATACCGATCCATGAATTGTTGCCAGTGATCCTTGAAGAACTGCCAAGCGAGATCGCGACCATTTTTACTGACTGCTACCGAAACTATTACGAAGACGGTGTCTTGGGACCTCACTTCATCCTGTAAAAGTAATGAAAAACATGGATTGTGGTTTTTTTATTTATCATATCGTACTCGTATTGGTATAATATTCGCAAACTCCGGTAAACTATTTTGAATAATTTTATCGATCACTGGCTTTGCAACCAGGCATGTGGTACGTGATGTATTTCCACTTTCACTTTTAGGTGTGTGACTCCTCCGCCCACAAATACACGTGTTCGTTGCAGTAAGTCACTGTGCTATCGTTTGTGTCTAATCACGTATCCAACGGCGGTCGCTACGCCTCCATTTTGTCGCTGAGCAGACGATGGACAATTTGCCCGCGACGATAGAACGTAAGCCAATCGTAAGGCTTACCGAGATAGCAAACTCCAGCACTTTGTTGAGCAGCGCGGGGTCGTTGACGGCGCCGAGCGCGCGGCTGATGCGGTCCTTCTCCTCGTGCAGGTCGGCGGCGCGGTACAGGCCCAGGAAGCGCTGGAACGTGGCCTCGTCCGCGTCCGCCAGCACCGCGCGGTAGCACGCCGAGCGCAGGTCCGCCGGTAGTGTGCACGCGCCTGACAGGTGCTTCTCGAAACTGCATCAAATTAATATGTCAATAATGCTATAAAATCACGTGGCAAAAGACGATTTCAATAACAAATGACAGAACTACCACAGCCGTTTTATTTAAACAAGCGAAAATGACTTTACTCAAGAAATCATAAAGATATTGGAACATTTTATTTTTGGAATTTTAGCAGAGATTTTAGGAAAAATATTATTTACCGACTCTTTGCTTCTTTAATAGTATCTGGGTCTTCAAAGCTAATCATTTTGTTGAGTACCAAACTCCTGAGCAATGTGTCGAGATGGCTCTCTTTTTCCTCAGCATCCCAACCCAGACGTCGAGTGATATTCGAGAACAGCTTGCGACCATAGTTTTTCAAGGGCTTGTCCAGGGGTGTATGCGAGAATAAGGCATTCAGTTTTGATAGGCAATTAGAGATTGAAGACCACACTGTGAAATTTGTTTCATTGGTGAAGGCTTCAATAAGTTTCAAAGACTGAAAAACAAAAAGGTATTTTTAACACCAACTTGATTACCAAAACCTGGAAGAATCAATTGATTGGTGATTAAGTTAGGTATATACCTCTGCGGTTTGCGTGTGTCCGGCCTGCACTAACGCGAAGCAGTCGTCGAGAAGGCCGAGCCGGTCCAGTGGCGGCAGCGAGCCGTCGCGGATGGCCGTCACCAACTGCGCTAGCATCGACGCGGGGTAGCGAGTGCGGTAGTAGCCAACCTGAAGGGAAATAAAATAATCTTTACACAGCCCCTCTTACTTTTACAAAACGGAGTATGTAAGCATTTTAGCAGGTGTTGTTTTATATAACGCCTTCTGTAACGCCTGTTTAGCTGAATTCTGTTAAAAAATTGTGTGAAGTTTTCAACGACACATACATTGGCTATTACTAGCCAACTAAGTTAATTTGGCCACTGGCAGTAATGTCGTCATACTTTGCGGATATTTTATTTGTTCTGTCAAATAAATGATTAGCATTTTGAACTTACTGTGCCAGGGTTGAGTTTGACCCATGAGCTCTCGGAGACATCTTTCAACACAACATCTTGTGTTCTCTTTTCTAATACAGTAGATAAAGCTACCTGAAATATAAATAACTCAAATAAGTATTTGAGCATGATTCTTACATATTATAAAACAAAGTCCCCTGTCGCGTCTGTCTGTCTATCTATCTATCTGAACGCAATAAACTCAAAGTACTGAACGGATTTTCAAACAGTTTTCACCAATGGACAGAGTGATTCATGAGGAAGCTTTTGGTGTATAATTCATTAAGGTTTTGTGTAAATTGTTGGACATGTCGAAAAAAGAGCTTTTATGTCGTGCGCCGCGTAAACCGTGAGCGATAAATAAAATGTATGTTCTACAGGATTGTATATCTTAAAAAGTTCAACAAAAAGTCCGCGATGGCATATATCTATTTTATAAGGATGACCCATAATAACCTCTTTGATTAAAACAATATTGTTATTTTCGAAGCTATTTTGACCGGTATATATGATGATATATCCTTATCCAATAAAATATGTTATTAAATTAGGGCATTTAATTTAGATTAATATATGCGTTGATATCATATCACTTTATAAGATATCACAGATTCAAAATTACGCTTAACAAAGTTATTATGGTTAGCGGTAACGCGGGCGCAGCGGTAGGAGCCAATGACCTTTTCCTCGGCTATTAGGTATGTAATCCCGGTATTACGTTCCCGTGGGATATTTTCCGACATCAACGCTGGCGAAGCCGCGGGCAAAAGCTAGTCACATAAATGCTAGAGCACCATAACAGTGGGATGGCTATTTAGGGTATACATCATATCTTCATTTATTTCCATAGACCAAATACTTATTTGGTGATGTCATCGGTTTTTTTTCTTTGCATCAATTCATGAATGTCCCCCCCCCCATTTCTTATATACTTGTACATATTATTATTATTTTAAGTCTGTTAGTTTTTAAATAGTTTCTTGTTAATGTAAATATTGAGAAATTAATAAAATCATATTCATGAATTGTGTTGCTAAAAATTAAAGTAACCACAATTCATTTTTTGCGATTGCAAAGAAAACGAAATTCAAGATAGAAAATTCAACAAAGAAATTCAAGTTAATATGTGAAGTGGTTGTTACAGTTTTAGTGCTTGTATCTACTAAGTACTTGATAAGAGAAAATCTATGCAAACAAAATAGGATTTATTAGACTTACCACAAACATTGACACAAATATTAGACTATCACAAACATTGGCGACATAATCGAATGTGTGCAGGGTTGATAAAAATCATGACTTTTATAAAAAAAACAAAATAATCGAATTAATTTGATTTAAATCGGATTTTTTTGATTATTTCTGTCACACATGTCTCTAAATGTTTTTTTCATTCTCGGTACTAAGCCCATTAATTCCTTCTTACAACGTTTACACACCGCTTTGTTAAACTTGCCGCAAGTGGACTTTTTTTCATCCATATAAACCCAAACAGCATCTTTTTTCATTAATCAATCACGAATGACCGCGCCAAAGACTAGACGGACGGATTCAGTCACGAGTTAAAACGGAGAATCTCCGAACGGTGTAGTTAAACAGCATTGGACACGTGTGTGCGCGCCGTAGTTTATGTCGGGGGAAGTCCCTTGACACATTTTGGCTGATTTGGTCGAAGTAAAACAATTTAGATTTAAATCATTGATTTTTATAAAAAAATCACTTGATTTTAATCGCGATTTAAATCACTGATTTTAATCAAGTGATTTAAATCATATCAACCCTGAATGTGTGTATTCGATTATGTCGCCAATGTTTGTGATTATTATTTACTAACAATAGGTTAAGGTGATACTAACATTATTTGGATCTATGGTCCGTACTCCACGCGGGAAAAAGAAAGTATAGCATAAAACCTACCTTTGAAGGTTGTTCCTGAGTTGAAATTGTGATAGGTATCATCCAAAGTGTCTCTCCGCCTTGACTACCATCCGCACAGAATTTCTGCTGTGTCAGTTTTAGAAGACGGTGTGGCCCTTGCTGTTCTGAGCTCACCTAAAATAAGAATAGTATTAATATTAAAAAATCCTTCTTCACCTATTGAATAATTGTTGGTTATTTTACATCTATGAGTAAATATAACTGAATAATGAAATTACAGAATTGCAATACCAACCTCAACAACAGGGAATCCCATCTGTTTGGTCCATGTGGACATTACAGCTCCAACAGGCTTGTTAGAAGCTTCCTCCAAGGCAGCCCATAGATCCTCTGTGAATGTGTTTTTGTACTGGAAATACAAACAGTATAAATAAGTATCTGAATTCGACTTTATTTTTATTATGATAATTTGTTGTTTTACTGTTTATTATATTAATTATGTACTGTCCCTATATAGGTTAGTCTAGTACATATTATTATGTTTGCATATAAAAATATTTAAAAAATCGTAATTTAAAAAAATTAAACCGACTTCGAAAGAAATTAACTCAAAAGAGATTGACCATTTCTGGTATCGCTATTTGTTCTGTGGTGACTTAAGTTTATAATGTTGATAAATCTTGTTTTTAAATATAATAATTTTATCTAGTAATGCGATTCCTTAAATTCTCCGTATAAAAAACTCCATAAAAGTATCAGTTTTTATTTCGATTTCCTATTTTACCTCTAAATTGTTTTTTTCACCCACGTAAATGTCACATGTCATTGGCTTCAAAGAGTATGTAAACAATAAAACCTTCTTGACTTACGCAAAATAATTAATTTACGCATCCAATTATTAAAATTATAGTTGAATAATTAGTAACAACAGATATTAATAACAACGAATTATTATTATTACATTGTAATAATAATCTGTTAAGATGTTAAAAGTACATAGTCAAACCTTTTGGTTATGCGAAAGGCAGAAGGTTTTAGAGACCTTTGCCTGTTTCATTCATCAAAAGAAACTCTTTGAAAACAGAACAAATATGTGCTAAGATTCTATGCGCTATCCTGAGCAGAATATGCTGGCGACAGAACGGCGGGCTTTCTCTTTCTAGCTTATATGCACGTCCCATTCGTTTAGTTTTAAGTACAGTCTCGACCGATAGGTATTTACTTTTAAAATTGTTTATTATTATTGTTTATTTAATTGAATCATTTCATTTATATGTTTTGTTTTAATCTCTACTACTAGGCCATTATTATTTTGCAATTTGGATTTAATTTAATTAGCTATGTTTATAAGTTTATATAATAATAATAATATAATAATATATTTATTATTTCTCTCAAAAAGGTACAGTAGTTCATACTAACAAGTTATTGCAACAATCTATCCTTTGTGAGAGCTGGAGTCTGTACTGGGTTCAAGACCTGTGTCACAGATCTCCAGGCTCACCCTTAAAAGTATAATTATAATTGCACTTACGTACTACAAAACATTTAATAGTGGCTCCAAGTATTGAGAGCAGACAAAAAAATACAAACAAAATTAATAAAATGATAAAAAGAAAAATAAAAAAAATAGGTATCTGCCTAGGTGAATGTAGTGAATAAGAGTGCAACACGCACTACAAGGCACCAACGTGTACAAGAGTGTGTGTGTGTTTGTGTGGGTATGAGGGTATGGGTGTGTGTGTGAGGGGAATTGGGGGTTTGTCTGTAAGGGGTGATAAGACGCTGTCTCTTGGGTAAGGTTAATAATTGGCTAGTTAGGTTGAAATGGAAATAATGTTTTCAGTCTCTGTGTAATCTAATTCAAGGAGCCAGTTTGAAATAGCTCTTTTACACTTAGATTTGCACATAGGATATATATCCTACCTATTGAAACCTATTGAGATCGCTCAACGCACGATTCTGAAGATTTGCACTCATAAGCCTCGACTATTTTCCACTACATTGCTATATAAATATTGCGAAGTACTTACTGTTAGACAGCTCTACCTACTAACTATAATTCTGAAGCAACATCAAGGCTTAGCATATGACCCCAACCTTAACCATAGGCGTAAGAAACAATTAGTGTGTACTCGTGAACATAAACCTAAAACTTCTTTTATTAGAAGATTTTTTGTATTTTTGGGGCCCTATGTCTATAATAAAATTAACTCCGTCATAGATGTTTACCCTCTCAATAGGGTTCGTTGCAAAGCCATTGTAAAAAAGTACTTATTGACCTTAACTTATGATGATACAGAACGACTATTAATCGTTCTAGAGTAAAAAGGGTCCTTTGACTCCTTTGTGCAACTTTTAAGGTATTTACTCTTCATCTACATATCACTGAAACACACACATTTGCTTACACTCATCATTTTACACATCACCACACGTACACACATCATAACACTCACCACCCCTACACAATTACTTCCCCCTCTCTATACATGCACACCAACACACTTAGTTTTTAGCTTAGTTTACTTTATTTTATTTTTACTTGTTTTTCTTTAATCTACATAAAGCTGTACTTGTTAGCTTAATTCCTTATGCAAATAATGTACTGAGAGGTTTGGCGCTGCATGCCGAGATACAGGTTTTACCTAGTTCGGCTGCAGATGCTCCTATTTTGTATTGTATTTTAGCTTACTAGTTTTTAAGTTGTTTTTTGTACAATCCTTTTCTTGGCAAAATAAATTATTATTATTATTATATTCAAAATTTTGTTGACTCTGTTATAGACGTGACTGCTAAGGAACGGAAAACTACGCTGGGAGGAACGACATTTTGTACGGAAGGAGGGACAGACAGCGTGCTTTCGCCGTTGGGAGCTTATTTTGGATGGATCGTACGGAGTTTAAGAATGTGTAGTTAATTAGTTAATTAGGTTAAGAATGAATAATTTGCGTACGGAGAGTACCGAGCATGTTTTATATAGATCGGATGTAGGGAAACGGAAAGGTAGCCGCCAACCAATCTTCAGGAGTGCCCTTTGCGCGCTTTTTTTATGTCACATAGATTACTGAAAAATGTTCAGCACTTTGATCTTATGGTTTTAACCATGGTGTAACGTATAGGTCCCATTAACGTGAACGTTTTATGATTATATAAACATTGTCGGAAATGAATGTCGGAATTGACGAGCATTGAAAATTCTTAAACGTTATTTTGACTAATTCGTATTTTGAATTTAACAGCATACATTGTGACAAAAAATCGAGAGATTCGATTCTAAACCTAGATTTTGAGACCTAATTACCGTGTAATGCCGAGAATTATGGTAAAATGGTAAATTACATCTGAAAGCCCTAAAATTATGCTTTTAATTAAACCATAAATCTTTGAGTCACTGCATGTTTCATACCGATACTAGGTTCCTTAGTCACTTGGTCATTGTCCTTTATGAAATAATATTTTTGTATTTACACGAAATTAACCAACAAAACGAAATCAAAAGTATGTACGAAACAAATTAGGAGACTACAATTTTTTTTGAGGTTGGTGCCAGCAATGCCAAAAACTTAATCAAATAGAAACGATTTAGCGGATACAAAACGGAGTTAAACGACATTTTACATAACAACCGATTTAAAAAAAAAATTGTCGTACTTGTATCACATTAGGAAATTATCCTATGGTACGTACTACGGAGATAAATGTATCCTGTGTTAATCCAGGTTATAAATTACTTAATCCAAATCCTATTATTAGTAGCTTATCATAATGATTGAATAATTTCGTGAATTCATGCATGCGGCTGCATGCCTAATACTTTTTGCAAGCCTACTCCTTTTTGTGCCAAGTTTCAAGTTTATTAACTCAAGGTATAAGATTTTTCATACAAACGAAATCCCGCCCTTTTCGCCCCCTTAAAGGTTGAATTTTCCCCTTCTAGTGCTCCCCATCATTATAAAAGTGCAAAAGTATACGTTCCTAATCCCAGTAGTTTCGCCTTGCGTCGATATATGTCAGTCAGTCAGTTTCTCCATAAATAGATAAGTAGATGCTTTTCTAAGTGCTGGCACCGACCTTAAAAAAATTGTAGGCCCCTAATTTGTTTCGTACCTAGTTGGTTAATTTCGTGTAAATATAAAAATATTATTTCATAATTTTGAGTTAATTTCTTTCGAAGTCGGTTTAATTTTTTTAAATTACGTTTTTATTTCGTAATTTTTAGTTTTAAGTAAAAACTGGAGTTTGTTTGCAATAAGAAGTTTTTTTTTTTGTAAATATTATAAGATTTCAATGTATGCATTGATACATTTTTTTTGTAAAAAAAAACTAAGTATTATAGTTTGTTTTAAATATGCTTGCCCAATGTTTAAAACGGAGCTATAACTTTAAGTAAGGCTACAGACGAGTCAAGAGAAGCAGCTCTTATAGCAAAACGCCGCCAGAAAACGTAATTTCAACCGACCCAAACAAATGTGTTGGACTTTTAACTCAACTTCAAGTGGCAGTGGGATCAAAAGTTCAAAAGTGATGCTGAGAAGAGATGTTTCGGTGTCTGACGGCTTGGTCAATGGCAGCATGGGTGTTGTAAAAGGATTCCGATGGCCTGCACTAAGGCGTGATCAACTAGAAGAAGGAGAGTTGCCTGATGCAGTGCTATTTATATTCGATGACGCTTCAATCAGTGTTAAATCAAAAGATGCAGATAGTTATGTGCCAATATCTCCTATCACGGTAACGTTTCAAACTAAACTTAAACCACACATCTTCGGACCGACCCTGGCTGTCACACTTTTTGACGTTTTCAGCATGTGTAGCATGACAACCATAGAAACGGGTTTTCTACGGGTTTTGTCGACGGAAGAATAGACAAAATGACAGATCGTGATTATTATAGTTATGGTGACGTGGAACGACGCATTTTACCGCTGATACTTAGTTTGGCTGTAACTGTATATAAGTTACAGGGCACAACACTTGAAACTGCAGTCGTAAATTTAGGCAAAAGGTTATTTGCAAAGGGTCAAGCTTATGTTGCTTTGAGTAGGGTTTAATTCGCTTGATGGCCTATAGATGAGTTAGATGCCAACAAACTTTTGAAACAACCAAATTTTTTTGCGATTTCAAACTTACATTTGCAGTTGGAGAATTGACCCTGATGTATATCAATGTATGGGAGAACATGTTTCGCAACTACTAAGTTAAGTTGGTTCTTGGGATAAATTCATCCCAACTACGGAACCCTTCATTGCGTGGACCGACACGCACTTGGCCGGTTTTTTTTATTCTACCACGCGCTAAAATTTGACCAAGGTTTTGAGATATTTCCCTACAACACACCCATAGCTCGTATCAATAAGCCAGGCCATCGCACTTACACCTATAAAATTTTATATATTTGTTTGGAAGCCCTAACAGATTATCATATGTGAATATCTTGCAGTTCCAATAATATTACATACATACATGACGAATTGATAACCTTCCTTTTTTTGAAGTCGGTAAAAATATAACACATTTACATATTCCAGTACATAATTATAGTTTTATATGTATGTACATAATGTTATCTTTACAATATTAAATAGAACATAATGTTTTTTTCACAATTATCAAATTTAAGACTATGAACAAGTTTATAAATGGCTGATATTTCATTAAAATATGTAGTACTGCCCTGGCTAGTAAACCTGTTAACAGTAAACGGTGGCTGTGTTACATTATTAATTTAAAGGGTATCTTATGTTGGATGTATGCACTAGTTAATCCTGAATCTCATATTATTGAACAAATCTGTTGAATAACAAATAAAGAAATAATAACAATAAAAGATAGAAACATATTTACCTGATGTCTAGTGAGATAAACGTTCATGCCTTTACGGAAGTCATCATCACCAATGTATTTATGCAACATGCGTATTACAGATGCACCTTTGTTGTAAGATATATCATCAAATATTTCATCGATTTCTGATGGGTGTCCTACAGGAACTTCTATGGGATGTGAATTCTTCAAACAATCCAATTCTAATGCTCTGAAATTTCAAAACTCATGTAGGTCAATCATACATACATAATGCATGAGCACTGAAGTGATACGGGTGATTAAACAAATTCTATTGTTCTGTTGTGTTTACAAGGTGAATGACTTTACAACAGTTTACATAGCTGGCAAACATCCAAAGAACATGAGATAAACATTCTCACAAAGAAATGATAAATAAACCTTTTGAGTAATTGTTTGTTGGTTCAATTATCTACAAAGTTTAGCTGTTACACCTTTCTACTTGTAGATAAACATATAAAATTATTTAATCATGGGTGCTGTATTGTATCATATAAAAAAATGATAGATAAGACAATGTATGTGAGAATTGTATGATAGTGCAGTGTTTCCAACGACATTCCTAGTAATATTATACATCATACATACCTAATATAATTTTCAGTGACAAACTGCGTCCAAATATCATACTCTGGGAAGAGATGGTTGACACAAAGGAATTCAACAAAAGAGGCATAGCCTTCATTTAGCCAAAGATGTGTCCACCACTCCATAGTGACCAGGTTTCCAAACCACTGGTGGGCTAGTTCATGGCCTACCACCAAAGCTATCCATTGCCTCCTGACAGCTGATGTGTGTTCCTCGTCCACCAGCAGGCAAGTCTCCCTATATGTGACTAAACCCCAGTTCTCCATAGCACCAGCAGAAAAATCGGCTATAGCTATCAAGTCAATCTTTGGCAGTGGGTAGGCTATATCGAAATACTCCTTATAATAGGGAAGGACCCGTGCTGCCACCTCCAGAGCAAATACGCCTTGTTTGCTCTTCCCCACAGGCGTGTACACTCTAACTAGAACCCCATCACGAGACTTCTTTTCCACATAGTCATATTCACCCACAACAAAGGCTACAAGATAAGTAGACATAATAGGAGTAGTATCATAATGAATCCTCTTCTTTTCACCAGTAAGTTTCTCTTCTTTGACAGGCATATTGGATAATGCTACTCGGTCAGCAGGCACCTCAAGAGTTATATCAAATGTAGCTTTGATGGCAGGTTCATCCCAGCACGGAAAGCAGCGTCGAGCATCTGTTGCTTCGAACTGCGTGACTGCAGCGTAGCGCTCCTCGCCAGCAGGCGTCAGGTACTTGCTGCGGTACAGACCCTTCATCTTGTCGTTGATTTCGCCTTTGAACTCGCAATGCAACGTCGCGTCGCCTTCCTCGAGTGGCTTACCAAACACAATGGTCGCAGTTTCGTCTGCTGCGTTAAGCCGGACTTCCGACGGCTTGATGGAGTCCGTACCTCCATCCTCATACTGCAACTTGACGTTTTTCAGTTCCAAATCCAAACAATTTAGCACTATTTCACTCGTTGAGCTCAAAATCTAAAAGGCAACGGGTACGATCAGATTAGCGAGACACATGGAATCGTTTTTTTTGCATCGTCAATGATGAAATTTCCACTTACCGATACTTTCACTGCTGTTTTTCCAGTGAATGTGAATTCCTGCAGATTTGGCAGTAATTCCAAATCATAATGTTTGGGCACCACGAATTGAGGAAGACGCTGAAACTGTTTGTTTTCGGGCATTGTCACTTTTTCTTTCACGATCGAGAATGTAGGACGCGCTGTACAGAAATACCGTAATGACCGAGTGACAGAGTGAACTCGCGCTGCAACGGCGCTGCTGATACGTACCCCCCTCGCACGTCTCAACCCCCGCTCCGAATAATAACGGTATTCGCTACGTAAGAACTTACAATGGCGACTGAAATAATGTGAACAATTTTCAGTTGGTAATACAAATGAATTACGTATGACGCGTAGTAGTTGCAGCGTCATGGAATACAGTTAACTTAAGCATTGATTATGTGAAAGTTACGCAAAAATAATTTTCCCATGCAACAAACAAAATTGAATCTGAATTTGAGGTTATTCAAAACGTCAATTTTAGAAATTTGAGAATAGTGTTACCACACTTGAAAAAATGTCCGACTGCTTCTATTCATTTTTCAAGTGCCCAAATATCGTGAGAAAAAATAAGTAATTTACGCTACGGTTTCCTAGAAGAGCGGTGTCCTCGTTGAGTATAATAAATTATGTGGCGGTGACCGCTTTCGCGTCCGCAATTTACCGGTGAATAACGTCACTGAAACGTTGAAATTGTAAGTTAGTGTGTCTGTGTTTTTCTAGAGAGCGTTTTCGACACCGGTTATTGTTATATAGCGACCATGGTTTATTATTATACTTCGCCAGAAGCATTCAGAGACACAGTGGTCACGTGGGTGACACAAGTCTGCGTCATCACATCTGTGTTACCAGAAGTTTGTAATAATAACTCCCCAACCACCTTGTCGAATCCGATAAAACAATGAGGTTTTAATTAACAATTACTTTGGTTTATCTTTAAATTGAATTGTTTCGTTTGATTAGACAAACGAAATGACAAGTTAAATGCTTTTTATATATTTTGGACACATTTAACAGAATGGTGACTGAAAATCTTTCGTGTAAGTTGCCACTTTATTGCGACAAACAAATGCATTATAGTGTTATCCGGATAGCGACATAAGCATGTGTCACTCCCGGAACGCAAGACCTTGTTGTACTAGACCATGGTCTGCACGAGCTCATTATAGCAAACCCCCCTAAAGGTTTAAATCGCTAGATATGCCCTCACCGTACTCAATCGCAATAAAAAGTGTCTATACTGAGAAGAGTGAGCTCACACATAGCGTTTCCATGCCAATTAAGTTTATTCACTACGTCATTGTGTGTCAGAGGTGTCAAAACTAAACCGAAACGCGATTATCTTTTGACGCGGTGTAGGGCTAATCTAACGATTTAAATCTTTGTCGCTGTCATCATTTTCATGACAGCCGTCACTGCGGCCGTCAAGAGTTAAAGACGGCCACCGCTTTTCTAGGAAACCGTAGCATAATCACGCCGACAAAGACCTGAGGGGCAATTCCCGTAATTTATAAGAACGTTCGCATTCGCATCTCATTCGCAATCTGTCAAAAATACAGTCTATTTACCAACATTTTTGACAAGTTTGACAGATTGCGACTAGGATGTGAACGTTTTATAAGTACGAGAATTGGCCTTCTGTCTATAGCTACAGTTTCATAGAAGAGCGGTGACGGTAACGTAACGTTGAATGACTTTACCGCTTTTCTAGGAAACCGTAGCTATACAGGTAAAGCGTTTTACTCATCTTTTCCATTATGTGGGATGTCGTTGGACAGGTCTTTCAAAAATATTGGGACTATGTTCAAATCAATTTTCGATTTAGGAATCCGTTTGCAATCAATTCGGAAAACGCCCTCCATGCGTCGGACGAACGAATAACGAATAGGACCTAGTCTGTGGAACAGACCATGTTCTTTTTATTCTTAGGCGATCAATGTGCTGATTGATTCGAGTCAAAATGCATCAGCACCGTGCGTGCCGTACCGTACGTGATCAATCTGGCTGCCCGCGTCTCCATTAGGCGGGACCCCATGAGGCCAAGCCAAGCCTCGTGAGCGTGTACGTTTACAAACTCACGAGGCTTGGCCGCGCGGCTTGGTTGTCCTTACGGAGCAGTGTTGTTGTCGTAAAAATCTGAGCTGCCGTATGTCATAGGCTGGTTTGCCGTATTTAAGGGGAAAAAATACTTATTGCCGTATTTATTTAAAAAATGCCTATTCTTTATTTGTTTCTTCTTCATAAAGGGGCTAACGTTTCTGTTTAGATTCATGTTTATCTAATGTGTACTTGTCCATGCTTCACATTTTATCGCACATTTCGCGCGACAATCTTGATACATTATCCTTAATTTTTATCCTTGATTTTGAATCAGTTGTCATCGATTTTTTTAGGGTTATTTTCTATTTTGACAATTCGTTGTAGTTTCTGGGCTAGTGGCAGATTTGACGATTTTTTTTCTCTATTACTGTGTGCGCACAGTCAGTGACAGATATTTTAGTTTTATTTTCGTTTCATTCAAAGCTAGTGAAAAGCCATTCGTTTCATCTATAGTCAATGGGGAAGAAAACTGACAACTTTTGCCGAGGGTGTCGCTGGTAACGCTTGGCTGATATTAGCTGTGAAGCTACATACAAAACTTGATTCCAAAAAGTTTGGACGGCATCTGACAAAAAAATGCCGCGCTGTATAATAATGTTTAGATAAATATAATACACATTTATTAACCTCATCTTAGGTACATACTTATTCATTGTAATAAAGATGAATATGTTGCTTTATATGGATGGAAGATTTGTGCTGCTATTTATGTCATGATAACTATCTGGAGGTGGAAGATCTGTCTTGGTATCATCAGTTTCATGCTGCTAGGTATCCCAAAATTCAAATTTCTATCAAATGATTTGATTCTACAGCCCTAATGAATATTAAAGGATAATATTATTCAGGTCATTTCTTATGAATTTGATTCTGAAATAAAATGTCCGAAACCTAACCATTATGGAGATATTCAATTTTAAAGATTATTTTAAAAAATCCTTTATTATTTGGCTTTTAGTCGTTTTCTTTGGGATTAGAGCTCCTAGAGTCGTTTTTTTTTAAGGATCTAGTTAGAAGACATGTCCATTAATAAAAAATATCAACAGCAACTGAACCTACTACTAACAGCTTAAAAAACTGCTCGACAACGGTTAGCATTAATTAATTTTCTAATAGAGTGTTCTTAACTTTGATAGGCTTTAAAAAAAAAATTGTGTGTAACTTATTCTGCAAATAATTTTATAAAATTCTACGTCTCTTTAGCTATTCAAAAAGGTATAAGACCTTATTATAAATAGGCTATTAAATAGGCAAAACATTGCCCAAATAACAGTTAAGGTAGCAGAGGGTATATTTTTAGTTTGAGTTAAAAGTAATCAAAATACGTAAAAAAAACAAACTATGTCAGTCCGATGACTAGAACAGAACCAGTTTCTCGTAGTCTTCGATAAACTCTGCCAAATACGCCAAAATCAGGTATTTGGCGAGTAGGATACCGTAGCATGTATTCATACGAGTACTATTCATTGCGCGCACGCAACGACACTCCTTCGCAAAATCCATAACACATTAGAATGTCAGCATATTCCTCGTTAGTAAATGTTGCCATGTTCACAACACAAATCAAAGTCCAGTTACATGCCACGTCACACAGTTAGAAGATGAAACAGTCCAAAAATCCAAGCTAAGTCGCGTTTTTACAGAATATTATCGGAGAGCACGGATAACACATCTACCACTGAAGAAGATCCACGATTTGACAATTCAAACATTCAAAATGACTTGAATTTTCAAATTTTATGCGGCAATGCCATTGGGAACATGAAGTTCATTTGGCGGATTTTATTAATTGTTTGGCTATCCATTCAATCAATTCCAAACCGCGATTTTCAAGCTTTTAAATACTTTCAGGTATGTCCATAGCCCTTTACGGGGCACAGGTGTGGGCGCGTTCTCTAAGGCTGCGACCGGCCCGCCGATTAGGCTGCTATTAGGCTGGTCAGAGGATGCCGCTCGGTTTTCCGTCAGGCGATGAGCCTTCTTGCCGGACTACCGCCATGGGATCTGGACGCAAAGGTCCTCGCGCACATCTGGGAGTGGTGCGAGGAGGCGAAACGCCGGAGCGTAATTCCGCTGCCGCGAGAAATCACGGCACAGCGGACAGAGCTCCGGCGGGATCTCATGGCAGCATAGAGACTGCAATTGTCGCAACCCAGCGCTGGGCACGCCACAATTGTGGCGATAAGTCTCCTCTTTGAAGAGTGGCTAGAGAGGCGCCACGGCGTCCTCACCTTCCGCCTGACGCAGGTCCTCACTTACGGTGGAGGTCTGCCCTGCTTGGGCGGAGCACCGCCGTGTCCTCACGGAGACGATCGGCGGCGGCGATCTCTCGCGTCCAGCCCTGGTTCAGGCCATGGTCTGCAGCGAGAGTGCATGGGAGGCCGTCACTTCCTTCTGCGAAGCAGTAATGCTCGCGAAGGAGGAGGCGGGGCGCGCGAGGGAGAGGCAATATTCGCGCCCTCGTGCCCCTTGTCGCCGCAGGAGACGCCCCGGGCATCGGGAGTCGCGAGCCGACTTCCGGCCACCGTAGGCACGGGCTTGCGGACGGTGAGCAATGGGTAGCTCGCCGTCCGATAAGGACCAGGCCCGGGTCGACAGCGCGTTGTGTTCCACGCGCACCTCAAAAAGATGTCAGCACCAATTGACGGGGTCCGTAAGGGCCAATGCCTGCCAGGGTTGCGAGTTTGTCCGAAAGGGATATCGCGGCCCCGGCCCACAGGCAACGGAAGGAACACGGGTGGGTTTTAGTCAGTAAAAGTCTGAAACGCCCTCCCGCTCCGGCCAGAGCGGGAGGAGTTATTTGATCATTTCCCACCCTCAAAAAAAAAAGGTAGTAAGCCGGATTCTTTTGTATCGAATTTATTTCCATTATGTTGTACTACCAGTTGGGCCTATTCTAATAACATTATTTTAAGATTTTATGAACATACCTAGTAGATGATATTCCTTTTTGAATAGCTAAAGAGACGTAAAACTTTATAAAATTACTTGCAGAATAAGTTCCATACAATTTTTTTTTTGAAAAGCCCATCAATGTTAAGAACACTATTAGAAAATTCATTAATGCTAACCGTTGTCGAGCAGTTTTTTAAGCTGTTAGTAGTAGGTTCAGTTTCTGTTGATCATTTTTATTAATGGACATGTCTTCTATCTAGATACATTAAAAAAACCGACTCTAGGAGCTCTAATCCCAAAGAAAACGACTAAAAGCCAAAAAATAAAGGATTTTTAAAAATAATCTTTAAAATTGAATACTCGTATCTCCATAACGGTTAAGTTTCGGACATTTTATTTCAGAATCAAATTCATCAGAAATGACCTGAATAATAACATCCTTTAATATTCAGTACGACTTTCTCTGTAACCCTGTATAACACAAATTCACATTTTAATTTCTAGGTTATGTTCGTAGCTCATGAAACATCGAATATGTTATAAAACTACTGTGTAAGTACATAAAAATTTATAATTACTACAATAAATGAACGACATGTTGCTATTTATAAAATTGGGTTATTTACTTCTATTAATAACAATAAAATTGGCTATAAATACCTGCTGACCAAATCCGCTTTTCGGCTTCTTAGTGAAATTCCTCGGTGCTTCAGTTCAGCTTTTAACTGAGGTACAGTCCACATTGAATATATAGTTCGTTAAATTATCAAAAAAACACACGCTAGTTCCTGATGTAATTATTTTAAACCCGAAAAACATTGAGAGATCAAAATGACAGTGCAATGTTATGGGCAATGCGTTAGCAGCGCCACCTGTTCATAGCTTTGCGATTTCTTCCCCATTGCCATATTTTGTGATACGGCAATGAGGCCTGCCGTATGCTGTATTTTCGGAAAAATAAATCGGATTGCCGTATGATACGGCAATTGCCGTATCAATAGCAACGGTGTTACGGAGTCGCGCGGCCCTAGTGGGGTGGGGACGCGTGAGACGCGTCTTTAGTTACACTTTAGGTTCGCGTTCATTGGATGACGGAGTCAAAAACTATTTACGCCATAGAGTACAGAGTAATGACATTTGTCAAAGTCAACAAAAAACTGCTAACCCTCCTTTTTTTCTCTTTGAGTGAAAAAATCAAGGAATAAATGGGAATAAATTTCGTCATTTATTCTATTTATTAGTTATTGGATGCTCAGCTGCAAAAAGCGAGTAAACGATTTGCATGGTAAATGCCTGCTTACTAAATCTTAAAAACTATACACTTTTTTCGCTAGGTAGTGCGCGCCGGTGAAATTGTGATCATGGCGAATCCGTCATCAGGCGTTGGTAAGTTTTTGTTTTATATGATAAAAAGATTTATTTTGTGGCGAGCTGTGTATAATAACTTTTTGCTTTTCGACTGCTTTGTTCTTACATTATTGTAATCATACTTCTTTTTTGGGCAGTGGTTCCTCGAAACTTTCGTCTTCTAGAAGAACTTGAACAAGGCCAAAAGGGAGTGGGCGATGGCACCATATCTTGGGGACTCGAGAGTGACGATGATATGACCCTTACTCATTGGACTGGAATGATAATTGGCCCCCCTAGGGTAAAGACTGTTGTTATTTTTAACACAAGTTATAAAATTTGTATTATTGTATTCAATCTAATTGAACATTATTTTACAGACGCCTTATGAAAATAGGATGTATTCACTTAAAATTGAGTGTGGTACCAGATACCCTGATGAACCTCCAACTGCTCGCTTTATTTCTAGAATCAACATGAACTGTGTAAACAGTCAGACTGGGCTTGTAAGTACTAATGATATAATGTTATTAATATAAATTCATTACACTTGTTACACATTTTGTTGTTCTTTGGTACAGGTGGATAACAGACAAGTTCCAATTCTTGCTAGATGGCAACGTGATTACACTATCAAGACAGTTCTGCAGGAACTGAGACGTCTCATGACACTGAAGGAAAACATGAAGCTGTCACAGCCACCAGAGGGAAGCACCTTCTAGTTTCTCTTCAGAAAACTTTTCTCAATAGACCCAATCTACCTATTTCTCACCTTGAATCCACGCTATACTATAATATTATGTGTTTCACTTAATTTTCTTAATAAGCAATGATGATGTGCATCAAAATTAATTTTGACTTCAATTTAAGTAATACTATGCTAGTGTGTATCTTAGATTTGTATAATTGCATTTATTGTGCTCTGAGTCAGTCTTTTGTGCAAGATTACCTTGGTTTAATAATTGTAGATTGGGTGAATAATTAAGAATTCATTTTACATAGCTCTTCAATTACCCATATAGAGGGTAATCACCCATTTATTTATCATATTACCTAAATTATTGTGGCCTTTAAAAAAGTTAAACTTGCTTTTGGTATTATTAAGGCTAGTTTTACTGATGTCTTGGTTTAGGTAAGTGGTCTTATGCCCAAGCTATAAAACAACTAATCATTTTATTCTGACCTCTTATGAAACCTTATCTGCAGTTTTGTTGTTTATATTACTGGGCATAATTTATTTTTAAACCTGTATTCCATGTCTGAAATGTAAAGGTTCAAGTTTTTATTTCTATGTAATTAGTCATAACTGATTTCATGTGACAGAAAATTGCTTAATTTTTTTATAGTTTAACTTGATCAAGTGTAAAATATTGTAGGAAATTTTAATTTCTTAGGAACATAAGATAAAGTACTACTGGTTCATTTCCAAGCTTTGCATCAGGTTAAATGTTTCTCTCAAACACGTAACTAATGCATGTAATGCAATCTCTTAATGGCTACAACCTATCAAGTAGCTGGTCAATTTGGGAACTACATAATTATTACATTAGTTCCCATGCATCTGATAAGCATGAATTTAATGTTACAAACCAAATGCTAAGTCAAATTGTTTCATAGCATTAAATATTTTTACCAATGTATAACTAGCAAAAATAAATAAATCAAATAACACTGTCATAAATGGTCTTTTTTTAAACTGTTAAATTTAGGGCCACAGAGTGTCGCTAGCGGCATAATAGTGGCGCTGCCTCGGCCCAGCTAAAGTGCCGTAAGTATTCGACTGTCATTATCACTTGTTATTTTGTTTGATTTGTTGAGTCGAGTGTTGAGGTTAGTTCGCCGTAGAACTCCACATTCCCAAAACATTACATTCTCTTGTGCCTAAATGGACCCTGGCACTCGCTGGCTACTGCGGGGGTACCGCTCGCTCGGCTCGTGCGTTGTGTGGTCATAGTTTTACCCTAACCTACCTTTCAGCCATTTTAATCTGCTACTTAATTTTTAATAGTCATTGTAGTGACTTTTAATATAATTATCTAAAACAAATACGATCAATCAATACAAAGGGCAGCGAACTAACCTCAACAATCAAACAAATAAATTGACTCGGTGACAATAACATGGTAATGCTTACGATACTTTAGCCGGTCCGAGGCAGCGTCACTATTATGCCACAATAAAATTAATATCGGCATTTTATATACTTCCTAAATTTTGTTGGCACTAAATGGCTAAGTCACTGAGTTCAGACAAGTGTAATCGCTTCAGCACGTTTATTCCCAGTCGCCCCAGCGGGGATTGTCACCGGAGGCAAATGGGAATAAAAAATCCCAGTCACTACCGGCGGTGTGACTGGGAAGTCATTGCCCCCACTTCAGTTTCGCTGTACATTCCTTTCTCTATCGTAGAGAATAAAAGGATGAGGTAACATATCCTAAACCTGCCTCTAATCTCTAAAAAAAGACAAATTAGTTATTTTAAATCATGCGTATCTAAATGTTAAACGGAAATATAAAAATAATGTATATATTATGATTAAACTCATTTTTATTAAAACATATAACTAGAGTGTGTGTGTTTAGAATAATTTATTAAGAAAACTAATCTATACCCATAAAATGCTTTGTCCTGAATGAATGACTGACTGACGGATCAACGCACAGCCTAAACCGCTGATTGTGAGACTTGAAACTTGGAGGGTGTGTTCTTTGTATGACGTAGGCATCCGATAAGAAAGGATTTTCCGAAATTCTACCCCTAAGGGGGTGAAAAAGGGGGGCAAAGTTTGTATGGGACAACGTGATTCCTTAGTCCAATGTACTTCAAATTTTGCATAAACACTCTTTAACAGAATTGATGGAAGACGTATTTCATATTTTATTGAAATTCATCAAATTATTCAATTAAATAGGGGTAGAAAGTTATTTTGGTAGTGATTTACTTCGAAGTTGATATCGATACTCCTTAGTGCTTTTGATTTAAATTACATTTTAATTTGACACATGTTTGAAAACTCAATCCGATTTTATTCAAAAAAGGTTGAACTCACATAAAATCTTAGTGCAATGAAAATAGTCTTTAAAATTGGAATGTCTCGAAAGTCACCGTACTATATTAGTACCGCATTTGAAGGTTTCTAAGCTTTAGGCTGCCTGTCCACTGTAGCGGAGACGAAAGGAGAGGAGCGGAGATGTGCCAATATTAACGAATAGAATCTAAACTTTGGACCGGAGTTTAGATTCAATTGGTTAATATTGGCGCATCTCCGCTCCTCTCCTCTCTTCTCCGCTCCAGTGGACAGTCAGCCTCACAGAGGTCTGTATTTATTCCTAGGATTCCCCTAAAACCATCAAAGTACCCCTTCGAATTCAAGAGAGTGCAGTTTCCCATCAAAGTCTGCTTCGCAATGATCATAAACAAAGCTCAAGGTCATACTCTTAAGGTAGCGGGAGTAGACTTGAGGGAAACCTGCTTCTCCCACGGCCAGTTGTATTTGGCATGCTCCAGTGTAAGCGCACAGAGTAGCCTGGTGATTCTAGCACCCGAAGGAAAAACAAAAAAAATATTGCTTTTTAAATGTTATAACAAAATATTAATAACGTAAAAAACCAATAAAAAAACCTATTAGAACCATTTTCGACTTCTACGCGGACGAAGTCGCGGGCAAAAGCTAGTATATAACAAAACACCGTTAAATCACAGATATATTAAGACTTCCACGTAAGTATTATTATTTTATTTCATTTAAATACTTACAAATTACATTTTTAAATATTAGAATATAAAAAATTCAAACATTTAAAAATATAAAAAATAGTAGCTCACCGGTATCGGGAACAGGGTCCAAACTACCGGCGGTCAGGGCTCCAGAAAGAGGAACCTCCTGACAATGCGAGCCGTGTCCAGAAGTACCGCTTTCTGAATCAAGCCCTTGATCCAGCTGCCCAACGAGAGCCTCCTTAGGTGTTGGTCGAGGCTCTTGGCGGCTAATCCATTGGCTGATACGACTATCGGCACAATGATCGCTGAGTCCACATCCCACATGTCAACAACCTCGTGAGCCAAGTCAAGATACTTGATTTGTTTGTCTTTCTCAGCTTTCACGAGGTTCCCGTCATGCGGGACTTCTTTCTTATATCTAGGGTAAGTGCTCCAGTGAATGAACATTTAAGCGATCATCGAACTTCAAAAAATAATTACAGAATGTGTATCTAAGGGATACGGTGCAAAGCTATATTTTGGTAATAAGATAATATTCAAAAATATTTTTTAAGTTGGGTTTACGACATAACCTGTATAATTTCTTAGATATTTAGCAATAAATTGAAAAATACCCTAAAATTCAAAATCATTCACTGGGGGAATGAACGAAATTTTCCAGTAAATGAACTAAATAAAACCAGTAAATGAACACAATTTTTGTTTATTTATTATTACAGGAAAATCCATAATATTATAAAAAATACAGTCTAACAATCAACTAATTATACAAACATAAATATTCAGCCTTTTTTTTTTTTTTAATAACTTCTCCCGCTCTGGGCGGAGCGGGAGGGCGTGTCAGACTGTTGCTGACTAAAACCCACCCGTGTTCCTTCCGTTGCATGTGTCGCCGGGGCCGCGATATCCCTTTCGGACAAACTCGCAACCCTGGCAGGCATTGGCCCTTACGGACCCCGTCAGTTGGTGCTGACATCTCTTTGAGGCGTGCGTGGAACTGAACGCGCCGTCGACCCGGGCCTGGTCCTTATCGGACGGCAAGCTACAAATTGCTCACCATCCCGCAAGCCCGCGTCTACGGTGGCCGGAATTCGGCTCGCGACTTCCTCCGCATCCTCCTTCGCGAGCATTACTGCTTCGCAGAGGGAAGTGACGGCCTATGCACGTTGTCACAGCCCCGCGTGTCGCTAGTTCTGCCGCCGCCTCGTGCGACCTCCCCTGCGCCAGGACCAACGTGTCGTCAGCGTAGCAGGTCACGCTGACGCCGCTAGGGAGGTCGGCGCGCAGCACCCAGTCGTATCCGATGTCCCACAGATCCGGCCCCAGGATCGATCCCTGTGGGACACCGCACGACATCTCTCGCCGGATTCATTCTCCCTGGTGACCGGGGTAGATGACGGCCCTGTCCGACAAATAGGCCTCGACCACACGACAGAAGTAGGTGATACCGGATTGCCTCCCTGGTGCAACTCCAGGGCAGGGTATTGAAGGCATTGGCGATGTCTAGAGACATCGGCAAGACGACCCCACTCCGGGCCACAGCACCCCCTCGTGAGGGCTCGCGCATGATGGCGTCCACCGTAGAGCGCCCTCTACGGAAACCAAACTGGCTCTCCGCCAAATCCGGCCAGCCGCCCGACGAGGCGGTCTGCAATGACTCTTTCGAAGAGCTTGCCCACCTCGTCGAGCAGCACGATGGGCCGATAAGCGGACGGAGAGTCCGCAGGGCGCCCCGGCTTCTTAATGAGGACCAGTTTCCCCGTCTTCCAACGAAGTAGGAACTGGCCCATCTCCATAACACACGCAGCCTAGCACACATTTATTGTCCAAAGATTACTTTCACTTTCAATTTGTTTGTATTTTGTGTTTCACGAACTGTGTCCAAATAAAAGTTTTCTTTCTTTTTCTTTTCTTTTCCTCTTGCTCTCTGACATTGTGCCAGCTAATGGAGTGTCGGTACTTGCTTTATTAATAGTTAGATCTCCGTTAGCAATGGACCTAAGAAATCTTTTCAACGTTTCTTGGGTATATCGAAACCTTTCATATTTATTTTTATTGGTATCCATGGTAATTTAAAGGGACAGTATAATAAAAAATAATATAATAGTAAAATCTAGGTCTTAAAAGCATGAAATCTAGCTCAAAATTTTGTGTTCATTTATTGGTCCCATCATCATGACGAAAGCTAATATTTGAACATGATGAAAAATGTTAGTTCATTCACTAGATTTTATGAACCAATAAATGAACATACCTGTCCCAATATTGGCCTAAAGATCAGAAATCTATTTTTAAAACTACTCCCAAAACATGAATCATATAGCATAATAATAAATTACATATTTGAATAAAAATATGAAATTGACGTTCGTCCAGTGAATGAACGGTCGTTCATTCACTGGATTTCAAACGATTTTAAGTTCCATTGCTGGGACAGCTAATAATTTACTTAAAACAGACTAAAATGGCATTGAAATCGATTTGAGACATAAAGTATACCCAGGGTTGATAAAAATCATGACTTTTATAAAAAAATCAAAATAATCGGATTTATTTGATTTAAATCGGATTAATTTGATTTAAATCGGATTAATTTGATTTAAATCGGATTTTTTTGATTATTTCTGTCACACATGTCTCTAAATGTTTTTTTCATTCTCGGTACTAAGCCCATTAATTCCTTCTTACAACGTTTACACACCGCTTTGTTAAACTTGCCGCAAGTGGACTTTTTTTCATACATATAAACCCAAACAGCATCTTTTTTCATTAATCAATCACGAATGACCGCGCCAAAGACTAGACGGACGGATTCAGTCACGAGTTAAAACGGAGAATCTCCGAACGGTGTAGTTAATTAAACAGCATTGGACACGTGTGTGCGCGCCGTAGTTTATGTCGGGGGAAGTCCCTTGACACATTTTGGCTGATTTGGTCGAAGTAAAACAATTTAGATTTAAATCATTGATTTTTATAAAAAAATCACTTGATTTTAATCGCGATTTAAATCACTGATTTTAATCAAGTGATTTAAATCATATCAACCCTGTATACCTATCCTTTATTCTAATTAATAAATAACTTATACAATGATGCCGATTCTCTTGTCACAAATGCCTCTAAACTAGACAAAAAATCACTAAAATTAAGTTTAATCCTGTCAAACGACGATTTCCCATTCTGAAATAGACTTGACTTGACTTATTTTAGTTTGACAGCACTAAGATAGTACTGAGTTTTTAGTTTAGTGAAAATGGCAATTTTGCTATTCTGATTAAGACATTTTTCACCAAAAATTTTGATTGTAAAATACCAAACCAGACTAATTCTGACAAATTTTAATCGCGATTAAAACGGTGTGGGGTAAAATAAGTTGTCATGAACTAAAACTCACACCGACATCTCGACTTTACGTGCAAAAATAGTACTGTATTTATTTTTTCTTTTGCTTATATCTCGAAAATGGGGCGTCCTATCGCAAAAATTATGAAAATTTCGACCCATATGAAACCCTTAAACCCCTAAACCTGAACATGTAGGTAATATTTTTTCATGTTTTCCATACAAAAAGTGAAAAATTCCATATAAAACACGTCGAGGCGGCATCCCCTGCGCGCCTCCGGCTCTAAAAAAAATCACGGGTGAGGTACAATTACGAAAAAAAATACTGAGTTGGGTAAAAATATTTTTATTTCTTATTTTTTGGAAAAAACCCAGTTTTGTTCGTTCACTGGGGTGTGTTCATTCACTGGAGCACTTACCCTATGTGCGGGACCGTTATGTCAATAATCATTGTGCGCCGCTCTACTCGATCCACCACCGCTATATCAGGTTTATTGGCAACAATAGTCCTGTCAGTGATGATGGATCGATCCCAGTACAATGTGATATTTCCATTTTCGAGAACTGGTTCGGGCACATACCTGTAATACGGCACTTCCGATTCTACAAGATTGTATTTCAGAGCTAGTTGCTGATGGATAATCCTGGCTACAAGGTTGTGTCTATGCAAGTACTCTTCGTTAGCTAGACGAGAACAGCCGGGGATAATGTGTCGGATTGATTCTCCCGGACGGTGGCATGCCCGACAGATGTCAACCGTGCCGTCTTTCACAATAAATCTACGGTAGTTGTTCGTCATGATAACTTCGTCCATAATTGCACAGACAAAACCTTCGGTTTCCCCAAAGAGGTCACCGAAACGCAGCCAGGCTACGGACGCTAGAAAATCTACATCGGGTCCATGTAGGGCCCGGAAAAAGCGTCCGTGAAGCTCCTTACTCTGCCATACCTCCTTGCGATCGTTAGTGTCAAGCACTACAGGCTTGCGCCAGTTCTCTTTAGCCATGGAAAGCGGGGTGAGGCCCTTGTCCACCGCGATTACATCTCGATGCATCGGCTCGTCACTCGCCACGTCGGCTTCTAGGAAATATTCCCTGAGACTGCATATCTCGCGATTGTGGAGGGTCTTAGCGTATAAAAAGCCTCGACCTCCACACTTTCGCGGGATATACAGTCTCATTACCGATGACCGTGGGTGGTGCATTCAATATGCAGTCAGCAGCGTACGGACCCCTCCTATCCAGGGCGTCGAGTTCGGTATGAGTCCATTTGAGTATGCCGAAAGAGTACATCAAAACCGGCATGACCCAACCATTGAAGGCGCGCACCTTATTTCCGCCTGATAGAAAACTATTGAATACTTTCTTCAGGCGGCCAAAGAAGCGCTCCTTCAATGATTGCTTCATGTCAGTAACATTGATGCCCAATGCTTCCGACATACCCAAATACTAATAGGTTTCGGATGCGGAGAGGGATCTAAGATTTATGGAATCCGAGAGTTCCGTTTCCACGGATTCCATAATCTCCCTTCGCTTTACATGCATGACCGCACATTTGTCCACACCAAATTCCATCTTGATGGCGTTACTGAAAGTTTCAGTTACTTTCAGTAGCTCCATCAGTTGCAAATTGTTGGGAGCAAAGAGTTTAAGGTCATCCATGTAGAGGAGGTGAGATATAACCTGACCACCTCTCCTCAGCCGATAGCCTAGACCTGAATCCTCCAGCAGTGTGCTTAGAGGATTCAGGGCTAAACAGAACCATAGCGGACTCAAACTATCGCCCTGAAAAATGCCTCGCTCGATCCTTATCGGCTCGCTATTCCTCTGGATATTTCGACATCCTGGATAGCGAAGGACCGTCCTCCATTGCCCCATACATGACATCAGGAAGGTGCGCAGAGTTGCATCTACTTTATACAGCTCCAGCACCCTCATGAGCCATGTATGTGGCACAGAGTCATAGGCCTTCTTATAATCTATCCAGCATGTCGACAGATCCTTTCGGGAACGGCGAACCTGCTGGCTAATGGCCATATCAATGAGGAGTAGCTCCTTAGTACCGCGGGACCCGTTCCTAGAACCATTTTGAGAGGCAGACATGATGACGTTGGTGTCTATGTGTTTGTTAATTTTAGCTCTCAAAATGGATGTAAGAACTTTATAGACCGTCGGTAAACACGTGATCGGCCTATAATTTTTGGGTTCCGCGGTGCTAACAGATTTATGGAGCAGGTGGGTAACTCCTGTCGTTAGAAACTGAAGTAGCGAACCAGACTCCAAAGCAGTCTGGTACTGAGCCGCCAAGCGAGCGTGCGACCTTTTGAACCATTTGATCCAGAAATTGTGCAGCCCGTCCGGCCCTGGAGACTTCCAGTTGGGCAACGGACAAACTGCACGAGCTACATCTTAGGGGCAGATGGTTATAGCCCCCATTTCTGGTATTGGATCGCAGGCTCGCTCGACTTCTCTAGTCCAATCACCTTCGGTGTGGCTGCCAGGCGCCGACCAGATACTCCGCCAGAAAGAACACATGGCATCATCATCCGGAAGGCGCGCGTCAGCCACACTTTGGTCCGATCGCTCCCAAGCTCTATAAACCCACCTTTCATCACTCTGGAAGGTGCGATTCTGAGTATATCGCTCTACTCGCCGCTTATACCTACGAATACGGTTCGCTCATGCATACACTTTCTGCTTCAGGAAGTCGATGCGCTCTGTGACATGGGACACATAGTCCTAATATCAGTCCCTGAGAACGCCCGCCTCACAAAGCGCATCACTCTAGGGCGAGTATTGCCCTCCCTGAAGCAGATAAGTTTGCCAATGAGCGCTCTGGCACCACCAATACGGCGCTCAATTCTGCACTGCTAAGCTGGTACGACTGGTTTCGGTCGTGTAGCTCTAGAGTCATTTGCAAATTTTACGTGAGCTACACGACATGCTGCTACAGCCGCGCAGTACAGAATTGAATGAGTATCAGTGAGGTCTTCGCAGTCATCAAAATAGTTTGACAACTGCGAATCCAGAACCGCCACCAGCGCCCTATTTTTGTTATGCATGGGCAAACGAGGTAAACGTGGTCTAAGTCCGGGCGATTTTATTTTATTATTATACGTATTTATTAAAAAATGATTACTATGTATTACTTTCCTAATTTTAATTACTGTCTTTATGAGTCTAATTATCTGTGATACAAAATACCAGTCTAAATGTTTAATTTTAACAAGTTTATTCATATCGAAATCAAAATAATGCAAAGTGCATAGAAATATTTTTTTATTAAAATAATTTTATCTTATTTTTTAATTTAGACAGACAGTTCTATTTGGATCATCCTTTTTTTGTTCGAAACAATTTATTTCCAAGATGATCTCATCCATGTGAAGATCTATAAAAGACCTTTGAAGAAGACAATGGAATTCCTCAATGCATGATGACAAAATTGTCCATGGATGGAGGCCAATGCAATGTTTTGTCTACCAGCCAATGTAGTTCTGCTACAGAGAAATTCCTGACGGCAAACCCCAATAACACTGTCCGATCTGAGAATCGAACCCAGGACGGATGCTCAGCAGTCGAGTTTGCCAAACTTCGACAAAACCAAATAATAAAAATAACTGTTTCGGAAGTCTGTTGATTTTTTCGACAAATCCAATGTTTTGTCAATATTAAGAGGAACAAGACTAACTCACTAAGTTTCAAGTCTAGTCTGTTGTATAACTGAGGAATAAATGGGACCATCAAAACCGGAGCTAGGGAGGGGGCAAACCGGAGCGCCAACTTCACGGGGCGGCAAACAAGCGTAGCAGACAAGTGCACCTCAACTTTGCAATAAATGAGACGCGCAGCACATAGAATCTTTCTATTTATTTCTTTTTACAACCGTTTTGGCGCCCCTGTTGGATTGGCGTTGTTGTGTATGTTGCAGCCAAAATATTCATTTCGAGAAAATTTGAATTTCGCGGTCTGCCACCTGCCATATTATATGAATGTTTCCTTTGAGTTAAATTTGCTATCTCCAGTATTTAGAAGTACTTTCCCACCAAGTGAAGTTCCAAAATTCCATCCGTTTATTGTATTGAATAGGTAGTATGGAAGGTTCAGATTGCTAAAATCTCACTGGACACAAAACGAGTAATTATTTAAAGTACCTACTTCACAAATAGGAATCCGAGAAAATAATACGCAAAAAAAGGAAACAATAATTGGAACAATTTTTTATTGATCGTCAAACACTAGTCTTTAGGTATTCTTTTTTTTGTACCAAATTATACAGTGTGGGTCAGTATTTATCACCGGAAAAGCCTTACGAACACTTCCCCTCTGTAAAAGTACAAGAACAAATGTACGTACGCTCATAAAAACTACTTTCAAATCGATTCTAACGCAGAACAGATTCCTTCGTAAGGCCACGGGAGCCCCTTGGTTCTGTAGGAACGAGACCCTCCACCTCGACCTTAGACTCCCCACAATCCACCAGTTTCTAAAACGCAATTCCAAGCGTTTCTTTGATTCCGCCGCCACCCATCGCAACCCTCTGGTTGTCGAGGCCGCCAATTATCTCCCGAGTCAAATCAGTACAGTCCGCCGCCCGAGGCAAATCCTTTCCGACCCAGACGACCCCATAACCCTCCTCCAGGAGAGCAATAGGGAAACCAGTACAGTTAGAAAACACACACACCGACACACTTTCCGACCTCGCCGCCGAGGTCCGCGATCGCGACCCTCCCGAGTAAATGATACTCCCCCCCGACCCTTGCTCGACGATGCGCCAGCCCGCGTCGATGATGCTGAGCCTGTAGCTTTAAATTCCCCGATTAATAATAATAATATATCATTGATCCAGCCTGTCCCTCTTGCTGTCCTCCCCCCCAGCGAACGCCCTAAGCCGAGGTTCGTACCCCACAGGGGGTGCCCTTAGCGAGCGTTCGCCTAGTTTTAATTAGCATAGTTTTTGCCCCTGGCTGGAGGCTTTGAGTGTAGAAGCTTAAGGCAGCCACAGGATTGTCCGGTTGAGTAGTCATGACCTCAGTGGTCAGCTACGAGATGCCCTACATAAAAAAAAAAAAAAAAAAAAAAAACGATTCTAACGCACTTCGTAAATCGTTTTGAAGGCGCGCGGAGCTCCGTGAAAATGCCTATTTGTGCTGTTAAATTCTTAATACAGGGTTCAAATACGTCAAATTTACTTAAAGAACTGAATACCTAACCTTCCATAATTATGTTGACATTTTATCATATTATTTAGTCATGTTTTTATTGAAATTTAAAATGCTAACATCTTACTACATTTCGATTTTTCATTCGATTCAACCATGATTTAGTATAAAACGTAGCATGAATCGAGTATTTTCCTCACATTGCTTCTGTGACGTCACCGAGTCCGCTACTCATCTCGTTTTTATGTTTTTATAGATCAAAATACTTTTCTTTTGCATTAAGAAAATATACGTAAAATCAGCAAAACTTACACGCACTTGACATGCGATTATGTCCTTTAGTACGCGCGGTCCGAGTGGGGGGGTCCTGGGGGTCATGACCCCCCCCCAAAATCATTGAAGCTGTCGACAACTTGAATGATTTACGTGTCTTACTAACTAAAAACTGTAGGTACTTGAACCACAGTGACCGCGATGGGCATTCTATACAAAAAAAAAACCGGCCAAGTGCGAGTCAGACTCGCGCACCGAGGGTTCCGTACTTAAAAATATTTTTATTATATGATGTGACTAAAAATTTAGGCTTTTCGCAATTTTTCCTTTATCTGTGCTATAGTAGGTAAAAGATCGCCATACAAATTTTCAATGTCTTTTGCAGCTCTAAGAAATTCTTCTTCACTGAGGCCTTTAATTATTTTTGGGTGTAGTTGTAACAGAGAAAATGATTTTTTATGTTTCAGAAAATCTGTCTTTTAAAGAAGAAATGATCGAATCAAGGTATGGGATGTATAAAGCTCTCCTGTAAAATTCTTCAACGTTTTCGGATGGGTGGTTGGATCGATGAGCCTGTCGTTTCGTAACTCGTTGGCATTTAATCTCAATATTAAGGTCTTCGCAACTTTGTTTAGCTTCTCCAAATATAGCAGTAAATTCCTGCGATGCGTTTTGACTGTGACCCTCTATTATTTTAGTGAGTTTGCAAATGTGGTCATTCACTGAATTAATGTCAATATCCACTTGTTGAAGCTGGTTGCAGACAGGCTCAAGCTTTGCCGAGTAAGTAGCAATAATATGCAATGCCACAATAAAATTTGTGGTGGTCAAAGCAGTGCGCAGTTGGTAAGCTCTAACCTTTGTCTTAGAATTAGTGGCTTGATCTTCTGAGAGGTCTTGTAATGCTTCTACAATTTTGGTGAAATTTTGAGCGAAAATTCGAATACTTTTGTACTTTGCAGACCATCTGGTTTCGCAAAACAAGGGAATATTTTTGCGCCGTAAAATCTCTAAAAAAAAGTTATAGTTTCCTTAATCATTCCAGCAGTATTTCTTATTTCACTCAAATTATTTAAATCATTGACAACAAGATTTAATATGTGACTAGCACAGTGGAAATACTTTGCTCTGGGATATTTATCATTAATTATTTTCTGAACTCCACCAACATGTCCAGCCATCGTGGAGCAACCATCATACCCTTGTCCAACCATTTTGTTGAGATCTAAACCACATGATGTCAAAAAAGATATTATAACTTCAGAAATCGATGCAGCATCTAATTTTTGAAGTGGTCTGTACCCCAAAAATTCTTCAAGTATTACGTAACTGTGTTTCGTTTGGTCAAACTTGACGTATCTTATGCCCATTGAAAGCTGTTCAGTTCCGCTTATATCCGCTGTCTCGTCAGCCAAGACTGAAAAGTATGCCGCTTCTTTTGCTTCATCAGTAATGGTTTCACGAAGAACATCAGCACAGGTTTCAATAATTTCGTTTTGTATTTGATGGGATACATAGAGGGCATTTTTCGAACCAGTTGCAAAGTGGTCTTTTAAAACCGTATCTCCTGCCTCAACTCGGAAATGTAGTAAGTCTTTGAAAACTGACCCATCTTCTGTTTTTCCTCGAAGGGGTAAATCATGCGTAGCACAAAATAAGACCGAAGATATAATGGGTTGAAGTTTTTTTCTGTTTTATGAAATTTCGCTGTGATATTCATTATCTATCTGTTCATAAACGTTTTTTTTTCTTCTTTGTTGCATGATTTCCAGAACTTTTTTAGAACGTATAACCGATTCACGATGCCACTGGCTATTTGCATGAGATTTATTTTTGATATTTTTTGCATGGCCGAACGATAAATGGCCCCTGAGTACAGCCTCGATGAATTTGTGCGGGAAATAATACACATGTACGGCAAAGTGGTCCTTTAGCCTGAGCAGAATAGGCTAACCAAGGGTATGCTGTGAGCCACTCGTGGCGAAATGCACGTTGTTGTGTTTGGTTTTTAATGGTTTTTATGATCGATGTCCTGCTTGAAATCATAATCTTGCGGAGGTTTCCACGGTGTTTCGAGCACTTTAAACCGTATTTCATCACTGATAGGTACGTTAGAATCCAGATATAAACCCACATCATAAATATTAACTGAAGTTTGTTGTGTTGTTAATTCAGTTTTACTAGTACTTTGCTGTGCCGAAGTACTTGGACTATCTTTAGCATTAAACTGTTCATTTTCCATCTTTTTTCTCTTGCACAAAAATCGCCTTATGTCACTCATATTTAAAATTATAAAGAAAACAAACACACGTTAGCTCACTTGTCACTGCTTGCTTGCACTGATTAATTAATTACGGCGCGCACTGACACTGACTAATTAGCTCGCTCTTGCACATGTAATCAAGCAATCATTCTTGATCTATTGGATTATTTGGACTGTTTTATCACCAGAATGTTCGAGGGCTGCGGACGAAGTCAATTAACTTTTGCAGGAATTTAGCTAAATGTAACTATGATATAATTACTTTAACAGAGACCCTGGCTCGTTGATGGGATTTTGGACAGTGAACTTTTTGACGATAGGTACCTAGTGTGCCGGCGCGACCGTGACTTCGCGACCAAAGCGCAGTCGCGTGGTGGCGGCGTACTGGTGGCGGTCCGCCGTGAACTTGCTGTAGTTGAGAATGTTGACTGGCAGTCCAGTGCGGAAGACATTTGGATTTCGATTCAATTAAGAACCAGCTGTGATAAACACACCTACCGCCTTAATATATGTACTTTATAGCGCGACCCCTATTAGAGTCAACTCCCCGCACTTCTAGAGTTCGTCGTGTGCCGGCGAGCTTACGTGACTAGTAGCCGGCACAACACTATCCATGTCGCCCGCGGCCCCGCGCTGCTAGGCCAGTCAGTTGCAAGCACCCAATAATCGCGCACGCGCTCGGCGACCGTACTCTTGCGCCTCGCGAGCGGTCCATTTATGTTTTTACTTTAAGTTCTGAGTTATTTCATGTCTATTTCATTTCGTTGCATATATACCAATATACACAGTTCACACGCACAATAGTTGGAGTTTTCTTTGTGTAAAGTACCCCGACTATAACTTTATATTTATGTGAACAGAATTCGGATAATAGCTTCGCTAATCAGTTACATGCTTATTTAGACAATCTTTCGGACTTAATAAATAACCACCCTACAGACAAATTTATTGTTCTTGGAGACTTTAATATGAGCTCCATTACTTGGACTACTTCATATGATGGAATTAGACCGATCGCGCCTCAAACTAGCATGTTTACTCATTTTGTTGACACCATTGATTTTTGTAGTCTGCAGCAATTTAACCTTATTAATAACAGGCACGGCAAAATTCTAGATATTAGATCTAGAATTTTGCCGTGCCTGTTATTAATCCAAATACTCCCGTCACCGTGTCAGCATGTTTAGAACCCTTAACTATCGAGGACGCATATCACCCTGCGTTGTTAATTCAGCTTGTAACTGTACAACCTCAGTCACTTAGCGTCAGTGCACGCATGGAGTATCAATATAACAAAGGCAACTACAAATGTATTCGATCTGACCTGCGGGGCATTGACTGGGACGACATAATATTGAAAGGCACTGTTGAGGAAGCTGTAGAGAATTTTTATTCAACGTTGTTCGATATCAGAGATAAGCACGTTCCTCAGCGTTTGTGTAAACTCTTTAAGTATCCATCTTGGTATAACTCGGCGCTCATTAAGATACTTAAAGAAAAATTCAAATAGAAGGTGCTTCGTACCAAATTTCAAGATTCTGAGTTCGTTACTCCATTAAGTATTAGACTTCTTAATCTGTTTAGGTCTTATAATTTAATAAACTTGTTTTTTGAACCTACTAGGATCACGGCATCTTCTTCAACTTGTCTAGATAATATATTTAGTGATTGTGATGCCAAAAATAAAATAGTGTTAAGTGACTTAACGTCTGACCACTGTGGTTTATTAGCTAGCTTCCCCATGCCATTACATAAAAAGCCGCATAAAATAGAATGCAGGCCATATACAGCTAGTCGTTGCAATAAGTTTAAAAATAATATAGCTCACAGAATTACACCATCTATAGTAGAACCTTAGAACACGAGAATCCCAATGAAATCTATGGAGCCCTTTTTGATGTTGTGCAAAAAGAGTACCAATCTACTTTCAAGTCCAAAACTATTCAAATTAATGGCACCTCTGTTGGCTTTAACCAATGGACCACTCCAGGAATTTATAAAAGTAGAGCGAGACTATACGAGGTAGGTATATGGTTTGAAAAAATACAGATTTGATACTCCTTTCCTAGAGTATGTCAAAAATTATTCAAAATTATTTAAAAAGGTGTGTGTTTTTGCTAAATCTAAATTTTTAAGCGATATAATTAAAAAATCCAATAATAAAGTAAAAACCACTTGGAAAATTAATAACAATGAAACGGGTAAGTCGGTTAAACAAGATAAACAACTTGAGATTATGGTCGACAATAAATTAGTTAATAAAGCAGCTGACGTAGCTAAGGCGTTTAATGAGTTTTTTGCCAACATACCTGTAACTACCACTCGCTCCTTTAATTCATCCCCGTCTAAAGCGGAAAACCTTTTGCTTAGTAGTGTGTCTAAAAATAGTCCCTTATTTAGCTTCGAACATGTAACGCCTCGTGATGTAGTTAATGTTTTTAACACACTCAAGTCTAAAAACACTGGTGATCTCCATTAAACTTTTAAGTAAAATAATAGACATCGTAGCCCCCTATCTAGCTGTTACTTTTAATAAATGTGTTGATTTAGGAACTTTTCCTGACCTCATGAAGAATAGTAAAGTCATACCATTATTTAAATCAGGTAATAAGAGTGACGTTGGTAACTTCAGGCCTATTTCTATCTTACCAGCATTTAGCAAAGTATTTGAAAAGTTAATACTCAAGCAGTTGCTTAGACATTTTAATTTAAATAGCCTCCTTCATAATGAACAATATGGCTTTACAAAAGGTCGTTCGACTACAGATGCAGGTGTTGCTTTGCTGAAACACATATTTAACGCATGGGAGAACTCGCAAAATGCTATTGGGGTTTTCTGTGATCTCTCCAAAGGCTTTGATTGCGTGCACTATGACACGCTTTTGCGTAAACTGCGTCATTACGGTGTGCAAAACGAAGCTCTCAACGTTTTAAATTCGTATTTACATAATAGGTCCCAATGTGTAGATGTTGATGGTGTGAAATCTTCTGGGCTACCAGTTCAGTTAGTTGTACCTCAGGGCTCAATACTGGGTCCATTCTTGTTCTTAGTGTATATCAATGACTTACCATTCTATTTAAAGGGTATCTGTGAAGTTGTACTGTTCGCAGATGATACCTCTCTTATTTTTAAAGTAGACAGGAATAGACAAGATTTTGACGGTGTAAACAGTGCACTCTCAATGGTTACGGATTGGTTTACGACAAATAACCTAGTTCTAAATACTAAGAAAACGAAATGTGTAAAGTTTGCCCTACCAAATGTTAGAAATCTAGGTCCCAACATCGTCTTAGATAAAGAGGTGCTTGAATCTGTAAACTCGGCGGTTTTTCTGGGCATAACAGTAGATGCCAAACTTCAGTGGGGCCCACATATATCGAGCCTAGCGGGAAGGCTCAGTTCAGCCGCCTACGCCGTCAGGAAAGTAAGACAATACACTGACGTCGATACAGCTCGGTTAGTCTATTTTAGTTATTTTCATAGCGTTATGTCCTACGGTCTTCTGCTGTGGGGCAAAGCTGCTGATATTCAAAATATATTTGTTCTTCAAAAACGAGCTGTTCGCGCTATTTACCAGCTTGGTGCCAGAGTTTCTCTGAGAGATTTTTTCAAAGATATTGGTATCCTCACGATGGCATCTCAATTCATCTTCGCCAATATCTTATATATTAGGCAAAATATACACTTATACACTAAAAACAGTGATTTTCACAATGTTAACACAAAAAATAAGGACAAACTACGAGCTCCCTTTCACCGGCTTCATAAGGTTCATAACTCATTTGTTGGGCTTGGTATAACCTTTTATAACAAGCTACCCTCTTCTTTGCTAGATTTGCCTTTTAATGCGTTTAAAACGAAAGTAAAATCCAATCTTTGTTCAAAGGCATACTATTCTATCAACGACTACTTAAATGATAAGAATAGTTGGTCGCTGTGATTAACTCAAAACAATGTTTATGTTCTTTCTCCAGCTTACGTACTGACAAGTGATATGAGTTTATATAATTGTTTATTTTATTTGACTTTTTAAGTCAAGTTATTTTAATTTAACTTTAATTTTTTTTTGACAAAATCTACTCATCACACTGTTTTTTTTATGAGTTGTATTGCAATATGTGGTTAGCTAGTGACCTCGACAATTGATCATATTATTTACTGTTATTAGTAATTAACTCTTTGTTTATTTATTTTACATCGATGGTCCTAGTTTATCATTTATAACTTCCAGTTACAACTATATGTTAGCGGGCACGCCCTTTATGCCTGGAGGCTTTTTTATTTAGATATTAAATTCTGTTTACGTTTAGTTTTTTTATTTCGGCCTGAGCATCGATGATTGATTGGTTGAGTTCTCGATGATTTTGTTTGGTATATTGGCGTGTGCTAGCTAACATATGGGTAATAATTTGAATTATGTTTTGTGTTGCGTAATGTAAATTATTTTGAATACTATTATATGGATTCTTTTTTTTTGTTCTTCTAACTGAACAGACAGCTGTGCTGCTGGGGAGTTTGTTGCGCCACTTCTTCTTCCCAGCTAATGCACTAGGAAGTGGTGAAGGGTGGGCGTTTTGGGGGACTGTCTTATGTAATTTTGACGTTCGAAAAGTGCTGATTCTCAGCCTAGTTTGAATAAATGACTTTTGTTTTTTTTTTTTATCTTTCTAGTTCACTCGCGATTGACTTTGACAAGAGTCGGTCTCTTTCGCACTGCTTAGAAACTGTATTGCGCTTTCTCTGTTAAGTTCATCCCATTGTGATCCCATTTATGCTGGTGCCATCTGGTGTGGAGTAGCGGTACTTTAAAGGGTGCGTTCAGAGAAGTAATTCGATCCCGGTACTCCTGGCCCACCAACTTAGAATTTTTAAATTTCGATCGTCGTGAACAAATAGGTGTGAGCCGTGACGACTGGGTACCTATATAATAAATTCATAATGAATAGTCAGAAATTTGTAAATGTCTCGAACATTCAGACTAAAATTGTTCAAATTTATGATTAACAAAAAAACGCTGCTTGTGGGTAACTCAAATCAAAACCTACTAGCACTTGTCGGCAAAGTAGCGCCATCATCATAGGCCTGTAGTTTCAAATGTCACCACGTCAGACTCTTGTAAGTCGACCTGTACTCACAAACCTTCCTGAATTGCAAAGTTAACCTATTAGGTCTACTCACGTAGGTAACACTACGAAAATCACCCTTAAGGCTGTCTGTCCACTGAAGCGGAGTCAATATTAATCAATACAATCTAAACTCTGCAGCGGAGTTTAGATTCTATTGGTTAATACAGGCACAGCTCCGCTCCGCTCCTCTCCTCTCTTCTCTTCTCTTCTCTGCTCCGGTGGACAGGCAGCATAAAGCTATGAAATTAAGAGCATTCATTCTGAAAGTGGGCAACGTCGCAAATAGATGTCAAATATTTCGCTGTTTTGATTAATTTGGCAATATTACTGTATGGAAATAAGAAATGCGGCTAACTAGCATATTGATTATGAAATGCAATAATTAATATCGTAACACTGAATATTTTGTTTTAGATGTAAAAAAAGTATTTCGAAACTTTTCAAATGCTTATGTTTTCACTATGGCATTGCTATTTCTTACTAAATATCTTGTAGTACGATTCCTACTCGAAATAAGAATCACTGAAATTGAAACAAAAATAAATATTTTAATTGAGAATCATCGTATTCATCCTTACACATTTATTATATATATATATATATTTATAGTAAATATATAATTTTAAATATGTATAGTATATAATTATTATATGTATAATATATAAATATATACTTACACATGTATACAGGGTGGATTTTTGAGATGGGATAGTAAGGGCAGCTACCTTAACCGTTGTAGCTACAGGAAAACGGTCTTAGACGACTTTTTTTTTTTTTTTTGAGTTTTGTGTAAATTGGCTGAAATATGACGATTATTGTTGAAGATCTCGGAAAAAATCATGCCGACTGGAAGCTTTACTGGGTGAGCCGCGTAAACCGTTAGGAGATAAATAAAACTTATGCTTACTAATTTATGTTCTACAGGATTGTACATTTTAAAAAGTTCAACAATAACGTCCGCGTTGACACATGTACAGTACGCAGTAAGTATATTTCAGCTATTTTGACCGGCATCATATTAATCTTTATCCAATAAAATATGTTATTTAAATTGGGCATTTAATCTTGATTAGAATATGCTTTGACAGCATATCATTTAAATGAGTAGTTTAAAAGATATCACAGGTTCAAATCTACGCGAAGCAACATAATAATGGTTGACGGCAACGCGGCGCAGGGCAAAAGCTAGTTTTAAATATACAGGGTGGCAGGGACATCGACGCGAAGCCGGCTACCATGGATTCAGTACATGATTCTGAACCCCACTGCCTTGAAATTTTTCGTCGGTTATTTAAAAAAAAAACAGCTGCCCCATACATTTTGACCGCGTAGGTATTGCACTTTTCTATGAAACAGCTGTTTTTTTTTTTTTTAATAACCGACGAAAAATTTCAACGCAGTGGGGTTCAGAATCATGTACTGAATCCATGGTAGCCGGCTTCGCGTCGATGTCCCTGACACCCCGTATAATAGTGTTCTAAATGTAACTACTCAGAGGTTTGTCCTGTGTTCAAATGTAACTATTATAGCATGCCAGGGTCTAACTATAAACAAATAATGGCATTAGTAACAAGAAATGTATATAATCCTAAAACCAACGTTACTGTATTTGTAGGTAATAGCTCTAATGTAAAAAAAGAAGAAATTACTGACTGTGTAACTGAGTTGTTAAAGTTAAATTGCAGTAAAATAATATTGTGTGCTTTCCAATATTTTGAAAGATTGACAAATAGACAAAACAATTATATTCATATGCTTAATAAGCATATGCACTTTTTTAGTTAGTCATTATGGTGACAAGTTTGGTTCTTGACACCAACATTTTTGTTGAAATGCTGAAATTGAATAGGGGTACTGTGTATCTGCCCGTTAGTTTTAGACACATAATAGCACGGCTATTAGCTTTTTATATAAACTCAGACATAGGTAGTATGTCAAAGTCTTGTGTTATTAACACCATCATGATTAGTAATAGTACAAATTGTACGAAGGAGGCTCCGTGTACCTCACTCACTATGAGCTCACTGCCTTGTGATGACGATGAAGTCTTGGGGTCAACTCTGGATTTAAACTAGTTTGTAAGACAACAGAAGGTACCACTAAGAATATTCTTATAACTAACAACAACAAGGTGTCTTCTGGCTCTAAAATAAGTTTTTACCAAAAAGGAGATGAGCAGAATGCCTTGAAATTATTTCATCAAAATATTCAAGGTATTTCTTCAAAACTATTAGAAATTGAAATGTTTTTAGAAAAAACAAAGTTTGATATTGTTTGTTTTACTGAACATTGGTTAAAGGATTACCAAATGCTAATTAATTATGTCAACTATAGTATGGGCAATTCTTTTAACCGTAAAGCTATGCTGCGTGGAGGATCTGTAATCATGATAAAAAATTGTTTAAAATTTAAGCAACGTAATGACATAGTTGGTTTATCAGTTGAACATTGTATCGAACTGTCCTGTGTTGAGCTGGATAAGCATGTTGTAGTGTGCGTGTACAGACCCCCTAATTATCAGAACTTTTCTTTATTTGAGTCAATAATGGAAGATGTCCTAGCGAAACTTGCATCCAATAACAAAGCTGCAATTATTTGTGGTGATACTTTACTGATATTCCATCTAAAACGACGGAAGCTTTAAATTCTTCACCCGATGTCTCACTTGATTTATTAAGAGCGAACGTTGCAGGCTGCCCGGTTGAATTTCAATTTAAACATATAAACCCTATGATAGTTATAAAAGCTTTTCGGCAAATTAAAATCAAATTGACCGAAGATCTATGGGGATTATCTATCAAAGTTTGTACATCCATAATCGAAACTATAGCACCATATTTGGCTTTAATATTTAATTTGTGTGTGGACCAAGGAGTCTTTCCGGATTTAATGAATTACAGTAAGGTAATACCACTTTTTAAATCTGGGGACAGTAAAGACACCAACAATTATAGACCAGTATCCGTGCTGCCAGTATTCAGCAAGGTGTTCGAAAAGGTAATGCTCAATCAAATGCTTAATCATTTTAACACCAACCATATCTTACACGATCAGCAATATGGGTTCACCAAAGGACGTTGTACGACTGACGCCGGTGTCACCTTATTAAAACAAATATTTACAGCGTGGGAGGAGGCCCAAGATGCCATAGGAATTTTTGTGATCTGTCCAAAGCATTTGACTGCGTAAATCATGAAACCTTACTCTTGAAACTTAAGCATTACGAACTAGGTAAACTTGCGCTTAGTTTGGTAAAATCTTATTTAAATGAAAGACAACAGCAAGTACAAATTAATGGAATCAATTCACTCGGTTTAAAAGTAAAAATGGGTGTTCCACAAGGCTCGATATTGGGTCCTTTCCTCTTTTTAGTATATATTAATGATCTACCTCATTTATTAAAAATCCAACCACAAATGGTGTTATTTGCTGACGATACTTCTCTCAAATTTTTAAGATAAATAGACGTCCTTCAAATCTTGACGACGTAAATAACGCCCTACTACAAGTCCAAAATTGGTTCACTGCTAATAATTTAGTATTAAATGGGAAAAAAACTAAATGCATAAGATTTGCTTTACCGAATGTTAAAAGTAGTGATTGTGACATAGGAATAGGGAGAAATTAGAATTCGTCGATAAAACTGTTTTCTTGGGGATTACGCTCGACTCAAGGCTGCAATGGGGTCCTCATTTAACATCTCTTGCAGGACGCCTAAGTTCAGCAGCATATGCTGTGAGAAAAATCCGTCAATTTACTGACGTAGATACCGCGAGGCTAGTCTATTTCAGTTAGTTTCATAGTATCATGTCTTACGGTATTCTACTATTTGGACGGGCTGCAGATATCGAGTCTATTTTTATTCTGCAGAAAAGAGCCATCAGAGCAATATATGGTCTCCGCAGACGCGATTCTCTACGGGAACTGTTTAAAGATATTAACATCATGACGGTACCTTGTCAATATATCTATGAAAACATCATGTACGTTAGGAAAAATCTAAGTCTTTTCAGTAAAAGAGGTGATAGACACAATTATAGCACTAGAAATAGGGACCAATTAGTTCAACCGGGTTTCAGACTGGCTAAAGTAGACTCAACCTTCATGGGCTACTGTTTAAAATGTTACAATAAAATACCTCCCCACATACTCCAATTGAATGAAAGGAATTTTAAATCTTGTATAAAACGCACACTATGCTGCCAAGCATATTATAAGTTGGGGGATTACATCGTTGACAAAAATGCTTGGCCCAACGCTGGTCCAGCTCCACAAGGCGCATAAACTAATTGATTGACATTCGAAAATATTGTTGGAGCTGCTAAAGATTGTAGGACTATCTTTAGATTGTATAAATTCAATTTCATAGTATTATATAATTGCATAGCACATATGTGAGCACTATGTACCTACCTAAAGCTACCATTTACTGGGTACGTCTTTCATTGACCTGAATGTGCCCTTGCGGCTGAGAGTATGTCATGCTCACTCAAATGTCTCGCTGGTGGTGGCGTGTGTGTTGGATCATTAAGTTCCCTTCAAAATGGTTGAGCTAAATGGTGCTGATCCATGCGTCATGTTCGTGAACGGGCGCCGTCAGTGGGGACTGGTCATATCTTAGCTGCCAAGGCTTTTTTTGAATTGTTTTTGCTTTATTACGGACGCTTTTAACGTGCACGTCTCTCTACATTGTTCTCACATGTATAATTACAACATGAATGATGTAACCAATATTTTGTAACAATATTCTGATTTAAAAGAGTGTCCGTGGAGTTTCTTGCCCGTTCTTTTCCATAGGAACCTACTACGCGTTGGAATGGGCAATTAGCTTCATATTTCTGACTGACCGACCCCTTGACAATTCAAAAGTGCCTGTAATTGGTTTATTTGAAATAAATGGTTTGAGTTTGAATTATTTAGTTCATCCACTCATAAAAAATATTTTGTAGGAAAATGAAGTAGAAAGTCATAAGTAACAAAAAAAAATATGTTTTCGGACCCCATAAGTTGGGCCACATTGGATTATGATTGGATAAATTATAGATTACAACTTTGACGGCCTATACTCTATAGGTTTAGGTAGTTAAATAAATGTAAACAATAAAACCACCAACGCTGTCCAATAACCGACTAAACGTAATACCTGTCACTTCAGTTGTCATGCTACGTCAAAGTTGTTCCCTTTCAATTTAGCAATGTTATAATTCGTTGAAGTTGAGTTTGGGCACTTTACAATAGACAGATTACAAAATATTCTATTATATAAATCTTACTAAAAAAATGTGCTCAAGCAGTTACATCTATGAAGAGTAGTTTATGAATAAATGATACAGTTTAAGTTTGACAAGAAAGTGTCAATTACAAAAACCCTTTTTACGATTTGTTTACCTTTATTTAACTACCTAAACCTATGGAGTATAGCTATACGTCCCAAGTGCGTGTTGTTTAGGATATCTATGTAATATTGAATTAATGTATTCTCAAAGAAAATAATAATGTCACGATATTCGTAGGTACCTACGATATACTGACTATAAATAAATGTTGTATTAGATTTTACTTTTATACTTTTAATAATATCTCCAAATATTAATCTCGACCATTATTTAAATAACAAGCACCGACACAAAATATACTAGGGAAACAGTGGTTTACACACGTATCTGAATTTTACCATAATTATACAATTTATATTTAAGTTGGCACCGAACAGCACAAGAATAGGAAATGCATTAACACACAATTTCTTTAAATCTTTGGTCTGGGTATAATTATTGCAAACTTAGAGCACCTCTAGAGTGCCAAATGATCCAACTTTTTAAGTGCAATACACAATCGTTAGTTTACAACGTCAACCTAGTACAATATTGTATGTGACATTGCTTTATTTATTTATATTAACTAAAAGTTACTTAATTATGTAATATTTGAGATAGACTATTTATTTACAACAATTTAAATATGTACATAGATTTTTAAATACACAACATTAACTTACTTTAAAAAAAATGTAACCATTCTAAAGATGCATACAACCTAGAAATCAAAAAACAATTTTTATTTTCACAATCTAATGTAACTAACATTTATGAAATGCGTCAAACTTCTTGAAAGTCACAAATGAGATAGCGATGTACAGACGCCTGCATTTCTTGGGTACCCCGCACGCGTGGAAATACCTTCGAAAGAGGTGTAATCAATAAGTGCAGGTGTCTGTACACAAAGTATACAAGCTTTTTCAAACACTGGACACGCTCAAATCTATGTGTTGATTTCGTGAATGATTACAATAATGTTTTGCACAGATTGAGCGCTAGCGGGCTTGTCTCGCTTAAAGAGTTATACTCTACCATTTATGTTTATAACAATCATAAACACTCAGTACAAACTTATGTACCTATATTTTACAGATATTTAAAACAATTTTAAATCATTTGCAATGATAGTATTGATAATGCAGCCATAATAGAGGTAGAAAATATGCTACAAACATGTACCTAATTACCAGTCTGATATATGGGATGTGACGCCCGACTTATCATGCATTCGTAATAGATGGTACAATACGTAAGAAAACAATACATTTCTAGACAATCTTCGAGGTTTCCATATTATGTAGCACTTCATCCTATTACAATTTACAACGATGGGAGCAACAGGTCTAGTACTTTTAACTTAATATAAGGCTGCGGCTTGCGGCGTCGCTTCGAGAGATCGAGTGCGCCGAGTCTATGCTCCAGGCGATTGAACGTTTTGACCTAGCCGCGGCGGCGCAGTTGCGTCACTCCAGCTCAAGGGCAAACCACAGCCTTAAAAAGTTCATTACAAAAATATCAGAGGTACAGCGAAGACTAACTACTATAGGGATGTCGACTAGGAAAAAAAAAGCTATCCGATAATAATAGTAAAAAAATTGACACGTATTTCTTGCTTTATCGAATTAATAAAAAAAATATTTAGATTAAACGCATTAAAGTTGGGGAGTAGGGGCTCGCTACGTCACAAGTCAGTATAAAATCTACCGGCCAGTGACGTCATGCCACATTTTAACTTATTGCCTACTCAATGTATCGCCGTAATCTTTTGATTACGTAAAAAAAGAAAAAATACGTGTCCAATATTTTTTTAATAATCTACCTGACGCATGACGAACCAAAATATATTTTTTGTCAACATTCCTCTTTCAAATATTCTAAATTTTTCTATTTTTAATACGGACGGGCCATCTTGACGCAAAATAAAAGCAAACTATGTAAAAAGTAGCACATGTATGATTTAGCTATGTCCTGTAAATAACACAAATTCTGAATTGTTATAAAATTATGTAGTACTAATATACATAAGAGTAAGTAAGTACAATAAATTACTGGAAAATCGTAGGAAAATAACATTAAAATATATAAAAGTCAAGTTCAAAACGATCACTGCTCTATTATATAGACAATATTTAAAAACTGAGAATTAGAAAGGGTACAGACTAATTCTTAGAAATAAGAGAAAGATAAAATTATTATTTGGAGAGAGTACAAAAATCTTTCCTGAAAATCAAGATACAGTAGCGACACTGCTACACATACAAGCCAGTACAATACGGCCGATGAATCATGGCCGGCCCGAATTTTGCACAGAAGGCTGCGCAATACCAATTTTTTTTTTGGATCTAAATAGTGACATGAAGCAAGTGTGAGTGAGTGTATGCGCGAAAGTTCGGAGAGCCTATGTTCAGAACGGCCATGATTCATCGATCGTATTGTATACTGCAGACACGACTAAATTACCCAAGTATGATAGTTAATGCAACGAATCCTAAGATTTATCGGCAATTATAAGTGCCCATAGGTAACTGGCGAAATGTGGGTGTACTAGGGCGGGACACCTCCGCCTAACCCTTCGGGGAATACAGGCGTGATGTTATGTATGTGTATCATAATAATTGTTTTACATAATAATATATTTAACTTTTTTATATAAAATGATCTCACTTTACGGCAAAAACAATATAATATTTAATTTCATTGTGTTGTATAGTTGAGAGTTGAGTTGAAATTTTCGAATTTGGGTCAATAGTCGCTGTTCAAGTCATCATAAAGTTACAAAATTATATTGGAGTGTTTTCGATTGGTCAATCTTTTCTAACAGAATTGTTTAAAACCCTGTTTAACTTAACGTATGGCCAAGAAGACGAGATAATGAATGTGCATCAGTCAATAGATAATGTCCAACAAGAAGTAAAACAATTTGTTACCCTCCGTCATTGCGTTGCCATTACCACTCATGAATTTGAATTTTACGCTTAAACTGAACCATTAGAAACCCTGTTTTCCTGTTAGGATTTTCTATAAAAATACAATGAGTAGAAATATTTCAAATACCAGACAGCATAAAATCGACAGCGGTCTCACGCGTTCAGATAATATTGTAATTCCTTTCAGCTTTTACTTATTTACTCGATGATAACTCGGACGATAATTCTTTTTTTCTGGACGTGATTGAAGTCGTGACGCCCGGGGCACAAGTATCCATCGACGGTACTTTCTACTAAAAAGCCGGAAATTAAACATCGTCGATCACACGGAGGCGCCGTCGTAGGGACCGTCAGCGTAATAAATAATCTCCAAAACTACCCCCAGCGGGGCTCTCGGTCGGGCGCGGGACGACGGTCGGCGGGTCGCGAGGCGCGAGCTCGGAGCGGCGCGCGGCTAGCACAGTCCGTGCAGGCGCCGCGCGGCCGGCGGGGGCCGCGCCGCCGCCAGCAGGCGCAGCAGGGGCCGCCCGCACAGCGCCACCAGCCCGCCGCCCGCCCAGCGCGGCCCGCTCGCCTCCTCCACCTCTGCGATGCGGTTGAGCGAGCGCGACTCGCGCAGCCGGCTCTCCTTGCGCGCCGCACGCCGGCGCCGACCGCCCGCAGCGCCCGCGCCGCCCGCGCGCCCGTCACCCGCCGCGCCTCCCGCGCCCCGCTCGGCGGCCGGCGGCGCGGGTGCGGGCGCGCGCGCGGCCCCGCGGCCCCCGCCTGCCGCGCCGCAGCCGCCCCCGCGCTCCTGGCTGTCGCTGGAGTCGTCGTGCGAGTCGCGCCGCGCGCGCTCCGGCGGTCCGTCGGCGTGCTCGGCGGCCCGCTTCTTCTTTTCGGAGTCGTCGTCGGACAGATCCGAAGATGAACATGACCCGGCGCGAGCGCGTCGCCGCCGACACTCGAGGCGCTGCCGCCGCGCGGGCGGGGGCGCCGGGGGCGGGGCGCCGCGCGCCGTCGTTTGCGCGCTCCCTTCGTCATCCAAGTTCACCTGCGACAAGGTACAATTCGGTGGGTCGCATCTTCCGGTCGTCGGGCGACGAGGCCGGGGCGCGCGACGGGGTTCTGACCTTGGTGAGGTTGTCGGCGAGGTGCGCGGGGCGCTGCGGGGGGGGCGCGGGGTGCGCGGCGCGCGCGGCGAGGTGCAGGCGGCCCTCGGAGCGCGAGCCGCGCCGCGCGTCCACTGCGCGTGCTCCGCAGCCGCCGGCGACGGCTCCCTCCTCGTCGTCCTCCTCTTCGCGAACGATACTGCACTTCCGGGAACGCTGTGACGACAACAATCATCGAGAAAAAATAACAGAGAAAAGAAAAATTTGAAAATTCAACTGTAAGACCCTACATACACAAAAGCGGAATTCGGCGAATATTCGCACTGACACAACTAGTCTGGCTTGCTAAGTAGTTCGTCAACGTACAATGGATTTAGGTTGATACGAATGCCTATCGGGTTTTATTATTTTAGGAGTAAGTATTGCGTTAGCAGTGCCAAAATGAAGTACATTGTTAATGTAATTATTTATTTAAAAAGCAAGAGAAATGTTGGATAATAGTCTACAATAATACAAGTCTAACCGGATGCAGCTGAATAACAGTGTTTTACATGGAGCGACAGCCGATCCGACCTCCACAACCCAGTACAATACGGCCGATATAACTTGGCAGTTCTGAACATAGGCACTATAAATTTTTGCACATGTTCTTTCACTCACACTCTCCTCATGTCACCATTTGGTTCCTACAAAATGTTATTGCGCAGCCTTCTGCACGAAGTTCGGAACTGCCATGTTATAAAGGTCACCAAAACGTAGCCAGGATTCGGACGCTAACAAATCTACATCGGGTCCATGTAGGGTCCGGAAAAGCGTCCGTGAAGCTCCATACTCTGCCATGCATCCTTGAGGTCATCTGTAGTTTAGTAAGTACTACAGGTTTCCGCCAGTTCTCTTTAGCCATGGAGAGCGTGGTGAGCCCCTTGTCCACTGCGGCCACATCACGGAGCATACTCCGACTTTTAAAAAAAATCCCTGAGGCTGCACACCTCACGGTTGTGGGCTGCGGAGGGTCATCGAATTTTAAAAGCCCCGCACTTCCGCAGGATGCACAGTCTCATCATGGGTGATGCATTCAGTTTCCGATCAGCAGTGTACGGACCCTCCTATCCAGGGCGGTCTGAGTCCATTTGAGTATGCCGAAAGAGTACATCAAAACAAGCATGACCCCAACCGTTGAAGACGCGCACCTTGTTTCCGCATGAAAAAAACCTAATGAATACCTTCTTCAGGTGACCAAAGAAGCACTCCTTCAACGATTCCTCCATGTCAGCAACGTTGATGTCTAACGCTTCCGACATGCCCAAATACTTATTGCTTTCGGATGGGAAGAGGGATCTAAGGTATATGGAATCCGAGAGTTGATTTCCCTCGGATTCCATAATCTTCCCTCGCTTTACACGCATGACTGCACGTTTGTTCACACCAAATCAGGGCTAAGCAGAACCAAATCGGACTCAAACTGTCGCCCTGAAATATTCCCTGTTTAATCCATACAGGCTCAACATTCCCCTGGACCTGTCGTCATCCTGGATATCGAAGGACCATCCTCCATTGCCCCATACACGACATCAGGAAGGTGCATCTATCTTGTACAACTCCAGTACCACATAAACTGCTCATGAGGGATGAGCAATTTATGTGGTACCGAGTCGCAGGCTTTCTTATACTCTATCCAGCATGTCGACAGATCCGGGATCGACGAACTTGTTGGCTTATGGCCATGTATTATTATTATACTATATTTTCCGTCCTTAAATAGTTATTTATGCTATAAGTGCGGAAGGTAGGTGATTTCGGAAGTTCGGAAATCATCTTACGCACGTGTATCATACAACGTTTTACTATGCATTGTGCGAGGAAATTAAAAAAAACTTGAGAGGTGTCAAGGGACACCCGGATGGAACGAAGTTCCTCTTTCTATGAAAGAGAGAGAGAGAGAGAGAGAGAGAGAGAGACAGACAGACAGAGAAACACGCGCACGCCGCCCGGCTTACAACTATAGCAAAAAGTGTCGTTACAACTTTTGGTCTTAATTTTTTCCGTCTAGCCCCTCTAGACTTTGACTCCGACTCCGACTGACTCCGACCGACTTCAACTGACTCCGACTGACTCCGACCGACTCCGACCGACTCCGACCGACTCCGACCGACTCAGACTCCGACTCCGTCTCCGACTCTGACTCACTCCGACTCCGACTCACTCCGTCTCCGACTGACTCCGACTCCGACCGACTCCGACTGACTCCAACCGACTCCGACTGACTCCGACTGACTCCGACCGACCCCGACTCCGACTCCGACTCCGACTGACTCCGGCCGACTCCGACCAACTTCGACCGACTCCGACTGACTCCGACCGACTCCGACTCCGATTCCGACTCCAACCGACTCCGACTCCGACCGACTTCGACCGACTCCGACCGACTCCGACCCCGACTCCGACTTTGACTCCGCCATTGCCATCGCCATCGTCATCGATATCTTCATCGCCATCGCCATCGTCATCGCCATCGCCATCGTTATCATCATCATCTGATTTGTAAAACTTTTCTCTTACTTTTTCTTGTTTTCAAATAATAAAAACTCTTTGCAACGGGCTGACGACGGCCACAAAAATTAAAAAAAAAACAGAAAAGTAAAAAGCACTAGTAAAAAAAAGTGACACTTTCCGCACTAATTTACTGCTTGGAAAAGGCTCTTTTCGAGCAAATGCATTGTAAAATATATTTTGAGTTTAGTTATAAAAAAAATAACAAATAAAACGACATAATATGTATCATAATGATACCTTTTATTAAAAAAAACTAGTCCAAGCATGCTAAGAGATTGACCATTGCTCATTAGATACGTGCGGCAAAGGCACGATCCGCGGCTACTTACCTTGCAGTTGGTCAACGCGAGCATTTTCCTAGAGTAGTCACGACCGTCATGAGGAGGGCGGAGATATAAAAACTTTGTAATTACAAAGGAGATGTCCGCTTTTTAACCGACTTCCCAAAAAGGAGGCAGTTATCAATTCGGTTGTATGTTTTTGTAGGAACGTTGGTTTTTTATTCCAGAAAAATCTAACCAGCATCAAAGTACACCTATATAAAAGCCACAAAAAAAATTGGAACTAGGAACCACTGAAACTATATTACCCCTCCATTTAAGAGAAAAATTATAAACTAGGAAACACATACTTACATTTTATTTGGGGATGGCAACTCAAATAAAACCTTCCACGCACTTTGACAATGTCTTAATTGACAGGTGATTCTATTCCTCTGTCAAATAAGACATGAATGGACACATGGTACTGTCTTCATGTGTCAATTTTGACAAGTTAACTATTTGGACTGCATTCCCCCCGCATTCCGAGTTAGGCTGTAATCGATTTGAGCCGAGCGTGCTAACGGCCGTTCCGAATAAGCCTTAGCGCGATAACGATGTATTGTGAATCGTCATAGATGACGTCAAGACATGCGCCATCTTGCGATAACGCCGACCATGCCTTTTACTATTAACACCGTGAGCGCTGTCAAAGATGACAGTTGTGCTGTTTTGTTTTGATTCGCATCATAACTTTAGACAAACGTGGCATCTTCGAAATTGTGCTTCTGGCTACCGTGGCCACCTAACCAACGAAGAAGAAGAAATGTGTAGTATATACACAAACAAATATGTTAAGCAACTTTTGACGTTGAGCGAGCACCGTGAGAGCGTTCACGAGCGTTCCGAATTGATGACAGCCCACAGCTGTCATAATCGTGATATCTAACTCGGAACGCCAAATATTGATGTCAGCGCTGTGAGCGATTACGTTCATAATCGGAAAGCGGCCTCCGAGTTACGCTGTAATGGATTTGAGCGTGCTAACGGCCGTACCGAATAAGCCTAAGCGACGTATTGTGAATCGTCATAGATGACGTCATGACATGCGCCATCTTGCGATAACGCCGACCGAGTAAAAGGCATCTTTTACTAATATCACCGTGAGCGCTGTCAAAGATGACAGTTGTGCTGTTTTGTTTTGAATCGCATCATAACTTTAGACAAACATGGCATCTTAGAAATTGTGCTTCTGGCGACCGTGGCCACCTAACCAAAGAAGATGAAGAAATGTGTAGAGTAAACACAAAGAAATATGATATGCAAGTTTGGACGTTGAGCGAGCACCGTGAGAGCGTTCACGAGCGTTCTGAATTGTTGACAGCCCTCAGCTGTCATAATGACGTGAACGTGATATCTAACTCGGAACGCCAATTATTGATTTCAGTGTTGGGAGCGATTACGTTCATCGGAAAGCTGCCTTGATTAAGTCAAACATGACAAATTGACACATGGTACTGTCATTACCGTCAATCAATTGACAGTAATGACAGTAACATGAGCCAATTTTGACGAGTTTACTATTTTTTGGGGTGTGTTCACCTTATTATCCCAGATAATTAGAAAGGTTTGTTCGTTTTAGTAGTAAATTCACACTAAAATAAAAAAAGATTTTTCTCATAATTTGAGGTCTTTAAAACTGTATGACATAGTTAAACCCACTAGTTTTTGGGATGTCTATCCAAATATATTTAACCTATCCTGGTTAGAATTATTGAATAATAAAAAACCATTTTTGGACATGTTCTTTCCGACATAGGTGTCATTTTCGTGGTTTTCGAGGGTACATATCCCGAAAATGAGGTTAAAATCAAAATTGGCTGCTAAAATAATACCAAAAACCGGCCAAGTGCGTGTGGACCACGCACAATCAAGGATCAGTTGGGATGAATTTATCCCAAAAACAAACTTAACATAGTAATTCAAAAAACATGTTTTCTCATACATCGATACACGTCACGGTCAATTCTCCAACTGCAAAAATGTAAGTTTGTAATCGCAATTTTTGTGTTATGTTATCTTACTAAGTTACTACAAAGTACAAATTAATGATTTGAAAACTTTTGATTTTACTTGGGCTGTGACACCTTGCTTCTTGCCAAAGTTCACGATTCTAGGTCAACGAGGAGTCCCCATAGGTTTTGATTTATTTGCAATTATCTAACTATCTCGCATAAATGGCCGTATTTTTTTTATTAAGTTGACTTAGAAGCGAGATTTTTTTGAGCTCCAAGGGACTGTAATCCTCGGCATCAGCGTGGTCTGCTACGCTGATGGCACGTTGGTCCTGGCGCAGGAGAGGTCGTAACAGGCGGCGGCCGAACTAACGACACGCGTCAATCGCACAATCGTCGACAGGATCCGGCAATTGGGACTCGAGGTGGCCCTGCACAAGTCCGAGGTCATGTGTTTTCATGGCCCTTGGAACGCGCCACCGTCGGGTTCCCAAGTGACGGTAGGAGGGGGTTCAAATCGGCGTCGAGTCGCCGATGAAGTATCTGGGACTCAGCCTCGACAGCCGGTGGAATTTCGTGGAGCATTTCCGACGGTTGGCTCCCAGATTGGAGCGGGCCGGGGCTGCTGAAAGGTTCATGGCCATCCGGCTGGTCCGGGGGTACCGCACAGTCCCCGATGAGGCAGCGAGCCTCCTTGCCGGATTGCCGCCATGGGATCTGGAGGTGAAAGTCCTCGCGCACATTTGGGAATGGCGCGAGGAGGCGAAACGCCGGGGCGTAACTCCGCTCCGAGGAAGCGCCCGGGTGTCACCACTGTGTGGATCGCCCGGAGGACACGGTGGAGATCAGCCCGGCTTGGACGGGGCACCGCCCGCGCCGTGTCCCTGTGGAGGCGATCGGCGGCGGTGATCTCTCGCGTCCGGCCCTGGTCCAGGCCATGGTATGGAGCGAGAGGGAGTGGGAAGCCGTCACGTCCTTCTGCGAAACAATAATGCTCGCGAAGGAGGAGGCAGAGCGCGTGATCCCGAGAGGCAAATTTCGCGCCCTCATGTCCTTAGCCGCCGCAGGAGACGCCCTGGGTGTAGGGAATCGCAGGCCGATTCCCGGCCACCGTAGGCGCGAGCTTGCGGAAGCTGACCAATGGGTAGCTCGCCGTCCGATAGGGACCTGGCCCGGGTCGATGGCGTGCTGTGTTCCACACGCGCCTCAAATAGATATCAGCACGACAGAAGGGGTCTGCTAGGACCGATGCCTGCTGGAGTCGCGGGAAAGTCCGAAATCCTACCGTGGCAACACTGTACCGTATCGCCCCTGGCAACACTGAAGGAACATGGGTGGGTTTTTTAGTCAGTAAGACTCAGATACGCCCGCTCCGCCCAGAGCGGGAGAAGTTATTTGATAATTTCCCACGCAAAAAATAAATAAAAAGGGACTGTAAACCTACATAGGTATTTGATATAATTTCAACTTGATACCTCCACGCGTTGGTGAGAAGGGGTCATAACAGTCTGCCAGACAGACAGACGGACAAGAAAGTGATCCTATAAGGGCTATTTTTTTTTCCTTTTTAAGAAATCTAAAGTTGGTGCGGTTTGACTCACCGGCGGCACGTCCTGCGGCGTGCGTGGCGCGGCCGACAGCGTGGGCGGCGCCAGCAGCGAGCGCGGCTGCGGCGCGGGCGTGGCGGGCGTGCCGCGCGCCACGCTTAGCGCCTCGGGCCTCCGCGCGCGAAGTGTTGCCTCTTGCCTGCGGAAATCGATCAACATTCAAATATGTCGTACTTGCTTTTGTTTAAAATCACAACATCGTCTATGGCCCTTAAAAACAGAAAAGTTTAAAAGATTGGCTCAAATATTTACCTTTTGGATCTAAGTTTCCTTTCGGCCAAAAGGTAATATGTGGCAGTTAAGTGATTATATTCATTTTTCTCTAGAGCCTCCAAGATCTCCTCTTTAGAAGCGATGGGGCCATTAACCATTTTTTGAACTATAGCCGAGCGATCTTCCTCTGAAAGCTGCTCTTTTGCCACTAAAGGTGTGTCAAAATCTTCCACAGTCACCCCTTCACCGGCTGTCACCCACGGGTCAGTAGCTATTTCCGAGAGAGTGGCGCGTTTTTCAGGTTCTCTTACTAGCATTCTTCCTATAAGCCTGTAATTTGAAATATAAACATTTGAAAATGTCATGAATTAGATTTAAATATGAACATACACTTGTCCATGTATAGGTTGACCTTCAAGATTAATAATGTCATCAATGTAAACGAGCTAACATTACTAGTTACTGTTATCCTGCATCATCCCCATGCGGGGCAAAGGGCTCTTCCCATGGATTCCAGTTGTTTCGGTCTAGGGCTATTGGACCATTGGTTATACCATTATGAAAGAAATGCAGGAAGAAAACTAGTGTCTTTTCAAAGAAAGCAAAAAAATTTATAAAAAAATATTATATTCAAGTCATTAATAATAGACTGTGCATAAATCATACCTTTTACAGGAATTTGTTATATGTTGAGGAATAGTATATTTACAATCCATGATCATTGTTAATGTTTCACTATCATTAGCTTCTTGAAAGGGAGCTTGGCCACAAACAAGCATGTAGAGAATCACTCCTAGAGACCACACATCCACTGCAGGAGCATCATACGAGTCACCAAGAAGAATTTCTGGGGCCGAATATGCTAGTGAACCACATGAAGTTTCCAATTTCTGACCAGGACAAAACTTATTACTAAATCCAAAGTCAGTCAATTTCACTACACCTAGTTTTTCAAAAAATACTACATTTTCAGGTTTTAAATCACGATGCACAACATGTAACCTGAATAAGAGAAAACAAAATAGTTAGGAAATTGCACATAATAAATATTAACAAAAATAAATATTATTAAAACATTAATAGTACCTATGACAGTATGAAATTGCACGAACAATTTGACGGAAATAATCACGAGCAAGAGATTCAGATAACCCAGATTCATGTCTCATGATGTAATCATACAAGTCCCCACCATCTCCTAACTCCAGTATTAAATATAGTTTAGTTTGTGTGTCTATTACTTCATACAGACGCACCACATTAGGATGCTGTACCAACTTCATACAGCGAACCTGAAAAATAAGTATGATCTTATTGCAATGAGCAGCACCAGAAAATAAAACTAAGTAAGTTTATGAAAGTTAGAAGGGGGTGACCATCAGTGTTTTGTGACATCAGAGTTTACTTGTCTATAATATTTAGAAGTATTTATGTGATCTACTCCTCTTGTGCACGATGCACTTTAATATTAACTATTTACCATTGTGATTATTGTTTAACTTTTAAGATAAGATATCATTGTTTGTATCGGTTTGCACGGCCGGTAGGTACAAGAGACACAAAATAAGTTTTTTTGTACCTCCATACGTGCAAGCGTTCTGCGCAAAAGGTCTGAGCCAATCACAAGCTTAGAAGCGAGTTTGCCAACGTACTTTTCCAACTTTTTGTGTATTTTTTTATGTACTGTAAGTAGAATAAAACTGAATTGAAATGAATTTTACTGTTGTTGTGATTAAAAGGCATACTATATGACGAGTAGTTTATTTATCAAATCCCTAGGCACCCGCTAACCTCTCGCAGTACAATTGAACCAGCTCCCTGCACTGGGTGAGCTCTCCTGACTATCAAGAACACCTCTATAATAAATGCTTTCATTTATTGCTCAAGAAATAAACAGACTAAAGCACTGAGAATATCAAGTTTATTGTACATAATAGTTTCATCACAAAAGTTCACAAAACAAAATTAGCAAGAAATAGGTAATTGATCATATTGATTATAAATTATGAAAAAGTGTGGCAACAGGAACCAACGGACACCAACATTGGTTAACTATGGTTATCAATGCTGCAAATACCTAAGTCTGTCATTTTGATTAAAATTTTAGACAATCATAATAACAGGATTTATTGAATCTCCCCTGAATTTCACTGATGGATTCATCATGTATTTGTATTTCAATCATCAAATAAAAAATATTTATTAATGAAGATTATTTTGGAAACTTACCTCTTGGAATAAATGTGATTTAGAGACATCATCCAGCTTACTTTTATCTATAACTTTAACTGCTACTTTTTCACCAGTAAAGACATGGCGAGCTAGTTTGACAACAGCAAAGTGACCTGATCCCAGGGTGTCCAATAGATCATACAATCCTGCTATCTTAGCATCATATGCACCTCCACCTCCACCTACAGCACCGGCTCCAACTCCAGCACAGTTGTTATTCATAGTTATATCCTAAAATCAAGTTCTTATTAGACATTGCAGATGGGACTAACTTTAAGATTGGGATAAAAATAAGTTAAGAGCTATTAAAACCCATAAGACGACCCACTGACCAAATTTTGTATTACAAGTATAACAACTTGACACATAGGTACTGAAAGATTTACATGGGACTCATAAGATTTCCATATCTTGGTGAACAGCAGGAGCTGGTTTTAATACTATTTTGTATAGTATCACAATAGTAAATAAAAGTCAGAACATTCAGTAGGTTTATATACTTTATTTGTGTATTATTTTCATGACCTATATAAGAATTAGAATAAACATAACTATGTCAGCGATACAGGCAAACCCAATGAATTTCATAACAAATCAATAATTCCAGAAGAATATAGAATTATAGCGCAATGCATAAAATAAAATAGAAAACTGTGCTTACCTAAGTAGATTTTGTTTCGCGAGGAAACCTAACACTTGACAAAAATGCAATCAACTGGTTTCGTATATCATAATAAGAACAGAGTCAGTAACTGATAAGCATTTTTTAAATACAATACACACAATCAAATGTTTCACAATACTGCATATTTTCCATCTAAAATTATTATTCAAATAAATTAAATTGATCCACAAGAATCACAAATTCGCCATTCCACAAAAATCCGTTCAGAAACTTGGTATAGTTTATGGCCGGCTATAGACAACACAAAGTCACAGATAGACAAAAAAAAATCGATTCGGCAGGTCAGCGGAGTACACAAGGTGGAGCTTGGGTGGAGCCATCTTATTTTTGCGACTGATTTTACCATAAAATATGAGCCACTGGAAAGAGCTTTTACTAACGCACGAACGAACACATTTAACCATGTTGTGTTCGTTAGTACGTGCGTAAAAGCTCTTTCCAGTGATCCATATTTTAACACGAACATCGAACACGGAACATTTGGTTCGTATGTAAAGGCGTGTAACTGTGCGTTTGCACTAGCGAAACATTCACAACAAAACATGTTGAAATCTATAGGAGCTGTCAATTTTCCACATAACTTTTGACAGGAAGTAGAGATTTCAACATGTTTTGTTGCGTTGTTTCGCCAGTGCACACGCACAGTAAGCACGAACAAACAAGAACATGGTGAACACGAACATCAAACAGTTTGTTCGCATGTGCATACCACTAACTGTACGTTTACTTACTGGCGAAACATTACTTTGTTGTAATGTTTCGTACAGTAACGAACATCAAACACTGTGTTTGTCAAAAACGATCTTGACGATCCAATGGGGAAGAAATCGCAAAGCTATGAACAGGTGGCGCTGCTAACGCATTGCCCATAACATCGCACTGTCATTTTGATCTCTCAATGTTTTTCGGGTTTAAAATAATTATAACAGGAACTAGCGTGTGTTTTTTGATAATTTAACGAACTATATATTCAACGTGGACTGTACCTCAGTTAAAAGCTGAACTGAAGAACCGAAGAGCTTCACTAAGAGGCCAAAAAGCGGATTTGGTCAGCAGGTCTTTACAGCCAATTTTATAGTTAATAATAGAAGTAAATAACCCAATTTAATATACAGCAACATGGCGTTCATTTATTATCGTAGTAATTATAAACTTTTACGTACTTACACAGTAGTTTTATAACATATTTCTTCACAGTAGTTTTATAACTTTACCTAGAAATTAAAATCTGAATTTGGTTACAGAATCGAATCATTTTATAGAAATTTGAATTTTGGGATACCTCAGCAGCATGAAACTGATGATACCAAGATGGATCTTCTACCTCCAGACAGTTATCATGACATAAATAGCAGCACAAAGCTTCCATCCATAACGAAGCAAAAAATTTATCTTTATTACAATGAATAAGTATGTACTTATGATGAGGATAATAATATTTATTATAACATTATTATACAGCGCGGCATTTTTTTGTCAGAAGCCGTCCAAACTTTTTGGAATCAAGTTTTGTATGTAGTTTGACAGCTAATGTCAGCCAAGTGTTACCAGCGACACCCTCGGCAAAAGTTGTCAGTTTTCTTCCCCATTTCGTTGTTTTGTGTGGACGGTGGACGGTTAGGAGAAATCTGATGCAACATTGCGAACATTGGTGAATCCATGGCTACTAAAGAGAGTGGGGGCGGTTGAGCATAAATAAAAGTTGAATTGTGTTCGTATTGAGTTCATGTTCACTTTACAAATTTACGTCCACACGTAAGAACGAAATGTTCCGTGTTCGACTATGTTTGTTCGTACGTGCGTACACGCCTTAAATGAGCAAATTTCAAGTTCACGCAGGTGGCGTTTATTTTCTGCCTACTCCTATGGGAAGAAGGCGTGAGTTTAAACAGGTAGCAGGGACATCGAACCGCAACCGGTTACCATACAGTACATGATTCTGGACACGCTTTTTGTTGGTGCTGACATCCCTTTGAGGCGCGCGTGGAACACAACGCGCCGTCGACCAGGGCCTGGTCCTTATCGGACGGCGAGCTACCCATTGCTCACCGTCCGCAAGCCCGCGCCTACGGTGGCCGGATTTCGCAATCCCCCATAGTGCAAGTTTCATCGAAATAGTTAGAACCGTTTTATAGAACGTTATTACAAATATATATAAATGGACAGATGACCTTGTGAAGGCCGCAGGAAACCGCTGGATGCGGGAAACAAATTCTGGACCCGCTGCGTTGAAATTTTTCATCGACAATAAAAATAACCAGCCACAAACCCCAGCAGCCAGCTATAATAGCCAGTTTTGTTATTTTTAAATGAAATTATTGGCATTGGAAGTTTGAACAACGGCGAATTTCGAATAAAATATAAAAAGTCATTTAAAAAAAATCGTGTGGCCTGGGACTTGTTATTAGGCCCGTACGCACGTAGCAGACGGCCTCATGGATCCGCCATTTTCGTATCTTAACACTCACACAGCCTAACAGTCTTATCATACAATCTCGTAGGCAAAGTGGCAACTTATATTTTTTTTGCAAAAAAAATGTATCGAGCTAATGCTATATCTCCGGAATCGAGAGCCCGAGAGGATAATAACCATAATATATTATCCTTGCACACGGATATGTTGTACCTATTAATTTATGATTTTTTGACATACTTCTGTAATCGAGATTTTGTCTCTCATATTTATATATGACTAGCTTTTTCCCGGCTTAGCTCGCGTGGAAATCCGAAATTATCCCATGGAAACGTACTACCGGGATAAAAATTATCTTATGTGTTAATAATCCAGGTTATAAGCTATCTGTCTGCCTCATCCAAATCCTATAAGTAGCTTATCTTAATGATTGTATACTATCGTGAATTCTAAAAGTACTAGACTTTTTGTGCCAAGTTTCAAGTTTACAAGGAATAAGATTTTTCATACAAACGAAATACCCCCTTTTCGCCCCCTTAAAGGTGGAATTTTCAAAAACCCCTTCTTAATGCTCCCCTACATTATAAAAAGAAGTTGTGTGCAAAATTTCACGTTCCTAGTCCCAGTAGTTTCGGCTCTGCGTTGATATGTTAGACAGTTTCTCCTTTTATATAACAACAACGCAACGCGTACAACACGTTCCGGGCGGTGTTGACGCTGCCCCGTTTCTGTAGCGCACCAGGGATGTTCGCGATGGCACGCACTGATTGTTTCCACGCTTCTATGCACAAGCGGTGTGCGTCCCCGATGCGCTGAGTGCGGGCCAACCCCAATGCTATCCTGGCAATGTTTGCCAACAGGCTGAACTGCCCATAGGTCCAGCAATGCGGTTTTTTTTTGGGTGGGAAATTATCAAATAACTTCTCCCGCTCTGGGCGGCGTGGCGTGGGGGGGGCGTGTCAGACTCTTACTGACTAAAACCCATCCGTGTTCCTTTAGTTGTCTGTATGTTGCCAGAGGCCACGGTATCCTTTTCTGCGACCCCGGCAGGCATAGGCCCTAGCGGACCCCATCATTTGTTTGATATCTCTTTGAGGCGCGCTTGGAACACAACGCGCCGTCGACCCGGGCCTGGTCCTTATTTGACGGTCTTATTGCGCACCTACGGTGGCCAGGAATCCAAGGCTGTTACACCTGCGGTGGCTAGGGGCGTGAGGGCGCGAGGTTTGACTCTTCCTTACGCGTTGCGCCTTCTCCTTCGCGAGCATTACTGCTTCGCGGAAGGAGGTGACGGCCTCCCATGCCCTCTCGCTACGTACCATGGCCTGGACCAGGGCCGGACGCGAGAGGTCACCGCCATCGATCGCCTCCACGAGGACACGGCGGTGCTCCGCCCAAGCCGAGCAGACCTCTACCGTATGCTCCACAATGTCCCAGGCGCGGTCCGAGGGGGGGGGCATGGGGGTCATGACCCCCCCAAAATCATTCTAGCTGTCGACAGCTTGAATGATTTACGTGTCTTACTAACTAAAAACTGTAGGTGCTTGAGCCACAGAGACCCCGATGGCCATATACATTTATTTTTATTTTAAATGAGCAAACTCGGGAATTTCGGCACCACAACGCTCGGGTTAAGGCCAGATTTCAAAAATCTCTTGTAAAACGAGTTTAAGCTTTTCTTCTCAACAAAGTATGTGCTCTTCCTGTTTATTGATCAAAAGTAAACAGAACCTATTCAAAGCGGGGTGCTAAAATTTTGAGGCTCTCTTTTCGTGATTGTTGAGCTTTTCTTCATAAGTAGACAAAGCAAGTAATTCTTAGTTCTTTTGGAATGATCAAAAGAAAATCGAACGTATCCAAGTGTGTGTACAATTTTTGATCTTGCTTTGCTCGCTCCTAATTTTCATAGTTGTTTGGCTTTTCCTGCATAAGTCGACAATGTGTGAATAACTCTTATTTCTGTTTGAAAATCCAAATCAAATCTAACCTATCCAAGACGAGGTGTTAAAGTTATCGAGTCAGCTTCGCTCGCTCTTCTCATCCTACATAATCTTCTACCCTAATACTTATTATTTATCAAAAAGCTCGAACAACGAAAAATCGAACCCGAAATAATTCATAAGCAAGTAATTCTTAGTTCTTTTGGAATGATCAAAAGAAAATCGAACGTATCCAAGTGTGTGTACAATTTTTGATCTTGCTTTGCTCGCTCCTAATTTTCATAGTTGTTTGGCTTTTCCTGCATAAGTCGACAATGTGTGAATAACTCTTATTTCTGTTTGAAAATCCAAATCAAATCTAACCTATCCAAGACGAGGTGTTAAAGTTATCGAGTCAGCTTCGCTCGCTCTTCTCATCCTACATAATCTTCTACCCTAATACTTATTATTTATCAAAAAGCTCGAACAACGAAAAATCGAACCCGAAATAATTCATATTGTGGGGTCCTTAAAATACTAAATAGCCAACTATTTGCGACCAACTTGAATGTAAAAATAGATGGGGCGCGTCATTACAGAGTAGACAAGCTATAGCGCTCGCCGGCAACTGCTGCGGTACCGCTCGCTCGAATCGTTCGCTCGGCTCGCGCGTGGTTTGTCACTGTTTTAACCCAACCGTTTGGTCACGGTACCCTAGCTTAGTTATTGCGACCAACTGTGAGAAAAGATCAGGAAGTTAAAAAAAATGTTCAGATATTTAAAAAGTGAGCATCATTAGAAAGGTCAAAAACTTTTTAGAGTATCGATTAAATATTTCCCTAATATTCCTCGGCACCCATTGTGACCTCCCCCAAAATCTTAGGCTGCGACCGCGCCTGCAATGTCCTCCGGGCGATCCACACAATGGTGACACCCGGGCGTTTCCTCCCGCCTGATCCGGAACAGGAACCTCCCGAAACAACCATGTCGGGTGAGGACCTGCGTCAGGCGGAAAGTGAGGACGCCGTGGCGCGTCTCTAGCCACTCCTCAAAGAGCGGACTTTTCGCCGAAATTGTGTGCCTAATAATCGGTATGAGTCTTTTGTTACTTGATTATGAATAAATAATAATAATATATCTAGATATTGGCTATTAGAAGCCGTTTCAAGCAAAAAACTACACTTTAAAATTTAAGCTCATATGTCTTCAAGCCTTTTTTTCGATCCACTGTGCGCCGGCGACTCGCTGGACGATTTCAAACTCTATCTTCCAACAAATTTTGGCGTCGCTTCCCTAAATGCCAAGCGTGTGGAGGCGACTTTAGAAGCACAAAAATTACTGCACAATGACAGTTGCTGTATTTCACCCCCTGTCAATCTGGCTGGAGTTTGACACTTTTGACAGATAGAAATTCTACTGCTAACCAGAATTTTTGAAAATCATCAGGGTCTTGGATATTTCTGTATTTTTGATTTTATGTTTGAAAAATAACAAGCTCAGTGAATACGTCTCATAGTTATTTGTGTATTTTAACCATGGTTCTTGCCCACAATATTAATGAAGGGTTAAGAACTCAAGATGTTCATATATCGGAAGATGTTACCTTCGACACGATGCTGCTTTCACCCAGTACTTTAGACGGATTGACTAATTGCGGTTTTTACAAACCTTCTCCAATTCAGTTACACGGCATACCTTTAGGGAAATGTGGATTTGGTAAGATGTTGAATGTTGGATGACCAAGGTTTTATTTTGACATCCGTATACCAGTGTAATTTACAATTAAACTTGAGCTCATAAGTCTTTAGATTCGTAGTTTAATTAACTTGACTGATATTTTCATATAGCTTATAAAGTATTTTACAACGAATAAATAATTCAAATCATTTCAAAGCGATAAAGGATAGTCAAGAGTCACATATCTTCATATAATTGATTTAGGCATGTCTTTTATTTTAGATCTTTTACTTGAAGCTAAGTCTGGGACTGGTAAAACAGCTGTTTTTACAGTTATTGCACTGGATAAATTGGATTTGGAGAAAGGCTTACAAACTGTTATCTTGGCACCTACAAGAGAAATTGCAACTCAAATCTGTGATGTAATTTCTCAAATTGGTTCCAATTTGAAAAGTAAGTACTGGGACAGAGATAATTAAATTTTTCTACCATCTGCACTCATGCAGCGCAGCCATTAATTTCCTCCTTGACATGCCCTACACATGATTATTTTACGAGCCTTATTTAGGTGGACGGAATATTTGTTCAGGCATACACTCAAGCTTGTTAAAACTACAATCTTTCTGCTTTTTGTTTCATCTATATTGATCAAAATGTTATATAAACACAGAAATCATACTAAAAGTTTTGTTGCAGGTTTAAATGTTGAAGTAGTAATAGGTGGATTGTCTTTACAAGAAGACATAATAAAATTAAAAAATCAAGTGCATATACTTGTTGGCAGTCCTGGACGGCTAAGGCATTTAATTCAGGCAAATCACATTGATGTAACAGCTGTGCGATTATTGGTTCTTGATGAAGCAGATAAATTAATGGATAAGAGTTTCCAGGCAGATATTAACTATATTTTTTCAGTATTACCTAAAGAAAAGCAAGTCATTATGAGTAGTGCCACATATCCTGAATTGTTAAAGTCTGTTATGAGTAAATATGTCCAAAATGCTCAACATATTTGCCCTGACAGTACAACTGTTCTCTTAGGAATCAAACAAGTAGTTAGTACAGTAAAGAGCAACTGTAATATTGTGAGGCAAACACAGAACAGATTTGATGAACTACTCAAAATATTATCTAAAAAGAACTTTAAGCAATGTTTGATTTTCTGTAATTATCAAGTTAGAGTTAGGGACTTGTACAAGATGCTTCTACGTGAAAAATGGCCTGCAGAAAAATTACATAGTCAACAGGAACAAACTGATCGTTTGGATGCATTGAAAATGTTGCAAGATTATAAATGCAGAATATTAATATCTACAGACTTAGCAGCAAGAGGTATAGATGCCTCTAATGTTGATTTAGTCATAAATTTTGAGCCACCATATGAATGGCAAACATATTTACATCGAATTGGAAGGGCTGGGAGATTTGGCTCTTATGGTATTGCTGTTACTATACTAAGTGAAGGACAAGAGGAGACAAAATTTAAAAAAATGATTATGTCAATTAATGAATTATTGGTCTTAAAAAACTTTTGGGATGAAGAAAATTTTGATCTTAATAAATGTGATTCCTCTCAAGACTCATTAAAATACCAAGACATTGAAAATAATTATGCCTACCATGAGCTAATCAATAAACTAACAAATGGGGATGCCGATGTGAAGTGTGCCAATGAAACTGAAAGTTTTGAAACATTATGCAACTCATTTGAGAAGACTAAAGAAAGTGAAATAGAATCATTCAATGATCTATTAACTTGTTTTAAATTGCATAAAGAAAATGACTCTGACCCTTCTTACAACAATTTAAATGCAGAATCCAATACAGAGTGTGTACCAAACTTGAACATACTTAACAATGCTAGTCTAAAACTAAATATAAACACCGAAATAGAAGGCACCTTGAAAAAACTAAGACACCAAATCAAACTTTTAAATAACAATCAGAATCACAAGAAAAGTGAAAAGGAACTTGGTAAACCTGATAAAGCACATGCAACAAATTTTGAATCACTTAATAAAACCATCATGAATGGGGGACCTAAAAAGAAACAAGGGACTAATGTTGACAGTGGATTGTGTGATGACGAAATCGATGAAACTGTCTTAAACAAAGCATTGTTAGATGCAGGGCTTCCAACATCTTTTCGGTCAACAAAATGTAGTAATAATATTAAACCAAAGAAAACACATTCCACATACTTAAATGTTCACGAAAATAAACAATATCCACAGAATGCAAACAATATTAGGTGCAAAGAGGCTGGAAATAAGAATAAGCCTCCACCAAGGGAAAGCAAAGCCTACAGTAAGCAAGAAAGTGAAAAATGTTCAAGTGCAACAGATTCGTCTAGTAGTGAAATTGATTCAAGAGAATCAATAAAGAAAGCTTATACTAAGAAATCAAGAAATACCAAGAGTAAGATAAATAATAACGTCAATAATCAAGGCAGAAGACATCCTCAAATAAACAATCATGAAGTAGAAAATAATTGGGATAGTCATACTAAATATGCAGTCTGGTACAACCAGTTGAAAAACCATATTGAACAAATCCGAATGGCTCTGTATATTGAGGAACTGTCTAAGATGTAGAATTTGAAATATCATTTTGTAAGCTTGTTAGTCCAGGAGTAACATACTTATTTTGGTATGAATAAATAAAAGATTTACAAAAAAAAAAGTTTTTTTTAATTTAAATCCACAATACCACCATTTAATTTTATTGAGCCTGTATAATTTGTTTTACGTCAACATAAACATATGCAACATAAGGTGTACAGTCAGGGAACTTGATTGTTGAGCAGATTGACACGTCTATTTCATAACAACAATATAGGTTTTGCCCGCAGCTTTGCCTGCGTGGATGTCATCCCACGGGAACGTACTACCGGGATAAAAGTCTCCTATGTCCTAACCCAAATCATGGCCTATCCGTATGCCTTTCATCCAAATCCGTTCATCCGTTATGGAGTGAAAGGATGTACAGATAATATATTTTAATAACTTGACCCAGTGGACCGATTTTAATATTCTCATACGACTTACAAAGAATGGTAGTTTTCAGTAGATTGTTAGTCAATTTGCTTACCAATCAAGTTCAAATAGTTTTTTTTTTGAAGAAACTGCCTCCATAAATAGTTAGGTACTTATGCTTAGCGACCTAGTGTAGGTAACCTCGCGTACCTACAAAGTAGTTTTTCTGCTAATAGTAGTAGGTAGGTGTATTCTCGTTATCTTTGGCATGTACCTTGACTCGAAATTAATTTCTAATTCATAATGAATAGACTAGTTTACAAAACAACGTTTATTTATATTAAGACATCATGTTTAAACGTAATGTACGTTATAATACTTAGTAAAAAAAAATAAGATCTCAAAACAATACCTAGAAGCGAGATAAAAATGATTCACTTATGGATTACTTCCATGACTGATGATAAGTAAAATAAAACCCTTGAAAACTTGATTTGATTTCTCTGTATTATCTACTTTACACATCGGGCGACATAAGTACAATTTATAAAACTCGCAAGTAAGGACCTGTAGATCCATTCTGTAAACGTCTCACCGTGAAGAGTGAGGTGAAGTGAGCTGTCAATAGTGTCAATCCCTAGCATTAGGTGCAATGACAGCTCACATCAAGCTCACTTCACCCAAGTTTTCACGGTGAGATGTTTACAGAATAGCACGGCTGGTCTCAAGAAAATTCAGTCAACATACTCAACATATTGTCGGGTTAAAAGTTAAACTTGCCCCCGGTACCTAAAAGTTTGGTCTTGGTGAGAATGGGTGGGTCAAGGCAGTCAACTTAAATAAAAAAAGCGTGAGCGGTAGGAAAGCTTGCAGCGATCCGTTGCCTGTTACCGCAGACCGCTCGCCATTTAGATGCTCATCTAGTAAGCATTGAACAACGCGCTCAGGCAGGGGGCCTACCTATAGTTTAGTGTGGGAAAGAGATGAAGCTCTACAGGACGTATAGCTCCATCTCTTTCCCCTACTAAAATAACCTGCTTTAGAGGTAGTGGTAGGCCCCTAGTTGTCGACTTATAAGCTCGTCGCCACTCTGTAGTAGCTAGGCCGCAGACTAATAATTAATTAAATCTTGTACCATAAATTATTATTGTTACGTGTGTAACCAACTAATATTACGTGTATTATAACCAAACCATATACTTAATGAAAATATCCGGTAAAAAGTAACGGTAATTGCGAAGTTAAACCAAAACATTAAAAAATGTGCCACATCACAGACCTAAGCAATATTTATGAAAAGCAAAAATTACCATCATAGTAAAAAAAACGGCAATCGTTTTTTTCTTTGCAAATATTAAAACTGGCGATTTACGATCTTGATTATTTTGGTGTCTAGTCTTTCTTTTCGTGTGTTTCTGAAAACAAAAATATTTTCATAAATTAATTATATATAATGAGAATGGGACTCTGCTCGGCTGTTGTTGTGCCGATACTCGTGACTACTCGTGCGGGCCGGCCAATGGCCTACTAGCCAAAAGCCTCGACTAACACCTTAAAGAGGGTGACACTGTCGCAGATGGATTGTCGAATCAGCTGATTTACATAACAGCTAGCTATTTTACAAAACAGCTCTGTTATGTAAAACGGCTGATAAAAGTTTTGCATGTATCAATGTTGACGCTCGTGGCTCAGTGTGTTACAACTCATAACAACTATAATGGCGTCCGAAACAGAAATAAATAAAACCAGTACATAATATGAGTGAAAATGACCCTCACTCCAGTAGAAACAGTGATATTTAGGACAATGTTAATAAAAAGTTATCAGAGTTTAATGAAAGTCAGTCTTAAAAATACTAAATAGCCAAGTAACTGCAACCAACTTGAAAGTACCGGTCGCTGGCGCGGCACCGCTCACTTCACTCGCTCGGCGAACGCGTGGTTACGCGCGCGCGCGCGCCTAGCAGGTGAAGTGAGCGGTGCCGTTTGGTTGATTGGTCACAGTTCTAACCTAAACCAATTGGTCAGGGTGCCCTAGCTTAATTACTGTGATCAATTTGGCATTACAAAAAGAAGCTCGCACTAATGACGTTACAATTGCAACTACTTACATCGCGATTATTTTTTTCGAAAATCACGAAAGAAGTAAATAATTTACCTGCAGTTTCGTCTTCTTCTGCATCGAGTATATCAGCGCAGCATACTGAGTAACATATAAGAGATAAGAAGCCGAGAGGTAGCCCAAAAACTAGCGCCGTTAATACTGGATTCCCGCGCCACATATTCGTCAATGTGGTCCGTGCTTCGTAAAAGCCTCTGTAGAAACGTACTGGTAAACTGTTGCCTCCATATGTCTGTGGGAGAAGCACGCATATTCAGTTAGAAGATGAAAGGTACAGTATGTATACAATCAGGAGAATTGATACGAGTTTCGTATCGATAAAAACGCACTTGAAAAATGTAAAAAAAAAAATGTTTGTATACAAGTGCGGGGCGCAGATTTTTATATAAATTTTAGAGCGCGTTCGTATATCTATACAATCGGGACCAAGATATGTATTATGGGAACTATGAAATTGTATGAATTACCGGCGCTACTTGGTTATGTATCTGATCAAGGAAGATTGAAACTGCTTCAGGTGTCATGAGCACTGGATCATCATCAGGCATGTGGTGGTGGCCTGTAGTGGAGTTTAGGACCAGCAGGTGCGGTGTCGTCAGTTCAGACATAGCTATTGAGTTTGCAATGTCAGGAGTTCCCATCCAACCAAATTGGAATCTGTCATGAAGGTCCCGTTTTCTTTTCCTGTATAAACAAAAATTTTAAGCTATCAAATGGACATTGGGTAAAACTGGGTGTGGCTTGGTCCAAATGTATAACTTTGTGTAGCTATAACCTTTTTCTTACAGTATTTTTTTATAAAAGTTATTACTAGAGTTCAGTTTTTCATTGGTCTCATTAGTGGCGGACATTGGACCACTTTTGCCCATTGTGTTAATTAACTTTGCTTATGTATGACTTACTTAATAGAAAATTGTTGTGAAAAATATCAAAACGAATTTACTCATTTTTAAGATTATTTATTACCAAAGTACTTACTTGACAATGCTCTCAATCATATCTTTGAAGTCTCTCTCTGTTTGAGTAATTTCATTCAACTTATTTTCAGAGACAATAGCAATAACGATGTATTTTTCGATATCCATTAGTTCATGTATATTTGATCGAGTGACCTTTGGGAATGACCCAAATCTCTCAGAGTTAATCCATTTGTCCAGTGTTACATTTAAGGTTTCTCTGTCTTCAATTAATGATTGATTTGCTGTAAATCAAGGTAAACTTTAAGTAATAATCAATAAATTATTTCAGTCTTAACACAGAATAGTACAGAAGGCGCACTCCGCATTTTAGGTATGAAGCTACAAGTACACGGCGGGCTTTTCGGACCAATTCAGTGAGCGTAAAGCCGGGTCCTCACTAAGGCCGCGCCTGTGATGCCAAGCCGCGCCTCGTGATGTGTACGTTTACAAACTCACGACGCTCGGCCGCGCGGCTTGGCCTCACGAAGCCGCGGCTCTAGTGGGGACGCGGCTTTACGTAGTCAGAAGATATAAGAATTACGCGATATAAAGAGAGGTAACTTCTAGGTGAATATAACTGTGTGTACACTCTACAACCTGAATTGCACTTTATTGTGTTGTAGCAAGAGTCACTTTTTATTTAAATGAATTTGTGGAGTGAATCGTCTGTATTAATCTGTGGTCTTACATACTTTCAAAAAAGTAGGCATCATCCTCTTTGTAAACAAATACAGCAGTTTCATTAGGTATTTTAACATCATTCTTCAGCAGATCATGTGACATAGCATAAAACCATGTGTGTGGCTGATACTTCTCTGCATGTAGTGTAAACATTTCCTGTAACAATAAGGAAAATTGTTTGTTTAAGTCACTTTAAGTTATTCATTAATAGTGTTAGAGAATCATTAATGGTATTAATGCAATTGGCTTGTTTTTATTAGCATTTAACTATAACAACTATATTTAAATATGTAGTCTAGTAACTTGAAACGATTTTGAAATTACCCATAACAGTCCTTGTTGTTTGCCAACATATCCAAAGAAGACTGGGTGTGTTTCCTTTAGGTACCCAAGACTGTCCGCTTGTGACAGTCTTTGAACAGCAGGCTGTGACATACGCAGGGCATAATTGACCATCTCATCTTTGACTCTTTCTCCAACATACTCATGGTGATAGGGACCTTTGATACTGTAGGTAGGAAATAAATAACAAAATGAGTTTAAAAATATGCTTTTAACATGAACACTTCAATCCCTTAAAATGATCACTTACAACATAATTGTAGGGTATGCTCTGACTTTGAAATGCGTCGCCACAGCCATGAATCTAGTGCAATCAACTTTCGCCACTTTTATAGGGCTGTTGAAGAGCGATTGAGCGACATGGGCCCAAATAGGCTCTATCCTGCGGCAGTGGGCACACCATGGCGCGTAGAATTTCACAAACCACATACCCTCATTACTTATATCCACGAATTTATCACTTAATTCTAAAACTCTGGACGACGAAACCACGCAGAGTACTGAAACATAAATAACAGGTTGTTAACACCATGGGATAATGAACGCTGTTTAAAACAGAAACATTCAAGTCACTTGAGTAAAAATACATAATTAAATACATAATTGGTATGCAAAATTAAATTTTAAATTAATGATAATCAAAAATTTTGTAACGTAAACATTCTGACCTGCTAAAATCATAAAACACTGTCCGGCCAAAAAATTCATTATTACTGTAATTAATTTAATTTAACAGAATATATTAAATACTATCATGTCATAATAAAAACGCCGAATTTTTATTTCAAAATCCAAATCGATAAATACAAATTTTCGCAAATTAAACGAAAGCGACGCCTGACATTTTGACAGCCACACACAAACGAAAGGGGTGCGGGGCGGGGCCAGGGCCTCAGAGGCCAGGGCCAGTGTCAGTGTTGCCAACAAACCACAGACAAAGTAGCAACAAACTGTAAAACCCCCACTACACTACTCGGAAGTCCGAAGTACGAGACTACACAAAAGGACTACACACTCGTGCGAAGAACTACAGACTACAGCCCTCTGTAGTTCTTCGCACGAGTGTGTTCCCGTAATTTTTAAGAACGTGCGCATTCGGTAAATAGATTGTATTTATTGGCTGAGGTTGCTTTTAACATGTAACACAGTGGTTTTAAAAGATATTTATATTTTAATAAATTGTAACTTCATGTAAAGAAACATAGGTGACAGGAAAAAACATAACAGTTGCTAGGCAACAACAACGAAGACTCTACCACTAGAAAATAGTCAATAGTGCATTATAGCCTTCATGGTCAAAAATACAATCTATTTACTAACATTTTAGACAAGTTTGAAGAATTATGGTGGATTTGGGTTACTTGTGATTACTTAGTAAAACAACGGAGTGAGAAATTATATCGACTATATTAACGCGGCAAAGCGGAGAGAGAAGAAGAGCATTAACACAACTGTCATTTTGACATAAGACATTGAATGTTACCAATATAAACATATATGGTCAATGTTGCATTCATTACTTAACACCCCTTTTAGAATGCAATCCCATTTTCTTTATACAATAATAATGTTTGTTAAAAGTAACAAAGTTGACAGATTGCGACTTGAATGTGAACGTTTTTAAAATACGAGAATTGGTCTGGAGTCCGAGTTCGAGTCCTTTGACTTGGGCGCAAAAACCTGGAAAAAATTGAAAAAAAAATTGGAAGTCGCCCGAGGCGAGCGGAGGTTGCACGAAGCGAATCAAAGTGCCCTTAACACTACCTTATTCTTCGATTAACTTCGCGAGTAGTGTAGTACAGGCTTAGTGATGGTTAGTAATGGCGAGTTTGAACGGTGTAAACTTTGGCACCATGCCACCCATGCGAGTTACAGGTGCAAGTCTCAGGCAGGCCAGCGCTAGCTAGCTATCGTTGTGATACGCCTAAATATAGTGGCGGGGCAAGATCTAAATTTGTAGTGAGTGAGGTACATTTCGTGAGGACCTTTCGTGGCGCAAAAGAGAAAAAAAGAAAAAACTTGAACTTTTGTAAAATTTTTAGGTATAGGTTATAGATATATAGATATAGGACAGGCCGTTCAAAAATATTGCGGGTTTGTGAAAACCATTTTGCGATTCAGGAATCCGTTTGCTGTGTATTATATTAAATTAAGCTTTTTTAAAGTACTTGTTAGAGTCAAGTTTTCCGCCCCGTGCCAGCTAAATGGTTGTTTTTGGATAAGTGAAAAAAATCACGGCAAAGGAAACCTATAACAGCTAAGTAGGCTTTACAAGTTAACGAGTAATAGTCGACCAACTTACATTTGCAGTTGGAATGTATGGGAGGACACGTTTTTCAACTACAATGGTAGGTTTGTTCTTGGGATAAATTCATTCGAACTATGGAACCTTTCATTGTGTGTGGTCCGACACGCACTAGGTCGATTTTTTATTAATTTTAGTTCAATGTACCGATCAATAGTCACTACCTAAGTAATCGTTTTCAAACAATGAACCACACTTATTCTCACATCAAATACTGACAAAAACACAAAATAATGTCACATACGTACGGTGCAAGTGGTGCAACACTGCGTTGGCTTTCTAGCCGTTGAGAAGCGTGAAAGTAACTGTGCGTTTGCACTGGCGAAACATTAACAACAAAACATGTTGAAATCTCTAGTTCCTGTCAAAAATTGTATGGAACATTGACAGAAAATAGAGATTTCAACATGTTTTGTTGTGAATGTTTCGCCAGTGCAAACGCACAGTTACGTTGCAGAATGGGAAACCCCCAGCTCGGGCCGGCTGGGATTCCCCGCGATAGCGACGCAATGCCAACAAATGTTGCTAGACTAAATAAAAACAAATTTGGTATGTCAATATTATTATATTTATCGTTTTAAAAATCTTAAGTGTTGCATAAAATTCGAGGAGCGAGGGAGGCCCCTCAGACCACAAGGCCGAAGGCGGTGGCCCACGTCACCCACGCCTTACACCGCCGCCTCTGCCTAAATACATTGCAGACTGGCGTCGCCACGCCAAACACTTGCCAATCCTTGACATATTATTATGACAAACCGTAATTTTAATTTACACGTATAGAAAGGTTTCTGTTGATGGGCGCGCAAGTACTAGGTGCCGATCCTATAGCTTGTTCGTTTTTTTTTGTACAAATCGAAGGAAACTTGTGGCGATGTCTTGGCCTTGCGACAAAAGAGCGGGTAAACCAGGCAAATGACAGGATTAAAAAAAGACATTAGGACCAAATTAACAAATAGAAAGTTTGTAGCATTTGTAGAAAACTAGGAGATTCACCAAATTCGACAATCATTTTATAGTTATCGTGGTTTGTTAAAATATTAGCTAGTATTGCTCCTGATTTCTTCTTTTATTTTAAATATGGCAACATTTCTAGGTTGTCGTGCGTGGACCAGTCGAGGTTGATTCGTTTCGTTTTCCTTTTTACAGCCGAATAATTTAAAATACACATGTTTACGGGGTTATTATAAGACGTTCTGCTAAATATCTGTTTGTGCTACATATGAACTCGTAAATTGAATGATGAAGTGCTTTGTGCTTTGATAACGTGATAGTGCAATTTTGGAGGTAAAATGCCCGCTTCCATTTGCGACCCCGTAACTAGCGCATTGCGTTTATCTCTTGCCCCAGACGAATCTGCAAGTTCCTCATTATTGGATAGCCGAATATACTCATCTGCTAAAAGCGTGCTTCTGTCCAAGATTGAGTTTGAAGAGTCTGGTGATTATCAAAGCAATGTTCTCGACGGACTGAAATCTAAGTACGTGGTGATCCGACCTAAAAAACCAGTGCATGATAGTAAACTGCTGAAAAAAGAGTGTAATTCTGCCGGCCAAGCATCAGGTAACTAATTACATGATAATGATACTGAAAATAATGTAGGTTTGTTTGTTATCTACATGCGCGATAAGATCAATTTAGAGGTTATATCTTATGGTTACTTGTCAATAAACGTCATGGAATCATTGAACGAATTCTGATAATACTTTCGATATAATAAAATAATATAATTCCCATGAAAGAAAACTGTATTAAGGACCTATTTATGAAGCCATTTTTTGTGTGTAATTTACAATTTACTTGTATTTTATCAGGTTCTGACACTAATATTTGACTATTTTTTTAATATTTACTATTTAACTTACTCAATGTAGTGTCTTTTTTAATTTACACTGCAGATTATGCATTGTAAATGCATAGTAGTAGTGTGAATGATGATGATGTAAAACATTCATGGTTGTATTACTTCTACATCCTTGTTTACAATTAGTAAATAATACTATTATACTATGATTAATGCTTGTGAGTTTATAGGTGTTATGTCAGAATGGGTCCAGTTAAATAATATACTGGACAGCCTACAGTGTCTTACTAGTTACTAGAATGACAAGTGGTGTACAGATAGTGCAATTCACGAAGACGCGCCCCACTCCACGATAACTGTACTGTAAGCTGTACTTTAGTACGGAGCGGAGCGGAGTGGGGCGCGTCTTCGTGGATTGCACTATCAGTAACCATTGAAACTTAAGATATAAATAAAATTGTTATAAAATAGGGAGTTGTGGGCAGAGCTGGTCAACTTCTTTGGCACAAATTATTTCAATATCTCTTACATTATTATGAATGCCTTGAGAATATGTTATTTAACAAATTCAAAGAGGTCTAGTTATGTAAATAAAACCCAATTGCCAATCTTTCAATAATATAAAATTGTAAAGAGCTTTATCAGATTGCCCTAGAATTATTTTTAAAATTATCATATATCAAAATTAATATTCAAGTTGAGGTTGTTTGAAATGATACTAAAATCATTTGTTATTAACTTTTCAGAAAACAGCAAAAGCCTGGAAGATGGGCTGCCCAAACCGAAAAGGGTTTTGTTTCCTGTTGAAAAAGTTCACTTGGGATGGCAAAATGCATGGGCAGCTGGTGCCGGCATGCAAAATGTGGGTAACACATGCTATTTGAATTCTACCCTGCAGGCTCTGTTCCATGTGCCTGCTTTTGCTAACTGGCTGGTCATGGAAGTGACCCATGCTGAGAAATGTAATCAACAAGGTGAGCTTATAAACTGATTTCTCTTTTTATTTGTACATACTTATAATGTTTGATTTATTTTGATTAAGTAAAACAACTGTAATCTAATCCTCTACTGTGACTGTTAAACTTGCCTAGCGATGTAATTACAAAACTAACCTTGCCCATGCAGATTTTTTGCATTATTAAATTTTTACAATTTTCGCTTCTCACTAACATTGTGAACTATCTATCATGTTGGTCAATTAAATTATATTAATGTAAATTAAATTATTATACGTAGAAACAGAATGAAAGCTTTTCATTCTGTTAATAATAATTTAGTTGACTTTAATACAATTTATAGTCAAAAGAAAATATTTGTATGTAATGATAATATAGGCTGATATTTATAATAAAGAGCAACTATAATGTGTTAACAGTATTTGAATGAATGTTCCAGAAGCATGTGTAATATGTGGGATGCGTGCCACATTAATGGCTACACAGAAAAGTGGTGGGGCACCCATCAAACCCTGGCAGGTGTACTCAAAGTTACGTCTCATATGCAGACACCTCACCCCAGGCAGACAAGAGGATGCACATGAATTTTTAAGGTAGCAAATGTTTTTTTTTGTGTGGTTAATTTGTTGGAACTGTTGATATTATTTTATCTATAAGTACATATGTATGTTATATGTGTAGGTATTATTTTAATATTTTCGTTTATGACTACATATTCATATTTTTTTTTTCTTGTTCTCACACACTATTGTCTGTTACTTTCTCATTTCTCCTTTCGCAGGTCTGCTGGAAGAAATTTCTTAAGAAATAAGCAGTACCTTTGTATTCAAAATTATAATTATATATATCTATATATATATCTCTGTGTATTTTACTGTGTGAATAAATAATAAAATAAATATTTAGGTACATTAGTTTCAATAAAATATATTCAATTCTGTTTTAGATATTTGGTGGAGGCCATGGAAAAATGCTATTTAAACCGGTTTGTCAACCATGACAAATTTGAACAGTACAGTAAAGAAACAACACCATTGAATCAGATTCTTGGTGGGTACTTACGCTCTACAGTCCGGTGTCTTGCTTGCCATCATCTATCCACCACCTATCAGCATTTTCAGGTAACTTATCACTGTTTTAAATTAATTTTTCATTCCTAAGGCGCGGAATAGCGGTATCGTTCAAACTATACTTAAATATTTATTTAATAAAATTGTATGTATTAACATTTTTGTTATTTTTCCAGGATTTACTGTTAGATATAAGAAAACACTCAACACTAGATGAAGCATTAGATTCTTTTTTTTCTCGTGAAAGATTAGAAGATTTAGGTTACAAATGTGAGGCATGCAATAAAAAGGTGAGTTATACTTTTTACAAGTTGGAGAGGATGACAAATAAGATTAATGTGTTGAAAGTCTTTGACATGAAGCGGCTCCATGAAAAAGGCTCTCAACATATTAATTTTCCATTGGAGTCATCTAAAATCGAATAATTAAAAAATCCTCACTGCTTCCAACGTTTAACCTTAGTTTTTTTTATAGGTATCCGCCACCAAGCAATTTTTCGTCGAGCGCGCCCCTATGGTTCTCTGCATAGCATTGAAACGCTTCTCATTAGCTGGAGGCAAGCTCTCCAAACACGTGCAATTTAGAAAGAAGATCACCCTTAACAAATATATGTACAACAAAAGTCACCAACAGTTGGTAAGTTTATAAATATTTTCGAATCATTATTCTGCAAACTCTTTTCTAATCTGACTAGATGTAAGTGGAAATTAACGCTGAACATGAATTAAAATGCATTATTTGTTTCAGTCATATAAACTTGTAAGTTTAGTCACTCATCTCGGACCATCTCAGAACTGCGGTCATTACACTGCTATAGGACAAGCACCAAATAGTAATTATTACCAATTTGACGATAGTTGTGTCCGACCTTTACCTCTGTCTGCTGTGCTGGGCACAAATGCCTATATTATGTTCTTTGAAAAGGATAATACTGAAGAGGCATCCACCTCCGCGGCGTCTTCCTCGAGTGTTGTGTATGGCCCACAGTTGCCAGATAATATACTAAACAGGGATAAAAGTCCTTTAAAACTAACTTTCTATAGAAGTGAGGAGAGAAAGCCAATTCTACTAAATAGCACTTCAGTAGAAGTTCCTAAACCTGATATCAAACCTATAATCCTAAATAGCACACTTGCCAAGTCAACAGAGTCTAATAATTCCAATTCTGAGCCATGGGTGGTAAAACAAAATGGTGAAGTAGAGAAAATTGTCCAGCCGCCCAAGATTCTGAACGGCATAGAAAAAAATGGAAATAAAGTAGATGAAGATAAAAAGATAAGTTTTGTAATCAAACGGCAAAATGGTGATGAGAGCCAAGCAAAACCCAAGTTGTCCAAAAGTGAGTCTGATCTCAGACCCATCATAAACGCAAAAGGAGTGGATAAATCTGCATCAACTAGCAAGCTAGTCAAGACGCCTAAGTCCCCCTTAGAAAAATTGGAGGAGCAAATGAACAGGAGTGATTCATCGGGTCTCTCGCCGAGGAACGGCTGCACGGGATCGAGGTTGGTCCCGTATGATTCTGAATCAAGTGGAGATGAGCGAAACGATAGATTGAACGATGAGGGAGCGAGGAGGGACGACGGGCGCCGGCCCAAGCCCAGTCGCTGTGAGTCGCCTCGCGCGCTCGTCGTCACCACCAAGAGCATGCATCACGCCTGGACCGTCTCCAGCGAGAACAGCGGCCCGCTGCTCAGCCCCAGCCTCAACGGCGTCACCAACAAAAAGTACGTGTGGGGGGGTACACCTACGCAATTAACGATCCAATTTATTTTAATCTTTTTGCCACTACTTTAATTTGGCAGTCGAAAAGATCAAAGTTATGAATTTGAGAAACCGTCGCATCTAATATTATTTCAAATTACCTTTTCAGGGTAAAAGAAAAGGAGGAGCGACGAGCAGAAAACGATCAAAGTCCTAACACAAGCGTCAGTAGCATGTCACCGCTGAGTGACCGGAGCGGCGCCGGCGCGGCTTCCGCAGCAGCCGCGGGCGGCGGTGCGAGCGGCGCGGTCGGCGCGAGCGGCGCGAGCGGTGCAGGCGGCGCGAGCGGTGCGGGCGGCGCGAGCTGTGCTGCGGCCAACGGCGTGCTCGCGCCGCTGGACACGATGCGCCATCTGCAGACCGTCTCGCACCGCGGCTACGGCGCGCCCGTTTCCTCTTGGAACGGGAACCACAGCGCTCTCTCGCGACAGGTGAGCTTTGCATATTCATATAGTAGTTTTTATTTATGTAGATTACATTTTTGCTTGGCGCCTCTTTTCGCCCTACTGTAAGTTCGTACTAGTACAAAAATAACATGTTTCCTTCCACTATAGGTGTTCGAAGAACGACGAGATGAACGCAAGCGAGCTCTCGACGCCTCGGATGAAATGGATCGAGGGCGCAACAAGAAAGTGAAAAAATTCCATAACTATAATAATCGCTTTAACAACAGTAGAAATGGTTACAATCCCTTCCAGGTAAATAGAACTAAATACATATATGATTGATACTTAAATTTAAAAAAAGTATTTGATTAGGTACACCTATTTCAAATCCTATGGAATCAAGGAGAGAGGCATTTTTGTCAGAGTATTGTGGCAAGACGCCATCGCGGGCTCAACGCTCTTTCCAGTGAATATTATTTACAAGGCTAAAATGTTTAATTTTATTTACAAGGCTAAAATGTTTAATTTTATTTACACCAATACACGAAGTAGCAGCTATATTGCAGGCGTATCTCTGGATTTAAACCGTTTAAATAAAAAGTACACAATTTTTCAGGAGAAACAGAATAAGCCACATTGGGGCGGAAACTTTAATAAATATCGCAACGAGCGACGCCCCTCTCACCACTTCAATAAACATCACAACAACAAGTACAAACGATTTAATAACAGGTAATTTTTAAATAAAATAGACTTTTCATTGAAACTCTTGAGATAAGATGTAACATTGACTAATGTATTCTTGAATTACCTAAGGAAAAATCCTATATTATTACAGGTACAGTAATAATGGTCACCACTACCCCAGGCATCATTGACCCGCGGCCGGCTTGGTTCCATTTATTTGTGTAAATAGTTAGCATATGGACTTAAATTCATAGTTTAATAAGCCTTCATGAATACGAAAAATAGTTACAGTTACGACTTTCTTGGAGTCATTGGTTTGCTACCGCCTACCGCCATACTGTCCAAACTGAGCAATTTATGGAAGTTAGTATTATTATTATTTGTAGTAGACGGATATTTAAAAATTAAGTATAAAGATGAGTAATTACTGCCAATTTCAGCCTTTACCCGTAACCGCAAATAGTGACCTCATAAGATGTTAATATCTAATAGTTATAGCTAAATTATAAACATGTGATCTAAGCAATACCAACATTAGCTCGCATGTTTTTCTACTGCAGTCGAAAAGGTTATTTCTGCATGTAGTTAATGAAATGTTAAGTTCTATTGTATTAAGGATAATTGATTGGTATTGGCGCAAACAAAAGTAATAGAAATAAGGACTTAAACTTATTTATAACAACAAGCCTTATAAAGTATAGAATTTTCCATGCGATCATTTACTTCAACATGCTGATTTAGAAGGTAACAAAAACTTCAGTTGCTTATACCGCGAGAGTGTTGAGAGCTACCAAGCGGTTATTGTTGTACTAGTAGATAAGCAATGGGTATGGAACCTGTTACTATAGTGCATTTTTTTATTATTTATTAACTTTTATTTCACTACATTCATGCCCAACATGGTGCTGAGTAGTTCTACAGCCCTATTGTAACTGCTAAACCCATTAGCCATTGATAGCGTGATCTTAAATCTTATCTATACATATTATGAAATATGTGTAATTTTATTTACATTTCAATGTGTAATTTGATTTTTATTTTTTCAATGGAATCTATTTAGGGCAGCTGTTATAAAATGAGTTTATTTTACACTGCTCAAATTGTTATTACAGATTTCTTTTGTTGACACCCATAATAGGATATGTAATGGAAATATGACTGAGAGTAATTATGTTTTAGTTTAGTTACTGTTACCTATTTAATATGTAGTTATATTTTCCCATGGTATATAAACAAGTACTCATTATTTTTCATATTAACTTTATTAATATCTTTTAATTAAGTACCTATCCTCTTTATTCTTTATATATTATAGAAAAAAAAGATATGTATGTCAATACAAGAGTATTGTATGCTCATTATTCTGTACTAAAACTAAAGATTTGTAATGTGTATCTTGTTCTGAACTCATATTGTTAATGGAGGGCATAGCTTTGTTCGGTGGGTAATTGTAATTACACCTTTAGTTTTATTTTTTTACAAAATAATGCATAACTGTTCCATTATATCAACAGCAATTCATTTGACATAACTTGTACTATTTAATTTGTCAAAATTATACAAATTCTGTTAAAATTATCTTGAAAATACTGCCAGTAAGGTTTTAGTACAATATCACCGAAACTTTAATTTGACGAGGTATTATACTTTTATATGGATTTAGAGAAAATGATCTCTAAAAAGGATTACGTTTGAGAAAATAAGCAGTAAATTATAATATATTTTCACACATTGTTAATAGTTGAAGACAAAAATCCTGGACAAGACTTCCTTCTCCAGATTGAAAATTTTTAGTGTACGTGATTAACTAAAATAGTGACGATTCTATGAAACAATACGTTTTTGTGTCCAGGATAGAACAAAAACAAAATCAATTATTGTAACGTATCTGTGAAGGGTATTGTTTCTTAGAATAACGTCGTGGTTGTGAAGATTTTGGTTCATTTAGAGAAAAAATATTATAGAAAATTATGTAAAATGTGGAAGTCTAGAGATTGGAACTCGAGACTACAAAATAGAAAACATTTGGAGACCTTTAATACTTCTGTTTAAAATTGACTAGTGAAATATTACTATGGCGCAATTTTTAAGTGAACAAACAAAACATTATCACAGAAAGACTATGTTTTATTTATCTATCTAATACATGTACAAACCCGCTATAAAGCCGGATCCGCTGCGCTATGTTTTCGTGTTTAATAAACATAAAACACGAACTGATTTGCGATGAAACATTAACATGTTTGCCGCGACGAACGAAAGTGACTCGTTTCTTGTTTAGTACTCTCCAGACGCAGACGAAAACGTTTTCGAGTGGAATCAAGAAAATACTTTGTTTTTGATGCAATTAGTTCGAGCTCTTCAAAATCGCTTTCTGAACACCGTTTTGTTTTTAAACCGAACCTATCATACATTTTCAGTTGTTCATAAATATTGAACGAACGAGGTCGCAGGTACGGTCTGACACGGAATCTATTTTTTCTATGTAGCACGAAATCTACTATTGCTAGAACCAGTGGCGGACTAAGCCTGTCGTGGGCCCGGGGCGGTAAAACTAAATGGGGCCCCTCAACTCAGGAATGAACGTTGATTTAGCTTTAGCACACTGCCTCGAAAAGGTTAGGTTTTCTGTTGACCATTGATACAGAAATAGAGGATACTTTGTCGACAACCGAAAAGCTAGAGGATCAGAAAAATATAGGATGGTAGAGCGTCAGAGCGAGGGTAGCGAGCTCGAAATTTTTTACACTGCATTGTAAAAAAAATCTTAAAAAAGGTTAAACATCTATACAGAAACAGGAATTACTTTGTTGACCTATACAGAATATTTTGAAAATGTAGTATGCAAGAGCGAAGCGAGCTCGGAAATTTAATACCCCGTCCCGGATAAGTCAGTTTTTCTTTGGGCGACCCATCTATAAGTAGGAAATACATTGTCGATTTACGCAGAGAATTCTAATAACAAAATAATGTTAGGTTGCAAGAGCGAGCGAAGTGAGCTCGAAATTTTAACAACTAATCAACTAACTAACAAAAAATCTCCAACTACAAACTGCCTTTTTACAGAATATGTTTTGGTCTTGTTTGAAATTTGATTAAAAAGCTGTCGCGAGCAGCGCTCGGCGCCCCTAAGACTCTGCGCCCGTGTGTGCTGCACACCCTGCACCATAGGTAAAGCCACCTCTGGGTTTTTCTCTAAAACGCTTAGAATAAGTTGGTGTTGATCACATATTACTAGTCAATTTGCAATTGAAATCGTGGCTAGAATCATACATTCTTACATGTCATTTGTATACTTAGAAAAATCTATGACGATGATTGTTGGAGATGTCGGGATAATTCACGCCGCAGCTTTAGTATTCAGCCATAATCTGCCGTTTAACGCTTTTAATGATTGTTAATTTCATAATTGTTACCTATGCTGCCATCTATTGAATTTTCTTCAAGACTAATTATAATTTGTTCGAGTTGAGACCCCATGATCAGGGGAACGCGGAGGCATTTGGGCCCCCCCCCAAGACCGGAGGCCCGGGGCGGGCCGCCCCTTCCGCCCCCCTGTTAGTCCGCCACTGGCTAGAACAGCAGACGCGTCTTCCTCGTCGAACTCATTTTTTAAAAGAGTGATTTTGGGATGTGGCCTAAATATTAAACTCAAATATATAAAATAACATTTTGTCGCAGCGTACTGGCTGTTTACGTAACATGTTAAGTTATCATGTTTTATTAACGTTTTTTGTTACGAAAATTGGCGTAGCGGACCCGGCTTATGACGAGCATAAAGAAGCCTTTCCTTTTGAGGAGATTGAGCCCACGCGCTCACAGTGACAACACAAGTCGCGAGGATGGTCGCAAGCGCTACTGCTGAACATGAGGTCCTGGATTCGATTCCCAAGTCGGCCAAACTGTTATTGGGTTTTCCATCTGGAATATTCAGTAGCAGCACAGAGTCTGGATTTGTGCCCGGTTGATGACAATAGGCTTGCCCCCTATTATTTTATTATTCGGCATGTGACGATGCACAGCATCTGTGAGAGGGCGTTGTATACTTCCCGTTAGTTGTCAGCCAATCACAGCTTTCGTGACGTCACATCCTCGACCAATCAGCGCCGAGTTCCGGTAGTCACGTGGTCCCAGGTGGCGTGTTCGCTAATGGCGGACCTTTACCTCATAGCGTCGTTACTTCCCGACTAAGTAACATCAAATTTAGATTTTGTAGCTACTTTTTAATATTTTGAATCTTATTAAAGTTCAAAGTGCTATATACTCGTAAAATTTACATTTAATTTGAATGAAAATAAAATAAATAGTGCAATTGTGAATAATTGTGATTCGGATCAAGAAGTGCAGGTAGGCAGCAGGTTTACATCGAGCCTTAAATTCGACCTCTTCGCAATCCGATTATAAGGATACTAAGGTAAAACGGCGGAAAAGCAGGTGAGTCATCAGACATTTGAAATCTTGTTAATCAAGTGGCTGTGCTCACTAACTTTTTAATGTGTGGCTGCATCTGGTTCGACTCCGAATAGCCCTACAGCAGCACATATGCCTGAACCGGTTCCGGGACCTAGCTCCGCGATATCTTTAGACTTTAATTTGAACCGCCCGCCGGCGGCTACCAATAATATATCGATTGTAGTTTCGCGGTTAAATTTAAGCGCCGTTATTACGTCGCATAAGGACCCAAGGTGCCTCGCTCTAATCCAAATCGGGTGAAGCGACTTAGAGCGTTACAAAAGTTTGGTGATTCGTCATGGAATGATGGGCGCTACTTAACGCTGCACCTCGCTCTGTCGAGCTTGATAATAACGATGAAATTCGACACTTTGTTATTGGTTACGATGATGCGGTGAATTCCAAGAGATTGATAGCAGCTAGGGCTGTAATGCTTTACTTACTAGAGTTACTCAAACAATGCTTATAAAATTGCATTGATTGGACAGCTTCTTCTTCTGATGCTACACTTTCTGCCCTAGCATTTTCGATCAAATTTTGAAATCATTTATACCCTCTTCAAAATTAACGAAAATAGTGAGTAAGTCATGCAGCTAGTTTACGGAAAACGAGCTGAATACATTTTTAAGCGCGTAACGGTCTGCGTAAGATCCCTCCGAGTTCTAATTGTATATTTGACGTTCGATAAAATTTCGGAATTATTCCTACCCCCTACAAAATTCCACAAAATATGTGAGGAAGTCTTGTAGCTAGTTTGCGGAAAACGAGCAGAATAGGTAAATCGCCGGGAGCGCATCCTGAGCGAAATTGCTAATAAGAACCTTCGTGTCGGTCTGCGTAAGATCCCTCCGAGTTCTAATGGCTTATTTAACGTTCGATATTATTTCGGAATTATTTCTACTCTCATCTAAATTCCACAAAATTTGTGAGGAAGTCTTGTAGCTAGTTTGTGGAAAACGAGCAGAATAGGTAAATCGCCGGAGCGCATCCTGAGCGAAATTGCTAATAAGAACCTTCGTGACGGTCTGCGTAAGATCCCTCCGAGTTCTAATGGCTTATTTAACGTTCGATATTATTTCGGAATTATTTCTACTCTCATCAAATTCCACAACACTTGTGAGGAAATCTTGTAGCTAGTTTGCGGAAAACGAGCAGAATAGGTAAATCGCCGGGAGCGTATCCTGAGCGAAATTGCTAATAAGAACCTTCGTGACGGTCTGCGTAAGATCCCTCCGAGTTCTAATGGCTTATTTGACGTTCGACAAAATTTCCGAATTATTTCTACTATCATCAAAATTCCACAAAATTTTTGAGGAAATGATATAGCTTGGTTGCGGAAATCGAGCTGAATACATTAAGAATCGCTGGAGCGCATCCTGAGCGAAATTTCTTTAGAACTTAAGAACCTTTGTGACGGTCTGCGTAAGATCTTTCGAGTTCTAGTTGCTTATCTGATGGAAATCAATCGCGTACTTACTTCAAAATAGGCAATTTTGAGTTACCATAAAGTGATGTGCCCTTTCGTCAAAAGGCTAACGATTGGACGTTCAGAAAAGACAGCCAAGCAAGAAGAAATATTATGATAATTGACTCGCGGGTGGGGCGAAATAACAGCCGCACTAGTTCTACGGAGGCTGTCTCCGAGCGTATCGGAGACAGTGGCAGACGCTGCGGGCTCCGTAGGCCCTTCTCGGAATAATCACGGGAATGCGTCTGCCATTTACCTCCAAACCACCACTGATTCATCTATCAGTACGAACTAGGAGTCGATTCAAAACCGCACAACCGCCAGGCCTGCCTGCCGTTCGGTTTATCGTGCGAGCTGAATGATTTCGCAGCGTTGACCAAATGGGTGGCCCAACATTTACGATCAAATGGAATGCGAGTTGTGGTCTACTTAGAAGATTTTCTCTTTGATAGCATGTGAATAGAGAAGTCTTCTTTGTTCTTAGGCGGTTTTGTCTTTATACGTTCTAGAGACGCTAGGGTGGACAGTAAATTGCAAGAAATCTGTCACCAAACCCTCTCGAATGATAGAATTTGTCGGATTCATTTAGAACTCGCAGACACACCAGTTCTACGGAGGCTGTCGCCGAGCGTATCGGCGACAGTGGCAGACGCTGCGGGCTCCGGAGGCCCTTCTCGGAATGATCACGGGAATGCGTCTGCCATTTACCTCCAAACCACCAATGATTCAAATAACCTCCAAAAAATACCAAGTCAATTCTATCGCTCTCGCGAAGAGAGTTATTCGCAGGGGAAAAATTTATTTGAAAGAGGCGCGGATTAATTTAGGGATTTTCAACCTTGCCATCTTCATCGTCGCCAACTACCAATTCTTTCTCGGGCTCCGAGGTGCCTCCTCGCAAACCGGTAGCAACATCACAAACGGTCGCGAAGGATCTGAAAGGGTGGGTCACAACTTTAGAAAAGCCTACATTTCGGAGCGGCTTGTACCCGGAATTGATTCACCATTTTATGACCTCAAATACTGCAGATTACGGGTGGGGAGCACAAGACCAGCGATGGCACTGCAATTGAAAGAAAATGTTTGCAGTTAACATTTCCGTTCTCGCCTTCCCGGTCGCCATGCGTGCCTGCAATCGTATAATCGCACAGTTGTTTTCTAAGTTCGAAAAGAAGGCGGAACATGATCTGCGGCCTGCTGACCTTACCAAGACCAGCTCCAAGGAATGTTTTTCGCAAATTTGGAGTTTCACAGGTAGATTTCTTTGCCACCAGGTACACCAGGGTGGTGACGAAGTATGTATCCAAAGATTGTTCAGACTCATTAACCTATTTTTGCAACGATTTTAGTCGTCAGTGGCTATTTCAGATGACGTGGGTGATCGTGGCACCAAGCTTCGCCCCCGAGTTCTTTACCATTTGAATTCAGCTCAAGACGTTTTCTTTATAGTGCCTCCATTGTGGAGGAGAGCCTATTGGTTACTGGAACTTCGACGTCAAACATTCTGTAGACCCTGAGAATCGCTAACCTAGCTCAAGTTCTAGTAGATCGGAGCACGGACCTTCCACCTACTCGAGTTCAAGACATAGAGCTCTATTTTTTGGAAGATATCGGGTGGGGTGAAATAATTAGTAATTGGTCAGAAGCTGAAAGGTATGTTCCGATCTATTATAGTTGGAGGGAGTCCACACTAAGTACAGACGGACATGGTCTTGGTCGGTCAAATGGTGTAAAGGTAACAATTTTGACTTCAAATTGTCCTAATAATATTGGTTTGACAAGATTTTTTGCGTTCATATTCATTGAAGAGAGATTAGGCTTATAATACATATTGTTACATAAATCTGTGGTTAACCTTTGAGACATCCGTCCTGTAACGAAAATTTGAATTCAGATTTCTTGGTACAACATATTCTTAAAGCTATCTCTCTTCAATCTTTTGGAGAAGAGAAGCTCCCTACTGGGGACCCGAGTGAACTGATTACCTGAATGCCGACAAATCCTCCTAATAACATTACATTGTTCAAAGCGTCACGTCGATTGGCTTGTCTTTGTTGCTAACGTCAGGAACACGAGTCCTTGACCTTATTTCTATCCAGGGTTTCGGCAAATAACTGAATTGACCGAGGTGATCATATCATACTGTACCCAGTGTTTAGGTCGAAGACGGCTGCGTACAGGCAATCAGGCTGGAAACTATCTGGTCATGCTAACGAAAATATATGATGATCCAGGCATCTCCTGGAAGTATGCGCTAAGCTGAAGCTTCTTTGACTTAGTTAGATAACCTCTCTCGCGGTAGTTGGCACAGACCGAATACTTTTACCAAATATTATTGTAAACTGATTATTATAAATATGTAGGTAAAGCTGTTACTTCACCAAATACGAGTAATCTCTCGAAGAATTTTAAACTTGTATAAGATAAAATCGATGGTCTCTTGACCGTTGTTAATCTGATTTCTTATTTTCCAGATTATTACGTTATCATATAGGTATTAAATGATGTAAATTATTAATAATTTTAGGTACCTGCGAGTACATTGGATGGTATAGCTAGAAGAACATATATCCTGATTCGTATAATGAATACATGTTGGTTTATATGGTTTTATTTTTTCAGTAAATATTATCATATCCTCACATTAGCGTCGTCGTGGTCACCAGGAGTTATAAACACGTCTCTCACAGATGCTGTGCATCGTCACATGCCGAATAATAGTGCAAGTTTTACATAAAAATAAAACTTGTATTATAGAGACGATGCACAGCATCATTCAAGGCCTCCTGGTGAGAGACTTCTATGAGGTAAAGGTCCGCCATTAGCGAACACGCCACCTGGGACCACGTGACTACCGGAACTCGGCGCTGATTGGTCGAGGATGTGACGTCACGAAAGCTGTGATTGGCTGACAACTAACGGGAAGTATACAACGCCCTCTCACAGATGCTGTGCATCGTCTCTGCTTAATAATACAAGTTTTATTTTTATGTAAAACTTGCACTATTTTATTTATTGAGGGATAATAAACAACTGCAACATATATTATACATAAAATTAACAATACTTTAAGTGGTAATGTTGCAGTCCACTGCATTATCCGCAGATAGGACTTATTAATAAGAGATCAGTGGTTGCCACTAGACGGCCATTACCAAAATTAACAAAGAATTTAAAATAAATAAATAACTTACTAAAGCTAGCTGTAGCTACAAAACCAAATCAGTCAAGAAACAATTTCACTTACCTAAATTATTCAATAAATAATAAACTTTATTTAAATGGGTACAAAACAAATTATAACTAATCTATACATATAAAATGCTTTGTCCTGAATGACTGACTGATGGATCAACGCACAGCCTAAACCGCTGATCGTAGAGACCTGAAACTTGGAGGGTGTGTTCTTTGTATGACGTAGGCATCCGATAAGAAAGGATTTTCCGAAATTCTACCCCTACGGAGGTGAAAAAGGGGGGCAAAGTTTGTATGGAACAACGTGATTCCTTGGTTCAATCTACTTCAAATTTTGCATAAACATTCTTTAACAAAATTGATGGAAGACGTGTTTCGTATTTGATTGAAATTCATCCTCTAACGGGGTTAAATAGGGGTAGAAAGTTATTTTGGGAGTGATTTGCTTCGAAGTTGATATCAATACTCCTTAGTGCTTTTGATTTAAATTACATTCTATTTTGACACATGTTTGAAAACTCTATCCGATTTTATTCAAAAAAGGTGTTGAACTGGTGAAAAAAGGTGATACTCTTTAAAATTGGAATGTCTCGAAAGTCACCGTGCTATATTAGTACCGCATTTGAAGTTTTCTAAGATTTACACAGGTTTGTATTTATTCCTAGGATTCCCCTAACACCATCAAATTACCCCTTCGAATTCAAGAGAGTGCAGTTTCCCATCAAAGTCTGCTTCGCAATGACCATAAACAAAGCTCAAGGTCAAACTCTTAAGATAGCGGGAGTAGACTTGAGGAAAAGCTGCTTCTCCCACGGCCAGTTTTATGTGGCATGCTCCAGAGTAAGCGCACAGAGTAGCCTGGTGATTCTAGCACCCGAAGGAAAAACAAAAAATATTGTTTACAAAGAAATGCTGCGGGAGGTGTAGTATTTCGATTTCGTTGTAAAAAGATAATACCCCCGTGTAACTTTCACCAGATCGAAGGCCGAGCTTCGTGTTCATAAAATACAGGCTGTTCGGCAGAAGGTTGAACATACGAAAATGGCGGATCCGTGGGGCCGTCTACTACGTGTTTAGGTCCAATAACAAGACTCGGGCCACAAGGATTTTTTTAAATTTTGTTATATATGTTTTGTTATATTTTATAAGTATTCAAACATTCTAACATAATAATTTATATGTTATAACAAAATTAATAACGTAAAAACCAATAAAAAATCCTGTTAGAACCATTTTCGACTTTTACGCGGACGAAGTCGCGAGCAAAAGCTAGTAATTAAACTTTACTGTAGAATACTTCATAATTTAAGTTGGTATACTTACTTTTTTCACGCGCATAAATAACACTTTGTCACAACACCAATTTATCTCGTCTGCTAGACGTCCGTATGTCACTGCAGGGATCTAGCAGAATATCAGCGTTAGGTAGGCAGGCTATATTTGCCTGACACATGCTGAGCTGGACTCCCATTTGGTGCAACCTTGAGATGCACACCGCACCTTGTTTTTCCTTTTTTCATTTAAACAAAGTATGTCATAATGTCACTCTATTTCAAGTACTTATGTTTTTATTTTTTGTATATTGGCATCATGTTTTATGTATATTCATGTAATTTGTTATCTTTTAATTGTGCTTTTGTGTGTCTTTTGTATGCACTGAATAAATGTTTTATCTATCTATCTATCTATCTATCTAATTAATAAAAGTAGCAAAATTATATACTAACTTAACTAAAACTATAAATTAACAATAATAATTAGCTAACGTCAAGTTCCCAAACTGTGACGGAGCTATTCGACCAAAACCAGCCGTACCAGCCTGGCAGTGCAGGATCGAGCGACGTATTGATGGGACCAGGGTACTCATCGGCAAACTATACTACTTCAGGGAGGGCAATACACGACCACGAGTGATGCCCTTTGTAAGGCAGGCATTCTCGGGGACTGGAATCAGTCCTCAAGAATACATGTCCCGTGTCACAGAGCGCATCGACTTCCTGAAGCAGAAAGTTTGTGCATGGGCGAGCCGAATTCGACGGTATAAGCGGCGGGTTGACCGATACACGCAGAATCGCATGTTCCAGAGCGATGAGAGGTGGGTATATAGAGCTTGGGAGCGGCCTGAACAAAATGTGACAGACGTGTGCCGCCCAGATGATGCCGCCACGAGTGCATTTTGGCGCAGCATATGGTCGGTACCCGTCTGTCACGCTGAGGCTGACTGGATGCAGGATGTCGAGCGAGTGTGTGAAACTATACCAGAAATGGATAAGGTAGAAATCACGCCATTAGATATAGCCAGTGCAGCCCGTCCGTTACCGAACTGGAAATCACCGGGACCGGACGGACTGCACAACTTTTGGCTAAAATGGCTAATTAGTTCACACTCTTGCCTGGCATCTCAATTCCAGTCATCCTTAGAGACTGGGTCGCTACCACAGTTCCTTACAACAGGCGTTACCCACCTGCTCCATAAGTCAGGTAGTCCCGCGGAACCCAAGAACTATAGACCGATCACATGTTTGTCGACGGTTTATAAACTTCTTACATCCATTTTCAGAACGAAAATTAACACACATTGACAATAACTCGGTTATGTCTGCCTCTCAAAATGGATGTAGGTATGGGTCCCGCGGAACTAAGGAGCTACTCCTCATTGACATGGCCATAAGCCAACAGGTTCGTCGATCCCGCAAGGATCTGTCGATATGCTGGATAGACTATAAGAAGGCCTACGACTCGGTGCCACATACATGGCTCATGAGGGTGCTGGAGTTGTACAAGATAGATGCAACTCTGCGCACCTTCCTGATGTCGTGTATGGGGCAATGGAGGACGGTCCTTCGCTACCCAGGATGTCAACAGATCCAGGGGAATGATGAGTCTGTATGGATTAAATGGGGAATATTTCAGGGCGACAGTTTGAGTCCACTTTGGTTCTGCTTAGCCCTGAATCCTCTAAGCACACTGCTAGAGGATTCAGATCTGGGCTATCGGTTAAGGAGAGGTGGTCAGGTCATATCTCACCTTCTCTACATGGATGACTTGAAACTCTTTGCCCCCAACAAATTGCGATTGCGACTGATGGAGCTACTGAAGGTAACTGAAACATTCAGTAGCCCCATCAGGATGGAATTTGGTGTGGACAAATGTGCAGTCATGCATGTAAAGCGAGGGGAGATTATGGAATCCAAGGGAACTCAACTCTCGGACTCCATACACCTAAGATCCCTCTCCTCAGCCGAAAGCTATAAGTATTTGGGTATGTCGGAAGCGTTAGGCATCAACGTTGCTGACATGAAGCAATCGTTGAAGGAGCGCATCTTTGGTCGCCTGAAGAAGGTTTTAATTAGTCTTCTTTCGGGCGGAAACAAGGTGCGCGCCTACAACGGTTGGGTCATGCCGGTTTTGATGTACTCTTTCGGCATACTCAAATGGACTCAGACCGAACTCGACGCCCTGGACAGAAGGGTCCGTATACTCCTGACCGCAAAACGTTCATCGGTGATGAGACTGTACATCCCGCGGAAGTCGAGGCTTTTTAAACGCTAAGACCCTCCACAACCGCGAGGTGTGCAGCCTCAGGGATTATTTTTTTAAAGCCGAAGTGGGTATGCACCGGGATGTGGTCGCAGTGGACAAGGGACTCACCCCGCTCTCCATGGCTAATGAGAACTGGCGCAAACCGGTAATACTTACTACAGATGACCGCAAGGAGGTATGGCAGAGCAAGGAGCTTCACGGGCGCTACTATCGGGCTCTTCATGAGCCTGGTGTAGATTTCTTAGCGTCCGTATCCTGGCTACGTTTCGGTGACCTTTTCGGGGAAACTGAAGGTTTCGTCTGTGCAATTATGGACGAAGTTATCTTGACGAATAACTACCGGAGACATATTATGAAGGACGGGACGGTTGATGTGTGTCGGGCATGCCACCGTCCCGGTGAGTCCATCAGACATATTATCTCTGTTTGTTCTCGCCTGGCTAACGGCGAGTACTTGCACAGGCATAACCAAGTGGCCAGGATTATTCACCAGCAACTTGCTTTGAAATACAAACTTGTGGATTCTGAAGTACCGTACTACAAGTATGTGCCCGACCCAGTTCTCGAAAATTACCATGTTACGTTGTACTGGGATCGGTCTATCATTACTGACAGGACTATTGTTGCCAATAAGCCTGATATAGTGGTGATAGACCGATTAGCACGCCGCGCAATGATAGTCGATGTTACCATTCCACATGACGGGAACCTCGTGAAAGCTGAGAAAGAGAAACAAATAAAATATCTCGACTTAGCACACGAGGTTGTCGACATGTGGAATGTGAACTCGGCTATCATTGTGCCGATTGTCGTAACGGCCAATGGCCTGATTGCCGAAAGCCTCGACCAACATCTCTCGAGGCTGTCGTTAGGCGGTTGGATCAAGGGCCTGATTCAGAAGGCAGTACTCCTCGATATGGCTCGCATTGTGAGGAGGTTCCTGTCTCTGCAGCCCTAACCACCGGTAGTTTGGACCCTGCTCCCGACACCGGCGGACCTCTATTTTTTTATATTTTTAAATGTTTTTTTATATCTTTTTGTAAGAAATATTTAAAAATGTAATTTTATAAGAAAACAAAAATGAATAAACGACATAATAATAAGATGCGGTTGTCGACATGTGGGATGTGGACTCGGCGACCATTGTGCCGATAGTCGTGACAGCCAATGGCCTAATAGCCAAGAGCCTCGACCAACACCTGAGGAGGCTCTCGTTGGGCAGCTGGATCAAGGGCTTGATTCAGAAAGCGGTACTTCTGGATACGGCTCGCATTGTTAGGACGTTCCTCTCTCTGGAGCCCTGACCGCCGGTAGCTTGGACCCTGTTCCCGATACTGGTGGGCTACTATTTTTTATATTTTTAATTGTTTTTATATTCTTTTATTCCAATACCTATTTAAAAATATAATTTATATGTCTATAATGAAATAAAGGACATAGGGTAGGTGCTCCAGTGAATGAACAAAACTGGGTTTTTTCCAAAAAATAAGAAATAAAAATATTTTTACCCAACTCAGTATTTTTATTCGTAATTGTAACTCTTTTTTCTATTAAAGTGGCAAAATTAATTTCTTTTATCACTATACATTTTATAATGGCGAGCGTTTAAAGTTGGCAGTGTTGGTGTAACTATGTATTTGTTCGGGCAAGAATTTAGGACTCAGGTAAGACGCAACATTTTTGATATCACATTGTAGCCGTAATTGAAGTATGTTCTATAAGTTATTTATTAATTAGAATAAAGGATAGGTACCTATACTTTATGTCTCAAATCGATTTCATTGCCATTTTAGTCTGTTTTAAGTTAATTATTAGGTGTCCCAGCAATGGAACTTAAAATCGTTTGAAATCCGGTGAATGAACGACCGTTTTTCATATTTTTATTCAAATATGTTTTTTATTATTAAGCTATAAGATTCATGTTTTGGCAGTAGTTTTAAAAATAGATTTCTGATCTTGAGGCCAGTATTGGGACAGGTATGTTCATTTATTGGTTCATAAAATCTAGTGAATGAACTAACATTTTTCATCATGTTCAAATATTAGCTTTCGTCATGATGATGGGACCAATAAATGAACACAAAATTTTGAGCTAGATTTCATCCTTTTAAGACCTAGATTTCATCCTTTTAGGGGGCCGCATCTGTGGGACATCGGATACGACTGGGTGCTGCGCGCCGACCTCCCTAGCAGCGTCAGCGTTACCTGCTACACTGACGACACGTTGGTCTTGGCGCAGGGCAGGTCGCACGAGGCGGCGGCCGAACTAGCGACACGCGGGATTGCGACAATCGTTGACAGGATCCAGCAATTGGGACTCGAGGTGGCCCTGCACAAGTCCGAGGCCATTTGTTTTTATGTTCCTCGGAACGCGCCACCGTCGGCTTCCCAAATAACGGTAGGAAGGGTTCACATCGGCGTCGAGTCGACGATGAAGTATCTGGGACTCGAGGTCCTCGACAGCTAGTGGAACTTCGTGGAGCATTTCCGACGTTTGCCTCTCAGACTGGAGCGGGCCAGGGCTGCCTTGAAGCGGCTCCTGCCCAATCTAGGGGGTCCAAACGCTTCCTGCCGGAGGCTCTACGCGGGGGTCGTGCGGTCAATGGCCCTTTACGGGACACCGGTGTGGGCGCGTTCTTTGAGGCTACGGCCAGCCCGCCGGTTGAACGCGTCCCAAAGGGTCATGGCCATCCGGATGGTCCGGGGATACCACACGGTCTCCGGTGAGGCGGCGAGCCTCCTTGCCGGATTGCCGCCATGGGATCTGGAGGCGAAAGTCGAAAAAAGGCGAAACGCTGGGGCGTAACTCCGCTGCCGCGAGAAATCACGGCACAGCGGACAGAGCTCCGGCGGGATCTCATGGCGTCATGGAGAGTGCGATTGTAGCCACCCCGTGCTGGGCACGCCACAATTGCGGCGATAAGTCCCCTCTTTGACCAGCGGATGGTACTGAAGGAGGCCTGTCTGCCATATTTGTATCCTACTGTTGATCTTTACAAACAGTTGTCAATGTGGGAATTTTTTATTCTATACACCTGTTCTCAAGAAACGCGAAAAATTTGCAGCATTTTACAGTTTTCCTGTGTCATTGATTCTGGCATCAGGGATTTTAATTTTGATTACACAAAAAAATTGTCGTTAATTAGTCGAAATTTGTCGGTCACTGGTTCAAAAGATATAAGGGTTTATAGGTGACCGATCTGAAGAGTCTCCACAGCAGGGCCACATTTATATCTCAAAAACTAAGGCACCTATCGAAGATCTGTTTTCTCCCATATTTTGTCGTTAATTAGTCGAAATTTGTCGCCAAATATCAGAATTTGTCGGTCACTGGTTCAAAAGATATAAAAGTTTATTTTTTCGACGAACGTCGAAGTTTTCGACTATATAGCTCTTGGACTATACCTTACTAATTGAATTCATTATATCTCCTAAACTAAGACCCGATTAAATCTGTGACTTGGCGAGTTAGTAGTTAGTTTTTGAGATATAAATGTGGCCGAGCTGAGGAGACTCTCTCCAGATCGGCCACCTATAAACCCTTATATCTTTTATTCATTTAAAAAAAAAAATCCTTTTGTGCAGAACTAACCCGGGTGTCATTTTTGTATATTGTAGTAAGTAATAAGTGTAAGTGATATCCGGCACATGCAAATTTCAATCCCAAAGTCTATGAAAGCTGATTTTCAGCCCAGCGTGCGGCGGAGGACTTTCTTTTATAATATATAGTAATGTCCTTAATATTAATTGAAACGCTGCATCATATAACAATATAAAATCATTTTATTGACTATGTAAATGTAGTACATTTAAGCCTTATGTATAATGTATGTACATAAAAACTACAACTCATTCATTTCATTTAACATAGTAAGTAATGGTCTTCACCTATTTGCTCAAATTCATATTTTTATGATAATAATAATTCATATTTCTGAACGATATCACATTTACGGGTTGTTTTTTCTTTTGTTTTTGTGAACAGGCTTAATATATGGTATTTCGGTGAAAAGACGAGTGCAACGAATTTACAATGTAATATTGGATAAAGGTAAAGACCAAATGCATAAACTAGACGAATAATAGAATTAACACAACGCAAAGACAACAGAAGGACTCAAAAGCAGTAATTAGCAAAATGTTTGATCGTTTAATTGTAAACAAATAATTATTAAAATTAATACCTAATTTTACAGGTAATTTATACCCGTGCGCCATAAGTACGATTTACACAAACCTTCGGAGCGCATTTTACAATACGATACAAGAAAGGTCGCTGCGCCTCTGTCGGTGTAAATTACCTTACATTACAATTTCAACTTGCGTTAGAAACAATGCGCTCTCAGCAAAGCATGCGTCTCGCGCTAGTCGAAGCGTACGTGTATATCTAAGTTTATAATTAAATCCATATTAAATGCATACGTAGTTAAAGCACTAACCTACTGACTTAATCACAGATCAATATGTGATTCCACATCATATAACAAACATAGCTAGACCTAACAGATCTAGACCAACTTTAAAGCATCATACAAGTCATACACTGGGCCTTAAACTGAACAAGGCACCAACCCTAAGCTCTACCAAAGCAGAAATGCAAACTTGGATTACGAATAAGGGGTTATCGTATCTGCCTACCATGGTTAAAGCTCAATTATATGATATTATAAAAGAGCACAAAGAAGCTCCAATATATGAAGCTGATCAAATGCTTGAAGCTCATGGTCACAAAGTGGCTAGGTTACCGCCATACCACTGCGAGCTTAACGCAATTGAGTTTATGTGGAGTCTTGTCAAAAGACGCGTAGCTGATAAAAATGTTGGACAAGAGGCAGCCAATATCGTGGATTTAACAAAGGAAGCTTTCCAGAGTGTCACTTCAGAAGACTGGCAAAAACAGTGCGAACATGTGCGTCACATTGAAGATAAAATGTATGAAAGAGATAGCTGCATAGACGCCGAAATGGACAGGTTCATAATAGAGTTGAACAATGAGTCGGATACAGAATCTGACACCAGTTCCGATTATTCCGATTCATCTGATTGTGAAACTTCAGCATTAGCGACTCGCTTAGATCACTCTTATTCAAAATAAATGTTTATTATGCAGATTTTTTTATTGAATTTACTTCTATTTAGGTACATACATAGGTACAACACTTATCCCCCATTAGCCTTTGTCTATCATAGGCAAAGGCATATTATGCAGTTAATAGTTAACCAAAAATTTAAGTACACAAACAGTCGTCACTTTTCTAGCGATATTCGCTCGCTTTGGAGCCCAAGAACCGTTTCCCAACTGAACGGTACTACAAAAATAATTCTTTTTATATGTACAATATGTTAAGAGTCCATGGCATGGCAGAAACGGTAGCTTATTATGGTAACACAACGATCAGACTGGCCAACCTTTCAGCTAGAGGTAAAATAACTGTGAACGGACTGTATCTTTTGGCTCCTGAGTGTGACATTGACAGGGGAGCGTTGTTGGTAAACATTTGAAAAATTATATTAAAAAAAAAGATTGTGGCGTTAGTTACGATTATGGCCACGCGCCAAAAGATTTTTGTACAGTACGCCACAATTTAGATGTAGCATAAATTTGAAAATTTGCGTTCTTTCATTTCAATTTAACGAATGTATGTGATTATATGACTTTACAAGTTATTGCGTTTGCTTAAAGATCATTTTCACCTAAAGCAGTAATAAAGATTGGTAATTATGAAGGTGCAATAATGTCGGATGGTAATCGGTTTTACGAATTTTGCCGATGCTACATCTTATTTGTGTCGTACTGTACCGTTGTAAGTGGCGCCTATATGGGCGAACTGGGAATTGGATCAAGCTTCATGCTAATTGGACAATTACTTAGATCGTGTATGACTGCCACAAAACACCAAATTGCAATAGTTTTCATTTTGTCAGTTCTACACTATTCAATCATGGCACTGTGTCTTTAAAACTCCGTCACTTATAATTTTGGCAGAACACTTCCTAACAACAAATTACATGAAAAAAAATAGAGAATAACTTCCTAAAACTATACACATAATAAACTTATTACAAAAAACTAGTATAGGCATACTGCTGCGGGTACTGGTATAGGATAGGGTGGGGTATAGGTGGGGTATAGGCTCCCCCCTATTACATGGAACTTGAAACATAACTGGCGAAATGTGGGTGTACTGGTACACCTCTGCCTATCCCTTCGGGGCTTACAGGCGTGATGTTATGTTACGTACAAAACTAGTACCCAATGTCATTCAATGCTTTGAACCAGTGAACAAGCACAGCTTCTATTAAACCCACTGCAAAGAAGGTTTATGTTTTTATTTTACGCACAACTTATATTTCGAATCAGAAAGTTGTTTGTAACACTATCTTCCTGCGTGTTATGCCTGCATTGACAAACACATCAGCGGGATGGAATCATAAACTACAATAACAGTTTTTTTTTATATTCTACTGTATGTAACACGATATAAAGCTTACATTTCTATGCTTTACTTTGAGTTGAGTTGTTAAGGTGTGTTATGACCAATTTCTAGTGAATTATTCATTCCTGCAGCACACGGCACGGTTCTTGCTTATAAATTTCATAGACCTCAATTATTTAAATTATCTTGATTTTTTAAGTGTATGTACATCGACTTCATGATCCGAACATCGGTGGACGATACAACAATAAGTTGCTGGAATATTAGACGGAAACCTTTTTCTAAGCGGGGAGGCCTCGGCAACAAAATTAATAATATATATTTGATGGGCGGCTTTCAAACTCTGACACCAGGTTAGTCACTAACCACACGAAAAGAAGAAGATGATGAAAGTATTGAATATTCTCAATCATTTATGACGGAATTAACGATGATGTTGATTGTTATTTTTTTTAAACAGGATATCCAAAATGTTATCACCGGGCACCTGCGCTGGCGTTATTGGTTGGCACATTTTATGTGGAAGTACTTTAAACATATTTCTTCGTTGTGCATCTTCAAAAAGCGTTTTCCACTGAGGATTTTTCTGTAAGAAATTAAAACACAATAAGTTCCATTCCATTTTTGTTTGTTTCAGATACAAATTTTAATGGAACATTAGTATTATTAGTAAAACTTCAGATACTATGAATAGTGATTCGATTTTCACGTTAGTTCAAAGATTTTAGTGTTAATGTCGCTATAACTGTTAAGGTATAACAATATAGTTACCAGCAACGCATTATGGTTGAGACAGACGAGCAGCGCATGTCGCGCGCGCGTGAGCATGACGTTCATGCGGCCGGCGTCCGTGAGGAAGCCCACGCCCTGCGAGCGCGCCAGCGACACCAGCACCACGTCGCGCTCCTGGCCCTGGAAGCTGTCCACGGTGTTCACCTCCACCTGGCCCTCGCTCCTGTGAACGCGTTACAAAGAACAAATTGGTGCGCCAATCACGCCTGAATCAATGGTGGCGCACATCATTCGAAAGCGTTTGACACTTCACTCTTCGTCTTATATATCGACCAGCACGCGTAGCATGATCACCTTAGAAAAAACCACGGGTTTTGTCGATGGAAGAATAGACAAAATGACAGATAAACAATCATGCTACGCGTGCACATAGGTAATATAAATAGAAATGGTTTGCAAAAATTACCTCTAATTTACCAGTATTTTTGACATTGATTGTCGCTGAGATAATTAAGACTTGAATTTAAACTTTTTTAAGCACGGGAATTGGCCTTCTGTTATCAGTAGAGATCGGATATTCGGATGCATATTTACCTAAATTTGAGGTGTTGGCTATTATGGAAAGCACTTTTGTATAAAAAAATCCCGGGATTCCGGGATCGACAAATTTAGAGTTCTGATTATAGAATCGAATGTATATTTATCGATGCACTATTGTATCGAATCTCGCGATTCCGGAATTTATAAAAATAAATTATTTTTTGCCTATAGAAATGCTAGCTAATGTTGTAAAGCAGGTTGCCAAATTGGCATAGCACATAACGACAAACTCGGTGCCTTGAGTTTCGTAATAAATGTTTACAGTACGTATATAAATGTTTATGTTAACACCGCAAAAGTAACCTTCGTATGAGGGCTGATAAGTCGTTTCCATACCATGTATCAGATTAGTTGTGCATTCCCGGATTTTTATTGAATTTCGGGATTTATTTAAAGAAAAATATATATTAAGAAGCCACTTCTCTACACGTTTTTCAATAGGGTTACTTACTGAAAACTTAGCCACAAGAAGCTTTTATAACTTTTACAAAAAGCGACCAATCAGCGACAAGTCAAGAGACTCAGCGTTTTCTCGCAGCGAAGGGATCCCTTTGGCAGCTGTAATTAAGGTAAGAAACTAAATGCAAGTCAATTGATGCGACTGGTGATAAATCATTCAACAATCACACCAGTTTACGCGCGCTTGACAATTTGTCACATTAATCTTGCAATTATTTACGTTCGAGAAACTGGCTATTAGCCCCATATAATACTAACTACAACAACTAATTTCGCAGTGACCAACCCCATTATGAAAAATGTCCAGAATATTAGGAGACTTACAGTTGTAAAGTCCTGAGGTGTCTCTTGATGAGGTCCTTGTGCGCGTTGTACGGTGTGATGACGGCCAGCTTGAGGCCGAAGGACCGTAACGCCGAGTGAAGGGCTAGTACCAGGCGCGACACGCCCCACGCTTCCATCTCGTTGGCGCCCGACACTGCTGTGCACAGAACAATACACATATAGATACATAATTATTTAGATTAGAAAACGGGACCTTATTACTTCTTTATTTCACAGTCATGCATGAAACATTAGTGTGCGCGTTGGATTCGCGGTTACGAGCCAATAAAATAAGAAATATAATGTGTAAGAAAAACCTGCCAAACCGAACGGGGCATATAGGTACTGCAATAACATTGCCAAAAATTAATCAATCTGCAATGCAATGAGTCTAACCGGATGAATCTGAATGCCAGTATTTTACATGAAGCGACTGCCTATCTGACCTCCATAACTCAGTCACTGGGTAATACGATACCATTTGGTAAAAACGTATTGCATTTAAAACGTCTCGTTTTTAACCCAACTTTATTAAAATATATCAAATTTTCGACAGCGGCCCGCTAGATGACGGCCACCCGCGCCCTATTAACAAAGTACAATTGCCCATTAAAAAAAATGGGGGATATAATAGACTCGCTTAGCAGGGATACTTAAAAATGCGGCGACGGATGAATTGTACATACAATTGTAATACCAAAATCATTTCCAATTTGAGCATATTTCCACCATATTATGTTCAATTCCCATCCATGCAACATTCTCTATGAGAAAGTGTGAATTTGGTCAAAATTAAAATCCAAGATGGCAGCTGCGAAAACTTTCAAATTTTTGTCATGGGTATCGTTTTCATAGTTTTCGAGGATGCTGAAGCCGATAGTGAGATCAAAATGTAAATCCAAGATGGCGACTGCAAAAATTTTCAAATTTTTGTCATGGCTATCGTTTTTATAGTTTTCGAGGATGCTAAAGCCGATAGTGAGGTCAAAATATAAATCCAAGATGGTGGCTGCGAAAAGATTCAATTTTTTTTTCATGTTTCTTGTTTTCATGGATTCCGAACGTTCAGATGTATCTCACAACAAGTTACCCAATTATATAACTTACTTTTTTAGCTACTAATTGTTTACATATTTTTAAACTCGGCCCACAAATATTAAAATATTTTTTCTTGGTCTGGTATTTAAATTAGACGTAAGATACCTAAGTATATTTTGTATAAATTAATATTTACCTACCTATCTTTAGATAACATTAGACCTAACTAAATTGAAATGTGTTTACATCCGTATCCAGACAAACGAGTATCCGTTTCATCCTACGGTTTCATCACTAATATCAATCGGTAAACCTACTTTTTAATGCGTCTAAAGAGCCTGAGCGAGTGATGACTGATGATAATACAGTACATGTAAAGAGGAGCAGTAAAACCTCAAATAATACCTACGATAAAGGCAAGGGTATCTTGAGATATTATTTGGCTGTAGCACATACCTACATAAACATTCTGCATCGAGCGAAAGTAAATGCGACACAACACGAAATGTATTGGTATTGAACCAATACATTTCGTATTGTGTCGCATTTACTTTGCATGATGGGATTTTAATTTGACATAATAAAACTTCTTGCAGATTGATTTCGGTTGATTATCATCGTATGTATGGTACTGCAGATATCCTATAGTTTGTTACCAAATCTTATAAACCAGCGTGCTTAGTGTGGATATTTGACACTATGTATTCTGATTACAATAATTTTATTTTTTGTAATTTGAATGAGTTCGATAATATTATGGTCACCCTACACGACTTTATCACGTTTCGACTCATATTTTTTTAAATGATGAATATATCAATATCTCTGAACTAAGAACATAACTTAATAAATGGTTATTCAAAATCCTTGTCTTTCATTATTCTTAGGTAGGAACGCTGTTATTAATCTGAATTTACGGACATCGCGTAAATATAAATTATTGGAATATTTGTCTTTTACTTATAGGTACTTTGCATAAGACTTCTATTATTTGACTTGTATACATTATTTAGTAATAACCATCGATTTATTAATAACAATATTTGAAGTTTAGTAAACGAATAGGTACTGCAATAAGACAGAAAAACCCATAGTTTTTAAAGTTGAGACCACCCTGAAAGAAATAAATAAACATAAACAGGCTTAGCCTACGTTCGCACGGACGTAAAAATATCGCGGTGGGATTTTATTGCGCAGTGGATTTTCAACTCTCGATGTTGAGCCGAGTGTTGAGAATCCAACGCGCTGGGACGTACTCTCGCTCCAGCGCGTTGGAAAAACACAAAAACACACCGTTGGATTTTTTACTCTCGGCGCTAAGCAGAGCGTTGAAAAACAAGTGCGCGAAAAAAAATCGCCGCGGCAAAAATCGCCCAGCGCACCAAAAACCATAAAAGCATAGCATAGCAGCGCACCATAAAATATATAAAGACAATATCTACTAATAAATATTCCAATAATTTATATTTATGCGACCCTCGTGTGACAACTAGCACCATTCGTCCGCCGATTTGCCCCCAAGGGCACGCTCGATAACGATGTATACGTAGGTACTTTATTTGTATGACGTGTCTACGAGTACTATAACTAGATTTTCTCTATAAGGCCTATCTCCGGATATCCTAATATGTTGAGATATCGGCATGGTAAAGAATATTCCAAAAAACGCATTACTAGTCTGTTCATTCACTAACTATTCCCCAAATTAGTCAACAAAAATAAAGCAAATAATGAACATACCTAATAGGAAATATGCATGTATTTTTTTTATTCGATACTTTACATCGCCAGATAATAGTTAAAAAAAATTCAACGCCAAAAAAGCAATTCAAAGTACTTTAAAAAAAAGTTAAAAATAACCATCCGACCCGGGCTATTTAAACGCCATTTTGGCGCGCTTGGTGTGGTGACGTCACAGTCTATGACAACAAACAAACAAATGTCAAATGTTGAGGTTATGTTGAAGAAGTATTGTGCTCTGCTGCAAATATACAGTGTTTTCTATTTTCGACTAATACATCATCATGGAACCAACTTCTCCCTCTATAGAAAAATGCAAAAAACCGACATACAAATACTGCATTGTGCCTAAGTGCAGAAATACATTATGAAATGCACCCGACCAAGTATTTGTTTTTGTCCTGAGAGGTTCGGACTTACGGAGAAAGTGGTGTAAAATTATGAAAAGAAACATGCTATCTCCCAACTTGTTTTCAATATCCTAGTATTATGACAACATTCTATACTTAACACAATCTAGATTTCGATATTTTGCGAAGCTATGTTATTTTAGGTTATGATGCTTTTTAAAACTTAATTATTCCGGAAAAGGTGTGGAAGATAAAATAAACATTATATGTTATACTTAATTACCTTAAAGCTTTCACTCGTTTGATTTCAACAGACGTGAAATCGGTATTTGATGTAAAAATGTGGTCATCATGAACACATCAGCTTTCGGCAAACTATCCGATTGGGCTTTCACAAAACCGCTTTCAGTCATTTTCGAAAGAGTCTTTCGTGTATTAACAAATGTATTACTTCTAAATGTGTACTAAAATCACAATAAAACTGACTGAATCGCAAAAGCTCCTACAAAACACATTGATATTACATTGTTGTCATAGATTGTTACGTCACATTCGCTCTGACCAATAGCGTCGCTTTTCAAGTATTTGAATTTCCCACAGATTTTTTGCACTTTTAAAAAATTAATTTCTTGCTCATTATTAAATAATAAAAAAAAATATTGATGAAGGTATAATTCTGAAGTAATATAGTTTATAAAAAAAAATATTTGACCCTTATTTGAATCTCATGCATATTCCCTATTACTAATAAAAAATATAAATGCCGTCATGCCGTCGCTAATAGTAGCTATTTATCCATTCACATACACACGGCTACACACCGGATCCGCCGCTCGCCTCGGCGCCTTTTTTTAAACAGAGATAGCAATATACCAAACAAATTTTGCACACATCTGGACTTGTAGTTGCGAGCCGTGCTCCTCGCCCTCTTAACAACACCCTCAGGATCAGAAAAGGTTTATTTTTATTTTAAATATTGTGAATCTTCTACGGTCAATTCTACATGCAAAAAGCATTACTTACGTCATTCTCATTACGTAATAATAAGCTTACCTTGTCCTTTATCTCCACTGGAAATACTAATAATATTGTACGGTGGAATATCTATATCCGGTCTTTTGGGCGGCAAGCTCAATATTTTGCCGTCGTAGAAGGCTTTGCTAGGATAGTCGGCGATGTCCGGATGCATGCGATACTGCTGGTTGAGCAGCACTACGGGATTGCTGCCCGGCCAGCTCTCAGAACATGAGCTTAGGCGGGAAAACAAGCTCTCGTTAAGACCATGCTTTTTCGCCCTCTGGAAGAAAAACGTGAAGAAATGTACCATTTTTATCATTTATTTCATAGTTCATTGCTGGCAAGGTTTATAAAACAGACAATTCAAGAAAATACCCTTACCATATTCATATTTTAGAAAACAAGATCTGTAAATAGTGTTAAGCTTGGGCTTGTACTAGGATAAGTACGGAACGCAGACCATAATATAGCACATCGACGTATAGAAAAAGTTCGGCTTTATAGAACGCCGTCTCTTCACTCCACTGCCTGTTTGACAGTCTCTAAAGCTCGATGTGTCGCGTACTGGCATGTTACAAACCCAGGCATGAAATAACCTCTTTCTCTGAAAGGGTACGATTATCTATAGTAATAATATTATAAAAAGAAAAGGCTAATATTTTTGTTTATAATTAATAAACGCAAACAAAAATGGACCGATTTAAAAAAATCTTTCACAAGTATAATGCTATATTATCACTGAGTACCATAGGCTATAATTTATAAAGATATCACGCGGGCGAAGCCGCTGGCGGAAGCTAGTCTATAATATATTTATTTATTTTAACATAAGAGCGCAAAAGACGGAGACACAAACACATTATTAAAGTCATCAGTCTAAAGTATAGTAAACAAAAGTATACAGCTACTCGACAGTCATACGCTCATCTCACAATACTCCAGACGTGCTAACAAGATCTTTCATTCGTCCGCGAACACATCACCGTCAGGCTTAGCGTCCAGGAGAGCGTTGAGCGCAGAGAGTGTGCGAGGGATAGGAGGCTGGGCTCGTGTGGCGGTTGGACTCCGAGGCATATACAGGGTGGATTTTTGAAATGGGGCAGTAAGGACAGCTACCGTAACAGGAAAACGGTCTTAGGAGAATGTCGCTTAACTTTTTGAGATATTTTGATCTGCATTCACAGATTTTTAGAATTTTTTGAAAAAAAAATCCATACTTAGGTAAATTTTTTGTTCTATTATCAATATATTTTAAGATTTCTAAAAATACTATTAGTAGTAGGCAGACATGTTCAATTTTAAACCTTAGGAAAAAAATGTTTCAAAATAGCCGCAAAAAAAAAAAACGAAACTAACTTTTTCACATATTTTGCTATTACGGATGAATCGTAATTGATTGTATTAAGGGTTATTTTATTTTCGGTCTGTTTGGATTTATTGCACAAATATTTCGAAAGAAACCTCAGTCCGCGCTTGGCCGCTGTCGGTAGTGGACGGTGGTCGGTGTCGGTAGTGGTTCTACTCGTCGAGGAGTTCCAGTAGCAGTCACCGAAGTACACTGAAGGTGTACTTCGGTGACTGCTACTGGAACTCCTTCACTCCATCAAGTCCGGAGGTAAGATCTCATCATAACTAACAAAACGAGCCCAAACTCGGCACACCTAGTTCTACTCGTCGAAGTTCCAGTAGCAGTCACCGAAGTACACCTTCAGGTCATTCCATCTAGTCCGGAGGTAAGGTCTCATCACAACTAACAAAACGAGCCCAAACTCGGCACACCTACTTCTACTCGTCGAGGAGTTCCAGTAGTAGTCACCGAAGTACACCTTCAGGTCACTCCATCTAGTCCGGAGGTAAGATCTCATCATAACTAACAAAACGAGCCCAAACTCGGCACACCTAGTTCTACTCATCAAGGAGTTCCAGTAGCAGTCACCGAAGTATACCTTCAGGTCATTCCATCAAGTCCGGAGGTTAGTAAAAATATAAAGAACAGTACGAAATATTTTTTGTAGGTACCAAGTAATATAAAGACATAAGATTTTTTTTTTTTTACCAAAGTATCAAAATTAGTTCACTACTATTCCCGGAGCTAACCGAGCGTACACTTGTGTGTGTGACCCGTGTCGACGTAGTAGTTCGATTCTATACCTATCAATTTTGCAACCGCGTCCTTAAGGTAGGAAAAATACTCCCAACTTACTTTTTAGTGATGGACAGACTAGCTGAAAATAACCAAAAAAAATAGACTTCAAACGAATACGCGTTAGTGCGTAGTTAAGGACAGTCTCCTAAGACCGCTTTCCTGTAGCTACAACGGTTAAAGTAACTGTTCTTACGGGCAGTAAGAACTGCTACCATAGCCATTTCAAAAATCCACCCTGTATATGACTTCGAAGCTTATACATATACAGTATATATTATAGTTTCATGTCTGGCTGTGTGACCGCGTTATTCTTCTGAATTACACAACGGATTTTGATGCAGTTTTCAACATCATGTACAGAATTTATTCCGAAAGGAACACACTCATACACACATACAGTACATGAATATTAAACGTACACAGTACAATAAAGAAAACTCGATTTTTGGTCAAGTCTTAAAACTAAAAAGTAGTTTATGTGTGAATATCGACAGTGTACAAACCTGGGAACAGATAAACCCGGGGAGCTGCTGCGGGTCGCCGATGAGCGTGAGCCGCGTCACGTCAAGCGTGAGCGGTATCAGCGTCTCGGGCTCGATCACCTGTCCCGCCTCGTCTATGATACATAGCGCTATGCGACGCTTTAGCCTACAACATATACATTACGCATACAAGGACCAACTCGGATTTTTATCCGTACATTTTAATTTTAACTATTTATTAAAATTCCAGTTTATCTGTATAAGTACTTAAATTATAAGCGAATAAATTATTTCAAATTTAAATTCAGGATGTCTAACTAAAGATTAGAAATGATACGCGCGGCATTGTGTTAATAATTGTGGTTACATTACCATTTAAATGGAAAATATAAAACATGGCTAGATGTACGGCTAGGGAAATAAAAAAAGGGAAATTTACCGTGTTATAGCCATTTCATAAAACTGTAATAAAAGAAAACTAAGGGTAAACAGTGAATTTTCCTGACTTTATGTATTAAAGTTTGATCAAAACAATGACGAGAATATTAGATACAGAGCCACTTTTTTCGCGCAGATTTTATTTTTTATTTAGAATGGCAACACCAACCCTTTCATTTTGTAGTTCTGTGCGCTGGCGAGCGTGGTGACGACGATGTCGGCGCCCTCTATGATGCGTCGCTCGACTTGCGCGACTTGTTCGGGTCGTACCCCATCCCCGCAGCCCCGACCAATGCCTGACCGCAGCTGCGAGCGAAAGACAACTTAAGCTAAAGCTAAACTTGAGTTTAAATTTCAAAGAATAATAATATTAAGTTTTGGAACCAAAAACTTAATGTCATACTAACAAAGTTCAAATTTCATTGTTACCATAAGTTTTTTAAAACCTCTTTGTTACAGATGGACGTGGCGTGAGGCCTTATATTGCACTCACAGATACACAACACCCTCAGATAACACACAAAATACCTCTCCTTATTTATTTTGTATCTCAGTTCTTCGAACTCCAACTCCTCTCTTGTTTCTTAGTACGTAAATGCAATTTAAGATAGTGTGAGCCTGGAGACCTCTCATACAGGTTCCGAACCGAGCATAGACTCCAGCTCTCACAAAGGTTATATTGATGATACCTATGACACTTATGAATCAAAATTGTTACCTTTTTGTGAGAAATAAATACGCTAAAGTCAACTTAGAATACATAACGCTAAAGTTGATGGTAGGGCAAGTGATCAATGGAAGATATTTAAATTTTCTGAATTCGAGTATAGACACAGTATCACTCAGTCACTACCGTTGAACGTGAATGTGGTGTGTATCCAGTGGGTATTTTTACATAGTATAAAGAAAAGTCTCTATTCGTGTCTGTCTGTGTGACCCAGTTTTTCTAAACTACACAAGGAATTTGGTGCGGTTTACACCATCATTTACAGCATTTATTCGGAAAGGTTTATATGTTTAAAACATTTATAATTAACTTAGTTGAAGCACAGAAATTTCGATGTTTTGACATGTAACTAGATCAGTGGATTGCACCCGAGCAAAGAAGGGGCGGGTAACTAGAAATAAAATAACTTACATTAGTAATTCTTCTTTCTAGGTCAGCGACTCGTCCCTGACAGTACGCCGCTCGTGCAGGGTCCTTCGCGTCCTTCTCCTGGGTCTTCCACATATTTATTTTTGCCTCGACATGCAGAAGCTGCAATAAAGAAATCCATTAAGATATTTGAACTAAAAGTTGGTGTAGTTTTACATTTCCTACAGTTTGAGTGTGAAATATTCTGCCAGCAACCCAAAATGATGTTGCTGCAACAAGTTATGCAACTTTTGTTCCCAAACACAAGGCTTTACGGAACAGTTTTTCATTTGAACGATGTACAGGTGGTGTAATCCGCTTGTTCGCCTCTTTAGTTTAGTGGGTCGATAGATGGATGAATCATTCATCTGTTCGCACCACCTCCTCGGTAATGTCAAATTATATGTCATGCAACCCTAATCTAAGGCCGTGCGCACTTTGGACGAGTTTTCGTACGAATTTCACTCGTGCGAACATGTACGAACACGCACGAACGATCCCGAGCTTTCAAGTACAAAGGGAGCGCGCAGACTGGGTGCGAGTTAGTCGTACGTATACGAACGTATAGTTCCGACGTCAGAAAACCATCCGAACTTGTTGAGATTTTTCGTGCGTTCAATGTGATATCACCGGAAGACTACAAATCTGACGGAGAAAAACGTATCCAGTGTGCTCACTCGATTCGTCCGTTTACGTATGATACAAATTCGTTTCCGAAGTGCGCGCGGCATAAAGTAAGTCATTATAGCCTCATGGTCTTGGCGGGTAATAGTATTGTACTGAATTTCATTTTAATCCGATGGTCAATATGTATTTAGAACATCAACAAAATAGTTATTTATGCTATAAGTGCGGAAGGTAGGTGATTTCCGATGAGTGGCATTTTCAAGTCGACACGAGTCGGAAATCATCTTACGCACGTGTATCATACAACGTTTTACTATGCATTGTGAGAGAAAAAAAAAAATCGAGTGAGCCTTACGATGATGTGTAACATCTAACATAATGACGACGTATATAAATGATAAAAACAACATTCATGACTTTGACTTTCGACTTCGACTTTGACTTTGAATTAGACTGACACCGCCATTGCCATCGCCATCGTCATCGATGTCGTCATCGCCTTAGCCATCGTCATCGTCATCGTTATCATCATCATCTGATTTGTAAAACTTTTCTCAAATAATAAAAACTCTTTGCAACGGGCTGACGACGGTCACAAAAATAAAAAAAAAAACAAAAAATTAAAAAGCACTAGTGAAAAAAAGTGACACTTTCCGCACTAATTTACTGCTTGGAAAAGGCTCTTTTCTAGCAAATGCATTGTAAAAATCTTATGACTACTTCAACAAAAAAAAAAAAACCTGTTCGAAAATCGAATCTCACAGAAAGTATGAAAGTAGGTCTCTTCATCTTGGGTGAGCTTGAATCAATATAGCTCCCATGCCATAAGACACTGCAGTGCTTTATTTTAACAATAATGTACTATTAGGTACCTCTTCGTTCAGCCCGGCGGGCGCGGTGGGCTGCTCGGAGTGCATCCTGGCCAGGTCGCGCTGCGCCAATTGTTGCGAACTGATGTTCGCCGCATCAGGGTGCATGGCTTCCTCGCGGCCCACACGGACCATGCGAAACCGTTCCGCTGCCAACATTTAATAGTACCAACATACGGATATAATAAACACCCTGAAATTGATAATTTTAGTCTAGTATCGAACATCAGGAATTAAGTTACCCGGATAAGAACCGGAGTAACCGACATGGCTTGCAGAGTAAGGACACTGAAGTGGTAGTAGGCTGGCCATGTTTGTCGAAGGACCAATGGCCAGTGGAGCAGACGAGTCCTTCACGCTTAGCATCAATACCACAATAGAAACGGGTTTTGTCTATGGAAGAATAGACAAAATGACAGATAAACAATCACAATCTGTCATTTTGTCTAATCTTCCGTCGACAAAACCCGTAGAAAACCCTTTTCTATGGTTGTCATGCTATGCGTGCTGGAATGGAGACCGCATATCGGAAAGCGTAGTGTGTACTGACGGCCGTAAGAGGTGACTGGGGCAGACTGGACGCGGAAGGCGGAGGACCAGGGTGTTGTGGCGCAGCCTGGGAGAGGCCTGAGTTGATTGATTGATCTAACTTAATCTCCGTAAACTTGTCGGGAAAACCCGAAATATACATGCGAGTAAAACTAAAGAAATATGAACGCAGCATTCTGTCATGTTGACGAACGCGACTATAACTTGAGTGTCACATTCAAATATTACAGCTTTCTGTATCCATTGTAACGAAAGCCACATTATCTTATTTTTTTTAAATATTTATTTCACTCAACTTTAACGAATCATTCCATATACACCCATAGGTTTTCTTCAAAAACCGTAAACGTTAATCTCATATGAATAGGTCTCACGAAATGTTTTTATTTTTACCAAATTATCAACAGAAAAAAAAAGTTATTTTTTTTAAATTGCTTAACTATTTTGTTACTTACGTTTGGGTAAGCTTTGCCTCAGTTTCAGTAATCTAACCACTAGTCCATCGACCGCGGCGTTGCTTGTGGCACAGATTAATATTTTTCCCCTGTTCTGTTGCTTTTTCACTTGCTCGTTGTAGAAGTATGTCATGACGATCGCGCAAATAACACTGGACTTTCCTGTGAAACAGAATGAATGTTCATGATCACAATACATTATTTGTGTTGCCATCGATCGATGTGAATCAGTTATATTTTCTTGTAAATTTTGAAGTAAAAGTGCCTTTTAATAAATAATAAATAAATTAAATAAGTTTATTTCATATAACCATTTGGCTTACATTGCATGTCGAGGATTCTCCATTTAAGCATAGAAAATACCTGTAGTTGAAGGCTCCGCTCTTCCCTTACATTATAGACGTACAAAATATAACAAAGAAAGGAAAAAATAAAAACAAAATAAAATTACGATCAATATTAAATACGAGAGCGTGTATGTGTGTCTGTGTGTGGGGGTGTGTGAACCGTCACAATGAAAAATATTTCCAAAAAATCTTTCTCTCTCACACACAAACACACCGGTGTTTGTGTGTGAGAGAGAAAGATTTTGAGTGAACATGAGTGACTAAACAAGCAAATATAACATCACTCTAATAATATTTATTATTAAGTCACACGCTGCAAAAGTAACTCTGTATCATCATAATTTAAACTGTGGAAGCCATATTATTAGCTTTTTTTTACATTCGTATTTTTTTAAATCATAAATATATATTATTTTATTAATTTTATTGTATAAAAAAGCTGAGCGGTTTTTATATTGTCTGCTGACAAATTCTGTCCTAGCTATGGGAACGTTTACTATGTGGTGTTTATTTCTTTTCCTTAGTATTTTAGCATCATATGGTATCTCTTTGTGCGTTTTAAGGATGCTATGAAGGATATACAATTTTCTCACTGACAGCAGATTACATAATTCATAAAGCTTGTCAGTAGGGAATCTTCTTTTTTTTAAGTACATCACCTTAAGCATCGCTCTTTGAGCGCGTTCTACTCCCAGAAAACTAGACTTCGCTGCTCCACCCCATGCAGTTATGCAATAAGTATAACAGACTGGACCTGAAGATACATAAATTTCATTTAATAGATTTCTTTGGTTGTTCTTATTTTTATTTACATGTATTCTCCTTGGTACAACATATCTCAGCTCTTTGAATATCCATATAAGTTTCCTTACTCGACTCATGACTTGTTCCAGTTGAGGATACCAGGAAAGACGCTGGTCAATAATCACTCCCAGATATTTTGCTTGGGTAACTTGTTGGATAGTTGGGCAATTGCAGTGAGTTCTATAGGTAACAATGTCGCACGTGTGGATTCTTAACTCAAAATCCTTATCAGGTTGAACCCGATTGTAAATATTAAAGCAGATGTATTTGGTTTTGCTAGCGTTCAGGGTGAGCAAATTATCTTTTAACCAAGTTGCAACAAGAGCAAGCCCTTCTTCTGCACTATTTTTAACATCATCCCATGTTTTCCCCGTGAAGACGACAGCTGTATCATCGGCGTATGAGAATACTTCGGCATTATTAATCTTCATGTTACAGAGGTCATTAATATAAATTAAAAACAGCGTAGGTCCTAGTACACTTCCTTGAGGAACGCCGTATGATACATCTGCATCCTCACTAACAATTTGTCCAAGTTTCACTTTTTGTGTTCTACCAGAAAGATAATCTTTAAACAGTGCCAGTGATATTCCACGCACTCCAATACCCTCAAGCTTGCGCAAAAGAACGGGAGCAGAGACAGTGTCAAAGGCTTTTCTTAGATCCAGAAAGGCTGCCATACAATTATTTCCTTTATCGAGCTGTTCGGTTACTAGTGAACTTAGTGCTATAACAGCATCTTCAGTAGATTTTTTTTGCCTAAATCCAAATTGAGAAGGTGACAGAATATCAAACCTATTAAGATACTGCAAAAGGCGAGTATTTATCAATTTTTCTATAATTTTGTAAATTGCAGTTAAAACAGAAATAGGTCGATAATTATTGACATCCTCTCTACCACCGCCCTTGTACACAGGTGTAATAATGGATTTTTTTAATGGTGCTGGAAAAACACCTTTCTAAAAACATAGATTGGCCAGGTGCGTGATAATTGGTACAACTTCGTTTTTAGCAAGCTTTAGGAAGCAAGTAGGAATATTGACCCATCCGGGGGCACTGTCAGATCGTAGATTCATAAGCGTAGTACTAACTTCGGATTGATCAGTTTCCAGAAATACCATTGAGCTTAACTGTTAACTTTAATGGCATACTTGAAATAAATTATTTGACTTTAGTCGGATGTTGTTAGATTCTATGTGAGTGTGGGTATTGAATATTATATAGATTATAGATGTACCTGATAAATATATGTTTATTGTACGAGAGACTCAATGATCTCACAGTTAAACTGCGTAAGCAGTTTTGTGGGGCAATGTAACCTAGCTTAAGGAATTTTTATTAAGTTAATAAAATAAATAAATAAATAATAATAAAAAACTTCTTCTTTGGCCTCGCCTTTTCCTGTTACGCGGGGTCGGCTTTCCCAATTATGGCACGCCATTTATTTCGGTCTTGTGCGTCATCTTCCGTAATTCCCATCTCCCTCATGTCCTTTTGGACCTTCCTCATTCATGTGGTTTGAGGTGTTCGTCTTCCCCTCTTCTTCTTTTTAGTCATTGAAAGGCAATTTTTCACGACATGGTAATCTGTTCGTCGAAGTACATGACCGTACCATCTCGGTCTGGACTCTTTTACTTTATCCGCTATTTCTGCAAACTTGAAGCTCCCTCTAATATGTTCGTTGCGCATCTATCTCTGAGTGAGACTCCGCCTGCTCATCGTAGCATACGATGTCTAATAAAACTAACTGTCATAATTTTATTAGCCTACCATGCACAATACTGAATCGATCTGAATGGTCGATATCATCGTTCGACCTATACTTTGGTGATACTCACCAGTGCCGGGAGGTCCCTGAACCATCTGTATGGAGGGCTTGTCGCTCAATGCGGCGGATACTGAAGAACTAACCGCCGTCAGCTGACTCGCATTCAGAGTCGTTGTCCACTGCAAAACACGATGGAACAATGGTATAGATTATACAGGGGTGTTTATTAGCCAGAAATGGTTTAATTAAATACTCGATATTCAACTGATTGATTGACTTTTACAAGTATAATACATCAGTAATTTTTATTTGTTGTTTTTGTTACATAGGTTGTTACTTGGTTTGCATATTTTTTTTATCCCATGCCCATTTAATTTGTTTTATATTTAAAAAACCGTTAGGACTAAAACATATTGGGTTCCATGCACAGGTACAAAAAAAATATTGAATAACCACCATTCCCATTCATTAGCAAATTATCTACATTAGATATTGTACACTCTTTATTACGTCAAGCTTAAAGACAATATTTTAATAATTTTAACATACAAACCTGAGACTTTATATTAATTGTCTGATTTTGTTGACTCTTGATAAAGTGATGTGGTTCTGGTCTCAGTATCGCATCACTAAGGGGGGATCCCGCCAAATATTCCATAGCTTCAAACAGCTGTAATTCTTTATTGATGTAAGCCAAGTTCTTGCCTATCATTAATTCCCCTATCTTTAACGATTTCAATTTGTCCGCAAATGTAGCATGAAGAGATACACTGTAGAATGCGTGTCTATTACCTGCAAAATTATAAATGGAATAGATAGAGCACAGTTTATTGCACACCTGTCATGGACATACAAACGCTACAACTAGGGTAATACGGCCACTTCTGCCAGACAAACTTAAGCATGTATGCACCAGCGGCAGTAGATAGTGGATTACGTGACCAAAACAAAAGCGACCATTGAGGTGAATCATCAAAGATAATATGTATTTATAGCGAAACATTTAAGGATCAGGTGAACGTCATCGACAATGTCAGGTCGCCGTTCCGCCATTGTTTCGCTAAACAATAAATATTGTAATTTTATTCTAAGAGCATAATCAATTTATCAATTGTATATGTATTTTTCAGCCAATACAAAAGGAGTGCGTCCAGATTATGTGTGGTCTGGTACCTGAACGAAATACAGGAAAAGTTTTTAACCAGTGCGCAAATTTTTTTTGGTGGTTCAAAATCAGTATTAGAACACATTTCCATTATTTATTCAATATTTTTTTTTATTTTTTTATCCTTCTTTAAATCAGCAAAATATGGACACAATCTATTCGTAATAATATCAACGGGCGCGCGCGGCGCGGCGGCCGTCCCAAGCGGCGGTGTTGAACCTCCCCTCCCTCCCCGGGCGGCAAGGCGACGCCCGCGCGCCGGGTGCTGTGACCGACAGTTCGCTCATCGCACGCGCTGTCGCGTGACGTCGCGTCTAATCGCTTTCCCGCGCTGCACGTGTGTCGTACTTGTACAGACCTACCGGTCACGATGTCAGACTTCACTAACCGCGAGTTTTATGAGATGGTGCGAGTGTATGTACTGAGTGGTGAAAGTTTGCGAACAGCTCACAGAGCATACCTCGAATGCGAGCCCATGGAATCCTTAACCCCGTGAAAGGAAAAGACCATTTTAGCGGCATAAGGTATTAAGTAATGTAAATTTAATTGATAATAATGCTATTAAAGTATGAAGGAAAAATTTGAATTACTCTTCAAATAACTTCAGGTCACGGCCTAAACATAAAAAAGTCTAGTTCGAATCTGATAAAATTAGCGATCAATACATTGTAAGTATTTTAACCCACGTAAATACCTACGCCGGCGAATCGAGCTATTACACAGCTGATAGGTAGGTACTTTCGCGCGTTCCGCTTCGCCGCTCGCCGCCGGGTAGCCATGCAACCACTTTTAAAGTAAACATCTTTCGTTAACGATAACTTTTTTTTTTGTACTATGACGTATCAAAATAAAAAAAGTATGTTCAATAAAACTCGTTTAAGTTTAATTTGTCAAAATTTGCGCAGTGGATAAAAACTTTTCCTGTATACAAACGATACTCACTTGTAGGTGATGGCAGACATCTCACATTGTGTACAAAGAAGAATCTTTGATTTCTAGCTTGTTCTGGTCCAAAAGAAACAAGAAGTACTTCTCCTACTCTTGGAACAGTTTTTGATGCTGAGACAGGAACAGAAACTGGAAAATAACATTGTTGAAGTAAAATTAATGAATAAATACAAGATAAAGGACAAAAAATATGAGTGATGCATTGACAGACTATCTTTTGACATGTTCTAGTGAACCAGGCCTTTAGAGCGTTTGTGTCCTTTATCCAATGAATCTTTTTGGCGCAGCCGTGAGGCACACACTATTGTTGTTAAAACATTACTTTGATTTTAATTTTGTGTTTCACGAACTATGTCCAAAAAACGTTATTCTTTCTTTTCTTCTATAACCAATTCGAATCGATTCACTATCGGATTCAATTGTTAAGGTTCGGTTAGGCAATATTTTATGGTAGAAAATGTTTAAGTGGTAAACAAAGTATTATTATTTGGTACTAGCTTTTGTCTGCGGCTTCACCCGCGTGGATGTCGGAAATTATCCCACGGAAACGTACTACCGGGATTAAAAGTATCCTATGTCCTAACCTATGTCATGGTCTAAATTTAATCCAAATACGTTCACCCGTTTTAGCGTGAAAACGTAACAAACAAATTCATTTTCGCATTATAATATTCATTCGAGTGATAATTACAAAAGGAAACCAGCAGTAATTTTATAAAATAACTAGCATTTGCCCGCGGCTTCACCCGCGTGGATGTCTGAAAAAATCCCACGGGAACGTATTACCGGGATTATAGTAGTAAATCCTATGATTAATCCAGGTTATAAACTACAAATTTGTAAGTAGGTACTTTATTTGTAGAAAGATAAATTAGTACTTTATACAGGGTGTATTTTTTAAACAGGGCAGTAAGGGTAGATACCTTAATCATTGTAGTTACAGAAAAACGGAAAAAGATAATTAAAATTACAAACTACTATTCAATTGTTTCTCATGAATTCAGCCGAAACACGTCCACTGCTGGACATAGGCCTCCCCCAAGCACCGCCACTTCGACCGGTTCTGTGCTTCCCGCATCCAGCGGGTTCCTGCGGCCTTCACAAGGTCATCGGTCCACCTTGTGGGAGGCCTTCCAACGCTACACCTTCCGGTACGCGGTCGCCACTCCGGAACGTTTCGGCCCCATCGGCCATCTATTCTGCGAGCGATGTACCCTGTGCATTGCCACATTTGCCACTAAAGTTTGTCAATTCTTCAGGCTATATCGGTTACCTTGGTTCTCCTGCGGATCTCTTCATTTCTGATTCGTTCACGTAGGGACTCTAAGCATAGCCCGCTCCATTTCCCTTTGGGTGACTTTTAGCCTTCTAATAAGGCCTATTCTACGCGACCACGTTTCAGTGCCATAGGTCATCACTGGCAACACGCAATGGTCAAAGAGTTTTGTCTTGAGACACTGCGGTATGAGGGACGAGAAGATATTGCTTAGCTTCCCGAACGCTGCCCAGCCGAGTCGGGTTCGACGATTGACCTCTTTCTCGAAGTTGGACCTGCCTAACTGGACAGTTTGTCCTGAGTAAACATACTCGTCCACAACTTCGAGTGGAGCGGCTCCGATCATGAGAGTGGGTGTTACATGGGCATTTGACATGCCCTTTGACTTGTCCATGTCCATTTTAAGACCCTCTTTCGAAAGCTCTACTGAGGTCATCGAGTATTTAATTCTACTGAGGTCCTCCATGGTCTCAGCCATAATAACTATCTCTTCGTCAAACCGAAGGTTAGTGATATACTCGCCATTGATGTTGGTGCCCTTTGCCCTTTCCAGTTCAGAACCGTGAAGACATCCTCCAGTGCAGCGGTGAACCGTTTCGGAGAGATAACATCTCCCTGTCTCACACCTCGCTGCAGACGGATAGGTTTCGAGGTCTGGACATGGAGTCGAAACTGACATAGTGGCGTTTTCGTCAAACACTTCAGCAGATAGACGATCTGGCACCGTTAAAGAGACTGCAATACAGCCCCATGTCTCCATTGAATCGAAGACTTCCTCGTAGTCCATAGACGCTAAAAAGAGAGACATGTCAGTTATACTCTTCGGCCTTCTGAATAACCTGCCGCAGCGTATGTATGTGGTCTACGGTGCTAAAGCCTTTACGGAATCCGGCTTGTTCGGGAGGCTGGAACTCGTCAAACCTGCGTGCGAGATGACTCTTGAAAACAGCTTGTAGACATGGCTCAGAAGTGAGATGGGCCTATAATTGTTAAGCAGGGCATTGTCGCCCTTTTTACAGAAGAGTACCACCACACCTCTGTTCCATGTCTGTGGCGTTTTGCCCTCGAGTATGACGGAATCGAAAAGCTTGTGGAAGGCCTTTAGAACGGGTTTTCCACCGGCATTCAGGAGTTCGACTGTAACTCCGTCATCACCCGGCGCCTTGTCGTTTTTAAACTGCTTCAGAGCTATCCTTATCTCGTACAAACTGACGTCCGGGATATCTTCGGTATAATGTCGGGTTAATCTAGCTCTTGAGTCGTTTGGCAGATTCGTAACGGGGTTACTGATGATGTGTATAACTGTCCAGATAACCCATAGATATAAGAAAGAAGGAGATATTCCCGGTAGTTGAAAATGTTTCGAAACCCAATGTCTCCGCTTCGTCCCTACTAACTCGCCACAACTACACATGCAGATCAGTAAACCCAATAGTTACGAAGTCGCGCTTACACTTGCAATTTATAAATCCGAACGTACTACACAATCAATTATAAACCTTATCCCATCAAAAACAGCGTGTATTTACCATGCACCGTACAACTCACTCACGAAAACATCGATCGCTATCGTTGTGCTGTGTAAAGGCCATTTATTTTACATATACGCTAGTGATTGACTAAATCAGAAAGATATCGATTCTCCCATTTATTATTGTATTAAAAAATTTGGGAATCCCATACACATATAATAAGATGATATAAATCAACAATATTTAGCTAAAAAAAAAATATAGCCTACGATAATGGATCTGCACAAGCACATCCCTAACTCGTCGCAAGTTTGAGCGGCCGTACTACGCCATGCAACCGCTTAAAGAATTTTGTGATTTTTACATTGCTTGTCCAGCCACTGCGCGACATACTTAGGTAGTGGTTAAGAAGCAATGTATTTATTGCAATAATAGTACAGTCGCTGTGAAGGCAAGAAATATTTTACGATTTGTTGTTTTTCATGATTTTCATTACAAATATAGTAAAATACTTGTGTGTGATTTTTACAAGAAACCACTGAACAATACGGCATTCTTAAATGTTGTCATGATCGTTTTCGAAAGCTCACTAGTTAGCGGAGACGGCCATTTGCCTGAAACAAGAGCATCGTGATCACGACGTGCGGACACAGACACACCCCCATGCCACTTCTTCTGTTATTTATATTTCTATGATAGAACCTCTCCACCTCTCTCAATAGGTCAGGTTTGGCGGATACGATCCTGCCATCATCGGTCTTCAGTTTTGCAAGCAATAGACTTCCCGTTTCCGTCCTTTATGTGGTCCGTATTATAGTGGCGAAGGTCGCTTTTCAAGGACTTTGAGATCCGTTTATTAAGCTACTTGAGCGCATTTTTCCATGAGCTGTATAGTAGGATCAGAGAGCCTCTTGTTTCCATTTGTACGACGGGTCTTGAAGATTTGGAACCGTATGGACAATTTCCACGAACCCATCGTTATAATCGTCCATGGAGCTCCCTAGGCACTCGAAACGATTCTGAATTTCGAGCTGAAAGCTCTCGGGGTTTTGGACTTGGATCGGTGCTGGGCGGAGCGTAGACTTCATCAGTCGAGATCTTTCCAGTTTGATATTGAAGTCAATCTCATTTTTTGTTGCACCATCAGGGCTCTGCCAGGTCCGCTTTCTGTGCTCACGTTTTCTGAAGAAGGAGTTCATCATAAAGAGGCCTTCCTTATCCATCAAACTGGCCAGTAGGTGACCCCGGTGGTTCCGACGCCCAACTCAAAATTGCCCCACACGCACCTCATTATCGTTTCGTTGGCCCAGTTTAAAACATTTAAAAAAATAAAATGCAAATAGTCTAAGCGTAGGGCTGTTAGCTCGCACCACGGCATTGTATTGTGACATAACTATAATAGTTATACTTATAGCCTCGTGGACTTTTTTGTGGGTAATGATGAGTACTATAAACATGTACAATCTTTTATGTATCGTCAATAGTTTTCGCAGCGCACACCAAATTTTTGATACCTTAGGTTACACTATTGCAATTTTCGTAGGGATCTCAATTTCTTTTCTAAAATGAAATATAGCCCATGTTACTCGCTGATAATCTAGCTTTTCATAGGTTTTTTTTTAAACCGATTAAGTATTTTTTCGGTTTATACATTACACATAAACACAAAAAATCTAATCTTTACTCTTTATAATATTACTTTGCTATGTTTTTCTAATAAACTTGTTAGTTAAATAAACAATCGAAACCGATACCGAATCGAACAAAAAATAAATTGCTGTGCAGAGTTCGATGCAAATTAGGAGATGTTCTACATTCGGCATAGTGCGCAACCCTGCATACCCGTGGCTGCTTAGCGGATACACATTTCTCGTATTGGGATCGGAGCAAACGCTTTTAGGCCCTGATAAAAGCCTACCCATTTGGACCAATTTAATAATAAAAAAAAAATAAGATCAACATCCCTCGATGCTCGCGTTAGGCGGTTGGACCTGAATCAGAAAGCAGTGCTCCTCGATAAGGCTTGCATCGTGAGGAGGTTCTTGTCTCTGGAGCCCTTACCACCGGTAGCCAGTATTTTTTATATTTTTTAATCTATTTATTTTAAGAAATATTTAAAAATGATCTAATAAGAGAATTAATAAACAACATAAATAATAATAATACCACACCAACTTAGTGGGCTATTAAGTGCCAAGTCGGAAGGACATGTGTCATTGAAAGTCTATCTCTTTGTGTATGTAAGCGATGAGACACGTAATTGATGTAGGCTATTATTTTGTCCGTATCGGCACGCAAAGGTGACATATAAAAATAAAAATAAATATCCTCCTGACCGAACTTTGGTCACGGCGGCTCTTTACGTAGCAGATCTATACATATTATTAATTAAGGTCGGTTTTCGTATTTGTCTGTATGTCCGCGTTGTTCTTCTAAACCACGCAACACATTTTGATGAGACTTTCACCATCGCTTAGATAATTTATTCCGGAAGGTTTATGTGTATAATACGTTAATATTAAAGTTAACTAAGAAATCTCGAAGTTTTGTCAAGTCGTAAAAACCGAGCGGGTCGCTAGAATTTTAATAAATGAGACATTTAAAGGATTTTTAAAACAATATTTCCTTTGATTTATAGTGAACTCTTTCCCTCACTCTCATAGGCCGATGGGACGGCAATCTGTCGGATTGCTTGTCCGTCGAGAGATCAGGCGCAGTACTTGCGGCTTTACGTACTTCCCGGCACGGGGGTGTCCAGTAGCGGCGTTAGGGTAGGGCACGGCTGGGCGACCCCCCAAGGGCGTCAAGTATGAAGGGCGCCCCCTTCATGCTTGGCGCCCTTGGGCGGGTCTTGTCTGGTTTCCCGATTCGTCTATCTTAACTGCATTGAGTTTTGAGTTAACTCCTAAATACGGGATATCCTTTAGCTAAAACTCCTCCATTAACTTAAGGGCGCGTTTGCAAATCGGACAAAATTATGCTGTTTTTCGGTAGATTTTGTGACAAAACTAAACCGTATCAAATATAACTAATAACTACCACATATAGGTTGGTTCTTCATCTTCAAATGATAGGAACTTTTTTGTTCAAAATTATAGTTTTTTATATTGTAAAAACGATTTTCCGTTGCCATTTTCCACAAAATTAACGTTATCGGGTTGAGTTTAGGTACATTTTTTGTTCTATTATCAATATATTTTAAGATTTCTAAAAATACTATTAGTAGGCAGACATGTTCAATTTTAAACCTTAGGAAAAAAATGTTTCAAAATGTCACAAATAGCCGCAAAAAAAAAAAAAAACGAAACTAACTTTTTCACATATTTTGCTATTACGGATGAATCGTAATCGATTGTATTAAGGGTTATTTTATTTTTGGTCTGTTTTGATTTATTTCACAAATATTTCGAAAGAAACCTCAGTCCGCGCTTGGCCGCTGTCGGTGGTGGACCCTGTGTTGCCTTTTTGCAGCGGCTCGTGTGGAAAAAGATCGTTGTACAAATACAAAATATTCGATAAACCAAATTTGATATTTGCTATGGTAAGATAATTTTGCATTCACAGATTTTTATAATAATAATAAATAATTATTTTATTTCGGTAAAAGTAAGTACGGTTTATAAATGCCTATTCGACTGGGACTTGATGGAGTGACCTGTGTACTTCGGTGACTGCTACTGGAACTCCTCGACGAGTAGAACTAGGTGTACCGAGTCTGGGCTCGTTTTGTTAGTTATGATGAGACCTTACCTCCAGACTTGATGGAGTGACCTGAAGGTGTACTTCGGTGACTACTACTGGAACTCCTCGACGAGTAGAACTAGGTGTGCCGAGTCTGGGCTCGTTTTGTTAGTTATAATGAGATCTTACCTCCGGTTTGATGGAGTGACCTGAAGGTGTACTTCGGTGACTGCTACTGGAACTCCTCGATGAGTAGAACTAGGTGTGCCGAGTTTGGGCTCGTTTTGTTAGTTATGATGAGACCTTACCTCCGGACTAGATGGAATTACCTGACGGTGTACTTCGGTGACTGCTACTGGAACTCCTCGACGAGTAGAACTAGGTGTGCCGAGTTTGGGCTTGCTTTGCTAGTTATGATGAGATCTTACCTCCGGACTTGATCGAGTGACCTGAAGGTGTACTTCGGTGACTGCTACTGGAACTCCTCGACGAGTAGAACTAGGTGTGCCGAGTTTGGGCTCATTTTGTTAGTTATGATGAGATCTTACCTCCGGACTAGATGGAGTGACCTGAAGGTGTACTTCGGTGACTGCTACTAGAACTCCTCGACAAGTAGAACTAGGTGTGCCGAATCTGGGCTCGTTTTGTTAGTTATGATGAAACCTTACCTCCGGACTAGATGGAATGATCTGAAGGTGTACTTCGGTGAATGCTACTGGAACTCCTCGACGAGTAGAACTAGCTGTGCCGAGTTTGGGCTCGTTTTGTTAGTTATGATGAGACCTTACCTCCGGACTTGATGGAGTGACCTGAAGGTGTACTTCGGTGACTGCTACTGGAACTCCTCGACGAGTAGAACTAGGTGTGCCGAGTTTGGGCTCGTTTTGTTAGTTATGATGAGATCTTACCTCCGGACTAGATGGAATGACCTGAAGGTGTACTGCGGTGACTGCTACTAGAACTCCTCGACGAGTAGAACTAGGTGTGCCGAGTTTGAGCTCGTTTTGTTAGTTATAATGAGATCTTACCTCCGGTTTTGATGGAGTGACCTAAAGATGTACTTCGGTGACTGCTACTGGAACTGCTCGACGAGTAGAACTAGGTGTGCCGAGTTTGGGCTCGTTTTGTTGTACACCTTCAGGTCACTCCATCTAGTCCGGAGGTAAGATCTCATCATAACTAACAAAACGAGCCCAAACTCGTCACACCTAGTTCTACTCGTCGAGGAGTTCCAGTAGCAGTCACCGCAGTACACCTTCAGGTCATTCGATCTAGTCCGGAGGTAAGATCTCATCATAACTAACAAAACGAGCCCAAACTCGGCACACCTAGTTCTACTCGTCGAGGAGTTCCAGTAGCAGTCACCGCAGTACACCTTCAGGTCATTCCATCTAGTCCGGAGGTAAGATCTCATCATAACTAACAAAACGAGCCCAAACTCGGCACACCTAGTTCTACTCGTCGAGGAGTTCCAGTAGCAGTCACCGAAGTACACCTTCAGGTCATTCCATCTAGTCCGGAGGTAAGGTCTCATCATAACTAACAAAACGAGCCCAAACTCGGCACACCTAGTTCTACTCGTCGAGGAGTTCTAGTAGCAGTCACCGAAGTACACCTTTAGGTCACTCCATCAAAACCGGAGGTAAAATCTCATTATAACTAACAAAACGAGCTCAAACTCGGCACACCTAGTTCTACTTGTCGAGGAGTTCTAGTAGCAGTCACCGAAGTACACCTTCAGGTCACTCTATCAAGTCCAGAGGTAAGATCTCATCATAACTAACAAAGCAAGCCCAAACTCGGCACACCTAGTTCTACTCGTCGAGGAGTTCCAGTAGCAGTCACCGCAGTACACCTTCAGGTCATTCCATCTAGTCCGGAGGTAAGATCTCATCATAACTAACAAAACGAGCCCAAACTCGGCACACCTAGTTCTACTCGTTGAGGAGTTCCAATAGCAGTCACCGAAGTACACCTTTAGGTCACTCCATCAAAACCGGAGGTAAGATCTCATTATAACTAACAAAACGAGCTCAAACTCGGCACACCTAGTTCTACTCGTCGAGGAGTTCTAGTAGCAGTCACCGAAGTACACCTTCAGGTCACTCCATCAAGTCCGGAGGTAAGGTCTCATCATAACTAACAAAACGAGCCCAAACTCGGCACACCTAGTTCTACTCGTCGAGGAGTTCCAGTAGCAGTCACCGAAGTACACCTTCAGGTCACTGCATCAAGTCCGGAGGTAAGGTCTCATCATAACTAACAAAACGAGCCCAAACTCGGCACACCTAGTTCTACTCGTCGAGGAGTTCCAGTAGCAGTCACCCATAGAAATATAAATAACAGGAGAAGTGGTATGGGGGCGTGTCTGTGTCCGCGCGTCTTGATCACAATGCTCATGCCTCAGGCAAATGGCCGTCTCCGCTAACTAGTGCGCTTTCGAGCGCGATCGTGATAACATTTAAGAATACCGTGTTGTTCAGTGGTTTCTTGTAAAAATCGAAGCTAAACTATAAACTTTATAAATTGTAGAACCACTTTTCATAAATCAACACAAGTATTTTGCTATATATTTGTGTTGAAAATCATGAAAAACAACAAATCGTAAAATATTTCTTGCCTTTACTACGTTATTTTTGTTTTCATATATCACAGCGACTGTACTTTTATTGTAGTAAATACATTGCTTCTTTACCACTACCAAAGTATGTCGCTAAGTAACTGGACAAGCAATGTAAAAATTACAAAACGATATTTACTTTAAGCGGTTGCATCGTTAGTACGGCCGCAGCGTCTTGTGACGGATTAGTGATGTGGTTGTGCAGATCCACTAACGTAGGCTATCGACAATAATGTCGATTGTCGTATGAATTTATATTACTATTAAAGTTTATTCTTCAATTTGTCAACAGTTATAGCCTGATTGGAAGACCGATGTGAAATCTTGTTTTATACTCATTTAGATTTTCTCATAATGTTGTTATTTTTTTGGTTTACTTAATATTTCTTTTTTTTACTTACTTATTGTTTATTTATATCATCTTATTATATGTATATCGTTTTTTATTTATAATTTTTTCAGCAACTTCCAAAAATTTTAATACAAATATAAATGGGAGAATCGATAAGTTTCCGATTTAGTCAATCACTAGCGTATATGTAAAATAAATGGCTTTTGCACAGCACAACGATAGCGAACGATGTTTTCGTGTGGGTGAGTTGTACGGTGCATGGTAAATGCACGCTGTGTTTGATGGGATAAGGTTTATAATTGATTATGTAGTACGTTCTGATTTGTAAATTGCAAGTGTGAGCGGGGCCTCGTATTTATTGGGTTTACTGATCGCATGTGTGATCGCAGGCTAGAGAGTAGGGATAGATAGAAGACATTGGGTTTCGATACATTTTCAACTACCGGGCATATCTCCTTCTTTCTTATATCTATGCAGTCACCGAAGTACACCTTTAGGTCACTCCATCAAAACCGGAGGTAAGATCTCATTATAACTAACAAAACGAGCTCAAACTCGGCACACCTAGTTCTACTCGTCGAGGAGTTCTAGTAGCAGTCACCGAAGTACACCTTCAGGTCACTCCATCAAGTCCGGAGGTAAGGTCTCATCATAACTAACAAAACGAGCCCAAACTCGGCACACCTAGTTCTACTCGTCGAGGAGTTCTAGTAGCAGTCACCGAAGTACACCTTCAGGTCACTCCATCAAGTCCGGAGGTAAGATCTCATCATAACTAACAAAACGAGCCCAAACTCGGCACACCTAGTTCTACTCGTCGAGGAGTTCCAGTAGCAGTCACCGAAGTACACCTTCAGGTCACTGCATCAAGTCCGGAGGTTAGTAAAAATATAAAGAACAGTACTAAAATGTTTTTTGTAGGTACCAAGTAATATAAAGACATTAGAAAAAAAAACAATTTTCCAAAGTATCAAAATTAGTTCACTTCGCTACTATTCCCGCAGATAACCGAGCGTACACTTGTGTGTGTGACCTGTGTCGACGTAGTAGTTCGATTCTATACCTATCAATTTTGCAAACGCGTCCTTAAGGGCTTTAAGGGTGTTGCTCTTGATATCATGCAACTTTGATCTTTCTACAATTTTTTTTTACTGGCGACAACACTTTAATTTCGCTCAACGAAAGATTTGAAACAGTTTTATCAGTACTCACAAAGTTGTTGTTTTTGTAAAATTTTGAACAGAGCCCAGAAAAACCAGCTGTCTAATTACGTAACATATTTGACAGTTCAACAACATTCATTGCGTTATTTACGTTGTTGAGCAATTTCTTTTTCGAACTTAAGAAATAATGGATTAGCAATCTGTTTCAAAATGATTTAGATTCTGTTTGATCGTGTATTACGCAATAAGGGTACAGACCTTAAACTTTGTGGTGATCTCCAATTAAAATTAACTATAGTGTCGAAATCAGATATAGTTGTGTGTTGTGTGATGAACTCATAAGCCTTTTTTTTGCCTAATGTAAATGATGTTTTTACTCCTGTAAATTCTCTTTTAAATATCATTAAAGATCGTAACATACCTACAAGAATCAAGTATATTCAAAGAGAGTTTGCCGACGGAAGGTTAGTTTTTTATTTTACTTTTAAGTCTTGTGTGAATTGGAGAGTAGAAAAGGACCCTGCCATAGAAATCTCGCTCAGTTCACCAGTAATACTAAAACCGGCACCGGGGTTTCAAACCGCCAACTTAATCACGATAGAAAATCCCAACCCCATTAGTTGTGATGGACTTTACGCGCTCTGTCCTCGATTGGCTCACTTTAACTTTAAATGTTAACAAAGGATAAAAACTTATAAAATAATTGCTGTAAACTTTTCCAGCATAATATATTGGGCTTGATTGTATGTAATTTTAAAAACCTTACTATTAACACTAAGGCTGAATAGCTCAAGGCATCGTTCCTGTGGAGGTATAGGCGGCAGTGACTCCACTCTCATTTCTATGCCATTATTTTGATTACGTATCTTCTTGTATGCTATTGTTAAACATTCCCAAATCTCCATCAGAAGTAAATCACCGACTAACCTGAAAGATACAAACGTGTTGTTAGCTGTTGTAAACTTAATCCATCAGTGTACCAATAGGTACTACACTAATAGGTGCACTAATAGGTATACGAAACTTGACCTATAATGCCCAATAGGGCATTATAGGTCAAGTTTCGTTATTAAATAGGGTTGTCCGAAATACATAATGTATTTCGGACAGGGATTTAGTATCATCCGTTTCTGAGAATTCATAGTTTTATTACCCAAATTGACAAATAACATAATTTTGTTCAACTAATAAAAACAAATGTAGTTAAATTAGACAGACCCGAAAAAGTTAGTGTTTAAAAAGAAAAGTATTGTAATTACCACACAACATTGAGGACATGTTGGTACTTGGAAAGTATTGTAATCACCACACAACATTGAGGACATGTTGGTACTTCGAAAGATAGGAACATGCACAACTTATAGTTTTCATAATAAAAAGCTACTTACTGCACATATTGATGGTGATTCACAAATGAATGGAAAACAGACATAGTTGGGTTATTGTGACCTAAAATGGGAGGGGGCTCACTGAAATTCAACTGCTCTTCCAACCACTGAGGATTCCAGCGAAGAATTTTCATCAGCGTTATTTTTTCTAATGAAAACACAGGCGCCTGACGCAAATCAACCAATGTTGTTTTCACCGAACTAGTCTTCTTCATTTTATTGCCAGGTTCAATTTGAAATTCTAATATCTGGGGTTTTGTTTCTGAAAACTGCACCTTCTTTTTGGATTTACCAGTTTGCATCGGGCCCACTTTAGAAACTGGCTTTCCAGAATAAGTATCTTCACCATCTGGTAATGGTTTTAAACTCTTGAGAGGCACCCTTGTTTCTTTCCCAAAGGCCTTTGTGGAAGTTTGTTCTGATTTATGTTCTGTTCTGCTATGATCTTTAGTTCTGTTCAGCTTAGAGTCTTTACTTTGATCCTTGTTTGATTTTTCTGGTTCTTTTCTTTTGTTTTCAAGGTCTTCAGAAACATCTTTATTTCTTGTATCTTTTGATTTTGGTGAGGTCTCTCCACTTTTCTCCCTACTTTTACGTGTGTGTTTTATTCTTTTCACTGGACTGACTACTGCTTGTGCAATATCAGTTAAAAATGCTCCACGGTTTGAAGTAGTAACCTTCACATTTGTTGATACTGGTTTGCTGCCTTCTAAAGAATCTTTTTGTTGTTGTAATTCTTCCTTTTCCTTGAGTGCTATTTCCTTAAGTTTTTTTTTACGCTCTTCCTTTTGAGAGCTAGAAATGGGTCGTTTTGATGATGATTTATTTTTACTATGCTTATATGAAGAGCTTCTTGGTTTTACTGAAAAAAAATCACAAATATAAACATTTTCTATACATAACTAAGCATTTATAAGTCTTTCATTGAAATATAAACTTGAAGCTAGATCAATTATAATGGTTAAGCAATCTATGTTATGGAACCCCAAAAAAACAGAGTGGTATGGCAGTTTGTGGGCAGTATACAAGCAGTTTATGCCAGAGTAGCAAAGAGAGTTACAGATACCCACATATACTCTGTGACAGTGCCTCAGTTCTCCAATCCTCAGGGATAAATAAATTACCTCGAAACTAACACTAGAATATCAAAATGCACTAGAACTTGTAACAGTTTCTAACCGCAACGCAGTCACAATGCAATAGATATAAGGACACAGTGGATCACTAGCGGAGCACACACATAAGCGGAGAACTGGAGGACCTCGACACTGGGCTACAGGCAGTCCAGGGAGGTTATGCCAACCTTAGATGGTAGGTTAACCAGGCTTTTATTACGCCTGGACAAGGCTACGGCCTGCGCCTGGTAATGGGGATAATCACGGGATCCTGCTTGCTAAATAAACTCTGCCACACAATAGGCATAACGGACAGTCCTCTGTGCAGGGCTTGCATGAACGCTGAAGACATTGTTGTTGTTGACATGTACTCTTTGAATGCACAGGCGTCATCTATATTACAACAGAAACCCTCGGGGCACAAACATCTTTCACAGGTGTTCAACTTCTGGAGCTGGGCTGGTTGAAATAACCACCAATGGCCGCCACGGTCCACCTGAAGGGCTAAGTGTGGAAAACAAACTCTCTAACATAGAACCCCAAAAAACAATAATTTAAGCTTGCCATAAAAAAAGACAAATAGAAAATGTTTATAATTTTAGAACTTACTTTCCATAACAGCACGATTTGGTATTTTAGTCTTTGGTAAGACAGCAACAGGGTTTACCATTTGTGCTTTCTTCAGTGGATCAGGTTCTGTTAATTGTGCCTTTTTCTGTAAATCAGGTTCTATTAATTGTGCCTTCTTCAATGAAACAGGCTCTACAAACTGTGCCTTCTTTAGTGAATCATTTATAGGTGACTTTATAAGATTATCTGCTTCTTTTAATATATCTGCAATATTATAACCATCAACTTCATCGGTTCTTGTATCATTTTCAGCTATAGGCTGCTTGAGTGAAATGATGTCCTCAAAGAATTCATCAGAATCAATATCCTCAACTGATTGTGGTTGATGTTTTTCCTGTAGTTTAGTTACTGTACTTTTATTAGGTACTTCATGAATGTCATCAGCTGGATGTTGAACTGGGAAGGATATTAAATCATCAACAAAATCTTCTTCATCATCTTCTGCATCACTCATACTAACAAAATCATCCAGCTGACTGTAGGAGTCTTCTTGTGAGGCTTCTGGTTTAGGGGTTTTTGCAATTTTCATAAAAGGTTTCCCAGGTGAACTTTGGGAAAGTCGCATTAGCCATTGCTCAGATTCACTATCACTTTCGCTATCAATCGGAATTGGTTCATCATATCCTAGATACTCTTGTTTTACATTAAAAGCCTCAAACTCTAACAAATCATTTTCAATCTTAATTTCAGTATCTCTAAGCATTTGTTTTGGTTGGTCTTCACATTTTGGCTCTAGTTTTAGTTTTTTTGCACCAATTTCAAGTGGTTTGACATGAGGTTCACTATCACTGTCAGATATATTGACAATCTCATAAACATGATTTTTATTATTACTTTTGGATTCTTCTTTTATAAGATTTTTAATGTAGTTATTGTCAATTTTTCGCTTTAGTGGCATTTTATTGCTAATTACAGGTGATTTGTTAGTTTCCTTTTTAACTGTGGATTTTTCTTCCTTCACAATGCAATCCAATTCAGCAATTTTTGATTCAATTTCATCAAGTTCATTTTCATCTTGAAATCTTATTTGACTTGTTATAGATATTCCACATTTTTCTTTGAGGAATTTGAAAACATATTTTTCACTGTCTTGTATGTCGACAAGTTGTGCTCCCATTGTCCAACCTAATCCAATGACATCTGAATCTTGTATCACATAAGGGGTGTTGGGTGGTATCTTGGAAGAGCCAACATACACTCCATTAGAACTCTAGAAAATTAAGTTATTTTTTAACAGGATTATTTGATATAATAAATAAAAACAACTTCTATAAGTTTTAAGTCATCAACTGACAAGTTAATAAACATTGTCTACAATTTCTTTTTTCTATACAAACCATAATCATTCATGTGTGGTGATGACAACATATTAATGTGGTCACAGCAGATTTGATTGAACAGAACATAAATACTTCTTAGCTGACAGGACCTGCCCACCCTCTCTTCATAATCTATAAGCTATCGCTAATAACACCAGGAATCATCATACCTTTATGAGATAGTACACAATGTGGATTTAAGTAATCATATGCATGTTAATATGATTCTAATGGATATGAGTAATACATATCCCATGATATTACTATGTAAACTTATTTTCAAGGTTGTTGTTGAGAGGTTAAAGTGACAGACACTGCAGTGTAGAGGGGCTTCTATTTAAAAGTTAGCATAATTATCAGTAATCAACTAGATATTTTTATTAGGCTGAAAATCGAACAACATACATAAAACCTGCATAAAATAAAAGCAATATTTTTTTTGCGTAAAAGTGTGATAGACGTACCTGTAAGTCTGTGATGACTGCTTTATTGCTTTGAACATGTATTACACAGTGATTTCTGGATATAACTACGCTTGAAAGCGATATAACGTTTTTTATTCCCCTGCCGACGGTTACTTTTTCGCCCTCCGATAACGTGTATTCGTCAGTCCCAAAAATTTGGCGAGTTAATTTCCATTTAGCCATTTTGTTACGATTAATAAAATAAGTAACGATAAAAGTATAACTGAAACTAATCAGGGGAACACTACATCACATTTTCTACTACAAAAATGTAAAGAAAACAAAGTTTTTACAATCGGGAGCGAACTTGACGCGAACTGACAATGACATGACATTGACAGTTTTCGCAGCAGTTTGAATTGAACTTTTTGAAGTAGACATGAACTGACATGAACGATAGGCGTACTAGGTATTTTTCTGGACTGGTACTTTGATAGAAAATACTCGATGTACAAGTATTTTCTATCAAAGCACGAATTTTTGATTATAGTGATTATTATGAGAATTATTTGTATCATTTATGATGTTACTTTAACACAAAATAAGGACATAATTCAAGATACGAGCATTTTGTACCCAAAATCTACAGCGCCGGCCAGAAAAAAATTATACGGTTTTCATAAGGGAAATAACCTCAGAGTACTAATAACTGCTTTAGTTATTACTCTGAGGAAATAACATTTTTTACTACAGTAATACCACAGAAGAGTAATACCCCGCTTTACGCGAGGGATACGTTCAGGACAACCGTCAAGGTAGCTCACGAAATTCAAATTTTTAATTCAAATTTTTCAATTTAAAAATATTTATTTAGAATTTTTATTTAAATTTTATTATATAAAGCCATGTTTGTTACGGTCGCAAATCATATTTGAATCAACATAAAACCTCACACTGACCTGCAAAATGTAAAAAACTAAAGAAAATTTGAATTTTGCGGGCTACCTTAGCGCATGCCCCTTAACGGGGAGTCCGCGTATCACTGGTCAGTTTCCCTCAGTCGTCAGTTTATTTAATTCGCCAGTTTCGTTCATTAGTCAGTTTCACTGATTCGTTAGTTCGATTAGACAGTTTCGTTAACTCTACAGTTTCCACTGTTTGGCAGTTTTTGTCGATTCGTCAGTTTTATTCAATTCGTCAGTCAAAGTACAGTTGGTAGAAAACTGCACACACGTCTGCTAATTTAAATATACAGTATATTAACTAACAGAGGGCGTTCCCGTTAACCCGCAATAGTATAGGGTCCACAAATGCAAAAAAAAAACAACATCGTTTTTTTTAATTTTTATTAATAAAAAATTCACAAATAAGATTAAACTGATACGTAAAAGAAACATGTTGAAAGACAAGTGTACGTGTACACATGTGCGTGTACAGAGTGTTTCTTTTACGTATGTATCAATTTAAGTGATTTTGTTTAATTTTTTTCGAATGCAATAAAGTTTGTCTTTGAGATAAATTTATCCCAACTACGGAACCCTTCATTGTGCGTTGTCCGACACGCACTTGGTCGGTTTTTTTCTCAGAACGTTGGACATCACAAGCAACAAACTATCTTGTTCTTATCGTAAATAAAATTATAACGCGTATTCGTTCGAAGTTCAAATTTTTTGTTTCTGTTTGGTTAGTCTGTTTATCATAATAAAGTATGTTAGAGTTTCTTTCTTACCAAATGTATGGGAAAAGTTTTTTGCGATTTCTGACTTTTCTAGTACTCAAACCTCAGTTGGTCTAGAAGAGTTTTTTGATCCTTAAATGAAACAGCATCGATTGGCATCAAAAAAAGTTTTTGTGCAAACTACCCATTTTCTTGCTGACCGTACAATTTTTTCAAAATCTGTGAATGCAGATCAAATAGTCTCAAAAAGTTACGGACAGTCTCCTAAGACCGTTTTCTTCTAGCGACAACGGTTAAGGTAGCTGTCCTTGCTGCCCCATCTCAAAAATCCAATTATTTATTCAGACTCAGAGCTTACATTTTCGATAAATGATACAAGAGGCTTATGGTAACTAAAGTATGAAATAAAAACTTTGGTCTTATTATGGTCAATATATCTTTGGAATACTGCGTCAATTACTGTTTTTGATCGCGACAATATTCTCTGAGGAGAATATTGTCGCGATCAAAAACAGTGAGGTGTGAGTGTGTGAGTGAGTGAGGAGCTCGTGGCTAAGTAACAACAGCCGCACTGGTCGATCCATCAGGTTAAGCTACGCTTGCCGGGGTTGGTCAGTGGATGGGTAACCGTCTCTACATACCGAGACTCCTCCGTGCCTCGGAAAGCACGTTAAGCCGTTGGTCCCGGCCATTCGTGGATCTTTGACAGTCGTTACGAGTCGTCAGAAGCCCGAAAGTCTGACACCAGTCTTACCAAGGGGTATCGTATTACCCAGTTACTGGGTTGTGGAGGTCAGATAGGCAGTCGCTCCATGTAAAATACTGGTATTCAGCTGCATCCGGTTAGACTGGAAGCCGACCCCAACATAGTTGGGAAAAGGCTAGGCAGATTGATTTGATCGCGACAATATTCTGCATTCGTTTTCGGCATATTTGAAGATTTTATTTATAAAAATCATGAAGAATTTTATTATAAAAATCATGAACAATTTTATTATAAAAATTATGAAGAATTTTATTATAAAAATCATGAAGAATTTTATTATAAAAATCATGAAGAATTTTATTATAAAAATCATGAAGTATTTTATTATAAAAATCATGAAGAATTTTATTATAAAAATCATGAAAAAACTCTACAAACGTATAATACGTACACGTATACAAAACACCACAGTTGTTGTGATGCCTTTTCTCAAGCTTTGTACTACGATTACTAAGTACTACTATTAAAACTAAAACTAAACATTAGGTGTTACGATATGAATTATTGCGTTTCATAATCAATGTTCTAATTCGCTAGTTAGCCACATTTCTTATTTTCACACAGAAATATTGCCAAATTAATCAAAACAGTGAAATATTTGACATCTATTTGCGACGTTGCCCACCTTCCGAATAAACGCTCTTAACAAACGTACAACGCTGAAGCCCAAGCAAACTCCCAGTATGCCTTGGTAAACAGTAGTGGAGGGGGTACGAAGCAGAGCACAAAGAGACCCACGAATATAAGAAACACTGTGTAATGCTTCCTATCTCATTTTCTCCCACGTTAAATCTTATGAATTTATGTGTCTGTCTCTTTTTATTGTCGCTTTTTCGTTTCATCGACTTTCAAATCACAACGATGATGCTAAAGAAGTTTTCACTTCAAAAATCATATTTTGACTTAAAATGTTACGAGCATTACATTAATGTTTAAAACGAGAAACAACCTAGCTACCTCTTCATCATCATCATTTCAGCCGGAAGACTTCCACTGCTGGACATAGGCCTCTCCCAAACATCGCCATTTCGACCGGTTCTGTGATTCTCGCATCCAGCGGATTACTGCGGTCTTCATCTAGTCATCGGCTTGATGAAGACCGCAGAAACCTCCACCTTGTGGGAGGCCTTCCAACGCTTCGTCTTCCGGTAAGCGGTTGCCACTCCAGAACCTTTCGGTCCCGTCGGCCATCTGTTCTGCGAGCAACGTGCCCTGCTCACTGCCATATAAGTTTGGCAATTCTTAGGGTTATGTCTGTTACCTTGGTTCTCTTGCCGATCGCGATTCGATCACGTCGTCAGGGAAACTCCAAGCATAGCCCTCTCCATTGCCCTTTGGGGTGACTTTCAGCCTTCTAATGAAGTCCATTGTGAGCGTCCACGTTTCAGCTCCCACTGGTCACGACTGCCGTTTGTGAGACGAGAAGATATTGCGTAGCTTCCCCCGAACACTGTCCAGCCGAGTCGGATTCGACGATTGACTGTACTCGCGTACAGTGAAACGTATCTCTACGTACGTCTATCTGAATTTGAGGAAGTATTTAGACTAAATATTTTTCCGAATAACCGCGTAAAAGTCGTCAGTTCGATTCAGCGCAAACATCTCAGATGCGCTACAAAAACGGGGCAGTCCCAAAAGCATTCTGAAAACATTATTATATTGGATGCGCAGGACCTCCAGCGATCTTTTGGTAAAGCTGACCCAAAGACTCCCCGTGTACATACCCTAAAAATAAGCTTTAAAAAGGGTTATTTTAACCTGATTAGTACAACGGTAAAACCTGCGCGCCAACATATTCCCTCTGACCGCCAGTGCCCTGCGCTCCCTCTCTATGTCCACATTGTCTTTAAGGTCGTCGGTAAGTATGTGCCCAAGATACTTAAAATGATTTACTCGCCTTATACTCAATTCATTCAGAGTAAAACTTGGTACATAGTCGGGGGGCTTACCAGCGGCCTTAAAAACCATGTATTCACTTTAATAAACGAGTCCGTGTGTAGCTGCAAAGTTCTCGCATACTCTCAACATCTCTCTAATTGATCCCGCAGTCGGGCCCAACAGCACAATGTCGTCCGCGTAACTGATATTATTAACGGTAACACCACCCACGCGGCATTCGACACGCATGCTACCGAGCCCGGCCAAAAGATCATTCACATATAGGTTGAAGAGTCTAGGAGACGTCAGACCCCCCTGTCTCACACCGCACTCCAACCTATATGGATCAGAGAGTGTTGTTGACCATTTCACAATATTTGTTTGGTTTGCATACCAATACTGCAGAATTCCGACAACTCCAGCCGGTAAATTCCTGTCTCCCAGTTTTCTCCATCGCACATCATACGACACGAGGTCGAAGGCTCTGGAGAGATCCAGGAAACAGGCATATACCGTGGTTCTGCGGTCCGTATAGTATTGGACAGTATGCTTGCGACTTAAAATAGCACTCTCTGTCGATAGTTTGGACTGAAAACCAAACTGTGCATCGTGCATATTATGCAGATATTCTTTTAAGCATAAATCAAGAATACTGTCCAATATTTTGGCAATTGTAGTTGCGAGAGAGATAGGACGATAGTTGCCTTTATCAGAGACGTCACCTGTTCGGTTTTTAACTATAGGCACTACTATTGATTGTCTTCATAAGATCAGTTGGCAGGTAGGCATGACTAATACACATTGTGTACAATAGAGACAGGACCCTCGGTAGATGGACACTCGCATGTTTGAAATGCTCGATGCTGAGTCCGTCATGTCCGGGAGATTTACCTCTATTCATATTTCTAATAGCGTTTCTAACTTGTTCAGCTGAAAAATAAATTAATGGTTGCCCTCCCGGACTGGCAGACCCCGCACCGGACATCGCAACTGAGGGACCAAGGGGAGACTGCACTTCAAACAATTACCTAAACATATCAACAGTACCCTCCGGATCTCCTTTGCGTCCAACTCTTACCGGTAGGCCAGGCCCAGTATCTAGATTATTTGTGGATTTGCAAAATTTACTAAAGTTATTCGTCGCCCTCTGTTTAGCTATTACCTATATCCATTTTGATCTGATCTTGATTTTTCTGGCACCATTTAAGGCGCCCCTTAAATATTTTACGTGTCTCATTCATTTGTTCATAAATTATTCCAGAAGTTGGACGGTTATTCAATACCCATACATCAAATTTAAGCCTGACCTCTCGGTAAGAATCTCCTGTTCTGTGGTAAGAATCGTGCACATGTTTATTCCAGTCTCATAGCACTTTCTCTCTCTTTGGCCTTTATAAAGAAATTAATATTTTAATCAAATATTTTTATTAGAAAAGAGTAAGTATGTGGAAAGATTTTTTAAACATATTCATGAGCTGATAGCTGATACGTTCATTTCCTGAATGTGTTAAAGGTTATTGTTTAAACAATATTTTCAGAAAATTATAAATGCGTAATCTAATATGTTTTTGTTGTGCATCATGGCGGTGACATACAAAAAGTTAAACAAAGAAGGGAAAACCAGGGTTACCACACAAAAAAGTCGATGGGCTTTTTTTGTATAAACCAAATATGATACTATGGAAAATGACCAACTTGGAAGTAGCGCTCGCCGGCCGCTGCCGCGGCACCACTCGCTTACAGTGTTTCTTTCAGGCAAAATTCTCCAGGGGGGCGGTTAAGAGATCTGGGGGGGCGGAGTATATAAAGGAAACAAAGTAATATTTAAAATCAATTCCAATTATTATTAATATTTTAATGAAAAGATGCTTTAAGCTGAACCAACATTGTCAAAGTAACATTGTAAAAATCCATGAAGAATAATATTCTTTACAAAAATCTTATTCTTTTTTCTTGCGTAACAAATCAACAACTTTTTCTAGAAATACTTCTTTTGGAGTCTCTGGTCCCTCGATGCTAATCATCATACAATGCATCAAAGTTTCAGGTAGCATTCTGTTTCTTGCCTTATTTAGTATTCTGTTCATCGTACTAAACGATCTTTCGACGGAGGCAGTGGTTCCGGGAATGACAAGAAGGATTTCACAAAGTATTTGTAATTCGCAGGCAGTACCCTTTTTTTTTTGAGAATGGGAAATCATCAAATTACTTCTCCCGCTCTGGGTGGAGCGAGAGGGTGTGTCAGACTTTTACTGACTAAAACCCACCCGTGTTCCTTCTGTTGCCTGTGTGCCGGGGCCGCGATATCCCTTTCGGACAAACCCGCAACCCCAGCAGGCGTTGGTCCTTACGGACCCCGTCAGTTGGTACTGACATCCCTTTGAGGCGCGCGTGGAACACAACTCGCCGTCGACCCGGGCCTGGTCCTTATCGGACGGCGAGCTGCCCATTGCTCACCGTCCGCAAGCCCGCGCCTACGGTGGCCGGAAGTCGGCTCGCGACTCCCGACGCCCGGGGCGTCAGCTGCGGCGACTAGGGGCGCGAGGGCGCGAATCTTGCCTCTCCCTCGCGCGCTCCGCTTCCTCCTTCGCGAGCATTACTGCTTCGCAGAAGGAAGTGACGGCCTCCCATGCACTCTCGCTCCGGACCATGGCCTGAACCAGGGTCGGACGCGAGAGATCGAAAAAAATCATTCAAAAATCTAAAAAAAAAAACTTAGAAGCAGACTTAGGGAGTACCCTAAGTCTGCTTCTAAGATTTTTGCGATTGGATTTTAACCTGTCTCCTTGTACACACGGCTACACATCAAGCTATACATCTCCAGTATAAACTGACCTTGCATTGTACGGAAATCCTATCCAATGCGAGATCAGCATAAACTGGAAATGTATAGGTTGATGTGTAGCCGTGTGTACATTCCGACTTTCTAGCATTGACTTGATCACATTTTCCGGATTAAGCGTACGAAATTTGTCACAAAACTTTCTTACATGTGTCTTGTAAAGCTAAGGTCTCAAAACTACTTGAAAATGTCATGATATCAATTGATTTGTCATTGAATCTGTCTTCTATTTAATTAATTACGCATTCACAATACATCTTAGTCCCTTTAAATGTTTCAGTTGCATTTTCATCAGCTTCAGATTTTCATTTCTCTATTTCAAGCTGAACTTTTATTTGCAGAGGGCTATTGACATCTTCGCACTGCTTTGTAATATCCTGCAAGTGTAATTTTGTGGTGGTAATTAAAGGAATTACTTTGGCGAGACACAAGTCTTTCTTTTGCAAAGCATTGGTGCCGATTCTCTTGTACAACGAACTAAACTAACTAAACTATCACTAAAATTCCTTACTTTAGGCTATGAGAATCTTAGAGCTATTCTGTAAATAAAATGCTCTAAACTAAAAAATAATTTTGACATCGCGAAACCACGTGGTACCCGTGGTTTGCCCTCACCCGTGATTGTTTATAGAGCCGGAGGCGCGCAGGGGGTGCCGCCTTGACGTGTTTTATATGGAATTTTTCACTTTTTTTATGTAAAACATGAAAAAATATTACCTACATGTTCAGGTTTAGGGGTTTAAGGGGGTAAAATAGATAATAGGGGTCGAAATTTACATATTTTTTGCGATAGGACGCACCATTTTCGAGATATAAGCAAAAGAAAAAATAAATACAGTACTGTTTTTGCACGTAAAGTCTAGATGTCGGTGTGAATTTTAGTTCATGACAACTTATTTTACCCCACACCTTTTTAATCGCGATTAAAAATTAATTGTGTCACTTTAGTCTATTTCAGAATGGGAAATCGTCGTTTGACAGGATTAAACTTAATTTTAGTGATTTTTAGTCTAGTTTAGAGGCATTTGTGACAAGAGAATCGGCACCATTGCTGAGGTAATTTACTCGATAAAAAAAAAAATCCGAAACAGGGTCGATGTCAAAACCATTTTTCGTCTCATTTCCTAATTACAGCACAAAATAATATGAAAATTGCATGTAGGATGAGGTAATCGTATTTTCGAGGGAAATTAAAGGTTACATTTTTTTGTTTAGAAGATGGTTAGGGCAGTTTTTAAATCTGCTTAGTTCAAAATGTTGTACTGCCGCGATTTGTAGTAGTGCACCTATCATTGCGCGTTTACATGTTTTATTTGTCGGGTTATACCTTTTCCGGTCACACCTCGTCATCTGTCACTCAAAACTTATGAAAAGCTTTTTGCATGGGGTTTTTAATCTATCATTTTCATTGTAAATTGGTAATACAAAATAGGTAGGTAATGGTAAGTACTTCCATGGACAGCTCTATATTAAATCTTATCATCGCGTGTTCATATTTCCGAACATAGACGATGATTGCCGAAACTCAAACTTTTTTGGTAAATCTGTAGGGTAGGTAAATACTTTTCAGTGAAAGACCGTGAAAGCAATCACAGTGACAAGCTGATCATCCAACACTGAAAGAAAATCATACAAAAACCTTGCTATTTGGAAATCAACCCAATTATTTCCTTAGAATTGGCGTGGCAACGGGAGTGATGAAATTACTTTCGAATTCTTTATTTTACAGTTTATGTTGTACCTATTCGATTAGGGCGTTTGTCCAGCGTTGGCATAGTTAGTTAGGCGTTGGGTTCATCAATTTGTGGATACATTCGTGAAAGAAATCATTAGTCGCGGTCGCGCGTAGGAGTAGGTATTACCAGGGGGTCTACTCCCCTGGGCACGCCACAATTGTGGCGATAAGTCCCCTCTTTGAGGAGTGGCTAGATAGGCCTAGTCCTCACCTTCCGACTGACGCAGGTCCTCATCGGACACGGCTGTTTCGGGAGGTTCCTGTTCCGCATAAGGCGGGAGGAAACGCCCGGGTGTCATACGGTGGAGGTCTGCCCGGCTTGGGCGGAGCACCGCCGTGTCCTCACGGAGGCGATCGGCGGCGACGATCTCTCGCGTCCGACCCTGGTTCAGGCCATGGTCCGGAGCGAGAGTGCATGGGAGGCCGTCACTTCCTTCTGCGAAGCAGTAATGCTCGCGAAGGAGGAGGCGGAGCGCGCAAGGGAGAGGCAAGATTCACGTCCTCGCACCCCTAGTCGCCGCAGGGGACGCCCCGGGAGTCGGGAGTCGCGAGCTGACTTCCGGCCACCGTAGGCGCGGGCTTGCGGACGGTGAGCCAAGGGTAGCACGCCGTTCGATAAGGACCGGGCCCGGGTCGACGGCGCGTTGTGTTTCACGCGCGCCTCAAAGAGATGTCAGCACCAACTGACGGGGTCCGTAAGGGCCAATGCCTGCCAGGGTTGCGAGTTTGTCCGAAAGGGATATCGCGGCCCCGGCACACAGGCAACGGAAGGAACACTTGTGGGTTTTAGTCAGTAAAAGTCTGAAACGCCCTCCCGCTTCACCCAGAGCGGTAGAAGTTATTTGATAATTTCCCACCGACAAAAAAAAACGATATCCGTAGTTTCGGCCGTCGTTACGGGTGCTTTGTTCTCCGTCTCACTTATGAATATACCGTAAGTAGGGAATGCAATCTCGTACGAGATTTCCGCCTAGCGAGATCTCGCGAGACTCAAAACCCAGTCTCGCGAGGATCTCGCAATTACGGGATCTCGCGAGATTGGGAGAATCGCAATTAAAACATATGCAAATGCTTGTTTTAAGAACTAGTAATTGACATGATATGTAATTAAATAGAAACTGCGTTGCTTAGTTATAAAAATAATGTAAGTTTTATTTTAAAAATCAACAGAGTACTTATTATTTTGTCTCTAACTCTAATAACACTTGTGTATGTCTATAATTTTTTTTTTTTATATTCACTGTACACTTTTGACATGGTTGGTAGTTAGTTGTATTGTAATTGTAGTGTAATATTTCTGCGAAACTAATTAAAACACAAAACTGTTTCCAAAACAAATTATTTCGTTGCAATTGTAAACAAACGCACGCGCGCCGCCTTGCAAAATGAGCTGGACCTCGTCCCCCGCAAGCCCGCCTACCCCTCTTGTCCTGTGCCCGCGCCAGGCGCGGCCGCACGGCCGGGCAGGATTCAGTTCGCGCTTCGCGCGCAGCCGCGCTATGAAATACACGTCGTCACGCTGCATTTGTCGATCTCGTTATCTCGCGAGATCTCGTACGAAATTTGACGAGATACAATCTCGTAAAATATGGCCGGGATCTCGCGAGATCGGGATCTCGGCGAGACGAGATTGCATTCCCTAACCGTAAGTGAGAAAGAGAGCGAAGCGCCCGTAACTACGCCGGCCGAACGTACAGATTTCGCTTAGGGAGTAAGCTTCGGCTACGGCTACGGGCAGCGTAGCAGGTACCCTTTACTGGGTGCGCTACGCGGTCGCGTAGCGCAGCATGGCAGTGCCCTCACGTTACTTTAGTAAGCGTTTTTTTGTACTTATCTATTGATTTTCATGTTTGGTGGTAATCTACTCGTATTATTATTACTTAGTATAAAACAAGGTCGTTTTCTGTTGTGTGACCGTTTAGATCTTCATAACCACAAAAAGGGATTTTATTGTGATTTTCACCATAATTTAGAATTTAAAGCATTTATTCCGGGAGGTTTATGTGTGTTACATTAATATGTAACGTAGATGTACTTAGCACAGAAATATCAATGTATTACATGTCACCAATACACATGTGCGAAGCAGGGGCGAGCCGCTAAGTCGAGAGGTATCGTGGGAGGTGGGACACCCGGTTGGAACTGGTAATAAAATTGTAATAAAATTTATAAAAAGAAACATATTATTATTAATTATTATAATAATATTTAATCAGTACATTGAGTGGACAAAGGAGGCATGTTTTGTTGTATACGGATAAAATGGCAGGAGGTGCACACTCAACTACTTGCACACTCAATAATGGGCCTCGGAAACTGTCTCTAGCACATAGTGACGTAGCGACAAGGGGCCAACACGTCATGAGGTGCTTGAGGAGTCCAGAGATATTCCAAGGCTATCAGAAAAATCGCAGAGTCCGGAAGATGGTCAAGATCCCTGCCAGCACTTACTGGAATACTTCCTTCCTCCGAACACGTTTTTGCTCTTGTGAATCTCCACTCAAGCCGGCCAATAAAGGCAAGAATGAGGTGGTGGAACGAGGAGCTCTGTTCCTCGTCAAAGTTTTTTCCAGTCGGTCAATAAAGGCAAGCCAGAGATGAGGAACAAGACTTCTCCCGGGAGATAGGGTCCGTGGGGCCGCTGTTGCCCAACAGCTCGGCACATGCTGCCCTGCTGGTTTTTGTATCTCTCTTGGCTTGGCTCCTTATCCTAGACCCGTACCGGTAAAGTAAATTCTACCGGCACAGACCCAGGAATTCGGAGTGCGCAAGCCCCACCACGACGATTTTTTTCACGATATTTTAGCTCTCATTAGCCAAGTGTGCAGTGTACAACCGAATTTAAATTTTAGAGGTGTTTCATTGGTACTTTAAATACAATAATGTGGAGTTGTAAGCTATCTAGGTAGGTCAATTCAATGTAACCTATAAGCAAAACACTAATAGCATATGCCTACTTTTAAGCCTAATATACTAATATCCGGTTTCATAATGTTTCTTATTCACCAAATCATTTAAAAACCGACAAAGTGCGTGTCGGACCACGCAAAATGAAGGGTTTCGTAGTTGGGATGAATTAATCCCAAGAACAAACTTAACATTGTAGTTGAAAAACATGTTCTCCCATACCAACAATGCCTTCATTGCTGGCCGCGACAGCAATATACTATATTCAGCCGCTAAACACGACAGATATGGATGTTCATACTAAAATTACCGGCTGTGTGCTCGCATGTATTTGACCAGTACAGTATTTTCGATTTATCCTGAAGAAGGTTGTCAAAATAATACTCGAATTTTCAAGTATGATTAAGAAAAAATTGTTAATTAAAAAGCAAATAAGGCCCCCATGATGCGGTGGCAATGTAGTCAAAGGTGCAATTTATGCAAAGGTCGATAACTTGATGGTGTCTTCTTGGACTTACTTACTTTATAGATCACTAAAGTATAATTAGAACTAAAGCCTTATTAATTTCTCTTTATATGAGGTTATTCTGGTACAGTTTTCACAAGTATTTCACTTATATACACTGTCGTTTCATTCTAAGCACCGCCTGGCATTAAATTATTGATTACGTGCCTTTTTTATTTTTTTGAGGATGGGAAATCATCAAATGACTTCTCCCGCTCTGGGCAGAGCGAGGGGCGTGTCAGACTTTTACTGACTAAAACGCACCCGTGTTCCTTCCGTTGCCTGCGTGCCGGGGCCGCGATATCCCTTTCGGACAAACCCGCAACCCCAGCAGGCATTGGTCCTTACGGACCCCGTCAGTTGGTGCTGACATCTCTTTGAGGCGCGCGTGGAACACAACGCGCCGTCGACCCGGGCCTGGTCCTTATCGGACGGCGAGCTACTGATTACGTGCCTATGATACTGATTAGCAATCATGCAGATATCGCGTAATATGCGATATGATTACATTGCACTGCATTGGAAAAGAAATTTCTTGGGTTATCGGACAACGGAACAGCAACTACATATATGGGTCTTAAAACAATTTTGATAGGTGTGTTATTAACACAAAATACTGGCGATGAAGTTTACACTCCTTTCTCCTCCTCCGTATGTAACTGCTCACTACAGATGTCTAATTATTTTGTAACGAGAAAAATTTAACCGACTTAAAAAAAACATAACAGTGCTAAATAATTTCGGAAGTCGGTGTCTTTGGTTCTGTATTTTCGTTTTTTGCCACTGACTTACGAAATTAAAGTTATTTTGCACATTTTGTGTTTTTTTTTAATCGGTTCAATATTTTTGTAAAACGTTGTTAGATTTTACTTTTTAGTTGTGGTATCTACCCCACACAAATTCGAATACCACTACCTGCTATGTAAATAACAGTTACAGGAACTTATAATATCATCCATATAGATTACCTATGTAGGAAAAATACGTATGTATTGAAGCTAACTCAAAAAGAACCCAAACAAATTTAATAAAATTTATAATATGATAGGCCTTTGAAGTATGACCTACCATATAAATTTTAACCTATCAAACAACAAAAGGATCATCAAAATCATTTCATAATTGGCGGAGTAATCGCGTAATAAACATACAAAAAAAAAAACATATTCGAATTGATAACCTCCTCCTTTTTGAAGAGGGGGTAGTAACCAAAATTGCCTATCTTCAATTAGATTTATCATTGTAAACAATTAATGAAATAAACTTATTGACATAAATACAGACGGCATCGAAAGTCGATTAATACCTACGGTTTTGTACGCTAAGGTTTTGAAATAATAAAGAGCATAATATCGATGACTGCCTCGATGGCCTAGTGGTCGTAAGTGCTACTGCTGAGCATGAGGACCCAGGTTCGATTCCTGGGTCAAGAAAAGTGTTATTGGGTTTTGAACCGACTTCCAAAAAGGAGGAGGTTATAATGTTCGACGCGTATGTTTTTTTTATTTTTATTTATGGCCGATTTCTCCGTCAATTGTGGACCGATTTTGAAAATTATTTTTTTGTTTGAAAGGGCATGCTCCCGGATTGGTCCCATATAAATTTTAAAAACTTTGCTTGGATACTTTTTGAGTTAGCTTCAATAATACGTATTTTTCCCACTTAGTATATTTAAGTAGATGATATGACGATAACTTCCTGTGATTGTTATTTACATAACAGGTGCTGGTATTCGAATTTGTATGGGGTAGGTACCACAACTAAAAAGTGAAAAATAAAAACTTATGGGTACCTAATATACGTGTTCATTAAATAACAATTTGCGAATCAATATACAATATATTTTACACACTAAATTCTCATCATTTTTATACAACGAATTGACATGTAAGTTTGACATACTTTTTGTGGTAGTCATCATAGACTCTCACCAGCCAGTGTTCCGCCTGTTGTGCAGGTCGGATATACGCTCGCTGAATGCGTTGTCCCACAGTATCCCCCTTCAAAAAAACCGTACGTTTCTTGTAGGTTTAACTGTCCTTCCGGAGCGAGTAATGTATGGGACATCTTCCATCTTTTCATCTGTGGCTACTTGTAATACGTGAGCAGGCTTCAATCGATCCAATGACACCACTGCTTCTCGGTTGGGTAATCGTATCTTGAAATACTTGTCGTATTTCTCTATAATTTCATACGGGCCTTCGTACGGCGGTGTAAGAGACTTCCGCACGCGATCTACACGCATAAAGACATGCGTGCATGTAGATAGCTGTTTCGGTACGTAGGTGTTGGTCATGCGGTGTCGCATTGATGCATCTGCAGTGACATGCTCATTAAGCGATTCCATTGATTCCATTAAATGACGTAAGAATAACGGGTCTTCAGTGTTTGACTTTATCGGTGCGAAAATATCTGCCGGTAATCGTAATGAGGTGCCGTATATCATTGTAGCGGGACTGTAGTTTGTTTCTCTATGAATGGCTGTGCGTAATCCCATTAATACTGTTGGTAATTCTTGTACCCATTGTTGACTATTTCCTCTTGCTGTTATTGCTGTCTTCAGAGTACGATGCAATCTTTCTACAAGTCCATTCGCTTGAGGGTGGTAGGCAGTCGTGCGAATTCTCGATATACCCAGTTTGTTCATTAATTTTTGAAATAATGTAGACTCGAACTGCCGTCCTTGGTCTGTAGTAATACGCAGTGGACACCGAAGCGAGTAATCCATGTGTCGTATATGACTCGGGCAATTGTTTCCGCATTTATGTCGCTAACTGGTACTGCTTCGGGCCATCTGGAAAATCGGTCGATGATTGTGACTAGATATCGGTATCCTTCTGATGGAGTGAGAGGTCCGACGATGTCCATATGTATGTGTTCGAACCTTCTCGACTCGGGAAACTGTACTAGTGGTGTAACAGTATGACGGTGAATTTTAGCACGTTGACATGAAGTGCAGCATCGTGTCCACGATGAAACGTCCTTGTTCATTCCAGGCCAGAAGTACTTTTCACTGACCATCTTCCTTGTCGTGCGGATACCAGGATGACTCAATTCGTGTAATGCTTTGAAGGCAATCTCACGAAATGGTTGCGGTAAGTACGGACGTGGAAATTTGGTTGAGTTTTCACAGTAGATTTCTTTTAGTGATCCAGGTAACGATATTCTGACGAAGTGAAAGTTGTCTTGCTTTAATAGGCGGTTTAGTTCTTCGTTTATCTTTTGCTTCTCAGCCACGTCATTAAAATTGATAACCGAGGGGCAATCAATGGTACTAATGCGCGATAATGCATCAGCAACTACATTATCTCTTCCATGGATGTACTCGATCTTGCTACAAAATTGAGATATGAAATGAAGTTGTCTCTCTCGCTTAGGTGTATCGCTTGAGATTCCAGACATAGTCATGGCGTAGGTGAGGGGCTTATGATCCGTATACACCACAACATCGCTCCCTTCTATTAGTCTTCTAAAATGCTTGACAGCCATATAGATCGCTAAGAGCTCGCGATCGTATACGCTGTATCTCGCCTGTGTGTAGCTGAGCTTCTTCGAGAAAAATGAAAGCGGTTTCCAGATGTTGTTTACTTTCTGTTGTAGGACTGCGCCTACACTAAGACACGAAGCGTCGGTCATAATGCATAGTGGGGCTCCTTGCACTGGATGTGTCAACTGAGCAGCCTCCGATATGCTTTGGCGGCATTTATAGAAAGCGTCTTCAGTTGCCTGGTTCCAGATGATAGGCGTCTTGTCATTCTTCTTCTTATTATGTAGGAGGTTATTCAATGATATTTGGATTTCAGCTTGCTTAGGTAAGCAATCATGGTAAAAATTAACCATACCCAGGAAGCGTCGAAGGTCTTGCACGGTTGTTGGTTTCGGGTAATTAAGTATTGTTTCTATCTTCTCTGCTGTGGGATTGATACCGTCTTTTGTGACTTCGTAGCCTAAGAAATTGAGTGTTTTCTCACCAAAAATGCACTTCTCTATATTAATCCCGATTCCGTAGTCAGACAAACGTTTCAGAACAAGACGTAAGTGATCGATATGCTTTCCTTCTGTGTCAGAGTATATCAAAATATCGTCGACAAAACAGTAACAGCAGTAGTCCAGGCCTCTCAAGACTTCATGCATAAATCGTTGAAATGTCTGTGGTGCATTTCGAAGACCAAATGGCATGCAACGAAATTCGAATAAACCAAAAGGTGTTGTAATTGCTGTTTTTTCTATATCTTGTTCTGCGACTGGAATCCAGAAGTATGCTTTTTTCAGGTCTATTTTAGAGAAGATCGTCATACCACTCAATTGGTAAGTAAAATCTTGAATTCTGGGTATTGGGTAACGATCAGGAAGCGTTACTGAGTTTAGACGGCGATAATCCCCACAGGCGCGCAGACCACCATCCTTCTTGCCCACGACATGTAACGGGCTGGCCCATGGACTCTTTGATGGTTGACAAATTCCATTGGCCATCATTTCTTCAAATTCTGCCTTTGCTGCTTTGTATTTTTGCGGTGGTAGCGGTCGAGGTCTTGCGAAGAGAGGAGGTCCAACAGTTTCAATATGGTGTCTCACATTATGCTTGATTTCCTTCGTAAGTGTCAGAGGCTTGAGTACATCAGCAAACTCGTGCAATAGTGTGTGGTACCGGTGGTTTGGTTCAACTACGTAGAGCGTTGTGTCTTGAGCAGTTCGTATTGCCATAGCGTTTACTGAGAGTTCAGTCACGCTGTCTATGAGTTTCTTGCTATGTAGATCCACAAGCAGTCTGTGATATTTGAGAAAATCAGCACCGATGATCGACATCTTCACATCGGCCATAATGAATGTCCACTTCTAATTGCGGCGAAGTCCCAGGTTCAATTGTAGTGTTTTTTCTCCATAAGTGTTGATCGGTGTGTTATTTGCGGCGAATAGTTTGAACGACGTTGATATCGGTGTTCGCTTACTTCGTGTAGCTAGCACTGATATATCTGCTCCCGTGTCAACTAGGAATCGTTCTCTCGTGGTTCTGTCAGTTATGCATAGGCGGTTATTTGTATTCGCAACACCGACGTCCGCCACAGTCGATGTGGTCTTCAGTTTTCCGCCGGCTTCCGTGAACAAGGAGATTCACATTTCTTGGCTTTGTCTCCGAATCGGTAATGATAATAACATTCCCAGTTTCGATCTCCCGGCTTCTTCCCAAGCCCAGTTCTTGAACGAGAACGAGATCTTGAGCGAAAATTGTTTGGACGGTAAGGAGGTCGGCGATAATTATTGTAATTGTGCTTCTGTAGTTCAGCAATTTCGAGTGTAAGCTTCTCTATTTGTTTCGATAGTAGTTGATAATGCAGGTTATGACCACTACCGCTGCTTGTAGAAGGTGTGTTTTGGCTGAGTTCCGCAATCGTATTGTCTGTATGCTCCATCATCTTGTCTGCCATCATTGCTAGAGTGTCGAGCGTTGATTCTGTGTTAACAGATAACACAGCGCGAACTTGAGCAGGTAAATGGTCGGTAATAATCACGTCGGGGTCACCAAATATGGGTACCTAATATACGTGTTCATTAAATAACAATTTGCGAATCAATATACAATATATTTTACACACTAAATTCTCATCATTTTTATACAACGAATTGACATGTAAGTTTGACATACTTTTTGTGGTAGTCATCATAGACTCTCACCAGCCAGTGTTCCGCCTGTTGTGCAGGTCGGATATACGCTCGCTGAATGCGTTGTCCCACAAACTTATTACAAAAAAAACAAGCGACTTCCGAAAAAACACACTACAAAGTGAAAAATTACTTTAATTTCGGAAATCGGTGTCTTTGGTTTTATATTTTCGTTTTTTGCCACCGACTTCCGAAATTAAAGTAATTTTTCACTTTATAGTTTTTTTTTCGGAAGTCGGTTGTTGTTTTTGTAAATTTCTCCCTATTACATGGGACTTAAAAATAACTGGGAAATGTGGGTGTATTATAGATACACCTCTGCCTACTAGGGTAGAGAGAAAAGTATTTGGTTTTTTGCTTTTTTGTAATAGCATAGTGCTGCCTATGCATGAGAAAATGAAGTACTTATGTTAAATATCAATTATGTATTAGAATGGTTTGAGGTGCCCAAGCACGAAAGAGTTGTCAAAAATGAACGAAATTATACTTTTTTTCAAATGTATTCGTGCTGGGGTTTTAACATACTTCATTTACTCATCCATTGGTAGCTTTATCTCCACAAATTTTCACTCCACTCCAGGCGTAATGTTGTTCATTCATCTACCTATAATATTATAAGTTATTCATTCATCTACCTATAATATTAGAAGTTATTCATTCATCTACCTATAATATTATAAGTCATTCATTCATCTACCTATAATATTATAAGTTATTCATTCATCTACCTATAATATTATAAGTTTGTAAGTTTGCAGGGGGTAATCTCCGGAACTACCAGTCTTCGTTTTGCATTGGTCCAACTCTTGAGGAAGGTTATAAGCTTGCGGTCGAAAGCGCGGGCAGAAGCTAGTTCATTCATAATATGGAAACAAATATCGGAACAAATGTATAACTAAAACAGCACAATTGATCGGTCTACACTCTTTTTCAGTAAGTACTTATTTCATGAAGATATTAAGGGTCTTTGCTTTTTAGGGTTCTGTACCCGAAGGGTGGCAAACGGAATCTTATTACTAAGCTGTCCAGTCGTCAGACCGTCTATCCGTTTGTCTGTCATCAGGCTGTATCTCATGAACAGTATTAGGTAGACAGTTGAAATTTACACAGATTGTGTATTTCTATTGCCACTATAACAACAAATGATATAAATTACAAGAAACGTGTATTTAGTATTAAAGTATTTAATAAAATGTATCTATAAAGTATTGTTAAATATTTTACGGTGGTACGGAACCCATCGAGTGCGAGTCCGACTCGCACTTGGCCGGTTTTTTAATTTCAAAGTACCTACTTATCATTTTTTTTTTTTTTTTTTTTATATTTTGTAAAAATTATGAATTTATGATTTAAAAGACAGAAATTTTGATCGAGTTTCGATGCTGACCGACCCTGGACGGCGTTGTTGATAAATAATAAACGGCCACCGGTTTCCTCATCATCTTCAGGTACCTACTTAGAGCCGAAGTTCTTCTTACGTATATACTTTAGGAATGTAAATTGCCGCCCTAGAAACAAATGTGAGAATAGTAGCAAATATTATTTCACACAGCACACGTTATGTAAATGAAGCTACTATCATTATGTTTTTATGCAAGCAATCGAAAACAGTTACAGGTGGAATAAAGAAATGTTTGTTGTTGCGCTGCGCAGAGAAAGCTCTGTGCGGGCGGGGCGGGCGGCAAGCGGGCGCAGTGGGCGCAAATAGCGGCAGCGCGCGTCGCCGAGTCGGCCGAACTCTCGGCTCGACGCTCGGCCAGTCTGCGCCCGACGCCCGACACCCGCGCGCCCCCGCACGATCAGCGCCACGCGCTCCGGACCCCGCGACCTGCCGCACCGACACCATCACTCGCGCGCGAACCCTGACACCTCTGTGAACATCCCTATCACGTCAAACCAGTCGTGCTCGCACCCCGGCGTTACTTCCCAACTACTAGTGTGTTAAACCCTTGTTGTGCAACTGTGACTCCTTCACGTAATCCTGGCCTCATCAGCGCTGGTGATTCCACTCTTGGCAAGCAAGTGGCTCCAGGATCGATAGGGGACACTACGCTCCTCATTGTCTCTTACCCCTCAAGGTCACAACGGCAGGTAAACATTTCACTTTCATTCATCATTAATATTTCCAGTGATCGTAATGAATGGGAACTGTTATTCGGTAATGGATATGTAATGTTTCAAAACTGTTTAAACGCCGCTGAATGTTTGTTATTGAACAATTTCGTAGATAAGAATGTGAGCAGAAATTGCGGATGATACTGAAACAAAAATAATGGCATCCACAAGTCCCGTTGGCAGGTTCTGGCGACGTATATTATGAGGAATATAAAGGTGAAATTGCATCGATTGTTGTACATTGCAAGGCATCTATTCTATCCGGTGACCCATTTTCGCAACTTTGACATTCGGCAGCAACGGTTGGCAATAGTTAGGATGGGACAATTTTATTTTCTGCTATTGTCTAAAGATATTTTGAGAAAATAGGATGTGATGTGTATTACATTGTAATGCCACGGTGCTACCAGACTGAAAAGAATGACGATTTCTGATGATGTTTTGTAAACCAGTCGGAAGTAGAGAGATAGGCTGTATTTGGCTAGTAACCTATCTGGTATAAAATACTAATAGTATTATTTTATGTTTTAGTTTTTTGCGTAGAGGTTTTTGTGCAAAATCGAGTGTTTAACTAAATATCTCTTTGTTCGTTACGAGGAAATATGAATTATATAAAATAATATGCGAGAAGTATGTAAGTTAGTTTTCATTGTGAGCTGTAGAGCTTTCATTGCAAGATATTTAGATAATCCTAATAGGTTTTCGTTAATACCTACATGTATATTATGTAATTGATAAGCTGTGTTTACATAGTTTAAAAAAAATCTTGCAAGGCAACAAAAAAGTGTAAAAAGACCGGTTGTATTCGCTCCTATTCCACATTTTATAAGTATCGCGTAGAAACTCGTTAATAGATGTGTTGTCCGTAAGTAATTTTTCTTAGTCTTGTATTTCGTTATTCGGTACTCGGAACTATTATTTATCGTCGGATGAGTAGCACGATCAGTTCGTAAGTGTTCGTTCGATCAACAAATTCCTTTGAATAAATACCTCCGGTTCACCGAAGCTCCCATTGTTTGCACGGAGGCGGTCGCGTGCACGGGCTATTATATGCTTAATAACATAATATACAACACTATAATGGATGGATGGATTATTAAGTTATAGATTGCACGTATAGTTGGAAGACTTGAATTTAATTAATTTGAAAGTAACTTTCATGATAACTCTATACCTACCAATTTGGCAATAGCTCTCTTCGATGTTGTCTCTAAGGAACTGTTATCATTTTGACAGTTCTTAAAAAGTTTATATATCAGTTATCATAGAAATTTTTTCAACGTACGAGTATATTGAACTACGAGTAAATCTTCGAATTATGGATCAAAGGACCAAAGAAACAATTTTGTAAATCTATGTAGAAAAATGCGCTCAGGTGGAGTATTGCCAAGAGAGATTCATATAATTTATACGTGACGCTACATTTTATGATGTTAACATCCTCTAATTATGATAGCGTCCAATATGTCACCAGATGTGAGAACCACATTGACGGTAAAAACTATTTATGAATATAACTTGTATTATTAGACTGTATAAACGCTTTTCGTATAATTTTGTGATAAGTTAAACCAAGCTACGGTTTTGCAATGGTAGGGAAAATAGTACTGAAGATAATTAGCATAAGAAGGAAACTATTCGCCACGGTGCGGGCATTTTTTACCCGGTTTACAAATTGTTTGAACTGTGTGAAAGCCTGCTTCCGCATACACATAAATGAATACGTATTTAAAGGCCTTCTTATGTTGTTTTGTATTGTGAGCTCTACCGCTACTATATCTAATGGATTTACCGGCTTTCGCTGGCTCTGGGATACAATTTAAAGGAACTGGATTAATTAAACCGCTATTGAATTAACTTTCGATACCGCAAAGTGGGAAACCAATTAAAGGCAAAAGTATGTTAAAAGAGGTGCCGCGGTGACTATACCAAATTCAGGCCTGAGCTAACTTAAGGGCGATGGCACATGATCGGCGATCAAGCAAGACCTGTTTTTGGGGTAGTTATAGGCGCAGTTTTAAACATAGCTAACGGTCTATTACGAACGGAGAAAAGAAAGGTCACAAACTCATATCATCAGAACATTTATGTTGGACTTGCAAAAAGACTGGTTATAAATAAATGTTAAACGCTAGAATCATTTACGATATCGCAGCGGTAGCTATCTGAAATTATGATGTTCTTGTGCATTTAGTAGTAATGGAAGCTACACCGGCCGTGATAAAGCAGGAATCCTATATTCCAGCCGGTCGGGTAAGCACGTTCGGAAAGTAAGAGGAAATCATTAGTACCCCTTTTCGACCCTTTTTACAAGGGATCGCATTTACATCTATAATGTATAAGAAAATGTATTTATGTAAGTTAGCACTATGAATAATAACGTTAGAATGTTTTTAATTTTGGTTGCGGACAAACTGCTTAATTTCCATATTTAGGTACTAAAATATTAGGTAACATGGTTTTTCCTGTCAAAATTCGCCTTTTAAACGCTGGTGGAAAAATCTTGCCTACGAATAAAAACCTCTTTAGTAAAATTATCAAAACAGGCATAACGGCTAAATACATTTGCCTACGTGAAAAAGCTTCGGATCCCGTGACACACGCCGTGCAACTTACATGAATACCAACGTAAACCAATATTGATCCAACGTCTTACGTCGCTGCCGGCGTGCTATCTATTATTGATTAGTTTCATTAGTAAACACTTAGCCAAGTACACTGTACGGCAGTACCTACAGCTACAATACTAGGTAGTATATAGCCTGGAATAACTAGAATTTTACACTGCAAAGCTGAAAGTTTTGCAAGTAAAACATGTTGTTTGGTTCTGTGCTTTTGTGACCGGTATAAATGACATTCAGAGTTACATCAGCTCACTTTTCAGACACCTGGCACATAATTATAGGCAAATTTAGGCACAAAAGTAGATATTTTTAAAGGTATTTCTGTAAAGGTGCTGATATAGACTTGAGCATTCAGTTGTAACAGAACATCGAGCATTCGCCGTTTTTAAATTTGTCGAACTGAACAACGAACAGAGCCTAGCATAGACCCAAACATCGCTATGAACATTTTCACGATCATTCTAGCGAACGCTCTAGTCAATGCTCGCCAAAAAAATATTCTTCACGAAGATGTTAAAGTTGACGGTCGCGTGTGCTGAATTGCTCGGCTCGGCAAAAAGCTCGAAGCAAATTTACTGTCCTTTAGCTAGAATGCTCACTAAAATGCTTGCTAAAACGCTCCCGTTTATTTTTGTGTAAAGTAACATTCGCTAGAATGCTCATTACAAGTGAATGCTCAAGTGTAGCAGCACCTGATGACAAGCACGGATTAAGCGAAAACTTCTTCCTTCTGCCTGTCCTTGTTCCATGTTACTTGGGGCCGGCTCAAAGGTTTTCTTTTATTCTCCCCTGTTCCGTTAGTCATCACTTATCATTCACGATCTTTTCATTAATTTCATCCCTCTCACAATCGATCCATCTTTTTTTAGTCTCTTGAATCTTTGTTATTTCACTGAGTACCTAAGTATTACTTATATAAACGTCACAACAAGAAAAAAGGTTAGCTCCTCCATCGACTTTCTCCGCTGTCAGCTCTTAATTAAGAAAAGTCAAGTGATTTTTTCATTCAAGTAGACCTCAGTTTTATTTGTTAATAATAGAGTGTGGTTTGGACTAAAAATAGGTATTTCGTCTTTGAAATGAACGTATTGATACCTACTTAACCTTTCATACATACAAGGATAAACAGACTGCTCTGCAAAGTTTCCCTACAGGGAGTTAGGGCATCTCTGCATTGAATTAATCGTGCAAGATGGAGGCGCCGTATGCGACATATTATGCTTACTTCCCGCACGGATGCGTGATATTATTGGCACCTCGGTGTTCCGCACACGGGTAGGTGCCTACTCTCATTCATTTGCAAATTATTTACTCCGAATTTTACCGACCGAAATATTTTCTGAGAATTTAATGATCAAGGAAAAATCTGTTCCGCCAAATGTTTTTATCCGTATTTTTATATGGAACATATATGCAATTGTAGTGGCGTATTGTTTATTGCAGCCGTAAAATGCAAAGCCCAATAGTTTTGGCACAAGGCTCTGATGTAAATCAAACACCATATCGGTATGATCATATCTCAGAGTAATCGCGACATGTTTCCTGCTGTATGGTGTGGTGTCTGGTGCATGGTATGTCGCACACAAACATACAAACTATGTTCTATAGGTACCTACTCTGAACGTACATGACAATAGGTTCAGGACACTTGAATATCCGTTATTATCAATTGCTAACTACGTCAATAGACCTCTCGTAGATGGCAAGAGCGATGATCGTAGCTAACATAAACTGTTTATACATGTTATTATTCAAATATTAATTTGACAGCCTAGTCGTATTATAGGGTCCGCGTTTCTGCTAGACATTGTAATTATGGAAAATGACAATATGTCAAGTATAAAGCGTAATTAATCTGCTTCCCCGTCGTTAAGCTTTTGCGAAGATATATATGAGTCCAAATAAAGTCAGTAACCGACAAGAACGAGGAAATATTAGAGAGAACGATGGACTTATCTTTTACGACGGAGGTTCTCACAACGTCGCTGATCCGGCTGAGGCGTTGTAATATGTATGCGTAAATACCTATTTTGTGGATGAAAGGCGACACTAAGCACAGCCTACAGCTAATACTCTGTAATCTCATAATTTCTATTAAAAAGGTGGAATTATTATTTCTCTGTACCGATCTATATGCAAATTAATATTTCAATTATCACTATAGACTCCACCCACTTTTCATAGAACTCATACGCCATGCCGCCATACATATTGGAAGTGAACCCGCCGGGAGGGTTGCAGGCATTACGTTTGCGCTAAAGTTAACCATCGTGGACGGTCAAAGGGCATTAGGTTTAAAACCGTGTTATAAAACACTGTAAAACGAAGTAAAATACTGTTTTCAGGGGGTCTTGTCGCGTAAGTAGTTTCCAACCTTTTAATTTTTTTGTGAATATTTGTAACAGTGAATAAAAAATATTAAAAAAAGAAACGCTTGGATTTTAAAACCAACGCAATACTAATAAATCTTGTTAAAGTATACATCACATTTTATTTTCACGGTTTATAATGCTGTATTCGCTAAGGAATACCTACATGTATAATGAACCCTCCAGGAAGGCTCCCGGCACTGAACGTGTTAATATTACATATTTGGCAGGAATATAGGTGCTCTAAAATTATGTGAAAATTCAATACACCTACCATATTTATGTATATCATGTGTAATTTCTGTTACCCGACTGGCTAAAGTTCCCGGGGAGGCTTCGGTTGGCACATATCCAGCAAGTCAGCCATGACATAATATCTTGTTTGCCAAAAGGCTTTATTTTCGCAGTCTTTATGAAAAAGGTTCTTGTTTATTTGTGCTAGTAGGTCTCCTATGAGAGATAAAGAAAGCGCTAGTGCTAAAAGATATTATCTCTATATTCTAGACTTGTCGTCTAGTCTATGGAGCGGCGATTAACATATCGACGATTTGTTTTCTAAGTTGTTTTTTGTGCCTACGTGGAAGCGCCGCCCGGCGCGCTCACAATTCTCTTTTGCGTTATATCCTTCGCTGTTCTTTACAAAACGCTAATTATTCAAATGATTACTATACTAATTAAACGAAACGCTCACCCTTAATTGTTTAACCGATAAAATCGTGAATCGATGCTATCGAAATCAAAATAAGGATTTTAATAAAAACATTTTCTGCTCTACATTTTCATTATGCCCGTGAAATTAATTGATTTAATTATGGAGCGAGTATGTGTTGTTAATAACTTCACAAAAATCAGCATGAGAAATATAATTAATCTTACAAACCTCAAGCTAATAGTAGCAATAAATTCAATGTTTTAATAGTCACATATATTCGGCACAAAGGTTCTAATTGTAACCTATTACGAGTACTTGTGAGAAACCCATATCAATATACCATCCCATTAAAAATAAATAATGCGGGGGTTATATGGGCTGAGCACTGAACAGTCGTACTCAATCATAAGCTGAAGTGTCGACGAGGTTGCGTGGTATATGATGTCCTATGATTCACGTTACATTCATCATTCGTTGAAATAGTGTACGAAAATATTGCGAAATAGTCTGCCCAATAGTAGTAAAGTAATAAATACATCAGTTCACACTTCGTTGTAATACCCACCCACGGCGATGTTTATAGTTATATGTCACGTGCTACATCCACTACATCGTTTTACGACTACATAACACTATAGGTAATTCTCGCTGTTTATACATGTTTAGTCAACTAATTAACGTCGTGTTTAACTCCTATAGATTACTGTTTAATATGAATTACTTTTATCTAACACTACCATGTAATAAATTCAAATAAAAATCGGATTCCCATTTTAGAAAAAAAATGTATCGGTAAGCTTTTCACGATTTTTATCCTAGGTTTTAGAAATCCCGATCGGTGGTAGAATCTTGTTGCGAACTGTGTTGGCAGCTCTATCTGTGTGGCAGCCTGATAAAGAGCTTAACACGATCATTGGCAGGTGCAATCCCTGAGGGTTCACCTCCAATATGTATAGCGGCACGGCGTATGAGTTCTATGAAAAGTGGGTGGAGTCGAAAGTGTATGATTCCTGACAGCCGTATGACAAACAAGTTTTAAACGTTTAACAAATTAGTTATTTAAAATCAGTTTGTTCAGTAATCGGCTCGCATAAAATGGCAGCAAAGACGTCTGGAAGCATTAAAAAAAAAATACACTTTGTAATCCATCCATACTAGTCCATACTGAATATTATAGTTGCGAAAGTAACTCTGTCTGTGTGTTACCTTTCACGCCTTAACAGTTGAACGGATTTGGATGTTTGCACACATGTAGACAATGCCCTGAGTTAGGACATAGGACTTTTAATCCCGGTAGTAAGTTCCCGTGGGATAATTTCCGACCACCGCGTGGGGGCAGCCGCGGGCAAAAGCTAGTTCTTAATATTTTCTTAATTCACGTAACCAATAAACAATCCCACAAAATTAGGAAGGTGATGGTGAACTCAAACCTGCAGAACTTTTCTGACAAGTGACAAAAGTTGTTGTTGTCTTGTTTACTGCAGCTCGTTCCGACCGTATTTCCCCGGATTTGAAATAACACCCAATTTAAGTGCTCTTTATTCTTAGTTTTATCGCCTTTCATTCAACTATGTTGCGGTCGGCTTCACCGGATGCAGCTGAAAACCAGTATTTTACATGGAGCGTCTGTCTATCTGACCTGACCTCCAAAACCCAGTAACTGGGTAATACGATACCCCTTGGTAAGACTTTCGGGCTTCTGACGACCCGTAACGACTGTCAAAAATCCACAAATGGCAGCCGAGTTTCGAGGCACGGAGCAGTCTCGGTATGTAAAGATGGTTATCCACACACGGAGCAACCCCAGCAAGCGTAGTTTAACCTGATGGATCGATCCGTGCGGCTGTTATTACTTAGCCACGAGCTCGAATGATCATAATATGTGGGGTTAAATGAGATGGGCCATATGGAACAGTCCAAGTGTTCCAAGGGATCACGTCGGTTTTAGAGTTGAGGCAAACAGCAAATAATAGGTACCGACAGCGCCGGGCCTAGTCCTTGATCAAGGTAGAGCGAGATTGTCTTTCGGCGCCCTTTGATCGATGATTTCACTTCACGTAACTTCTACTTCAGTTTCGTATTAAATAAATAATCATTCCCAAATTCTCAAAATTTCTATTATTTCGTTAATGATATTTGATATCGTTAATTGTATTTTCAACGAAAATTTTATTGTTGAATCTTAACGAAATGCTTATAACGTTGTGTAACACTGCTAGTTATCATAACGTTATGAAGCGCTGATATCAACTGTGCACAAAGGACCTGTCACCTATGTAATTTTATAAGAAACGCTGTAGGTATATGGCCTTAAAGGTTTAAGGTAAATCTAGCCGCTCCAAACAGTCAGATTTAGTTTTTAAAAAGTCAGTTCTACGGATTTATCTATTTATTATTTATATATTTATTAATATACATAAAAAAAGCTTGCTGCACTTACAGTAAACACCAAAGCGCAAGCCAACAACAACATTTAGGTAAACAACTTCATGAAAACATTTAACATAAATTTACTGCTATATCTAACTATATCTAGAGGCAATCTATGGATTATTCAGCGTCAACCTACGGATTTAAAAAAATCTGATTTTGCAACACTGCTGCCGCGTCTCTCAAAAGGCGCCAGCAAAATTTTATTTTTTCGCCTTTGGCTTTTTGGTGCCCCTTGCCATATGGCGCCTCGAGCGATCGTTCCTCCCAGGGCCGGCGCTGCATAAAGGTTTTCGAAAAAGCTCTTATGAGAACAAGAAGCATCCTAATAATTCCTTGCTCTTCCACAACAATGAATCTCCCTGTACGTATATAATGAATCGGAACATAAATAAATATTGATCGTATTGAACTGTTCATACTGTTGGCAGTGTGGAAATACTAACTGGAGTGTTTTAACTTGGTTTACATATATATCAGCTTGTTGGATTGTAGGCTTTGTGAACTGACCGACGCTACGCATGCATCATTCGCGTTCTATAGACTATAATCGGATTTACTAAAGGGGGAAGGTTTTTATTGTATTCAGGCCTAATAATACTATGCTCAAACCCAGTACTAGTCAAATAGAAAACATAGAAACTATAACATTCAGCTATGACTATTTGGACTTCATAAATGAAATCCACCAAGTCAATTTAAATAAACTAAGAACGGAAGTGCGGAATATGTGTTTGATTTCCTTTTAGTAAGACTGCCAGCGCATGCATGTCTTTATATCTTTATTGTCCGAGATTAAACTGATATAATATTATGTATGTCAAAAGTTCAAAACTGATACGTGTCCAAATTGGCCTAAATGTCAAGGTACTATGTATCTAGTCCGTAGCCAGTATATAACGTGGCCTGTGCCACATTTGGCTATTTTCCAGCCGTCTATGTAGCGGTGACGTGAGCGATCCGGCGCCGGTCCGGGGTTTAATGACAAACCCACGGAACTCACTGTTAGGTAATTTAATCGGTGGTTTGAGTTACTCGTACCTACTTGTGCATTTTCTTATTTCAAACATTGCATTGCTTGCGAAATGCTTTGCGATAATATTTTCTAATTTTTATATGCATGTCTAAACACAGGCTGACTTCATTAAAAAAGGGCTCTTGTCATTCATGACATTAAGCTATTGGAACATCACACATGCACCGGTTATGTATTCGTGTCTTGAATCTTGGCACAACCTAACAAAAATACTAGGCTTGCATGAATTCACGATACAGGGTATCGTGTATAGCAATTTCGGCTCTAGTCAATGAATGCAGAAAAAGTTGTGTAAGAGGAGGGGAGGGGATGGGAGAAAAGGCGGGGAGGGTTCTAGTGAGTAGGTGCAGCATGTGAGGGTGATTGCTATTAGCTACCACACGAGTGGATCCGTGGGCGAGGTTTTTACCATTTATACCACTAAATCGAAAGAAAATCGTCGAATGTTTGTAGTTTCGCAGACGACGGTGTCTATATCTCAAAATTACTTATGTTGAGTGTTTCAGCGTCTCGTCTATCTATGTAGATAGACCTTCTCTGAGCTGTATCGTTTATGTAGAAAACCACTCTATTATATTAGTATATCGTTTTGTTTATTTAGTTTATAATATGTTTACCTACAGAGAAATATGAATAGGATCAAAATAATATATAATAACAGGAATTTGTAGTACAATAGCAGTACCTATTTTCGAGAATTTGGAATCTATAGGTAATAACTGTAGACATATACCTATGTTATGTGTAAAAGGGTTAATACTTCATGTACATAATACATAAGTATAATTATAGTTATGCGACATTGTAACATTTAGATGTCATTGTTTCACTCTCAATAATATCCATTTGCACGTTGTTTTTTAACGTGTTACGTAAACATACTTATTGTTTGGACTGATTTGTTATGAATAGATTTCATGTGATCCATCCGCGTTCGCGTAACGATAAATAAACTTATGATTTATACGAATACACACTGATTTAAATCGGAAAATAACGCTGTTGAAAATTACGCCAAACCATGTACAAAACTTTGACTTCAAATAATAGTAGATTATTTGGACGGGATCACTAAGGGGATAAAGCAGTGTCTTAAGTCACGGGCTCTATTATGAATCCCGAATGTAACGAAGGATTCTTAGGCTCCCGAGCGCAGCGCAGGAGATGTCAATAAATATTGTTTTTATACCACCACAAATTATGTAGGAACAGCGGCGGTTGGGTGAGTCTACTACGCACATTATTCAAAAAAATTATACTTGACCATACAAGATAACAATTATTGATTTTATTGTTGTATTTATTTTTGTTTTATATTTAATTAATAAAAAATATTCTTACTTATTATTCCACTGTAATATCTCTATTAAATTGCGTAATATAATTATTTTGTTCTTCGATGGCAACTAAAACCTACGAGAGTGTTTCTTTGAAGCCAGAGCGAAGCGAAGGATTCTAAAGTAGAATCCTGAGCGCAGCGAGGGATTCAAAGTACGTCACTCGAGCTTCAAATAGTGTTGCTTCCGAGGTGGATCCTCTACTTTTTATAACCCTCGATAAAAAAAATAAGTAAGTGAAAGTTATGAATAAGAACGTTTCTTTATTTACATACAATTAGGAACCATACGACATAACAGAGAATACTTTTATTCTCACTACTTGAAGAACACACAATTTTTTTATAAAACTCAAATCCAAAATCGAACCGTTTAATCCAAATTTGACTAAAAAATTACGAACGAAGGTGGAATGCATTTCGCGCGTTTTAATGATTGATCTTTTTGTTGATTGGAAATTTTGCTAACAATATTCACATTCCAAATTCAAATAACTTTTAGTCAGTAGTTAGTAAGATTATAGAGCAATTTTAGTCCCTGTTTAAGTTACGTTTTTTATTTTATATTCGTCGTTATACGAATTGTTTAGTTGGAGTTCCAAATTCAAATCACTTTATGCACCAGCGGGTCATAATGAAATTCAGTACAATATTATTAACCTGCTAAAGCCTAGGCTTTAATGATTCGCTTTTGGTTAGGTTTCCATCACACATAATTTGACATTAACGAGCGGTTGGTTTGAAAAGTTATATTTTCACGTCAATAAACAACTTTCACTAATTAGGAATTTAAATTAGTGTTTTGAATATTTACGGTGGAGGTTTCTGAGTTTCCCTCAATGAATATCACTCTGGCAAATTAACCTCCTAAATGAGATTTCCCGAACTTGAGCTTTGTAGTTTGAATATGTCTGAGAGCGGACGCTTTTTAAACGTTAAAATAATGAGTATAATTAGTTAATTAGTGGGGCTACTCAGTGGGAAAATCGGGCTGGTAAATTAGTGAGCTTACACCGGAAAAAGTGTATATCATGGACTTAGAGCGAATATTGATCGGGTGCCGGTCGCGAGCGGCGAGAACAAAGGGCGGGCTTTGTGCGGCCCACGCTCGCTTGCTCTCGTCACCCAGTGGCCAACGACTGGCTGCCTAGCCCAAACACGCCGCTCATCCTAGCGTTCAGTAATTGCCTTAGGTACATCAAACATGTTAGCATCACATCATCGATTTGGAAGCTTCATACTTCTCAATTCCAAGACTTATGAAAGAATTCTACAAATGTTTACAAATGCCAATCTAAAAATATTTGTAAACATAAAAATTCGCAATAAAATTTATGATTGCAAAGTGGGGAATCTGTTCGAAATGGAGTGTTCTAAGACAATGTGAAGCCATAAAATCGATTGCCAATAATTTACGGGTAGATCCGTAGAGATGAAACAGACGGCCAGGCGGTGCAACAGTCAAACTGTTTCATAAGGAACTCATTCGACGTACACAAAGTGTTTGTTTGCTGCACATACACATACATAGGCACGTCACTAATAAAGATTAGAGGGTTGATAATGAGTCTTATCATTTCCTTAGTGATGTCTGCAGACTGAATTACCTACTTACCGGCCAATAAGTAGTTAGGTGAACGCGATTAATGAATGAAAACACAGTTTCATATAAAAACTCACTCATAAAGGGTATGACACACATACAATGTTTTTTTTAAAAATATGAACTTACCTGTAGCAGGTACTTTAGTATGTGATGTTATAATAATTCTGTTTTTTTTTTAAACAGAACAACTTTCAAGACTCATTTCCGCTGACTGCATAAAAGATCTGCGTTGTTGCTGACGGCCACAGGAATTTATAATAATTATTGAAGTACGCCTCTTATAGATTATCAAATGATAATAGTATGACACGGTAATAGATAACACATTATATTTATTGCAATTTCAGTACATGCTGACATAATTACATATTATGTAGGTGCGTTACCTTCTAAGCTCATTATCATTCCATAGATCGAATGATGTCGTAGAGGTGTCGGTGAGGAGGAGGTCAATGTTGTGGGACAAACCCTTTCGACTTTACCCAATTTTCAAAGAACTTATACGCCATACCACCATGCATTTTGAAAGTGAACCCTCAGGGAGGGTTGCCGGCATTACGTTTGCGCTAGAGTTAACCATCGCGGACGGTCAACGGTATTAGGTTTAAAACCGTGTTTTTAAACACCACTGTAAACCGAAGTAAAATAGTGTTTTCAGGGGGTCTTGTAGTAGTTTCCAAACTTATTTTAATTTTGTGAATATTTGTAACCGTGCTTGGATTTTAAAACCAACGTTGAACCTAAATCTTGTTAAAATATACATTAGATTTTTATTTTCTCTGTTTATAATGCTGTATTCGCTAAGAAAATCCTACATTTAAAATGAGCACTCCGGGATGGCTCCCAGCATATGCGCACTGAATGTGATAATATCGTAAAAAGGCTAATTTCCATATAAATTCAGTCTTAATACATACACTTACATTAAATAAAAAATTATAACCTACTATTTAAAAAAAAAACAACTGCATCTTCACGCAGCACCGAATACACAGAATATTATCTGATACAATCTACAGAGGTCGTAGCATGCGCCATAACCCAGCCACATTACGAGCCCATCAGGATGCCACTCACACAGTACAGTCACATGAAGCTGTCAACGCCACCCTCGCATCCACTTGTTTATCATAAACCGTGTTTGTTTGTTATGGACTCAAAGGACTGCCATTTTAGCCGTTACCATTAATCCTGTTACGGTTAACCGTAACGATAATTCTACTACGATTAATCGTTTTATGTGACTAATATTCAGGTACGTGGAACAGTAATTTACACGAACGTAACGTTTTAATGCAAGTATTAAAGTTGAGTCGATTTTCAACGGTTCCCTCTGTAAGGACTATAACCGGTTTGCAACTTATTAAGTGCTTTTCCAGATCTGTAAAGTTCTTATTGCCTGAGAACGTTAAGTTCTCATACAAATATTTAAAACTTGTTTATGATTGAGACTGTCCCGTTGACAGAATGAATTTGAACCGTTTTATTCATGTTTTTAACACGTTCAGTGCCGGGAGCCCTACTGGAGGGTTCATCTAGTCGCATATAGGATGTCGGGAGGAGCCCACGCGGAGGGCTCATTTTAAATGTAGATTTTTCTTAGCGATTACAGCATTATAAACCGTGAAAATAAAATCGGATGTATGTTTTAACAAGATTTATTAGTAATTTGCGTTGGTTTTAAAATCCAAGCATTTTTATTTATTTAAATTTTTCTTCATGGTTATAAATATTAACAAAAAAATTAAAAGGTTGGAAACTACGTATAGCGACAACACCCCCTAAAATCAAAATTTTACTTCGTTTTACAATGTTTTATAACACAGTTTTAAACCTAATGCCGTTGACCGTTCGCGATGGTTAACTTTACCGCAAACGTAATGCCGGCAACCCCCCCGGAGGGATTACTTCCAATTTGTATGGCGACATGGTGTATGAGTTCTATGAAGTCTGTGGTGGAGTCGACAGTGTTAGTATATAACTTTTCTTCATGTTCAAAGTTTATACTGAAAGCTTCCGGGAGAGCAGCTAGAGTTATCTTTGGGCAGAGCACGCGTCGCACATAATGGGGCATAGTCCTGCATACCAATTTTTGTAACACCTCTCCGTCTTATCAACGATTTTCATTCCATTTTCCTAACCAAAACCGATTTGAAGACAGGAAAGTAGGTAATGTTAACAAGGAAGATGACATTTTTATTTACAATATTTCTTGTCAGGCGATTGAAGCTTTTTGGCTAACATTACCTAAATGTACGTAGGTACATTATGTATATATATGTGTGGCTTTAAAATATTTAGGATAAGTATATAATACTATTTTGTTCGTGTCTATTAATGAGTTCATTAAACAAGCTCTAATGTCGTTAATTGCCGATGAGCTCTGAGTGAGGGTATTCTCGTTAATATTCCACACGGGGACGATTGCCAAATAGCTGTTTATACGTAATCACCAAGATTTTTTAACAGTATTCGATTGAGTACATGTTTCTTCAGTGTGACCGAATTTTAATGAGATCCATTTCGGTCACCTACTAGAGATAGAGGTAAAATTAAAATCCAGTCGAAACTATTGCAGCTGTTTCTTCTTCATTCGTGAGAAAATTATCATTGATACATATAGTGGGAGCATTTGCATACATTTATCAATGTGTTCGATGAAAACAAGAAACAAAATCTCCGTAAATAAAGCTAACGTCATGAGAGTTATCGATTACCGACTTCAATTTGATACGAGTGGGTGAGATCATTGTTTGCAATACTCATGTGGTTTAAATAAATATGGTTTTTGGGGAACATAGAATGCTCTTTTCGTTGATGACTTTTGATCTGGTCCACACAAATCCATACAAGCACCTTATTAACGGTAGGTAACGACTGTAAAAGCAGAACGAAACAAAGGGCTGCCGTCTTTAGAACACAATAAATGGCAACAAGGTGTTTCTTCTATTCAAATGCTTCCAATGTAGGTAAGTAAGCCCGTACTATCGCGGACACTGGCGCCTGACCTCTTTTTGACCTTATTACCTAATCAATAAGGTCGAAAAGTGGTCCGTGATAGTACATATTAGAAAACTTATCAAAAGCGCTCTATAATAACAACAGCCTATTATTGTTCCACTGCAGGGTAAAGGCCTCTTCTCATACATAGAAGGCATGACATTGATCACCACGCTTGCTCAAGACGGGTTGGCGATTTCAGACTTATATTAACTATTAAGTCCAGGTTTCCTCACGATGTGTTTCCTTTACCGATGTCAGTAATTCCCAAGATAAAGAAAGTCATATACCTACATATGAATCATAGACATAAATTGAAAAAGTAATATGGGTACTTGCCCGGATTTGAACCCACAACCCGCATGAGTGACGTGCATGAGAGACGAGGCCTTAACCACCGGGCCATCACGACATTCACCACAAAAGCGCTCTAAATAGCTTTAAATTGGAGCCCTAAAGAGTTTTTCGTCGATTGACTTGCCCTTTTACTTTCCTCCAATAAGTGGATACAACATGGAGCGGGTATGATGATTGTCATCACTTGAGTACAATAGTAGTGATCATGAATGATAACACATGATGGACAGACACAACCATGGAATTAGTAACTATAAACAAACAGTTAACTTCTTCTAAGCTGACCTGAGGCGGAAAAAATGTCCTCTAGAACTTCGGAATGTTATCATTCTGTTGCCCTTATCCCGATCTATTTGGAGTCGCCGCAACATGTATTTTTCTTTCATATTTCTCTTATTTTTTAAGTAAGTTTATACTGCACGATGAACAATTCAATAACTTCAGAATTATGTTCTTATATGAAATCCAGTTCCATGATAACCTTGTTCAAACACTGAACATAACCAGTTACGTGTTGCACACAAACTGGACCGCATTTAACGTTCCCGTTATAGTTTATTTCGATATGCATATCAGAAAATCATTTCCACCATGCATTTAGAAAATACCACATTTTCCACGCGCCACGAGGATCGTGTGTCATCTCTTTGGAAATGCAGATTTCGAAGTACTTCAATATTATAGTGCTTTTTTATAACCGTTGCTTAAAGTTACGAGACGTTTAAAAGCAGACCTTATTCATTACTTAACTTTTAGAAACGTTTATAAATAACCAATAGATAAGTTTCACTATATTCGCGGAACAACTGTTAGCATAAAATCACCCACGACGAAGCAGATGCACAGAGCACAGTTGATGCGCGGCCATGATGGATCCCAGCTTTAGAAATTCAGTGGTGTGTCGTGATCGCGACTATACTTAATATACCTTCATTTCATTCAAATATAGAGCAGTTGATAACACAGGATTGCCTGTTTGTGAACAGCCAAGCGTTTTGTTATCACACCATTAACAACTGATAACACAGTAATGTTAGTATCTACACATCTAATTAATCGATGGGATTATTCCGCACAAGTGTTATTTGTCCATGTTCCAATGATTGATTAATGGTTATGAACAGTAAATATTATCATTTTGCAGAAGCCAATAATGATGTTTTTATTGCTTCAACGAACCATGTTTTAGGTACATACACGAGTATCTACCCGTGGACGTAAAAAATGATTGAAGTTATAAGGATGAAACTAGCCATATTTGTATTAGAGGTATATAGAGGATATTTATGACATAAATATACTATCATTTAGTAAGTAAATCTCTTCAGCACGGAGGAAAAGTTTCGATGATATGAGGTGGTTTAATCCCCTTGGAGAGCGTACGTCAGCAATCTACTAAATATCCCCCAGTGAGGATTTAATAATACGACTAGGGTTGCCAGGCCCAAAAATACAAAAACCGGACACAGAGTCATATTTAGCCGGACATTTTGCCCTGAAAGCCTAACACTGGTTTTTAAAAGAAAAGAAAAAAGCTTTTGTTTGTGTATTTTATTACTGTTATTCATTTGAGACTTACTCTACTCTTAATTATGAATCACATTTTGTTCTTAATAAAGTAGGTAATTTGTAACTTCTTCACATTGAAAGTAATTTAAACAATTAATAATCAGGCATATTTTGGCGGGACAGGGTTGGCCAAAAGCCTGACAAAAGCCGGATAGGGACTTGAGTATATTTGGCCGGACACGATTGTAAAAAGCCAGACATGTCCGGCTAAAGCCGGAAACCTGTCAACCTTTATTACGACGTATCTGTGCTGATGATAACTCAGAGGTACACACATGCGCAGTGCAAGTGGAAGACAACAGGGAACTCACAAAGGGACAGAACATCCACTTAATTGGTTTTATTAAAGGAAGGCCTCGCTCTACAAGCCAAGGTAGTATTTCTTTGCACCTATAGTTGGTAAGGTAAGATATTTGTTGTTCGCTGGCGCCAGCCCCCGAGTCCGTGACCTATTTCAGAAAGCCTTCGGTGATGTTTCACTTCAGATACGAATCGAGCAAAACAATTTATTACCCTCTTCCGCTACCGCTCGAGTTCGCCATCGCTAAACGATGATCTTTCACGTTTACTCATGCAAAGTACCAATTGGTGGAACGCATTCCCGACGCCTATCACACGGCATCTTTAATTAAATAATCTTTTATGTTTATCTATATTTGTAGGAAATTGATGTACCTGAGTAATACCAATGTTATCTCAAAGTTGCAAAGTGAATTTAAATGTTCACATTTTCTATTCTCTTTATACTGAAATGTCATCAACTCATCACGGTGTTGACATTTTGCGCTCGCCGCGTAAGGAGCGGCCGGTTGCCGACATCTCGTCAATTTCAATCTGCTCTAGTATTTTATACGCAGTTACTATAAAAATAAATAAAAATTTAATACACACAGTAAGCTTAAAAAGTTTTACGAGTGTAAACATCGTAGGTATTTAAATAATATGAAACGTCAAGAGAGCTTCTGAAAGAAGATTTATGAATTTAGTTTTATTCGCTGAAACTGTTAGGTACGTATAGTATGTTATATGTGAAGTAGGTAGGTACATTATTTTTGCATCGTTATGCTATGAGTGATTGTGGAGTCGGCTGCGCCTGTTCACCCAGTTGGCAGGCCAGGCTGGCAGGTCACCAGCTTGCTGCGCTGGCCGCCCGGGATGGGTTCACTTTGCTGACGGTGTATTTCTGTGGGACACGTCACCACTTAACTCTGCGAGTTCGCTGCGGCACGCGTTGCATTACGGCCTCACATTTGGGCGCTGTGCTGATGCGTTCGTTGCGTCATATGCGGCTGTCAGAGCACTAATTAGAGTCATGACTCGCATAGTAAGTAGGTGACGTAGCTGTATTATCTAGTTCAAATTATCCGCATGGCTATGTATAGCAGGCTCATTTGATCGTTGTTATGCAGCTTGCACAGTGTTCTATTGGATATTTGACTATGTGATAAAAAAAGGGTACCATAGTATTGCCTGATGTTATTTATATGTTGGGCAACAATTTTAGCAAAGTAATCTCTAATGTGTTATGTGACTAAATGCAGATTAAAAATACCGATCAAAGTGCATGTCGGACCACGCACAATGAAGGGTTCCATAGTTGGGATGAATTTACCCCAAGAATAAACTTAACATTGTAGTTGAAAAACATGTTCTCCCATACAGAATGTATGGGAGAACATGTTATTCAAACTGCAAATTTTGAATAACATGTTCTCTGCAAAGTTGGTCGATTATTACTGGTTAACCTGTAAAGCCTACTTAGCTGTGATAGTTTTCCTCTTAACTTCGTTATATATACTAATGCTGTGAATTTTTTCATAACTTCAATTACAACCATTTAGCTGGGGGGGGAGACACTATATTCTAACAAAAAATAACACTTTAAAGCTTAATATTTCGGAAACGGATCCCTAATTTGAAAAATGGCTTTCACACACCCACTTATATTTTTGAACGACCTTTCAAACATTTTTTTTCCTTGTTTTTATTTTACGACTTTGTCGGCGTGATAAATATGTATAGCCATGCCAATTTACAGCTTTCTAGTACTAACAGTCTCTGAGCTAAGCCGCTGACAGACAGACAGACAGACAGACAGACAGACGGACATGGCGAAACTATAAGGGTTCCTTGTTTACTACGGAACCCTAAAAAGTGGGTAAATATTAATGCTAATAGAGCAGTTGATTACTAATCTAATATGTATCGTGGGACTGATCAAAGCCGAAAAATGTATGTAGATTTAAAAGCATTAATATCAAATTAGCCGATGTTGAGTTGCTAGGTTCATAACAAGTAGGTACATGAGTCACTGAACCCGAATTTATACGATACAAAAGCTGTGTTGAGCCAAGTGAGGCGGCAAGAATATACATGTATATGATTATATTCAATATTATGTCAGTTACGTATCGTCACGCATTACTTCAACTGTCGACGGCGAACTATCTGAAGAGATTAACGTTCTACAATGTTAATCATTAGCTGATGAAGTGATGACTGCATGCGTAGGCCGTAGATTGATATGTTATAAATAAATCATGCTCTATAATAATCGTAAGTATTATAAATAATACGTAGATATTGATCTTTGAGATTTTTCCTTTTCAAAGCATGAAAATGTGAAGAAAAAGGATTAACTACTTAAACTATTACCAATCAGCTTAGCGAGTCTTTTGCAGAAGATTACTTTAATCTACTAATTAGTTCGATGTGTCTACACTTAAATATGACTATAGGTGATCATACATAACACTACGTGAGGTGTCGATAATTCGATCCATAGTCTATATTTGGGCCGTGACTTTCTCTTTTCGAACAGTAGGTAAGGACGAAAATCGTAAAACAGAGCTATATCGCGACACTGAAAACCGGCCGCCACTTAATTTAACTTTCAAATACCCCTTTGAGCTGCGGCTTTATGAAAGGGAATTCCTTTTTCCGGGCGCGGTCCGTCACAAATGGAAAGCCACGTTAACTCGAGCGGAAAGCGTCCTACGGCTTGCCTCGTTCGCGAGATCACAGAGAACAAAGAAAACTATGCAGCTTTTTAGAGCAGCATTTAATTGGTGGAGCATTTAAATTATAAGTACGTACTAAATGGTGAACTCAATAGATAAAGAATAGGACGATATGACACAAGAACATATTATAGGAGCAATCGTATTTTTTGTAAACACAAGTCAACAAATAAAACAACGACAGATCTTTGGCAGTCTTTTGTTTTAATGGTAGCTCGGGTCGTGTGACAAAGTTCTTGAATTTATATTCAACATCTACACGTTACTGTATTCCTGAGGGTACGATTTTCCTCAAGAAACTTGACCGTACTTTTCAAGCGGTAAAACATTCAGAAAAGACGTAATTTTTTCGAGTGGTTTTACTCTAATTTAGTTAATGTGCCGGCAACTATCTGAAGTTCTATGAAACGTAAAGCTGTGTGAAAGTGTAGTTTTGAAGTGTGTGACAGGCACAGTGCTAGACCTGGCTGAGTGCCAGCAGGAGCCAGTTCACTTCCGACGAGACTTCCCTAATATTTCTTTCAAAACGTAGTCTAACGCCCCAGTGATTTGTGAAAATAAACTCAAGCTTTATTGAACTTTGGCTTAAATAAGAATTAAATTCCCATCACCTATTTCTGTTTCATTGAAAAAGTGAATTTATTCAATGACGGTATCTTGTTGTCTTGCGGAAAAAAAGATACCGTCATTGAATAAATTCACTTTTTATTTTGTGGGCAATGTTTTGTTCGTCGTTGTACCTTTTAATTGCATGCCACTTCAATTTCCTGCTGTTATTTAATTTGTGGCATTATTACGTGTCGTTATATTAATTGAAAACGCACGTTGTTGGAAACTATGTTATTCTGTAGCAACTTTTTCTATCGCACAGCAAAGCAATTTAGATAGTCTGTGTATTTTCATTGAAACGTAACTTTTTTAAAGTGGGGGTAACATGAACGTTTTTTTATTTCTAAACGCCAGTATCTGCATCTTAGAATTCGGAATCATGATATGTGTATCGTGAAAGATTTCAAACGTTCAAAAATATTTATTCATTTGGATATTTTATTCCGAACTTTTCATTTTACACCGCGGGAATATAAATAGTGATTCATTCGCGATAAAATTATATTTAGATTGCAGAAACTGATGTTATACGTATTGATGTGTATTTTATGCATATATTTATTTAAGGAGTATCCGGGGAATTGAATTGAAAACATTGAACGTAATGTTGAGAAATCGTTTGCGCCTAAAATAATTTAATTGTTTAGGGAAAGGATACGTTGAAAGATATTTATATGAAGGATCGAGCGTTCCATATCGTCTGTTATATGATACCGGTTCTATCGTAAGCCTAGTTTCAGATCGGTACCGCTTTAAAGGTCTTGGCTCGGTTCGGGCGGGGGCAGACGAAGTGTAATTGGGGCTTTCTCATAGACAGTATTCGGTTATAGCCCGCCACCTGATAAATGGCGATGGACTCACTCTCTATCACACTGAACTTAACAAGGTCATTCGCAAACAGTGGGCGACTGAAACTACTGGATAGTAGTAGAACTTCAGACATAAAGTGTATCGATGTGAATTGTTATTTAGATATTATTATGTAGAAATGTTTGTACTTACTTCAGATAGATTAGTTCCATCCTCATTTGTCGAATAGGTATCTTGTAGCATTCGGTTCAGTCACATGGAAATAAATAGTTACATCTTTGTATTTGCTTAAAAAGCCTGGTACAGAACCGACTTAACGCCGTGGAAATTGAGAAACAATAAAACATTTTTACACAAACACAGCTGACGCGTAAGAGCACTAACTCATTTACCTACGTAGCATTAGGGATAATTGTAAGTAATGTTCAATACCAGTAAAGGTTTCTAATTTGAGTACGTAATCGTCGTGTCGTGGTTTCAACGATAAATGTTCATTAAAGTAACATAGTAGCGATTGGATGGATGTTACACGACTCAAGCTCCCTTGACACACAATAGAAACTTCTATCCTCTACCTACGTTATAAATTCACTTTGTTTAATTAGAAAATAAATCGATTATGTTTAGCAATAACCTATGGGCACTCTATGGGATTGATTAAGTAAGTTTTAAATTGTTCTAGGAGCAGTTGAATCCTTATATGGTAAAAAAAGTCCGAATAAAATCGATTAATCGAGTAAACATCATGGCAGATACATGCTCTGTGCGCATACTACTACCTCCTCACCCAATCAGAGACCCCTTTTTAAAGTCGGTCAAAAACAACGAAAGTTAAATGCATGTGTTAATAATAACACAACACATGTTTTTATAAAAACAAAAAATGTTTCTTTGTTTGTTATGAAATGCCAAGAATTCAGTCCACTTAACATTTTCGGTATGCCGAGTTCGTATTATAAAAATACTTACAAATGTACGTGGAGAATACCAACACTTGGAACGGAGAACGAAATTGCATTTTTGAAGTCATGTTCAATGTTTGAAAAGTCTAAATGAGTGCGCCGATTCAAAGCATTGTTGGTTTTTCTTAATGCCTACATAGTGTTGTATTGACAGGCATCAAGGCAGTCTATCCTATCGTTGGTTCTCCTACGTTACGTCATCGTAACACCAGGTATGACCGGTGACTGACAAAATTTGACTTATAATGAATGTTCCATAACTTGCGGTGCTATAGTTCTGCTGTAAAAAGGAACAGAAATTGTGGAAACTCGTGCTGTGAGTTACCTACATCGTCCGTACCTATTGCTCAATTTGCTCAGTAGTTTCTTATTGACTTCATGTAAACCTCAATTCATAAACCTCAAGATATTAACCCTCCCTTCTCTATATATCTACGCGGCCTCAATTTTTGTAAAATCAAACCTCAGTACCTATGAAACATTAACAAGTAGTAGACTTAAAAATACATTACGCAATAAACCTTCCCACACTGCAGTATACAGCAATAGTATTGTTTGTATGGGCATAAAAATATATAATAAGTTACCGATAGACATTAAGAACCTCCTCCTCATCCAATTGGTATTTTTAAAAGGAAGCTAAAATACTTACTGATTAAAAAGGCATATTACCCTGTAAAAGAATTCCTTGAAGATAAAATATTATCTAATATTAAAATGATTGTGATACTTAATTATAATGTGATATAAATTATAAAAATAGTTAATTATAATATATGTATATAATATAAAATGTATGAATAATGATAATTAATATAATATAATGTAAACTGTATAACTGTAATATTGAGTATATACAGGTTTTTCTTTTAGTCAAGTTCTAAGAACCTACCTATTGTTAACATCTTCAATATTCTGTACACTTGTTCGCAATAAAGAATTTGAATTTGACTTATCAAATATTTATCGTTGGGCAGGTGGTGTGACCGTCAGACTCCCAAGGTCTCGAGTTCGAACCCAAGGCACGCACCTCTGACTTTTCGGATTCAAGTATAATTATCACTTGCTTAAAAAACGGTGAAGGAAAATATCGTCGAGAAATATATCTCAGGCATTTCTGCTTCGGCATGCCTGAGAGATATTTCTCGACGGCATATGAAGCCAATTCAGAGGGCCATGGGCGGCATTAAAACTCTGACATCACCACCAGGTTAGTCACTAACCACACGAAAAGAAGAAAGATCGATTCCCTAGTAAGAGTAAGTCAAGAAAATATGTAACCCATAATAGTCAGTTATGGGTCACGTAATATTTTCCCGATTCACGTAGTTTATATTGCGAGAATAAGTGTAAAATTTACTTCAAGAATTAGTTACAAACTAGCAAAGTGGCCAGTCACCGTATATATATATTTAAACCTCATGTACCATCGAAGAAGTTCATATCTAACCACCGTAAGGACTATTTTTGCTTGCAGCGCTCAGCGGCTATAGCACCGGGCCAGTAACAGATGTGGTCATTGTGTTCACGGGATTTTGTTTTGAAACTGGTTATATATGAACTTCTTTGATGGTACAGTTGTGGTACAAGGTATTCTAGACCAGTCCACCTTATATCTTCGGTACATCTATAACATTATATATCTACGCTTAGGAACCCTGCTATATGTAGCAGGGTGCGGCCACCCACGTGAAGCTAAATACAGTATTCATTCATCCTGTGGCTAGACCACTAGATAGACGAGGCCAGGTACAAACTTTACGGCCCCAATCGAAACTGCATGAACAACGCAATTAAGGCACCACCCTATTCACAGTTCCGGCCTCATGTTTACATTAACTATTTCCTTTAGAAGCCGCCGCGGACGTTGGAAAATGGCTGAGTGAAAATTTTAATTTATTATTTAATTCAGATCCATATTTATGTTAGTATACCTACTTAAAAATTATGTTAGTTATCAAAGATTAGAAAAGAAAAACAGAAAAAATTTGTTCCGGTTCCCGATTTTTACTAAAGTTTTGTGTACAACTCTCGTCGTCTTCCATCTTTGTGCCAAATCCCATAAAACTATCCAATATTTTGAATGCTGGAGGTGCGTTTGTTTGAGAGACTTATTAACACATTGATAATTTATTATTGTATCTAATTTCTGAAGCCCAAATTTATAGCAAAGGTTCATTCGTTTGACTAACGACCTATTCGAAGCCCATCAAACACCATGACACTTAATTAACGATTGATTGGCTGAAGCGTGGCCTTATTTAGGTTAAATTCCGTACCATGAGTAGCATTGTAATTTTTTCGAATCCCATAGTTAATGTGGAGATATCCATAAATCATTGAAATGAATGATCCAGAAAAATATTGTTCTTCATCGAGCTTTGTTGAAGCCTTGGTGATCGCGGTCTTATCTAAATAAATATTAAATTGAATACTGCCAACCTATCCCCATATATTATTATTATCCCCTTAATCGCTTCGACCGGAAGAAATGGGATGGGTCTATTCAACGCTGACATGTATGGGAACGATTAACGACGACATTCTTTAAGTGCAAATAGCTTTTACTGTGTTCGTTTCTGTATTAATGCTACAGCTAAGTTTTCATACTATCTAATAGTCTGTGGTAATTTTTTTAATAATTGGTACAGTTAAATAGTCTTTACAGTCGTAATGTAAAAGACGTTGAGTTGAACACATGTTTTTTCACTGAAAGAATTAAAACATTGAAAGATATTTTTATTTTGTCCTAAGCGCTATACTTTATGTAACGTATGAAGATAAAATCAAGTCGATATTTGACACACTGTCCCGTCAAGTGTCATGTAGCATCACTCTTACTTACGCCAGCGGACCCGCCTGTAAAAAAGGATGTGAAGGCGACTCACTAGAGACTAATATTATTGGACGCACATCTGTCCCCACTATTTACATAACTTCCAATCTTGTCTCATCTTATAATTAGAAGACATTCACACTGACCATCGTAAACCCTGATATAAATATTTACGACTGTCAAGGTCGGCTCTATTAGCGTCGGATTAACAGTGAGACGGTTAATTTTGTAGAGAACGGAACTGGGAACCAGTCGGTTCATATTCTAAGAAAATGTGCTCCGCGTCGCATTCGCGGTGGGTTGCCGATGTTGTGTTTACAATGTCGGAGTGATCGAGTTTCTTTGATGTTAAAGGGGCGAATATAGCGCGCTTTATAATACAGGATGCATTATAATCAAACTATACTGCACATGCTTATATCATGCATTTAGGATCGTTGATCTTAGTAAATCATGATAAACTTAAACCGAATTTAACCTGGCCTTCATATTTGATATAACGAGTTAGTATTAGTTTCAAGATTCATTTTGTTGATGTTCGCCGCGACAAGGTTGGGTCCGACGACCTTTCGTTTTCTGACGTCAAGATTACCAAAGTTTTATTTCTTTAAGCAGTAGTTTAGTTTTTATTTTATGTACACATTATAAATCATCGAAATGTATTTGAATATCCGTATATTAAAATATCAACATCATTCGCACATAAATTATTCTGGAGCAACGTCAGTAACAGTGAATGAATAGAAACTGAAGCCAAACTTTGGTTTGCAAAAAGTGTAAAAAACAGTTAAATGGAAATGTACTAAGAACATTTTGTTTTTACGTTGGCTTTATAGCTGTCAATTAGGGTGTAATTGTTGGCAAACATACAAAATAAACCATTATTCCGTGGATAAAAATCCTCAAATTTTTCTGGGTATTATTTTTTCTAATAGTATTTCCTTCACAATCTGCGATAAATGCAAAAGTTGCCACGTGGTTGTCGTTAAAATTGAACAAATTTTGTGAAGCTGTATTTTACATAGAGGAGTTGAGAGCTTCGGTACATTAGATGCAGATCATTCGACGTGAACGTAAGCAAACACTAGAGTGTGCGCGTGATACGTTTTGTCCGATACCTACTGACGTACACTGTCGTCGGCCGGTATCCCGTATGCAATGCAAATTGTAGAACTCGAGTTACATCGAATCCATTGCAGTTTTTATGTAGCCTTTTAATAGTCAGTCCAATAGAAACGCCGTAATGTACTACTAAGTAGCAATACATTAGTAACACCTCGACTATTGTGTTAGACGGCCATTCGTCCAGGTCGGTCATTCATCAATTATGTGCTCGAACTGCTCAAAGCTTCGAACACCCGTCAATAAAAGATACGAGTCGCGCCGCATCATTTAACTGCATATAATTTATGGCTTACTTTAATCTGGCACAACGTGCAAGTCATCCTCAAAAGTTCATCCTCTATATAATTTACAAGTTTACTCCAGTAATACACAAGTCTGACAAACTAATAGCTATAAAGATGTTTAGAGAGAGTAGGAACGCTGGGAGTAGAACATAAATCACGTGTAATCAACGTGTGGCAACTGACCTTATCTTTTGTAAACGCATTATACTACTTGCGGAAATTGAAACTGTCCGTCTATGAAGGCCTTCGAAGGTCTACGAAAGCCTACGAGGCTACGACGCTACGGCTACGAGTAGTCGCTACGACTTTTACATATTTTCGTAGCTCTTTCTGCCTGCTTTTGTGCAAGTCAGACTTTTTGAAACCTTGAGTTGGTAACTACTTGGTACGCTTTTAATATCTGGTATATTAGGTTTATTTCTAATATAAGTTGTCATTCACCTGCTAGGTTCGGTATAAACTAAAAATGTTCCGAAGTCTGTCTGGACAAAACAAGATGTAATGGAAAATGGTCACTGTCTGAATGTCTGTTTACTGTATAATGGCTGTGGGTGTCATTTTAGCTAAGGTAGCGCGGCCAGGTGTTCGGAGGGTTAATGACCTTCACCCTGCAGTACCTCGCTCACTACCAGCGATTGTCTACACATATTTAGATGGTGGTTGAATTGTCTCGTTCACTTACATTTACAAACTCCATTTATACGACGCTTGTGTATAATTTAAACAGCAAACTGTTACGTAACTCGATTTCTGAAGTTAAGACGTTCATTAACTGGATTTTAATCGGGAATTGTATAGATATTTAGTGATTCGGAAAATCGGAGGTGATGAAATTTAAAGTAGGTGTTTGAATTCGAGGATTGGCTATTTATCGATGTAATGGATAAACACCTATTTTAAATTTCATCACCCAGTGAATGCAATTGGCAATAACGCTTTGTGTCTAATAAATTTAATCGAGAGCATAGCGGGGGTTTTAGTTTGTTGGTGTTTGCTACTTACAATTAATATTGCAACCATCGTGTGTCGTGAGACAATGAACACGCACTATATCGGCTGCTTGCCAATATGCCGTAAATTGGTAGGATGGCTCGTAAACTTGGCCATTATTGACAGCCATTAAATTGGAGTCTTTATGAGTCGCGCGGTGACGGCAGCCCGTGGCCCGTGTCGCGACAGGCATTACAAATTAAGTATATTTCAATGTTGCCCTCTAGATGTGCTCTTGAAAGAAGCTATTTATGTATATACAAAGTGCATTAGTGGACTTGCACTAGTAGTAGATCTCTCCCTACTGGAGGGCCTCTTTCAGAGAAGGAACGAGCATGGATCACTCTTCACCTTGTTTCTCACTGCTTGTATTTCAGATTATTAGTTTAGTCTACGCTTGCCCAAGATGTTTGCTACACCTATGTAAAGCCAAGGATGTTGAAGCTTAACTCAAAATGTACAATGCAAACGAAAGAGTCTCATTTTTGGTACTTGTCAGGTTCGCATGCTTGGAAAGCAGTTCATGGCATTTACGATATTTGTCAGTGATTCATGAAAGTAGCTAAGAATTTTTCATACATCCTTGGTCACAAGTAAGTACATACAATTCTTTAATCGGTTTGAGAGATGTCAATCTATGATAATAATAACGCATGCAAAAAAAGGTACACGAACAGTATAATTTTGGAATCGCACGAACACTTAACGCGATATAAATTGGCGGAAGCTTTTTACGAAGTGCTATTTTTTTACTGAATATCTTGAATTAAGTATTTTCTGAAGGTTCAAGATATAAATCTAAAACAAACCAGCAAGCACTCTTACCCACGAAGGTACCATTTTTGTTCACCTTCTATTTTCCTGCTGACGTAATGAAAAACTTTTTATTTTCCTTATCTTGATTTGGAAATGGTACAAGTGGATAATTATAATTGCTGTACAATATTCTTTGATAATATACTTTACGTAAGTACACGCGTGTATTACGGACTTCCCAATTATAATAATATTTATTTAGTACTAGGTCAGTGTTCGTGCACGTCCCCGCCAAACCGTCTGGAGACACACACCGGGCGGCGTGATATACAAGAAACAAACGAATGCACTCAGTGTTAGTACGTCACTATGTTTGTTGCTGTTTTCAACCGGTTCTCGTAGGGGAACAAATGTATCTAAAATATACACATCTGCTATAGGTTGCGCTGCGTCGGAATCGAATTGCTTATTTAAACATGTCCAAAATGTAACAAGGAATTCTTTACCAGCTAAAGTGTGTGGATCCATCAGCATGTCTACCAAATACATTTAATTTTAGTATGTTTAGCTACAAATAAATTCAATTACGGTCATACAATTGTTAACGACCGGACGGCGTAAAATCTATTTTATAGTGTTATAAATACAGTTGTAATTTATTGGAAAATCATATTCGACAACCACGAAATGTTTATAACTAAATTATTAACATTGTGAACATAATGTTGTGTGCTTAAAAATAGAATAACATGCTTCTGGTTAATAAAGGTAGTAAAGAATTTAAAAGCCAACCTGATTATGAGATTGAGTCGTTAGACAGCACTGTAGCTCGTATTAACGCATTCCTCGGAGATAAAAGTCTGAACGAGTTACAGTTTGTGTTAATTTCTTTGAAATATAGCACAAAGCGGTCCCTCGCTCGGCATTACTGTTATGTTACGCCTTTCCGCCTTCATCGTATAACGTATATACGTATACAGCTAGGGCATAAATAATGATAGGCTACTCGGCAATCGCTTAAGGGTCATGTACTAGTAATATTAGTCCGCGTTGGACATGCTTTAGTATCCATTGATGGATTAATAATAACCATGTTTACAAATAAATTGCCATGCGTTAAAGAACGAACAATTCGGCGATCCTTTGTGCGGATATACACAAAGGTTAAGTATGTGAATGCGAGAGAGTGGATTCCCTAGTATCATCGCCTGCGCAATTGCACGGAAACCTCCCAGTAGGTATAACACGAAAAGAGAAATTATGACATTATTTATATTATAATTTCTCAAACAGTATATTTATTGAGTAATATTGAGCTATAAGCAATCTTTTATTATTATTTAGAATATTCATGTTTAGAAAAGGACGCTAGGTATACCAACGATTTCCGTAGTTGTGTTTTGAAGCTTTCTAATGTTTAGAACAGATTTTCCTAAGAGTGTTTTTACTTGGTTATTTCAACCAGAGGCAGATGAAAAACGTTATTTTGCACAGAGCACCTTGCTTCTGACCTCCGCAACCAAATCAAAGCAAGAAGTATATTAGGCTTGCATTGATGTATCGACACGTATTAGAATGCGTTTATACCTTACCTCCACAATATTTACATTAAAAGCGTTCATTTGCACTCGGATTCGCACTCATTAATAAACATTTAGGTAATCAGAATAAAAGTGTTCTAAAGCTGTTGGCTGGCTGTTCGCAGAAAACGTGAAAGTAATTTTACAGAGAGACGGAATTGTTTAATGAATCGCAATGCACTTTTAATTTGAATCGTAACCGACTATGTTTAAAGGGTCTGATAATGATTAATTTGTAAAACCGGGTATTAAAGCTTCTTCAGTTTACGGTTACTTGAAATGAGATGTCAGAATAACCATCAATTAGTTCTGTCATCGTCATACAGTGAAGGTGCTTTCTCGGATAACGAGCGTGGTATTATTAAACACACTGTGGCATTAAAGTAGATGTGTATTGTTTACGTGGAAAGTTTGCGAGTTCACTACTGATGTACTCGCGAGCTTGTCGATCGATGTGTGGATGTGCCAGATGAGTCGCGGTCGCATGCTACAGCTGCTCGGCAAAAATATCTCCACTCGGCATATATTGGGAATAGCTCACTACGTATGTATAGCACTGTACGCGTTCCTAAAGCCGACAGTCGGACAAATAGATAGGTCAATGTCTCGAACCGGATCGAGCGCATTCCGCTCACCCTTGCCGTTATCTATGACAAAGCTTAACGTTTAATCTAATGGTTTTAATCATGGAAAGTTTTAAAATGATCTACGAAGCAAACATCTATACGGAAGATTAATATCGGATGATATAATACATAAAACATCGGCGCCGCGTTCAACGTGACTGGCTGCTTTTTATAAGTGGGTATTACTTGTCTGGAAGTTGTCAGTGGGATTGGAGTTCGAATAGGAATCGGAATAACGGCATGCTCCGCGAATGACGGTATAGTTAATATTAAACTGCCGCGTATGATATGCGGTAGCCCTGTATCAAGGCGAGGACGAAAATACTCGTCTTGACCTACGTCGCCGGCGCCACACGTATCCATGTTATTTGGGGACCAACATGTTGTAACTGACGGTGTCGATGGACTTTAACATAGCTTGGCTAATTAGTCGTACGCGTGTAAGACATATTTATGATTAGCAATGAATTTCCCGAATATAGATCTACTGGTAGTTCTTAAAGTCACATCTGTAACCTACATGTATAGTATACACTTTACATTCGATCATCGCTAGAACAGCCTAATAAAACTTCTTAACCTACTTGCACTGCGGTTCAAAATCAGCCTTTTCAAATGTGAATCAACAGTTTGTTGCTGAGCTATATAATAAGTAGGCATCAAAATGCCTCATTAGCGTGTGATCAAAGACAGTAACCTGTTGAGGCTAACGACGCCGACGGTCTGGCCCGGCTGCCCATGTATAATCGACTATTTGTCTGTTTCTTTTGTGACCATTCTGTTGGACAGTAAAAAGTTCCCCTTCTCGGAATTCGAGCACGCAACGTGGCTTCATGCAATCGTAAATTCCACCCTCGGGACGGTCACGATCTCCGCCTGGATCGTTATAAGGGTTGACATTTTGTACACAGTACTTATTTTTACAAAATTAATGTACCTACACAGCCGCAGTATTTTATGAATGTTCACAACAACAACATTATACGTAAAAGCAGATACACGGACATTTAAGTGGCACTGGCGGAACAAAGAATCATAAAATAAGCTAAGTATTGTTTACGACAGAACTCGCAGAAGACTCGGTCGGTCAAGCTTAGTCACACAGTTGAAGATCCTCTAATGATGTTATGATTGTTTTCGTTGTCATCTCGCGTAGTAAACGTTCTGGAGCGTGGTGGGCTGAGGAGCGGGAGACAAACGGGAAGAACATCGTGCGTCGTGCCAAAAACACTGGTCGTGCTAAATGTGGCGGGCCACGTCACGCGAGAGTCGCGCGCGAACTGTCACGCGTCGCCGTTGCGCCCGCGCCGCGCACTTCTCTCCGTTAATTTCATAATTACTTGCGTGTTTATCCTTGTCGTATGTGTGACATGTGTTTATTTAGTGCCGAAATCAAACTAAACATGATTGTTTGCCTTGAAGAACTAATGGATTCTCTGTTACTTCCTGAACCAAACATTTTTCATGATCGTGTTTTTAATATAATATTTAAAGCGTTACGTTTTAGCGGCACAGATATTCAGTTAATTTCTACATCAGAATTGGTAGAATGCCGCAATTTGTAATACATTTTTGACGACGCGCAGTGAGTCTTATCATGAAATCTATTGGATCGTTTCTACCTCACATACATTTTTAAAATGCTTACAACGTGCGTGCGTATGTCAATAACACGGCTACATGTGACAGCTACTGCCACTTTGCCTGCGTGACACCCCTAAATGGACTGAAAATCGTACTTCGACTTTCTATAATATCTACACACATAAAAACGTCGGTTTTTCCATAACGAGGAGTGTTAAGATAGTGTTTCTAATACATTAATCCTACTTAAAAACGGCCGAGTTAGGCAGTACATGACAAACATAATTCTTATGGAAATATAAGGATTATGGTAAGTTCTTTTTATTATACTTTTTAAACTAAACTGAGTAATGTAATTTCCTTTAAGGGTACGCTAGTCGGTCATTCTTCCATATAAGACGAATTAAAATTAGAGTTGAAATATGGAAGTTTCGACACTCATAACTTCGAAACCAATCAGGGCTAGATAATAACAAGTCAAATTGATACAATTTTTAGTTTTGAACGTACACCGTCAATCAAACGAGTAATCAGCATACTACGTATACAAACGTAGTATGCTGATTACTTAACTCTAATTTTCCATATTTCAACTCTAATTTTAATTCGTCTTTGGGCGTAAATAAATAACTTATGTAGTAAGAAAATTTATTCAATAGTATTTTTTTTTTTCTTAATATCGAAATGCCCAAAGGTCGGTTTATTAAATTTTACGTGCTCGTTTTCATTATAAGTCATCATCTATTTCACTAAATAAATAAATAAAAAAATGAGAACTGGATAAAAAAAACGTAAAAAAAAAAAATTGTCATTTCCACCAACAATTTCGAGCCGTTGACTTGTGTACCCTTAATTGAGTGTGATTAATTCTTTACCTACGACGAAGTGTGACGATCTCAAGAAAGAGGCTGGGACAGACTGGATGCGGAGGGCGAACGACAGGTGTTGTGGCGAAGCTTGGGAGAGGCTTATTGGTATCGCAGTGCACTGCTGGACATAGGTCCAGCAGTGCACTGCGATAGACTGACTTGATTGATTGACGACGAAGGGTTCCGTTTATAAAAAACTTCGCGTCCACTCGTCCTGAACTTAAACTGTTTCGTACAAATGTTAACTTTATGTATCCTAGCTAGAACAAGCTAAGCTCAAAGCTAGCGCCTTAATACAAACATTTCACATCCATTCAACATCCGCGTAGTTCGGGTTCTATTTGCTCTGCAAACTACAGAAAGTACGAATTAGCAGAGATCGCTCTGCTGCTGCAATGTAGTTCAAAATGTTCAAGTAGTGTTAAACAAGCATGTTTTGTCCACCAGTACTTACTACCTACGTTTTGTTTGACTTAAATAGTTAAATCATTTAAACATTCTACTGGTTTTTGTGTTTTATCAATTTTACCGCATTTTTCTCCATTCATTACTCATTTAGAAAGTTATGCCGCCAAATAATCATTGAATAATCTGAATTAATCGATTTCAGCTTTGGATTGGTTACCGATAATACTTAGAAACTAATATTATAAAATAGGTAGGTACAATTGTTTGATTGTTTCTAAAAGGTATAATCTCTGGAAGCACTGATTACAAACTATCCTATACTATTAAATGAGCAATATTTGTATATATATATATTTGTAATCACGTTCTCGAAAACGGCTCTAACGATTTCGATGAAAGTTGCAATGTACGAGTTTACGGGGGCGAAAAATCGATCTAGCTATGTCTCATATCTGGGAAAATTCGTTTTCTTTTTATTTTCATCCGAGCTGAGCTCGGTCACCCAAAGTTTAGAAACAAGATGGCTAACTTCGAATAATGACATGGCAGCATGTAATTAGTAAGTACCTACTATCATGGCAGCATGGAATTAGTATGTACTATACATGGAATTAGTATGAACTATCCTATGCCATTAAATGAGCCTACTCTATTTTCACCAGAGCAGAGCTCGGCCGCCCAGGTCCTTTCACTGATAAAAAGCTACACTATTACCGAGTGCCACAGGATATGTTTTATGGAATATATAATTGACATCCACGCGAACGGAAGTCGCGGTCAGAAGCTAGTTATTTATAAGTACTTTATGTGAACCTGTGGCTTTAGTCTGAATTTGTATACGCGATCGAATAGGTACCCTAATCGATCGCGTTAACGTAAACTTCAGTTTGTACTGAAACTGAAGATTCGTCGACAATCATGGGAAACACAATAATTTCATACTAATATTATTGACATAAGTAAACGTTAACGCGATCGAAAAGGTATTAAAACGCGCACCAAGCCCTATGTTTCCGACATCATTTTCTTCGATTTGTTATTTAATTTTATTACTGAAGTCTACTGAGTAATTGTGTTACTAATGTTATTGTTATTAGGAGTGGTTTCCTTTTGTATGTAAGCATGACTAAAATTTTTACTATGCTTACACTAAGTGCTATTTTAGGAGAAAAATGTTTTAATACCATGTCTACGCTATGATACAAGTATAAACATTTATGAAAAGATAGAATAAACCTAAAGTAGGTTTACCAATATAACTGTTTTGGAAACAACAACAAATAATACGAATACAATAGACAATTCAATAATATTTTAGTAGGTAGTTGAATGAAAATAATGAATAAATTCATTGGCAATACAGCATATTATGAATATAAACGATTATTGTATGCGAGTGTAACATTCAGCGCTAGTGGAACTACGCCTAATTTGTCTATACTTATAATAATTTATTGGCTACTTACTGTATGTGAATGGCGCTGTAAAGGGCCAGATAAACAATGTGGTAATTGGCGTCATTAGTTCCTCAGCCACTCGCTGTAATTCAAATCAATTTAATGGACCAGAAAATTTATTCTATTGCCCTCGGAACTTTCGAGTGAACACACAGAATAAAATAGGCGTTATGTTGCTGTCGGTAGGTATAGCTACATTAGCTACCTACGTAAACGTGGCGTGATACTGTGTGCTGTGTAACTTTAGATTGAACTGATAATGCTAAATAATTCGGAAAGCTTTCCTTTGTATTCGCATGCTGCGCTTATCTAAATAACCATTATCTTATCATTATTGTAATGTTAAATACAAAGCTCATATAATATTTATTGCGCGGTTATAGATACGAAATCATTTAGGTGAACCCATAAAACGACTGCACTTGTTAGTGGACGCATCATTTTTATTTATTTATTTATTTGCTAACATGTAAAACACTGGTAAGTATCTAATAGGCATGCATTCAAATTTCATGACACAGTATTAAGACATGCACCCTGTAAGGGCACTGCAAATGTTTCATATCAAATTATATTATATAATATTGATTCTAATTATTACAATACATTACATTTTAATAAACATTCGTTATTTAATTATTATGTTTTTATATTCGAGCTAGCAATGACATGGGCGTAAGCTTAACGACATAATGACACTTCTGGTGCAGGATAGGGGCAAAATGAATAACAATTTAAAACATGATACATAGGCCCGTAATTGGCGCTCGATCGGGATTCATTATATTCACATTACCCGTTGGAGAATGTAATAGCCCGCTACATTTTACGCGATGGTCCCACTTATGTGTTGCGAATGGTTAACCATTGGTGGAGTAACATTTATTGGGTGATCTTTCGATGTTATGGTAGGTGGTAAAAGGTTATTAGCCGTTGTAGCCAGGTATTATGCGGGTGTCGTTCAAAGGCTGGTATTAAAATGGTTTATTCATGCACACGTGCTCTGGATTCAATTACTGGAAGCTCAGCGTAGAGAGGTTGTGGGGGTTGCATTAACCGGAACGGGCCGGTGGGCGGCGCGGGCGCGTCGATAAAGGTCAGAGGTTACGGGAGCGCGTAGCACCCTGCTACGAATCGGTTGCGCTCTACGCCTCGTAGCAGCCGTGTAACGACCACGCTACAGACCAATCATTGCGCTTATGGAACTAAGCTTGAATATTATACAACGTAGGACAGTACGACTGCTATAACTGCATTGTACCTACTGTTTTTGGTGTTGTGGTTAGCTGTGTGCTTTGTGGTTTGTTATCGTTACCTACCTAGTTAAGTTAAAAAATAACCGATTTGGTAAATACTAAGGGAAGCTGTGACCCATTGGGGGTTATTTTGCAAAGAAGGATTTATATCCATTCGAGCGTAAATAAATAACCACCTTCGCCCTCCACAAGCTTGGCAGAGGGTACCCTCTTGCCATTCTCTATAACGGCTTACAATCTCATCGAGCACAATAGTCGCGTCTTGACATAAAGAGAGCGAGTTAGTGAAGCGTGTTTGTATACTGATGTGTGTATGTGGCGCTGTTGACGCGTGCAAATAAAAGTAGTAAGGCGATGATAAAAGTTTGCGAAGCTTTGACTTATTTACTAGTGGCGGCGGCTGTCCCGTTCACGACTGGAGATCAATACGGAGCAGTCTCCACCCTCGTCCCAAGCAAGCCTATTAAGCAGTTACGTAGTTCCGTCCTGCTCTTGCCAACATAAAATACAGAAAGTAACAGAATTACTCCACTCATAATATATTCCGAACAGTTTATTTGTGTGTCAGGTATACTTGCGGTAGGTATAATTGTAAGTAGGCCTGTGCGACGGTACGCCTCGCAGACGGAGTGGCGTCGAGATAATGGCTGGCTCCGGATATAAACGTCACGTGACCTATATTCTAGTTGTAGGTATATAGGCCAATAAGAACTTTCGCCGCAACAGGCCCATTACCAGTACAAGACACTACTTTGTTCTTATAGGGTGGACGCTTTTGTGGTCGCGCTGAGAGGATATCTTTGTTATTGTTTTTGGTGACGAACATATTATTCACCATACATTATAAGGAGAACGTCGCCAGCTTGGTTAGGTTGTCACATCTGTTCCCATGAGCGCCATAAAAGCTATTAGGGGCTATATTGGGGTGAGCTGCAACATGAACTTTGGTAGTGAGATCACGATTACAAACCCTACTAAATGTTATGATTATGGCAATATCGCAAGTTCTTTGTAGTTCACAGCTAGCAGCTATAAAGGAAAAGTTAGGCTCAACTTGTGACAGGCTGTTGTCCAACAGTGGACAGCGTCGGGCTGAGTTCATTGATGCGGGGAAGGCCTTTATTTCACAATAGAGTTGTATCGTCTCTTGATTGTCGCATATCGACATTCCAGTTTTCCTGCTTGACTGAGATAAAAAGGGTCCGTATTCTGAATACCTTTTATTCCTTTTAGCTGTATTCATAGTTACATAACGGTGGCACACGTCCAACATATGACATAAAATCATGTTTACGATTCCCGCATTGGGTTCCGCAATGGTTCCGCAGCAATATTTCTATAATATTGTTAGGGAATTTCATGCCTATACGCATAAAAGTGGTTAATATTTTAAGTGAATTGGTGACGAATATTTTATTTCATAGTAGGTATGTAGGTAAAGCTGCAACAGTGCTCAAGTATTGTGTAGAATGAAAATAAAAAATATTGTTATGCACGCCGCAATAGAAGAAACCCGTTTTGCTATTTCAATAGGTTTCCACTGCTTGATGGCCTACACAGCTTAGCGCAGTACGATATCAGATAAAATAGGTTTATAACTATAAATAATATAAGAGCGTTTAGTCTGAAAGTGGGCAACGTCGCAAATAGATGTCAAATATTTCGCTGTTTTGATTAATTTGGCAATGTTACTGTATGGAAATAAGAAATGTGGCTAACTAGCGAACTAGAATATTGATTAAGAAATGCAATAATTAATAACGTCACACCGAATATTTAGTTTTAGAAGTAAATAAATTGTTCGGAAACTTTCCAAATGCCTTTTTTACACCTAAAACGGGTACAACATCAAATTCAATGTTATAATTGCAATTAATTATTAATATTCTAGTTCGATAGTTAGCCACATTTCTTATTTCCATAAAGTAATATTGCTATATTAATCAATCTGCCTAGCCTTTTCCCTTCTATATTGGGGTCGGCTTCCAGTCTAACCGGATGCAGCTGAATACCAGTATTTTACATGGAGCGACTGCCTGTCTGATCTCCACAACCCAGTAACTGGGTAATACGATACCCCTTGGTAAGACTGGTTGTCAGATTTTCGGCTTCTGACGACTCGTAAGGATTGTCAAAGATCCACGAAAGACAGCCGGGACCAACGCCTTAACATGCTTTCCGAGGCATGGAGGAGTCTCGGTATGTAAATATGGTCACCCATCCACGGACCAACCCCGGCAAGCGTAGCTTAACCTGGTGGATCGACCCGTGCGGCTGTTTCGGCCTCCTTATTGCTATATTAATCAAAACATGTAAATATTTGACAGTTATTTGCGATGTTGCCAAGTTTTAGGATAAACCCTCTTAAGCAACCCTGAGTTTTACTTGGCAAATTGAATGCATACCCCATTTGTCGGTTGTCGGCGTCGGTGGCGGGTCGGTTTAGTATGTCCGACCATGTGAAGAAAGACCTTTAAGAAACTTTCGTTATTTTACTTTTCTTATTTAAACTTTTAGTTCGCCCGAGTTCTTTCGCTTTGAGTGTCGACGTCGAGTGCAAACACATTCTGCTACAGTAGGACATGTTCCATGCGAAAAATACCAGTGTGATATAATAGTAATACCTATATTACTATTATATCACACTCAACTGTCATGCATGCTTATGCTAAAGTAGCTCGTCTATTTCTCGTGTCCGTCTGGATTGAGGAGCCATGTCTCATATTTGAACGAGGGTACTACCAATATTTAGTAGTAAATTAGCCAATTTTGTAGGCCGGATCCTGGAATTTGTAGTAAAACCCTTAAAAAGTTATACGACATTAAAGGTGGCTCCTCAATCCAGACGTCTGAATTGAGGAGCCACCTTAGAACTCGAAAACTAGCCAACGGATATTTTTGAAAATTTTGTAGGATTTAGCAGTACTTATGCGTAGCCTGTACAAAAACAAATGGGTTTTGTAGGGCTGAACTTGAGATAGCTACAATGCTTTGATTTTTCATAAAAATCAATAAATTTCACCGCGCTGTTTCTCGAAAAGTAATCAATCAATTACAACAGATTTTTAGTATAATTTAGTAGCAAATGTGATTTAATTTGTACAGTAAAAATTAAATGGAAAAACTATATAATTTCGCTGATACAACACATTTTATGTGGCTCCTCGTATATGTACGTAGCTACTAAACTAGTTGATCAAATCGGACAGCAATAGCACCAATATTTAGTAGAAATTTCTACTAAATATTGGCATAATCCAACATCCTTCACATTCAGTATTTCCAAAGAAATTAATAAAAAAACATTCCTTAACAATTTAGTGTGGTACGAGAGCCCACAATCAAAACCATATCACATAGTTTTACGGCCAAAACCATATAAAATCGTTAGTTTAGATGATTCTCAACCCGACACGTTGGGAACTACTGGTTAGAAACGTCCCAGTTTTACGCGAGCCCATTTCTGCTGCCATTTCTGAATATTCATGACAAATTATCGAAAATTAACTTTAAAAAGAGGGATAGACCCTCCTTTTAAAAGGGGTATCTTTCATTTTTCTATTTTTTTTTCAACATCTCCTATGATTTTATGGACTCGTGGTCTCGTGTTTTTTAAATAAATACTGAATCCAAATCGAGACAATAACATAGGAGATGTGGCAAACACTACTAATAAACATAAAAATTTAATAACATGAAAAATATTAAAGATTAGAACCCCCTTGTATAGTTCAATTTCAATAATTTTTCATGAATATTCAGAAAAATACGGGCGGCACATGCCCATGAGCGACATTGTATGAAAATGCGCTCAGGTCAAACGTGGAGCGAAAAATTTATGACTTGACAAGACATAAAGATTTTAGAAGTAATAAAAAAACCTTCCGGAATAAATTTTACAAAATTATCAAAAAAAAAACACCAAAACCGCATCAAAATCGGTCGGAATTTTAGAAGAATAACGCGGTCACACAGACAAACACAAAAAGCGACTTTGTTTTATAATATTTAGAAATTAGAGAAGAGAAGATATTACAGATAGAGATTAGAGAATATATTGATAGAGATAATATTTAGAGATTAGATAATTTTGGGATAATGCACTTTTTTATTATTTATTTTTAATATACAGGCTGTTACAAAATAAAAACTTATTTTAAGCAATTTTTTAATCATATCTAAACGATTGCTATTTAATTAGTAGGTAGTAAATTAGCTATTTATTTTTATATATATATTGTTTTCATGGTTTCCTTTATTGATACTGAAATTGCTTGCCATAGCTTAGGGGTAGGCCCTAAGCTATGGCAAGCAATTTGTTTAACAGCCTTTATAGTGCTCATTATTTAAGTGCTGATTGATGAAGAATTATTCATGTGTAAATAAAACTCTGTTTATGATCATAGTTTGAATTAGTTATGGTCACCGTATACACTATACTGTTAACGCTCAGTCCACACGTGACACGCAAAATGTCTGAAAACAAACTTTTTCGAACCTATTAAAATTACGAAACCTATGTACATTTTTAATATTCAGACATATTGTGATGAAACCATCTGCCCATTCTTTTGACTTAGTAGAAATGGGCTCCCGTAAAACTGGTACGTTTCTGACCGGTACAGCCCACCGAGTCAGATTGAGAATCATCTAAACTAACGATTTTATATGGTTTTGACCGTAAAACGATGTGATATGGTTTTGATCGTGGGCTCTCGTACCACACTAAATTGTTAAGGAATGTTTTTTTATTAATTTCTTTGGAAATACTGAATGTAGGATGTTGGATTATGCCAATATTTAGTAGAAATTTCTACTAAATATTGGTGCTATTGCTGTTCGATTTGATCAACTAGTTTAGTAGCTACGTACATATACGAGGAGCCACATAAAATGTGTTGTTTCAGCGAAATTATATAGTTTTTCCATTTAATTTTTACTGTACAAATTAAATCACATTTGCTACAAAATTATACAAAAATCTGTTGTAATTTTGTAACAGCGCGGTGAAATTTATGGATTTTTGTGAAAAATCAAAGCATTGTAGCTATCTCAAATTCAGCCCTACAAAACCCATTTTTTTTGTACAGGCTACGCATAAGTACTACTAAATCCTACAAAATTTTCAAAAATATCCGTTGGCTAGTTTTCGAGTTCTAAGGTGGCACCTCAATTCAGACGTCTGGATTGAGGAGCTACCTTTAATGTCTTATAACTTTTTAAGGGTTTTACTACAAATTCCAGGATCCGGCCTACAAAATCGGCTAATTTACTACTAAATATTGGTAGTACCCTCGTTCAAATATGAGACATGGCTCCTCAATCCAGACGGACACTATTTCTCTAGGTACTATTTTCCTCAGTTTGCTTTTTTATTCGATGGGTTTCAGGCTATTTACGTCTCCGTTATAGTACATTATAAATATGACCCCACGTGGAACCCAGTGGAAAAATTGTTCGTACTAAGAATAGAACTTAACGTTTATTTGCTAATGAGTTAAAATACAGACGATGCACGATGGTTAGCAAAATAATGAAAATGAATTTGCAACACTCTTAGGAAACATGCAGTTTCACCTCGCAGTCGTTGTGATTATTCCAGCATTGAAGCTGGAAACGGTCCTCTAAATGTGTTAAAAAGCTACAATAATGCACAGGCTGTAGCCAAGTAACGTTATTACGCGAACCTTAAACTGGGTTACCTATTTTCCTCTTACAGTTTGTACGGAAATTGTGAAAACGGAAACATTTCTTCAAATTGCAAATTTTTTATAAATGTTTCATAGTTCGCGTACTGTTTGAGTTTTATTACCAGGTTTATAGTTCCAGACTTTATTGCAATTTCAAACTTTCAAAGAGAACGTCGATGGATTTTAAAAGACAATTAAACGCATGCTTTAAAACTGAAAGTCTTGAATGTTACATCGATGCCTAAACCTACAGCCCCTATGATATTTATTACAGTAATTTATATAATGTTTTGTAAACTAGAATGCAAACAAAGGGTAGACAAATAACGTTTGCGTCGAGGACGTTGCCGTGATGTCTATTATTAGATTAGGGTCGGTCAGAAGGCTTGATAAGCTCGGGTCGCGGGGCGCGCCACGCGAGCCAGTAATCGATTGCTGACCACCCACCGACTCTCAATGCTCTCGGAGTCTCCAGCAAATATATACCTATCCGAGTTTTATTTATTTTACTTCGGTAGTTTTATGACGGCTCCGATTGAATAGTAAATTAGGATCTGAACTTGTTTATCCTAAGCCTGCCCCCCTGTTAAATGACCCGTAATGATTTTTGTTCTTGATATTCAAACATCGGGTTCAGAGTCGGGCGAGCTTTTTATTTGAGATATTTTTGTATGAGATTTTTTGTTTACAGATTGTTTTTATTTCTACGACTTTGGTATACAATACGTAAACATTGTGCATTATAGTGAGCATAGGTACCTATATTACGCGGTGACAGGTGTTATGAAAAACTTGTTGAGCTTTTGGTGTCGTCACACGGTCCCATATGTTCAACTGAATGAAATGAAATATTATTTCTGTGTTCTATTACGAGCATCTACATCACGTAGGTGTATTTGATTGAAATACTAACGCAAACATTCATAATTGCTCTAAATCTGCCAAGAGAATGTAGTTACGTAGATAACAAAATGAAAGCAACTATTTATGTTTTTCATTTCAACCTATTTGTTTTAAATTTTCTATTCTGTTGGAGAACGAGTTACAAGTGCTTGCTGAGTATTTCTTTCAGTAAGTATTGATGTATTCTGTGCGGTCACAGACGTGATATTTCAAGGAATAGCTGCCGTAAAGTTACAGCCGGTCGATGCGGCTGGACTGCCACGAATTTATTATTTAATAGCATCGCCTTTGTTCAAGTACTTTACATAGTGGTTCGTGCCGTACTGTGAGTTGACAGTTTTATAACGTCGTTTCATTTTATTTTGTATGATTTTTCATAAAATTTTCGTAATCAAATCGTTAACACGACCTCCTTTACATTGTTTAAATAAAGAACACTGAACTTTATTTGAAATAATTTTAATAGTTGAGAAATGAATTTGGAATGATGTATAAAAATACATTATGAAGGACGGCGAACCTCCAGCAAAAGATATCATATAAATTACCATCGGTTGGTTGAACTTGTAATACCGTTTTCGGGGTGAATAACCTTTTGTTTTTCGTGAGACCGCCATCCTACGAGCTTTTATAATGGACCTTTTCGGTCTGGTCGACGATCTCGGTGATATTAGTTTTGTAAAGGTTTAGGCTTTAGTTTTAAACTAAAAGTAATATTTGGTTGATACTTTTCGACATTTTCGATCATAAAATGTCGATTTAAATACGTAATTTCTTAAACTTAAAATATTAGTTCTTGAAACAATAAATTTCTTAAACTATGTAGATTAGTTCGGTGTTTCCTATCTGACTACCAAAAAAAACGGCGAAACACACACTCAGCTTGGAAAAGGTCTACGAAAGTAATTAAAAACAAACTTTTAACATACACAAAACTTATACAGTATGTAAAAAAAATCCTGTACGATCCGAAAGGGAATATTACCCAAAGAAACGAACAATATTTTTTTTTGGGAAATTAAAACCTTTTTTATTTTAAAGTCTCATTTTTAGTACTAAGGTACTTAAATTACCCCAATTACATTATAAATTAGCAATTTTTCTACACAGGTCATAAGTTATGACTTGTAGACACCCGCCAAACGAGGGCTGCCCGCGCCCCATGTAATAATAACCCGAAAAAATACCCCATAAAAAAAAATGCGCCGATTTTTTATTTCTTATTTCCACTTAAATAAATAAATAATAATGACCACTTAAATAGACTTTCAGTATGATTCTTAACAACACCCTCACGGATCGGACAGGGTTTTTGTTGCACGCTGTATATATTAGGTTGCCTGGAAGAGATCGCAGAAAGCGATAAGGCCGCCCATTGTATGTTTTGTAGTGTTAAATTTATGATTAACTATGTATTTTCTGGTGTACAATAAAGTATATATAAATAAATAAATAAATAAATATTTAAACAATAGGGTTCGGGGTGTAGATAGGTTTCTAGTCTGATCTGGTGCGGAGCCCAGGCTGCGCGTCGTCTATTTTGAAGGAATCTTCTAGGATATTCTAGAAATTTCAATTCGTCCTTATTGGCCGGGCGGCTAGGACAGAAGTTTCCACCAGAAGCGCGCGAATTGTGGCGAGAGCGGTAGGAAATAGTTTCACGTTATAAACTTTGATTTAACCATTTATTGTACAGTAGAAAAGAAGCTTACCCCATCAGCATGGAATGAACTAATATCATTATGGTCCGAAATCTGGAATTGGAGCCACTTTCGCTTACCTCAAATTATTGACCGTTGGGTCTACGGAAGTAATCCATCAATGTTTGCGAGTGAACGGGTTTCATAACGATACGCCGCCGAAATGACGAGGATTTCCACGGAATTTTTGTTGAAATGCTGTGGGGTCTACCTACATCCATTACATTTTACAGTTAGCTATATATAGCCTTTTCACTCTCCCAAGCAATTGTTTATCCATTATTATGCTTGGGATTTACCCACTAGTATTATTATAAAAAATACTACGTCGAATGTAGAACTTTCACCTTCGAAACACTCGAAAGCCAAATAAAATTCCACAGTCCTGGCTGACAAATCAATTCGCAATTATAGTGCCTATCATTGAAGTATTAAGAAATGTAAAAAAAAAACATTTTGAATACATATTGTTCAAATACGTATTGAGAGCATAAAAGGATGCCGGTTGGGGACAGGACCTACTAAAAATGAATTAAGGGCAGGTCAAGGGTAGGGAATTTGAAAGGGATGCTGTTCACCGCTCCATATAAATGAATGTAGCCGTTACACACTGTAGTTTGTGTCAGCTTAGCCGCCCTTACAGATTTACGTACTTTATTCCGGATTTAGGAAGAGTATAAACCATTTTTTCCGAAGTATGTATACTTTTATCGAAATGTTCAATTTTGGAATTTCTCGAAATGTTCAATTTTGGAATTGCTCAAAAGTTCAATCTAAAGTATTTTTATTATGTTAAAATTTAAATGAAGGTGACCCCAGAATAGTAAACACTGGACTATCAATAGAAGTGGGCTTCGCTATTTGAAAATAAGTTATTTGTAGACGGTGCTACGCCGATGCCTACGGCGTAGAGGCTCTGGTGTGACGGCTTTCACATTTAATACAAGCTTCTGCCCGCGACTTCGTCCCCGTGAAATTTCTTGTTTTAACATAAAATATATCCTTTGGCACTCGGCAATACTGTAGCTTCCCATTAGTGAAAGAATTTTCGGAATCGATCAGTGCCGGTATTCGGTAGAAGATTACACCATACAAACACACCAATTTTACCATTTTATAATATTATTATTAGTATATATGTTATTATTTAAATGAGCCCACAGAGTAGTATATACTGGACTGTCAATAGAAGAGGGCTTCGCTACATGAATATATGTCATTTGTAGACTGTGCTACGCCGTAGCTATGCCGAAGCCTACGGCGTAGAGGCTCTGGGGCGGACTGTGTTGAGGTAGCGTTTTTTTTTTTTTTTTTTTTTTTTTTTTATATAGGGCATCTCGCAGTTAACCTCTGAGGAGGTCGTAGCTGCTTAACCGGACTTTCCTGTGGCTGCCTTAAGCTTCTACACTTAAAGCCTCCAGCCAGGGGCATAAACTATTCTAATTAAAACTAGGCGAACGCTCGCTAAGGGCACCCCCTGTGGGGTACGGACCTCGGCTTAGGGCGTCGCTGGGGGGAGGACAGCAAGATGGGACAGGCTGGATCAAACATAGATTATTATTATTCGGGGAATTTAAGACTACGGGCTCAGCTTCGACGCGGGCTGGCGCATCGTCGAGCAAGGGTCGGGGGGGAGTATCATTTACTCGGGAGGGACGCGGTCGCGGACCTCTGCGGCGAGGTCGGAACGTGTGTCGGTGTGTGTGTTTCTTTACTGTACTGGTGGCCCTATTGCTCTCCTGGAGGAGGGTTATGGGGTCATCTGGGTCGTTGAGAACATGCCTTGGACGGCGGATTTTACTTATTCCAGAGGGAATATAACTGGCGGCCTTCACAACCAGAGGGTTGCGATGTATTGCGGCTTTATCAAAATAACGCGTTGCATTGCGTTTTAGAAATTGGGCTATTGTGGGGATTTTAAGGTCGAGATGGAGGATCTCGTTCCTAACATACCAGGGGGAAGCCGTCGCCATTCGAAGGAAACGGTTTTGGAGGGTCTGCATCTTATGGAGATGGTAGGGTTTGGCTTGTGCCCAGGCGGCACACGCATAGGTCATAATGGGTCTAATGCACGCCGTGTAGGTACGCAATTTGCACCTGAGTGACAATTTGCTTCGTGCATTGAGAACGGAGTGGAGCCTACCGAGAGCGAAAGCGGCTCGCGAGCGTGCCTGCTTTATGTGCTCGGAGAATGTGAGTTTAAAATCGAGGACCACACCTAGATATTTGGCTCGCTTCTCCCAGGGGATCGGCTTGTCAAACATGGTGATTGGTCGGGGGAGCGTGTTAATAAGTTTTTTGAGTCTCGGTTTCTTGAAGAGAACCGCTTGACTCTTATCGGGATTGACCTCGATTCTCCACTTTCTGAACCACTTGCCGAGCTTGTCGACTGCGGTTTGGAGAGTGAGAGCTATCGCGTCGGGGCTTCTGCCTGAATAGTAAATGGCCGTGTCGTCTGCGAACAGAGCCAACTGCGCCTTGTTACTTTTAGGGATATCGCTGGTGAACAGCGTGAAAATGAGAGGAGATAGCACGGAGCCCTGAGGGACACCCGCGCGTAAGGGTCGGGGGGAGGAGAGCGCTCCTTCGATGCGATAGCGGAAGGTGCGATTCGACAAAAAGTCTCGTAAGATGAGCACGAGACGATCTGGCACACCGAGTTTGTAGAGCTTATATAATAAGCCGTTGTGCCAGACTTTGTCAAAAGCTTTCGCTATGTCGAAGAAGATAGCACCCGTCATCAAGCCGCGCTGGAAACCAGCGCTTATGTCCTCGATGATGCGGTGGACCTGATGCACGCTAGAGTGCTGAGTTCGAAAGCCGAACTGTTCGTTGGGAATAAGGCCCTTGGTCTCGGCGTATTCTCTGAGACGCTTATAAATAAGCCTCTCATAGATTTTGCCGAGAACCTTGAGCAGACTAATGGGACGGTAACTAGAAGGCTCAGACTTGGGTTTGCCTGGCTTCGGGATGCCGATGACGTTGGCTTCTTTCCACGTTTGTGGGAAGATATTGTTGCTTAGGGCACCATTGAAGATGGTGGCCAATAACATTATCAAGTGGGCAGGGAAAAGCTGGACCACTCTGTTGGTGAGTCCGTCTGAACCGGGGGCTTTACGAGCTTTAAGACCCTTGATGATATCGTGCACTTCGTCTGGAGTGACGGGAGGCAGAGGATTCTCAGGGTCTTCTACGGGAGGGAGAGAGGCTCTACGTTCGACTTCCGCGTCTACCTCTGCGAGGTGAGCTTGGTCTACTGGTAGGGAGCTGGGTGAGCACTGAGCTTCTAGACTGTCGGCTAGGCACTCGGCCTTGTCGACGTCGTCGAATGCAATGGTCTTATCGGGGCGTACTAATGGGGGCATGGAAGTGACTTGCGGGGACTTGAGTTTCCTCTGAAGTTCCCAGAAGGCTAGGTGGGTAGGCTCTAACTCGCTTAGCATCTTATCCCAGCCCGCGTTACGCAGCTCCGCTACGCGTTTCCTTACAGTTCTCTGTAAGTAGCGCATATGGGCTTTGTTCGCGTCGCAGGGAAAGCTACTGTACGCACGGATAGACGCGTTCTTCTCAGTCAACAGATTACGTACATCGTCAGGTAGCTTCCAGCGACGGTCATCCGTCACTGTGACTTCCCTTGAACATTCGTTCACGACAGATTGTATGTGATCCGTGAATGAGTCGATCGCGGCCATCGTGTCCGAGATAGAGTCAAACTGATCGGGGATGTTATCTAATTGGGGGGACGTGTTGGATTTCAGCTGGGTGCTTACTTTCTTCCAGTCCGTTACCTTTTTAGTGACGGGAGGTTGATTGGGGTCGGAGAGACCTATGCGCGGGGCCAGTCTTATGACTATGGGACGGTGATCAGAGTTAAGCTCGTGTACCGTCTCTATTGAGTCTAAACGTAGATTGACGTTCTTAAGGAGCGCCAAGTCTAGGACATCGGGTGTATGGTTAGGGTTATGAGGGTAGTGGGTTGGGGTCATCGGAGCGATGACATCAAAAATCATAGAGGCAGAGAGGTCAAACAGGTGTTGTCCTCTGGTGGAGGTTCTGGTACTATTCCAGGAGGGATGCTTGGCGTTGAGATCGCCCGCCATGATAACGGAGTCACTCAGGCCAAATAAGATAGAGAGATCGTTTGCAAAGAGTCGGGGGTCCTCTGAAGTGGGTTGGGGAGGAAGGTAGACCGATATAAGGGTGATCGGCTGATGGCCTGACATGCCTAGGTGGCAGATGGAGACTTCTAATACTGAGAGCGGGGGAGGATCCATGGGGATGCAATAGAGGTCTTTTTTATAATAGATAAGGGTGCCGCCCTTGTGACAACGAGTCCTATCGTTGCGAACTACACGATAGTTAGCGATTGACGGATCTCGTTTATTAGGTTTGAGGAAGGATTCCTGTAAGAGGAAGACGTCTATGTGGTGATCGCGGAGGAATTTCGCGATCTCGTCGCGTTGGCCATTAATGCCGTTTGCATTGAAGATGCCTAACATGAGGGATCGGGGTTTGAACCTAGCTAAGATGGTGTTAGACATTGTGGGTTCTATGGGAGGCGCGGGATGTCAGAGCACGCGTAATGTCTGGATACGCGTTGTAAATAGCTTGGATCTTTATGAGATCACAGGCGTCTTGGGCGGCCTCAAGTTGACTGGCCATTTGGAAAGCGCGAGGAGAGAGGAATGTCATCGCGGAGGAAAGGACATTTTGAGGCATGCTAGAAGAGGCTACGGGAGTGTTCGTGGGTTGCGGACGCGGTGCTATAGGAGCAGGTGCGGGCTTATTAAGGGGCGCGGGGGGGTGATAACGGGGGCCCATAAGGGGGGGGATGGTGGGGGGTGGGGGTTGGAATGTAGTCATGGCTGGAAAGGCCTGCTGGTGGTGGAGGTAATTCCACGGAGTGGGCCTCTGAGGGCTTAATCTCTCAGGAAGTTGAGAGGATGGGATTCTATAATTTGAGGGAGTTTCCCTCTGTTGATGGGCGCCTGCGCGCTTGGTCAATTTTGGGGACGACGACTTGGGAGCTTTGGGACAGCCACGGTAGTTGGCAGGGTGGCCCTCTTGCCCGCATAGCACGCAGCTAGGTGGCGTGAGGCAAAGCGATCGATCTTTAGGTCGCGTGCACTCGGAAGTGCCATGCGCGCCCAGACACTTTACGCACCTGGGTGTCGCGTGACAAAACTTTTGCGAGTGACCGTAAAGTTGGCAATTGTGACATTGCCCTACTATGCCATTTTTCCTGGGTTTCTCGATCTCGAGACCCGTGAGGTGACAGATGGATTTTACCTTAAAAATAGGGTGATAACCCTGAACTGGGGGACAGATAACAAGTACCATGTCGTATTGCTCTCCGCCTCTAGCGCGGTGCATACGGTGGACTTCGTCTACGGGGATATTTTGCGACTGAAGGTCGGCTAAAATATCGGCGGCTAGTATTTCGCGCGGCATCCTTTTGATGACTACGCGGGTCTGTTTTTCCTCTGGGAGAGAGAAAGTGTGGAATGCCACCTTTCTCTGTCTCAGAAGACTAGTGAGGTCCCTATAATCGCGGGACGTAGGGACATTTACTTTAATACCCTGTTGGGTGTTCCTAGCGTTGGTGTATGCGATTTTTTGGTCGCAACACCATTTAGAGACGTCCGTCCACTTGCCCTTGTCCTGTATGAACACGGGTGGTGGCGGAGGGACCTTCTTAGGGCCAGAATTGGGTGGGATGGGAGTATCCTGCGAAGAGGATGACGCGATCGGGCGGGGGTCGGGGGAGGGGGTGACCTGCGAAGAGGATGACGCGGTCGGGCGGGGGGCGGGGGAGGGGGAAGCTACGGTAGTGCAAGTAGCGGGTGGGGCTGGGGATAGCGGGGAAAGTGAGAATGAGTCACGATCCTCAAACGCTACTACTTTGCTGGCCTGGGTGGAAGATTGTTTCTTATTCTTCCGCTTTTTCCCTTTTCCGTTGACTGGGGTGAACCCATCGTCATCAGAGTGGGATGAAGCGGAGGAAGAAGAAAATCTAGCCTCAGGTTCCGAGCTGTACGGGTAAGGGGTCGTGACGCGTTTCGTTGAGTCTACTGGTTCGTCTGTGTCCATAGACATCAGCGGGCTAAGTGGGCTCTCTAGCTGGGGAGAGCGTGGGCTGTCATTGCTGCTTTCAGCGATGATAGGATCGGAGGGAATAGATTGAGAGGGCCGTCGTAGTGCAATTATTTCCGGGCCGAACTCAGTTTTCAGGGAGGGCGAGACGGTAATTATCCTTTTAAGGATGCTAGTGAGGGCTGCATTGTCGCTTTTAAGCGACCTAATGTCGTCTTGAAGAGACTTCAATAATGCCTCCATTATAATGGCTTTAATTAATTTAATTAATAAGAGGAATGGTTCCTATTTCTCCTATCAATTTCTAACACTAACTCCCCGGGCGGATTGGCCGGGGATGTGTAAACCCTCCCTGTCGGGTATAGACAGGGAGGTTGTGTACTTAATGGTGAGCCCTAAGCTTGCTTTTGCCCGTTGCCTATCTTATTGTGCAACGGGGTCCTAACCAGTCTAGTGTGCCGGGTGTAGACACACCCGATCGACACTAGGTGAGTCGCTGTGAAGGGAAAACTGTCACCAATGTCGACTAGGAGATCCCCCAAGGCCGAACACTGGGACCCGTCCAACTGATTGCCTAGCCCTGAAGGGGTTCGGCGGGTGTAATTGGGGCAACACCCTCTCGGTTTCGTTGGCACCGTATAGGTTTCCACCGAGAACCACGAAACTGTGGATTTTACCCAGAAGGGGCCAAAAAACGCGACGATTACGTTTTGAAACAACTCTGATTTAGAAATATTTATTAATTGTGTCTTGAAAAAGACAAACAATTAATAGGTCGATGATAGTCCACAGACTATAGAAGAACTCGTCGCAGGGCGCGACGATAGACGGCTCGGGAACCACTGCAGGAACCGCAGCAGGAACCACTGAGCCGGAAACAGGAATCTCGTACACACTGCGCAGCACGTCCGTCCGCGAGCGGTGTCGAGCGTAGAGTGACGATTTTTTGATTTTTTTTGAGGTAGCGTTAAAGGTGAAGGGTAACTTATACTTAGCCAGCCTTAATTTTGTCAAATTAACTACTCATATTTTTTTTTTTTTAGCTTTGTTGTAAACTTTATTGTGCATGCTGTGTCTTATAAGTGATGTAGTACACCTATTTGATACCCATGATGTTGCCCATTATTTATGTGTCATGTATTATGTATATGTTTTACTGGAAATCCTGGATAAAGAAACTATAAACCGTAATTTTTTTTGCATTTTGTCGCAGTTCAGTAACTGGGTTGTGAAGGTCAGATAGGCAGTCGCTCTGTATAAAATACTGGTATGCAGCTGCATCCTGTTAAACTGGAAGCCGACCCCAACATAGTTGGAAAAAAACTAGTCAGATTGATTGATTGCCGCAGTTCATTAAACGGAAAATGTTATTATTTTTAGATTCCTGGAGCACATGTGCACAGTACGGAGCCGATGAGGCGACGGCGCTAGCCACCATGAGCTAGCGGGTATGGGGGGCGAGGGGGCGGGCCGCGGCGCCGCGCGCTGGCAGGTGGGCGACTCGCCCCCGCGCGCGCCCATGGGCTTCGCGGCGCCCGCGCAGGATGCGCCGCTCGACCGCGGATTGGCGCCGGCGCCCGCGCCCGCGCCCGATCTCCAGCGGACGCACTCCAGGTACTTTCATTTGTTAAGCCCCCAGTACACGTTGGGCGAGTCCATCGCTCGGCCAACGTATACTGGGGCTTTTTGCGTGATTTGCCGTTTGTTTTGCCTGTATTTTGCGTTTGCGGAGTGCGCTAGGTTAACGGGCTCGCCCAACATGTACTGGGAGTTTTAAACGTTACAAAGCTGAATCCCACGATCGGCCTTCCGGCCATCATTTGTCCGGTGAACCGGAACGCGTAGTCGTGATGATAGAGCGTTTTCCAGTTTTCCGAAAAAAAGGGCTATGAATGCGACGATCACGTATTCATCGCTTTTGGTTAGGACGCGGCTGGAAGGGGTACTTTCAAAGCGCTCCAAAATTTTGTAAAACAAGTGATGGAAAGCTAAACATAAGAACCACAAATTATAAATATTTAGTTATGATAGTTTTATTTATTAACCATATACATTTTGGAGCGGTTGGGAAGTACCCCTAGGAAGCAGTCCAGTGGCCTGACCATCGCCAGAGACCAACAGACACGAAATATTGGGGCTAAGTCAAACGATTCACTGTTAAGTGGGTACGTAAATCATGGTTACAGGTACAGTCAGCATCAAAAGTTGTTGACACATTTAGATTTTCAAAATCGCTGTATAGTGAAGTGCTAATAGTGAATACGGTGTACAGCGATTTTGAAAATCTAAATGTGGTCATCAACTTTTGATGCTGACTGTACCTAGCTGTTACCACCTGCGAGATTATAGCGTGTGTAAAAAGACGCTCATCAAAGCCAGAGTCACTTGTTCTCCCCGTCATTGTTATAATTTTTTCGTACTGGACCATACCATTCTGATTTCGGAGATATAAAAGGTCAAAGTTTGAATTACTCCCACCTGTACCGTTGCATTCACCCCTATGCACAATGTTTTGCGTGCATTACATTGAGCCCTACCGTAAACCGCAATTTTTCACACCAAAAATAAAAGACGTTTCCCAGTAATCCAGTGATAATCCCAGTAAAAACCCAGTAAATAAATTTCTGTCATGCAATGTTACTTAGTTTGATGTCCAGAATGCGTAATTGACGGCTATGTGATGGGTCTTTTTACACTCTGTATGATTCATATAAAAAGCATTATATAACATTTCATTTCAATATGACCTCATTTCATTTCACGGGATGCTGATGCCCGTTACTAGAGTACCTTTGGGTTCGGTATGTAAGTCGAAAGCCTATGGGACGATTATACCCTGCCTACTTCACGACAGATTCCAATTCATAGCGTTCACTTAGGGATTTTGTATACCGCGTTTCCCTCGTGACACACCCCCTCTACACGTTCATGTAAATGTGTCAAGGCTGGGCTATATCTGGGCCTACAGTCAAATTGGACGATACAAAATGCCTGGATATCATTAGAAAATTTCGAAATTTAAAAAAAATCTGGGAAATTAGCCGTTGCGGGCGGCAATATATGCAAAATACCGACCCGTTGCAGTTCCCTCGTCTCGGATTGATTTTCCGTGCGCGTTCGGGGAATTCGATCTGAATGTCACCCCTTATAGTTAGAGTGGTCCATTCAGTTGTTCGACATTTCTTTTGAATGAATTTATTTGTATTCTTGTCACATATTTAAACTCGCCCCGTTTTCCTATTAGGACAGAAACGAAAGAAAGCCACATACTTTAAATATTCGTCACATTGCATTCTCTTTGAGCGAAAAGTTGTGTCTTTGTTTAAAACTAGCTTCTGCCCACGACTTCGTTCGCGAGGAAGTCGAAGATACCACAATTACCTACTAAATAAAACAGCTACATTTTTATTATAAAACTTCCCTGTTTACTACGTTTGTAGTTTTGGTCTCAGCAGCAAAAATATACAGAGAGTTACTGGTAGCGCGAGAGCAAGCGACGTACAGTTGTCCGTGTCAGAAGCAGCTCGTCCTGAGGTTGACACCCGCAGCCTTCAGTAGCAATTTCCCATTGCTTGAGTTTTTCGTTTTAAGTGAATTAATGAACTCCTGCCTAAATTAATGTAAAGTAATAACTTCTGACGATTCGTAACGACTGTCAAAGATCCAAGAATGATAGCCGGGACCAACGGTTTAACGTGCTTTCCGAAGCACGGGAGTCTCGGTATGTTAAGATGGTCACCCATCCACGGACCAACCCCGGCAAGCTAGCTTAACTTGTTGGATCGACCCGTGCGGTTGTTATTACTTAGCCACGAGCTTAGTCAAAATCTATAAATGCAGATCAAAATATATTTTCGGCATTGGAATCGTTCCCAGACCTCGCAGCAATTACTTTTTCACAAATATTCAATGTACAGGTTTGACTTGGCTACGATTTTATTATATGTATAAATGAATTCACATGGCACATCATCAAAGAAAGAATAATCATTGACTTACTGCAACCAACAACTACTTACCTCTTGCAGGTCGATGTCGTCGCTACCACCGGAGCCGTTTATGATGCTCCGCGCGAAGGCGCTGAGCAAGCGAGTGATCATCAACGTGGGAGGTGTCCGCCACGAGGTGCTCTGGCGCACGCTCGAGCGTCTGCCGCACACAAGGCTCGGTCGCCTGAGGGACTGCAACACACACGAGGCCATCACGGAACTATGCGACGACTACTCGTTACAAGACAACGAGTATTTTTTCGATAGGTACGCTGTTTTTGGTCTTTATAGCGCTAGTGTCCCGTCATCAGTGTGTTTTACTGTGTTTTAAAACAATTCCTGTTCTAATATCTTTCTGTATCTCGCTGCAAGGACAGACATGACTACTACGTATAGTCCTTATTCCGTAATAGTTATTTACTTATACTATGATAACTTTTAACTTTAAATTGGACTTCTTTTTAGGGTTCCGCACGTCTGAATAAAAAAATGGAATCCTTATAGGATCACTCGTGTATCATATCGCCTACCTGTCACAGCCAATTTTCTCCGAATCGAATGGACTGATTAAGTTGAAATATGAATTTCTGTGACCCAAACACGGACGTGTAGGGCACTTTTGACGGTTTTTTTTTTTTAAGTAAACAGGTTGTACCGTGTGACATAATTAAGTATATGAAATGAAATGGGCTTACTGTGAAGGTCTCAATCTCATTTTTTTATAATGTTAAAATAAACAGTTTTAAAGTTATTTAAGAAAATAGAGGAAAATTGACCATTCCCCCACATATCTCCGAAACTACTGAGCCTCAAAATAAAAATAAAAATAAAAATTCAGAAAATGGTTATATGCCTAAAGATAACAGGATAACCTATAATAAGTCTATAGTTTTAAAATAACATGGTAAATCTCTCAATATTGTGCGTACGAACTGAGCTCGAGGCTAAGTAACAACAGCCGCACTGGTCGATCCATCAGGTTAAGCTACGCTTGCCGGGGTTGGTCAGTGGATGGGTGACCATCTTTACATACCGAGAATCCTCCGTGCCTCAGAAAGCACGTTAAGCCGTTGGTCCCGGCTGTCATTCGTGGATCTTTGACAGTCGTTACGAGTCGTCAGAAGCCCGAAAGTCTGACACCAGTCTTACCAAGGGGTATCGTATTACCCAGTTACTGGGTTGTGGAAGTCAGGTAGGCAGTCGCTCCATGTAAAATACTGGTATTCAGCTGCATCCGGTTAGACTGGAAGCCGACCCCAACATAGTTGGGAAAAGGCTAGGCAGATTGATTATTAGATTAGATTGTGCGTACGAACTTACATTTGAGGTTGGAGTGTATGGGAGAGCATGTTTTTCCACTACAATGTTAAGTTTGTTCTTGGGATAAATTCATCCCAATTACGGAACCCTTTATTACGCGTGGTTCGACACGCACTTAGCCGGTTTTTTATATCGTGTTTGTTAATTTTCATATAAGGCAATTATACCTTATGCACTTTACCCAGAACCGGATTTCAACAAAGCTCTTTAATTTTTCCAGGCACCCGAAGAGCTTCAGTTCAATACTCAATTTTTATCGGACTGGAAAGTTACATTTAGTTGATGAAATGTGTGTGTTGGCGTTTAGCGACGATCTCGAGTATTGGGGCGTGGACGAACTGTACCTGGAGTCGTGTTGCCAGCACAAGTACCACCAACGGAAGGAGCACGTGCACGAGGAGATGAGGAAGGAAGCCGAGAGCTTGCGACAGCGGGAGGAGGAGGAGTTCGGTCAGGGCACATGCGCTCAGTACCAGAAGTGGCTCTGGGACCTCCTCGAGAAACCGACCACCAGTATCGCAGCCAGGGTAACGTATCGCGACGTATTCAACAAAATAATAACATGTTACCGATATTATTAACCCTGCCACTCTAGCAAAGCTGCCGAGGATAGTGTAGTGTAAGGGTACTTAAGGGTTATAGAATATAGTATTTTTTTCTAAATCTAGTTAAATTTTAGATAGATGCTTTTGTGAATTGTAAGTTTTGAGTAAGGCTCTTGAAATGTCCATGTGCGCAAGATTTGTTTACTGGTAGATATTTGCAGAAGTAGTTTTTTTGTACAAGTTTTTTAAACATAACATTAAGGGCACCTATGAAATGATACTATCCTCACCTAAGTTCAGGTACACTAAGCACTGTAAGCACACTCACTAAGCATTGTCTACTGTATATTCATGAACATAAAACATTCTGTATCTAATGTCCACTTTCATTCCACCACTGTAAGACATCTTGTTTACACATACAAATATGAAATACTTAACGTATATACTGGTATACAAACACCTACTTCCTATATGGACCATCACAGAAGTTCATATGTAACCACCGTAAGGACTATTCTTGCTTGTAGCGCTCGGCGGCTATAGAACCGGGCCGTTAACAGATGTGGTCATCGTGTTCACGGGATTTTGTTTTGAAACTGGTTAGATATGAACTTCTTTGATAGTACATAAAAGGCTTGTTTCGTAATCCGTACACATTTCACTCTGCTACACTTAGTTTCAAGGATTTGACACTTTCAATACTGAGCTTTCATGAATAAATGCATTTAGGAAACAAGCTTGGTATAAGAGTTTATATTTATATGTGTTGTGTTGTGGTGCATGAATAACATCTATCGCTGGCTCCTCCTTCAGTGTCGCAACTCGCAAGTCAGTTTGTTTGTTGTCGTTTAATGGAATGTGGTGGTGTGTTCCATGTGAATGGTGTTTGTGATCGTAACCTTTGATCGCTTTTGTCGAATCGATATATGTATAGTGTTGTGTATATTGTTTTGTTTGAGCACCTTTCAGCTTATTTCGTAGCGTTACTATTCTACTTTCTATTTAAATTTCGACAACAGCGGTGCAACCTTGCGTATGTAAGTATAAAATTTATGTAGTATAAATATTCCTTCCCTTTTATTTTTTATATACGTAATATGCAAGTTATAAAATTTTAACATCTATGTTCTTTCTATCTACTTTATTCCACACGAAAGTTCAGCAAACACTGCTTAAGTGCATAAATGCATTGAATACTTATTTATGTATTATTAAGTATTTTTAACTCTACATATGTATTTATTAATTATTGTATAACTATAGTTCTACTCCATTATGTTTTAAATAAATTATGGAAACCGTTTTTTTTTGTTGTAAGATATAAGACACAGTGTTCTACAACACAAGACTCGGAATTTACATTTTCTGCAGAATTAGTTTTTGTATTGTGCTAACATTATTTTGTGATAACACTGATCGTGCAGTCATTTATTGTGTTGTGGTTTACAGAGAGCCGTCTTCGCCGTGACGGTCATAAATAATTAACGATTTGAAAAGGAGTTTTTCTCAACTCTATGTATTTATTAGTTGGTGAAAAATTAAGGATATTTATAAAATGACTCTTTTTATTTGTTATTGCTCCAATACTGTTAACTTTTCAAAGCTGCCAAAAGTATTTTATGCATACTATCAAGACAAATGTTTCAATTCACGGTTATCTTCAGGATTGTAAATAATATTTCATTACAATATATTTTATAAATGTTCACAGCCACGTCGAAAGTTCTCAATAGGGAACTTAATAAAAACAAAGCTTAATTGTTGTCGCAAAGTTGCAAATATGGGATGGGCTTACGCGATGTGACCAGCCGCCGCTGAGGCGGCGCACAGTGGCCGGCGTGCGGGGTGGCACGGGACGGCGCCGGCGCACGCCGGACGCGGCCCCCCCGGGGGTCCGGCGCGCGCCGCGCTGCGCCCGCGCCGCCTCCCACCATGGCGTGGCGCCGCCCGCCGGCGTCCACCCTTCCCCGCCTGTCCGCTCCCGGCTCCCGCTCGCCTCCCGCTCTACTCCTATCCTACTCCACCAGCGCTTCCGCTTCGTGATACTGATCCGACTAACCGAGCGATGCGAGCGATGGACGGACGAGCGTCTGCTTCGTGCCGCCTCCTGCTCTAGGCGCACATACCTACATAGTTTGAACTCGGACGCGCGTCCGTTCACCCACACTTTTTAATATAAATTACCTACTTATCTACACCGAAACCACACAACACTACTAACATAGTCACACGATTAGATGTTATTTCTACACCAAAATTTAAGATTACTATTAAGACATTTGTTATATACGATATTGGCTTTTACCGTTTGTCTGTAAATACATACCTAATGACATCTTACAAATATTTAAGTAGTATACTACCGATGTACAAACATGTAGGGAGAGTACTTCTGTATAAACACTGGCATATAACCTGTGCATATAACTGACCGATCTGACACAATGTGGCATACCAGTAGGTACCGAGGCTTAGTTGCACAGTGTGGCAGCGCGGTGGCGGCGAGCGCGGGTCCCTGAGGCCCGCCGCTCGCCGCTCACTGATGCGTGCTTGCAGGTCATTGCGGTCATCTCGATCCTCTTCATCGTGCTGTCCACGATAGGGCTCACTCTCAACACGATACCTCAGATGCAAGTGTACGACGACAAGGGCGCGCCCATGGATAACCCGCAGCTGGCCATGGTCGAGGCGGTGTGCATCACGTGGTTCACGCTCGAGTACGTGCTGCGGTTTAGTGCTTCGCCGGATAAATGGAAGTTCTTCAAGGGTGGACTGAACGTGATAGACTTACTGGCTATATTGCCTTATTTTGTATCCCTCTTCCTGCTCGAAACAAATAAGAACGCCACTGATCAGTTTCAAGACGTGCGGCGTGTTGTGCAAATTTTCCGTATCATGCGAATATTGCGCATCCTCAAACTCGCCCGACACTCGACCGGGCTGCAGTCGCTCGGGTTCACGCTCAGAAACTCCTATAAGGAGCTCGGATTGCTCATGTTGTTCCTTGCGATGGGAGTACTTATATTCTCCTCATTGGCATACTTCGCTGAGAAAGAAGAGCCGGGAACTAAATTTATTTCAATTCCGGAAACGTTTTGGTGGGCCGGCATCACCATGACCACAGTCGGATACGGTGACATTTACCCCACGACCCCGTTGGGCAAGGTCATCGGCTCAGTTTGCTGTATTTGCGGCGTGTTGGTAATTGCGTTACCCATCCCCATTATCGTCAACAATTTCGCCGAGTTTTACAAGAACCAGATGCGGCGCGAAAAGGCGCTCAAGCGACGAGAGGCGCTTGAACGCGCCAAGCGCGAGGGCTCCATCGTTTCCTTCCACCATATTAACTTGCGGGACGCGTTCGCCAAGAGCATGGACCTCATCGACGTCATCGTAGACACAGGTCAGTATCCCGTAGGCCACTCGCTTTGCCGCTTGTCCATGTCATCTGTCTCTCGCTCGGAATGCACGTTAACTCTATCTTTCACTGTGCACGCATGCCTTTCGTGCTCAAACAGTGTCTGTGTTTATTGGATGCAATGAATGTTGAATGTGTGCACGTCGCATCGATATGGCTCTCCGGACTCGCAGACATCTTGAAATCAAACCAAAAAGTTCACGATACATCGCAGCTACAGCTATGTTCACTCGTTGGTTGCGGCGAGGTGCACTCAGAGTGTTTTATTCCTTGTCTTCAGGTGACAAGTGCGTCCTCATTGAGGCGAGAGACGACGCCCGATGAGCATCTTGCCACTCTCACAGTGGTCACGCTCGACCCCTTTATATTAAGTCTGTTAATCGGGGTCGAGTTGCGTCGCGTGTAGCTAGCGATGTGCGACGAAGACTATAATCTAAGGTCGATTACATTGTCAGCGTAAGCCTACGCTTCTTAGAACTAACATTCCTCTTGTGTGGACTGTCTGATGTGTGTATCCGGAGGACGCTGGATTCTGTGTACTGTACTGTTCGTGTGGAATGTGTGTTGTGTAGTTAACGCCGTTATTTTTGTCATGTTTTAAATGTTCCTTCATACTATTAATAAATAAGCAAATATATACGGGGACAATAGTGAACCATATGGAATACGTCGCTACTCACAGTGGTATGTGTCTTCAGGACACAACTTGTCGCAGGCGGACGCCACTAGCCTGGAGGGCGAGGCCCCGGCCACCACCGGCTGCTACAAACAGTACGAACACTCCATCATCAATACGCTGCCCCAGAGTACTGACCCCAGCCAGGTAATAACACTAGCTCACAACCGTATGGGTACGTCCAACAATCATCTTGCCTATCGCAGGGTGAGTGCCAACACGCCTTTATTTAGTAGTCATTTTTCTGCCAAATACCTAATAATACTATTTAGTAATTGAGTTTTGCAATTTCACGACACAATCTGTTTTTGCTTCAGCAGATATCAGCAGTGCGCTAGAAGAGGGGGAGACAATATTCTTAATAATTTTCGCTTTAAGCTTTGGACGGACCCTTTTGAAGCTGTAGTCACATCGCAGCAATAAGCTTTCCGCTAACACTGTAGATAACAGTTTCAGAGCAGCCCTCAGAAAGAGCGTCGTTACTCGAACGAGGGGTTCGGCTCGCCGGAGAAACGCTTGCTCATAAATCCTGAGCCTACACCAGTAAGATATCACCTATGTTTACATTTTTGCTAACACTCGTTGCCGGACAATTAATCATTGTAGAACTCTAATAGTTGCCTGTTTGTCAAAGCCAAATTTAAAACGCATCACAGATTTAAGCTTCTAAGAACCGTCGGCGATCACCGATTACATTTCCGAATCATTACCCGACTTCATGTCTTCAAAGCGATACTTTCGTCGACGGTTTGGACTGACTCACTACTATTACTCTCTAACCTTAGGCTAGGAACGAGAATAACAATTTACTAATGATTTCTCTTTTTCTAGGAAAAGAAGATGGCTGACAAACAGCTTGACTTGGATCAGCTGCCTTCTGAGTTTGAATGTTGTTTTTGCACGTTCAAGGTACTAAGATACTAACGCATTCATGATTTTGTAGACGCCTCATTATTAATTACCTAATTATGAGATTTGTTTATTATTATTTGATGTATGTAATACTTTACTAATAACAATATTTCCATTTAGCATTAACCTGTAAGTATTTACTTACCTATTTATTATTTTAGATAAGTGTAATAATTTATTAACTGCCCATCCGCTGGTTTATAATTTCTTTCTTTCGGTTTAAATGTTTGCAGCTAATCATTTTATTAACATAGGACCCTTGAAGGTAAATTTTGTCAAACATACAATCGTTTCGACAACTTGGTAGGCAATTCCATTTTGATGGTGTCCAAAACTAAAATATAAAATCTTGGTCCTACAAAATCTGCAATACTGGAAGTGTCAATGCTCAGAAACGTGAGATTAAATGATATGCAATGCTAGTTTCTTCATAACGGAGTTAATAGTGCGTGTAACACTTTCATGTAGGGGTATAAGGAGTTCATTGACGCGGAGCAGCTGATGCCGATGTCGACGTCGGACCTACGGCAGCCGGTGTGCGTGGAACTGGCGTGCCTGGCGAGGCACCCCGCGCCCAGGGCGCTGCCTGAGGCCACGCCGAACAGCCTCGACAGCCCAGGTACTCATATACGGAACTCTACATAACCTCCCCATATTGTAAACAACAGGACAGTAAAATAACTCATTTTATAAAGCGTTAAGCTCAATGATTTTTAGTTCTCTGTTGTTTACAAGACGTGTTCATACTGTCTTTTTTAATTAAATAATAATTAGTTTTGTTTTAATGTATTTTTTTATGTGCAATCAACCCTTAGACGTAGAATCAGATCTTTTATTTGACACTATCTTATCCATTCGTTCACTGTTGTAACGTCGATGTCCTTTCGGCACACATTTATCCACCACTGTACTCTAACCATGCGTATGTATGATATGTGTATAGGAGCAGCATAGTGTGGTAGTGTGCGGCTCCATGTACGTATTATGTCTTACGTTACAGATACATTTGCATCATGCCTTACGCACCCTTTTCCTTCAGAGGGCGACATCGCATGCGAGAACGACTCATCAAACTTGTATGTGAATCCTCTGGACGGTAGCGGCAGTGGCGGCGCGGGTGGGGGTGGGGGCGGGGTGAATGCTGACTTTAATGGTGTGCGAAGGAGTGCATCAGGGGATGGAAGCGTGTTGTGTGCCAAAGGTTCACAGGGCGAAGGGTCGCCGCGAGGCTCGCGGGCTAGCCTTGCGGGCGCGGGCGTGGCGCCAACGGCGAGCGCGGCGCCCGTGGCGGGTGAGCGGCCGCTGGACGCGTCGCGGACCAGCCTGCCGCAGCCACTCGACGAGCCCCCCGCCGACGACGCCAAGCCCAAACACAGAAAGGCCCGCTTCCAACAGGTGAGCGATGGCGACCCGCAGCGCCGCTCACCGACTACACACAAATGGTTCGGTAGTGTGTCCGAATGTCCTCGTCTTCCCAACTTTGTCCGTCGTCATGTTTGCATGATGTAGACACAGTTTGACTAATACTTCAATGTGTTCTAACCGCATGAGTTGTTTGACTGCCTTCATGTTTTAACAATGCTTATTTCAATGGTCATGTGGGTAACGCGAACATGATCGTTTGTCCCACAGGACTGGAGGGAGGAAGAGAGGAAGCCGCCGAGAGGGATAGCTACGAGGATCATTAATCATCATATCCTTTTTGGTTCGTCTCATTTTAAATACGTAACTACCCACCACTATACCTACGTAAGCTTATATTTTAAAACGCAGAAAGGGCAATAAGTTAAACAGAAAACCTTTTAATAGAATTCAACCACTGTTGAGGTGCGCTACATACTGTCATACACTAAAGTTCTAAAATCCATACCGAAATAATAAAAAAATACGATTCCACAAACGAATAAACATTCCATGACAAACATGAGCTCAGTACACTGTTTGCTTTGCTTGTGCGGTCGGATAACACATTTTATAACTGTTTTACCAACCTGCTACCATATAGGATTTTATTTTTATAGAAACCTTTGGGATTTTGTAATCGAATCACAAATAGGTAGGTAGACCACTATCTCCATTAAACCCATCATTTGTGCTGTTTTACCGACTGAATAACGAAGCATTTGAAGTGTGGTTTGATAACTATCTAGTAACAATCTAATTGGTTTCGTTATATTCCACGATTATAAAACTATGGGTGGCGATGTCTCAGGGCCACTGCAACTGAGTTTGTTTGCACATTTTTATAAGTATTCAAATGAAGTAAGAGATTAAAAAAAAACAAAAAAAAAGGGCTTAATTTTGTCTAGAAGATTTAAGTAGGTACCTGCTAGATAAAGAAAACACGCCCCACACTCTACTTATAGGATGCCTAGCGCTACGCAACTTACAATATATTTTATACGCAAGACCCTGTCTTGTCTGAGGCGTCCGTGGTTTTGGACCCAACCGACCATCAACAGCCCTTATCTAGTGCCCAGAGAGCACTTACACTAATGACGGTCTTTTGTGAATGTGTGTAAATAGGTAAGAACGGCAACAAACGCGGCGGCGGCTGGCCGCTAGAGGGCGACTCTCGCTCGCGGTCCATCCTCAAGAACAAGGAGTCCCGAGGTACCGACAGCGAGCTGCTACTCCAGGAGACCACCTCGCTCGGTGCTAACGTAAGTGTACCACATACCGTAATATCTAACGCAGAACGAGAAAGGGATGGAGCTGTACAGGACGTTTCAAATTTGAAATTTGAAATTCAAATTCTGTTGGTTGTGTAGGTTGGTTGGTTGGGAGGCTACAGTTAACTGTAGTAGTAATTGATTGATTGATTTAATTTTTAAAGGTCTTTATAGACCAGAAAGGTTAGAAAGAGTAGAGTAGTCATTGGGGGTCCCATGGACAGCTGATCCCATTCACATACCGCTATGTTAAAGACGCTCACAATGATAATGTTTCAGGGTGATTCCGGCAGCGAGTCATCGCCTATTAGATTAAAAGACTTCAAGGGTCAGAACCACAAAGGAGGCGCCACTGAGAGAGACAACCTAGTCACGTAGTGTGTAGAGGGCGCTTCTTGCTTGACGCGACAGACGGGCGTCGCGACAGATGCGACAGAGCGCGGCACGTCCGACCCCTAGCGTAGACACGCGACACGGCACTCGCCCCGCCCCACACACGACGCGAACTTAATACTTAGAATGCAATAACATTAAAATTATATACAAATAATTTTAACATATCATTGGGCGATTGTGACTGCTTGTTGAATAGATTTTCATTTCGTAGAGTTATAAATATTGTAAAAAAATATTACTTATTGTAATAATCGTTCATTCCAATCGAAAAGTTGAAGAAACCTATTTGTTAAGTTTTTTTACGTGCAATTATTAATTGCTAATTCTAATGTAAGCGATATAGTTTGTACAGCATAGTTGATGAAAAATGAAGCAATTATTAAAATTAAACATTTTCTGAAATTGTTACGGATTGTTTCTCTTAAAACCTTTTGAAAACATTATTGGGTAAGTATGTAAACAAAAATACAATTTAGTCAACAATGATATTTATTTGGAAGCTAAAATCTTTTCCTATTTTAGAGTATTAAACATAGAATTATAACGTAAAATTTCCATTTAACATTAGGAACGTGCTATATTATAGAAAAAGGACAATTTAATACACAATGTCGACCTTATTACAATTTTGCAAAACTTTAGAAAATAATTCGAAATAATTATCTAACTGATGATAATATCACAAATTACAAAACGTCTCTCACAAATTACAAATCAACTAACATGACTGCTTTTGGAATTTATACAAATAATTTAAAAATGGTCCAAATAGTAATACTTAATTTTCACATTAACGATAAACATTAATTGTATTAATACTTAATTAAAAAAGAATAAAACATCGACCGTATGAGTGATAACTGATAACAAAACTAAGATATCAAAATACTTTGGTTCATGTGAGTAAATTAATAAAACTACGTAAACTGGTTTGACTGAATGCAGAAATAAATTGTTCTGAAGTGCCCAAAATATACACGATTGACAGACAGCTAATTTAGTTAAACCATTTATCGGCTACATAGTGTAAATTTCATTAAAAGCTTTGAGAGAAAAGGCCTCTCTAAGGCTTACCAATTATAGTAATCAACGCCATGTATCGGAGAGACTGTTCAGCTTTATTTTTAGTTATTAGTTCCACACGTTTATAAATTGTATTAAAAGAAAAGAACAATGGAAAAATTTGTATGGACCCCGTCCCCAGCAGTGTAGCACTCTGGGCCATGTGTGAAGAAATAGATGTTATTCTGAGTAACAATTTACTGAAAGAAAGTATGATAGAATGAATGTAAGAATGTGGCAAACAATATTTTTTCTTCATTATTTTTATATTAGACTGCTCTTTATGATTACCATTTTATGATTATTATCATGTTCTTATATACGTGTTGTATACGTATGGTTCAGTATAGTAATAATCAGTATGGTTGTAGAAATAAATGCTTTTAAAAATGATATTTTTATAATTTACGCCATTCGCAGCGCTCTGGTTGGAAATGTTTTATAGGCACGAGTCAAAGGGGCTCGCGGACTCTTCGACATCCTCCATAGTAGATAGTTCGAAAACAAGTGACTGATACTGATTCTCGGTTGTAATTATTATTTATTTAAGCTCAACAAAATAATTCTTAATAAAAATAATTTATTGTCTTTCTATCTTTATTAATGAATAACTTCTTTCCCTTATTTTTCACACATTTACTGCCATATAATAAAATTATGTATTTTTAACGCTCTTTCATTTGATATATGAGAAAAGGTGCTTCAAGGGTCCCCGGGGACGCTTTTTCCCAATGTTCTTTATAAACTGAACACACTTGTATATATCTTACTGTAATACTTCACAAGACTAGGAGACATGAAATAAAGAATACGACAGCCTTCTTTTGATAATATTAATTGTAAATTCGTCTTATTCGTAATCTGTACAATGCCTATTTATAATAATTCGATAAAAACTATTTACATAAATTACTAGTCCTTTTAATTTACAGTAACCTAAAGAAGTTTCTATGGTATTGTGTAGTATTAGAGTATTATATTATACACTACAGAAGCGCTAACATGGACGTACTCTCCGGGCCACAAACAGATATCAGCATTATTATTACGTATTCAGACCATGCTTTATTTCATAATAAAAATAAATTGAAGGCACATTATAATTATTATTTAGGTATTTGCACTTATAATGGTTCCCTCCCATAAAACGGCTCGGGACGTAACAATTGGATAAACAAAACTGTTTATTATACTGACTGATTGACATTACAGACTGTTTTAACCTTGCTGCTACAGTATCATGTGACTCCGCGAAAATGTCAAAGGTCTGATAATATCAAAAGCAATTAACCATGACTGCACCGAGTAGGCACTTCCCTACTTATGTCATAATAACATGCTCTTATCAACAAGTTGTATGTATGCTTACTTTATCCTCTGATTGCTACTGAGATCTGAATCCACCAAATACGAATGGACACTGATAACTGTTTCGCCCTCATTGGCTATCTCTCCGTTCTACATTCGCCTTGCTCTCGTATAGCCGATACAGGTATTGCTCATAAATAATAATGTTATTGTTACAATATTATTGTTTATCCGTACATTATGTCTTACATTGAACACACAGGCACCTTACTTTAGTAATCTTGGCAGTATATCATGGCACGTGACACTTTGTTGTATTTCTGTAGCATTCGATGCCGTCCTTAATACTCAAACAAACGCAACTATTTTAAACCAAATTATATTCTCGTGTATAAATGTTCAATTCTTTGTTCGTATAATATGAAAATACAATGAATTATTAAATTTAAAGCTTTGAGTAATAAAAATATCACAAATAACTTTGTCAGTTTAATATATTTATGAAGCCAAATTGACACTCCCTTGGGATACAATGTTTGTTCGAGTTTGTTCATGTTTGGTGTTTCTCCTTTTATTCTAGTACGTATAATATAAAAATATGCACAGCGATCGTGTTATTAATTGTTGTGCAAAAATACTTTTATCAAATTTGGCTTCACGTCAATGTATAAAAACAATAAACAGTGCTCTCTATAAATAATCCATAACTTAGTGATATTTCATAAATTCTCTCGTTCAATCACTGCTTACACACTGCACTTCTACGTTTGTGGAAGTTTCTGAAAACGTAGCAAAATTGTAAACCAAATCAATAAAGTTTTCCAATTATCATGATGAGACATATCTCACGGAATGCGTAGAGTTAGAAACACAATTGCAAAATATTTTAACTTAACAACTACAATAGTAAAATTAATAACAATTCCTTTCACAAAGTGCCAGTTCTTTTCCTGTTACATCTAAGGAAAATAAATCATCAGGTGAGTATATTTGTTCGACGGACGTATTCAACCACAATTAAACATGCTTTGAAGAATGACAAAGTAAATCTAGATTAAGAACTACCGAAGTTATTGCGTATTACTAGCTTGTTAGAAGTTACTGTATTGCTGAACATTGAACCTGCGGATGTGTACACATCACATACGACCACGTGGCAAACACATGCCAGACGCAGCCAGTCGTATACGTCATCGCAAATACAATTTTCTGGACTAGGTATTTACATAGGAATCAATTCGAACACCAGACTGACGAAATCACTGAACTGAAGCACGAGCTCGATGGTGAGCTATCACACACGGGATATACAGTGCACGTGAACACGTTAGTATCTGTGGGGCGCGGGGCCGGGGGGGCCACTACCTGTGCCAGGCTATGGTGAGCGCGGTGCGCAGCTTGCCCCACAGCCAGGGGTACAGGCCGCCGCCGCGCCAGGCCGCGCGCGCCACGTACTTCACGTAGTCCACGAGCCCCCACGGCGCGTGCCCGCCGTTCACGTAGTACACGTACGTGAACCCGTCCTTACAGCGCCCCTTGATGGAGTAGTAGTACGGCAGAAACGAGTGGAGACGGAATCTACGAAACAAAACATTTACAAGTTATATTAAACTCCGCTTATTTATGGTCTGGTGTGCGAATATTGGGCGATTTGCCCAGGTCCGATTCGTAGATTGGGAAAAGTAGCAGCCAGTGATTGGACATGGAAATAAACTGTCACACCCGTCTTTTAGTCTACTCCTTCGGAATGAAGAGCCGTGAAGCGATTTATTTATTTCGCTGTCTTGTAAACGACCTCTTTAGTCATTCGATTTTATCTGGTTTACATTCATTGAAATTACATCATATAACATTCGCAAGTAATTTTCATTACTATACAGGTCAAGGGAAAAATAACCTAAAGATTTACCAGATAAGATAAATAAATATACGAACATGCTTATAGATAAAACGGAAACGTTTAAAAAGAGAGATATATACATATATGGTGAGAATAATATTATACTTGAGATAACGTAGGTACTCGACTCGCAACAACGAAATAACCATTTCCTACGTACAAATTGTTTATTTATCTTTGCGAAATCTTGTGTACTTCTCTGCCAAAGAATGCATGAATGCAGTAGATACTTAGATACAAGGTGAGTTCAATTGAGAAAGTATGCACGTACAATTTACTGCATAAGTATTTATTTCTAAATTATCTACAGGAGCTAATTATGTATTCGACGCTCACAATATTTGAAAATGAACAATAGTTTAAGAAAAAGAAAACTGTTTAGATATTGTACAATTATCAGTACTAGTGGTCGCCCGGAGGTCAAAATTCGACCATAATTCATTAAAATTTTAAGTTGTATAGTGCACACGGTGACACGGCTACACATCAAGTTTCCAGTATATGCTAACCTCGCATTGTACGAAAATCCTATACAATGCAAGATCAGCATAAACTGGAAATGTATAGCTTGATATGTAGCGGTGTACAATGTAATGTATACTAATTCCATGCTGCCATGTCATGAGTCTAAGGTAGCCATCTTGTGTCAAACGCATGGTAGTGTGTGTAATGTTTTTTTTATTAATTTAATTTATTTCTAATCTATATTATATAAAAATATTAGCTTTTTGCACTCCTTCTCCATATAAACTTTAACTGTGCCAAATTTCATACTCCTGCGTCCGCGTAATTTTCGTAAAAAGGGGTACAAAGTTTTTGCTTCACGTATAATATACCTAATAATAATTTATCAGTCTCAATAATCGCATAATATGTGACACATGTTTACGTTCTTACGTGCTTGTTGAATTACTGATTTTTGTAACATGAAAATAATAAATGATTATTCATTTATTGACCTGCTTACTAATAAAGAACAAATGAACATTATAAATGGATGTATCCGAAAATGAATTAACGGAAGGTATTTCCTTCCCTAGTCGGTGTATGTAATCTGCGTTCGCAATTTTGGTTTCCAAACATGTAAACAGACTTTTTGAAAAAAATACTTTAATACTTACTCATAAAGTTCAGTTTGCGCTACAACTTCAACCATTTTTTTTATGAATTTTCACTAGTACTAGTCAGTTTAAAATCATCTTAATTTATACTCGCATAAAGTTGATATTAGTTTAAGTGGAAATTACATCAATTGGAAACAAGGATTTGAACCGTAGCCGCGTAGGTACCTAATGTTATTGGAAGAGAAACGTTTAATGGTCGGTTGCGTGCGATCCTTCAATAATTTAAGGTTAAATAGGGTTAATTAGATTAAAAATATGCACTTACTTACAGTAACAAAAGTAAACCATACGTTACTATGCCACATAATTATATTTGTAAGTAGCATAAGAGTTTTAACGCTAACAAACCGTCATGCTCTTAAGAATTATTTAGCAAGAAGAAGCAAGCTGCAAAAGTAAGAAAGAAAGAAAAATAGATTTAATTAGCAATCAGAAAAATAAAACAAAATAGACGATCTACATATTATTATATAATCACGAGCATAAAACAGAAATAGGCCGCAGCTGCACGTCATAGTAACTGTGACAAGAAGGCTTCCCCGCAGCATGATGCTGTGGTAATATGGGGGACCCAAAGCATAGCGCTGATTGTTAGTGGTCACCCGAAAAAGACCCAAGAAATAAATCAATAAGTGGTCGGTATTAGATTTGGAAAATAGTCATGCATAGTTAGAAACTCACAATTTATTGATTTTGATATTTTTGCGCTGTCGCAATTTAAATTTAAAAGAATGGTTTCACAATCTCTTACAAGTTGCTTATAAGACGGATGCTCTTGTCATCCGCTTCCTTCGATTCGTCGTTAGAGAGTGGTTTTTTTTTTCTAAATGTGCTTCTTTTTTTTTTCCTACGCAATCACTGCATACGTTCGTTTTCATACCGATGTCACTTCATTCGTGGACAATAGTGTGGGTTATACGTTTTTTCGACTGTACTTTTTGTAAATGTGAACGTTTTTTAAGTACGAGAATTGGCCTTCTGACATCTTGGCTGACAGTACGTACCAACCTCTCGGAAAATGGGTTGGTACCATCTGACGGCCAACTCTAGCACCGCGCTCATTGGTCAAATCGCATCCTGTTACACACTTCCGTGACTTCCGTCCCTTTTCACGAAATCATTCCCATAGATTGCAGGAAAGCGAGAGGGAAGATGTTACACATTAAAAATATCCGACGGAAAATAAAAAGATCATTATTATTATTTACGTTGTTATAAAAGAAACGTTGAACTATTGGGCAAGTTCCATGGCTATTCGAGCGCAATAGTCTATTACATAACTTATTTTAACTACAATCTGATAATTTTAGATAAGATATGTTTCCGCAGACTAGGTTTTTGGATTTATCATTATTTGTGTCACTGAGCACTATTAGAACTGTGACGTATTATTGAGAATGATCTGTCTTCAAGTACCAGTGCAATTTGCCTAACTGAAATAAGTTCTTAGAGCTGCCGCATTATTCTATCTTTTCATAGTTTTCATGAAGTTAAGTTTGTTTTCATTGCTAGAAATATAATATATATAATAATCACGGATTGTTGGAATATCTGCATGAAGGGATAGTTGAAGACATTTCTAACGTTAAACAATATTTATTCATTTAAACTTAACGTTACAGTAGTGGTATTAATGCCACAAGGTATTCAATTTAATTAGGTATCGATTGTTCTGCTATATTTTAACCGAGAAATATGAATCCGTATGAAGATAAATAAACAGATAAATATTATAACAGTCTGTCGATCTTCGAACTATTTGTAAGTCGATACAAAATGGGGCATATCTCAGATTTTTAGTAAAGATAAAATTATGAGATTGTCGTATTACACACGAGTGTTTGTTGTGGACCTTAAGTAACTGTGATAAAAGTCAAGAGACGCGTCATCATGACATTCAACATCTGTGAGGATGAGTACACTTGAACACTTCTTAGGTATTTATCATGAAAACAGACATTACAATTGAATGAAAACGATTATTTTTCTGGATTAAATCGGGCAGAAAAATCTAATATAACAAACTAGTTTGTAGGTAACATTATGAAGCGTGTGTTTTAAGTTAGCAATATTTTTGGTGGCATGCATTAAAAAAGCCTCTACGAATGACACAATGCATGTTTGGCGCACCTAGGCTAGTAATCCTTATCTTTTCCTATGACCTATTGTCGGACAGGCCGTGATACTAAAGAAGAATTAGATAATATTATTTGCTTGTTCTTAAAATAATGGTATGAGACGTGGTTTGATCAAAGGATTATAAAAAATACAGCCAGCTACTCCACTCACCTTCTATGTTCATAAAAAAGTATAGCTTCTGTGTTGGTGGTGAGTACGTGCAAGAATATAGCCTTGACGCGGTGCTCATGAGGCGGCTGCGGCATCGGCCCCGCCAAGTGGTTGATGAGCACGTCCAGCAGCATCGTTGCCACGCCCGAGCGCCGGAACGAGCGCGTCACTCCTGGAGCGAGACACACGATACCCTTACATGATGCCCATTGATCGAAGTTTTGCAATGTCATAAACATAAGTGGGGATTAGGTGTACAGGTCATTTGTCACACCCCATATATTTATAGCTTAATTATCCCACTAATTGATAATGTAATTACAAGTAAAACAAAAATATACATAGAATACTGATAGTGTTAGATTGATGTAGAACTTCAAATCTCTACTGCTTGTTAATGCAATTAGTGGTATTTACTGTAACATAATTAGTTAGGAAGTATGAGTCATTGTTGTTTACTAATCTATTGTGTTATGCAATAAAGGAGCTGCAAAAACATTTACAAAACAAAAAAATACCTAAAGACAGTATGTAAGCAACAAGTGTTTCCTTTGAGGCGAACCATCTTGAAAGTATTCCTCGGTCCTCTGCATTCAGTTTTAAGTAAGGCTTTATTTCGGCCACAATAAGGCCTATAATCTCACTTTTGTGCACTGCAGCTAGGGCAAAAAACCGCTCTGAAGAAGTTATGTCCTCATACCATGATTGAGGGTATTCTATCGGAAACCAATCTCTGCAGAGAGATCTCACCTGAAAAATGGTAACAATACATTGCTTCATGTTGGCATCATTAGTAAAAGATCATTTTTCGTAGTAATGTGGTAAAACTAAAGATTTATTAGTGTCAGAGTACAATTGAAGGTCTGATCTAATAATGTGGCAGCAAAGAGTTATTTCAAATGTACAAATGGTGAGTTTCCCAACCTTGTTGAAGTTTGTGAGAATTTTACAAGCTGCTGAATTATGAATACAATCATGTCATTAGAAAACTGTGACCTCAAAACACAGTGACTAAAATAATGTGATGATAAATTCCCATAATGATAATTCATTATGGGATTTTATCATCACATTATTTCATGTCTAATACTAATGTATTAGACATGAAAGACTACATAACAGAGAAATAATTGTTTTTAAGTTCTGACTGCAATAAATAATGTATGTTAGCATAAATTAAGTTACTGAAATTTTAATCAACTTCAATTATTTAGCAATACACTAATATAATGATTCATGTTGGTTGCTCATCGAACGTATTACTCATACGGATTAACCCATGAGAAAAAACAATATTTGCAATAGAATAACATTATTCTACCTGTATATATTTAGCTTTGAAATAAATGAAACAGTTTATACGTAAATTACTTTGATCCAAAAACACAATTATTTAATTAAACTATACCTTTGATTTACAAGTTTGTATACTTGCAAAACATGTTATGAAACTCCTGTAAACAGTGTTAATAAGCAGGATACACACAAAAGTACTATGACCTAAATTAGCTTGTCTCCATGTACTCACAGGGTCAAAAATATTATTTTGGTCATGTCAGGTGTCGTGTTAATTAATACTAACCTCCTCTAGGTCATCAGGGCACAAGAAACGCAACTGAATATCTTTTAGAGAGCATTTTGCATCCTTCGACGACTTCTCAATAATTACTTGGAAGCCTTCAGAAAGGTACCTGGAATAAAAACATTCACAACTAGAACTTATTATACTTTGAATCAGAACTTGTATAGTTTCCCTAAACAAGAAATAATTTAGCGGCAATCATTTATATAAGGTTTGAAGTAAGAATTATTAACCCTTGGACCAAATGATACCATAACCATTGATTCTAAAATCTGTTAACTACATTATAAACACGCCTAGTGCAACAGTACACAATGATTGCATTTGAATCTCAAAACAAATATAGAGTACCTACCTTGCCTGCTCAATTGAAAAATTTATCCAATTTAAAGAGTTCAAGGAAGACAATACAAGCACACAAACAACTACGAAACACGATTAATTGAATCCCGATAAATAAATAGGAAGGGTCAATTGAACTTACCAGCTGAACCCAGCCATTCGGTAAATCGGCCATTAATACTATCACTCAATAATCTTCATGAGTAAACATGTTATCACTTCCAAAAACTTTTATAATATTGCAATAAGTGAGAACTTTAATCACAAACCCGATAACATTTTCCTTTTGACTAAATAAATTCGATTTGTCAAATTGTCAATTGACAACTTTGACAACCCAAAGATTTGACAGGTTAGTTAATTCTGCAATAATTTGTCTTATCAAAAAGATGTAAATATTTTGTTTCAATTATATAATCACAGAAACCATTTGATAATATTTTGTTTACATGGAACCATATTATTTTGTTGGACTTAGTAGAAGAATTGAAATAGAATTATGTTATATGTGCTGTTATTAACGGAACTGAAACCTGAAACGCTGCAGATTATCAGAACTACCAACCAAATAGCAAAATATTTTATTGAAATGGCAACATTTTTATTATCCGCCTCGGCGCTCAAAAAAAAAACTTGTTGACTTGTTGTTGTATCGTAACATGTTTAGATCGTATCGTATTATAGTACCGTAGTAGTTAATAAATAATCTTACACGGTTCTATGACACTTAGAACACTTTTGACTTAGGTTTTTTAGAAGAACAACGCAGTGAAACGATTTTTTGCATTGAAGGCACCTACTTTCTATTTAAAGAGGATAGATTATTTATTTATTTATTATTTTTATTTTAATGTAGCTACTAAGACACAGATATTGGGTCTTTATTTATTTTAGTTTCTCTTTCACAACACACCACACACACTGATCTAAGTGACAACATTTATTTGATTTTGTGAGTTTTTTACTACTTACCTTTAATTTATTCTGTTAATTTAATTTATTACAACGGACACACACTTCCCTGTCTTCATTATTCTAGCATACGGCACTTGTGGGTAGAGATGTGCCGAGTCAGGCTGACTCGAGTACTGACTCGAGTACCTAGTAAGTACTCACATACTCGAGTACTCAAAATATAGGATTTAAATCCACAGTACTCGGATACAGGACTCGAGTACTTACAGTATTCGAATACCAAGTCGCGTATTTTAATCGCAATCTTGTACCTCCACGCATAAAGTCGAACTTTGCATGCTTACGATTCGCGTAACTTACTGAGTGAAGCTAGTCACGAGTGTCGCGCGTGACAAGTTAAAAAAATAAGTTTGTTTCGCTTTAATTGTTTCTAAAAATTACAGTGTGTTCACTATTAATTCCAAAAAATATAAAATATAAATATAAATTCCTACTAAGATTGAATTTTCTTACTAAATGACTCAATAAAAGTACATAATATTTAATTAATAAATGCAAAGTTTACTGTCAGAGTACTAAATAAAAAAAAGACTGATTATATTGATGACTGATTAGATTAAAAAGACTGATTATACCATAATAATGTTATTATTTACTTACTGTCCTATCGTCATATAATACTTATGAACCGAAAGCAAGCTTCCGAGAACAAATAAAAAAGTACTCGAGTCTACCAAAGTACTCGAATACTCATGCTGGTACTCGAGTACCTATCCGAGTTCCGTGACTCGAATCCTGATTCGATTCCTTTTTCAACGAGTACCAAAATACTCGAATACCAAAAATAGCCGACTCGGCACATCACTACTTGTGGGTTGCAGCTGAAAATCAGCGTCAGGTGGTACACTTTGTGTTGCCATCTGACATTTATGCTGAGCTGAGGCCCTATTGGCATTATAATCATTGTTTTTTGTATTTTTTTAGATTTAAAGTGTATTTTTCTACTGTTTGTTGTTGTTTTCCAATAAACGCATTTTTCTTTCTTTCTTACTTACGTAATTATCATTGACTCATTAAAAATCGGGTTCAGCTTCAGCTCCTAGTCTAGTCAGATTTGCTGCCTGATGTGCCTGCTATACAAACTGTATTAGATGATGCCAACCTCTGACTAGTATATAGTTATCTGTGATGCCAACTCCTGGTTTCAGTTGCAAGCGGAAGTTGGTAGATCAATTAATCTGTGAGTAGGTTTAATTTAGCCATAACAAGTTAGTTTGATATTTTTGTGTAGGTACATAGCTACTCGTACATCTGAAAGATATGCCTTTATACTTATTTAGTTAAAAGTGCAGGAAAATACTTACTTAAGTAGTAGGTATATTGTTCTTTCATCATCATCAGCATATAATAGCAGTCCATTGCTAGACAAAGACTTCTCCAAAGGCATGCCATTTTTGTCTCGATCCTCAGCCAGTTCTCATCTGTTTGCTACCAGCCACCTTGCGAAGATGGTCGCACCAACTGGCTTGCTACTTTGATTTGAAACTTTAATTAGGTAGTTCTCTTTTCGAAGTGTTGCGTGCTTCTACTTCTTTTCGTGTGGTTAGTGACTAACTTGGTATCAGAGTTTTAAATCCACCCATGGGCCTCTGACTTGGCTTCACATGCCGTCGAGTTATATTTCTTAGGTTTCCTCACGATGTTTTCCTTCACCGTTTTTGAAGTAGGTGATAATTATACTTACAATACGGACATGAATCCGAAAAGTCAGAGGTTACTTGGGTTCGAACTCGATACCTATAACTTGGCAGTCCGACGGTCACAGACACCACTAGGCTGTCACTGGTATGCTTGCTAATATTACCTATGTTTAATGACCCTACCTAGGTGGACAAAACTCAGTAGGTACCTAGGTAAGTACTTTTAAAAGAGCACATTTCGTGTAAAGATTTTAAAAGATCTATAGAGTGCGAGTCCCTAGTCCCTGGGCTACTAAGTACCTAACTTTAATAATATGTTTAGCAATCAAAACCATACGTAGAGATCTCTCTAGTGTAAATAATTGACCGGAATGTTTCCACATGTGCTAGCATCAGCGGGTACTTACATTGTATTGTAGGATTTGATTCCTCGATGTTCACCAGACGCCGTGGTATCGCCTTACACTGAGCAGTGAGCGTGCCACAGATGGACTATGTTCACACGAAATGTCGCTCGATGAATCCACTTGAGTTGGACTGTTTAGTTTTATACTGTGGCGGAATGCTTAAAATGCTTTGCTACTTTCCAACTTGAGTCAGACCAATAGGTAGGTACATTCAGCAGTAAGCTGCATTTAGAAACATGTTTTCAAGCTTGAACATTTTCTTCTTCAATTGGATTTTAATATCTGAACATAGTAATGGTATTTTTGATTTTGTCATGAGTTAAATGCCGTTAGGGCCAAACCGATAGAGCTAGAACTACGATCTGTTGCAGCCGATGAATCATACTTAGATAGTACCTACTTACTTAATTTGTTGACGATCGGTTTAACTTCACTTTTTATCAAAAGTTTCTGAGATCACTGTTTTGTGTTAATGTGGTGGTAATCCGCACGACGGATAAGAACAAAAAACATACAAGATTAAAGCGTAAAATTGAGCATGCTGCTCTCCGCCTCTGTAATTAATATCTTATGTGTTGGCGCACAAAAAGTGTGTTAGTCAAAGTATAGGGTATCATCGTCCGTCAGTCGGCCCATGTGTATCGTATGTGTAACGCAAGCCGCCGCCGTGCGCACGCGCCTCGCGCTTCATTTGCACTCAATCTTAATATTGCAGCCTCGATGCACCATTACAAATTCATAACAACCTTTTTGTACAATGTTTTTGTTTCTGTGGAAGCTTGAAATCTCGGAACTGTAACATTAGTCATGCGATGATAAATTAACAATGTTAATCGATATGGGCCTGTTGACATGTTGCTAGAGTTTATACAATTAGAATATTAAATAAGTAGGTACCAACATGCATAAGCGTACCCAAGGGGGAGAGACAGGGATGGCAGCAGCCCCCCCCTGGAATTTGTATGCCTAAGTACCTACTACTGTCGATAAAAGTTATGTTACGTTAAGACTTACTTTACAATTACAATATATTATGCATTAATTTTAGAAAAAAACGTGCTGCGCGGCTGTTCGTGTTGTATGATGCAAAATACGCGAACGCAGCAAGCAAGTGAGCATAAAGTTTATTTATTTGACAACCTATATAGCAGGATCTCTTGCGGGTTTTCCAATACACACTACATACACCTACCTCATGTGTCGCGTAGTAGTAGTACCTAGTGTAGGCTAAAACAAGTATAGGGACCCGGAGTAAAAAAATCAGTGCTGCCCCCCCTCCCCCCCTCCGACCAAAATTCAAAAGTCATTTATTCAAACTAGGCTGAGAATCAGCACTTTTCGAACGTCAAAATTACATAAGACAGTCGCCCAAAACGCCCACCCTTCACCAAACCCTTGGCCAAAAGCTGGGTACGCCCATGCCAACATGTCACCATGGCTTTATAATTTGCATTGACATTATTCAATACGGATAGCAAATGGATGCAAGTCCATCGATGACTCCAAGCTTATCGGCAGTCGGTAACATCATAAACTCCGCCTGCGATAAATCAGCCTTATTTCTCATAAATTCTCTTAAAGTATCATAATTACATAATTTGCCGATATGTTTATTGGCCTCATTAGTGTCGGTCGCGAAAAATGTGAGAGTGATAAGATAGGGGTGAGAACAAGAGAGGCGTTGTGCGCCGGGGCGGGCGCGAGTCGCGACCCGGCCGGCGCGCGGCGGCCTGCGCGTGCGCCGGAAGCGGCGGGCGGGTAGGGGTCGCCGCCTATCGTGCGCATCGCCCGACATCGTCCGAGGACCTGTAGGCACGGCCAACAGTTCTCAGAAATGTCAACCATTACAGTGAATTAATAGCAGAGAGATAGCTACTTTTTTGGGACAGCAACAAAGAAATATACCTAGCTGTGATCAAACAAAGCTTTATAAGTATGGACTTGTGCTCTAAACAGTACTTGGGTTCTTCATATAGTCATCACAGCCAATTATTTTCTCAAAAGGTACCTGTATTGTAAATTCATCGACTGCATACGGTTATCATTCAGGCCATTTAAAAAGTTACCTATAAAATTAAAACTGTATTGTCTAGGTAGAAAAAGGATTTCATACAAACTCAGACTATTAGTGTCCGTAGAACATGGTAAAATATATTTATTAAACAACATTATTGTTATGAACTACAAATAATAAATCACAACAATAACTTATCAGATATCATAGTCGCTATTTATACGTATACTTAATTTAGTAACTTATCCTTACTAACTATCTACTTAACTTATAAGCTTTGGAACTTGAGGAATTTCGTAAAGTACCAAACTAATTTGTAACATACCTACATAAAAGTATTTTAATTTACACAAAAAGAATATGGTAGCCCTGGTGAATCCTTTCGCACTATAGGTACTACGGGTAGTACGAAAAAGTTGATAGAAAGGGTCATTAATATTTCAGAGTTTTTGTTTCTTATGTACCTATATCTGAACTAGTTTCTTACATAGGTATTCCTGTCACTGCAAACTTTCAGAGATAAGTTACCATATCTCGCTACATGGCGTAGTTAGCCAAAAATATGTCTTTGTGATCTCATTCAGATACAAAAGGCTGATAGTCATGCTTATTTTTCAAAATGATGTTCATAACCCTTAGGCAACTAATATCGTACCTACTGACTTTAATAAGCGACTTTTTACTACTTTCAGAAAAATATCAACTTCTTTTTCCTCTTTTATTTTCAGGGTTTTCATTACAGCATCGAAAATAATTTCCATAATCATTGATTCTATTATCATCATGGTAAGTATACCTATCACTTAAGCTTAGAACATTATGATATTTATCCATGTGGACAGCATGAGATTTTGGACTGATATATTTAACAAAAAATAATAATTTACGCAAACTTTAACCTAATAAATATTTATTCAGCTTACACAAATCAAACGCACGTGCGCGCCGTTTCGCATAGCATGTACATGTCTAATCAATTATATTTACAACATCTACGCGACCTATTTTTATAAGTTACAAAAAAACATGAGCGGCGATAAAATACTCCGATCTTTTGATAAAGCTTATTGATATTACTAAAAGTCTTTGAAACACCAACACGCAATCACGACACTGTTTTAAAACTAGATTTACGTTTATATTTTTTAGGGGTGTCCCGTGTAGTGTTGCCAGTCTGCACACGAAGGTTGAAGGTGGGGTACGTACAGAGGCGGAGATGCGTAGTGGAGGCTGTGGGCGGCGTGCCGCGGTTGTAGCTCGTGGTAGTCCGACATCGTGCCTGGCTTTAAGTATTGCTCTAACTCGGCGTTGTCCGGCGGGCCGTCGGCCAGCAGTGCCGGGGAGATGTCGGGCATGCCGGCGAAGTCGATCTGATCCCTCTCTGGTGATGGCTCTCTCTTCGTCCGGACTGCTGACGTCGGCTGAGGTTTGCGACGTCGAGGTTGGTACTTGTAATCTGGGTATTCCTTCTTGTGCTGCGTCCGGAGTTTATCAGCTTCTTTGATGAAGGGCAACTTCTCGTCTTCACTCAAACTTCTGTAAAGGAAGATATCGGTTATTTGAAATCGAGTTGACTTTCATAGAAATGAGAATTCGAAATTGCTGAGTCAGTGCGGTTTTTTGTGAGGCGTATCTTCACAAAACTATTTCCAGATGCAGCGCGTCACTACTAATGTACCGTGAGCCCTTTTCAACGCACACCACTTAACTTGTTTTGTTGGTACACATTCCATACAAAGTATGATAGGTAATTTATGAGCTTTCGATAGGTATTCCAATTAAAAGTTAATTCAATCGATCAATTAATTAATTAAACGTCAAGTTTTTAAGTAAGTAGATAGATATCTTCTTAAGTAGGTAGTTAAACAAAATCTAATTTTGTTTCGTACATGTGTTGACCTTAGCCAAAAGAGAAATGCCACTACATCAAATGTGATTATCCACGAGCTTTCGTTCCTAAAGTTTTTGTTGTTAATTTAACATTCAATTTCACGAAATATATTAAGGTAATCGAGCACATCTCTACAACCTTTGACCTTGCTAATCTACTTGATCGAGATCTGCATCTCGAGAGGTGAGCTCGATGACAGTGTAAGAGAGCCCACCAATCACAACAGCAATCAGGCTCACTTCACCGACTGTTTTCTTTGATGATTCGAGAGTTTACTCCATAGGTAAGAGTATAAAAAAGACGTAGAGCGCTACGGTCCGGGCCGGCGCCGGGCGGCGGCCGGACGGCAATCATGAATGCGCGTCATATTGAAACATGGCCAAAAAGTGCGTAAACAGTAAAACAAAAGGTATTTGATGAAAAGTAAGACGAAAAATGCATCGCATGAAATTATGAATGATTCTGATAGGGCCAAATAATATAATTTCATATCTACTTGTAGTTTACTTGGCTAGAATTTATCAGTGCTATATCTTATTCATATTCATAGGCATGTCATTCTCGTCATCGTAGCACCGGAGAGCGCACAGTGCGCGGGTGGCCCACGACAAGTTGCTTTTACGATCGTTGAGCAGTAGGTACTTAGTGCTTATTTGATCCCAATGGTCGGAAATAGTACTTGCTTCAAAGAATTCGCATCGTCATGCTGCATGCAAGCGGGTATGTGAGAAAAAAATTTAGATTTGGTGGTTGCTACGGACTTACTACGAAATTATTTCGTAGACTTACAGGTATATTTTTATCGGGTGTCCACATTCTGTACTAATTAATTACCAATTTCATAATTCAGAATAGAACATAACTACCCATTTTCTTGCAGGGCTTGGCAGTAAATTTAATATATTAATATTTAATATAAGCCCTGCAAGAAAATAGTAATAGTCGTGGACTTTTAGGGTACGCTAGTCAGTCGGTCATTCTTCCATACACACGTAGTATGGTGATTACTCGTCTGTTTGACTGTGTACGTTCAAAACAAAAATGTATATCAATATATCTAGCCGTATATGAAAGCAGAATTGAAAAAAAAATGTTTTGAAAGTTATGAGCGTCGAAACTACCATATTTCAACACAAATTTTAACTCGTTTTCGGGCGAAATAAAAACCGTATTGGGACAGATAATTTATTCAATAGTTCAAATAATTTTATTTTGATTAAATAAATCCAGTAGTTTTTTCATAATATCTATACGCCCAAAGGTCTGTTCATGAAAGTTTACGCGCTCGTTTTCGTAATAAATCATCGTCTATTTCTCTCAATAAATATATAAATAAAAACTAGATAAATAAATAATTATTAGACTAAATTAGCATGCATATTAGTCACCAACGACTTCGAGCTGTCGACTAGTGGACCCTTAAACTACGGTCAGATATTATTTTTTGCTACAGGTATTCCGTTTTCGGTATTTTATGACCCTCATGCACAAGAGCTGCATCAAATTATTGACCAGTTTTCATTTATTATTAGGTTGTATCTCTAATTAATATCAATTAACTAATTTAGATGAATAATATATCTACGTATTATACTCATAGTAAAGTGGCTTACAACAAACTCAATCCCAGATTGATCTCGGTGCGAATTTGTACCACAATTTTCTATTTGAGCGAGCCGAACTCAGCCGAAGTGGAAACAGTTAGAGATTTTATCGCGTCGGTTAGCGGCGATAGCATTTTAATGAGTAAACAATCGATGCACGCCGCGCGGTTGGACGCCGCACGCGCACCGCGACCGGCATCCACTCGACCAGGCGAATGTACCGAGGAACGGGTATTCGGGTTCATATTATCGCACTATCAGCTTCACTTGGAAATTTGGATATGACTCGAGGAATGTGATGACTTGATGAGATTAAGGTAGGTACTGAATCTGGTGAAAAATTAAGCTTTAGGTATCTTAAAGTAAACTTTCAGTATTAGCTACCCACATCCAATCCATCCAACTTTAAATGAGTGTCGATGGGATTGAAGTCGAAGTATTTGTTAATTACCGGATCTATGACTTAGATCGGTTAGACTGGATGCCCATCTCAAAATAGTTGGATAAAGATTAGGCAAATGATGATGATGATTGATAAGTAGAATAACCTACAGTGGGACTTTAAGTTTGATAAACTCATGGGTGAATGGTGATTCAAAATAAAGAACCGCCTCAATCATCTCATCTCAAATCTCGTAGAGCTTTCAATTTGTAACGAATTTAAGTAAGTAGACTAAATTGCACTATGCCTCTGAAGTGTTCTGGAACCCTCAGAACAGGGTCATAAATTGCATAGAAGTATATTTTGACTCACTTCCACATAGATCCTAGCGACTTGCTCAGCTCAGCGTTGTGCAGCGCGGGCCGCTGCTCAGAGAGCCGCCTGCGCATCGCCTGCGCGAACACCATGAACGCGTTCATGGGTCTCTTCACGTGAGCACGTCGCATGCAGCCACCGCCCCTGTGTGGACAACAATGATTTGCGATTACTTAACATAACCAGCCTGTAATGTTAGATAGATAGATAGATAGAATATTCTTTATTATGCACACCACAAATTACAGAAATAAATTTAGAAATGTTACATAGGGTGACACAATGGGCGGTCTTATCGCTAAAAGCGATCTTTTACAGACAACCTTTGGATGGATTAAAGGGAGAAGCAGAGACAATACTGCAGGTACTCGTAGTCAGTGGTGTACCATTTACATACACAATAATTACGTAACGCATAAACTTAACCACATAAATATATACATATATATATATACATCTATCTATCTATCTATATATATAAAATGCTTTGTCCGAATGACTGACTGACGGATCAACGCACAGCCTAAACCGCTGATCGTAGAGACCTGAAACTTGGAGGGTGTGTTCTTTGTATGACGTAGGCATCCGATAAGAAAGGATTTTTCGAAATTCTACCCCTAAGGGGGTGAAAAAGGTGGGCAAAGTTTGTATGGGACAACGTGATTCCTTGGTCCAATCTACTTCAAATTTTGCATAAACATTCTTTAACAGAATTAATGGAAGACCTGTTTCGTATTTTATTGAAATTCATCCCTTAACGGGGTTAAATAGGGGTAGAAAGTTATTTTGGGAGTGATTTGCTTCGAAGTTGATATCAATACTCCTTAGTGCTTTTGATTTAAAATTACATTTTATTTTGACACATGTTTGAAAAGTCAATCCGATTTTATTCAAAAAAGGTTGAACTCACTTATTACTTATTAGCTTGGTGCAATGCAAATACTCTTTAAAATTAGAATGTCTCGAAAGTCACCGTACTATTTTAGCTTTAGGCTGCCTGTTCACTGGAGTGGAGACGAGAGGAGAGGAGCGGAGATGTGCCAATATTAACGAATAGAATCTAAGCTCTGGACCGGAGTTTAGATTCAATTGGTTAATATTGGCGCATCTCCGCTCCTCTCCTCTCTTCTCCGCTCCAGGGGACAGTCAGCCTCACAGAGGTCTATATTTAATTCTCGGATTCCCCTAACACAATCAAATTACCCCTTCGAATTCAAGAGAGTGCTAGAGACGAGCTACAAAGCTTAAGGTCATACTCTTAAGGTAGCGGGAGCAGACTTGAGGGAAAGCTGCTTCTCCCACGGCAAGTTGTATGTGGCATGCTCCAGAGTAAGCGCACAGAGAAGCCTGGTGATACTAGCACCCGAAGGAAAAACAAGAAATATTGTTTTTTATAATGTTATAATAAAATTAATAACGTAAAAAACCAATAAAACATCCAATTAGAACCATTTTTGACTTATGCGCGGACGAAGTCGCGGGCAAAAGCTAGTAGATATATATAAAACATGAAACAAGAATAAGGAACTATATGTAATGATAACGTTTAAGGAAAGAGGAAGTGTTTGGAATGTTCCCAGTGCTGGGGTTCTGGTCTCCTCTCTTTGACGCGGGGTGGGCCGTATTCTGGTCTCCTATCTGTGACGCGGGGTGGGCCGTGTTCTGGTCTCCACTCTGTGAAACGGGGTGGGCCGTGTTCTGGTATCCTCTCTGTGACACGGGGTGGGCCGTGTTCTATAACGCGGGCGGGTTGTTCGAGGACAAGATTTAAAACTTTTAATTAACATTGGTCTAAAATTCAAACTTTTGTCTGTTATCTAGATTCTTTTTTTTATTCCTCATTATAAAATAATAAACGCTCTCGAATAATGTGTAAAACAAATTTAAGCACTAGATAGAATATAGTATTCTCCAGAAAAATGCTCAAATGCGAACAATTTCTTGAATTTTCTTTAATCATGTAGGTAGGTAACCTTTTTGTCCCTAATACCTAAATAAAATAAAAATAATATCCCAATATCCATTGTAAAATCGGGTGTAAGTGTCCGTTAACCCTTCGTAGCCGGTAACTACTGCAAAAATAATTAAAAAGCCATTCCGTCTCGTGTGGAAACACGATCGCTCATTTCATAGATACGTACCTACTTACATTAAAACCCTCCCTGCATTTGAGTTGACTCACTACCTATAGTAGTCTAGCTGAAGTCGTCGATGGCGAGAGTAAAAGCTCGTTCCGAAAGTTTATTTACTCTATCTAGGTAAATAAGGTACTGAGTGGCTCAGGCAGTGAGTTCTGCATTTAAACTTTGAGAGATTTAGTAAGTTCCATAGTTGAATTAAGTTGATTCATAAATTGAAAACACAAACTAACAGAGATCAAACGGCGTGCTGTTTTGTTTGGTAACAGAGCTATAAATAGTAGAAGTTTAGACCCATAACCGAACAAAAAGCTGGTATTGACATAAACAATATGAAATGCGCACTTGAGTGGGCGCGCCCCGAGCCCCGACACTACTCAAATTGGTTTAGCTTTCGGCGCGCGCCCGATAATTACTAGGTAACCAAACCCATCAAGTGTCGACGACCAACGACTATAAAGAAAATAAATTACGATTTACCCTTTATGTACGGCGCAGTGAACAGTGGTGCGCCTGCGCACGAACACTTGTAAACAGCCCAAGTGGCGCGGCCTCACGACTCACGTCATTTTACGCTCGTAAACATCTCTTATTTTATTACTTTTTTATTTTCTAATGCCCGTTCGGGTTTCCTTGCGATCTGAATGCTGACAATAAATTATGTTTTTTTCTTCAAACACTGACACGCCACTAAAAGTCGATCGATTTCTAACGGATTACTCTCGGGAAGTAATCTGAGGAGAAATAATCACCTCCCGCTTCGGCGAACTTCAGCGGTTTCCTTGTTTATTACTCAGAACGAGTTCTCATAATGTAAAACATTTTTATTACACTAATACTAAACTGAGGAATGAGTAGACTGTAGATACCTATTTTTGATATTTCTATAGAGTCCTGGAACAGGAACACTATGGAGTTTTTTTCCAGCTGGTTATAAATGAGTAAAAAGTTCAGACTGTTTCCTGAAAAAATGAACATAACTAAGTAGGCTAAACTTTGAAAAACCTATGAGTAACATGTTCACCTAAACATTCAGCAAAAAATCTTCAAAGAATGACAAAGTCGAACGCGTAGTTCGTCTGTAGCTCTGTCCCGTATTTACATATGGGCGCTTCCTTTTGTAATACAGATTGAGTACTAGTTTTTGCTGCGACAGACCCTCCGCGCGATGCCATCTGGTTAGTAACATCGGGCTCCTGACAATCACTGATAGCAGCTCCTGCTTTAATTGCTACAAGCTACATTATGTTCTCAAAGTGGTAACTACTTGTAGCGATCACTGTGATTTATATGTCTCCGTTGTCATTATAGAAATGTTGGAAATTTCATCGATGTGGTACTTAATTATGTTATAGTGAATTATAGTTAGATACAACACTCGCAATCTAATTGACACTAAGAATTTTCATAGTTTACAAAAAATGGTTTTCAAATCCTATTGTTTTGTAAAAGAGAACTAACATCTCTCGATATTATGAGATCGTTGTGATCATTATTTATCAATTTCTATATACTGATACTGATTCAAGCTTTACGTTGTTTTGAGGGTTTCCTAATTATTTTCCTTGCACATTAAACTAATAACTAAACAACAGCCGTGCTATTCTGTAAACATCTCACCGTGAAAACTTGACATTGACACTATTGACAGCTCACTTGAACGTGAACCGTTTACAGAATGGATCTACTGGAACTAAAACCTCTATCATTATCATCACCAAAGGCATTGAAAGTGATTGTGAAAGAGGCAACTCAGACTCGTAGGAATTGTATTTTTCAATAAACTTACAATTCGTTCAACCTTAGCGTAATAATAGAAACCAACTATTACATCATTAAAGTTTAATTTAAAAATATTAATGGGACATGTCAATGACAAAAAGTTTTATAGTCGCGCGCACAATGATTTACTGCCAGATTTCACAGCCATCCGTCAGCCATACCTACATGTGTAGAGTATATGTGAAGGATTATAAGTGCCATAAGTATTAGTGAACTATACGCACCTATTTTATCTACAAGTGCTTCGGTTTTAGGCACAGAGGGGGCACGTGTTCATTATATCCGCGTTATTAGTCAATCTTATTTTAAGTAAGTATGTTTTTGTTTTGAACTGCAGTCGGGTTAGTTTCAAAGTTGGTATTGATGAAAATGTACGGAGTTATGATAAGGGTTTTTGAAGTAGGTACCTACTGCAAAATGGCGGTGGTGTCATGGCTTTGGTTTGTAACTTCCTTTGAATTGCCACAGCATACCTGCAAAGTCCTAGCCGTTATAGTTGTACCTAATACGTACCGGAAAGGCTGGAAAGGCTAGTATTAAGTTGGTAAAGGTGTAAAAAGTCAGCCACGGTTTTGCTAGGCTATTCACGGACAAAATTGAGCAGCCATGACTTAAAAAAGTTGCTTTTTAAAGCAACCTATGTGGACAAAACAGTTCTTTCAAAACAAGCACCAAGAAAGATGGCATACTTTGGAAACAATTGAACAAAATAACATTCACTCAAGGTTACATACGACTTAACACGTGTCGAATTTAGGCAAGCAACAACATTAAGTTGAACTTAGGTACCTAAGCTTAGGTGTTATTAGCCATTGTTTAGAAACGCTCAGCAGCCGAATGTAGAAGCCACCAGTAAGCAGTATTTGGCAGTAACAGTGATTGATGTGTCCAAACAAAGATATGGTTACATTAGAAGCAAAATTGCCTAGTTCTAAACTATTGTTTAACACTTTGCTGACCTTAAAACACGTCCATAGGTTCGTGTGTTTACAATTTAAACGTTATCGCATGAAAGAATTGAGTGTTGAGTTTGGATTTCAATTCAGGTGTTTTCGGGCATATATTAATAATACTATCTTACAACCTGCCGTAGGCCCTCGCAAGAACCTACATACTTAAAGCACATGATAGTTATTAGTGAACCTATTATAGGATACACATAATAATTATGAAGGTATAACACATTTATGAACACGGATATGAACGAAAATTCAACGCGATAATGTCTAAATAGACACGCAAGTTAACTTGGTTTTAGAGGTCCATCAAAATATACAACCTATAGGTACTTTAGGTAGTAGATAGGTAAACACTAATAATATAAAATTGGCCTAGGCTAGGTATACACTTGCGTGCTCTTTGAGGCCATTGGCTGAGGAAGTCATAAACAGAGCAGATAGCTGTCATCTGTGAAGAGCCCGCCCACGCTATTTCTGCTTTTCAGTGTTGCGCCGACGCAGCCGCCCACCGTACTTAGGTATTAGTGTATTATTGCACATAAATTTGCCAAGGGAACGTGTATCGGACAGTTTGTTGCCGCCAAAGTGCATTTGTTGCAACATTCCTGTTGCGGGTTTTGACTTATGTTTACGGTTTACCCATAACTTATTGCTACGGGTCTACGACACGTAGGGAGTAAAATGGTACAATAGACCTAAATAAAATACCATAACTTGTTTTGTTTGGCTCAACAGTTCCATATTTACCTATGACCGGAACATGTCGTGTTTTTAACTCTTTACCTACCTATCTGATTTCTATTTCGTTATGGCAACCCAACAAATAAAATCAATACTCAAATGAATTCTAAGGAATTCCACCGGTACCTCTCTATCTTGATAAGTAGAAACAAGAGAGATTCATGTGGAAAATGAAACCTTTCTGCTCTTTTCTGCTCTTCGTAGAACGTGAGAAACATTTCAATATGTCCGGCCTTATTAATCGTAATGTAAGAAAGAAAAAACAACAAGCAAAAAAAGAACAAGCTGGGGAAAAATATGCGTCACATCCACGCACAACGGCCATCGCTCAGCATAATGCTGCGACCCTATGCGAGACAGAGCCCCGGCGCTGATTATGTATATTATGTAGGTAACTACACTATGTACTCTTAAGCTTAGTTTTCTTACGACAGCTGTGGCCACCATATAACGGCAAATAACGGCAGCAGGCTTTGACCTTACGGTGTCAAAAAACGCGTCTTGGGAAACACACCAAGTTACTTCCATAAATAACGTTTCAGGGTGGTCATTCGACAGTAAATTGCGGTCACCAAATGGCGGCCACCGCTGTCTTAGGATGTCCTAGCTTTAGCTAGTAGGCCGCAAAAGTCAGTTACACCTCCTTGTGAGATCTGAATTATCCTTAATATTGTGATTTATCATTGGGCAAGCGTTAAATTGTAAAGTCTTAAGCAGAAACCATGTTTGTTTTTAAAAAAAAACACCGCCAAGACGGCAGCAGCGCACAGTTACGGTACGGAAATCCTGGTTAGGTTTGGTCTAAAATGTCAATCGTCGAAGAACGATAAACCTTTAAATACCGAATTGCTTGTACTGTATACATAGGTACCTAATACCTACGAATAAAGCTTTAATGATTAAAATTAGCTTGATTTTGTACATATTAAGTGGTGTTTTTATAAGTAAAAATTGCTCGTAGCACATGTCTACGAAATGCCTACGACAAAAATAAGTCATCTCGAATTTGTTTTCGGATTTGTTATTTTTATGTGTGATAGAAAGTTGTATCCACATAAAATCCATATTTTCTTTACAGAATCCTGTATTAGCAAATCAATGTCAAAACAACAACCAACATGTTTACATTCAAACCGGCACTAAAAGTCCCCTTCAGTCCATTGGTCTTGAAATCTTATAAACATCCCCACGACCGCAGTTATCTCTACAGTCGATGTAACAACGGCTATTAAACAATTAATGGCGCTGTAAAACCCGACGGTAGCTGAAAGATGACTTTCAAAATCATTATTGTACAGTCAGCATCAAAAGTTGATGACCACATTTAGATTTTCAAAATTGCTGTACACCGTATTCACTATTAGCACTTCACTATACAGCGATTTTGAAAATCTAAATGTGGTCAACAACTTTTGATGCTGACTGTACCACTCGAGCGCGTTTTATCATCGCCCAAACGAATAATTACGTAGTGATTAGATTATGAGTAGCACCTGCCTTATGTGTTCCTGGGAAAATCGGTATCAATTTATAGGGGTGCTGTTAGGGATCGATACCGTGTATCGGAATCCGTTCGTTCGATTGAAAAGGGGAAAATTTTCTCACAGAATTCCCTGCAGAGTAAACACTGTTTTTTTTTTAATTATCGCGCACTGAATTGAGTTCCGATGTAGGGTGAGGGTTCCTGTGGAACTCTTTAGAAGGACCTGTCGGCTTTTGAAATGGGAAGACGCATTATACCTAGGAACTATACACGGTGATTGTTAATTCACTTTAATCTTTTCGGGCGTGAAAGGTACTCATGATTATGAGCAACTTTCATTATGAGACCAACTATGAAATATCGAAAAAATATCTCCTGTTTCAAAAAATAAATAAAAAAATATATTTCGTAGTTGGTCCCATAGCGAAAGTTGTTTATAATCATAACTACGTTCAGCACCAGAAAGGTTAACAGTGAATTAAAAATCACCGTGTATAAAACAGGATAAAGTTATTTTAAAATGGTCACCGTATAATAAATTGTTACTGTGCTCAACAGATTCCGGCCAACTAATCTGATAATTTCAATTTAATGCGTACCTTTAAACTGAAACCAGTATTCTTTTCAAAGATCATAGCTGTAGTGCAAAGATAATAATATAATGTAAAGATAGTATATACGCTAAAAGAAAGTTAGGATAGTAATCCTAACTTTCTTTTAGCGTCTATACTATACGATAAAGGTACTGTGTAGGTACTGTAGAGCTCCTATGAGAATAACGAAACAGATTTTAAATTCGCTTGAGTGATTGAATGCAACCAAAATAATTTTTCTGCCAACCTGCATGATGATAAGGTTTCCTTTTGCATACAACTTTTACATTACCTACCACTTTGTATTTTGCAAGTTTTAACAAAATAATTCAAAAAAAGTTTAAATTCTTAGATTTCTTAAAACAAAATCATGTCGGCTTTGTTTGAACAGAGAGTAGAGACAGGGCGCGCCTACCTACAGATGCGCCTGTTTATAGATGATAAGCCGCCGCCGTTCCGCGAATGCAATCTGATTGGCCCTCACATCCCGGAAGTGGATGAATTCTATAATTTGCCTTTATAAATAAATATGTTAGGTAGGTATTCTATCAAGTTTGGTTAGGTTAGGTCATGTTTCAAAGCTTGAAATAAATAAATGAGCTTTCCCTGTACATTATTCTGCCTAGCCGAATGTAAATATCCATTCAAAACAAAATACCTTTTTATTCAGATTGGAAAAATTAGGCAAACTTTGGACTGGATATAAATCCAGTCCAAAGTTTGCCTCATTTCCATCCTAATGGGATCGTACAGAACACCAGTTCTGTAGGTCCTGCTTACCCCCGTGGGAAAAAGGCGTGCATTTATGTATGTAAAGGTGTGTGTATTTCAATAGAAAGTTTCTGATAAATCAGCTAGCGTAGACACCTCGGCAACTCCCAAACCAAAGTAAACTAAGTTATGTTCAAGCCTCAGACCAAATAAAAAACTAAGACAGAGGGCTGCGAACAATGAAGTGGAGCATGCCAAAACTGCACCGCTGCTCTGTGCATACACGCTCACACGCACACATTTACAACCTTTTACAATGACACTACAATCAATCTACACCACAGTGCACACATGTTTACGAAACCGGCTTCATTTCCCTGTTGACAGCGCTCTGTATTGGTTTTTATTTGGTCTGAGGCTCAAGGTATGTAATTAATCAAGCCGATGAAAATATCTAAATATTGCCCAATAAGTCCTTGACTTACATTAGGACGATCAATTACCGGCGACAAGAAGGGTGGCGATGCATGGGAACCGCAGACCACATCTGTGTCCACAAAACACTGATAACGACCACTCGGCCGATATCTTTGTCAATAAGTAGGTACGTAGGTACTGGGGCCCACCTACCTACGTCGTATTACTGGGGAAATACGTCAAAACATAAGATACAAAACTAGGGTTTAATATAGTTTATTTAAATTTTGTTTGCTGCTTGAAAAGGAATTTTCCATAATTTTATTTATGCTGGAACATTTCTGCGCTGAAACACAGTCTCGTGAAAGTAGAGTCTTCAATTATGTGGTTGTATTGTGTAAGAAATTCAACCAAATGACGAGCTCTTTATGAAGTTGGATGGAAAGAAGTTTTACAACTGATACAGTACATTTATATACCGACTGTAATTAGCAGACTAAATGAGTGACGATTTAATTTTAAGCCAAGTAACTAGCAAGCAGAAAGCAATTGGTTTAGAGCATTCATAATTTTCACAAATTGGTTTGTTTTGGGACTGGTAAAATAATATCTACCATGGAATCAAATTTTTCCTGTTTCATATGACTAAGGACCACCTCAAGAGGAACACTTAGTTTTTCAAGACATCGCCAAGCGGTTGTTCGACTCTTTACGTGACCAGGGTGTTAGCCTTTATTTAGGTGAAAGAATCAGCAAACAACGTGGCAATGCTGCAAGCCTTTTAGTCACTTTTACTGTTGACAACTAGGTATGCGGAATTTTTATTGATGTCCTATCCCCGCGTTGATTATCTATACGAACGTACATATTATTATTTTTATTTTATGTCTGTTAGCACTGATGTGATGCAAATATTTTGTTTGAAAATAAAAATAAGTCAAAAGAGGTACATAACTCCATCCAATTAGGTATATGGGCAAACGTTGCGTAGTCCGTAGAAGGCATCGCGAATAACATTTAGCGCGTAGTGTTGTACTTGTACCAGATAGTAGGACTGCGGTAATGAGCCGGTGCGCAGACGCAGTGCCGGAGCGGTGTTAACCGAGCACATTACCAGGCCTCCGCTAACCAACATACGGTGCCGGCCAGATTACACTCTGTCAATATTTGAAACTATCCCGCACTCCCGGAACACTTGATGCGATGAAGTCATTCCGAACTGTGCCAGTTGCATAGTTGGAAAAAAGGTTGTCGATCGGTAAGGTTTATTCGATTGACCCCCCAAGATTGACAGTCTTTTAACATTTGTGCCGAAATAATGACGATAATCTAGTAAATCGAGGGTGGTCAATGGTTATTGGATTATAATAATCAGAATTAACAAAACCGTTAAGTATACCTAAATGGAAATGAGTTTTTGATAGATACGTAGAAAAAAGTTTAGCGAGATTAAAAAGCTCCAGAATAGCGACTAAGTACTTATCGCAGGTTCGACGTTGAATAAAACGCAGATATAATACGTAATACATATACGACCAATAAGTAAAAATATAAATCTTTGTGTGCTTATCAACCGATCCTGTCAATCCAAACCAAAAGGGATCGAAAGCAATAAACACTTATCCCAAACGCATGAATGAAGCCGCGGCCAAGCTTTGATTATAAGTTCAAATGTCAAGATGTAACAAGTGAGCCGGAGGGCGCGAAGTGGTCTGTTCAAACAGGGGTTGTGTTCCGGCGGCACCTGTGTGCCTGTTTGCGCACACACTTACACACCGGGCCACAATCACTGCGCAAACCAACGGGATGTTTGCTCGCACCGGTGAGATCAACGCAGGCGAGGAAATCTTAATCTGACTCGGAGCTTTGAACTTACTCAATGCAGACGAAAGGGTACCTAATTGATTCAAGAATTCGATAGCTTGAAAAATGTTTGTAGTTCAAGTAGTAGGTAAGTAGTAGTTGATAGTGGCCTTTTTGGCCTCGCACAGGTCGTTCTTTACTATTCTGTTTTATTTTAATTTTGTATTTTTTTATTATTAAGTACTTACTTTGTTTGTATTCCCTGCGCGTGTCCAAAATGTTTTTTTTTTTTTTTTTTTCTTTTTCTTTCACGTCATTGGTGAAGTCAAGTGTCTGCGTTTCATCTTAGACGTCAAATAGGGGTACTAGCAATGATACAAATACTTCGATCAAATAATCGAAGTACAAATAAGTAGGTAATATTACTTCTATCAAATCTAATATGAACCAAGTCAAAATGCAGTTTAGGTAAATTTGTAACTTTAGCAAAGTGCTACGAACTTGAACAAGTGCATTTTAACCCCATTGTTTAGAAAAATAACAATAAAAACAATCTCACCTAATTTAAAACAACAAAATGAAAACTTGTGAAGCTAATAATAAACGGAAATTGTTATTGTGCTCTCGAACATGACTCTTTCGCATGCGTGGTCTAATTTGTAGTTTATACGAATGTAACCGATTCTCTTACGATGATTTAAAACGAGGCAATTTTTGGCAGGAATGGGGCATGCTCGGAGTTCCGGGGACTCCCTACCGTCGGCTGAGATAAGCGCCCTATAGTGGGAATGTTTGCGCAGGCGTATTTATCGCTACGCCTCGCGGAAATAAATTAGTACCCGGCAGGAAGGGAACATGACAAATATTGTCACACGATGTTACGCGTTAAAGCTTCGGCTACATTACCTACATGAAAATCCTTGCGTAGAGGCACCTATGGACGGATTATGGTAAAAATACTGCGTTATCAGCTTGTATGCAGGGTCATTTTAAGAGAATGTGCCATAAACAAGAACACCCGGCGCGCCCCGCATACGTCCGTCATCCCGGTAACGTACTACCCTCTGACTGGAAAATCATTTTGAAGATAAAAGTGGAATATCTTTGCAAATCATGGTGTTTAAAAAAAACAACGAGCTTTAAAAAAAACAGTACAATGTGAAAAATAACTTTAATAAAAAAAAATCGGAAGTCGGTGGCAAAAAATTAAAATACAAAACATAAAACACCGACTTCCGAAATTAAAGTTTTTTTTTTTGGAAGTCGGTTGTTTTTTTTTTGTAATACATTGTTTGTTTGTTGGAATAGTTTGTATTTTTAATTGTGGTACCTACCCCGCACAAATTCGAATACCACAACCTGCTATGTAAATAACAATGACAGGAAGTTATCATAACATCAACCACATAGATTAAGTGTGAAAAATAAGTATTATTGAAGCTAACTCAAAAACTACCCAAGCAAAGGTATTACAATTTATATGGGACCACCGCGTAAGTTTCCTATACCAAATGAAAACAGTATTTTCAAAATTGGGCTACAATTAACGAAAATATAGATGATCAAACATTAAAAATATAAAAATACATCAGACGAACATAGAACCTGCTCCTTTTTAGAAGTCAGTTAAAAAGCTGATACACGGATAGAGCTTCCTACAAAAACCGTCTCCATGTAAATGTGCTTAAAGGCAGAATGATCTTTGGAAAGGCAGATTTCAACAAGTCTATGGGAAGACATCATCATTGATCGATATCGCTATCTGTTTATTTATACTGATTTTAAAGTAACTGCCAGTTTTATCTTATCTTTAAACTCACTTTCAAAATGTTGAATGTAAACCAACAAGGTGCATAACCGTTGCTGGCAAAATGGAGTCTTTTCTTTAAAATAAAACAGTTTTAAATATAACTTCTAATTTAGATAAATACTCCGAAAAAGCAAACTCAGCACAATAACTTCCTTAAAAAATATTGATGGGCTAATCCCAAAAGACAGACTATCCCCTATGAATATTAACTAATTTATTCTTGTCACGTTCTTTATTGATGATCCGGATTTTCCGGCAAGAATTGATTGCATTCCATTAGATTGCACAGCGTGTAGGTACAGCACATGCGTACACAGCGTGTAGGTATATGTATAGATCTGCAATGAATTACAGACACAGTGTTTCAGTCTTGTAACTGCCTCCACTTTCCGAGCTTTTTCTTCTAATATTAGATCAACTTTTTTGCAGAAGTAGGAACCTACTAAAATTTTGGATGAGCAATATGCATGGTAGCTATTCCTAGGTATTAGCTACGGGGTGTTACACGTATGGCAGAAAGAAGATTTTTATGATCAGGGATTTGAAATAGGGCTGCCGTAAATGCTGAAACGACGACCGGGACATTTCGAATAGAAATAGGGTAAACCATGGATAATAAAAAAACTTGATGAATATTCAGTGGCAAGGCAAGACGATGTAAACCTACAAGATACATTTTACGAGGCCTGTCTGAATTTTCTTTCGGGGTGGTCGGGTTTTGTTTTTGAAAATTTTATCACCTCGGATAGGCTAGGTTTTCTTTTGACCATTCATAAAAAAGTATATAGGAGTTACCTACTTTGACGACTTATGCAGAAAAGTATTAGAATTAAGAGAACGTAAAGTTCAAGAGCGAGCGAAGCGTGCTCAAAATGTTTAGCCCCACCTCGGATGGGTTAGGTATACAAAGGAATTCGTGGTCAAATAAATAAAAGCGCAACTTAGTGACCGGGACGCCGGGACACTACGCTTCAAATCGAGACATGTCTCAGTGTAAGGTAAACGCGGGTGAACTCGACAGTGACCCAGAAGTCGTCAAATTATCTAAAATCGACAATATATTTTTCTACTAAACATTAAACTGGCCGATTTTTATGGCAACATATTTTTGGTAACATATTGCACAATTAAAATAGCAACACTGAGTTGCAACTGTAATGGCGTCAGAGATATTCTACATTGAAAGTGTCTCCAAGAAAAAAATAGTTTTTTTGTAAGTTTAGCTATTAAACGTAGCACTCGGCTCGTGGTTTTGTGTTTCTATTTGTGCAGCTTCAGTGGGGTGTACGGTAAGTCTGATTGTTTTATGAATTATTTAAGTTAATTTGCTAACGATATTACATGATATTTGGAACACTTTAATCATAAAAGTATTATTTTTCGTATGTGACATCTATTGGTACCCAAAAAGTCCTACTTGACCTAGAACTCGTCATTTTATGTACTATTGTGACGATTACTGGGCCACGCTTTATAGGTTGTCTCTAAACTCGTCTTATTGTAGATATTTTTGTGTTTTATGCCACAAAATTGGAATAAAACTATTATCGGGACCGTTAAATAGTTGTTAAACCCCTTGTGCAATCATATTTTAAGGTTTGGCCTTCATTTGACGATAAACGGGGTTTCTCTTAAGCTGTTTCTTAGGGGTATTATTACTTTATTGACGAGTTCTAGGTCTTTCACGTGTTTGTCAATTCGACGAGATTTATTATGAGACTGGGAATGGTTTGTGCTTGCGTCTCTTTGTGCCGCTGCGCGCTGTGGGCCTCCAGCACTCGCTTAAGGACACGTGATAAGTGTCTTAATCCTGGCCTGAAATCAGATTGGGCCGGTAACATAAACACTTGCATGCAATTTTTTAATGGCACTATTTGAGCTTTCTTTATGGCATGCGGTTATTGTTCTTGAACGTTCCACAAACTTAAACCATGTAAATGGGGCTTATCGTTATGTATAATTTTTTTATTTTAGATTGTCGTGATGCATGAACATAATTTTTATTACAGAAAATTATGGCTGAAAAACAATACAAGCAGGAGGATATGTCAAAAGCCATAGAGGCTGTACGTCAAGGGGTCACAACATCTTCTGCAGCAAGACAATTTAAAGTGCCAAGGACCACCTTGATTGACAAAATTAAAGGCCGTAGTTCGATCGGCTGCGCTAAAGGACCACTCTCCATTTTAACCAAAGAAGAAGAAAATCATTTAAAGACTTGGTTAATTTTCATGGCAGAAAGTGGGTTCCCTGTAACCAAAGATCAGTTGTTAGATAGCATAAAATTATTAGTTCGCAAACTCAACCGTAAAACTCCATTCACAAACAATAGGCCAGGTCGACATTGGTTCGAGTCATTCATAAAACGCAACCCGAATTTAAATTTATTGCAAATATAGAAAACGAAGACCAGGCAGCAAATGAAGGACAGGTAGAATTATACGAAGTTGTAAATGGAACACTAAGTCAAATGAGTTCTAACCCAATTGAGACAAGCGACACAGAAATTCCAATATTTGTAGAGCAGATTCTAAACTTTGAATTACGCGAAACAATAAGTAATCCACTCATACCAGCAGGAAAAATAATTCGAACGGTAGGTTCAAACCCTATTTATTTAATGCCTCTCAATAGAATATCACCAATGTCATGTGGCGATATCTCTTTACCTGTATCTTACAAAGACAAAACTAAGGTAACATCGACAATCACATCAGCTCCCATCACAAGAACTGCTGCTGGAATGACAGAAAATACGGCTCGACACGACGGAACGGAGTGTAGTTTAACCGCGTCGCAATCACAACCACCTATACCTATTTACCTAACGCCTCGATGTCAAATATCGCCAATGTCCTGTGACGATATCACTGTAACTGTACCTTCCAGAGCAATAACTAAAGTGACATCAACTGTTACATCGTCTTCCACATCAATAACTTTTGCTGGAATTACAGAAAATACTGCACGAATCATCTCGTGCAGTATTTTCTTTAACCTTGCCGCAATCAAAACCACCTAACCCTATTTATTTAATGCCTGGCAGTCAAATATCACCTATTTCATGTGACACTCACACATCATATTCCTCGTCAATAAGCAATGCTAGAATTACAGATAACACGACACGACACAACGGATCAGACTGTAATTTAACCATGTCACAATCACCACCACCATCTGAGGAAACAAAAGAAAAATCTAAAAAATTCTATGGTAACCTTCTGATTCCAACGCCTTTCAAAGAGGCTTTATTTTGGCCTCCTCATCTAAGCCAGACCCAGACAACCAAATCAAAAATAAAAATACCCAGTGTTGTGACCTCAGACCGGTGGCAAATTTTTGAAAAGCGAAAGATCGATGCCGAAGATGAAGACCGAAAAAGAAGAATGCAAACGGAAAAGGGTCGAAGCTAGAAAAACAGCAAAAGCTAAAAAAGAACAGACACATAAGAAAGCAACAAACAAGAAAGCAAATAGCACTTCAACTCAGGAAGTAAAAAAAGATGATTGGTACTGTCGGTTATGTCAAACAAGTTCTGAAACAGACATGATACAATGTCTAAGCTGTGAAATCTGGTACCATACAACTTGTGCAAAAATCGAACCGTCACAAATAACTTTTCATTGTGTCTATTGTAGCGCCCAGCCATAATAATGTTTTGAATGTTTTAGTGTAGCTTTACTATAATATAATGTTTCATTGATATTTTTGTTTTATAGGTATACGATTTTATATTTGATTTACTACTAATCACTTCTGCTTCTCAGCACTTTCGTGAAATGTTATTTCATAATAAATAAGCATTATGCTATGCCAAGAATAATACTTAGTTTAGGTGTTTTTTTATCTTACTGATTTAAGTTTAAATTGCTGTCTGATTATGAATAATTAAGGTGTGCAAAAGTATTGGGTATAAAGGCACTCTCTCACCGGGAACATCCGCAAAGTAATGTATCAATCCAAGATTCGTTTGGATATTACCATTACCGCGGTTCTCCTCAATTACTGATTTAAGCTCGAATCTGAACTGTTACATTACAGGCATACGCTCGCGGGGAGGGAGCGCCTTTAGATATTAAATGCTTAATGATTATTTGATTAATTATCGCGGAAGGTAAAGCTATCTGTAAAATAATTATTAGAGAGTTACAGTTTAGCAACAAGCCAATAAGAGGGTTTTTATTTTTTGTTTTATTATTTTTTAATTTTTTTTATTGCGAAATGGGCCTGCTTTTGACCTTAAATGTATGTTTAGTAATTATACTTGTGTGTATGAATGACTGATGATGAAAAATTTCACGAATGAGAAAAAACTTATTATAAAATTGATTCTGATAAAACCTGATTCTGTGATTATGATCTCATTATTTTTTTATGAAAAATATATAAGAATTTGATTTATCTTGACGTTTTTATTACCTACCTGCTCTGGTTCCTGTTTACACAACTTTTAATAAGTCATTTCTTGGGATTTGGTCTTCTACCTATTGTTACTAAGACTTGTCACTCATATCAGTCAATCACTATTTTTTTAAATATGTTCTCATCTTGATCTTTAATTTCTAGAGCGGAGAGTTCAAATTAGCATTAAAAATTGACGACTACTGGGTCCTTTTGGCGAGTATTAGTACAAATCTGACGACAACTGGTACAAATCGCCCTTTTTTTACATTTGCTTAAATAAGTATTAATTATAACAAAAAAATATAAAAAATTGCTACATAAATAGAATAACGGATAAATTTTCTATTTTTTCTTACAAAAAGTTTCACTCTACATGAAATACTTTTCACACAGCAGTGCTTCAAAGTCGATGAATATCAAAATCTGACGAGTGTTGGTACTTTTACCTTACCGGGACGTATAGCAGCCCTTATTTAAAAGCAAAACCTACCTAAACGATCTACTTAAAATAATGTGGTCACCAGAAAAAGTATCCAAACCACCGCTACATGAAAAGAAGATAATACCAACAATTACCATAGTCTTGAAGTCCCGAAAAGGGGCCGATGTAAAGAGCCGACGCGGTTGATAGGAAATTAATAAACAGGACTAGATAACATAGTGCCTATTCAATTAGAGGCGGTAATCGCGTGTCGTTTTCATGTACACCGCCCGTTGACCCCGGGTCGGCATTAGCTAGATATTACTCTATCTATTTAGGTATTTAAGTATAACTAATTACGGAATAATTCATGTTATACGGGGTCACTTCAGCAATAAATAATATTACGATAAACAAATGGGCGTTTAAAGCGAATTTATTGTTCTTTAATTATTTCTGTAACTACTAGGTATTTGTGCGTGTGTATCTTGGGAAAATAACTAGGTATTGAATTATTTTTTTTCGTTGGTGCGTCGTACCTGGTTAGTTTAAAATATAGTTATGGTACTCAACTTTAAAAAAAATACTTCGTAACAACTTAAGAAATGCGAAATATAGCCACTTAAAAAAAGGGAAATCGGCTCTTTCAAAACTACCTGTCAATGAAAGAGCTACCGTGTGTTATGAAAGAGCCAGATTCTATTTTGCAGAAACAAACCAGTTTTTCATCAATTATAATCTCATACTAGATTAAAAAAAAACAAAATTATACATACGTGAAAATCAGAGCTTTTGATCAGTCTCAAATAATCATCTTACAATAATCTTAATCATTCATAATACTTTTATAAAAATCAGTCTCAAATAATATTGTAACTCGGTTATAACAATTAAAAACAAGCCCATATCATCCCCTTACCCAAAATTCGTAACCCGGTCTCTCTGTCCAATTTCCGACCCATATCTCTCTAAAGTTCTTGAGCACATTGTTCATCGGCAACTCTCTGCCTTTCTATCTTCGAATGACCTTCTTAGTCCTTTTCAATCTGGTTTTCATCCTGGTCATAGCACAGTAACGGCTCTTTTGAAGGTTACTGATGAAATACGCTGGGCTATGGACCACAAATCTCTCACCTTGCTTGTACTGCTGCTACTTTAGCAGTGCCTTTAACTCTATCGATTTCGACATACTTCTAGGAATCCTTCAATCTTTCCATTTCTCTTCTTTTACTGTTGATTAGTTCGATTTCTATCTTAAAGGCCGCTCGCAGCGGGTTCGTCTCGAAGAGTCTTCTTCTGACTGGTGTTCTCTTACCGCGGGTGTGCCTCAGGGTGGCGTTCTCTCTCCTCTTCTCTTTTCTATTTTCATTAACTCTGTCACCAGAGTCATCTCTTCCCACTTCCATCTCTATGCGGACGACCTGCAGCTTTACACTCACTTTTTAAGGCAAGATGCGGAAGCAGCAGTGTCTGCCATGAACAGTGACCTGGATTTGATTAGCGAGTGGTCACGGTCCTTTGGACTTCAAATCAATCCTAAGAAATCCCAGGCCATCATTATCGGCGGAAGGTATATGACGGAATAGGCTCGATGTTGCGTCGCTGTCTCCACTCTGTCTGAATGGAGTTCAGATTGAATACGCAAACACTGTTAAAAACCTGGGGGTTACCATGGACTCTTACCTATCGTGGACTGCCTTGTTGGTCAAGTCAGTCGTAAAGTGCACTACACATTCCATTCGCTGAAATGCCTCCAGTGCTTCTTGCCCTTTAGTACCAAAATCTCCCTTGCTCAAACTCTCATACAGCCCATCATTGACTACGCTGATGCCTTTTATTTGGATGCCACCGAGGAGCTTTTAAATAAACTTGAACGTTTGCAAAACATCTGTATTCGTTTTGTTTTTAACCTTAAAAAGTATGACCACGTTTCTAACTTTCGCAAGATACTCAAGTGGCTCCCTATTCGATTTCGCAGGAACTCTCGGATATTATGTCTGCTATTTAATATCCTTCACAACCCTAAAACGCCATCCTATCTGCGGGAACGCTTTTCCTACGCCCGTCCTTCTGATGCACCTTGCAGGTCGCATCTTAGAAATCTCCTTAAATCCCCTCCCCACTCAATCGACTTCTACTCCTACTCCTTCAGCGTGCACGCGGTTCGGTTGTGGAATTCACTTCCGCCTGACATTAGGGACTGCCAAACTGTTGCAGTTTTTAAAAGAAGAGTGAAAGAACACTATCTGTCCACTTCGTCATAGTTGCATATTTTGTATTTATTATTTTATACTACATTATAATTAAGTATATTTATTTTAGTGATATTTATTTTAGAAGTATGTATGTAAGTTTATTTTCATATTGTATGTTTATAGTTAAATTAGTGAATAATTAAGTGTTTTTATTTTATGTATATTATTTTCTCTTCTAATCTTACACACGTTGTCTACATCTCTTTAACTACTTTCCTATCGTAGGTATGCTGGAAGAGATTTCTTTAGAAATAAGCATCACCTTTGTATGTATTTTTCTGTTCCTTTCTTTTTGTCTATTTATATGTGTGAACATAAACTGTTATATAAAGAAATAAACATTTTCGGCAGAGGAAATTAATCACTCCTTTATTACCACAAGACTCATGTGTCCATCCTCCACATATTTTTGGCAGAGGAAATTAATCACTCCTTTATTACCACAAGACTCATGTGTCCATCCTCCACATATTTTTGGCAGAGGAAATTAATCACTCCTTTATTACCACAAGACTCATGTGTCCATCCTCCACATATTACCACAAGACTCATGTGTCCATCCTCCACATATTACCACAAGACTCATGTGTCCATCCTCCACATATTACCACAAGACTCATGTGTCCATCCTCCACATATTACCACAAGACTCATGTGTCCATCCTCCACATATTACCACAAGACTCATGTGTCCATCCTCCACATATTACCACAAGACTCATGTGTCCATCCTCCACATATTACCACAAGACTCATGTGTCCATCCTCCACATATTACCACAAGACTCATGTGTCCATCCTCCACATATTTTGCAGTGGTACTATTCTTCTTGGCTCTTTCATAGCTATTTCAAAACATTTTGTATTAAAAAATATAACCTGAAACTAAGTACAACTAATTTAACATATCAATAATATTTGCGTAAATAATACCAATTATATACATAACAATACAACCTATTCATTTTGTCACCCTATGCTTTACATATTTTTCTTGAAAAAAATAATTGAGTAAACAGAAAAGTACTTAGATTTTGGTTTAAAAATTTTCAATGCAGTCCTGCGACGCTATTTGATTTCCTAGAATTGTTAAATACCTGTGGATGACCATCGTTGATTTATAAAGAGTATACTTGAATTATGGTAAGATTTTGTTAAGTGGGAGATAATCGCATCGGCTCTTTCAAAGCATGGCTCTTTCATACACACTCTCCCCTACTGAGTTCTAAAGAGTAAAAGATCAACGTAACAAATAGATAACTATTTAAGCAAGAGTTTAGGTTTAACATGTGTAACTGATTCGTGGGACCTGGCTCTGCTCATGACTTCTGAGTCGTGAAAACGCATTATTTTAGGTATAAGGCTGCGTCCACCAGAGATGAGCGAGGATACGTAGCGAGGGATGTGTGTGAAACTAACCAATAACGTCGTTTCACTGTCATAGTTTGAGCTAAGCTAGCGTTGTTATTGGTTAGTTGTACGGACATTCCTCGCTACGCATCCGCGCTCATCTCTAGTGGAAACGCAGCCTAAGTGCACTGCTTATAGAAAGTTACCGGTACACTTTTTTTTCCGGTAGTTTTTGGTCATGAGAAAGTGTAAATTTTTCAAAGTTCAGAAAAACTTTAGTTACTTAGTTCTACAAGGACGTAGGTTTAACACTTTAACGACGGTAAGTATACGAGGATTAAGACAGTTTTTGATCACGTTTAATATTATAAGATACTAAAACAGGTTAGTTTCAGTTTTCCTCAGTTTCAGTGATTTCCCGGACGATGATCACGTTATCAGTTAATTTTAATTATGAAGTAGATACGCTTTTCAAAATGCAGAGTTCTTCAAAGCTCTATACTCCATTTTAAATAAGATTAGTCATTTAAACAAACCTTTTTTACAGTCCGTTCAACCGATTCTGACTTCTATACCGTAGGCATAAGGATGGCATTAAAAGCAAAAAAGTGGTTACAATACCAACTGTTTACTGCAGCTGCCATTTGTCATGCCACCAACGCGCAATAGAAGTCAAAATCGGTTGAACGGACTGTAAAAAAGGTTTAGTTAAATGTCTAAATCTTATTTCAAATGGAATAGAGGTCTCTCTATCTATTTAAATTCTTAGGTAAATAGAGAAAATAAAAATAGGTAAATAGAGAAAATAAAAATAGGTAAATAGAGAAAATAAAAATAGGTAAATAGAGAAAATAAAAATAGGTAAATAGAGAAAATAAAAATAGGTAAATAGAGAAAATAAAAATAGGTAAATAGAGAAAATAAAAATAGGTAAATAGAGAAAATAAAAATAGGTAAATAGAGAAAATAAAAATAGGTAAATAGAGAAAATAAAAATAGGTAAATAGAGAAAATAAAAATAGGTAAATAGAGAAAATAAAAATAGGTAAATAGAGAAAATAAAAATAGGTAAATAGAGAAAATAAAAATAGGTAAATAGAGAAAATAAAAATAGGTAAATAGAGAAAATAAAAATAGGTAAATAGAGAAAATAAAAATAGGTAAATAGAGAAAATAAAAATAGGTAAATAGAGAAAATAAAAATAGGTAAATAGAGAAAATAAAAATAGGTAAATAGAGAAAATAAAAATAGGTAAATAGAGAAAATAAAAATAGGTAAATAGAGAAAATAAAAATAGGTAAATAGAGAAAATAAAAATAGGTAAATAGAGAAAATAAAAATAGGTAAATAGAGAAAATAAAAATAGGTAAATAGAGAAAATAAAAATAGGTAAATAGAGCTTTTGCAATTGTCTATTGATTTTTTCTTAGTGTCTGATTTTGGAGCATTAAACATAAATTGACATCAATTCTACAGAAAAAAAGTTGTAAGGCTCCATCCAACCGACCCCTTTTTGACCAATATAAGTTGTATGTATGGTGCAAACTGCAAATATGAAAGTACCTAAGTTGGTTAGTAATAAACAACTTAATTATTTTTATAATAAAAAAGGAAAAGTAATAGGTATTTTGACAAAAAAAAAACCTACAGATTATAAAAAAAAATTGGACACATATTTTTTCTTTTTTTACGTAATCAAAAGATTACGGAAATACATCGAGCTAAAATGTGGCATGACATCACTCTCCGGTAGATTTTATATTGAATTGTAACTTAGCGAGCCCCCACTCCCCAACTTTAAAGCGTTCTATCAATTTTTTTTTTTATTAGTATGATGAAAAAAAAAACGTGGCTAATATTTTTTTATTATCTGACTGATGGCCTAAATAGTTTTTTTCCCCAGTCAACAGCCCTATTCGTATGGTCTAAGGACCACAGGTACTTAACTCATAAGCCTTTTAGGTACAAAGGAATATTATGCCAACGTTTCCGTCGCAGTAGGTAGGTGCCTACCTAGGCACCTACCTACTGCGACGAACCTACCTACATTATCCATGACATGAAATAAAAGTATTTCCTGAATGTGTTTAGTGTTGTATAGGTAGGTCTCAATTTCGCTGATGACATTATTCAGACTGATGCACCATGTATATACCTACCTATCTCTATTTAAACTATCAAAATAACAATCAATACCACAACGGGCTCTTAGCTACACAAAATAAATTAAACTACCCACAACACTTTCGATTTACACTTCGCCCGGAATCGAACCTAACACCACAAACTCTGCACCCCTGACTAAACCGGCCTAACTAACTAGGTATACCTACTGAAGCAGTTAGGTACCTAGCTCTTTCTTTGTAACTGTAGAGAAGTAGAAATATTAACTTTAATTTTCTAAATCTCATTTAGTTTTGTTGCAGCAAACACCGCCATTAAAACAAATAGAACGGTGACTACCTCCCGAAAGAAAAGGAAAACAGTGTTTTTTTTTTAATGTTGTCTTTTAAGTCATGGCTTGGAACATAGAAACGGGAATCACAAATAAATATATTTCCATCTCCTGTAGGTACCTAATTACTAATACTCCTCATGTCAAAAGTGTACGACCTATGAAGACTGAAAACAGTCATTAGAAACACTATTTCCATAACCATATAATTTTACGTAAAGTTTTGTGGAAACACAACCAAACCAAAGCTTAGTTGCTCGATTTTTCTGCAGTATATTTTACCGAATCTGTAGGTATTATGGTGGGTAGGCACCGAAGACAAATGATTTAAGTAGTAAACTAATGTATGTAAACAATTCCATACCTGGTTGGTTGTGGTACAATGCTGTCATAATTGAAGCTTTCCAAAAGCTTTCCGACTGCCTCGTTGATTTCCAGCTTGTCGCAGGACCTGTCGCGATCTTGATCCCAGCTCATTGTCACCACAAACTGATTAAACAAACTTTTAAGGACAAATTCAAATACTACGAAGAGTTTTTTTTTAAGTCGCAAGATGAACGCGCGTGCGGCCGACTCGCGCGCATAGACTATAAAGAGTTCCTTATGCTCTGCGCATAACTATAAAAATGTTTGACAGAAGGGGCGCGCGCGCCGGTCGCTGATACGTCGGTCTCGTATTTGTTTACTTATCGATTACTCATTATTATATTGCTTTTTAAAGTAAATAAACTTATAAAATACAAGCAAGTAAACATGATCGTTGCAGCACAAAGTAGCACGCTTGAATAGGTATTAGAAATGATATTTAGTACCAAAAGTGATGTCACATACCTATACATAATTATTTCAAAGGTAGCATGAATCTGATTTTTTATATATTTTGTAATTAAATAATTAACTAAACCTAAGCTAAATAGTTTTTGAAATTAAAAAAGATTTCGCTACCGCTACAGTTTTTCCTAAATCACAGAACATTCATTTCATATAAATCTTTTGTTTACGTATCAATGCGAGAGCGCTACAAGTTTTCCAAGTTTTCCCTTCAGCGATGTAAGTGGGCGGTGCGCTCGCGCATGTAGCGCCGCCTCGTCTTGTTATTGGCTCACGCGGCCGGCCGCTCTGACGTCATAGCGCCCGGGCCTTTATCTACGTGACTACTGGAGAAGCTAGGCCGACCCCAGATAGCGAGGTTCACGTTCAGTATGTATAGCTCGCTGGCTACCTACACATCTCTACAATTTATGCGAAGAAAATGACAAATTTATAAGGACCTAATTGGAATCCTCTAGATAAACTGTTCCACATTGAAAGTGATACAGTATTTTAATTATTCTGTTCAGGCAGACATTTTCAGAAGAAAAGACTGTACCTAAACAAAAGCGTGCAGGTCAAGTGTTAACATCAGGTACGTGTTATGGCCACGTTACATGATCGATGGTCCACTATTTCCACTAACACATGCAATTAGTTGCTTTTTATTAAACCTTCCACTTCGTAGCAATTAGCACGATCTAATTTTGTGCCCAGTTCGCGCAATGTAACCGCTAATTGAGTTGTCAAGGTATGCGGTAGGTAGGTAAGCTATCGTCTGGCGAGTTAGCGAAATAGAAACGTACTAGGTACCTACGCTATAATTTTAAATTACCTAAATACAACTACATTTCTAAATACTGATCATATTGTAGTAGTAGGCTAATTAGTCATAGGTCTCGAGTTCGAACTCAAGGCCTCTGACTTTTCGGATTCATGTGCCTATGTATATTTATCACTCGCTTCAAAAACGGTGACGGAAAACATCGTGAGGAAACCGGCATGCCTGAGAGATATTTCTCGACGACATGTGAAGCCAAGTTAGGGGTCCATGGGCGGCTTTAAAACTCTGACACCACTAACAACACGAAATGTGAAAATAAGAAAAAGTAGGCTAAGTATTGAGTACCTACCTATAAATACCTAGGTACTTAGTAAAGTTCCAAGAGCAAGACTGGGTATAGTTGGGCATTTGGCTGCTCCGTTGGTGTCGTGGTCGCAAGCGCGACTGCTGAGCGTCTCTGGGGTCGATTCTCAGGTCGGGAAAAGCGTTACTTATTGGGTTTTTCCATTAGGAATTTCTTAGTAACAGCCCGCCAGCCGTTTATCACTTGCTTAAAAAACGGTGAACGAAAACATCGTGAGGAAACCAGCATGCCTAAGAGATAATTCTCGACGGCATGTGAAGCTAAGTCAGAGCTAAGTTAAAATTCTGACACCAGGTTAGTAGCACCAGGGTAGTTCTCTCACTAACCACACAAAAGAAGAAGTAACAGCCCGGAGTTTGGAAGTTGACGGTGTAATACCCCCGTTCCTCGGAAGGTAAGTAGGTACGTTAAGCCATTGGCCCCGAGTCTGATCTCTCTCCGGACATGTCGGATTGTCGTCCCATCGGACTAAGAGACAGAGTGAGGGAAGAGAGAGATAGTGCACCTGTGTCTGCGCACAAACTTGTGCACTATTATATAGATGTTCCCGCGCCGAAGGCTGGTCTCCGCTGAGATTGGTCGCCATTGCCGAAAAGGACTATTGTTATACCATACTCCATAGATTTATTATTTAGAACGTATGATACATCTATAAGTATAAGTATATTTATTTTCTCTTCACAAATGTACAGTAGTGGTGCTTAAAACTAGCTTAAGGATAGTTTACATTTGTGAGAGACTGGTGCTTGAAATAGGCATTGCAAGCAACGCCTGGTACAAGTCACCAGGGCCCCACGACGCTTCATGTGGACAAGCTTATATTGAGTGTTTTATGAAACAGAAGAGAATTAAAAAAAAAGATAGAAGATAAAAAAAAAAAACAACGTAACGTAATTAAAATAACATAACGACAATCTATGTGTTATACTTAGTTGGGTATAGTTTACCTCGTAATTGCTTTACTTAGGTACCACACTAAGGTTGTCACTTGCACGTCGTAGATCGACAAGATTTATTGGTCTGTGTGTTAGCCAGATAGTGGAGTTTCATTGTATAAGTACTAGGAATTGTCGACGAAAGTATAGTAAAATGAAGTCGACCAAGTATACCTAAGTGTGTCTGTGTTCTGGACTGAAAGTGTGGTATGAATGATAGTCTAGTGAAGTAAGGGTAGGTAGGTGTAACGTAACCTATAAACAGGTAGCAAGCAGCAGAGACATTTAACCTTTCCGACGCATCTGAGTGACAAAATCTCTACAGTGCTACGGTTCTACGCAGTGACAAACTATGAGTGTGTGCTAGGTGGTAGACTGGGACCCATACTGCCTCCTACCTATAAATTTCTTTGTCATAACTTTACATGACTACTTATTATTAGGGTGGTCACCATTGACAGCCTACAAGATACTTTCTTTGTAGGCAAACCGGTGGGTGCGCAGCTAGGCGAGCGCACCGGTTTGCCTACAAAGAGAGTATTTAAAAAAAAAATATTTATATATAAAATAAAAGCAAGTGGTACCTAGGTAGGTTGTACACCTAACAATTCGCACTTCGCTCTTTTTGTCGAAAATTTCGTTATAATTGTAGAGCTCATGAAATATCTCGATCATTTTATTGCTACGAAGTGCTACGAGTATTCTATTATTTTTAGTTGTGGTACCTACCCCACACAAATTCGAATACCAGTACCTGCTATGTAAATAACAGTCACAGGAAGTTATCATCATATCATCCACATATACTAAGTGGGAAAAATACGTATTATTGAAGCTTACTCAAAAACTATCCCAGCAAAGTTAATAACATTTTTAAGGGACCAATCCGGGAGCATACCCTTTCAAACAAAAAAATAATTTTCAAAATCGGTCCACAATTGACGGAGAAATCGACGGGCATACATAAAAAAAAAACATACATACGCGTCGAACATATAACCTCCTCCTTTTTGGAAGTCGGTTAAAAATTTATGTCTGACGTTGAAGTGACATAAATGTAGCTACTTACCTAATGTGTTATTTCGTACCTACGTGTATTTTAATCGTCGGATTAATTACATAGGTACGTGTATTTTAATCGTCCTTGTCATAGGTAGGTATGTATACGAAAGTAATGTTATTTTAATAAGAAAAAACTATTTACTTTCAATTTCCGTGAACTTTTAGTCCGGTGTGTAGGACGACGACGTAGTCATCATCATCCTTCATAATGCCTTTTTAAATTGGACGTAGTTATGCAAAATGGATCCAGCCCACAAAACCCGTTTTTTGGGTTACCGTCATAAATGGTATCTACACATCAACTTTAGTATATGCAAAAAACATCCAAGCCGCAAAGTTCCTTTTTTCTAATAAAAAACACAGACGTTAATGATACCAACAGAATATTAAGCATTTTCGCAGAGTTAAAATAGAACCATGTGTCATGGGAACAAAGATAATGGCTTTTGAAAAGATCCAAACTACTTTGGATCTCGATCAAATCGATTTTTTTATATAAAACAGGAACCATGCCATTTGAATCTATTTTGCAAATTAGTATTTAGTATTTAAATTTCGAAATTGAAACGGATACTATCGTGTCTGATGAAGAAAACTCATTATTTTGATGTATCTATGTTTTTTAATTACTTTTAATTAAATGCCCTTACTATTCTTATATACGTTTTATTACCTAAACTTAACACTAAAAGATCCATCCCACGTTTTTAATATTGTAAAAAAGAACCAAAGAGATTTTTACTGAAAAAAGTATATTAAATGCACATGAAACTTATTAAAACCATACTATACAGGAAGTAAATAAAAAGACCCAATATTTAAGAGGATTTGGAATACAAACTTCTGTCTTGTTATTTTAATATATCAATTTTACTAAAACTCCCATTTTCTCAAAAGTAAGTTTTTGTGGCTGGATCCATTTTGCATAACTACGCCCAATTGTTTGTGTTCACCCTATGATTGACTTGCAGAGTATCCCTATGGCAACTGCCTGTCTATACAATATAGTACTAGTTCCTCTAATACTAATTCCATGCGGCCCTTAAGCCACCTGTGTAAATTTTAATTAATAAATAAAACTATATATCCGACGGAGTCAACCTCTTTGCCGTTAAACAAAAAAGCCGCTAGTTTGGAACACCCAGTTTTAGAAAAAATTGCAGTATTGCTGAGACGTTGAATCATATCTATCCACATGTTCCAAGAATTGCGCAATATTGCCCAAATTATAGGCGCATCCCGTGTAAGCGCATCCTGGTTAACCACATTGCCGACCTGGAAATCGAACCCAGAACGGCACGCTTTGCGAACACTAGACCATCGGGGCCGTGTAAAATAATATGAAAATACAGTTCAGAATAGATAACAAGAATGGAATCGAAGTATTGTACCTACAATCAAAAATAAAACCGATAAAGTTGCATTAATGCCACAAATAGTAGTAGTACCACAGAAAGCAAAACTTGAATGTAACAACATTTATCGGCACAGACTAAGTAGACGCCACCAGAGAAGACTGGCGGAAAATCGTGGAACCATTTTACATAGACACTAGCGCCACGTCAAATGGACTTCAGTGGTGGCGCGGACTGTATTACTATTATCGGCCACATCCAGCGGTTTCCACACATTGGCACCAACCGGTCTATTCTGCAAAAAAAATCACCGTGAAAACTTAGGTAAAGTGAGCTATTCCCCATGGAATTAGTACGTACTATACAGTCATCCCATCTAGGCCAATTCTCGTACTTAAAAAACGTCCACATTCAAGTCACAATCTGTCAAACTTGTCAAAAATGTTGGTAAATTTAATGTCTTTTTGACAGATTGCAATTCGATGAGATTAGAATTCGAACGATCGTTTACAAAATTAAGTTGATTTTTGATATGTTTATCTCACAACCATTCACACATACAAATACCGAATTTAGTACTGTAACTAAATTCGGTATTTGTCATATTATCAACTAGCCTTTAATTGTAGGTATTAAGTTTTGCCAACCATCAAAATGTTTTATTCCTACTCAGTGATACCACGTATAGCTTTCTTCGCGCTTTTTCAAGTTACGGCGCTAGTATAACGCGTCATACGCGCGTTCTGTAGTATATTTTGTAGTGTATTTACTGGTAACACCATTTAGAAAATAAAAGAAATGTAGGGCTAGCAACCCAGTAGAATTCCATTTCCGTCCGCTTCACTAGAAAGTTTCATTAAAACTATACTTTGAAAGAAAAGTGTTTTATTTGGGCAATATTATTGTATTGTATACAAGGCGTATACACAGTAAATGGCGACGAGGATAAACAAGAATTTCGAAGCATAAAAGGTACATTTTTACGGCTGAAACATGGCCAACGATTTTCGTATAGATGCTTTCAAACAAGATGGCGATATCTTGTGTTTTTTGGAAAGAATAGAGCAATATTTTGAAGCGAATGAGACTAAAACTGAAAAAAGATGCTCAATATTATTAATAAGTCTTCACGAAGATGTATATAAAATTCTAAAGAATATGTGTCATCCAAAGATGCCCAAAGAGTTGTCATATATGGAGCTGCAGAATTTGTTAAAACTAAGGTTCGAGAAAAGAATTTCGCATTTTAGAAAAAGGATTCAATTCGAAAAATTACAACAATTGGAAGGGGAGAGTATAGCCAAATGGTATGCTCGTGTTAGAGAATTTGCTGCGGGATGCAATTTTGCGAATACATTAGAAGAACGTGTTAAGGATAAATTCGTTACGAGTCTGCGTCCAGGACCAATCCAAGAAAAATTGTGTGAACAAGATGTCTCCAAGTCGGTGACATTCTTAGTAGATACAGCACTGAATAAGGAAATGGCTTTGAAGGAGGTGCAGGAAGTACATCAAGTAGCTCAATACGGACATGCTAAAACGAATAGAAGTTCCCACAACACATTTAAAAAGACTGAGAAGAAACAGGACGGTGAGTCATCGTTATTAAAATGCATTCATTGCGGTAAACCGAACCATAATTGTTCAAAATGTAAATTTAAGTCATTTAAATGTAAAATATGTAACAAAATTGGACACCTAGCTATTGTATGTAAGAGTAAGGGTCAAACTAATAATGTAGAGGTAAATGAAGACACTTTCAATAATTCTATTGATATCTTTGCAATAGAGAAAAATGTTAACTATGTTTTACCAATATCAATTAAATGTTGTATTGACAACAAACTGGTCCAAATGGAACTGGACACCGGTGCTGCAATTTCATGTTTACCTGAAAACATTTATTTATCTAAATTTTCTCACATTAAATTACAAAATTCAGATATTGAATTAAAAACATATAATGGTAATATTTTGAAACCAGTTGGAGAAATAAACTGTAGAATTAAGGTAAAAGAAAAAGAGGTGGATTGTAGTATGGTTATTGTTAAAAATGGTTGTAAAATTTTATTTGGTAGAGATTTAATTCAGAAATTTAATGTAGATATTTCAAAACTTTTACAAATTAACTATGTGCAAAGTACAGAAGAGAAATTGCAATTATTGTTACAGGAATTTGAAACATTATTTAAAAGTGAGTTAGGTATTATTAAAGGTGAGGAAATTACATTAGAGTTAATGGATAAAGATGTAAAGCCTATTTTTCACAAACCGAGGCCAGTACCTCATGCTTTTAAAGAACAGGTTGAATCCGAATTAACTAGATTAGAGAAAGAAGGTGTTATTACAAAAGCAGAAACATCCCAATGGGGGACACCTTTAGTTCCAGTTTTGAAGGAAAATAATAAAATAAGATTATGTGCAAATTACAAAATTACTGTGAATAAACACATTAAAGATGTTAACCATCCTTTACCTAGAATTGAGGACATTTTTACTGCATTGCAGGGTGGTATATCATTTTCAAAATTAGATTTAAGAAATGCATTTAATCATTTATGTTTAAGTAAGGAGAGTAGTGAACTCTTAGCTTGGTCAACACCAAAAGGAATATACCGAGTAAACAGATTGCCATATGGTACAAAGCCAGCTAGTGCTATTTTTCAAAACAAACTTGAGAAAGTATTGTTAGGGGCTCGGGGTGTTGTAAATTTCATTGATGACGTCCTAGTCACAGGTACTAATGATGTTGAACATTTAGAAAATTTAAAGGAAGTTTTAAGAAGATTCAAGGAGGCAGGTATTCGTTTAAATAAAAGTAAATGTGAATTTATGCAACCTAAAATAAAATATTTAGGACATATTATTTCAAAGAATGGATTATCCAAAGATATGTCAAAAGTTGACTCTGTTGTTAATGCACCTGCGCCCAAGAATGTTTCAGAAGTTCGTTCATGGCTAGGAATGGTAAATTATTATGGTAAATTCATTAACAATTTATCTATAAAACTAAAGCCTTTATATAATTTATTACAAAAAAATTACAAATTTAATTGGAATAAGGAATGTCAAAAGAGTTTCGATACAATTAAAAAGGATATTATTTCTGACAATATTTTAATTCATTACAGTAGAGATATGCCTTTACGTTTAGCTTGTGATGCTTCACAAAATGGAATCGGGGCAGTATTAAGCCACATTATGCCAGATGGGTCAGACAGGCCAATTAGTTTCATTTCTAGAATTTTCTCAAAGGCTGAGAAGAATTATTCAATGATTCATAAAGAAGCGCTTGCAATTTATTGGGCAGTGCAAAAATTCTATCAATACTTAATTGGCAGAAAGTTTGAGTTATTATCTGATCACAAACCGTTATTGGCATTATTTGGTGAGCACAAGAGTTTACCACAAATGGCAGCAGGTTTTCTGCAAAGATGGTCATTATATTTGTCAAGTTTTGATTATATATTTAAACATGTAAAAGGCATAGAAAATGTTAAAGCAGATTGTATGTCAAGATTGCCATTACCATCAGTTATTCCAGATAACAGGAAGGAATGTGATTACATTAATTTCATTGAAGATCAGAATGTTATAGATTTAAATTTAGTACGTTCAGAAACTAGAAAGGATCCAGTTTTGAGTAGTGTTTATAACATGATCAGGTATGGATTTCCAAAACATGTGAATAGTGAAGTCTTGAAACCATTCATAAACAGAAAAAGTGAACTTTATATTGAAAACGGGGTTATCATGTGGGGTTATAGAGTAGTAATACCTAATAAATTACAAAAAAATATGTTACAGGAACTTCATGTTTCACATGAAGGTATTGTTAAAATGAAAAATAATGCTAGATCTTATTTTTGGTTTCCAAATTTAGACAGTACTATTGAAAATTTTGTTAAATCCTGTCAAGTCTGTATGTCTGCTAGACCAGAACCACAGAAATCTAAAGTTATAACATGGCCAAAAGCTAATTTTCCATATGAAAGGGTCCATGCTGATTTCTTAGGACCTATAAGTGGTAAAATGATATTAATAATAATAGATTGTTACACCAAGTGGCCAGAAGCATTTATAGTAAAGAATTTAGAATCTAATACAACTATAGAAAAATTCAGAGAATGTTTCAGTAGATTTGGCTTGCCTAAAGTAGTTGTTACAGATAATGCTGCTACATTTTGTTCTAAGGAATTTTCTGAATTTCTATCTAAAAACGGTATTCAACATGAAACTTCTCCACCGTTCCATCCTGCAACAAATGGGTTTGCAGAGAATGCTGTAAAAAGTTTTAAAAATGCTATGTACAAGTCTTTAAATGATATTAGAAATAGAAATGTGTCATTTGTAACTTTAATGAACAGATATTTATTTCATTACAGAAATTCAATTCATTGCATTACAAATATTTCACCATCGGAAGCTATGTTTAATAGAAAACTTAGATCTAGACTAGATTTGTTGTCTACTAAGAAAGATAGAAAACAGTGTAATGTAAGAAAAAGAGAAGAAAAGTTTAAAGAGGGAGAGTATGCTTACTGTAGAGATTATAGGAATCCTAATAAAAAGAAATTTGTTAAATGTGTAATTGATGAGGTATTGGGACAAAGAACTTATTTATGTAGAGTTTTAGAAGAGAACTTAATTTGGAAACGTCATTTAGACCAGATTATAAGTTCTTGGCCTCAAGACCAAAAGGAAGATTTAAATGAAACCAGTTTTGTAGTAGATGATAGTTTATTGCAAAATTCTAAGGATTTAAGAGATAATAATTATGATAAGCAAATAGTTCTTAATGATGAATCTCAGGTTATTGTAAATGAGCCAATTTCAGAGATATTGCAAGAAGTAAATGTTAATGTTATTATTCTACCAGAAGGTTTTAATAAAGTCTCTGAAGTTAGCCCACACACTTCAAATACTTACCAGGATGCAAAAACTTGTAACAGTACATACAAACACTTACCTGGTAATCAACCCGTTGTTTCTTGTAGTAATGAGAATCAAACTTTGAGGCGTTCTGATAGACAGAGGAAAGCACCTCAACGTTTGAATTTGTAAAGGGGGAGTATTGTAGTATATTTTGTAGTGTATTTACTGGTAACACCATTTAGAAAATAAAAGAAATGTAGGGCTAGCAACCCAGTAGAATTCCATTTCCGTCCGCTTCACTAGAACGTTTCATTAAAACTATACTTTGAAAGAAAAGTGTTTTATTTGGGCAATATTATTGTATTGTATACAAGGCGTATACACAGTACGTTCGACGCGCATATTACTCGCGCCCTTGGATGGCAGTGTTTGATGTAATTCGTTACATAGAAATTCTGAATTCATACAATTTTATTGAGTGCCCAAAACGCAGTGTACGCTACGCGCGCTTCGGGCGCCTGTTATAACTAGGGCTTCTGTTTTATGAGCCACATTAAAAAAAAAAGATTAAAAAAAAATGTTGATAGCCGTCGACTCTACACTCTCGGCACTTGATGTATTATTATTATATTTAGAAACTCGTGCTTGCCACAAGCTTTTTTTTTATTTGTGCACAAAAACCCATCCTCAATCGGTTCGGCAGCAAGTGCTTCCAACTCAGAGTAATAACTAGTTATTACTCTGAGGCTTCCAAGCCCCCTCCAAAGTAAAACTGTTTGGCAAGCGTGTAGGCCTGACATTAGAAAGATTTCTAAATCTGTGGTGTATTTTAAAGCTCACGCTTGTCTATTTCTGTTCTGTCAATGTCATAACCATAACTTGTTTGTGGCGTTTGATATTGATTGGGGTTAGCTTTTTGTTGATAGTTATATTAAAGCCAATAGCCGACGTGTTTGTAAACTGTTTGTTCTTAAATTAATAGCATTTCAAGTATAGGACCACTACTGTAAGATCTTATTGGACAGCTATATGTTATTGACAAATCTAGGCATTCAAAATGAAAATCGCTGTAGAAGGATGCGCACACGGCGAGCTTGAAAAAATATACGAGTGTATTGAAACAATACAGGAAAGAGAAGGCATAAAAATTGATCTATTGATATGTTGTGGTGACTTCCAATCTGTCCGAAACCATGAAGACTTAGGGGCAATGGCTGTGCCAGAGAAATACCTGAATATGTGTTCCTTTTATAAGTAAGTTACCTGAGTTATTACACTTAGTAGACCTCGGTATATGACAAGAAATCATGAACTCCTTTTATTGGTATTTGTGTAATTTTTTTACATTGTAAAAAATATTTACAGATACTATAGTGGTGAGAAAAAAGCCCCAATATTGACAATATTTATCGGAGGCAATCATGAAGCATCTAACTACTTACAAGAACTCCCTTATGGTGGTTGGGTGGCCCCTAACATTTATTATTTGGGCCGAGCTGGTGTTGTAAAGTATGGAGATTTGAGGATTGGAGGTTTGTAATAAACTTGTTTTTAACCATTACTTACTAGTACTAGTCCTGTGTATTTATTGTTCATTATCTACAAAATATTTGTATTTGGCAGACAGTTTATCTGCCATAGCATAGTTACCTGAAAGAATGACATGTGAATTAACTTAAGCATTAAACAAAGAAAATAATCATTGATATCCTATTTTACTAAAGTTTTAAAGTGTAATAATAATATGTAAATGTTTATTTCTTAATTACTTTGACTCTTGACTGGCTAATTTTGTTTTATTATATATTTCGATGACGAGTTTATGACACTATTCTGTAGTATTATTATTATAATTTGATTGATGCAGTTTTAATTTGTTATGTTAATTGCTTTGAATAATGGACAAAATAAATAAGTATCTGTTTAATAAACATATTTATTTGTGCGCCGTCAAGGCAAAACATGACTGTGCTATAATTTAATGTAACATCTTGCATGCAATGTGTGTATACTTATGTTTTGAACAAATAAATCTTATCTTATCTATCTATCTTATCTTTATATTTTAAAATTTTCAGGGATGTCAGGAATTTATAAAGGCCAGGACTTCCTGCAAGGACACTGGGAGTGTCTGCCTTACTCAGGAAGATCACTTCGAACTGTTTATCATATCAGATGTTTGGAAGTGTTCAGATTGAGCCAAATTAAAGAGAAACTTGATGTTATGTTATCTCATGACTGGCCTAGGGGAATTACAGACTATGGCAATACAGAAAATTTATTAAGGCGGAAAAGCTTTTTAAGGTAAAATAATTTTTTAAAGTAAGAATGCTTTTACAATATTTTAATAAAACATGTAAGATTCAATACATCAGCTAAAATAACAAATCTCCACAATCAAATCCTAAGAAGTGAAATATAGAAATAATGTGCTTACCTGTCATATCAATTTTGTTGTGCTCCATAAAAATAGAAAATTTAAATATCTATGTTATTCAATGTTTAAATATTTCAGGGAAGATATAGAGTCAAACCAATTAGGCAGTGTCCCTGCCATGAAGCTGCTTCTAACTCTCAAGCCAGACTATTGGTTTGCAGCACATTTGCATTGCCAATATGCAGCTCTTGTCAAACATGATACCGGTATTGAGACAAAGTTTTTAGCATTGGACAAATGTTTGCCCAAACGCAGACATCTGCAGATTTTGGATGTACCTTCAGACTATGATGGTGAATTGTGTCTGAGACATGATGTGGAATGGCTAGCCATATTGAAAAATACCAACCATTTGTTAGCTGTGAAAAATTTAAATTGTCACATGCCTGGACCTGGTGGAAATGAGAGGTTAATACTTCTATAATCTGTAATTGTAGGATCTTTGGAATTATTATAAATATGTTTGTCCTTATATTAATGTGTTTATAAATAATTACAGGCATGATTTTACACCTACACAAGAAGAGAAGGAGAATGTAATTAAATTACTTGGAAGTCTACTAATAAAAGAAGATAGTTTTGTAAGGACTGCTCCAGTTTACAGTCCACAAACCCCAAAAACAATTCCTTTGGTGCCAATAATGAACCCACAAACAGTTCAACTATGTGAGAAACTGGGCATTGATGACCCAGTACAAGTAGTCATGGCACGGTCAGGTCAGACAATGAGACAGCCTTATGTGGATACTAGTCCCCCAAGTGAAGACCTAAAATCCGACTCGCTAATAGAGATTGTAAGTTCATCTATGAGAGAAAGTCCAGTAATGCAAAGTGCTATAATGCAAAGTCCAGTTATCCAAACTCCAGTTAAGACATCAAAGCTGTCACTACTTCTCCCTGCGCCTGTCACACCCAGTGAGAATGAGAAATCCCCACCTGTGATCACACCAGACACTTGTTCAGTGGCAAACAGTTTTGACAGTTTAATTTACGAATGTAAGACACCGATGTCAGCCGGCCCTAAAAAAACATTCAAGAGACGTAACTTGTCAATTTATAATACTCCAGACGCTGATGGAAGTGCGGACTCAAGTTCCTTATTGGATCCGGATAGTCCCCAATCTAGTAAATACACTTGTAGAGAAAATTTATCGCATGAATAATTTGACAATATACTTTTTATCTTTTGTATATTAAAATATTAAAACTTGTTTTAGCATAATCACATTTATCATCCATTAAATGTCATCAAAAGGTGACTATGATGCAGGGTGCCATAGCTATTTGATAAGGATAATATAATTCTCTATGAAGACCTGCACAGGTAAATCTTTGAAAAAAGTAAATGTAAACAAATGGATCAGAAAACTTATGTGTATGGATGGCAATTTGTTTTGTAGGAGGTAGTGCCACTTACAAGTTGAATGCTTTGATTTCATTATTTGAATACTTAATCCGAAATTCTAATTTTAAATCACCTAAAAGATTTTTTCCATTATCAATTGAGGTTTATTTTATTAACCGACCTAAAAAAAGGAGGTTGTCAATTCAATACGTATGTATGTAATATTATTGAAACTGCAATATATTTACATACTAGCTTTACCCGCCCCGACTTCGCACGGGTAGCACTAAACCGTACCTACCTACCTATCTACCCTACCTACCCACCCTACCTCTACCTACCTGCCCTACCTACCCTACCTCTACCTACATACCCTACCTACCTTACCTACCCACCCTACCTCTACCTACATACCCTACCTGCCCTACCTACCTTACCTACCCACCCTACCTACCCTAATTTTCTCACCGTTTAAACCTTCCCTGGACTATGACAAACATTTCAAAACCAAAATCAGCTAAATTATCGGCCCAGCCGTTCTCGAGTTTTAGCGAGACAAACGAACAGCAATTGATTTTTATTTATATAGATAGAAGATAATATGATAATCTATTAGGGCTTCCAAACAAATATACAAAATTTCATATGTGTATGTATGTATGTTTGTCCTCGCATTTCTCTGAAACTTCATCGGATCGTGACCATTGTTTTTATTGGCTTTACTTCAACTTAGGGAACAGTGCAAGTTTTATCAAAATCGGTTTAGTAGTTTTCAAGATAACGTATAAGTGTGACGGCCCGGCTTATCAATACGAGCTACGGGTGTTGTATAAAAGGTAAATTATCTCATAACCTTGGTCAACCACAACTAAAAATAGAAAAAAAAAGAACTACAAAAAGAACAACCAATTTCCAAAAAAAAACACTAACAAGTGAAAAATAACTTTAATTTCGGAAGCCGGTGGCAAAAAACAGAACCTAAGACACCGACTTCCGAAATTAAAGTTATTTTCCACTTTTTTTTAAAATAAAGTTTGTTTTTCTAACATCATGTTATGCAAACAATACTTGTTGGAAAAAGTGGTGACATACAAAATCGAAACCTACGAAATATAGATGAATGTGTTACTCATTGGGATCTAGTGAGTGGTTGTGTAAGAATTAAACCTGAAACGGGGTTTTACACTTTTATTAGACTTTTGAAACAGACCATGTGCACTATAATTATGTATGTCACAAGCATAAATATTGCACTATGGACAGCTCGTCAATAATATCTGGTTTCATGCATTTAGTATCCGTCGTCAATATGGCGGCAAATATATTTGATCATTTGTGGAAGAAATAAAGAAGTGGCAGCACAAAATAATATGTGACATCGAAAGAACACGAAAACTGACGAGACAAGCAACACCAAATATAGGATACCGATAACCAAAATATAGGATGTCATCAGATAGTTTTGGTGTTTCTTCGATGTCATATATTTGTGCTGCTACTTGTATATTTCTTCCACAGATGATTACATATATTTGCTGTTTTCTTAAGAATAGATTCATGAATGAAATATGAAATCAGATATTATATCCGAACTGTCCATAGTAATATATGTGCTCATGACTACGACATGGATAATGTATTCATTAAAGCTGCTTACATGAATATAAATGCTGACATCATCAATGTTTCAGCTACTTGATTGATGTCATGACTGTGAATAGGTGATAACTTTTTAGCTCAATTTAGTTTTTTTTAGAACTATTGTCTTCTAATTACTTGTTCTAGTAGGATGAAAACTAAATTATGGATTTAGGCAATAAATTAAGTGCAATGTACGGAAATTGTTTTAATAGGTTATTGTATAGGACTTACAAGAATATTTTAACTTTACTACAATCTTTTAGCAAAATTTGTTATTAAATGTATTTGCCCTTAAACAATGAACTGCATGTGAATTTACATGGTTTTACATAGAGATAGGTATAATAGTAAAAAAACTAAAGTTACATAGCATACATAAACTATGTAGTAGTTATGATATAGGATAGTAGATTTTGTACCAAATAAGATTTTACATTGTAATATTATTGTACCATAAATAATTATATTCCATGTTGTGAACTAGCAAGATCACACAGCATGTTCGACTTGACATGAGTAGGAATTACTAGGAATTATGTAAGTATGTATTAAAAGCTCTTAAGGACATGACTTGCATGGGATTGTTTTAAAACCATGTGCATTAAAGGTGTGCCCAAACATAAAGCGATAACCGTGCGCGGCCTGCCGCGCTGCGATTGGACGACAGCCGCGCGCGAATGTTTCTGTTAAATGAAACGATTAAACCGACGAGGTTTAATCCCAAAAAATTTGAGTGCCCCCGAAATGTGGCCTGCAAACGCCGTGTGTTGCTGCCGCTCTCTTCCTGCTCAATGTTTGGCACACCTTTATCAGGTTGTTGTTTCGTAGCTGTTCCATACAAAGTTCTCCGACAGTAATATTTTGTATGGATTGGCAAATTGTTGGTTTATATTTTGTCTTCCAAAATAAAAATTAATTGTAGGAATGAAAGGGTGAATCAAATTCTACTGTTTTATATGTGTTAGTAAATGTTCTTTAAGCTGTGGCATGTTTTTAGGCTTGTGTGTACATTGGTTACATTGTAGTTCTGTAGACATGAGACTCTTGTGTAATTCAGGTGACATTTTTTCAATAAAACCTTTCTCTTTTAATTCTTCTAGTACATCTGTAAAAAATCAGTGTTAAGGATAAGACTTTATTAAGTACTCTATGAAATAAAATAAATTTTGTACATATTTATGTCGATTTATTTTTCTATTTTGTCCATACCTAAATCAAGTTTATCTTGAGTAAGTAACGAAAGCTTTATGGATAAACTCACCAGCATAAGGTCTAAAATGTTGATTAGTGAAACTATTCCAATGCAGTTTTGTTTTTAAGCAAGGTGACACCATATCTGTGCTTATTATGTGCATGTGTAGCCTCTGCATGCTGGGAACAGCGTGGAAACCAGCTCTCAGTGGATGTACTGTCTCATTTTGTATCTGCTTGAATAAATCTCCAAATTCTTCTAAAAGTCCTATATGGGACTTATCTAACTTGTAAATACTATTGATTTCATCGTGAGGCAATACTAAGTAGTGAATTTTAGCTTTGGGATATTTATCTGTAATAATAACAACTTGTTTAGTTTTTTTCACAACACTTTCGGGATCTTTCATCGATTCCAGTAAACCTAAAGACCAATGACTTGGTTTCTTCGAATTCACATTTGTCGCAGCAATAGTTGCACTTCTTTTGCTCATTTTCGTTAGTTACTTTAGGATGAAATAAATTAATAATTTAAATTGCACATTTGTTTGATGTGTGTTCTACTGTTCTATGAAGTTCTTGATATGATTGTCAGTGTCAGTCAGTGTCAAAAGATGACAACAGGATAGAATATTAATATTATTGCTTTGTAAAAAAGAGATACTAGATTGGAAATGCTACAGACCCCCACTTTTCCGATTTGACAGAAACCGGTGAAAAATTGACGTTTGTGGCCGCTTTCCGAACGTAATCGCTCACAGCGCTGACATCAATATTTGGCGTTCCGAGCTGAGGTTCCGAGTTAGCTATCACGATTATGACAGCTGAGGGCTGTCAACAATTCGGAACGCTCGTGAACTGAGTCGTGAACGCTCTCTATTTCTTTGTGTTTAAACTACACATTTCTTCTTCGACAGCACTCACGTTGATATTAGTACGAGGGTGGAACTGAAAATTTCGGGAATCAAGGAAGTGACATTTATCATTACTATTTAAAAATGTATTTATTGCTTTTCGAAGTATTCTCCGCGAAATTTGATACATTTTTCCATACGATGGAACCAATCATTGAAGCAACCATTCCATTCGGAAGTTGGGGTCTCCAAAATCGCCGTTTTGTAGGCGTCCACAGCTTCTTCAGGTGATGAAAATCTCTGTCCACGCAATTTATTCTTTATTTTAGGGAAAGTATAGAAATCATTAGGGCTTAGGTCGGGGCTGTACGGTGGATGGTCTAATAATTCTATGTTTTCTTGCTCTAAAAACTCTTTTGTTCTGTGCGCGGTGTGAGAACTCGCATTGTCGTGATGGAGGATGATGCGGCGGTTGCAGTTCTCTTTACGGAGTTCAGAAACGACCTGTGGCAAACAAATGCTAGCATACCATTCTGCATTAACCGTTCTTTGTCCCTCAAGAGGAATAGTCGTAACATGGCCGGTTTTGGAGACAAACGTGGCCACCATTTTTTTTGCAACACTCCGTGAACGAACAATTTTTGTTGGCTTTAACTCATTTTCGAACACCCAAACTCGTGACTGGTTTTTTGTTTCGGGTTCGTACGCGTATATCCAGGATTCGTCACCTGATACGATGTTGTATACAGCATTTGAGGATCCTGCGTGGAATCTTTCGAGAGTTCTGACGCACCAAGTAACGCGAGCCGCTTTTTGCTCTTCACAGAGCGAATGCGGTATCCATCGGGAAAACAACTTTTTTACACCTAATTGTTCATGCAAGATTATTTGTATTTGACTCATGCCAATGTCTAAAGTTGCCTGAATTTCGCGGTATGTCACATGTCGATCTTCCTCAATCAGCTTACGCACACCATCAACGTTTTCTTGGGTGACTGCAGTTTTTGGACGACCTTGACGGGGATCATCACTGAGCTTGACACGTCCACGTTGAAATTCAGCAAACCAGCGATAAATTGTGGTTTTGGATGGGGCTTCATCACCAAATGCAGAAATCATCCGGTCAACACACTGTTTTTGTGTTAAACCACTTCAAAAGTCATAATAAATCATCGCTCTTGAATTTTCTCGAGTCAATTCCATTTTCTCAACGACTAAACAAGTTTGACAAAACCTTGTGACAAGACCGAGAATCTTTTTTTAAATAAATAAATAAATGGTATTCGATTTTTAAAACCAAGGAGTTTTCAATTAAAAACATATAATATGACAGGAACAGTGGAAATATTCCATTCCCGATACTTTTAGTGCAGCCCTCGTAAAAGGCATGGTCGGCGTTATCGCAAGATAGCGCATGTCATGACGTCATCTATGACGATTCACAATAGCAGTGTTTTACCTAAAAATAAAACACATATTTTCTGACAGGTTTTTGAGTCTACAGCTAGTAAAGTTAGATCATGAACTCTTCTACCGGAACAAAGGAGTAACAAAGTTGCCGTATGTCTACAAATAGCAAATACATTATTCGCGTCTATAGAATAGCTTCCCATATATTCTGCTAGTTTGTCGACGTTCCAGACTACAGATTTTTGAGCTACTGGGTTTTTTAAAGCAATAGACTTCAGTATATGAGTAACTAAAACGTGGGAACGTAACTTGGCAGATTCGTCTGGGTTGCTTAGCGTGAATGTTCTAAGGCGTGCAGACCACCGATTTATGTAATAAAATAGTTTTATAAGCTAAACACTCTAAAAGGCTCAAATCTGCAAGAAAACGAGCCAAGACTTGACCTGTTGGTTGGAAGGGGTTTAATTTATGCTTTTTTGTCCATGTGAGCCACCTATTCCATGCTACTTGATAAGTCTTTCTTGTTGATGGCAGCCAAGAGGATTTTAAGAGCTGTAACTGAGCTTCAGTCCATTCAATTAAGGTCTGGGACCAACCCCACATTTCCATACTTCTAACGTCATCTCCTGAACTCTTGGGGGTGGGAAGCCTGTCACCGTATCTATCAGCTGTGATTGCAGTTTCCGGATTGTGAATGGAGGTGCTAACGCACGGGCTTTTAGGTCTGCTCTCCAAAAAACTCTCTCCCACCTTGGGACTACTATTAGATAGACAGCCGACGACGCTGAGTTGAGGTGAGCTAGTACCTTGGGCACTAGGTAAGGTGGAGGAAACACCCAAGCTAGTGGGTAAGTCCAGTTTTGGGAGAACGCATCGTGGTACATTGCTTGAATGTCGTTCTGATCCAGTGATACATAATTCATCACGACTTTTGCCCGTTCTGACCCAAATAGATCTATCACTGGAACTCCAAACTTTTTGAATATTTTCTCCGTACACTGGGGTAAGAGATGCCACTCCGGAGGGAGTCGATGACGAGAAAGATGATCTGCGTGACAGTTGTATTTTCCCGGAATATGCTGGAATTTCAGGCTGATTTGGTACTGATCTAGGATTTGAAAAATCTCTCTCGTGAGTTTTAGCAATGAAGGTGACCTGGTTCCCCCTTCGTTCCTCAAAAAGGCTACAACAGTCCTGTTGTCGCACTGAACTAGGACGGTAGACCTGGACCTGTTTCGACCTCGCTCTTCTATGGCCTTTAGTATTGCGAGCATCTCCTTTTGATTGCAATGGAGCTGTTGCTCTTGATCTGTCCAAGGTCCTGATAGTGCGTATTCATCGAGCTGAGCCCCCCAAGCTACATCCGACGCATCTGTGGTCAGAAAATGTGACGGTGGCGGGTTGTGAATCAGAGAGGCCCGATGACAATTTAGTAGCCACCAATTTAGGTCCTCCTTTACTTCTGTAGGTAAAACTACAGTGACACAGTTTTCTTTTAGGATTTTGTTTAGAAACATTAGTGTATCCCGAAAGTGAAGTCTGCCCCGTGGTACCACGAAACTGGCGAAGTTTAGAAGTCCTACCAGGCTTTGTAGTGCTTTCAACTCAACGTCGTTTGGTGTTTGTGTTGTTACACAAACACCAAACGACGTTGAGTTCACAAAAATAAGAGAAAAGGTGCTGGATCTGTTGATCCAGCACCTTTTCTCTTATTTTTGTGATCTTTTCGTGTGGTAATGATCTCTCGTTTGTCCATGGATTCCATAGAACACCTAGAAATACGAGGCTGTTGCACGGAGTTATGACGTATTTTTGATAATTCGTCTAACTCTGATTTTATATTCTGTGATTTCTTGAACTCACACACTGACTTATTAGTATTACTTGTTAAAATGTTAGGAATATCGTATAATTTTGCAATGTTTGTAAATATGTGGGCACCATGTATCTATCTATCATAATAAATTTATCTGCAATTGCTTTATTTTTTTCTTTATTTTTTTTCATTTTTTTTTTTACCTGTCATGGTATAGTAATCTTATTCTAGATGCATCGTCTTCACATATAATTATATAATTAATGTATACAAAATATTGTAAAAACATTTTAAAAGAGTAACGGTGGAGTTTCTTGCCCATTCTTCTCCATACGAAAACTACCTTTTGGAAGGGGCGACTAGAATCAATTCTATTTTTTTGTAAATTTGACGTTCATAAGTGCCTTTTATGTGCCTAATTGAAATAAATTGTTTGACTTTGACTTTGAATACCCTCATCTCTTAGTGTCTGTGCTACCCAGTTTGTTAGACTCGTGAACACTTTGGGCGCTGTGCTGAGACCAAAAGGAAGGCAGGTCATTTCTAGCAGTCTTCCTCTGTAACTTAGACGTAGGAATCGTCTGTGCGACTGGTGTATTGGCAAATTGAAGTAAGCCTGTGACAGGTCGATTTTGCAAAGCCAGTCGTTTGGTTGGAGGAAGTCCGGGACCCGAAACACATTTATGAGCTTGAATGGCTCCGTGTAAACAAAAACGTTCAGATTCTTTAGGTTGAAAATAGGCCGATTGGTGCCATCGGCTTTGGGGACCAGAAACATTGAGGACAGGAAACTTGGAGAATGTGGAACTTCTTCTAGCACCTCTTGCGTTATCATTTGAGATATTATAGTAGACATTGCCTCGGATATCTTTGTTTGAAATGAACTTTGTGCATGGGGTATCATTAGAGGTGGTTTTTTGATGAAAGGTATGCGATAACCTTTTATTATGCAAAGAAGGGTTTTTTGTGCTCCGAGTTTCTTCCATCGATCGGCATAGAACGTTAACTGGCCCGCTCTGAACTCCTGTCTGTCAAAACCTGCTTCTCTTAACTCCTGGGGGATATTCGGTGGCTGAAGTCCGTTTTTTGTTATTTCTGTTTGTCTCTTGTCTGTTAGGCTGCTGGTGAGTTCCTCGTGAACGAAAGGGCCCATGATAGTTCTGGCTAGTCCCACGTGTTCCTTTATTGTTGTTGCCGGTTCCCTGCGTGGGATGGCAATGACCCGACCTCTGTGAGGTATGGTTGTGTCCACAGCCCTGCGAGGGCTGGAAGCATGGCATACTGCAGCACGCTTGGCGGGCACCCTGCGAGGGTGCTCTATAATAAGCTGACCCCTGCGGGGGGTAGCGAGTGGTCTTCTTAAATCCTACTTGCGAAGTAGGTTTGAAGCCACTCTTCTTCTTCACGGTCTTCTTAACACCTCCGTTCTTTTCCAACGTTGCTGAAAGCAGCTCAGGACAAAAAAGCAGCTGATTGGAAGGTGGAACTTTACGCAACGCAGACTTAACAAGAGGATCGCGAACATAATTTATTATTCCGTCTCTACGCATTTGAATAATTTCTGCGCGATGACCGCAAATTAGTTGGATCATATCTGAAGATACTTTATAATATTCACCATCCGAAAATAATTCTGAGATTTTGTTATGCAATTGATCGAGTGTTACACTACCTTTGACACGTGCCCAGGATAATAAATCGGTCATGCTAGCTTGTAATACTTCTCGCTGTTTAAGTGCACAAAAGGTTAGAGCACCATAGGCTTTGTCAGCCAAAGATAAATGTTTTATGGAATCATAAGGTTTGATTTCTTCGTTGATCTCCAGCTCAGTAAAACCGGGACTGTGATTATATAATTTCTGCACTTCCGAATACCTAACCTCGCACCATTCATTTTTATTAAAATGCTGAATATCATTTAAAGATTTGAGATAATTTTCAGGAGCCTTAGGAACAGGCGGGCTGTTCCGTTAATTTGACTTGTAAATCAAATTTGAATTGGTGTGATTCGTTTGATTTTTCATCTACTACATCATAATTGTACAAAGACCTATAATCATTATTATCTAATAAGGAAATTTCGTCATTACTGCCGTCTGCCTGCATTTCTGCTGAACGCCGAGGTGAACATGCAGAGTTCTTATCGTTATAAAAAACACGTTCACGTAGCTCGCAAATTTCTTGAGTTAATTGTTGCAATAAATCTCCTTAACAAGAATGGCGGCCCCCCTTCTTTTTTTTATAGTGATGGCGACGTTTGTTTCTATTCGGTTTCGCTGATGACGAAGTGGAACAGCTAGAAGAACTGGACGAGGAGCAAGAAGACGACTCGTTTGTCCGATGTTCTCGACGTAATGTAGACCCTTTGGTTTGTAACCCTGATGGCCCCGGAGCGTCCATCGTAATTAGATTACTTGAGCCCTCCATCCTAATTAAAAGGAAAAAACTTCGATTTTTTTATGGTTCCTATCTCGACGCACCAACGAGTATGTAAGCAATTAAAAACATACAACCGGAAATAAAAAAACGTTTGCTGACATATTTAAAACAAACCTATTGTAACATAAACGATCTTATGACGCTAATATAGCATTAAGTAATCATTATTTCATGAAAAATTGTTGCTACAAACTTTAGAGCAAATGAGGGTAGTTTGAAAATTAAATACAAGTTTGCATTGCGAATAATATAATTTTATAATGCTATGCTGGCTAAAGGGCAAGTTCGAACTGCCGTTCGAACTGAACGTTCGGTACGGCCGTTAGCACGCTCAAATCGATTACAGCGTAACTCGGAATGCAGTCTGTGGCCGCTTTCCGAATAAGAACGTAATCGCTCACAGCGCTGACATCAATAATTGGCGTTCCGAATTAGCGATCAGGATTATGACAGCTGAGGGCTGTCAATAATTTGGAACGCTCGTGAACGCTCTCACGGTGCTCGCTCAACGTCAAAACTTGCTTAACATATTTATTTGTTAATCACTACATATTTCTTCTTCTTCGTTGGTTAGGTGGCCACGGTAGCCAGAAGCACAATTTCAAAGATGCCACATTTGTCTAAAGTTATGTTTATGATGCGACTCAAAACAAAACAGCACAACTGTCATCTTTGACAGCACTCACGGTGATATTATTAGAAGGCATGGTCGGCGTTATCGCAAGATGGCGCATATCATGACGTCATCTATGACGATTCACAATATATCGTTATCGCGCTCAGGCTTATTCGGTACGGCCGTTAGCACGCTGTAATCGATTTGAGCGTGACTTTTAACTCGGAATGCATGGTGTGTGTCCTTGTGTGTCTCAGTGTGCTCCTTATGACACACGTTCGGAAATTTTCAGGTTATTATTGCAATCCACAGCAAAGTTTGAAAACAGAAATGAAAGTAGATGAAACCGCAAGTTTTCTATCGAGGCGGAAGTGGTCACAATCACAATATAGGTAATTAAGTATGTCCATGTGCAAGGTAAAACAAAATGATGACTTTCGTCATGGATTTTTTTTTTACTAATTTATTTTTAATAAAACCAAGTGCTTGTTTATTTTTGTTTATTCTATTCTACATTTTACTTAAAATTATGTAATAAATTAGATCTTATATATAATAAATCATTATCTTATATCTAACGTGACAGTCATGACTGAAAAAATTACCAAGCTATCTTTCCCTTTGCCTTGCGATTTTTCAGTCATAAGTTTAATTAACTATTTGTATCGTATCTTATTTATAAATTACTTAATTCGTAAAAGGTTTTTCAAAGTAACCTAGTCTAAAAAACCTTTTTTATTGTTTAAAAGTAGGTATACCGTGGTACTAGAAATGCCAGTTTTAATTCTATTTGGACCTAAGTGGTAGATAATCCTACTGGGTAGCTATTTGGCTAAGGCGCAGATTGTTTGCTATGGCCGCCCCGCGCTACGCGACGGATCGCGGTGCAGTGTGGTAATCAACTTTCTGCACCTCAGAGTGCAGTGCGCTTGTCCAGCGCGTTATGTCATTGCCGTGGACGGACTCGAGTGTTAAACAGCTAATTACAACCATTTGAGATTCTTTGTCGCTGCAAATAAATAAATTAATGATATCTCAGCTTAAGATTCTTACATAGGCAATGCGCAAGAAACTTCACAAATGATTGTTTATGAAATCAGAAATATTCAATTGGATTATTTACTATCGGCAAACAATGGATGTAGGTACCTTCGAGAAAATAGATCAATTAGATTATGCATCAATGAGCACATTTTTCTAATGTTATAAAGAAATAATATCACTGTACGGTTGGCCGACCAGTGTATCCCGTATCTGGTAGTGAGTGATGCGCCAGCTCTCGCAAAATCTGCTCAAACCCCTTTCCTGATGGTGACTGCAGATTACTGTTCTTCAACATCGTAGAGTTCAGTTTCGTTGCTAAGTAGCACATCTGAAAACAAAATAACGCAGCTCAGTTGATGTGTATAAGTATTATTTTACCGCTATTGCTTAGCCAGGAAGGATTATATTAGATTATTATAGCATGCCGCCAATTATAAGAAAGCCACTCGTCAACTCCTCCTTATTAGGTGCTGCAAAACGCGACTAGGATTGAACCTAGCTACGAGCTATTGAACTAAACGACAGACAATCGTTGATCCGCCTGCGCTAAACGAAATAATTTCTCCAAATGGCCATTTAAGGTTCATGCCTACACGTCAGTCAAGTCAACGTCAAGTCAGCGATACGTCACGTCAGTCATTCATAGTCACTCAATACATTATTTAACCATGTTTCGTTCGTAGCAACAAGTTTTAACTTGCCTGTGACGCACCGGTAGTGACGTGCTTGATGTGTGTAGCCAATGTCTTACAACTTCTACGTACTTATCTATATTTTTTGACGTGACTGATCGGCGACTTGACATTGACGTGACTGACGTGTGTGCATGAACCTTAAGTTATAGAATTAACTTGGAAGACTCATGTGGAAATAATGACTCATAGTTAGCTGGTTGGATTAATCGATGAATAAATACATCTTTAGTGCCTAGCTACTAAAGATGTATTTATTCATCAATTAATCTAAACCTGTTCGACTAAATAGGTATAACTTACTAGCAAAGCAGACATGAACAGGAGCGCTCCCAAAGCCACAGCTACCATCATAGAGGTGGCACAAGTGGCTTCTATGGGAGTTCTATGAAACAGTTCGCCGGGCATCACTACGGAGTACTCCAAGTTTTCCTTGAACCGTGTGAATGGAGTCGTAGAGTTGTCGGCTACTAATGCCGAACTCGTGATGTTATGGCTGTGGGAACCCTCCGGCAGAGATCTTCGTCGACGACCGTGTCCTATAAAAATAAATAATTACATTTAATACGCATACTATTAGATACAATAGGTAATGGAAATTGATTTGACATGGCTCATAATGACATAAAATGTGTTTTCAACTGAGTTCAAAACGGTAATAGTCCAATACTTAGTACACAGTTTACTTTATTAAACTGTGCTTAGTAGGTACAAAAGTGGATCGAAATTGCGTAAATGCTTAGGTATAATAATTACGGAAGGATCAAAAATGTGGAAGTGGTACACACGGCTCCACATCAAGCTATACATTTCCAGTTTATTCTGATCGCGCATTGTATAGGATTTCCATGCAATGAGAGGTCAGCTTATACTAGAAATGTATAGCTTGATGTGTAGCCGTGTGTACCTATTGTTGGATATCAAGTTTTATCATTTCCAAATATGGAATAGGTATTGGAAGGCAAGAGAGGACATGCTGCCCAATTTTTGGCTATAATGTTTTCGAACTAAAAGCGATTCATTCCAAAGCGAAGATGAATTTACGAAAGTTTTACCTGAAGGCTCAAACAAGTCCAAACAGTAGTCTGGTTGACAGTCAGCTGCATCCATGCAAGCCTTGATCTGCGAGTGGATCCAAAGCGTGGAGCGTTCCTTCATGGAAGCAAGCAGGAAAGCCTCGAAGTCCAGGAACACCTCGTTGTGCCTCTCTCGGTAGCGGGCCGGCTGGTGTGGGATGATTGAGGCGAAGTCCCGGTTTCGGCACCTGTTGGGAAATATGGATTTATGAGTTTTTTTTTCAGATTGTTTTGATTTTCTCTTTGGGAATCGAATCAGTGATCTTTGACATAGAAACCAAACACTATAATATTGTATAGATTGGATTTTGCCCAATTAGGTACATAGATATTTCTTATTTAGTAGAAGTGCGCAAGTGCTTTTGTTGTGGGGCCTCCAGCATAAGTCATAGCATTTTATAGACACTGGGAGTTTTCGTGGCTAAAATCTGCCGAAACTAAACCCTAATAAGTTTAGTGAGTTTTCCATATCCAACTTCGAAGGTAATATAGCAAAAAGTGGAACAAAATAGTGAGTTTTTGCAACATTTACCCATCTTTGACGAGCAGCACGGCGCCTGGCGCGTGTGGTCGATCAGGGTCAGGCGACACGGCCACCTCCAGCAGCTTGATGTGCCGCCACGCCGAGTCCGGGTTGATGCGCGCGCGCAACTGGAGCTTCGTGCCGATTGGCACCGCCTAAACGATTAACGGTTCAATTATTATCCATTTGTAGTTACGAGGGGTGTTCAATAAATAGTGAGAATGAGTAAGACGCAATTATCTTTTATTATATGTTATTTTATTTTTCGACGTAGTCACCTTTCAGGTTTATACACTTTGTATATCTTTTCTCTAATCTTAAAATTCCCTTTCAAAAAAAATCTTCTTCCTGATCCCTTAAAAAATCATTTACGGCGGCGACTACTCCGTCATCATCTTCGAATTTCTGGCCCCTGAGATGTTCCTTTAAGCGCGGAAATAGGTAGAAATCACTAGGAGCAAGGTCCGGTGAATATGGAGGAAGTTCCATCAATTCGAAGCCAGCTTCTTGAATGGCAGCCATCGCAACTCTGGACTTGTGCGCAGGGGCGTTATCTTGGTGAAACAAAACAACTTTAGCGAGTTTGCCACGTATTTTGTTTCTTGCGTATTTCCTCACGCAACTTTGTTACTTGTCCTGCGTACATAGTCCCCGTAATAGTGGCTCCATGATTAAGATATTCGATCATTACCACCCCTTGGCTGTCCCAGAAAAGAGAGCCCATGATGTTTCCGGCGGATGGAATCGCCTTAAATTTCTTTGGAGTTGGAGATGACGGTCGCTTCCAAGTCATGGACTGTTGTTTCGTTTCCGGGTCATAATGGTGAAGCCATGTTTCGTCCATAGTTATGAATCGAGCCAAAAATCGGTCAGGATCTTGTTGTAACAAATCCAAACAGCTTTGTGAAATTCTCAGTCGAGTTTGTTTCTGCGCGTCAGAAAGCGTTCTGGGCACCCAGCGCGCTGACACTTTTTTCATACCCAAATGGTCGTTTATAATATTATGGACACTTCCTATCGAAATCTTTACTTCTTCAGCTATAAAACGAACAGTAACACGACGATCCGCCAAGACAATATTTTCAACTTTTTTAATCATTTGTTCAGTTACTGCCGATATGGGGCGTCCCGTTCGTGGGTCGTCGTTAGTGGAAGTTCTTCCTCGCTTGAACTCAGCACACCAACGCGCAACCGTAGAATATGGAGGAGCATGAACCCCTAATGTTGCTCTCAAGTCTTGATTTACCTGCTCCGTAGTAAAATTTTTCAAGCAGAGATATTTTATTACCGCGCGAACTTCAATTTTATCCATTTTTAAGAACACGTTCCGAAACGACGCAAACAATAGTCTTCTACTTTTAAAAAACAAAAGAGAATTGCTTTTTTATTATCATCTTAACTAACGTCTGGGCTATGCCTGCCAGTATTTATTTTTTTTCTTTCCAAGGAGAATGTATCGCATTCTCACTATTTATTGAATACCCCTCGTAAGTATAACAACGGAATATTTTCTCTAATGTTTCTGAGTGTACACGGTTTGTTATTATGCTTTTTTAGGTAGGTAGCTATAAAAATCGAATAAAAGAAATATCCAAATTGGGACGGATTTTTTACCGACTTCCAAAAGGAGGAGGTTATCAGTTCGATTGTTTATATTTTATTTTTATTTTTTTATGTATGTTCGGGCATAACTCCATCATTTATAGACGGATTTGCAAAATTCTTTTTTTGTTTGAAAGGGTATACTTCCGAGATGGTCCCATTGTCATTAGGTCAGGATCTGATGATGAGATCCTGGAGAAATCGAGGGAACTATTCAAATATTATAGGCACACCTATAGCGATTTGGGTATTTTTTACAATAACACATGCAGTTGCTCTTGGAAAACACCATTTGGTGAAGTGGAACTGATGATGAAGACCACAGATGGCCACCGGAACTACTCAATAATAAGTATTTCACGGGTTGCGATTCGATTACATTAATATGAACACCAAGCAATTTATGCTCATCACAATGTATATGTACAAGTGGAGCTGATGGTGAAGTAGTACCAGGAGAACTCCTCAACGATTAACGTCCCTGCTTCGGGAATAGCAATATTTTGTAAAAGGTGATGAGTAGTCAACATAAGGCTATTGTAACTTAGATAAATTACAAACTGACCCACTAAAAATCGAAAAATAAAAACTTTTTTACAAAAAAAAACAACCGACTTCCAAAAAAACACTACATAGTGAAAAATTACTTAAAATGAGTGGCAAATGACGAAAATACAAAACCAAAGACACCGACTTCCGAAATTTAAGTTATTTTTCACTATGTAGTGTTTTTTTGGAAGTCGGTTGTTTTTCTTGTCTAGGTTTTTCAATAGTTAGTTTAGTACTAATAGTAGCTTACGGCTACAATTCATCGTATCAGTTTGCCATCCTAGTTAAAATAAAAGCCAGCCACTTTTATTCCTTCAGTCGACAAAACCCGTTTCTATTGTGGTCATACACGCACCCTTATTGCGAGTACCTACCTAGGTACTACGCTTTATTTCCATTTACTGGATTTAAAAGTGGCTGGCTAGAAAACCGTAGAAAACCCGTTTGTATGGTTGTCATGGTTCGCGTGCTGATGTGTGAATAAACGAAGCAAAAGCAGTATGTAAGGAGCGTAGCAGCTGGTGTTCTGTTGTTTCTGCCTACCCCCATGGGAAGAAGACGTGAGTTAATGTACCTACCTAGTTATGTAAATGGAAATAAAACCATGAACAACTCGTTAATGGCTTGATTTTCATCGTCTGGATTATAGTTCAAAAACCTCACTGGAGAAGTGGTGTCGGGTACCGCTGTCCCCAATAGAATTTCCGCTGCCTGACTGCAGACACTGCTGTTACTCATTCACTTTAAAAAAAAGCCTTATAACTAACGCCGGCAGTGGACTGCGGCAGTTACGAGAAAAATATAGAAAACAAGGGAACGTACACCAGTTACCTGATCAACAGGCAAGTCAACGGAGTGGTTGTTGTGTCGGGTCACGGGGGGCGCCTCCTTGTACAGCGCCACTTCATACTCCAGGCGGCCTGGCGTCTCCTCCACAACTCCTGATACCCTCGCGCCATGGGGACTGGGATATAATTAATTGTATAATTTAGAACAGCAGGTGATGCCGATGGTAGAAGATAAAACAGGTTATATACCATCTTTTTGTACACCGATTTATGGCAAAAGTGAAAGTAAATAAAAATTTGCCAGTTCGATACTTAGGGCCTGTGTAGGGCACTATTTCGATTGGACTAGACTTTTGTCAATCGATAAAACAATCAAGGGTTAAGTTAATGTTAAGTAAATGTTAATGTTTGTTCTAATGCAGAGTTACTGCAGATTCCGTACCCGGCCGCAGGCGGCAACTGGAGGCGACAGACGTGTCGCCGCGACACGTCTTCATCTGTCATGATTCTGAACCAGACCGCAGGCGGCAGCAGCCCGTATTCCAGTCGGTAGATAGAAGGTAGAAAAACGTGTTATCGCTCGAGCGTTGGTGGCACTACTGGTCTGCGGTCGGGCTACACGTGTCGTGTCGTTCCCCCGTATTTGCCAACGGCGTGTCACTAGCTACGGGAGGTATTTCATAGAAATTCATAGAAACCAGTTGTGTCGCAGCGACGCGTCGTTTGCAGTTGCCTCCTGCGGTCGGGTACGGAATGGTACCTTTAATATAAGCGCCTTTAGGCTTATTTATTTTGACGACACTTCAGGTTTAGAGTCCAGCCCCATTTCCATCGGGAAAAGTTCAGTTTACCATAAATTTTAGATACTCACAAGCTCCCAGCGAACCCCGCTGCCTTGTTCTCGATGATGGTGGGTTCTGGCGGCTTGCACATGATGATCAGCTCCTGGTCCGACTGCATCACCACTCCAGGGAATTGCGGGAACCAAATCCGCACGTGGACGAAGCCCTACATAAAAAAAAAATATTATGATACAATTTGACTGACTACAGGATGAGACTGACGCAGAGAAAAGCCTAATTCCAGCGGTGGATGAAGTCCGCGTGAGGATGATGATAATGAATTTGGTTCCCCCTTGGCCTGGTAGTAGGTAGCTCAATCGCTACTGCCGACCATGGGGTCCTAAGTTGATCCCCAGCATGTCAACCGAAGTTCTCTAGTAACAGCCCGGAGTCTAGATTTGTTGCTCGATTGATGGCATAAGTCTTGCTACTTATTACATGGAGACTAAGGGCCGAGTCACACCGGAATGGCAGCGGCCGGCAGTGGCCGGCAGCGGCCAGCAGCGGCCGGCAGCGGCTGCCAGCGGCCCCCGGCATCATCGCTGGCGGCCTCGCGCGACCTCCAGATCCTACGCGCCTAGTCTCCTCTTGACTAGTTTAGTTTCTACATTACATACGCGTGGCTGCCCGCGGTGCCGCGAGCGGCCTCGCGTTGCCGCTGGCAGCCGCGGGCAGAACCACCGACAAGATGCACGTGGCGCGCGGCCGCTCGTGTCATCGCGGGCGGCCTCGCGACCTTTTCAAGCAATACTGGTCTTTTAAGTATGTAGATAAAGTAAAATTATTTCACACTGAAAGTGCTCGCCGCGTCGCTGCCGGCCGCTGCCATTCCAGTGTGACCCGACGCTTAAACGTTACAGGAGAAATGTGAGTATTTTATACACGTTCGCCTCTGCCTACCATCGGGGATAACGGCGTAATATTATGTTATGATAGATAACTGTATTTTATTTTATTTTATTAGGTGAAGCTTGGTTGCACTGGTTCTGCTTTCGCAAGTAACTATCATAATAAAGAGGCAATAACTTTCAGCTTTAGAATCGTTGTGTGGTAGTAATTACAAGTGATTACCTACATTTACTAACTTTTGCCCGCGACATATTTTTTTAGTTTGCTTTCAAACCATACCGACTGTCTTAGGTGTCTACGTAGGTAGGTACGTCATAACTTCATAAGTGAACTTTGGTTCCGGGAATTTCGAGATGAGTGATTGAGTCAGTGGTATTTTGCTTATGTGTAGATACAACTACTTGTTTGATTAACCTAAAAATTTATAAGAATCTTTTGGGTCAAAGTTGACTGACGTTTCTGATGTTATGAATTTATTGTAGACAGGATAAATAAGACCTAGAGTGCTAAAACAAGTGTAAATGATGATTGTCTTTCAAAGCCAGTTGCGTTGCGTGTGGTCGAGAACAACAGAGGCATGAGTTATCGCTGGTATTTATAGGCAAACAGGTTAACCAGTTCAGTACTACCTGCTTATGTAGGTACTTCCCCGGCCCCGCGTAATTCTTGTATGTCAAACGTGCAGGAAAATATTTCGCTAATTATAGGTATAATAAGTAGGTACTTATTATATATCTGTGTAGCTCATTTACATGTAGCTTTACCAAAGAGAGAGTCGGATTTATTAAAATGTGTGAAGAAAACGTCGACTTGGCTAAGCTGTGAGTTTAGTGTGACCATGTGATTCGTTTACTTAGGCTATAATTTAATTAGAAATGAGAAACTTCCTTCGTGACTTTTATGAACCGTGGCTATACCTACAGATAGGTATTTGAAAATACTCCGTGATGGATTTTCGTTCTGAGGCCCTAGTGTGAGTTTCTTTTAACCATCTCGACTTTACGCATTAACCGCATTCGGCGCTCCGATTGGCCCTTCACTGGTAAAGGGCAAATTGGAGCACTGAATGCGAAAACGAAATAGCTCTAGAGCGAAAACGAAATAGCTCTAGTGTTAGAAAGAAACTCAGACCACACTAGGTCCTCTGGAGCTATTTAGAAGAGAGAATATGAGCAGCAAAGCAGAGTAATATTGTTATAGACAACACGCAGATTCACTGATCTCTTTAACCTAGAACTAGATCGATTGACACAATTATCGGGAATGTAGGTATTGAGATAAGTGAAGCGCATTGTATTCAATCGATGCAAAATTCCCGTATTGACACGGGTGTTTTAGATTTCTCTTTACCTCAATAGTGTACCGGTCTCAGCGGTTAATAATATATCAGCTGAGGGGCTCGTTGTGTGTAGGCCACTAGTAAACCTCTACTGTTAGTAACGGAATACGTTATTATCTGCTGATGACACAACACCCGGTGCCTATGTTATCGTTATGCGCCTGCGCCGCTAACTCAACAAACAATAGGACTATTTCGCACGGTACGACACCAAAATAAAGTGGTCCAGAATATAATGTCTGGTGTTTTAAACTGCTAACGACACTTTAATTTAACGTGTGAACAAGAAGACAAAGCAAGAGTCAGTGTTCATTCAAATTGATAACAAACCAGAAAAATCTGATAGATAACGCTCCTTATCATGAAATCCTGGGTGCTACTGTGGCTAAAAACAAAATCTGTTGGTGATGGTAGCATAATCTTAACTGTGACTAATATTATAAAATGCGAAATTGAGTTTGTTTGTGAATTAAATTTGGCACATAGGATACTTCTTATCCCGATAATCCCACGGGTTCGAGATCTATGCGGGTGAAACCGCGGGGCGCAGCTAATATTTTATACAAAGGTGTGTACTTTTACCTAGAGATGCCGCGAATACTCGCTATTATTCAGTATTACTCGATTTTTTTTTGTTATTCGTCGAATACCGAATAATAGTGCATATTTCGACATTCGTTGTCTAAATAAAAATAAATTTTTAATGAACAGAAAAACTCAATCAATCTGCCTAGCCTTTTCATAACTATGTTGGGGTCGGCTTCCAGTCTAACCGGATGCAGCTGAATACCAGTATTTTACATGGAGCGACTGCCTATCTGACCTCCACAAACCAGTAATTGGGTAATACGATACCCCTTGATAAGACTGGTGTCAGACTTTCGGGCTTCTGCCGACTCGTAACGACTGTCAAAGATCCACGAATGACAGCCGGGACCAACGGCTTAACGTGCTTTCAGAGGCACGGAGGAGACTTGGTATGTAAAGATGGTCACCCATCCACTGACCAACCCCGGCAAGCTTAGCTTAACCTGATGGATCAACCAGTGCGGCTGTTGTTACTTAGCCACGAGCTCCTCTCAATGAACAAAAAAACTATAAACTTAAAAATAATTAAACTTTTAATAATCTTTAAAAACAAAACACACTTAGTATTAAGTATTATCATTAGTTAGCCAAAAATCAGTCATGTCGAAGATAATTAGTTACGCTTTTTAATTAATAATTTAATATTTAAAGTCCAAAAATGACAAGATTAGCACGATTGGGATCAAGTCGGTTGCGCTTTTTTTCATAATTCAAACTTGATTATTACTTATTTTCTAAGATAAATAAACTAAGTACTTATATTATTATTTGAGAACAAATAAACTTTTTTTATATCAAGTAATAATGGCGAGTATTCGACTATTGGCCATAGGGAAGGTATTCGATTATTGGCCATAGGGAAGGTATTCGATTATTGGCCTTATGGATGGTATTCGACTATTCGCTATAACAAGTATTCGCAGCATCTCTACTTTTTACGCACAAATAAACGGGTTCTCATCACGATCTTAAAATAGATACTTATTACCTTTGAAATTATAAAAATTCAAAAACTTGCTCGATACGTGTACATTCATCAAATCTTAATTGCAAAGTTGCATCTACGACATTGACATTTTACTCAAAAATTTGTTACTTACATTTCGTTTGAGCACGCCGCATCTCGTGAAATCTGTGATCTTTAGCCTGTATAGTAGCCCAGTGGAGTCTTCCGGTTCTGGTCTGATCTGGCAGACAGGGTCAGCCACAGGGTCGGTGGCTCTATCATCAGCGAAGAGGGGCGCGCCTCGGAACCCTTCCGGTTTCCTTAGCAAAGCCGCGACGGAGTCTCGCAAACCGGTGCCGCCGCTCGCAAATGTGCACTGAATGTCCGTCACTGAAATAGGTAATAGCTACAATTTACCTGGATCCATTCATAACTGTAAATTGTAGAAAGCAAAGACATTTCTCCTTCGATTTGACCGAGTCAGTGCCTATTGAGTTTTCTTATGTGGCACTGCTAATGCGTGTTATTACGGCCTATGGCATACTGAACTTCAGAATCTTAATTATTGTATGGTTTTCGTTACCTACCCAGTAGGTAATTGCATAGTTAATTAGTTGCCAAAGTGAATTTAAGTATAAATAACATTCTATGATCGAAAACATATCTACTCGGTACTCCACTTAAGAATTCTATTGTCTACGATTTCCCAAGGAAGATTTCCGCGTCTATTTTTTTATTGATATATAAATTCAAACTTACGAGTAGAACTTAAAATAGGACGCCTCGACACAGATATCGCGAACAATGTGGTATTTAACCAATATGTAAAAAAGAATGAACGAATAACGGTGAATACGTACCATCGTAGTCTTGTGCGAATGCAGCCCGGAACTGTAACAATGAGCATTCAATTTGTAGGAAGGAAGACGAACACGCTTAGATACTCTAAGCGAACACGCCATAAAACAATTAGGAGGTAAATTGAATGTAAGTATTGTTAGACATATACATAAAGTTCCTTTCACATTGTGTTCACTAACACTCCGAGGCTTATCTGACTAGATCTATTTGGGACGTAGGTACCTACACTAGAACAAGCATCTTCGTTTATCGGATGGTTATCTCAACAGTTGATCCTGTGCCATTGTTAAATATAAATATCAATTTGTTTGTCTGATGTGTTTAGGAGTTAATAGACGTCATTGCTGGCAGATCATGTGTGTTGACTGATTATCATCAACTTCGTAGGGTAAGCCTTCCGCGCTACTTTTAGAGTTGTCTACAGTGTAAATGCCACATTGTCGCGGGAAAGTCCGAAAGGGATATTTGATTACGTAGATGCTAGGTGCTTTGGTGCCTCATTATGACCTCCATGAGACGTCAATTGGGATTTGTGGACAAAAAGTTCACAAATCCCCATAGATGGGGATAAAATGATTCCTACATAAAGAGAATAAAAACATGCATGTATAGCTCGAATGGGACAGTTAGTAGGTATAAAAAGTGTTAAAAAATAACTTTAATATGACCACCAAACTCAATAACTTTTAATGTACTGTATGGGACAGCTGTTTTTTTTTGTAAAGTATATTTTTTAACACCTTTAATACCTACTAGCTGTCCCATTCAAGCTATAAATGCATGTTTTTATTTTCTCGAGAAAGTAAAGGCTTGTGCAGACCAGGGCGACTTGTCGCGCGACGCGACACGAACAATACAATTTCTAAGAAAACTTCACAGTATAACAATAACCGGTGTCGCGTCGCGCGACAAGTCGCGCTGGTCTGCACAAGTCTTTATACAATATTGCGAATGGTGGCATTACCCGTAGCCACAATTTTTTGCAAACGAATTTATTATGTCTTAGAGAGACTTTATATCGATAGTGGATATCGCTTAAGCGCAGATAAGTCCAGAAATCAGTGTAATGATAGCTTAGGAGCGATCAAAGCTAACCACAAAGAAAATGTTTGCGATTATCCTACGGTCTTACGGAAAAGCTGATCGGATGTCGAGATATAATTTTATTTTTAATGTTCTACGTGATGATGATACTGTAACTATTTTTTTGTTTTACTTTTAACTAGCGGCTGGCCGCGGCATCACCGCATGAACTCTCACTCTTTTTCTAAAATAAAAGTGGCCTTAGTTACGTAGTAATATATTATCTGTGCCTTAGTTAATTCCTTATAACATCACCTATCTGGCAGTGAAAGTCCCGTCAAAATCGGGTCCAGCAGTTTCGGAGATTAACCGAAACAAACAGTCAGAAAGACAATTTTTTTATAAATAGATTTATTATAAGTATGTATACAACTTTCATATGCATTTTGTAAAAAACTGTTATTTTGACATTAAAGAAAGAAAGAAAAATATTTTATTTGGGACACGCACAGGAAATACAAACAGTAAATAATAATAAAAAAAATGAAAATACAAACATAGTAACGACCTGTGCGAGGCCAAAAAGGCCACTATCTCAGCATAATGCGGCGATATTTAAAAATAAATACCGCAGCGCTGGTATTCTGATAGGGCCCACTGTGATGTCACGGACACATCTACGGACTCACTATCCCAAATAATAATAAAACAAAAAGCAACAAAAATAATAATAAAAAAATAGTACAAATAAAAACTGAAACTAAATAATAAATAAATTAATCTTTAGACGCCCGACGTTCCAACATCACTTGTCCATAGTATAGACTATTATTTATCTATGGTGACAAGCGAAGGGACGCGGGCGCACGACTGTCAACTAAAGTAAGTTGTCAATAAATAAAGAAGAAGTAATGAAATTTAACAGAAATTATAATTTAAGGTTCAAAGAATCTAATAGTCTATAACGAGAGGTATTAATAGAAATAAAACAATAAAACAAACAACAATAAACATTACAAACAGACACTTCAACTTTGTATGTGTACATATGTAAAAAAAAAACCTGACCGATCCGAAAGGTGCACATAGGTACTGCAATAACATTACCAAAAAGATGTTTATTATTATTGAAAATAAAAAAGTTATCGCTATTTAAAATTCAAATTTTTGTACCAAAATTACCCCAAATCCATAAAAAAAAATCAATGGTCGCATAATTTATGACCCGCTAAACGACGACGGACGGCCGGCCCGTTAAAATTCCCCATAGAAAAATTGTGGCGAATTATTTTTTTTCTTTTTTCCTGAATATTGCCACATAAATAGACTCTCAGTACAATACCACGGATCGGACAGGGTATTTTTTTTACGAGTACATGTCGGAGTGCTGATGTATTTATATAATTATACAATAACAGAGCACATGACAAAAAACCTGATAATGGTCGTAGTAAGAAAACTCTATCAAACCTATTTATTAGGATTTTAGCGACTGAGAATAGGTCAGTTCTGAAAATCTGGTAACTGCTTCTGGAAGACTATACTTGCTTTTTCTATCTTTGCTTTGATAACCTTTTTTTGAAGTGAAAACTTCTTTAGCATCGTTGTGATTTGAAAGTCGATGAAACGAAAAAGCGACAGTAAAGAGAGCCTAAATTCATAAGATTTAACGTGGGAGAAAATGAGATAGGAAGCATTATACAGTGTTTCTTATATTCGTGGTTCTCTTTGTGCTCTGCTTCGTACCCCCTCCACTCGTGTTTACCAAGGCATCGTGGGAGTTTGCTTGGGCCTCAGCGTTGTACGTTTGTTAATACGTGTTTGTGCGCGCGTAGTACAAAGCTTGAGAAAAGGCATCACAACAACCGTGGTGAAATTTTTGAAGGCTTCTACCAATGTTTTTTTATTTTAAACACACGGATGGGTGTCCGAAAAACCATTAAACCATCTTGAGAACTCTTTCACATGATTTCCGACATGCTGAAACAGTAAAGTTTTGTCCTGCAAAAAAAATCAATACTATGCAAAACACGAACTAGGGAAATATCTATATGATATCCCCATTTTTCACAATGCTTAGTGCCTGCTGCACTCTGCCAATGCGTAGGTAGATAGATACCTATCTTACTGATACTAACAGTCGTTGGTCTATTTGTCTGACCGGTTGGGTGGTCTTCAATGGTTTTCTGGGTAACTAATTTAATCTTACGAGTATTACGAATATAAATACTTACTCTTTAAGTTATCGGGAATTTATATGCTTCATAAACTTCATAGCTCGGGGTTAGTAAATCATTTTACATTAGCTAACAGTTTAATCTTGCATATTAGCAGCAGCGGGAATAGTTTGGTTAACCTTAAACATATCTTGTTCATTCTAGTTTGATTTATAAAGCATTAAGATATAAATCCTATAAATCCGAATAGAGCAGTTGAAGAAGATTATGAGTGTGGTTGTGGTTTTGTAAATGAAGCGAACCATACCACATCATTTGGTCCGTGAACGTGAGGTCGGCTGTTGCGGCGTCGTTGAAAGTAAGTCGATTTTATACACTTTATCACGGTTCATGCTCCAACTGCTGCGGTATAGCGTGGATCGCGCATTTTACATTGCTCAGTCAATATACAAGGTTTGTATTTCTTTGCCTTATGGGATCGTAATGGATGGTGCGTTTTAAAAGTGTGTCGGTTGAGCATCGTTTTCGGTAACGTACGCGGGTCATTCAGTTGACCGTTGGCACAGAAATTCGTGCGGAAATGACGTCCGGACCAAGATAATCGCTCTTTCTTGCTTGTATGTAAATTTTTGTGCAGACTGTTAAACGGTTTTTTATTTTTCTAAAACGGTTTTTACTCTGATTATTGGGCGTGAACAGTTGTTTCGGGGAACTAATTGATTCTGCGTTTCAAACGGTTTCGTTACGTTGTTGTCTGCTTGAATATGAATGTAACTTATAAATACATTTCATTACACTAGTTCCGTTCAGAATGATGTTGTTTATTTAAACAATGTTAATATACTTGTGTGGTCGAATAGAGTTTGTACCAGGGTTCGCTACGATTCACAAAATTAATGTTCTACAGGATTCTATATCTTAAAAAGTTCAACAAAAAACTCCGCAATAGAAGGATAACCCACAGTAAGCATTTTTAGGTTTTGAGAATTTGATAAATAAATATTGTTATTTCCGAAGCTATTCTAACACGTTCAGAGCCGGGGGGCCCTCCTGGAGGGATCACCTAGTTGCATATGGGATGCCGGGAGCCCTCATTTTAAATGTAGGTTTTTCTTAGCGAAGACAACATTCTAAACCATGAAAATAAAATCTGATGTATATTTAACAAGATATATTAGTATATGTATAGTACTAGGTTTGTAAATCCATGCATTTTAAATTTTTTGTTCACGGTTACAAGGTTGGAAACTACGTATAGCGACTAGACCCCCTGAAAACACTATTTTACTTTGTTTTACTGTGTTTTATAACATGGTTTTAAACCTAATGCCGTTAACCGTCCGCGATGGTTAACTTTAGCGCAAATGTAATGCCGGCAACCATCCCGGAGGGTTCACTTCCAATATGTATGGCGGCATGGCGTATGAGTTCTATGAAAAGTGGGTGGAGTCGAAAGTATTAACCGGTATTATATTAACACTTATGCAATATTAAAAATAAAATACAAATTGGGCATTTCATTTTGATTACAATAAGCCTGACATCATATGATTTAAATGAATACTTCAAAAGATATCACTGATCTAAAATTACGCGTATCAAAATACTTCTGTTTCCACGGCGGCGGTGCAACGCTAGGACAGGAGGCTATGCCTTTTCCTCGGCTATTAGGTATGCGATCATTGCTTCAATCAATCTGCCTAGCCTTTTCCCAACTATGTTGGGGTCGGCTTCCAGTCTAACCGGGTGCAGCTCAATACCAGTATTTTACATGGAGCGACTGCCTATCTGACCTCCACAACCCAGTAACTGGGTAATACGATACCCCTTGGTAAGACTGGTGTCAGACTTTCGGGCTTCTGACGACTCGTAACGACTGTCAAAGATCTACGAATGACAGCCGGGACCAACGGCTTAACGTGCTTTCCGAGGCACGGAGGATTCTCGGTATGTAAAGATGGTCACCCATCCACTGACCAACCCCGGCAAGCGTAGCTTAACCTGATGGATCGACCAGTGCGGCTGTTATTACTTAGCCACGAGCTCCTCATTGCTTCGCTTCCTTATAATCCCGATAGTACGATCCCGTGGGATCTTTTCTGACATCTACGCAAGTGAAGCCACGGGCAAAAGCTAATTGATTTTAAATATCGAATTTTTATGAACCCTGGTTTGTACTGTTTGTAGTACAAACCAGGTAAGCTGATAGTTGGCATGTCCAAAGAACCTAACTACAAAAAGGTCTGAGATTAAATTAATTGAATTGACCCGAGCCAATCGTACCCATCCCCTTCAACCAATTACGAAGGTGGCTACAGGAGTTCACCCACACACAAGCGGAGAACTGGTGGACCTCGACACCGGGCTGCAAGCATTCCAAGGAGGCTATGCCATCCTTGGATGGCAGGCTAACCAGATGCTTATTACGCCTGGTCAGGAACGGCCTGCGTCTGGTGACGGGGACCATCACGGGACATGGCTCGCTAAACAAACACTTCCACACAATAGGCGTAACGGACAGTCCTCTATACAGGGCGTGCATGGAGGCTGAGGAAACCGTCGCGCACGTGCTCTTTGAATGCACAGGCATCACCCAGATTAGAACAGAAACCGTCGGGTCACCCAGATCTTTCAGAGGCGTTCTGAACAGACCAGGAGATTTAATTAACTTCTGGAGGGAGGTGGGCTGGTTGGAATAACCACCAAATGGCCGCTATTGCCCACGCACAATGGTCCATCTGACGGACTAAGTGCGGAAACCAAACCCCATAACATAGAACATAGAAGGTCTGAGATTATGATAATCTATTTACACACTAAACATTTTATTGAAATTCTAGACGTGATGACATACTTAAGTAGTTTACTTGACTGTTCAACCTGGTTTTCAACTGATGACACCAGAATGTGGGTAGTTCGGTAATTGATGCCCATGTTCAGCAATAAAAGTCCACACTAACAGCTACCCAAGTACTAAAGACGGCGCTCACAATCTCTATAATATTATAGTTTCTACGTGCTTGTTCAATTAAGTCCATATGCAAGTCCATTAGATTTCAATACACTCTCGCGTCGTAATTACACTGGAGTTAGGAACTGTCTTCTCATAATATGTCTCATCAAGTCGTTTGCAGTATCTAGCCACGAATTAACACTTCCTTAATTTAGAGATTAGAGTCGGTCGCAGTCTCCCACGGTACCTTATCGTATTCCCAGGGCATTGCTTTTATTGTAAGTCGTAATTGCTGTGGTGAACTGTTTAAATGTAATGGCTACTTTGAAATACTTACTTAGTTATTATTTGCCGTTTTAATTTATGAAGTGGCATTAGTTGTTTATACTACTATAATGTCAACAAAATACGTTTTAATTCTTGTTTTATTAGAATCTCTTGAGAGTTCTTTTCACGCATTTAATTTCTTGGTGTTTATTTTCTGTGATGTCATTCTCAAGCTTTGCATTTTTCAATTACGCTTGTCTTAGGTAAGTACTTATAGGGACTAATCGAGGCATTATGAAAATTAACATGTTTTTTTGCTACAGGATCAGCTTGTCTCTTAATATATGCTGACATCGTTCGACCTGATAAGCCGGAGAGCAAATTAATCGAAGATGATTCCAATAATACGATTAGTTATGAGATTTTCAATTTCAAATAGCCTTTATTAGCAAACCTAAAAACAAATTTTACAATTTATTTAAATTAAGGGTTAAGACATCAGAACTCTTCAGACTGCTTAGTTCTTCAGCATACCCCCGCCCAGGCTTTTCCATGTCGTGGTCACGGACGTGAGATTTCCTCCCTCCCGCAGTAGTTCTCAAATCGTCTTCCCATCTTTGAAATGATCTTCCTCTTTTCCTCTTTCCATCTTTGGGATACCATTCTGTTAGTTCTCTGGCCCATCTTCCGTTTTAGTTTTTTAATCGTGTAAGTCACGTCTGCTACATTTGTTTTTCTTCTTATTTATAAAATTGAAGACGTCATAACTAGGAAGAATCCAGGAATTAAATAAGTATGTGACCTTTTAGTTTGACTGGTAGTAATAGGTTTTTTGTAACATCTTTTAGCGTCCAGTATCTTTTCCACGATGCAGTTATCCCGTTTTTTATTTCTTTAGATTTTAATTGTGTAGGGGAAATTATTTGGCCCAGGTAAACGTATTCTTTTACTTTCATAGCATAATTTACTTTGATGGGCGTTTCTATGTGGTCATCAGTTTAGTTTTCGAGATATTGATCTGCAATCCTACTTTGCCACTTTCCGTTACTAGTTGTTCTAACGTTACTACAAAACAACCTGCAGATTTGGGTTTTCTGTTATGATCATGAGATGGTCAGCGAATCTCAAATGGTTGAAAGATGCTCCATTAATTTTCATACCATAGGTACTCAGTCCAATCTAGGTTTCTAAAAATGTATTCTTCGGTTGCAGAAAAATGTTTTAGCGTTAATTTCGTCTCCCTGTCTCACACCTTTCTTTATATCAATGTCGTCTCCCAGCCTTTCAGTTCTAATTTTTGCTATCATATTCTTGTAAATGTTACTTATAAGTCGAATGTACTTCTTGTTCATTGTTCTTCTTGTACCTTGGTTCAGCAAAGCTTCCCAAATCTTCGCATGTTTAAGAGAGTCACAAGCTTTGTTGTAATCCACGAATGATTAGTAGTATGACAACTGATATTCGCTGTATTTTTCTATGACTTGCTTAACACTTTCGACTCCACCCATTTTCATAGAACTCATACGCCATGCCGCCATACATTTGGAAGTGAACCCTCCGCCGGCATTACGTTTGCGCTAAAGTTAAACATCGCGGACTGTCACGGCATTAGGTTTAAAACCGTGTCATAAAACACTGTAAAATGAGGTAAAATTGTGTTTTCAGGGGGTCTTGTCGCTATACGTAGTTTCCAACCTTTTATTTTTTTTGTGAATATTTGTAACCGTGAACAAAAAATTTGATTGGATTTTGTTTTTTTTTATCTTATTTGCCTCCCAAAATTTACCCCATATTCAAAATTCATATATTACACGTCCGTGGGATTAACTTCCGTGTGGTTAGATCCGGAGGATACAAATTGATTGATTCGGTCCATTAGCTTCGGAGCAAATTCGCTTTCACAGATGGACAAACAGACAGACACACGAGCGATCCTATATGGGTTCCGTTTTTTCATTCGGACGTACGGAACCCTAAAAATGACTTCTATAAGTAGGTACTTATCAGCCTGATGGCGGGAGCTTTCCGATCGCACCTAGTATCGGAAGATTCTATTGCACATCACTGAGCACACACACTTTGGTGCACGAATTGACATTACTCAGAATTATATTTCCTTTGAATTGAGTTAGAAGAAAACTGCAATCCGTTCCCCTCATACTACATAAACTGTGCTCATCAATTGCTCATGTTTTGTATCACCACGGCTATTTTATCGTTTACAGTTTTGCTACCAGACAACTCATAAATCCACCGTTGTACGGTTTGAATCAATTTAATTTCAAAGCAACCAGCTTAATGTATCATAAATTATTAGTAAGAATTTTTTATGCGATTGCTAGTGCACTATTGAGTGCGATGCAGTTACGTCTGGTAGGCATTGAAAGAAGCGTGTGCGCAGACTCTAATTCAAGCGGAGCACGCATGCGCAAGATCTGTAACAGCCATTACACCCATCATCATCGATCGATCGATCGTGAGGTGAGTAACCGCTCTGAGCAAGTTATTACAATTGTATACTAATTTGATTTGTGATTTGATCTGTACTGCTTTGTTGGCTTGATTTAGTTATTAAGGTAACAGGGGCAAAGAGTAGTTACCAACGAGAGAATACAGAGTATTAAGTACCTATATTTTTATGGGTAACGGCCATTTTTAATGATAGATACACTTTCATGACTTTGTGACCCCTATGGTTTCTAAGATTATAAGTTTTCCAATGAAAGTGAAAGATAATAAATATATATAAAAAATAAGTATTATAGATACATTTACAAAAAAATGCTTTCTAAACTCGTGCTTACACTTTAGTTGTTAATTTTTAGCATGAAAGCTGTGAATGTTTCTGTGTGTGGTGTGAATGTTTCTATCTGTTTTTTGTGCGAATCTTAGAAATCTAATTTGCGTGAAATCTAATTTTTCTAAATGGCTTTTATCAAAGGTTAAACGGTTTGAATATCACTATTGATCGATAAAATATTTTGCTATTATATTTTAAGCACCATGAGATAGTACTGGCTACATTTTTTATGAGTAAAAAGGAGGTGGTCTAAAAGCCTAGTAGGTCAATAGGTTGGCGATTTTTCGCTGAAACTCAAATTTTAAACTTGAGCTATCGACAAAATAATACAAATTGCAGAATTACTCTACTTTTTGCTATCAAATAATAATCTGTTCTAATTTCCCTTTTCTTTTTTTGACTACTTTTGCTTTCGCGAGATTATTTTCTACTAGTTTTCGTGGGAATAGCCTACTTATTGATGTTCTTTTGTTTTTTTTTAACTAGTTTTAAATACCTACTTACAGTGCCGGATTAGCCCATAAGCAAATTAAGCAATTGCTTAGGGCATCACGTCACGGGGGGCACCACAAACAGCACCCGAAAAATGTTTGCTTGCACATGATGGGCAAGGCGGTTTGAAAACCCGCGCGTATTGTCGGCGGGAGATGTTGTTGAAAGTAATAAAAAATTAAAAAGAATGACGATCCTGCAGGAAAGCATCGATTCTTTATCAGTAGGTAACATTATGTCGTAGCCAGATCTCAGAATTGATAATTTCATAAAGTCAAATAAAGTGATCGACTTCGACCATTTCATAAAATGGTTGTGTTTCGTGAAATGGCTAGCAAAAATTGATCGTATCGTTTAAACGTCAACATTTAATGATATGTGAGTCGACGTTGGGACATATCATTAAAAAAAAAAATATGGGGCTGTGGGTTACCCGTGGTTTAAGGTGTAGTAAAAATTGCTAAGTAAATGCGCTCGGCGGCCGCTGGTATTTGGTGGGGGTGCCAAAAGCGGCGAGAAATGCAACATATTACTTAAAACTTGTTTAAGATCGCCACGACATTATACAGGCAGATTATGCTAAAAACGTTGCACTTAAAAATCATTATCCGCGAATTTAATGCACGTAAAAGTCGGAAGTCGCATATAAATAAATAAATAAAAAATATGCTTTGGTTTTTATTGTAATACCTAGGTACTCCACGTGTCATTGACTCTGGCAGGGCCACCAACAGGGATTTTAATTTTGATTACACAAAAAATTTGTCGCTAATTCGTCGAAATTTGACGTCAAATATCAGAATTTGTCGCTCACTGGTTCAAAAGATATAAGGGTTTATTTTTTCTTGGCAATTTTTCGTGAACTCTTCGACTATAGCTCTTGGACTATACCTTCCTACCTAGACCCGACAAATTCTGATATTTGGCGACAAATTAACGACAAAATATGGGAGAAAACAGATCTTCGCTAGATGCCTTAGTTTTTGAGATATAAATGTTGCCCTGCTGGGGAGACTCTCCAGACCGGCCACCACGACCGACAAATTCTGATATTTGGCGACAAATTTCGACTAATTAACGACAAATTTTTTGTGTAATCAAAATTAAAATCCCTGATGGTGGCCCTGCCAGAGTCAATGACACGTACTCCACGTATCACTTTCGATCTATCTCGTTGTTATAAATTCGTTAATTTGAATTTTTTTAAAGACCGATACTAGTTAACTAGTGGATAGGGGGCCCACAGGCGTGGATTGCTTAGGGCATCAAGTAGTCTTAATCCGGCACTGCCTACTTAGGTACAAAGTAAGTAGAGGCTGCTTGATGTTATCTACCTCTAAAGTAAAACTATTTTTGGTACCCGTAAAGGTACCTGTAAAACTATTGCGATAGGCTACTAAGAATCTGGTCATCCAGTACAGTTCCTACTATTCCCATTTTATTCTGAGGCAGGACCACATCACCCAATCCTGGGACGTCCTCGTAAAAGATAGACATGTAGGTACCAAGATTAAGTTTGTCCTTACCCTGGAAGTGGTAGGTCCTACTTTAAATTTATAGACAAGTCTTTATGATAAGTAGGATTTATTTATTAGCGTTGCTTGAAGTTAAGAGACGCTTAAACGTCAAAAAATGGTTATGCAGAGTTTATAAACGCCTTTATAAGTGCATATTAAAGTTGGTTACCTAAAGTCTCAGACCAAATAAAAACCAAGACAGAGCGCTACCAACAGTGAAGTGAAGCCAGTTTCGTAAACATGTGTGGTGGAGATTGATTGTAGTGTCATTGTAAAAGGTTGTAAATGTGTGCGTGTACACGAGCGTGTATGCACAGAGCGGCGGTGTAGTTTTGGCATGCTTCACTGTATTGTTTGCAGCGCTCTGGCTTGGTTTTTTATTTGGTCTGAGCCTAAAGTTTTTATTTTATTTCGTACCAATCGTAGGTACGATCCTGTTGTATAAAAAAACAAATAGCTGTTAACTTAATAAAAACTAAACTGTAATGATTTTCATTTCCCCTGACTACTTTTTATAAATAGGTATTTCTAAATCAAGTTATAATAAATAAACGATAGCAATTTGTAATAGTTTTCAACAATATGAACGAAGAAAAATTTTTTAAAGAAATCAATTTAAAACCATTTTCAGTGGCTAGTGAAAGTTTTGAGGACATCACGTAGTGTCCCAGTTTTTTTATTCTAATTGTTTTTGAGCGCTGACTAACTTTGGATGAATTCGTGCACGTATATGGTAGTACAGTCAGCGACAAAAGTCGAATAAAACTTCCGTTTTTTTAAATCTTATATTTATACCCATATATTTTAATTAAATCGTCATAGAAGTAAAATTATCTGAAAATTAATTAATAATTAATATTCAAAAAATTTGAGAAATTTCCTTTATGAAAAGCTAAAAAGCAGTTTATCGAATCATTTTGTGATAAGTTTGATGATACCTTCGTCAATAATTCAAACAAGCGTTTGAAAACAATTGCGTGGAAATATCAGAATTTATTTGTAAGTTAGAATGTAGTTAAAAAAAATGTGCGTGGTTCATACATGCAAATTCTATAGATACGGATAGAATCGTTTTGGAGTAACAACCTGCCATGAAATCGAATTAATTCATGGAACAGTGATAGCTTCATCCATTGAAATTTGTTAAGTCATTATTTAGGAGGTACCTACTTACGTAGATAATTAAAATGTAAAATAATCAAACTAGCAATCGTAAGCCGTAGAATTTGGAATTTGGAGTGTCTGGACCATGACTGCCGAACGGTAGATGGGCAACAACCAACAATCGGAGGAAGACAGCTGAGACCGATTCGATCTGGGAGGCTGGGCCTAAACCTATGCATGTAAAGAGCCGAACACCCAGTATCTAAAAGAGGGAGTTCAAGGGGGATGAGTAAAAAAAAAAAACTAATCTCTCATGATTGATGAAAATAAAATGATTGGAATGAAAAATTGTCAATAAAAGTCTAGTCTGACATGAGCTTTTCTGATTATCTGTTAGGAAATTGGAGGTACCCATTATAGTCTTTCTTAAGCCGGGTGTGATTAGTAAATTGATTCCATAAGAGAACACCTAGCAGTTACTTTGCAACGCAGCTAAATTGAAAAAAAAGTAGAGCGTGTGCAATGCTCTGAGAACAGGAGCTCAGTTTCTGTATCGCTCGTGTGAAAGTTACTACCCGTGAACACCGAATTTATGAGCAATTTCTATAAGTGGACTTGATGCTGTATTTTATCTGAAATTCATACCGAGAGAATTTGCAGCGAATGGGCCATGAGAAACAATTTACGCCTGGCGCGGTCGCCAACTTAGGCAGCTTACCAACTGACAATGCGGAAGTTATGAAATATTTATTGAAAATATAGCGAAAAGAGATGGTTAAAAAACAAATTGGAGCATATATGGATAAACAGCAGAAAATAACTAACTGAAGAAGTAAGTCGAAATCCATATAAATCATTGGGTTAGTAACAGACATAATTGAGAATCTTGAGATTAAATGCTTACAATTCAAGCTAAGACCTAATAATGATCCTCAGTTGAAAAGGAGGTGTAGTGTGGTAAAAAAAATAAAAAATAAGAAAAGATGCTCATGTCGAGGTGCCTCTGATAGAGTAAAGCTTTTCAATGCTTCCGTTCGTGCTAAAAATAGGCTTGAACCTTTTGAACTTAGCGAGTTCTCCTATTTCAATGTTCTTTTATATTATACGAATGGGTTAAAGAATCGCTCCTTCTATGTTCGCCATTACTATTGTAGCTTACTATACGCATCTACGTGCCAAAGTGTCAAAGTTTTAGGCATTTTTTTGGAATTGAAACCAAGTCAATTCTGCCAGTCGTATGCATGCACTGAGGTGAGGATTGTGTGGAACTTATAGCTATAACTTTGGAATAACCATGTGACTTTTTTTTTAACCTTGGTGACTATTTATGACATATTCTTTACAATTTTTTGACGTTCTCAAAATTTATTTTCATGAAATTTTCAAAGGTGAGGATGTGTGGTGAAGGATACCAAAGTTTTACTACATTATTTACCACTAACATGTTAGCTAGTATTTACAGTTTACTGTTCATCATGAAAACTTGATTTTCTTTTCAAGTCAAATATACCGACGTGAAGTGATTTGCTTACTTGTGAAACAATGAAATGTGGTTGTGTAAAAGTAACTAGGTTTATGTTTTTCATAAAAACTTTTAAATTGAGTTAGCTACTTTGCAGCGTAAGTTAGCGCGACAAAGTAAACTATCGCGATGTAGGTCAGTTGGCAGTGTTCAGTCGGGGAGATAGCTTAGAGCTTATTACAAACACTGTATTTATGATTATACTCTCGTACAAGCAAACCGGATTCAAATATAAACTTGTCTTCAATACTCTAGAATGGGGACGAAACATTCAGATTTTAGTACACCGCCGAGCAATACGATTTATAGCGAAATGGAAATAACATGGAAGTAACATTACTTATATTAGTTCCATCTCAACTTTCTAAGCTTTTCTGTACGGAATTCTAGAAATGCGGATTTTTGACTCATTTTCGGTTAGTAATTAGAAGAAAATATGAGTTTTACTGATCGGTTAATTGGGAGAATCATAAGTGAGTGGTTAAAGCTCTTTAACATACCAGTAGGAGGAGCACGAGAGCGCAGTCGCCGGCGCTCGTCATGCTGCGGTCTGCCACACTCGAGCGCGGAGCCAACCGTTAATGCTATCTGCCCCGATTACCTTACTCGTTCAAATACAAAAAAAAATCGCCCAACTATTCGGATTAGCTGTCCAATTGAACAAATAAATCACTATTATTTTTATGCGTCAATGTTGTAGTTTATCTTCACTGCCACTGCATAAGTCCAAAAGTGCTTGTCCAACACAAGCGTCACCGGTAGCTTTCCCGCGCAAGTTGCAAACAATTCGGTAGCTCTGGTGGGCTGGCGTGTAGCGCGTGGAGCGCCGGTGTCTCGGGACTGCGAGGTGGCGCGCTCGGCTCGCTCCGTTGATGATGGTGGAACAGTTAACCATGCCGGGGAGGGAACCACCTGCTCGCCTGTGTCTTATCGTTCTCACGACACGATCACCGAACCGCCGCGAACAATCTCGTGATCTATATAGTTGATTGGCGTCGGATTATTGGGAGAATTGGGCTCCACCGAGCGCCGCGACGCGTTCATTACCGTGACATTCGCGTGGAGAAATTGCGGCGTACCTGCCTAATGATTGAGTGGCATTTTGGTGTTGCGGCGGTACCGGGTCATCGATGTTATGTTTGGGTCGCCATCTCCGCGGATGACTCTGCGGCTGAAGATGATCGCCAGATAAGATAACTAAATAGCTTTATATCTGACCGAGCGAGCCCCGGTGGCCCAGTGGGCACTGGGGCTATCGATACGATATAAAATTGAACAGCTATAGAAAGTCAATCAAAGTCGAAGATGAGCACAGATAATTTTTTAATTCACCTATCCTACCTACATTCAATAAGAAGTATTATTAGATGAGCTCTGAGAACAAAACATAACGTGTTATTTTGTGAATTATGGTAACTAAACTTTTCCAACTAGCTTTTACGGTTAGAAAGGAATCATCTAGAATTTAGATCAATAACTTAAACCTTTATTTCGGTTATTATGTAGGTAAGACTAAAGTAAACAAATGGATGGATAGTTTCCAATGAGCAACAGATGCGGTGCAACAAACGGAACGGATTTTGTATTTTTTCGACAGAATCGTTCAGTGATTGACCAACCAAACCGCAAAAGATGACGCTCCACTTCGCATCCAAACACAGAAGAATAAAAATAATTCTACTTATCAGCGTAGATTTGTTATAGAGAAAAGATACTACGAGTAAGTAGGTAGTATATGAGGTAGAATTACATAGCCTACTTAATCGACTGATACCCATAAACTTGAGAATAGTCTTTTCAGAGTAAAAATTGAAAATGAAAATGCTATACCTAGGCATGTTCAGTGTAAAGCTCAACATTTGGTACCTGGGCACCACATCTTGTATAAATAATTGAATAGAGTTATATCACAAACAAGTGTTTGATTTACGATTCAGTAATATAAAAACGGACAGTTATTATAGTACCTTTTTAATGTAGATGCACCTCTGCCTAACCCTTGTGGGATAACAGGTTTGACGTTACGTTATGTACTGAGACTGAGGTAAATCTCTCTGAAGTTCTCAGCGATCATAATTTCACTACGTTTCTGGTAGGTTCAGTTAAAAGCCAAGACGATTACTGATGCATCATTTAACACAGTTTTTATCGCAGTTGGTAGAGCTGTTGATTATTTTTTCTTTCTTTACCGGCTAAGCGTGAATTTAATATGACGATCGATAAGAGACGATTCATCTCATGTATAATCAATCAGGTAACTACTTATTTGAATGTTTCCATTACTACTTTATCGGAAAATTGTTAAAAATTGATAGCTTATAATGTCCCTAATATTTTAGAGGAACTCTAAAACTTCATTTTGAAAATAAAAAATCCGCCGCAAGTCTACTTAAAAAATCTATGTTTATTTTATATCTCAGTAATCTGTAATTCTATGGTGTTAAGCCCCTTATTGAAGTTTGTCTAATAGGTCAATTCCCTTCGTACAGAGCGGCGTGTTTTTGCTTGTAACAAGAAGTGCATTAGCCGTGGTTACAGTAACTTGTACTTACGCCTGCTTCATAAAAACCAGAACCTATTGAACCAACACCTTTACAAATAAATAAAATTATAAACATTTTCTCTTTTATTCAGTAATTGACAAGTGTGCACTGTATGTAACATTGACTAAAAGATAAGATCCCCTATGGAAAGTTAAATTAACTGTATCGTGTAATAAAATTCACGATATTTTTATGTTATGAGTTTTTCTGAAACTCGTTATAATTACTTATCCACTTATTTTGCGATGCGATCAGTAGTGTAAGTATGAAGATTTTCTGCCACAAGACATAACTATTTTAAAACCGTAATTTTTGAAACAGGAAGAAGGCCTACGATAGAAATATGTCAGTACCTAGACTAGAGTATTAACAAATGAATTCTCTGAAACATGTTCTCAGCACATTCATTTGAAAAAAAACTGAAGCTGGAACTCTACTGACTTTACTTGTTCTGGCTTTTCTAGATGAATGAAAATTATACCTACAACATATGTAGGTTAGGACGTAATTTACAAAATAAACTTCGGACATACCTACCTACTTACCAAACATGAAAATCTTTTAAGCACACAATAATAACGAAGAAAATCTTACTACGAAACGAGGTAGAAGACGAACAACTGAAAGGCTTTCCATCTCAGTCTCAGCACAACTGTCACTGGTCATGTTTGTGTCCTTTATGCTAACGTCACGGAAACGTGGCGTTGACGCACTGACGCATTGACAGAGGGTCAATTTAGTAGTCAGCCTGCGCGTACGCAGCTTGTCAACCTCCACCGATTGTGTTTACATACACCGTACGCGCTTGACTGACGCGCTTTCTTACACTTGAATTACGTTTTGATATTAGATTTGTATGCGAAGAGAGTTTGCAAAGCAAATTGACCGTGAGGCCTAGAAGTTGCGGAAGCACTAAATAAAAATACTAAACTAAGTAATGGTAACAAATGAAAATTATACTTTTACAAATAATCGTTGCAGCTTGTTATATTTGGCCTAATTAGGATGAGCCAAAACATATACAAAAAAGAAGAACTAGCCAAATAATTGATAGAGTCCAAAGAAATAAAACATGATGATTAACAAGCCATAAACACTCGTTAAGAATAAAATTTCAAATAAACTTTAAAAGTTATACTTAATAGTTGTTCAAATGCTCATAACATAACCACTAACTAACACTGTAGACGCGGTAACTCGTAAATAGTAATGAATTAAAAGTGCTAATTATAAAGAATGCAGTCGAGCGGAAAATGATAAATCTTCACTAATCTCTTGGATTAGCAGTACATAATAATTGCTATTTTCTTGAAAGGATGTTCATCGAGTTCTTGAATCGATACATTTTTAATTTATATTTTTGAACTAAACTGTCGATTCCAACAAGTCTACGTAAACAGGGTGGCAGGCACATCGACGCGAAAACTGTTAAGGCTTGTGCAGACCAGCGCGACTTGTCGCGCGACTCGACACCGGTTATTGTTATACTGTGAAGTTTTCTTAGAAATTGTATTGTCCGTGTCGCGTCGCGCGACAAGTCGCGCTGGTCCGCACAAGCCTTTACCATGGATTCAGTACATGATACTGAAACACGTTGAATTTTTTGTCAGTTATTTAAAAAAAAATTGTTGTTCCATACATTTTCACCGCATAGGTATTGCACTTTTCAAATTCTAATTGTTTATTTGCAAGAAAATACATGGTTTACAAGGGAAGATCTTACAGCCTTTAAAGTCATTGTATTATCGCAAGCAAGCGTGCAGATTATTCATGTTTAAATGTCATAATTATTATGCTGATTCTATTATCAGTACATTATTAATACATTATTATTACATTATTATCACATTATTATCACGCATTTATTATTACATACAAATGTCCTTAATTAAATTACAATAAATTCACCAACTAATACTCTAATAAATATTTTTATGTTCTAAAAATTATTTTATGTTGTAGAAACACTTTTTTTGTAAACACTCTGAGAAATTTATTTTAAAAACATTACCCTGCAACGATTTAAATTCGGTTGGTAGGGTATTATGAATGAATATACACATATTGAACTCATTTTTCTTATAAATATCTTTATGACCAGCTGGATGATGTAAGAGGTTGCGAAACTTAGCCCTTTTTTGTCTTGGTATAACGTCGGTATGTAGCTTAAAATAATGCATGTGTGTCTTTAAAAAAAATACTGTATCTCTAGTAAACATACAGGGCAGTGGAAATTTTTGAATGTTTGAAAGAGGGGTTTACAGATCTAAGAACCAAGCCCTGTTTAATACCCGGATGCAGCGTTTTTGGAGCTTAAAATCTCTGTTGGCATGGGTCGAGTTACCCCACATGATTAGTCCATAGCTTAGCGCAGATGACACGTAACCATGGTAAGCTTCAAGAGCAGCTTCTACAGACACACGTTTTGTCTCATCTTTTTTAAAGTAAACACGTACTCATCTAGTCTCTGACCACGTGACTTTTCCAATTCAGGTTGTTGTCAACATGAATTCCTAAAAATTTTAATTGATCCACTTGTTGTACCATTATACAGAATATCCAAAGCAAAAGGTTTGCTATTATAAGAGTTAAATTGAATTAATTTTGTCTTGCTAACATTTATATTTAAGTTATTATTTTGCATCCAACTTATTATATCTTTTAGGGTATTTTCCGTAGCTGTTTTGTAATCGCTTTTATCCGGACATTTTATGACAACTGTAGTATCATCTGCAAAAAGTATACATTTCTGTAAGGTCGCCTCTGGAAGATCATTTATATAAAGTAAGAAAAGTAAAGGACCGAGAATGCTTCCCTGAGGCACGCCACACTTATCAGCACTTTTCGAACGTCAAAATTACAAAAGACGGTCCCCCAAAAACGCCCGCCCTTCACCACTTCCTAGTCCTTGACTGGGAAGAAGAAGTGGCGCATCAAACTCCCCAGCAGCACAGCTGTCTGTTCAGGTAGAAAAACTTGATTCTATACAATAGTACTTATGCAAAATAATGTACATTATGCAACATAAAACATTAAATTAAATTATTTGCTATACGGGGTGTCAGGGACATCGACGCGAAGCCGGTTACCATGGATTCAGTACATGATTCTGAGCACCCCTGCAAAAAAGAAATCTGCTGCTCCATACATTTTGACCGCGTAGGTATTGCACTTTTCTATGATACAGCAGATTTTTTTTTTAAATAACCGACGGAAATTTTCAACGCAGGGAGGTTCAGAATCCGCCAACTGGGACTCGACCACCTCGAGTCCCAGTTGCCGGATTCTGAACCTCCCTGCGTTGAAAATTTTCGTCGGTTATTAAAAAAGAAATCTGCTGCTCCATACATTTTGACCGCGTAGGTATTGCACTTTTCTATGAAACAGCAGATTTTTTTTTTAAATAACCGACGAAAATTTTCAACGCAGGGAGGTTCAGAATCCGGCAACTGGGACTCGAGGTGGCCTTGCACAAGTCCGAGGCCATGTGTTTCTATGGTCCTCGGAACGCGCCACTGTCGGGTTCCCAGATAACGGCAGGAGGGGTTCACATCGGTGTCGAGTCGACGATGAAGTACCTGGGACTCGTCCTCGACACCCGGTGGAACTTCGTGGAGCACTTTCGACGTTTGGCTCCCAAACTGGATAGGGCTGGGGCTGCTTTGAAGCGGCTTCTGCCTAACCTAGGGGGTCCAAACGCCTCCTGCCGGAGGCTCTACGCGGGGGTCGTACGGTCCATGGCCCTTTACGGGGCACCGGTGTGGGCGCGTTCATTGAGGCTGCGACCGGCCCAGCGGTTGAACGCGTCCCAAAGGGTCATGGCCATTAGGCTGGTCCGGGGATACCGCACGGTCTCCCGCGAGGCGGCGAGCCTCCTTGCCGGACTACCGCCATGGGATCTGGAGGCGAAGGTCCTCGCGCACATGTGGGAGTTGCGCGAGGAGGCGAAACGCCGGGGTATAACTCCGCTGCCGCGACAAATCGAGGCACAGCGGACAGAGCTCCGGCGGGATCTCATGGCGGCATGGAGTGTGCGATTGTCGCAACCCAGCGCTGGGCACGCCACAATTGCGGCGATAAGTCCCCTCTTTGAAGAGTGGCTAGAGAGGCGCCACGGCGTCCTCACCTTCCGCCTGACGCAGGTCCTCACCGGACACGGTTGTTTCGGGAGCTTCCTGTTCAGGATCAAGCGGGAGGAAACGCCCGGGTGTCATTATTGTGTGGATCGTCCGGAGGATACGGTGGAGCATACGGTGGAGGTCTGCCCGGCTTGGGTGGAGCACCGCCGTGTCCTCACGGAGGCGATCTCTCGCGTCCGGCCCTGGTTCAGGCCATGGTCCGGAGCGAGAGTGCATGGGAGGCCGTCACCTCCTTCTGCGAAGCAGTTATGCTCGCGAAGGAGGAGGTGGAGCGCGCGAGGCAGATTCAAGCTGCACGCCCTCGCGCCCCTAGTCGCCGCAGGAGACGCCCCGGGCGTCAGGAGTCACGAGGTGACTTCCGGCCACCGTAGGCGCGGGCCTGCGGACGGTGAGCGATGGGCAGCTCGCCGTCCGATAAGGACCAGGCCCGGGTCGACGGCGCGTTGTGTTCCACGCGCGCCTCAAAGGGATGTCAGCACCAACTGACGGGGTCCGGAAAGACCAATGCCTGCTGGGGTTGCGGGTTTGTCTGAAAGGGATATCGCGGCCCCAGCACACAGGCAACGGAAGGATCACGGGTGGGTTTTAGTCAGTAAAAGTCTGACACTCCCTCTCGCTCCGCCCAGAGCGGGAGGAGTCATTTGATGATTTCCCAACCAAAAAAAAAAAAAAAGGAAGGTTCAGAATCATGTACTGAATCCATGGTAGCCGGCTTCGCGTCGATGTCCCTGCCACCCTGTATATGTCAGCTAAGCACACGCCAATATACCAACAACAAATCATCGAAATCTATACTCAAATAAACAGAACTTAATACCCGAATGAAAGCCTCAGGCATAAAAGACGTTGGGCACGCCACAATTGCGGCGATAAGTCCCCTCTTTGAGGACTGGCTAGAGAGGTGCCACGGCGTCCTCACCTTCCGCCTGATGCAGATCCTCACCGGACACGGCTGTTTCGGGAGGTTCCTGTTCCGAATAAGGCGGGAGGAAACGCCCGGGTGTCACCACTGTGTGGATCGCCCGGAGGACACGGTGGAGCATACGGTGGAGGTCTGCCCTGCTTGGGTGGAGCACCGCCGTGTCCTCACGGAGGCGATCGACGGCGGCGATCTCTCGCGTCCGGCCCTGGTTCAGGCCATGGTCTGGAGCGAGAGTGTATGGGAAGCCGTCACTTCCTTCTGCGAAGCAGTAATGCTCGCGAAGGAGGAGGCGGAGCGCGCGAGGGAAATGCAAGATGCGCGCCCTCGCGCCCCTTGTCGCCGCAGAAGACGCCCCGGGCGTCGGAAGTCGCGAGCCGACTTCCGGCCACCGTAGGCGCGGGCTTGCGGACGGTGAGCAATGGGTAGCTCGCCGTCCGATTAGGACCAGGCCCGGGTCGACGGCGCGTTGTGTTCCACGCGCGCCTCTCAAAGAGATGTCAGCACCAACTGACGGGGTCCGTAAGGGCCAATGCCTGCCAGGGTTGCGAGTTTGTCCGAAAGGGATATCGCGGCCCCGGCACACATGCAACGGAAGGAACACGGGTGGGTTTTAGTCTGTAAAAGTCTGACACGCCCTCTCGCTCCGCCCAGAGCGGGAGAAGTCATTTGATGATTTCATATACTCGAAAAAAAAAAAAGGCATAAAGGACGTGCCCGTTTACATATAGCTATTAAAGCTGTAACTCGAAGTCACAAATGATAAACTAGGACCATCGAAGTAAAAATTAATAATATAAACTCTTAACTACACCTTACTCATATCTAAAAAGAGGGTCACCGCAGGATTGCCATTGTTAATACTTTCTGTTAGGTACAAGTTTAATTAATTAAAGAGCAGTTGAACTACCTTTCCGGAAACCACACTGCTCTTTGCATAGTGGGTCATGTGTGCAGAGAACATTATTTGCCCTCTCAAAATTGTTTGATATATCGGGTACTATCGTGATAGGACGATAATTATTAGGATCTGACTTATTTCTATTTTTTAGGGTTCCGTAGTAAACAAGGAACTCTTATATTGTCGCCATGTCCGTCTGTCTGTCTGTTTAGCTCAGAGACGGTTAGTACTACAAAGCTGTAATTTGGCATGGGTACATAATATTAATCACGCCGAGAAAGTGGTAACATAAATACAAGTTTTTTTTTTATGGTACAAGTAATGTGAAAGGTCGTCCAAAAATATTAAGGGTGAATGAAAATCATTTTTCAATATCGGGATCCGTTTTGAAAATATTAAGCTTTAAAGTGCACATATTTTTTGTTTAAATTAATTTAAAATTGCAGTTTGAAAAACATGATCTCTCCTCATACATTCCGTATGGGAGAAAATGTTTTTCAGCTACAATGTTAAGTTTTTGTTCTTGGGATAAATTCATTCTTCGGGCCCTATCAGAATACCAGCGTTGCGACATGAAATATCTCAGCATTATGCTGAGATAGGAGCCTTTTGGCCTCGTACAGGACTGCATGCATTAATTTTTAATTTTACTTTGTTTTGATATTGTTTTTTCATTTTTATTTATGTTTAGTGTGTTTTTAGTTTAATTTGTGATTTCCTGTGCGAGTCTCAATAAATACTTTTTCTTTCTTTCTTCATTGTGCGTGGGCCGACATGCACTTGGCCGGTTTTTTTTTTTTAATAATGTCTTCACAACAGACATCTTAAGCTGGTCCGGAAATACACCTTCCAAAAAAAAAAAAGTTTATAACATGTGCTAGTGGATGACATATCCAACTACCACAAGCTTTCAAGACCTTTGTGGCGATGCCGACCATACCCACTAGTTTTGCTTTCGTTGAGCGCCATATTTATATACTTCCATTGCATATATAGGATTGAAGAATATAGTATTCAGATTTTTGTTTTTCTTATTAGGGTTAGAATTATTCGAATTATCGGAATTATTGGAATTATTCTATGAAGCAGCAGATTTTTTTTAAATAACCGACGAAAAATTTCACTGCAGGGGGTTTCGGAATCCATGGTAACAATTTTTGCGTCGATGTCCCTGCCGCCCTGTATTTAAATCGTTTTTACAACATGTAAATGGATGGAAAACATTGAGACAGCCCATCTGTAGCTAAGAGTTCACCGATGATGGACATTTACAATACCAACCAGATTCGTTGCCATCCGAGAGGCAAAGCTGAAGATGTCTGACGTGCCAGTTATTGCATTGAAATCCAATGGGTGGTGAATACTTCCCCGGACGACAAAGACAAAGACAAAGACAAAGACATTTATTCGTCGGATATGGTACGTACAAGTTGGTAGGTATAATAAATTATGTTCAAGACACATCCGCCGCTAAAAGCGGCATACGAATATTTACATTTAGGTACATGGTCATAAAAACCTAAACTAAACTTATTACTACATAAACTCTAATAACAATACAAAAAACTAAGACTATAAACATAAAGATACATTTAGACTCAACGATAAAACACAACAGTAACAATATTTGTAGGTATTACGAGTATACAACTAAATAAATCTATAATGTACACACATCAACACGGTCTAGGGATATTTTTAAAAAAGCTAATTACTATCAATGTGTTAATTATTTATATGACATGTATATATTTAAAAGATACGTTATTTAATATTCTACCATTTTTTAATAATGGTTAAGGTACTTCGATTAAAATTTCAGGATTTTATGGAAAAAAAATGAAGCATAGACGGAAACCGTATATGAATTAACTTTTAATTTATGAGTAAAAACTGAAAAAAATAGAAAAATCATTTAATTTGTGTTTATAAACTTGAAGTTAGTAGTCTGAGAAAGCGCCCATGATGTTCATAACACATCGGCAACGATTCGGCATGCTCAGAACAAGGTTGTCAATGTCTTGCTGCGGAATATTGTCCCATGTCCTTCTGAGGTGCGCAAAAAGTTGATCTTCTGTAGCCAGATTTTCAGGAACTTCCTTCAGAGCTCTTCTTTGCAGCATATCCCACGCATGCTCAATGGGATTTAGATCTGGCGATTGAGCAGGCCAGTCTAAGGCCCTAACATTGTGTGTATGTAACCAAGCTGCTACCGTTCTCGCCGTGTGAGCCCGGGCATTGTCGTGCATGAGCAGGAAATCTTGCCCCATTTGTGTTCTGTGGGGCAAGATTACGGGCCCCAGCACCTGTTGGACGTATCGTTTTGCCGTCATATTGCCCCGCACCCAAACGAGATCCGTCCGTCCTCCAAGACGAATTCCTGCCCAAACCATAATTGTTTCTCCTTGGTATGGGTGAAGTTCCTGAGGGTTCTGAAGACGGCTCCATCGTCCAGGAACTCGCCAAACACGCGTCCTTCGTGAATCTGGATGGAAGCCGAACCTGGATTCATCCGTGAACAGCACATTGGACCATTGCTCACGGCCCCAGTCCAAGTGGTTCCGAACCCATTCTAATCGTCGTCCACGATTGCCTCTCCGTAAAGGTGGGACCCGGAGTGGTCTACGAGAGCGTAGATTGCTTTCATGCAGTCGCCTTCTTACAGTTTGGTCACTCACAAGCACTTGGTGTTCCACTCGCAGCCTTTGGACCAATTGAGTCGCCGTTGCATTTGGTTGAGCTCGCGCGGTAATTTGCAAAAATCGGTCTTGTCTGGGGATAATGATGCGACTTGGCCCCCGGTGCCTCTCCGCTACTTCACCTGTGGCACGATAGCGTGTCCACAATCTTGAAATTACATTTTGGTGGGTCCCTATGGCCTCAGCAACATTACGCTGAACAGACCCAGCTTCCAGCATTCCCACAGCTCGTAACATCTCCGCCCTCGTCAAATGTTGGCGTTGCATGGCTACAATACTTCAATTTTAACTTTATCTTTCGTTTAAAAATGAAAAAAAACTTTAACTAAACGTAATTCGTATTGTTTTCTAAATTTCGCACAAATGAAAATTCCCTCTCCTACACATTAAGACATTTTTATGCCACTGAAACAAAAGAATTTTCAAAAATTTGAATTTGGAATTAGTCTGAGATAAATTACAAACAAATCGGTGTATAAAAGATTCCAATGCGGCCAGTACTTTTCGAGTTATTTAATTGAGTATGAAATATCCCTAGACCGTGTTGATGTGTGTATTAACCCTTATAATCAAAAAATTCTTTAAGTGTATAAAAATTATTTTGGAGAAGCCATGTTTTTATATTTCTTCTGTAGTAATTAAATGGTAGTTCTCTTATTACTTTTGGAATATGGTTGTAAATTTTTATGGACATAAGGTAGCTGTTTCTGTAGTGCAGAGCGCGAGCGCTGTTACAAAATTGGTTTTTTAGCTTGGTGGGGTCCCTTTTTGTAAATCTATTGTTTTCGGTTACTGTGGAGAAGAAGTGTGAATTTTTCCTAACAAATATGGCTATTTCTAAAATATAAATAGAAGCTAGCGTTAAAACCTTCAATTTTTGAAAAATTGGTCTACAACTCTCATATGGAGGCGCCCCAGTTATTGCTCTCAAGCATTTTTTTTGCGCTATGAATGCTCTTTGGATATGTGACGAGTTACCCCATAGGAGTAAGCCGTACCTCAATACAGACGCTACGTAGCCGTGATAGGCGTTGAGTGCAGCTTCTTCATTCGCTGTTTTACGTAGTTCTCTTAGTGCATATACAAATCTGTTAATTTTTTTACATAGGTTTTCAATATGTTTTCCCCAATTACAATTTTCATCTAATGTTAGACCTAAAAATTTTATACTATTTTCTTTGTTAATTATTTCGTTATTATGGTTTAAATTTATTTTTGGGGGGTTTTGTTTATAGTTTGCAAATTGAATGAATTTTGTTTTAGATAAATTTACTTTTAAGTTGTTTTCATTTAGCCAGTTTATTATATTGTTGATAGTTTGATTTACTTCTTGTTGATGTAATGTTTTATTATTTTCCGGTATTATTACTGACACGTCATCTGCAAATAGTACGCATTTATGGCTTGTTATATTTGGTAAGTCATTTATATATAGAAGGAAGAGAAGAGGCCCAAGGATGCTTCCTTGGGGTACTCCAGACTCATTGTGTTTAAATGAGGATTTGTATGTCATCGTAACGAGTTTATCATTAATATGGGATATTTCCACACACTGTTGTCTTTTGCGTAGATAACTTTTTAGCCATTCTAACGCTGGACCCCTGATGCCGTAGCGTTCACATTTATCTAGTAGTGTGTAGTGGTTAACGAGATCAAAGGCCTTGCTCATATCTAAAAAGATTACTGAAACAGAGCATTTTTTGTCTATATTATCTGTTATGGACCTAACTAGAGAGAATGCTGCCAAAGTTGTTGACTTACCTTTTTGAAACCCATTTTGTTCTTCATTAATAATTTGATGTTTATTTATAAATTGAATTAAACGACTATGCATTATTTTCTCGTATATTTTTGAGAATATTGGAATAAGGGTGATAGGTCTATAATTAGTTTTATCTAATGTACTCTTGTTTTTATGAAGGGGCTTAACTATTGAAACTTTTAATTTTTCCGGGAAGATTCCATCAAATAGAGATAAGTTGATTGTGTGGCACAGTATTGGTGTTATGATTTCTGCACATAATTTGAGTATGTGCGTAGAGATCTCATCATACCCTACCGATTTTTTATTATTTAGAGATATTATTATACGAAACACTTCGTTATCAGAACATGGGTTCAAAAATATGCTGGAACTGTTTCTGGAGGGTTGAGATGAGCAGCTGGTATTTCTTGCAGGTTGAGGTTTTATATTAGCAGTATCAATGAAAAAATTATTAAAAGAGTTAGCTATTTGACTCGGATCGTTTAAAATACAACCATCATGATCTATTGCATTTATTTGATTAAATGTTTTATGAGTGTCTGTTCTATTTTTGATGATATCCCATGTAGCTTTGTTTTTATTTTTAGATTTTAGTATGTATTTAAGGTTTGAACATTTTTTTGAGCGGAGCACGCAGGATTTTAGTATTTTATTATATTTTAAATATCTAGACCGTATATCATAATTTTTATTTTTTAAGTGGCACATTTCTTTAAGCTGTCTTTTAAAAATGCAAGATTTCCTTATACCTTTGGTAATCCATTTGGGTGATGTATTATTCACGTAAATTTTAGTTTTCCTTAAGGGAAAACATAACTTATAAAATAGTGAGAAGTTTTCATGAAATATATTAAAGCTATCGTTTGCATCAGTGTTCTCAAGAACATCAATCCATGACAAATTCCCAATAGCGTCCACAAATTTTTTGACGTTATCGTCTGAGTAATCCCTGTTTACATTATACCAATATTTTAGGGCAGGTTTCCTCTCTTCAACTGGGAATGTTAATGTTTGGCAAGTGTTGTGGTCTGACAGAAAAACTTCGTGAGTGATTCCAGTTGAATTTTCTATGTTACTTATAATCTGGTCTAAGCAAGAAAGCTGACGTGTTGGTTTATTAATATGTAGACTTAAGCCATAATTAGATATAAGATCTTTAAGTTTGGTTGTATCATTGCTTTCTTTTAAGGTATCAATATTCAGGTCTCCTGTAACGATAATGCGCTTTTTTCGTTTAAGCAATTTGTGCAATAGTAGGTCTAATTTTTCAAAAAATAGATATGTGTTTGAATTTGGAATTCTATAAATACAAATAACAGTACATTTTAAAGAAGGTATCTCTAATCCACAACATTCAAATATTTTTTCAGTACATAAATCCTTAGGTAATTCAATGTTCTTAAAGTCAAACATTTTATTTATTAGAATACATACACCTCCACGCTTTTCTCTTTTCCTTGAAAACGAGCTAATTCATATAAAATATAATGCTCATAAAAGGGGCTCATACAGCTTAAAACATAACGGCTTCCTAAAAGAAGGGGGGGGGGGCGAGCAGAACTCAGTATAATTTAGCGCATGTTTTCCTAAATACGTAGTAAAGAGCTTTAGAAGCTTTTTTATCAAACCAATTCTCTTTCATAAAATTGCACCATCGCGGCATCGACTTTATCTACTATAAGTACTACTTATACTTATACTTTGATATAACGAAAAGCTTGAAGAAAATAAAATCAAAAAACAAACAATGCAGCACTAAAGCGATGCCGATAGCAATAATATAAGTGCACTGAAACAGTAAATTGTTACAAAATGATGTGACAAACACCGCCTGCCGCCGGGAATCGCATGGCACGCGCTTTTGCTGGCGGCGTTTTTGCCTCCATTACCTGCCGACGACGTGCGCTACGAATCCAATTCTATGATTTATGATCCACGATCTTCCGCATGCTACAGTGACACTTACTATTGTATAAAGATATTAAAGATCATCCGCCGACGCACCGAAATTGATCGCAACAGTATGTGGCCCGTTACGTAACAGCGTGCGGTAGTGTACATGGAAATCAGTAAAACCGCATACTTTACTGAAGTAGCTACTTTCAGGGTGATCTTTCATAACGGTAACATAAAGGGCAGGCGGCGGCGTCATTAAACTTGCTAAAAAAATTACAAAAATGCTTCTTTATTTTATTGAGCTAAAAATCGATTTCTTGGATTTTTAAAACAAATGGCGTTTTTTGTTGTTTTGTAAAGTCTACTACTAATTTAAATTGTTACGGTGTAGTTCCGATTAATTTCTTATGTTCATGGTTAGAGTTCGTAGATTTTTTTTAAGTTATGATGTAGCAAATTTCTTTCTGTTGAGCTACAATACGATGAGATTACCGGTATAAAGGGGCAATAAACTGGTAAAGTCGGCGCTCTACGACTATTCTATTGAAATTGGAAAACTATTCAGCTGTATTTTATAGCATTTCCGCGATATAAGTGCGGTGTCCTAGGTTAAGGCCTAGGTATGATTGGCATCTGGTCTGACAACTTTTTTCGCTCAAATCTCAGGCTCAAATCTTTCAGATGATAGCAAGGTTTAGGCGAAAACAGTGTCAATCAAATAAATCGAAAAAAACAACAACTATGAAAGTTCGAAACTGGTCCAGTTTTGACCAGAACTGCCCAATAATGTTCTGCTTTAATGCTTTTAAGTTTAAACAAACTGTCAAACTGCTTACTTCCGTTTCATCCGAACCTTGAAGACAATGAGCATCTCCATAAACCGCTTAAGCTGTTTGGATAACGGACCGTTCACACGGCCATCCACCACGGATGACCGCATCTCATTTTGACCGGACTAATCGTAATTTCAGACTAGTACGAAATAGGGCAAAAAGCAGAGGCCGGAACAAGCGGGCAACTAGTACAGCGAAAATTTGAATAATGACGATCTAGCGGAATGTTTTGTTCGTTTAACGCTACGGTGGCTGCGTCTACGCAGACCACGTCACTCGCTCATGAGAATTTGTAACAGTTGCGTAGCTCCGAACATCAAATTATATGGCTCTGTTGTGTGATTTGGATCACCGAAATAAGACGCGTAATGAGAGTCTTGTTTGTTTTATTTGGCAATTATATCTTTATGAGTGTGCCCCTGTCTTTACACAGGAAAGGCATTTCAGTTTCAGATGTAATTACCTACAGACCTGGATATTGTCTATTTACTTGATACCTGCCTCGCTATCAAGAGCCGTTTGAAGGTAAGGAGGCAATATAGTTTGCAGGCTGTATGAGATATCGAGGTACCTCCCCGCTAATTGTGGCGAATGTGGAGCATGCGGGACATAATGCTACACCGCGACAGAGCCGCCCTGCGATTGCTGCGCCGGCGCACGGTGGTTAATGTTATGCCTGTGGGGCTGTGGCCGACGGCTTTGCGTGCACAATTCGCTATTGAAGCCTTAAGTAGTCGGCACGCACTATATGTTGTTATTGATCATTAGGTTGCAGGTGACATAAAAAACTAGTCAAGTGCAAGTTCAAAATGTCGGTCAAGTGCATAAGTATAATCAGGTACAGCTATGTGCGCAGTAAGTAATATTGTTCATAAGGCCAATCAACTGATTGAAGTTCACCTATGTCATTAATGCTTTTTCTGCATGATCTAGGGCAACAGCCGCAGAAAAAGGTAATGTGTAGTTGTAATATGTAATCAAATTATAAAGTAAATTACTCGTATTCAACGAATAGGTACCTGTTTTGTGAACGCAATCAATCAAGTGAAATAAACGCAATCAATCAAGTTAATTTGACGCTCCTGGGTCTGTTTTTCCTAACAATATCCTATCCACCAAGTGGCCATTTCACCAATCGTAGTTGATTTGGACACGGTATAATAATAAATATGGTACCCTTTTTGTGCAAGATAAGTAGGTACCTACATACTTACCTAGTGAAATTTTTCTTCTAACTTCATCATTGTATCTGTGAAAAACGTAACGGTCCAGTGACACGTTTACGGTGATCTACAGAATGAGACGAGGTCACAATGATACGCTAATAAAATCTGTAAAATTACGATGTAATTACAAAATTACAGTACCTATCGGTAAAGTAATTAGATGCATCTGTCGATGCTACTACCATTGTTTCCTTAGCAAAATATACGACTGGTGTATGCGGTTGTCACTAATAACAGCCCGGTAATTACATCGATGTGTTCTAACTGTCTCTTGGACGTTTCTTGCGAGTCTTATAATGAGGACAATACGTCCATGGAAATTACAATACGGAGGTATTTATTGTAACGGGTGTTACATACAAGTGTAAATAACTAAGAGAAGTCATTGCTGATGGTATTTCTATTGTGAGAAGCATAATTATTTAAATAGAACTGTGGTAAGTAGAGACTTAGCACTTAACAGTCTAAAAACATAAAAATACTTCATATTTAGATAAATTATTATTTACCTGTTATGTGCCTACCGGGTACGATTATATTTGCTTATAATTTAGTTATACACCTACTTGCTAGACTCAAACGAACGTGTAAATTTTCACGGCAATTTTAGAATACTTACTTATTTAATTGTTTCTTAACGCAATTCAGACGAGCCATAAAAACGGTTTACTTATAAACCGAGTTTTCGTCAGTGGAACGGCGACGTGACTGATATCTCTAGCGATAAAGAAAAAGTTTGTCTAAGGACTTACATTAATGATACCACGTGTGTTTTTAATTAATGCCATCTCATTATAACGGCGTTTGCTGCAACTGACTCATTTAACTTAACTGTTAAGTCGGTTAAACAGATATGAACGAAATTAGCGGGTAGGTACACAATTTAAAGTAAAACACACATTTTTACTAAATGCTCTATTCGTATACTTGTGTTTAACAGCATTTACCATAGGTACTCTAACATTAATGTAGAGCTAGTAGGTAGGTACGTGCCACAAATCAGTAAAACAACAAAAATAAAATATTTACACAATATATATGCGAGAAATTATAAAATGGTCTTGACCTCCGACGTGATTAACTTGAAGGCATATGGTAGCGTCACAGACGCTCTTCAACGTAATCCATACAAAGACCTGAGTAGGTAGGAACCGAAATAAAAAATAAATAGGAATGAGATATATTATTACAAACGAAGGCCAAAGAGTAGGTATCCATGTGTTATCCTTTTGGTAGTGTCATCTGAGAGACATTTATCTGAGAAAAGGGTAATTGAACACAATAACATAAAATATGTCTGATGCCTACCTGTTTCTTTTTAACCGACTTCCAACGTAAAAAGGAGGAGGTTCTATGTTCGTAGCGTATGTATTTTTTTTTATGTAATGTCCATCGATTTCTCCGTCATTTGAGGACCGATTTTGAAAATTATATTTTGTATGAAAGGGTATGCTCTCAAGTTGGCCTAGTATAAATTTTATTAACTTTGCTTGGATAGTTTTTGAGTTAGGTTCAATAATACGTATTTTTCCAACACTGTATAATGTGGATGATATTATGATGATAACTTCCTACCACTGTTATTTACAAAGCAGGTAGTGCTATTCGAATTTGTGTGGGGTAGGTACCACAACAAAAAAAACAAAAAAAAATCGGAAGTCGGTGGCAAAAAACAAAAATTCAAAACCAAAGACACCGACTTCCGAAATTGTTATTTTTCACTTTGTCTTTTTTTGGAAGTCGGTTGTTTTTTTTAAATAATATATGACACGACGGGGTATCTACTCTGTGCCGTGTATAGGTAGTTGGTTTTCAATCACACAATTGTTAACTCAAAGCATTTATTCCAATTACAACGTTTACACTTTTGAGTTACCACTTTGTCACTTAATTTAAGTTAGTTGAATCATTGCGTTTAAGTTAGTTGGTGAAGCTAGTCGCCCATTCCAAAACGGAGAAGGTACTGATGGAGAAGAACGGGCAAGAAACTCCATAGCCACTCTTTTAATCCAAACATTATGTTACAGAGGTTGAACACGCGCCATTGTTGTGTCTGTGCCTTTTTTTCAGTCAGCGGATATATCGCGTATGGAGGAGCTCATGGCTAAGTAACAATAGCCGCACTGGTCGATCCATGAGGTTAAGCTACGCTTGCCGGGGTTGGTCAGTGGATGGGTGACCATCTTTACATACCGAGAATCCTCCGTGGCTCGGAAAGCACGTTAAGCCGTTGGTCCCGGCTGTCATTCATGGATCTTTGACAGTCGTTACGAGTCGTCAGAAGCCCGAAAGTCTGACACCAGTCTTACCAAGGGATATCGTATTACCCAGTTACTGGGTTGTGGAGGTCAGATAGGCAGTCGCTCCATGTAAAATACTGGTATTCAGCTGCATCCGGTTAGACTGGAAGCCGACCCCAACATAGTTGGGAAAAGGCTAGGCAGATTGATTGGATATATCGCGTATTCCAATACAAAATCTTATTACTTAGTTAGTTCAATAAAACTTATAAATAATGCTAAAATGCTTATCAGTTAATTATTTTATAATTAAACCATGCTAATATTCCCAAATACAAAGGTCATTCAGAATTAAAGTTAAATTAGAACCTTCATTACTTTTTACACCTTCATTCTTACTACTTTTGACAACACTTCCTGTGATTCAAGGAATTTAATCAAACAACAGGTATTCATTAGTAAATTGCAGTGTAAAATAATCTTATTACTTTATAGTTGGTTTTCTATTATTGAAACTGATTTAGTTCTCGTATTAAATTATTAAATTCAGTTATTGATCATAATATTCGCAAATCGCGCCATCTTCGTGACATTAGGTAACGCTTTGCCATAAACAAAACTATCAAATGACCACTTGTCAATATGACTAAAAACCCAAAAATCATTAATTAAATGTTCCCTTTTAATTCCAACTATAGTTTTGGCTCTAACATCGAAATTAGTTTAATAATTTCACTATCTACTGATAGTGAAATTATTAGTAATATCGACTACCACAGGACTGAGTTCACAAGTTTGGCAATAGATGGCGTCTGATCTCAAAGGAACTGATACCTTGATTAATGCTTGTGACAGCATAGCACTTTATGGCTACGCATAGGATTATGTTATAATCTTTACAGGTTGACCTTCGCGGCGACACATATAATTAATAACCTGGATATTGCATCCGATATTCCGGTATGAGAAACTTTGACAGGCGTCTCTTGCGCAAAGAAAGTAAGTAAGTTTAATAAAGTAGGTTTTCAGGTAACTCATTCAGTCAACTTAATATCCATGACTATTGAAAATAGGTATGTTGACACGTTCAGTTCCGGGAGCCCTCCTGGAGGGCTCTCTCTAGTCGCATATGGGATGCCGGCAGCCCTCGCGGAGGACTCATTTTAAATGTAGGTTTTTCTTAGCGAATACAGCATAATTGTGTTGACAGCATAATTTCACCAAACGGTGAAAATAAAATCTGTTGTATATTTTGACAAGATTTTGTTTATGCGTTGGCTTTAATATTTTTGGAACGAAGTTCCCTATCCCGCGTTGCGAAAGGGGGCTAGACGGAAAAAATTAGGACCAAAAGTTGTAACGACAGTTTTTGCTATAGTTGTAAGCCGAGCGGCGTGCGCGTGTTTCTCTGTCTGTCTCTCTGTCAAAGTCAAAGTCAAAGTCAAAGTCGAAGTCGAAGTCGAAGTCGGAGTCGAAGTCGAAGTCGAAGTCGAAGTCGAAGTCGGAGTCGAAGTCGAAGTCGAAGTCGGAGTCGAAGTCGAAGTCGGAGTCGAAGTCGGAGTCGAAGTCGAAGTCGAAGTCGGAGTCGGAATCGAAGTCGGAGTCGGAGTCGAAGTCGAAGTCGGAGTCGAAGTCGAAGTCGAAATCGAAGTCGGAGTCGAAGTCAGAGTCGGAGTCGAAGTCGAAGTCGGAGTCGAAGTCGGAGTCGAAGTCGGAGTCGGAGTCGAAGTCGAAGTCGAAGTCGGAGTCGAAGTCCAGCGAGTGTATAAGTCGACACGAGTCAAGAGACATATACTTATACTTATACTTCGAGACCAAAATTTGTAACGACACTTTTTACTATAGTTGTAAGCCGTGCGGCGTGCGCGTGTTTCTCTGTCTGTCTGTCTCTCTCTCTCTCTCTCTCATAGAAAGAGGAACTTCGTTCCATCCGGGTGTCCCTTGACACCTCTCAAGTTTTTTTATTAAAAAAAAAAATGTGTCAGGTGTGGAAACCCTTTTCACGGTTACAAATATTCACTGATTCGAAAAGGTTGGACAACCCTGTCTCGGGATCAGCGAGTTAAAAAACTTTTCTTTTATGTTCTTTATCATTTCACGTCCCCATCTCACTAGTACATGAAAATACCCCAATACAACATACTACGTATTGCGACAAGACCCCCTAAAAACATTATTTTACTTCGTTTTACAGAAAACACAGTTTCAAACCTAATGCCGTTGACCGTCCGCGAGAGTTAACTTTAGCGTAAACGTAATGCCGGTTACCCTCCCGGAGGGTTCACTTCCAATATGTATGGCGGCATGGCGTATGAGCTCTATGAAAAGTGGGTAGAGCCGAAAGTGTTAAAAACCCGTCGTCTTGGATTTACATTTCAACCTCACTATCGGCATTAGCACTCTTAGCACCCTCTAAAACTATGAAAAGGACACCAATGACAAAAATTTAAAAAAATTCGCAGCAACCATCTTGGATTTTCATTTTAACCAAATTAACACTTTCTCTCTCTCTCTCTCTTGCCAGCCTGTTACTTGCTCATACAATATTTGGTGATTGGAATTTTTACTAACATATGCACATTTCAAACTCAAATCACTTTTAGTTCTTAAGGATTAAAAAGCTATTTTAGTCCCTGTTTACGAAGAAGAAACTACCGTGAAACTTGGCAACTTTGCCAAAGGTTGTTTAATTTGCCATGTATCGCCTTACGAGGCACAATAATTTGTTTCGTCAAAACTTTTTTTTTTTACCTTTGTAATACCCAAAAAAAAAAAAAATTGGCAACATTTTATTGTATATGACAACCCAGCTCATTGAACTGTCATTTTTTGGCGGTTACTTTTTTCCTGTGCTAACCTCAGAGTAAGGGGGTCATTACACTATCAAATATCTAGGATCACAGATCTATGAGTCATATTTATTTGATAATGTAATACAAACACATAAATCAAATCGTCTTTGATCAAAGATTTTTGACATTTGTTGTTAGATGGGATCATAGAAGCAGGTCTTGCCATATTGAATTTTCACGTTTACTTTCATAATTTCCTAATACAAAATCCGTCAATTAAATTATGTGATTTTGCCTTTTCCGTTCTGCTATTGTCATATCCTAAATTATCAGTTTTATTGACGGATAAAAAGTAAGTACAACGAAATGTTAGCGTTAGTTCACACTATGCTTTGGTGGAATTCTAAAATTATTGTTGGCAACACTGCTGTACAAAAAATAAAAGCAAACTGCTGCCGGGCGGCCGGAAGTTCATTGTTTTAGCTTCATCGGTGTTCTTTAGAGTTCTATTTGTCATTAATGTGTGACGAAAGGCTTCAGTATTTGGTTTTAATAGACGATTGCAACCACTTATGACAAAAAATAGGATCCTAAATATATGATAGTGTAATACACAGATAGGATCCTATGTGTCATTTAAGTAGGATAAGAGATAGGATCCTATACATGATCCTAGATATTTGATAGTGTAATACCCCCCTAAGTACTAACTGTGAGTGACTTCGTGCTCCGAAACTTCAATGAAACGTTGTGTAGCAATTAATACCACGTTCATATTAGATTTTTTTAAATTAAAATCATGATAATTTACGTTTCCTTAAACACAATTTAACCTAAGAAATCACTGTTGGCAAATATACCAACCCAATGCAAAGTTTCAGTGAAGTCGACTTTGCCATGTTTTTTAGAGGCTAGGGCTTTCACAAAAAAGAAACTAAAATAATCTAATATGTTTTGTCTCTTAATTAATGTAGCTATGATTATGATGTGTTGCGCTTGTAAACATTAAGAAATAAATATGATTCATCAAATTGTTATGCCTATTATAAATAAACTGTTTCATTTAAAAATTATAAAATTATTTAGGATTCGTTTTTTTATATCTATAAATCATAAAACAATACATTGAAGTTACATTTAAATTCCAATTAAATATTTACTTTAACTTGAAAAAATGCCTCGCTGTATAATAATGTTATAATAAATATAATACACGTTTATTAAACTCATCTTATGTACATACTTATTCATTGTAATAAAGATGATTATTTACTTCTATTATTAACAATAAAATTGGCTGTAAATACCTGCTGACCAAATCCGCTTTTCGGCCTCTTAGTGAAGCTCCTCGGTTCTTCAGTTCAGCTTTTAACTGAGGTACAGTCCGCGTTGAATATATAGTTCGATAAATAATCAAAAAACACACGCTAGTTACTATTGTAATTATTTTAAACCAGAAAAACATTCAGAGATCAAAATGACATTGCGATGTTATGGGCAATGCGTTAGCAGCGCCACCTGTTTATAGCTTTGCGATTTCTTCCCCATTATCATCCCTGAAGTCCAGGACAGGATATCGGGAAGATCATCCTCGAGTTAGACCTTGTCTTCAACTCCGATCAGGTTATTCCTGTGGTATGCCTCCAGTCTTCACCAAAAAATTTACTTACTTATTCGACAGAAAACAACCTATAAATTATAAATGTCTATATTTTATTTAATTTTCCACTAAAGCTGCTTTTTACCAGTAGTAGAGGCTTCCTTTTCGTTTAATTTTTGATCGACACGGAGGATGACGTCATGTCACCGCGTCACCAACTGAAACGTTGAATATGAAAATAAATGTCTGATGTATCCTAGAGAGCGTTGTTGACTCCGTAAAACAAACCCCGCCCCCTTAAGATTTAATCGCTAGTTTTGCCCTGACCGTACCCAGTCACAAGAAAAAGTGTCCATACTGACTAGAGCTACTACTACTAATAGCGTGTGAGCTTTTTTTTTTTATGTATGGCATCTCGTAGCTGACCACTGAGGTCATGACTACTCAACCGGACAATAATAGCGTGTGAGCTCACTCACACGTTATTAAATATCGTTTCCATGACAAACAAGTGAAGTCAGTGCGTCATTGTTAAAGATGTCAAAACGAAAAAAAAAAAAAAAAAAAAAAAAAAAAAAACTTGACTATCTTTTGACGCGGGAGGATGAATCTAACGATTTAAATCTTTACCGCTGTCATCAGTTTTATGACACCCTTCACTGCGGCCGTCAAGTGCGGCCACCGGTTTTCTTGGAAACCGTAACTTTACACAACAATTTCGGTTTGTGGACGAACAGCAGTGCTGCCACCTATGACGAGCTTTCGGTTTAACCCCATTAATTTTACAGGATACACTACACCCAAGATCCACAGTTATTACTTTAGTTTATACACACCACGTCAGGCTGCACCGTAATGCCCGCAAGTGTATACAAGGTTTTTACACATATTTTTAATCTGCAACGTATAGGTTTCCGAACTGTGTGTTGATTGTCATCTTCACCTTCAGTGGATATGGATACCTACATGTGACAAAGGTATACATGAATTTTCTGTGATAAAACTTCATTGACTGATACTATAGGACTAAATGAAACCAATAGTCGTAAATTGTGTGTTGTTTCGTTATTCTGTTGGTTGTAAAACTATCAATATCCATATTTAAAGAATAGAATAGAATAGAACTTTATCAAAGCTGGCAACATTTAAACTTTCTTGACAGTGACAGCGATGAATCAAATTATCTGACGTGCGTCTAATCTGACGTATCACAAGGCCAGAACTACGATAAAAACATGTGGAATGTATAAAAAGATTTAAGTCGTGACACTTGTCGATAATATGACGGTAAAGTTGGCGTTACTTTAGAAAATTCGTGCACATAAAATGTTTATGTGATAAGGAGTACTTAATTTAAAATTGTTTACTTAGAAATAAATTGTGCAAAATGATAGAAGGATACGGTGCCGTGACCCAGGCCCTTTTGGGGACGCTTTTGACGTGGGGATTAACTGCAGTGGGGGCCGGTTGTGTATTTTTTATAAGAGGAAAACATGTAAGTTATTGCTAATTAGACAAAAGTTTCGTAACAAGTGATGAAGTCAGACACTTAATGATTTGTTTTTATTTTTTAGAGAAAATTGCTTGACGTGTCATTGGGCTTTGCGGCGGGAGTGATGACCGCAGCGTCATACTGGTCTCTGCTGGAGCCAGCCATCAGTATGTGTAAAAGATCAAAGAGCTATGGATCGGAGGGACAGTATGCCTTCCTACCGGTTGCCTTTGGATTCTTGTTTGGAGCTGTTTTTGTTTTTGGAACTGACAAATTTCTGGATTACTTAGGAATTAACTCTGCTGGAATGATGATGAGTAAGTACCCATTTACTATTTGTTTACCTTAATTTTTACAGTCAAACCTGTGCTCCTTGTTGGAATTCCATTAAGAATAGACACGGGGTCTATAAATATTTAAGATTTGAATTTGAGTTATTACATGACTGTTTTACTGAGGGAATCATAAAAAGCTTTGCCCACTAAATTGACAACTTCATTATGGATGTTTGATTACATGTTATTATGGATGTGACATTGACTGTATGTCATGTCCATAATAACATGTATCAAAATCAAGTGAGGTTTATTTAGTTTCTAAATAAACTAAAACTTCCTACAAATAGTTCTCAAATAACATTTTCACAACAATTAAGTAGTATTGTTATTATAAGTAGGTACATGTGATTGAATGATCATATAAATCAGTGACTTATATTATCTGACATCATGAGTAGTACGATTTTAAACATAGTAAGAGGTAGTTACAAATATTATTGGACCAACAGTATTAACCAAATAACCACTTAATATTATGAAGCTACTTGTACACACAAGCCATAGAGAACTTATTTCATTTTTATTAATGAAAGAAAATTATTATATGACTTAAAAGATTTGAAAGTGGTCACTGATCTACATAATATTAATCATTTAGATTAGTAGACACTTTGATAAATGTTATCAATGTTTGTTGTTTCTATTGAAATACTGTAATTATTGAGCCATTATCAACATATTTGCATTTATAATCAGTTAAAATACAGACCTGTAGTCAAATAGTATCACACAAATAACTATCAAATATTGTCATTACCAAAAGTAATTAATGATATTATTGTTTTCTTTTCTCTCATGCATACACTTTCACTGATCTGTTATTAAATTGAAAATAATTTGATACTTAATAAACAATATTTCTATATTGAATTTATTTATGAACATTTAATGACATAACTCATTTACTAATACAGTGTGAGATTAAATGTGAAAAGAAGTGAACTGTTGCGAGTAGCATGTTTAAAAGAAATAATTTAGCCTTAAAATAACAACAGAGACATAGACAATGCAATGAATCATTAAGATCTCAGATTGTATTCATTGTGTTTATTGTTCTACTATTCTACATTCAATAATTTAGTTAAATAAGTAAAATACAGAGAAATAATTCATAATTAAGAGACCTAATTATTATTGCAAGGTACTAATAACTTAATAAACATGCTGACTTCAGCAGTGTGTTGTTACATTTATCTTTAAAAAGATAATTTTCAATTTCAAAACTATTTACTTCCAGGTTTAGTTTTTAAAATTATTCTGAAGCATCTGACTTACTTGAAGTGCCTGTTATCTAGAAAAAACATTGTTTATTAGATAGTCAATAACTTGAGTACTTTGAGTGAACCTTTACTATCCAAGTTTATGGACTTCAGGTCCAATACAAATAAATTAGTATAATTGGAATGTTTTTCTATGTGTTATCTTTAATGACTGCCATGAAAATAACAATATTTATGCAAGCTTATCAAAGATGTATTATCGTAATTATACACATGAAACTCAAGAGAAATATTATTATAATAGAAACGGATAAAAGTGCATCTCCATTTCAACCGGTTAAACAATATACCGGAGTTATACCTTAGTTTACTAAGTATACTAAGGTATACTAATTATAACCCCAGAAGTGGTTTATTTTTAAAATTTCATAATAATTTTACATTAAATCAGAGGGACTTTTATGGTCACATTGATACCTTCACTTTGGCTTTTGGTTTTGATAATTAGAATTAATTAATGCAGTGATAGCCTAGTAGTGTGGATAGAGATGGGAATTTACCCAGAAAAAACCCAAACGATAAAATTCGAGAGAAAATACCCAATTAAAATATTCGGGTTTATTTTTAATTTAGCTTATGTAATATTTAGATAAACCACATTAAATATTTCATAGTTTTGAAACTTTATTACTACTAGTTAGAGCTTGTCTAAATTGAAATGACACACTCCACTACCATATTTTACGTACACAGGCAAATTTGAAGTATAGATAATTAAGTAGTGGGTCACGTTATTTCAACTTAGATAAGCTATACTGTTAGTTATGGCAAGTTTGTCTTTTCTTGGAACCTGTAACATTCCGCATAAAGGTAAAAAAAAACAAAACATATTTTTGTGAATAAAAATTGAGGCTAAATAGTTAACAAGAAAATTTTGGTTATAGCAGAAATGTTAACAGCGGTTTTTTTGCCTTCAAGTACCTAGTTAAGTATTTGAATATGCCGTTCAACAAAATTAAACATTGTACTAGCGCAAGATATTATTTAAAAAAAAATTGTAATAGTACTTCAGGCAAAAATGTAACAGAAATAAATTTCTCTATCCGACCTAATTACAAGAAAATTAAACACATTCAAACAAAATGTTATATCTATAAAAAAAATACATATTATTTGCTTTACTTAATGTGTTTAATTTTCTTGTAATTAAGTGAGAGCCTGCCTGCCTATAAATAAAAGTTAAACTAAATTTAACTCTGGTACATTTTTGCCTGAACTGTTATTGCAAAAAAACTGCTGTTAATATTTTTGCTTGAAGTACAATTTATAAAAATCGTAATTTAATTTTTATATAAATTTCCGTGGACGAAAATGTTATTTTTTTTGACCTATTTGTGATACCTAATCTCTTCGACAAACACTCCATACAAACATAAATATCTGTATTTTTTTTTTCTACCACGTATAATTGAAATTAGATGTTTTCTTAAGAAAAACGTACACGCGGGGGTGATTTGTGGTGTGCATTTTGACATACTCCCTTGTACATACATACACATTAAATGAAAAAATCGCTATTTTGAATTAATGCAAAGTTAGCCTAAAATTCGGGGTAGCTTCCCCGGGCCATGTGTCGTGATGGTAAATATGTTATTATGTCATAGATTGAAGACTCGAGAATAACATTTTCACCTCTGTGTCCAAACAATAAGAAAAGCAAAGCATTCAAATAACTCACAAAGTGGCAAACAAGCCAAACCAGCTTTTGGATGACACTCAATAACCTTTAATCTCAATCTCCTTAAATTTTAGTATCTGTTAAACGTCACATTGCTAATAGCAATAGCATTAAATTGTAGGTCTCACCTACTTATTACCTTTGCCCTCATTCGAAAGCCAAATAAACCCAGGTTCGCAAGGGCGATTTTCTCCCGCGGCGATTTTTTTTCGTGCACTAGATTTTCAACGTTCCGCTTAGCGCCGAGAGTTGAAAATCCAACAGTGTGTTTTTTCAACGCGCTGGGACGAGAGTGCGTCCCAGCCCGTTGGATTCTCAACGCTCGGCTTAACACCGAGAGTTGAAAATCTAGTGCGCGATCAAATCCCGCCGTGATATTTTTACGTCCGTGCGACGTAGGTTGGCCCTTTTCGACAACCACGCGAACTGTTGCTTGTTTCTAGCGGTATAACAGTTAATATCTGATCTAAGCAATGTGCATAGTGATAACAATGCACTCAACAGGTTAACCTTGGTCGACTTTGTGTTATTATATTGTAATACTCAAATCCATCATTCTACAATTAAATACATTATTTTTATTTAATTATACTTATCTTGTATAAATAGATCTCAAAATGCTAATGTTTTGAATTAATCTACCTAAAAATAAATATAATTATTTCTGTTTACTGTGCTAATACTAGTACCTATGCACTATACATTTAATAATTTAAGAACTAATTTGTTCAATAATGTTGGCCACTAAACGTTTTTGTAATAATATGTATTTCACGGTTAAATTATCAATTATCAGCTATTTGTTCGCGCCCGGTGTCGTCACACGGGTGATTGCAGACTTACCAGTGTATTCCCAAAAACTTTTCATATAAACTTTGTCCTGACAATAACTAAACACAACAACAAAAAAATTACAGCCAAATCAAGCGAGCCATTTTCGAGATTTTGCGATACTTACGCAAAGCAATTGATTTTTATATACAGGGTGAAAGGGACATCGACGCGAAAACTGATACCATGGATCATGATTTACATGATTCGAACCCGCCTGCGTTGAAACTTGAGAGTGTGAAAAGTGCTTGAGAAAAGTGCAATTCCTACGCGGTCAAAATGTATGGAACAGCAGATTTTTTTTAAATAACCCACAAAAAAATTAAGGTTCAGAATCACGTACTGAATCCATCGTATCAGTTTTCGCGTCGAAGTCCCTGCCACGCAGTATACATAAAGCCTGTGATATCCCACTGCTACATGCTGCTGATGATCGCGATCTTACCACTTGATCATCTTCGTATTAGGGACTGTCCGTCTTGTATTAGACTGCGAAACTTGATCGGCAATCCCGAAAAATGTGAGTAAAATCGTAATAAACCGTAAACATATGAATGTATTTTGCGAAAGTTGTAATATAAACTAAAAAAACCCGTTTGACGTGTTGAGTGCGATCAATTTTTGCCAGAGTATAATACCTAACTGCTTTTGCTCTACGCTGATCCCTACTTAAGGAAGCTGCTTTTATTTTATTTTTAAACTAGCTTTTGCCCGCAGCTTCGCTCGCGTGGATGTCGAAAATTATCCTTCGGAAACGTACTACCGGGATAAAAAGTATCCTATGTGTTAATCCAGGTTATAAACTATCTGTCTACCTCATCCAAATCCTATTAGTAGCATAACATAATGATTGAATACTATCGTGAATTCATGCAAGCCTAGTAATTTTTGTTAGGTTACTGCTCAGAAATTGTGCACAACGTCTAATTATTGAAATACTATCTTTAATTCATGCAATCCTAGTACTTCTTGTGCCAAGTTTCAAGTTTATTGACTCAAGGAATCATGTTGTCCCATACAAACTTTGCCCCCTTTTTCACCCCCTTAGGGGTAGAATTTCGGAAAATCCTTTCTTATCGGATGCCTACGTCATACAAAGAACACACCCTCCAAGTTTCAGGTCTCTACGATCAGCGATTTAGCCTGTGCGTTGATCTTGATCCGTCAGTCAGTCATTCAGGACAAAGCATGTTATATGTATAGATAACGTTTTACAAAATATGCTCTTAGGCCCACTTGTACCACAAATAGCTAAATACGTTTTATTGCGTTTACTTACCGCATTTAACGTTTTTCTATCATTTCTAATAATCAATTTCTAAAAAAAAACGGAACTATAGGGTTATTGGTAAAACACCAACAACCTTTTAAGGGGTCGTTGTACTCGTCATTATGAGCAACTTTTACTATGGGACCAAACCTGAAATCACGAATAAAAAAATCAGCTGTTCCCTATATTTATGTTCGCATAACTCGTCAAAATGTAGGGAACAGCTGATCTATTTTTCATGATTTCAGGTTTGGTCCCATGGTAAAAGTGGTTCATAATGCGGAATACAATGACCCCTTAAAAGGTTATTGGTGTTTTACCAATAACCCTGTATAATACCATCACTCATGTGACTGTCAGCTGTTACAGCCAATTTGCTCCGAATCTACCTATTGGACCAAGTTAGTTGTAATTTGGTACACATGTGAATTTCTGTGACCCAAACACGGACGCGTAACGTTAATAAATGAATTTTGAATACGGGGGTCACTTTTCGGGGGCGAATTGGAAATAAAAAAATTGCATGCTGTATCGTGTGATGCATGAGCACCATAAAATTCCTGTATGGCACCGACTACTGCTTCATCATCTTCAAATTTCTGTCCTCCCAGATACTCCTTCAACGTTGAAAATAGATAGAAATCACTAGGGACAGGACCAAGGTTTGGTGAATATGGAAGATGCTCAAGTATTTTAATACCAGCATCTGGAATTGCACCCATCGCAACGGCGGGCAACTTGTGGGCGTTATCTTGATGAAGCAAGACTATCTTTGCAAGTTTGTCTCGCCGTTTCTCACGGATTTCGTTGCGTTGTAATGTACAACATTGTTCATTATTTCAACATGTTTAAAAAAATCTCTTCCACTTCTTGAGGCATCCAAATACACTTATTTGAAGACATTCGTAATAGCTTTTTGCTTTATTTGTTTGTGACAATATTTTTCATTATTATACAAAACTATTTGATCATAAAGCTGTTATGAGCAAGCTACGTATTTGGATGTCTCACTGAGTGAATGTAATAGATTTTGATTTAATAAGCATCTTTATTTACGAGATATTTTATTTTAATAAGAGGGACACTAGACTTAGGTAGTTAGGTAAAGACTCAACTAAACAAAAGTTCTAAAATAATTAATCACAAAGTAACCATAAAGTCATTTAAAAGTTGATCTGTTAAAGATTATGTTTAGTAGTAAAGTTTAGACTGTTTTTCACGTGACAGAAATATTTAATTTAGCCATTACTTTAATTTCGTTGATTATAAAAATAATGTGTCCTTTACCTCCGTAAGAAATAAAGGCTTCGTGATTCTTATATAATATGTTGTTTGTATTTTATTTTTAAACCAATGGGGCTTAGTGGAATAAACCAATAAAACGTACAGTGACACGACGATCTGCTAAAATATTTGTATTTTTTTTAATTTTGGCCAAATGTCTACAACCAACCGCAAATAAAAGACAAGAAAGATTTATAAACATAAGATAATCAGTTTATTTATTTTTTAGGTATGTAGGTACGAGTAATAACAGATATTCCAGTTTGACCAGCCAGTAATAACTTTTTATACTTCCAAAGAGTTTGTACTGCATATAATTTTTTATTGAAAGCCCCTTTTATGAGTAGAGGACACTTAAACAAAAAAATCTTGATTAAGGTACCTGGTATGGTATCTGGAAGTTTCCATATAGCGATCTTTGCCTCCGATTATCTCGGCAACATGACACTTTAGGGTCATGGGTGTACCCAGGGGAGGGGCAGGGTAGGGCAGTGCCCCTCCCCTGGCTTTTATGCCTAAGTACCTACTGTTGTCGATAAAAGTTATGTTAGAGTCACGTTAAGACTAATTTTACAATTACAATATATTACCCTGTTAATTTTAGAAAAAACCGCGCTGCGTCCCGGTCATTTTGTATTATGCAAAATACGCGAATGCAGTAAGCAAGCACACAGTTTGTTTATTTAACTACCTGTAAAGCAGGATCTCCTGCGGGTGTTTTCCCTACACTCCTCATCCTTCATCAACACTACATACAATCATGTTCCGAGTAGTGTGTAGGGTAAAACATGGTGTGACTGACACTGGCATGGCCACCATCAGGGATTTTAAGTCGAAATTTGTCGCGAAATATCAGAATTCGTCGGTCACTGGTTCAAAAGTTATAAGGGTTTATAGGTAGCCGATCTGGGGAGCACCTCCTCAGCTTGGCCCAATTGAATCTCAGAAGCTAGGGCACCAAGCGATTTGCCCCCCTGAGCCAAAAGCTGGGTACGCCCATGTTTAGGGTACTATATTCCGGGACATTGTTTGTTTTCCTCTATAACTAATTGACTATGCCACCTCGGTACGATGCCCTGAATATTTAAACCTCGAGTTATAGTATTTGTTTTTTTTTGGTTTTCCCTCGTTGGTATTGAATACTAAAGTAGGTATTACATCATTTTGTCAATAATACTTCTAGATTATTTTTCCAACAGCGGGTAATACCCTATTCGTATTGATATGAAAGTCCTATTTTAACCTATCCGTATGAAATTATTGATATAAATCTATGGATATTACTGAATACTTGAATAGCTTTAACGGTTGGAAAAAAGTAACGTTTATGTGAAAAGTCAACTGCCTGTCTTAATCCTACTACCACCACCAGTCATGAGATATTCTAAAAAACTCGCAAGCTTAATAAATAAAAAAGTAATTCGTTTGTGTGCATACGTCCGACCTCTTCGATAGCTCACGAAAAAGTGAATTCGCAGCACTGCATTGGCAGTTTGGTTATTCAATTTTAAAAATACTGGACGTTTCCGTTAATAATAATATGCACTTACTTCCATAATTGAATCTATACTACCCATGCCTTCAACTATGGTGGGAATAACTGGTAATGGACATTATCGCTGATATTACTTAGGACATATTGATGTCCTAAGAATACAGTAATTTGATTAATATGTTGAATATCATACATTGGGTCCATTATTGATCTCTGGAGAAATGTATGAGCACAAATGCATGTAGGTAGCTTTTATTAGCATTGATATAGTTAGAAGATAAATTAGCTTTAATAGTAGGTAATAGTAGTTTCATAAAACGGTGTGTGCATTATGCGTTAGAAATGTAGGTACCTATGTACTCGTAATGATTAGACATCGTATTGTATGCACTATCAAAATGCCAAATATACATGCAAATATACACAAAAAAGGGCGAAATATGCACAATCAAAATACTATTTATATATAGAATTAACGTTTATTTTCACAATATATTTATATTAATAAAAGTTGTAATTCTTGTGACAATATACAATTAAATATTTTTCTAGATTTTCTAGAGAAAACTTGGGACGTTTGTCATTTAATATTATTTTATAGGCTGAAAATGAGCTCACTAAGTCAACTGACGATACAGGAGAGAACTTGAAATTTGGCGCCATTTCTGCAGAAACCTCGTCAGGCAGAGTTTGGCCGGTACCGTTGATAAATAAGTTGACTTTCTATATTTTTATATAGAACAGCATTTCATTTTAATTTGAATAAGCACTATCAATGAAAAAGTACAAAAATATGTATTAACGCTATAAAAATAACGTTTTATCGAAGAAAAGTGCGGTTTTTTTTCTTAAAAACTTCGTACTTTATACCTTTAATACTGCTGTGCGAACCTTAAATCTGCCACACAAAATATGTTTGCGTCCAATTTACTTATGCATCAAAATTTGGTTAACACACACACACACACACTGTCGGGTTTTCAATAAAACCTTGTTTTTTTTTCTGTTCCCTTACTGTTCTGTTCGTTTTAGCAAATTGTAGAAGAGTAGACGACAGTCCTTTGAAGACTAGTATTGAGATGTGAAACATTAATTAAGTACTGTGATATGATGATTTAGATTGATTGAATCAAAATTTCGGAATGTAGAAATAGGCTTTTGCCGCTGACTTTATCTAACAAACCGATGTAACCACACTTACCTCCTCAATATTATTACGGCTAGCAAATAAGAAATAAATGGGTTGAATTAAAAAACCTTTTTCGTAGGTACAGTGTTGCAAATTCTAGTACATTTATCCTTATATTATGAGATCAGAATTTAAAGGTTTCCTCATACACTTTCACTTTTCGAAACCATCTTATTTTCCTGTTTTTAAATTACTTAAATTTTTTACTTACGCGGCGCTCATAATATCCCCCAACGTGTACTGGTATAACTGGTGTTAATGATTTTCCTCATTTTTATGTAGGTATAAATAATAAGGCATACGTTACTTACATTTGGTGTTTTATTTAAAAGTTTGCGATCAAGGAAGTATTGAGTATTTAATCAAAGATTACCTTGTTTAAAGTGTTATATCTCCTATCTTATATTATATTATATTATATTGTTGTGTGACTTTTTGATTTTAAATTCTCAGAATCTTTATTATGAAGGATTTCTATGTTATCTGCAGGACTACTAAGTTATTATATCTAAACTCAATGGTAGTTAGTTTGTTATCGCTATAAACAAACATGTGTCTATTTATTTTAACAACATAAGATTATATTACAGGAGTTAGTTATTAACAGCAGTCATAATGGAATTGTAACGAATTGACTTAATTACTGATTATGCACATGAACAAATATAATGCCTTGAGACTTCAACGTGTTGAAAGCCACGATCGCGTGCAGATAACACTGCCTGAGAAGCGATAACGCACCGAAGTACTTGCCAATAATATAACATGAAGCGTTCTTATTCAACTCTGATCTTTGTAAAGAAATGACGGCTGTACTGCTGCAGGCCTAAGGCCCGGACTCCACCAAAGCGGAGATGTGCGGAGATGTCCGAAGCGGAGACGAGAAGATATGTTTTTCAGCTAGGGTGTATCCACCGAAGCTGTGCGGAGATGCGTACTGGCTAGACTGAAGCGGAGATGTGTGCTGGCTAGAGTGGAAATGTGTGCTGGCTAGAGCGGGACTGGAGCCGCCTGGACCGCTCACTGAACGCCGCTCACATCTCTTCTCGTTTCCGCTGCTCGCCGTCGCCAGTTTGTGAAGCAAAGCTCACATCTCCACTTTGTAACGCCGTCCAGCTCAATTTCAGCGAGGCACAGCTCACATATCCGCTTCGATCGCGCCATACAAATATGATACATCTCCGCTCAGTGGTATCCACTGAAGCTGAGTGGAGACTGTGTGAATAACGAAATTCAATTATTGGTTGTTTAAAACACATATTTCCTCTCGTCTCCACTTTGGTAGAGTCCGTTATAACCTTGACGCCGGTGAACTTCAGCGGCTCGAAAAGGAAAAGTCAATAAAAAAACATTTACTTACGTGTCTACTTTTCAAACACGAAAAATGTCGAAACGGATTTTAAATTCAGTACCTACCAAGTTTACTATTTAATAAAGACCAAGCCTATCGCTATTATTAAACACACAATTATAACTTAATTTATGAACAATTGCATAATGCAACTCTGCCATTAATTACACTTTGATTACCTTAGATGTCATAAATGCCTGTATTCCCCGAATGGTTGGCATTGCACCCACAATTCGTCAGTTATGTTATTCGTAAAAAAATGTGGACGAGCCTAATCGAGCACAATACCAGACTCCGGACTGCATTGACAAATTCCCATTGGTAAAACTTAATACCACTGTCCAAATCTGAATTTACATCGGCGCGGCGTTCAATAGTTGCACTTGCGACTTGACCAATAAGCAATCACCTAACTAGACATATTATAAATTACAGCTATAACGAAGAGCAAAGACTCAAAGGAGAAGCTAGAAGACTTGGAGATGATGACTGCGCTGAACCGGCGGCCGTCCAACAATACCAGTGTGGTGACCATGGACCCGCAGCAGCCAGGTGACTTCGCCGACTGTATCAGCAACCAGCACACGGCGCAGCGCCGCAGAGGGCATCATCATTCACACCACTCACTGGTCCGTTACTTTCATATTATTTTTCGTTTTTAGTTTTACTTTCTGAGTTTATCTTTGACATACTGACATCGGCGCAGTAAAATATTGTTAGGAAGCTTGGATGAATAGTTAATAAAAGTCTGAAATCGCCAATCCGTCTTGAGCAAGCGTGGTGATAAATGCTTGTGCCTTCCCCGTATGACAAGAGGCCTTTGCCCTGCAGTGGGGCAGTAATAGGGTATTATTATTATATTTAGTTAGGCGACACTGTCCCAGTGCTGGGGGGCAATGGCCTCCCTCAAATTCATGCAGGTATTCTTTTCCTAAATCACGACGGATCAGCGCCTGGGCCGGCCTCGATTTTCATAATACTAAACATTATCCTATACTATTAAATGAGCAATATTTGTATACAGGGTGGCAGGGACATCAGATGGATGCATGGATTCAGTACATGATTCTGAACCCCCCTGCGTTGAAATTTTTCGGCGATTATTTAAAAAAAAAACAGCTGCTCCATACATTTTGACCGACATTACATTTTGTAGGTATTGCACTTTTCTATGAAACATCAGTATTTTTTTTAATAACCGACGTAAAATTTCAACGCATGGGGGTTCTGAATCATGTACTGAATCCATGGCAGCCGGCTTCGCGTTGATGTCCCTGACACCCTGTATATATATTTGTAATCACGTTCTCGAAAACGGCTCTAACGATTTCGATGAAAGTTGCAATATAGGGGTTTACGTGGGCGAAAAATCGATCTAGCTAAGTCTCATATTTGGGAACATTAGTTTTTCCGTATTTTCACCCGAGCAGAGCTCGGTCGCCCAAAGTTTAGAACAAAATGGCTACCTTAGAATAATAACATGGCAGCGTGGAATTAGTATGTAACTACTATCATGGCAGCATGGAATTAGTATGTACCTACTATCATGGCAGCATGGAATTAGTATGTACCTACTATCATGGCAGCATGGAATTAGTATGTACCTACTATCATGGCAGCATGGAATTAGTATGTAACTACTATCATGGCAGCATGGAATTAGTATGTACCTACTATCATGGCAGCATGGAATTAGTATGTACCTACTATCATGGCAGTATGGAATTAGTATGTACCTACTATCATGGCAGCATGGAATTAGTATGTAACTACTATCATGGCAGCATGGAATTAGTATGTACCTACTATCATGGCAGCATGGAATTAGTATGTACCTACTATCATGGCAGCATGGAATTAGTATGTACCTACTATCATGGCAGCATGGAATTAGTATGTACCTACTATCATGGCAGCATGGTATTAGTATAAACTATCCTATACTAAAATATGAGCATTCTCTATTTTCTCCCGGGCAGAGCTCGGTCGACCAGGTACTTATCAGAATATCACACTTTCATATCCCGATGGGGTCTCATTAGCCTATAGCAGGCCATGGAGATTGTCTGCTGGACATGGAGGGCGTTATGCCTCTGCTTCGCACGCTCTCGATTACTCTTAAAATCATATTGTGAATATTGTGAACGCCTTGGCGCGAGGTGATGCGACGGCCGTGGTAAAAATAATAACACTACTTTTTACCCACGGCTTCGACCACGGGCACGTACTACCGGGATAAAAAGTATTTCATCCAAATCCGTACAGCCATTAAGGCGTGAAAAGGTGACAGACAAACCAAAGTTGTTTGTTAAGTTGAACCCAAATCGTTTTAAACGTCTGGCCGATGTAGTTTTACGTAATAGACGCGACAATACCCTACTATGTCATTTTTATCTGTATTTTTTATGGTGTACATAATAAAGAATATTCTATTCTATTCTATTCTATGTCATCAGTCCGCTAAGACAGCACTAATGCGCAAAAGTGTTTACTGCATGGCTCCGGTCATATATGATAAAATACCAAAAAGTTGGAAAGAATTGCCGCTAACATTATTTAAAAAAAAGCTTCGAAGCTTCTTGACAGCCAAAGCTTACTATAGCGTAACAGAATTTCTAAGTGAAAAAAAAATTGTAACTTAGTTTGTAATGTTTCAAAATTAGAATAATGTTTAGTTTTGTGTTGTTTTTTTTGCTCTGTTTGTTTAAATTTTGTAGATTAGTTTTAGAGAGTAGATTTAGTTTATAATTGCTGTAACTTTTGCATGCCTACTGGTAAAATATGGCTGAACCTATTCCTTATAACACCGTGTATTGTACACACGGCTACACATCAAGCTATACATTTCCAGTTTACGGTGATCTCGCATTGTATAGGATTTCCGTACAAGCGAGGTCAGCTTATACTGGAAATGTATAGCTTGATGTGTAGCCGTGTGTACCCATATTTGCAAAATAAAATATCTTTTATCTTTATCTTTTATCTTTAAGTTACTTTCGCATTTATGAGATTAGTATGGATAAGCCAGTTAGCAAGATGCCAAAGCTGCCTGATCAGGTTGCACGGGAAGTACAATAACCTAAGTATCGTCACTCGTAAAGGCTATCTATATGCAGTAATTTTTTTATGATTATACACACATCAACACGGTCTAGGGATATTTTTAAAAAAGCGAATTACTATCAATGTGTTAATTATTTATATGACATGTATATATTTAAAAGATACGTTATTTAATATTCTACCATTTTTTAATAATGGTTAAGGTACTTCGATTAAAATTTCAGGATTTTATGGAAAAAAAATGAAGCATAGACGGAAACCGTATATGAATTAACTTTTAATTTATGAGTAAAAACTGAAAAAAATAGAAAAATCATTTAATTTGTGTTTATAAACTTGAAGTTAGTAGTCTGAGAAAGCGCCCATGATGTTCATAACACATTGGCAACGATTCGGCATGCTCAGAACAAGGTTGTCAATGTCTTGCTGCGGAATATTGTCCCATGTCCTTCTGAGGTGCGCAAAAAGTTGATCTTCTGTAGCCAGATTTTCAGGAACTTCCTTCAGAGCTCTTCTTTGCAGCATATCCCACGCATGCTCAATGGGATTTAGATCTGGCGATTGAGCAGGCCAGTCTAAGGCCCTAAAATTGTGTGTATGTAACCAAGCTGCTACCGTTCTCGCCGTGTGTGCCCGGGCATTGTCGTGCATGAGCAGGAAATCTTGCCCCATTTGTGTTCTGTGGGGCAAGATTACGGGCCCCAGCACCTGTTGGACGTATCGTTCTGCCATCATATTGCCCCGCACCCAAACGAGATCCGTCCGTCCTCCAAGACGAATTCCTGCCCAAACCATAATTGTTCCTCCTTGGTATGGGTGAACTTCCTGAGGGTTATGAAGACGGCTCCATCGTCCAGGAACTCACCAAACACACGTCCTTCGTGAATCTGGATGGAAGCCGAACCTGGATTAATCCATGAACAGCACATTGGACCATTGCTCACGGCCCCAGTCCACGTGGTTCCGAACCCATTCTAATCGTCGTCCACGATTGCCTCTCCGCAAAGGTGGGACCCGGAGTGGTCTACGAGAGCGTAGATTGCTTTCATGCAGTCGCCTTCTTACAGTTTGGTCACTCACAAGCACTTGGTGTTCCACTCGCAGCCTTTGGACCAATTGAGTCGCCGTTGCATTTGGTTGAGCTCGCGCAGTAATTTGCAAAAATCGGTCTTGTCTGGGGGTAGTGATGCGACTTGGGCCCCGGTGCCTCTCCGCTACTTCACCTGTGGCACGATAGCGTGTCCACAATCTTGAAATTATATTGTGGTGGGTCCCTATGGCCTCAGCAACATTACGCTGAACAGACCCAGCTTCCAGCATTCCCACAGCTCGTAACATCTCCGCCCTCGTCAAATGTTGGCGTTGCATGGCTACAATACCTCAATTTTAACTTTATCTTTCGTTTAAAAATGAAAAAAAACTGTAACTAAATGTAATTCGTATTGTTTTCTAAATTTCGCACAAATGAAAATACCCTCTCCTACACATCAAGACATTTTTATGCCACCGAAACAAAATAATTTTCAAAAATTTGAATTTGGAATTAGTCTGAGATAAATTACAAACAAATCGGTGTATAAAAGATTCCAATGCGGCTAGTACTTTTCGAGTTATTTAATTGAGTATGAAATATCCCTAGACCGTGTTGATGTGTGTATATGCATCTGCATTATGCAAAACTTGGAATTGATTAATGCTTAAAAACGGTTTTAAATTAACGACGTATGAAAATCTTATTTAAAAGAACATGGAATTAAAACAATTCGTACGGAAACGTTTTTATGTCACAATGGTCTCGCATGGATTCGTCTGGCGGATGCGATAACAAAAGGTATCCTGCGCAATTGCCAGCTATGCGTTTCTTACGTTCTTACTTGTCTGAAAATTTGACATTGGTAATCAACTTCATCTCCTCTAATGCAAAAGATTTTGTCTTTCCTATTTAGATCCTTTCGGTGGAGTTTCACAGCATTTTTAGTAAAATAATGGTGGGAAATGTTACTCGCGATCAGTGTTCTTCTTAAGCCTCTATGTAACAAACTAGTTTTATGCTTAGGGTCACTGTGTTCACCTTGACCTTTTTACTTATTGACTCGGTTTATTTATATATGTTTTTATTGAAAGGATTTTTAAACACGACCTCTGGCGCTAAGATATGTTTACAAAAGTCGAATAGTTCGTGAATGAATGAATTATGGAGGAATGTCTATAATGATTTAAAACCCATTCGTTTTCCTTAATGGGCTCACAATAACTCCAAGTTGTATTTATTTTGCAGTGCATTGACACTTCTTATGACCTTGTCTTAATAAAAGTTATTCGGAAAATGTCTACCATTTAGGGGAGTCGATTAACTGTCTACGTAATTTCTTCCTTATTGGTGTCGCCATAAATAAATTTAATCTTTCATAATTATTATGTTGTATCTCTTTTGTACCTAGTAGGTAGGTGCACTCAGCTCACAAATAGGGATGACGACAAAAAAAAAAATTGTCCGTCAGATAGATTATTAAAAAATATTGGACACGTATTTTTTCGTTTTTTTACGTATTCTAAAGATTACGGTAATATATTGAGACAAAATGTAGGATGACGTCACTCTCCGTTCGATTTTATACCGACTTGTTACGTAGCGAGTCCCCACTTCCCTTCTTTAATGCGTTTTATCTATTTACTAATATGATAAAGCAAAAATACGTGTCTAATATTTTTATATTATCTGACTGACGGACTAAATAGTTTTTTTTTTCCCCCAGTCAACATCCCTATTAGTACGAAAACCTCCAGATGGTAAGGTCTAATCTATTTGTTCAATAGGTACCAAGCTACAAAACTGAAAAGTCATTACCGTACATGATAATAAATATCCGATACTTAATTAAAAACCTAATTAAGTACTAGTTTTTTAGAACTCGTTTGGAAATTAATTAGCGCTTCAGATCGATAAGACATTTTTTAAATGCTGCCTGCTCGGTTTAGTACCACAATCAATTTTCCAAATTACTAAAGTAGGTACCTTATTTATTTATTTATATATACTTTATTGTACACCAGAAAATACATAGTAAATAGTAAATTTAACACTACAAAACATACAATGGGCGGCCTTAGCGCTTTCTGCGATCTCTGCCAGGCAACCTCCAACCTCAACCTCAACCTTAGTAATTTGGAAAATTGATTGTTCATTGGGTGTTTTTCAAAAGAATTTGGATACCAATCTATCTAAAGGAGCATAATTAATCAGGCTGTTTTAGTCTTTTAAATTCTTGCTGCTTATCATTTTGAGTTAAATACATTTAGTTTAGTTATAAAAGCAAAAAAATATTGTAAACTAACTGTTTTAGAATTTAAAATAGCATTGTATTTAAATTGATACTTAAAAGAAAAAAAAACTGACTGTATGTGACTACCATGTATGGACTAGATAGAATATAACTGTTTGGCAGTTTTGAGTACTTTTTACGTGGCCTACGCAAATGTCCTGCACACTTGGTAGCGCCAAGTTACGGGTCGTTGAGCTCCCTAAAATATTGTTGAGCTACACGATGATTAATGCATGCGTCCCGTCTGTCGGGCCGGGTTAACTCGAAAGCTACAATAACTCTTTCTTCAAAAGGCCTATCCGGACATGGCCCTGCCTTGTAAGACTCACACATCATAATAATATAATGTTTGCACTTCAAAAGAGACCATACCCTCTGTGTTTGTTTTCGTCGGTATTTCTTCTCAGGGATCAGCAAGCTAGGAAATGCCGGCGCCATCTAGTTTTGAAATATTGACCAAATTGACTTGCAAAACTGGCTTTGAAGATCTACTTACAGAAATAAACATTTCAATAATACATAATCTATTGTTGCGGGTCGTCAGTGACCCGCATGGTTTTCAATAAATAACTATAGTGGTTGCGTTTGATGAGCGCGAGTCAGTTATTTCAATTTAAACCTTATGCCAATGACTTAAAAGTCACATGACACACGTTCGTGGTCTGTACCTAACTAGATCATTTAATAAATCCACTCCCCCAAAAGATATTCAATATGTAGATCTCTTGTCAAATATTATTTGAACTGTCATGATTATTGGTTATTATTATTTTGGTTTCAATTATAGGAAGTATTAAAATCGATTGTAAGTTTGTGATGTTTCTGATCAATAGATTGGGAATCCTGATCAGGCTCTAACAAACCGTGTAGTAGGAATATTATCTCCTCATATCTGAATTATTTATTAATTTATTTCAGATAATTATAATCCGTACAAAACATTACACTCAATTTCAAATTACCCTAAATTAAATAATATACAATAAAATGAAAATCAAAATTGTGTTAGTATATGACGTAAACAATGTGTTTGTGAGCACCCAAAACAATGCGCATCCATTTGTTTAGGATAGGGCAATCCGCACGAGATACAATCATCTGCAGGATGCCGTTGCTACTGCCTCGCACACCTGTGACAAGGATGCTACCCTTTTGCGCATAATCGCATGGAAGCCGTCCGTTCGCGCCTCCGTAAACATACTAGATGCACTACAATAGCGAGGCAGCCGCATCAGCATCCTGCAAATGTTGTTATATTGGACACGCAGAGCATTAGCAGCCCTATGAGTGTAATTTATTCACAAGCTGCTCGAGTAAAAGGACTGGCAATACGCCTTAAAAAGAGTTATCTTTACTTCCCACGAGTAGCGAGCAAAACCTACGCGCAACCATGTTTCCCCTGACTGCTAATACTCTGCGCTCCCTCTCAATGTCAGCGTCATCCTGCAATTCGTCTGTCACAATGTGCCCCTGATACCTGAAACTGCTCACAACTGCTAGTGCTGCGCCATTAAGCTTAATATGCGGAACATGAAGTGGACAACTTCACTCTTTTTGCAGTTATATTTCAGTCCATGTTCCGCCGCGTACGCCGCACAGATCGCCACAAGTTTACGAACTGCGCCCACCGATGGGCTCAGCAGTACCATGTCGTCTGCATAACTGATGTTATTAACGCTAACTCCATCCACAAAACAACCCACATGAGTACTGCTGAGCTGAATGCCCCCCTGCCTCACGCCACACTCCATGCCATATTCCTGGGAGCGAGCCAACCCATCGTACCTGGTTTCGCTGGTACCGATAACAATGCCTTAACATTGAATGAATCCGAATCTATCTATCTGAATAATAGCCATCCAAAAGTAGTCGGAGACCGATCATCTTTTGTGATAAGACCGCCTACCGTTAAAATATTAATTGAATTCTTGTGCTATATTACATATTTTTATCAGGTGTAGGTACAATAAAGTGTGTATAAATAAATAATTGATAACCGAATCAAGTTGTAAAATTGCATAATTCCTATCGTTAAGCATCATATAAAATTAAAAAATAACGAAATGATGTGGATTGTGGACCTGAATTGAGTATGGAATATTTATCTCAGTGTCTTTTTGTTTATTTTTTATCATAACAATATTATTGTTAATTTCAGAAAGTTGGTGAGAATGGCGAAGGTGACCGCCGTGACAGCATGACGAGGTCGATGGAGGCGCGGGCGTCTCAGTGGAAGCGTATAATGCTCCTCGTGGTCGCGATCACCGTGCACAACATCCCCGAGGGGCTCGCCGTTGGCGTGTCGTTCGCCGCCGCCGGCTCATCCGCCGAGGCGTCCTTCCACTCCGCCAGGTTAGTCGCCATCTATGATGTAATTCACTAAATTAGACACATCAAGCTAAAAGCATTCATTACCTTTCAATTTGACATATTTTAGGTATACTAAATTTCGAGGTCAATTGCGGTACTTGTTAACTGCGCCATCTAGCTACAAAGATTAGTGGTATCTTCAAGCAGAAGACCTTACACGACCAAGCGTAAACTTAGATTACTGCCCTCTAGCGGGATCGATGGTTACTCCTAACTCTTGTTCCGTTTTTAAGAGAATGTGTGATCAATAGTCGCATATCACTAAACACTTTACATGCAATGTTCATAGATGGCGCTACCAGTAGCAAATAACATAGACTGATAATAATATACCTACAGAGAATACGCTAATTTCGATAACAGGTCGAAAGTTACAATTATGAAATTTTATTCCTCATTTGATTGTGACTAGATGGCATAAATACTCAGAAGTTTTATGTCATTCTTATATCCAGAATAAATGTCAGTAGGTACATCATCGTTTCTTAAAAATCTATTGTGTTGTGTAACTGTTCTTTCGAACGTAATTTCGTAGTCATGACACTTCAAATTCAGTACTTCTCGCGAATTATGCTTATTTAATGGCGTATATTGTGAGCATTGTTAATTCTACAAGCAAATTTTCTATAAATACTTAAATAGGATAAGTACCTACGTAAATTTGTTATCCGCCATTTTGTTACGTCAGAAGAAGGAACGCGAGGCACCGTTGTGGCGGCGGCTGCGCAGGCATTTCATTGATAAGTTGCGGGCGCGAGCGGGATGCAGCTAGACGTCTACGGCTGCACTATGGCTTGTGCATCGGACCCGCTAGCCGAGGTTAACAATAGCCGCTTGCGCCAACTTGACTCTCATTTATATCGATATTTAAAACATATTAAGTGTCCCGTCCGATGGGTGCTTACATTAGTGATGTTTGTCACCGATCCGTTTTTAGTTTTCACAAACTATAAATAAACGTATAATTTCGTTTAAGAAAAGCAACGTCTAGAATTGTCTCGTCTCATCGAATGTTTGGCATGAGTCGTCACACGCCTACTTGCCTTTTGGCATGGGGATTGCGATATAGATTAGAGTTCATTTTGCCAATTCATTATGAAACGTTTAGTGCTTTGTTTCGTCTACCGAGACTACATATCGAGACTGCTTTTTGTGAAATATGTTTGATGACCGTTTAGAAATGCGATTTTTACTTTAGTTTTTGTTCACGGGCTAGTTTGCTGGTGTCTGGAGGTGGTTACCTGCCTACATTCCGGCGAGCAAGGAGATGGAGTCGGCGATACGTGTCGAGATGGTGTTGCGGCTTTGGCTTATCGGTGAAGGCAGCTCGAGTGCGGCAAAGAGTCGCAAGGCGACTGTATTGGCAACGTCGTTTCATTTGTAGTTGCGTCGAGTGGAGCCAAATCGCGTGGCCGCGGGGGCATCGACCGGCGCGCCGGCGCAGACGTTGCCGTCACCGCCGCCGAAACCGCCCGATGAAACTATTTCACTGAAAAATCCGCCGGCGCGCGCCGTATCATTGAAGTCAACCTTGGCGATTTGTCGCGTCGTCTATACTGACGCGTGGGTGCCTCCCGAGCATATTCATAACTGTTAAATATTGGCACCTCTCACTAATGTACGCGACGTTACCGATCTTTTCGAAAGATTCCAACTATTCTCATTTGTTACAGTTTCCCAGAATGATTTCGAAATTCACCGTTGTTGTGTCTATTACGAGCTCTGTAACTATCTTGGCGAGACGTCTTCATCATCACAATAACACGTAGTACCCACAAAACTATAATCACTGTGTGATTCAGTAGATATCTATTTAGAAGATAGTTACCTATTAATATGTTGAATCACCGTGTGACTATTAGAGTCACACGGATCTAGCTGTCATGATTAACACCACGACTACCTAATATTGCAATACAAAATTTGAATAAATCTCGATTTCGTAGAAAAACCTGTAGTACAGTAGTAGTAATCCCACATATTTTTTTTTTTTTTACATAACTAATAAAACAAGTCAATACATGGCCTAATTATATTAAGCTGTAGATTTCGCGATTGCGTTTTGTGAGAGCGGGCGCAGCGGGTAGGTTCGGTGCAGCCGGGCCGTCCGCGTAATGGCAGGTAACGAGGCTACGAGATAGCACTCGGCGTTTCCTTTGTTCCCGCTTGTTATGCAGATCGCCCTCCCGCTTATTACACTCATAATTGCACCTTCTTTAACGAGCTAACGTTTGTTTAATTATATAGCTCAAAGAGCCCTGCATAAATTTGCAACGTCAATAAACTTTCTTCTCCTCTCTTTTCTTTAATTGCATTCGACTAGGACTTGAATAGTTAGCTTTTGCCAAGCCTCAGTCCATACACTTATACAGTAAACATTATCAATATAGATTAGTTCCTTTAAAGTATGACAAATGCAGAAAAAAGTTAACCCATTATATAGGTGAATGGTAAGTGCCAGTGTCATAATTATTACTAACCACCGGAATAACAATTCGGTCCGTGTGTATTAAAACGCTACTCATGCTTCGATTTAAAAAATTATACGTTATCCATCACTTCATAATTTTCATAAATAATCCGTATGAAAACTCGGAGCGGTCGTTCATTACGATGGCAAGCGATAAGGCGGTGGATTTAACACCGTAGTTGGTGTGGGTAATCACGTATAGGTATTCGGGCGCAGTGTGCCTGGAGGAGCGCGGAGGGCGCGGCGCGCGGGATGGGGTGGCGCCCGCGCATAATGGGAGTCGGCAACCGCTTTGTATCCGCCGCTGTTATTATGCAGATTAACACCGCCGGGAATTTGTTCAAATATCGTAACAAGCGCTCTCCTCCCGGCGCCGGCGCCGCTCGCGCTGCCGTAATTTACGATTCAAGCCTCGGGAATGTGTCGGCGTTCGCTCCTTCCATGGATGCAGAGCCGTTTTGTCGATTTTATATTACCTCCTCCTTGCCAGAAAACGCCTTAACACGCATCATATCTGATTATGATTTCTTTTAATTTTTACCTCTCGGCGATTAACATTATTGTTTTAATAAACGACAAACCCTTCACAGTAAATTAATTGATTTTAAATCTTATAATCCGACCGCTGGAAGATTTCTTTAGGTCCATAAAAAGTGTAAGTCTGAAATCAGCCTTTGTCTGTACTTGAACACATCATAATGCAATTCTGAAAAGCTTCGATTAATCGGCATGCCCTTATTGTTGATTCATGTCTGAAGACAAGAAGAGAAACCCAAAAGTAGTGCTGAAATTACAAATATTCAATTCCAATTTGGCACCAGTAAGTTCCTCCTTTCATCGCATGTCGGAAAAGAGAGCTTTTCTGTTGAGAGGAATCTGAAAGTTGTGATTAAAGTTTACAAAGTCCATAAATAATGTTTGGCGCGGCGGGCGGGCTGGGGGTGGCGCGGGGGGGCGGCCGCATTCCTGCGAAGCCTCCGACCCACCGCCCTGTGCTCACGTCCCAGCTTCTGCCGAGTGCCGCTTTCCCTATACCCAAAGCTATCTAAGCACTCACATATCACATAAGTAGGTAGGTACCTCTAGTATTGCACCCTGAATTACATTTGAAGGTTCGAAACAGGAACCGAAAACCTTTATAAATTACGGTACAGGTATCGGAAGAATTTCGTTTACTTCTACGTTAGTCGTAGAAGTAAACGAAATTCTTCCGGTTACCGCTATCTGGGTAATCAAGAAGAAACATGTTACCTCGTTTAGGTTACCGTTTTAATACCGGTTACACTCACACAGGCGATGCGCGCCCTTTGACTATTGCCGACGGCTCGGTATTAATACTGCTTGTATTTCATTTAAGGTTAACCTTTAAAAATACCTGTAAAAATATACTTAATGTTGTAACAGAAAAAATACCCGTATTGCTCATACCGGTTTCGGTCCCTGGTTCGAAATAGCGAATGATGCAATAGTTACTCACTTGAATCAATCTGACTAGCCTTTTCCCAACTTATAGGCTAGTACTTGGGAGTAGGTATATAACATGGGAGCATCTGTAGCCGAACTAGGACAAGCCCTGTATCTCGGCATACAGCGCCAGACCCCTCAAAATACATTTAGCCCGAAAGACATGCAAAAAGATGCATCAAGGTCTTAAACAAGAAAACTGAATGCATACAAAAATTACGTAGTGTAGGTACGTAGTATAGTCAGCAGTTGTTTCTGATTGCATGAATTTGAGTGACTTGATGGTAATCAGTTAGCGCAGGTTTCGATTCTACATTTCTGTTACCGCATTCTACTGTTGTACATGTCAATGAGCCTTGATGGTTTTAGCGATTTGTCGCAACGCTTCAAAGAAAGTCGGTTTTTCTTTTTGTCACATTGCTTCTTACTTTAGATTATTCAGCGAACTCTTAATCATTCATGCTACATGCTTTTTCAAATCTTTTTCAAGTCTATGTACATAGTGACGTTATGACAGGGCTTCACAAGATATGAAAGACCGCATGGACGCCAACAGTTATGTAGATGTCGGATTTCAATGTTCGGCGATCGTTATTGGAGGGTTAGAGGATCGTTATTGGGTACAGTTGTAAAAAGCTTTGTTCTTTCATAATATCGTGAATACTAACTTCACTTTACCGATCCACTTCCTGAAGTTCCCGTATTCATAAAGATGCCTTCTTTAATTGACTCTCGAAAATCTAGTTGATGGGAAGAATCAGATCTTATCAACTGGGAGACTTTCATAAGACTATCATTATGAAAGTCTCTATGTATATTTCTAGTCAGAGGTGCGAACATCGTCAAAAACTACAACCAAAGAATTTGTCCAGTTAACTGTTGTATCGTTTTCGGGTCTTGGCAGAGCTTTAAGCTTAAACTCGTTATGAATGTGACGAGCATGAGTTTTCGCAGAAACGTTAGCTGTGAATTTTTTCGCGGTAGTGCAATGACGTTTCATTTACCCACGTTAGCCTTATTTGTCGATACACTCCTAATGAAAACATTACTCCAACTGCAAAACATTTGTACTTATGCTAAAATTACAACGGAATAAGATTATGAAAGCCCAAAACTATGAAATATTTGAATATTTTTGACTTGGCTTTAGTCTCGTTTCTCTTTTCATGACTCGATAAAAGTATCTCTCATTCTTCGTTAGTTATGGCTTATTATTTGCCTTGTTTCAAGCTTATTCTGTAACGATTGTAGAATGATATATAAGGAGCATGCATCAATATTTGTCATGCTAAAATCATCGCATTGTTGTTTCTATTATTTGCCATTAGTCATTACCGTCTGCACTTTTATCGCAAAAAGTTAACCATTTGCGCGTGGGAGTCAATATGCAAATCTAACACCTATCTTTTGAGTGTTCGCTGCATATCTAGATTGACGGACATGAAGTATTTTATTAAGAGACTAGCTGATATTGCCAGCGATTTAGTTCACGTGATCAAACAAAATTGGTACCCTGTCTGCAAGTCCAACGGTACCTTCTACTCGTATCATAATTCAACACGCATTAAACCTTAGTCGAAATTCCATTCAAATCTGTCGACAACGCGAGACACAGCGGCGTGGTAATGTAGAATCATTCAAACTTTCGCATTTAGTATTAGTGGGATAATAGTGATGTGATTTGATATAGAGACGTCGCTTTCGTCGCTCGGCTCGTTTCTGTGAAATGTGCGACGGCAGGGTCGGTTTTCTCGAACGTTGCACGAGGGCAACAGGGCTGGATTCGTTGAGAACGTTGCACTTGTTTTACGCACGCGCGCACTGTGTGGTGCATGACCCCATTGGAATGTACCACGTGCACTAGCCAATGGAATGCGCAACTGTTTGCTTTTTCATTTTTTCTTAGCCGCCACAAACAATACCTTTTCATACTATTTCATAACGAATTCTTTACTAACGCGATACTTTCTAAAACACTGTTCGCCTGTACGTATTGACATTTTTTGCTTTGTTTGAAATGTGCTTTCGAGAAAGGTGACTTCGGTTAGTCTGGGTTTCAATAAAGTATGCATTTTTAATATTTATTCCATCTATGAAGATGCGAGTCCAATCTAGGATACGTATAAACTTAATACCTACATTCCATCGATTAAAATTATTTTCGCAACATTTAGATCTTGAACGGATAGTTAAAGTAGCCTACCGTAGAATCTCAGGCATCTGCTATTAGAATTATATTGATCGGTTTCGGTTAGTTTCGACTTGCAGTTAAAATATTTCGTCTTGTTAAATTGGCGCTCTTTATGGCTGCGCCAAGAATTCACCGTAAAATTGTGATCTGTAACACTATTCCCGAAACAACGGGGCAATCATACCTAATGTACGTATATCTTAGATATGCAACGTAAATAAGTAACTTTTATAAAGACCTACCAATTAAGTATATTGTTTTACTAGCTTCTGCCCGCGACTGCGTTCGCGTGAAATTTCTGGATCTCCCGGCCCACCCCGTTGCGATCGCCGCCTGCCCGAGATATTACTTTCGCTTACCGTTCTTTCTTACTTTTTTTTATGTTTGCTCTACTTCCGAGCGTCCTAGCCTTCTTCAAAAATTGGGCTATGAAATCCAAAAAGATTTTTTAAAACCGACTGGTTATTTCAGAGATTATCGCGTTCAAACATACAAACTCTTCAGCTTTATTATACAAAAATATATTACTAGCTGCCCGCCTAGCTTTCGCACGGTAGCACTACGAACTTGTCTACGGCGCACCTACCTACTCTACCTATACCTACCTACTTACCCAACCTACTACATACTTACTTACATACCTACCTACCTACCTACCTACCTACCTACCTACCTACCCACCTACCTACCTACCTACCTACCTACATACATACATACATACATACATACATACATACCTACCTACCTACCTACCCCTTTAACTACTTACCTACCTACCCTATCTGCCTACCTACCTACACACCTATCTACCTACATACCTACCTACATACCTACCTACCTACCTACCTACCTACCTACCTACCTACCTACCTACCTACCTACCTACCTACCTACCTACCTACCTACCTACCTACCCACCTACCTACCTACCTACCTACCTACATACATACATACATACATACATACATACATACATACATACATACATACATACATACCTACCTACCTACCCCTTTAACTACTTACCTACCTACCCTATCTGCCTACCTACCTACACACCTATCTACCTACATACCTACCTACATACCTACCTACCTACCTACATACATACAGACATACCTACCTATATACCTACCTACCTACATACCTACCTATGTACATACCTACCTACATACATACATTAGGTATGTATGTATGTAGGTATGAAGGTAGGTATGTACGTACAAACTCTATGTAGATTATATTGTTTAATTAACGTCCTTGTCTTTCAAAGTGCAGCTTCTAGCTGAACTTCAGCTGAATTATCAATATTTTACGCCTAAACTTAAATAGTGGAAGCTGCTCATGCTAAAGTTACTCATTATTCTCATGTTATCCCGAAATAGAGGAGTTCAGTAAACGCTGGCCTCAATCGTAAAGTGTACGATATAAAGGCGGAAGTATGCGCGCGAGATGTCGGAAAGCGCCTTACCGGAAGATGCGCCCGCGCCGGTGATGCTCTATATGAGCTTTTACGATTTCCTGCCCGCCGCGCGCGCCGGACATTCGGCTCCTCAGCTAAAACTGCTCTCTCAAACCGACTGCGTTAGTTACCTATATAAATTCATTCCAGTTTCTTACACGGCATTGTTTAACTGAATCAATTAGTGTGTGGCGGGTGCGCGGTGCACTGCGCCACACGTCAGGCACGCACGCGCATGCGTTATGTGCGTCACAACACAATCTAATTGCCTATTAAACACACCGGTAACAAACAATTTATATTGTTGCACTTCAAACATGACGTTAGCAAACAACTCATTTATTTTTATATCTACACTCCTGTTATGTTATCCAACCATTCACAATAAAATAAAAAGGCTGCACCGAACAAGCCAAACAGAACGAAATCGATAAGTCACGACGCAACTAAATGCAGCACTGATGTTCTCTTGTCGCACTCGAGTACAGCGACTGTAACAGGAAAATCCGTAACTATTATTATTATATGAATAAGTAATTATTGACTGCAGATATCCATGACTCATGATTGTTTACCATCTCGGACCGGTTCTCTTCATATGCACAATTTTTCCAAGTATAGCATGAATAAGTTGTGCGATTATTAAGACTTATTGGTGAGTAAAGCTACCTATACATTCCGAAATGATGTTGCCGGTTACCTTCTTTGGTGATATGAATGGATGAGTCAGTTCGCACATTATACACCTTGTCATCAATATGCTATTACTGCACTGGTTCGGCGCCTCGCCATATACAGTAGATGAACTAAATACTAAGTAGGAGTGAAGGGAAAATATTTCGCTTTTACTAATTTACTGCCGTAACATGTATCATTATATTACATCATCGAACTTTTACACAAAAATCATAGTCAAATGCAGTCGATGACAAATTAAAAGTTGTTGCGTTCACTTGTGAATTTGTGATAGTTCAAAGTTCAGACTACTGACGTGAGCTAAAGGTTGTATCTTTATTAAGCTTATGGTATTTAACCTTGTGTGTACTGAAGACCTTTTAGAGAACTTATTTGTGACCCTATTAAAATAATATAGGTAATAGTGTTATGGTTTATCAAATATTGATGGCAAAGGTGTAGGCATGTGGTGTCGGTGGCACCTGTCAGCGGGCCTGCGGTTCCACGTACACGCACGTGGGAGTAATGACGTGTCCCATTCATAATTCACCTGTTCAACATGCGAACGATTACCTTCGCGCGATAATCGGTAAAACGCGAGGCTGACTAACGACGGAGGCTCGCGAGGAATGCTGCACCGCCGAAGGAAATCCGCCATGGCGCCTTCGCTCGTACCTACATAATCTGTGTAACTACTTCTCAGATACCTATGCATATTGCTCAGTCATGACATCATATTCGTTTGCATAGGTGATGTGATCAACAAAGGGCTCGAACATGAATATTACGAAATTAGTTTCCGAATTGTTTCAGCCTCACGCTAATGCAAAACGCTACAAAAAGGTCGGAAGATTTTGCATATTGGGATCACTGAAGACTAGAGCTAAATAGTGCATATCCGATTGTCATCGTTTAAATGCTAATGTTGGGTTGTCTAAAGGACTCATACACATGGTTTGCATGTAGGTAAACACGAACGCAGACGTTTTATATAAGCAGACTGACTAGACTGCTATTTGCGTTAGGACTTTTTGAAACTTACGAAAGAAAGCTTTTAATAAATGTGTGAGTATAGTGTCGCGGCATGCACTAGTCTCAATATATTGTAGAGCATTAGTCTTGTCGTCTGAGAGCATTAAAGTATTTATAAATGAGTCTGCACAGAAATAATCTCTGCACTCGTAGGTAACTCAAGTTTTGTTTTGGCGAGACATCGCATCGTCGTCTCGTTCACGGGCAGAGAGAACTAGACGACCTTATTTTTGAATTAGAATGCGGCTGTGTTTACATTTTTCTCCTTATTGTGACATTTTTGGCAACAATCCAGGTTGAGATATAAAATAAACTGTCCGTCGCATACACGTGACAGTGCAATCGACAGAAAGTTTGGTCGGCATTTAACTCGTTCTAATCTGTAATGATTACTGTCGCACATGATCCTTGTTTACTGATCTGCCTACTTGTTAAAACCTTCACATACGTATTTGTTGGTTAATGTTGTTATTCGCTACTACTATTCATTTGTCTTCATTTAACCCTTGGCTGGGTATTCGAAGCGTTGCTGCCTGAGGTTCCATGAAGTCGAGATCGATCGATCAACACTTTCAGTTCTTTTCAGATCTATCTTTCCTGCCTTCTTTCTACAGGCACAGGCCTGGAGGCAAAGGCAGGTTGAATATCGACTGTGAAGATAAATCAATCAATGCTGATTGGAGGCTGGATTGGTGGCGCTAAACAATCATGACAGTGCCGAGTGCGTAATGATATATGACTCTAATGCTTGTTGCTCCTGAATTTTTTGCAATTAGTTTCTCATCTTTGGCGTCTCAGTTAGTTTATTGTAAGCAGGTCTTATGAGATTTTTATTGGTAAGTTTTGCTGAACATCTTCACATTCGATTTGTTGAAAGCATTTTGCAGTGGCAAAAAGGACCTTACCGTTTGCTACGCATGCCGCTTCTGAAGTATTTTTTTAACTTATCTGAAAATATTGATTTGAGAGGCGCAAAACGGAAACAGCTTCTTAGAAGAAAGTCTCATTGTTCATTTTGCTCTTATTTTTAGAATTCTCGCTATTGTATTGTGTACCTATTTGTTTATAGGCGGATGTGACTAAGCGTAACTGTATCGGGGCGACAATACTATTCTTGTATTGCTCGTGAAACGTTTCATGTTTCTAGATACGTGGAGCTGGTAAAAAATTCACGTCAGGTCCTTTTTGTAACAGTCGGTGTTATGTATACCTACCTACTTACCTACATTCCTGACGCCACTCAATTTCCCATGAATGTCTCGATTAGTTTGCGTTGCGATGATTTATGTCAATTGGTGCTTTTTTGGACTGCTATGAATATGATTCCTGCACGTTATGCTTATCAATTCTATTAGTTATTTTCTGCTCATTGTCTTTAACTTCGCCAACAATAACGCGATTACAGAAGTAAGCTATGATATAGATAAAGCTAACTATTGTTTGGCTGCCAACTATTGTTTACGTTACAAACTTTATTGCGTACAAAACGCACTCGTAGACAAGTCCATATAGGCTAGGAGCATCGCGTGCGGTCCGGACACACACAAACAATTAACGGTAAGGCACCGCACCACCTGACTTGACAAACAACCTGTTTTTCTCACAGGAAACCGGCGATCGATCAAATCACACCGCTAGTATGCAAACAGACGCGTCGGTAGATACTGCGCCGAAACGAAATTCTCCTAGTGAGTGACAGGGACAGGGCTATGCCGGGAAACGGGCGCGAGATGGAACGCAGCAAGTCCAGCATCAAATACGTGCGCGTGCGTCTACGAATTGCGTTCCCATACTGGGTACTGGCGCACGTCGCCTTTCTCGTTCCGTCCAAAGGTCTTGTTGCGACTTCTCGCTCGTGCATAGGGCTTGCAGTCCCGCACCTAATCTAGTCCTGCGGAATTTGCAGTGGTCATATTTTTCATCTTGCTAATTTTTTGAGCTTTTATTGAGTTCTAAGTTAATCCTATTACATATTTTTTTACTGCGGGACTTGATTGCGTTTCTCGTAGCTACAAAACGGCTGGATTTTTCATGCAAAGATGCAGCTTGCTTTAATCTGTTTCATAATTTAGTCCACCAATTAACTTTTCATGAATTGGCCGTTACCTACGTACGTACATACCTATAGAAAACTAGTTTAAAAGTTAATACCTAATGGGTTTGAATGAGAATCAAAGGCAAAAATAGTAATTGATTATGATTACTAGGTATGTAATCATATCAGCTATTACGTATCTTTAAGTACATATTCCAAAATTAACCGTTCATGGTGGAATCCCGGGATTCAAGTTAGATTACTGACAGCCCTAGCAACACGACATGAATGAAGGCGCCCGCGCCATGGAATGCGGTCGCGGAACGCGAGCGGCGCCGACGCCGATCTCGATGCACTTCACCAAAGGGTTAGTTTTAACACGAACTGTTCTACCAGGTATTACGATTAGGTACCTTGACTTCGTTATAGTTGCACTAAAACCCGGCGAGATCTAATCGGTAATCAATGAAAACTTGTTAGTGCTAAGCATCATAATAATTAAGTCAGCGGGTATTCTAGAAAGTAATGGTCTCTGTAGTTCCCTTCAATGTTCTTTTCCAAAAAATGCGGATGTTTCTGTTGCTGTAATGTTTAATTTCAGTGCTAGTGATAGAGTCGCCCATAACACACGTTCGGCTTCGGCTGGGCTCTACGAGGTCCTTCGAGAAAACTGAATCACGTATATCCACAGTTTTCCGGGCCATTCTGGTGCCACCATCACCGACTTTGATATTTTTAAAAATTTTGGAATAGTTTTTTTTTATCATCATGGGAAGGTCTTGCCCTGCAACTCACCTGATGGTAAGTGATGATCAGGCCGAAGGAAGCGAGCTTCACCCGGGATCCACAGAGAATCAGCTACCTTACCTCTAACTGCCGAAACACAGCAATGCTGTTAACATTGTTGTTATGGCGACAGACTTAGATAAGATGGTGGTAGCTTGCCGGGCGGACTTAAAACAAGCCCTACCACCAACTAAACCGAGCCAACGCGAGAAAGTTTTGCCCCCACTGGGAATCGAACCCGGGACCTCTGGGTCTGAGACTGGTGGTCTAACCATTAGATCACAGGCGGTTAGGTCCCTTATTGCAGCTCGGTAGCCCTTCTTTTTACCAGACCATTCAGACTTGTGACTACAGGACTTACAGGTTACTACCGATGACATTCCTGCTGTTTTGGGAATGAAAAAGAACGGCAATACAACAACTTCCGGTTCACCTTCACGGGTTATCAGCGACATCAAACTATCACTCGGTTCGGTACAATTGTCAGAGAACATAACACTTTGCGGCCACATTCCTGCGTGTGCCTTCAAGTTTGATGCATAGTAACGATTTCGCTTGAAGCTATAACTTAAACGGAACTCTTCGAAAGTGGTCCGTTTTGTGCCGTTAACTTGGTGAAAAGCAATGCGATTCTATGTACTTGGTGTTTGGTTAAATATAGTATTTGGCACCTAGGACCGTGGTCCTTCGTTATTCCAAGATATTTTCTTAAAATTTATTAATGATTCAATGACAGTGCCGAGTTAAGTTTTCTAGAGTTGTATTTTCTTGTGTTTGGACTGCTAGGATATGAAAATAGTACCAGCATCCTTGTTCTTACATTACAAATTTTGATATCTTGGAGTGTTATTGAGTCGCTTTCTGTGTCAGTAAACAGAAACCTTACTTTACGTAACTATTTAGATACTGATCAACTTACTTAAAGCATCTATAAATTGACAATCTGTAAGCACCTTTTGTGCTTAGGTTCCTGAAACTTAAATCATCTTTAGTGATTATTGTATTGAACGTGTCATGCTTTTCGGGAACGGTTAAGCGGTTTAACTTTATCATCATAATCAGACTTTTAACACGTTACTGAACTTAGGCTGTTTTCTGGGTCTCTACTCTAAAAGGTTGCGATGAAACTGTACCATAATCTGCAGAGATGTTGCGGATATACGTATCCGCATCCGCATTATACAATGCGGATGCGGAAAAGGGAAAAGGGTGCACATTAGTAAAATCATAATCAACAAAATGAAAATTCTATTAATTTAAATCAACAATATAATCTGCGTGCGCAGTTTATTTGCCAAACATGTAAACAAACATGAGTTTTCCGCTTAGACAAGCATGAACTTTATGCTCGTGTAAATAGAGTCGATTTTAGACCGACAAATATTGATGAAAAGTCATAAAAAATATGCAGTTGTAGCGCAAACTGAACCTGAAGTGTAGGCATTACAGTTGATTTTCCTAAAACTAGTGTTTGTTTATATGTTTGGCAAATGAATTGCGAACGCAGTTATTAGGTCTAAAATTCTAAATCATCACATTTTCACGAAGTCTTATATCCATCAAACAAATATAATTTCGAGAGCTATAATGATTTTTAAATTATTATAATTTAGTAATTATTTTATTATAATTGCCGCGAATTGAATTTTGATCAACATACAACGAAACAGCGCTGTAATTTTCAAAAAAAGTAAGAAACTTTTTATTTCGTCTTGAAGGCTTGAAAAGATAAGTCCCGGATCCCTAGAAAAAAATTGAGATCTGCATCCGCATCCGCGAATGTGAGCCACCAAAAATCCGCATCCGCAGATGTTAAAAAATCTGCATCCGCAACTTCTCTGATCTGCACTACATACAGACTCGAAGCAAACCATCATTAGCTGATGATTTGCGAGTGCAAAGATATTGAAAAGGCTCTCCACATTCACATCAAAGTATACAGGGTATTGCTATGAGAGACTAATTTTAGCCAATAGTTTTTCAATTATTGTTTTACTACTTGATAGGTACGTAGTATGTCTAATATTGAAAATATCTGAGAGGTGAGATGGCGCACCTGTTGACAATAAATCTTTGCAATTAAACCCAGGTTTTTTCTAATAATTTTACGGTTAGAAGTGTGTACTGTGCGCATGTGGTGAAGGGCGTCTGACGGGCTGGCAGTGCGGGCCTAGTCACTGGCGGCAGCGGCAACGGCCAGCGGAGCGATCGGCGACCGCCAAGCGACACCGAGGTTGATGGACCACTTACCTCGACCGGTCCGTGGGAGCCTTCCACTTCTTCAAAATCGACCCAAACCTCTCTTTTACTAAATATCACAACAAGAATTAATTTTATTTCGAATAATTTCAATAAATTCCGACATATAATTAACATTTACTAGATTCTTGAGCGTCGATCGTTTGATTAGTCATTTTAATGATGCCTTTTTACAGTTAGTGATCTGAATGCGGTGTAAATTTTGTTTGGCAATCGGTTTGTCGTTATTGATGCTTCTCATCTGTCCCGCGGTGAAGTTGGTTAATGTCCTGCTATTGATGAACGCCGCAACCGAACGCGCGCTGCAAAGGAATTCGGCGGCTCTCGTGTAATCTTTTACGCTTTCCAAAGTTGATTATTAATTGCTCTCTCATTCAATAGATATTACATTCCAATCATTCCATACATATCTTCATATGGAAATAGTATGTTTAAGTAGGCAAGTTTGGTATCACTCGGAATGTTCATGAGTGTTTGTTACAACATACTTATATGTACTTTAACACATGTACGTTTTGAGTCTTTAAATATTCAGGTTAATACTCTTTGTTATCGGTTTGAGAATATGCTTCTGGTAGAGGTGCTAGTTGTATATTCTGTGTTATGCCACTAAAAAGGTTGTAGTCAAGTGTTGATACTAAATAGATCGGTTGTTCGAGTCTTCCATCACTCCAGTCCGCCCGCCTTCGCCCACTGTCTGTCTACATGAGACCATGGGACAGTTCGAGTGTGGGCTTGTACTCCTCCACACCCTTGTGACAATTTAATATCATTTCTGATTATTATTAATACGATCGTGCCGAATGCTCTCTCTTCAACAAAACTACCAAGTTTTCAAAACACACAAATAAAGTGCATGGGCCATTCATTTATTTCTTCTTCGAGCGATTAGAAATTAAATTTGCATTCGTTTATGGATAGAATCATAGTCTTCGATTCGATTGAAGTATCCCCACAATTCAAATGCACCGAATGTTTTCGATTAGGATCGTTTGACCGACAATTGTATTCAAAACGCGTTTTAGTGATCTACATAGGGTTACAATCGCACACTATTTGTTTATGCAAGCAGACTATGGCGCCAAGCTATAATATAAATAGTGAACGTCTTTTTTACTAAATGCCGTCCTCGCATAGACTTGTTATAGAATTTTTCATGTGATTAGTCTTAATTACCCAATTTCAATATTTATTTTCTTTGTTTAATATCCAAAGCATGTAATACTGTAAAAAATACATAGACATACTCGACTTTACTTTGTTGATAGTTAGCCTAAATGCTGCTGCTTTTGGCTCTTTGGAACATGCCTTTGTCAACTCAGTAATGGTAGATTAAGTTTATAATATATATATATATATGAAGTCTGACTTCATGTTTGCATGAGCACTCGAATTAAAGTTGGTCGCGTTGCTATACTGTGCATAGTGTGCAAGAGTATTGAATTCTCCTAGATCAACAGAAATGTTTTCACAAGCTAGTTAACACGTTCGTCGCTAAAGTGTCGTGTAAACGTGGCTTAATATGCAATTTTAATCAAAGTGGAGCAGTGTTCGCGTGAAGCTGTCGCGACGGTGAGCAGCGAGCGATGCAAGAGGCTGGTGCTAGCCTCCCATGCGGAGCCCCGCTGTCTGGCAGCCACGCGCCCCCCCGCCTGCACCCCGCGCCCCCCTCCCCCCGCTCGCTGCGATACCTAGCGCAACCACCTCGTATTGCTAATTCATCTACCACCTTATATTCGCTAGGTACAGTAAAGATTCGTCGACAATTCTCTCATTGCCACTTCCCAAGGTTGACTAGATACATCATAACATTATTTTAAATCAAAATATTTCGTGTCTTACAACCTAACCTACTTGCTTACATTATCCATTAGCGCGGATGCTTTTGTTATTTGAGAGCTTTTTTCAAGAAATCTAAGAAACTAGATTGGGTGTCTGGCAACGTTAATATATTCAGTCGTTATGGATGATTTGCAAACAGTTCAACTTTTTCATTTCGTTTTTGTTTGTCATGCCATGTAATCTAAGCTGGTAATTGCTATAACTAACGGCCTCTTTCCTATGAAAGTGGGAGACATGCATCATTGCATTCATGGGTAAATAATATCGAGGAATATCATGAATGTTTTCAATTGCACAAGCTGCAAATGCATTATTGTGTTGCTAGGATTATTGTGGTTTTGCCAGCTACCTGCTGGATCAATTTTGCATAATTAAGAGCCATGTATTATAAAACGTGCGAATTTCATACATAAATTGGATATAATTAGGACGTGAGACGATATTGACTTCTCACGTTAATCCTTTACTGATACACAGACTGTCGCCTCGTTACCTACTCGTTAGAGGATCGCTTCTCGCCACATGTTTCAGTTTCACATTGAACCAACATTATGTAATTATCATTATACGGTCTAGCTAATTGGTATCTTAATAGCTGTTACCTAATGTTATATTTACATGTTCGACTAGTTTTATTTTGTTGAGAATATTTTTTTGTCGATTGGACATATTATTGGAGGCTCTAATTGAACAAGTGTGGTGATGGTGGTGCGACCTCGGCCCAGTAGGTCCGATTGCGACAACGGCTGACACGAGTTGTGTAAGTGGCCGATGGAAATTCCGGTGTCGCCGTAACAGCGGCAAGTGTGCGGGCTAGAGTCCTGTGCGTGCGCAGCGCTGGCGAGGCCACGGTATGAATGGAGCTGCGGTATGTAGGTCACGGTGTCGTCAATGGGCCGTCGGCAGGGCCCCGCGCAGCCGCCTCTTGCGCCCCCATCGTGCCGTGAAAGTTGCCACTACTTTCGCGACTGTCGCTCTCACCATCATCACAATTTGCACTCTAGTACAACACAACTGAGTCACTTTTGGAGCGTCGTCTGCTAACGTTCACATCCGCTTCGTCGTTTCGTGCGTGCCTCGAAGACTTTCTGCGTCAGCTCACTATGAGAGCTCTATGATTGCATGCATAGAGTCCAGTTTCGCTCGTGTCGCTGAAAATTCGGCCGCGCCGTATGCTCGTGCTTAGGAATTCACTTCCGGGTAGGTCGGAAAGTGAAATGGACCCGTCTGTGATGTAATTGGAATTCGGATGTATCCGGAGTCAGCGTTACTCCATTCACTTATAAAATTCTATAGGTATTGGTTGACATAATAGGCCGCGCACCGCAACCGTTTCCGTGACACAGTAAACAGTTGAAGCGATGAAGCGTAAGATGACTTTTTTCTGCCGCCACTGCATAAGTTTTAACTATTATTTTACATACCTCTCTGAATGGCTAACAGTCGAGCGCAACAACCGAGCGACGGGACAAAGCCAATTTGAATTTACAATTAACTATTACCAGTTAGTCGTTGGTAAATCATAGACGAAGCCTCTTATGTAGGCGTAGCGAAAATCAACTTTTTTTTTAGTTTTTGATTATTTCCATTATTTCGAATGAAAAAATACATCGAAAATCCAGACTACGAATGTCGCTTATCGGCTACCAACAATCTAAAATAGACGGCTAATGTTACATACACATGGCCTAATTAACAACGCTTTCTTCAGTAACATACTGCAAACAATGTACAGTCGACGAAATGATGACCACTAATAAGTAACTCTCACCTCTACCCAAAGAATCCTGAAATATGGATAAAAGAATATTAATATTCTTAGATTTTGTAATGGTAGGTACCTACCATTACTAAATCTTACTTGCTTACTTGCAAATCAAGTACTTGCTTCCTTGAAGTTCAGATTTGCAATGCATCCCGCGAGATTTTGTTTTTGATAGACTGCTTTAGACAATGAATCGTCTGTCTCCTGATTTAGTTGTCTGGTTGACAAAAGCCGGGCAAAAAAAGCATCACAACGATGGTGATGAAATGCCACTAAACTTCCCATCTGCTTTACTTGACTTTAAACCATTTCTTTGGTCAAAAACCATGAGAGAGTTATTTTGAGATACAACTTGCAAACTGGTGCTAGAACTGGATAGGTGAATGCGCTTGACTCTCTAGACCAGTGGTTCCCAAAATTGACTGGACCGCGACCCACCTATCAAAAACTTCGGGACTCACCTCTTGGCTGTCATGGAAAGGAAGGGGCATAAAATAAAAAATAATCCATATGAAAGAAGGACTACCTATTCAAATAATAAAAAAAACATTTAGATCGAAAATTGTAATACTTAATTAAATACAAGGAGTGCTATTTCAATGAGTAGCATGTATTTGTTTCCGATTTTTGTCGTTATAGCTTAAGCATCAACTTCAATTTTATTTACTTTTAATCGCAGTGAGTTTGATACGTCCAACTTATTGCGGTATTTAGTTTTAATATTAATCATAGCTGAAAATCAGTTTTTCAAGGCCCACCAAATATTCGGTCGCGAGCCCCAAGTTTGGTAAATGCTGCTCTAGACCATTTAGAACTTATTGTTATAGTTCGTAGATAGGTAGTAGCTCCTTGTAAAAATACTGATATTTAGTTGCACCCAGTTAGACTGAAAGCTGACCCTAACATATTTAGGAAAACGCTAGGTAGATGATGATCATATCGCCTTTGAATCATCTGGTTACGATTAGGACGGCATCATAGCTGACGAAATAAGAAGATATTTTTAATATTCCCATGCCCTATCGTATGAATTTCCTGAAGCTGCCGGTTCTTTACCCTAAGTTACCTTCGCTTTGTAGGTAGGTATATTATTATTTTTGTGCTACAGTCAACAGTCCCGAAATCTGGTTTCTATCACCCTATCACGTAAATAAGCATGAAAATGAGTGAAATTATTATGATTTCTCAAACAAATTCTAAAAGTGTCTCCATAACAAACATGTTGTATCAAGTACAGCTATCCTTGTTGGTACCAATGGAGGTTTAAACTCAATTGATGAGCGGTGTACCGTGTGCGGTGTGTCGCACGCGCACGCCGCAGCTTTCACCGAGCTCAAAGGCTCGCGCCGCCATGCATGTTTATTAACTTAACCATTTTAACAGGAATTCCTGAGGCTTCCGTTTACGTCGCTATTAGTACTTTTAGTTGTCATGGTACTTCAATGTGTCCCGTTAAAGTCATATTAAATGAAAAGTTTTGTTGTCTTCTCTTTCTTACGCAAGCGAAGTAGAGTTACCTATACGTAGCTAACTCTAACTGATATCCACAATAGATCCGGTACATGAAACAGTCTTTTTGATATGGTTGATTCCATAATCAAGTTTAACTTAATGTTTGGACTGAAAGTGCTGAAACCAATTCTCAGAAATCAATTTTCCTCATGTTGTCAGACAAGGCAGTCTGAAATACTGGCTGTAATACGGTTACGTTAGCGAGTACAAAGGAACCTTTGATTGGTACTCCGACATAGTTAACGGTCGCTTTAAGTCGATCGAAATCAGCGAATAGCATATTATTACGTCATTACGTAATAGGTACATGACGAGAAGTCTGTTTTAGCTGCATCGCGGGAACAGTTGAGTTTAACGGTGACCGAGGCTGTGGAGTACAGTTAGTCGCATTCCTAGAGCGGTTCGCGGCCAGGGTGGCAGGCTGGCAGGTGCAGGGGCAGGGGGGGCGGTGCGAGGAATGTGCCAGTGTCAGCACATATCCGCTATTGCTTCTATTTGTTACGATATATCTACATGCAGCTTAATGTTAACGTTCCACAAATTTTATATTCTTATGATTATGATCTTATTTTGTATTCGTGCTGCGTATACTTGATATAAACTTACTACTAAAGACACACACGGCATTTTTATGCGGTTTCTGGAATATGTCTGTAAAATTCGTAATGGCCATTGAATTCAATGAATTAAGTAGTTATTGAGAAATCAATCACATATGAGGTTCAATTGATTCATAATGTAATATCAATCATTGATCAGTGTCCAAATATTTTGAGTCATTGATTCTAAAGAAAAACAGTCAAATAATCGCATTGAGACAAGGTCGTCGATTTATTACTCAAACATTTTCGCAATCGTCGACGATTTCTCCCTTGAAAACATCAAACTCATAGGTATCTTTGAATGGTGTCATCAGACTATTTTATTTTGTATAGCTATGTAACACTAATTAATATACATAACTAGGATTGAGTGTCAGCGAACATGTTATGTGTTTTCCCTGTAAAGATGAGTCATACGAAAGTAAATAAAACATTAATTTCTTTACTGAATTACGTTTTTCGTTTGTCCACAGAAATCTGGCGTTAGGCATCGGCATCCAGAACTTCCCTGAAGGTCTGGCTGTCAGCTTGCCGCTCCAGGCTGCCGGCTTCTCCGTATGGAGGGCATTCTGGTAAGGAACACTAGCTTATACTGTCCAACTATTGATCTGCACAGGTCAACGCCCCATCCCTTGACAATAAAGGTTGATATTAGGTGAGCGATGTACCACGGATACGCCATTTAAACAAAGAGAATACTTTCAAATTGTCTAGACGCGATTTGCATATTTATGTTAATGCAAAAACATTTCAGTATTACAAAGAGAACATCATTCTGATAACGCTTTCTTATTCACATGTTTCATACCTCTCGTTATAACCGCCATGTGTTTCCAGAGATAACTTAGCATATTGTCGAAGTAATGATATGTGAATGTTTGACAACATTCCACGTACTGGTTGGTAGAATAGGGTTCACATGATGGCAGCAAGTTTGCCGGGCAGCAGTTAGAGCACGGCGCGCGGTTAGAGAATGCGCCCGCTCGTCGTTAGGCCGGATGCCAACGCAACCAGACTGGACGACCCCATTCCTGTTCAGGCTAATTCATTTAGCGACTGTTGCCGGCCCGACCAACTCGACTACATGCCGAGATTTGTGATGGCCCTCCGACAACTAGTAACGTGTACATATTCTTTTGATCTACGGTATTTTCTTTAATTCGTTGAGGTCTTCGATTTAATTTAGCAAATTCCTAAATAGAAAACCTAGCAAACCAAGTTTTTAGTTCCAGAAAAATCGTATTCCAATTCCGCGAAAGATGTATTGCTGTTAGATTCGTTAAAATATGCGTCGGTCATGAACGAGCACACTTTAAATAAGTTTAAATTGTCAGAGCAAAAGGTTACTTAGGCATTGTGGTACGTGCACGCATTGTAAACGTTACCAAATAGGTAAAAGTTGTAAATAGTCGCATTCCGTCGTGTTCTCGGAACCGCTGCGCTGGCGCCGCTTCGCCGGTGCACAGCCCGCGACTAACGAGCTACGAAACACTGTAATGGATATGCCTTTGGAGAATGCTAACAAACTTTTATGAACTAACGCGGTACATAATCGTTATGCCTTTAAAGAATGCTAAAAAACTTTTATTGAGGAACGCGGAAACAGATTCGCCGTATGCTCAGGAAATCTACGTTACGCTTATGACGAACTGCCTTGTCGAACATGACATCTATGCTCGTTTTATTAAATGCCAGCTGAAACAAAAGATAGACGGTAAGCATCTGTGAATCAATCATATTGATCTGCGTATGTATTGATATGCGTTTGTAATACGCAGCTTAGCTCAATTCATATCCCAATATCCCATAACACTATTGGTCGAAGTACCTCACTAGGTACTTATTTGTACTCTCAAAAATTGCTGTTTGAAACCGTTTTAGGATAAGAGATTTACCTAACAATGACAAAATTCTCAATGAGTTTTTTTTTTTTCAAAAACTGGTGTCATCCTGAGAAGGATACAGCTTTCTCGGGCAATATGATCGTATAATTGCAAGTACTCTGTATCCCAATCAGCATCCGCTTTACTAATGCCGTAAGACCTAACGCAGTTCATGCTACTACAACTAACTAGCATAACCAAACTGAAGAGAAAGTCGGGCTCCTGTGTGGCTACTTCGTAGCTCCTTAGCTGACAGTGGCGGTAAGAATGTGCTCGAGTGGGAATCCTGGCCGCGGAGTAGGCCGGGAATGTGCGCCGAGCGACGACCCCGTCCGACCGCTCGTGCCGTGTACCCCAACCTTAAAGCGAAGCTTACGCTTACACGAGCAATTTTTTCAGCAATTATTGCCCAACATCACTTCCCTTAAATAGGTACTGGATCAATCTAGATTATTTCCTTAAAATTGGTTTCAATGTTTTCGGAAATATACAAAGTCGTTCTCTAACAACAATTGCAACATCTTGGCATCGCTATAAATTGCTTGATGTTGTCGAGACGTCACATTTGGCCAATATTGCCCGGAATCTAGCAATTTATGTTGCTCGTGTAAGCGCAGCTTCAAGACGCGTTGCGCATGCGACCGCGGAAAATTAAACAATCATACGTTTTTACAACTAAGCATTTGCTCGATGAAACGCAATTACACCGCAATTTATCGAATTCCTGGCTGCTAATTACATCTATCTGAACCGAGCAGGTAAGGTAGCAAGTATACCTGTTAGCTGTTAGTGTGCTGTTAAGCTCGCCAATACACTGAAACGTGGATTTTAGATATATACATAAGTTATTTTGGTTAGTTATTACCTACCTTATTATTATGCAGGGGCTTGTGGCTACGTAATAAACGCCGCATGGGTCGATCGATTAGGCTAAGCTACGCTTGCGGCGGTTGGTTCGTGGATGGGTGACCATCTTTACATACCGAGACCCCTCCGTGCCTCGGAAAGCATGTTAAGCCGTTGGTCCCGGCTGTTTTTCGTAGATCTTTGACAGTCCTTACGAGTCGTCAGAAGCCCGAAAGTCTGACAACCACTCTTACCAAGGGGTATCGTATTACCTAGTAACTGGGTTGAGGAGGTCAGATAGGCAGTCGCTCCATGTAAAATACTGGTATTCAGCTGCATCCGGTTAGACTGGAAGCCGACCCCAAAATAGTTGGGAAAAGGCTAGGCAGATGATGATTTTGGTTACTTATTAAGAAAACCTCAAGTTTTTTTGTTAAGTTACTATGACTGAAGAAAACTGGGGTGAAATAAATGAACTAGGTATACCCTGGGCTGGCCGTCTCGCTGGCTACCACCATCTTGCTGATTAGCCAATATTTTACCCACCGCACTGACCCATTCTTAAATCCTTTATGCAAGAAAACAACAAGTGGCTGAAAGTTCATAAAGAACGTTGATATTGGTAGCTGTTACTTCAATTATTGTACGGTTGACATGATGTCTGAAATCGCCTCCCTATAATTGGTATCTGCGTAAGCGCAGCGATACCGTAAAGTTTGAAGTTGGTGTTCAGTCACAGAGTTTTCATGAAAAGCCCAGTTTTAAGAAAACTCTGCGAACTTATTGCATTTCAAAAGACAAGTTCGCCTTTCTAAGACTGAATACCGTTTTCGGCTAAATGTCACTCAGAATCAGTAGGCATATCTACGAATACCCCTTCAGAAAATACTATTGTGGCTTCAAACACGTACTTTCATCCCACATAAAGCCTAAAAAAAAATTAAAGAAAGTTTCATGTTAAAATTGATGGGAGTACAGCATACGTAAAGACGTGTACGATAGGTCTGCGGTGCGGAATTCAAGGGGCGAGGAATGCGGCCTGAGCAAGAAGTGCTCTGGCCAACTCTCATGCCCGATACGGGATCGCATTTGCCACCGTTTCGTATATGTTAGGCACCTTTCGAAATCGGTCTTGACATTTTGAACAATCTACGTAGTGTAACTTGATGGTGCTTCACTGTGAGGATTGGGTGATACGTTTAGTTTATGTTATGTAGGGTTTGTCTGAAATCAAGAAGAAAAACGTTTTCCTCTCTTATGAAAGTTTTTGCGACAACACATTGGCTGTAGAGTCTGACACGCCCTCCGAAAGCCCGATTCCGCCCAGAGCGGGAGAAGTTATTTGATAATTTCCCACACATACAAAAAGCCTTGCTGTGGTGTTTGTCACGTCAATAAATTGATTGTTAGGGATGTCTAACTTTAGTGCAGATAATTAATGGCGATTAAGTTATCCTTTGTTAAACCACGCTTAGCGTTTGAGTAGTACACACGGCTACACATCAAGCTATACATTTCCAGTTTATGCTGATCTCGCATTGTTTAGGATTTCGGTACAATGTGAGGTCAGTTTATACTGGTAATGTATAGCTTGATGTGTATTCGTGCGTAAGTACACTGTTTTTAATATTGCCAGAACGATGCATGATGTATGCAATGAAAAGTTGCTCATTTATACTTTGTGAGCAGGCTTTCCTGAGTGTTACGCCAGTCGCTCAACACTTGTGGAAAGACTTCTGGATGAGTATACGTGTAAACTTATCCACCTGACCAAAATAATTATCCTGATCGAGAATTTGCGAGTCTAGCAAGTACAGCATATTGCCATAGACACACTACAGTATCTTAATACTGAGACACAAAGTGACCTGGTATAGGTAGGTTTTTACGGCTATTATTAAACAAATTCTTGTTGTTTTGTCGAAACAACTTGACGCAATTTTTTGTGGCATGATATAATAAGTCCAACCAGTGTACTGATCCATTGTTGTAGACAATGCGTCTAGTCAACATTTCTCACCGCATGCGCATATGAGTCACAGTGACGTAGCAAACATCATGCGTACGCAACATGTAGGTGCCTCATCCGTTAGAAAACCTAATCAATTAAGTCACTCTTAATGGCTTACTTAAGTTTTTTCTTATTTAGACTCATTTGTTAGAGTTGAGACATTGAGAGATACTGTTATTCTTTTATCTACTTTAGTGTTTGCAATCGATATGAAATCGATTTACAAATATTCAAATTGTTACACCGATTACATATCGAAAGTTTTCGTAAGTGTGGTGGCGATGGCGACGGCGTGGCCAGCGCGGTGGACGGCGGCCGGCCGGCCGTCGCCAGCGCGGGCCGCGTCCGCGTGTCTGGAGGCCGCTCTCGACGCTATTTGGTCAGATGGTCATTGCTAACTGGACCCGAGAAAGTCGTCTATTTCGAAATTTGAGTGTTGCGTGAGCTCGGTGTGCGATGTGTCGCTGCGGTGCCGTGGAGTCTGGTGCGTTGCGCGGCAAGCGGACGGCGGCGCGCTGTCTGCGCGTTCTTCCGGAGCGCACCAGTCGGACCAGTCGCAGCGCACCGCCCGCTGCCCGCCTCGGGCGATCGGCCTTCACAGTTAAATAATTAAATCGAGAGAGCGACGCCAATACAGCCGCCGCCGCCGCCACCGCCGCGCGGGCCCCGAAGAAGTCGTCGCGGAAGGCGCTGCCAGCCTTGGTGGCGCTGTCCTGCGCAATCGAGGCCGGTTTGTCGGCCGCATATTGCGTTGTTGCCGCGCCTAATCTTCTCGAACACCTTCCTGAATACGTTCAACACCACGGTTTTAACTTTAACGATGACATCGTACCCATACACTATGACTAATGTTGCCTTAACGTGGATCAATGCGATGATGGTTATTTTTATACTGTATTCCACACATGCAATAGAATATACGTAGCTACGTCTGCGGATTCTGAAAGCTCTGCTGAACCCTCGCATTCACACATCTGAAACATATGAATAAGTAGCTTACGCCTTTGATGGCAACAGGCTTTCAATAGCAAGCAGCAAAAGATTTCCTTAATATACCTGTCTTCAAAGCCCTCCTACTGTACTAATATAAATGACTCCAAAACTTTCGGAACCGTTTTTGATAAACATTCTGTCTTCACCCAGTATTAATATTATACTCAAAAACTTATTATGTAAAAGCAATATTTTACCCACGCCACCGAAAATTCACTGCCAAATACCATCATAAACAATGGACAATTTCCAAAAAATGTACAATGTATATCTTTAATTCGTGAGCTTTTATTTAAATACAACTTAGCTATTGAGTGACGGGTATCCTGTTTTATGGCTCGTCGGCGGCTCAACAGTCGGCAATTCTGCGAATCAGTGGATATTGTCGCAAATTGCCGCTTTCGCCACCCGCTGAATAATGCATGCGATAACATAACATCACGTCGCGCACCCGCCGCGCCGCCGCAGCGCGCTCGCCGCCCGGCGCCCGCCCCGCACCTCACTATTTCATCAAACTCGTTTCCCCTCGCATTCCGCCTAGCATTGCCGCTACACTACTTGTTATCTAATGCAAATTAAACTTCCCTATGTGCGTGTTATCATATCCTTACACAACCAGCCGAACTTTCAAATGTTGAAGCATTTCTTTTTTGAGCGACTTTCTATTCAGTTGCGAACGGTTTTCTGCCAAAGTTCCAAATTCATGACCAAACAGTGCCGGATAGCGCGGAATACCTAGGCTGTACTCAGAAGCGTAGTTGAGTCGATCTGAAAACGAAAAGCATATCCGGGTATCGAAGCAGGCTGTCGGCGGTTGGTTGGTGGGCAGCGCTGGCACTTGGTAGGCAGATATAGGCTGGTCGTCGTGTGGGGTGGCCCTGGCGGCGTTTCCCACAGCAGCGGCTCCTCGACCAGTTCGTCGGAATGTGGTCGCGGCACTGGCCCGCACTTTCACCAAAACAATTCGTTAGCGGCCTCTTTCGGCATCGCACCGCGCGCTTGCCTCTACCCCTCCACCCCGCCACCCCGCCACCCGCACACGTGAAAATTAACAACATACTGATACATGACGTCGTGATCAGTATTTTGAATACGGCCCTTTTGAAGTTCCGGCTCCCTAGATACGATGTTTCAATACATTGAGATGGAGAAGTTTGTTAAGTACCTATTAGAATCGAAGTGAATGCTGCTAAGGTTAATAAAGCTTACAGCCTGAAAGATTTACGTAGATGCGTACTGGTTCATGTAACTACCTATGTACTCACTATTCACTTTTTAACTCACTAGTTTCGCTGGCACAATGTCGAACTCTCTGCAATTGGTGTCATTAAGCACGACATTTTGACATAACTTGGCATGGCTTACGTTGTTTGATTGTAGAAAGATTTTCTTCGGGAACTTAGGCGTAGATTTAGAGCAATCGATATAAACGACGACCAAAGTTAAAGGTTAAAATTGAAAACTTTCTTTTCATTTTACGTTGTTCGATAATTCCGTACATAGAAACAGTGCAAAGCCAGTGAAACAGTGCAGTTCCATTCAGTGCAAAGCTTGTTTCAGGAAGTACCAACCTACCCACAAAGCTTGTTTCAGGAAGTACCAACCTACCCACAAAAGCTACGTTATTAACGTTTTTATTAGGTCCGATTTATTCGATTTTAATTTTCTGTTCGTGATTTAATGCCCATGTCAGTATTATCGACTGCTTGCATTAATAAAAGCTCTACATTCTTTGCAAAACCATACTCCAAACGGGACGGCCGCCTAGCAGTGCAAACCGTTTAGTGAGCGAATTCCTTCGAAGTTGTCTTGGTCTCTCGCGAATTCGACTCGCGTAAGAATTTTTTACACCTGTATAGTTTCCATTAAACCTATTGTGCTTTCAACATCAAAGGTGGCAAACGAAGATTTACGAAGAACTATGAATAGCACTACATCTATTCAGACAAATATTTCAGACGAGCATTCATCGTAACATGTTTCTTTTAATAACGAATTAATTGATATTTTAAAAGAATGCACGATGTGAGATGAGCCGACAGGATGTTGTGAAAGTTGAAACAAGAGCTTACAATCTAAGCGTCGAAAGAATGCTTAAGATAGAGCAAAGCGTACAAGATTTCCAACCCGATTTTATAATTATCTTGTATGAATGCCGTTTACTTGAAATCGTCTTAGTAACTATGAAATTCAAAACTCTGCCACATTTTTGGGTAATACAATTACCCAAATAAATCAATCAATTTGCCTAGCCTTTTCCCAACTATGTAGCGGTCGGCTTCCAGTCTAACCGGATGCAGCTGAATACCAGTATTTTACATGAAGCGACTGCCTATCTGACCTCCACAACCCAGTAACTGGGTAATACTATACCCCTTGATTACCCACATAAATGTAGGTTGAAAAGCCGGAATAAGCTCAAATACCGGTTGTAAAAGCTTTTATCTTTTCTTACTTTTTTTTGAGGAAAAGGAGTGTTAACACATATTCGACTTTAATGTACGAGTATGTCTATCCGGCGAAGTGAGTATGGTATATTCCTTTGTATGTTGGGGATATTCACCAAAGCCGACGACAAAGTAAAGCATAAAGGTGTTCCCTGACCAATTTTAAACAGTAGGATATTCTAAGTGCACCATCATGATCCTACTCCTGCATTATCCCAATTAATTTCGGGTCGCCAACAGCAAATTTCTTCCTTCCATAAATCTCTATTAGCGGTTATCTCAGACTTTATTTTCTTCCCAAACAAATCATCATTCAGATTTTATTTCTTTTATTGTTCTTTCTTTCAGTAAAAAAATCTGAGTTTTAAAACTGCATAACAACCCGTTTTTCAAACTTGAGTAGATGACAGTGACGCTTCGCGCATCGCGGGCGCTCATTTCCTGTTGTCATGTCAAACCGAGTCGGACCCGCCCTAATGTTAGGGATGGTTCTAGTTGGATACGCCTACTTTAGAACAGTTAGAACTAGGCCTAGGCTTTGAGCCGTAACCTATCATGACATTTAGTAGAGCGAAGACAGCCTATACAGGAAGAAAAAATAAAATTATAATGCCTACTTAGGATACGGTCACTTATTTTCAAGAACACTACTATTTATGTTTGTTAAAAAATAGGTAGTTTTCAAATCATGATATTGCATTGCAACCACGGCTTTTGTGATATTTTTGAGTTTAGTTATCTGAAATGAAGCATATACTGTTCAAGCCTGCTCTGGTACCTAAGATACATATAGCTAAATGTACCTAATTTAAAAAAAAAAAAAAAACAATAAAAATTGTTTATTTGCACCTTCAAGTAAAAAAATGGTTTAAAATAAAAAGAGACCTCACATAAAAATAGGCCTTAAGGTAAGTAAAGTTGCATGTTAGAGTTGCAGCCAATATCTAAGCAAGATATCTTAATATTTTGTAATTATAGGTATTTAGCGCCCACTATATTCACACTCTATATCACATAATTCGCAGGTATGCTGGAAGAGATTTCTTTAGAAATAAGCATCATATGTTCCTTTCTTCTTGTCTGTTTATCCTAACCTGTACTGTCCTGTCATGTTCTGTCTACTGTCCTGTCCCATCCTGACCACAGTCTTGTCTACTGTCGTATCCTGTCCTTTCCACTGTCCTAGCAATAGTCCTCCAGAACGACCATGGCGGCCAATCTCAACGGAGACTAGCCATCGACGCTAGAGATGTTTTACTTCTCCTGGCCTGTGTATTACTACTGTCCAATACATACTAGCCTTAAGTAATAGTAGAAGACATTTTCTGGTTCCCTTCACTGAGGACGTACTACATTTAAGCTCTTCATTTCTTTCCTAATCATCCTCTGTTTGTCACCCAGGTACGGCCAGCTATCTGGCATGGTGGAGCCCGTTTTTGGCGTCCTAGGCGCCGTGGCGGTGGCAGCGGCTCAGCCCGCGCTGCCCTATGCGCTGGCCTTCGCTGCCGGCGCTATGATCTATGTCGTGGCTGACGACATCATACCAGAGGCAAATGCATCGTGAGTACTACTTTAATCCTTGTGATGTAATTATTTTAGTGAATATGGAAGAATATGGGTGAGACCTGTGCCTGGAAGCCGCGACACTATAAGTTAAAGGCGACTAGACTATTCATAGGCGCTATTGCCGATCCCACGAAGAAAGTATAGGTGTGCAGATGTTACATGCTGAAAACACTTCTGTTGTTTCGAGTACCAATGTTGTTTTTAGCGTTTAGGAAGAAGCGGGAAGACTGACCCACACCGTAATAATCCCGTAGCCGCCTTTTATCACGTCCACCTGAGATTCCGACATTCATTGAAAATCATCATTGGCGACAACAATAGATATCCGTTACATCTGTGTATGTCTACTGCTAGTATTCATCAGCTCTAATATGTCTATAAAACACCCAACTGGACTTAGAAATTTGGAAATTTTTCAGTCTTAAACGCGATCGGCACGTTAATGGTTCTTGATTCCACCAATATTATTGGGTTTAAAACCACTCCAATCCTGCCATTAAACAAAGCAAATAACAATTTGTTGAGCTGGGATTTAAGAGTCTTGCTAAGGTGCAATATTGACTTGACTTGATTGCTGATGACGTCCCAATGAAAGACGCGCCGCGCTTTACGCGCATTATACATTGATACTATAGAACCAACATCGTCAAAAGCCCATAAATGGCCACATCCTCCTTATCCTGTTTAGAACGATATATTGTTTCGAAGTAATTCCAATAAAAGCTTCATGCTATTTAATACGTGTTAAGAAGAACTTTTATGACGTCATTAAGGTGGTGGACACTCTTAGAGCAATATGCTCTACCCAACACAATGCATTACCGGAACCGACTGGAACCACACACAAGGGCGCAAACCAGTCTTATAAAAAGTACTAGCATCTTTAAAATCCAAATAAAAGATAAAGTCTCAGACTAGACGCTCATAATGATTAGCACAGATAATGCGCTGTTATGTGAGAATATCCCCTCCAAATGCCGAGTTAAAAGAGTTGTCCTTGAAAATGACCCAAAAAAGTCCTTAGTACGAAAATCTTTTTTGTTATGGACCCCTATGAGACAGACACTGCCCCCTACCTTAGATGGTAAAGGATAATGTCGCCCTTTATCGCGCATCGCCTTGCTATTCATAATACTCACAAATTCTGATCGAAACCACTGATATACTTCTAATTGATGATTTCATTACGTATGTAGATTGTAATACAAATGATACATTTTATTGTCTACTTCTGCAAACATTGTAGGTCTTTATTTATAGCATGGCTGCGTCAAGTACCTTCTAAGCTCCTAAAAGAAGCTTTCGTTGCAACTGCAATTACTTGACGGGTTCTTGTACTTTCGGGATATCCCAATATTTGAGTTAAGGAAACGTGTTGAACGTGGCTATAGATCCAATTCTTAGTGCATAACTTAAAAGAACGGACCATTACATTAGGTAACGTTACATATCGATATTAAGCTACATTATAACATCTCCGGGTTCTTGACATAATTGGAGTGACGAGGGTCGTCTGTGTTTGATTGTTCTGATTCACGTCAGTATTTTAGCCGATATAGATTGTTAACCGTCAATATGTGAAGTGAGGTGGGGTGAGACTTGAGAGCGAAGGCCATGCTTCCCCTTAGCGACAGTATTGTTGTCCATCTGCAGTATTGTTGCAGACCGGTTGCGATTCCCTTCCGGAGTAGCCTGTCTGTCGAGACCGTTATTGACTAATTGTTCAGTGTCCTGGGACCAAGCAATAACAGCTTTCAAAGCGTGGTAACCGCTTACAACGTCACTTCTGACTGTTCGTTTGAACCAACTAGTTTGTGCTATACGGAAGCGAAGTAACAATTGTTGTATTTGTGACAATACGGCAAATGTTTGTCAGCCGTTGAAGAAGTTGTATACTTGTGTGAGGCAAAGTTGTCGCGACATATGAATGACAGATACATCAATGGACTTTCGATAAACTCTTGTGATTCTAATGAACGCAAGCTATTGTCGGGCGACTTATTATGTCTGCGGTCTGATGTTTGGACTGTCTGGACGTCTAGACTAACAATTTACCAATGTAATGGTGAGAATCATGTACAAGAGCTTTCAACAATTCTCACGACTGACAAAACTTTTTAGCCGACTGTGGCGAAGCCAAAAAAGGAGGGTTATTGGCTCAATGTACTGAAATGTAGGAACTATGTTGTTACAATATTTGCCACCCCAAATGTTTTGGGGCAGCTGTAACCAACGCTGATTATGTTGAAATCCGTGGATTGAAACTGTGCGTCTCTTTTTTAACCGACTTCCAAAAAAGAGGAGGTTATATGTACGTCGCGTATGTATTTTTATTTTTTTATGTGTGTCCGCCGATTTCTTCGTCTATTGTGGACCGACTTTCAAAATTCTAAAAAAATAACTTTAATTTCGGAAGTCGGTGGCAAAAAACGTAAATTCAAAACCAAAGACACCGACTTTATTTTTTACTTTGTAGTGTTTTTTTTTGGAAGTCGGTTGTTTTTTGTAGTTTAGATTTTATGAGTGGGTATAATATCCTTTCCGGGATTCAATCCCGATTCGCTCAAGTCTAATCGATGGACAAAGACCATTTGACTGTTTATATGGTGAAGTCAAAATGAAAGCGACTAAAGAACGACGCAGTTAGTTTTAACCCCTGGCATGCCTAGGTCTCGTCTCGTAAGTTTTCCTACTCGTATATCGACTCTAGGTATTTTATTTAGTATTAGGTATTTCTGAAAACACTGTTTTTCTCACCCATACAAAAGCTCCATATCTACTACAATATAAGTTGGTTCAAAACCGATGCATCAGACGAAATCACAAATAACGGACATAAATAATAAACAAGTGTGTACTGAGCGTGCGTGCGCGCAGCACCTGACACTCCCTCGTGAAGCACGCGCGCGCATCTCTTAGCCTGATTAGCATTATCATAGAAGACTCTGTTTGCTCGCCACGAGTGCTCTTCCGTGCCTCTTATCATCCGAGAATATTTTGACCAAATCATATTTATAGCACGTCTACGATTTTACTGTTATTTCCTGTATTTGCCCAATCATATTTTATTCGGTTGATTTATGTCTGATTCGCTCTTTTATTTATTACAGCTTTACCTTGCTTTCTTCAGAAATTAAGGCTTTTAATTAAGGATTTTAAGGCTTTTATTCAGAAATTTATTGTGATAGGGATAAAAGAGCCTATTTGTATTATTTTCATGTCTGACATGTTTAGTTGCGTTACAGATGTATTTATTACCAACTTGATGTCGCTGCCCTGAGCCTTTAAGTCCGTTACTGTAAAGACTAAACGAACTTTTTTTTTTATTAACATCATTGACTTGCCGCTGAAAATTCAGAAAATTGCCGAACATTTTACGCAAAACAGAAGTAATATTATGTAGAAAACAGTAAAAAATCTATGGTTTCACTGTTCTTTGTTGTCTTTATTTAAGTACTACTTGTTGCCTATGTCCTTCTCCAAGACTGTTCTGTGTTCTGTTCTGCAAGTACGTACTAACATGGGTAGACCATGTCTTGGCAAGACATGGTCTACCATGTGCCAAATTTCATCCAGTTCCGTTCAGCCGTTTTAGCGTGAAAGCGTAACAAACAAACAGACCCCCTTTCGCATTTATATTATGATATTAGTTAGGATTAGGATAATATTAATTAGGCAACTTCGTATTTATGCCAAAGTTATCAAAATACGGCAGTGCTTTTTGCACGTGTTTAGTGATATTAGTTTTTTTTTTAACAGTCATTTACAAGGTTTATCCTCAAACCGATTTTTTCAGTGACTGGTGAACCTCTTCGAGCTAGCCAGACGTTTTTTTCTTCGTGGCTACCACTTTAAGATTTCTATATAAACTTCTCCAAAACCCATAACACGATTTCCTGGTACCGACACTAAAAAGCAACTATTTTCGGCCCAGCAAACTTGAAAATGCTCTTTATTGTGATTCAAATGAACAGTAGAACCGATTATTTTAATACACTCTGCAGTCTACTAGCTTGCAATAATAGCAAGTGAGACAATAGTTTTGCATTGCAAGCGGCACGTGAAGTGTAGGCGCGCGGCGTCGGGCGTCGGGACACAAATACCCTGCCCAAAATAGCGGCGCGCCGTCTAACACCCCGGCGCGAAACCGCCGCGCGACAACACAGCCCGACATTTATTACCTACCAACATGTCCCACTATTTGTTACTCCACATAATAAAATTAAATTACGACTACCTAAATCGCCAGACGACCCAATTTTTCGTGTTTCCAATTGTTATATGCATTTGAATGTAGAGCGTTAGGTTTTAGTTTGTCTTTCGAAAGTTATTTCAAAAGGGATTAAGTTTTACAGGGGTAGTTTAACTCCAGAGATTATGACTTTCAACAAAATGCTCGACGTTGAATGCGGTATCATGTACTCTACGTTCGCAATTTATTTGCCAAATATGTAAACAAAAACGAACAAAATTTAGGAAAAACAACTGTAATGCTTACACATAATATTACTAGTCAGTCTAAAATCAACTTTATTTACACTTTCATAAAGTTGATGTTTCTTTAAGTGGAAATAACATCAATTGGAAACAAGGATTTAAATAGACTTCAGATAATATTCTTCCTGGCTTGATTATTGCGACGCGACTAGGGTTACCGTCTATGTAAGGGAGGCTGCCTGTCTAGGATGTACAAAATGCCTGATTTTTTTGAAAAATGCCTGTCCGTAAAAAATCCGTAAAAAAAAAAATGTGTTAAAATAAATGATGTGCTACAGATAGTTTTAAAGACTGGCATTTATTTAAAATAATAAGTATGAACAATTTATTACTTAACTAATTAAGAAAAACGAACTCACTAGGTGATATTATTTTTTTCCGAAGACTTTTTTTTTCTTACTTTCTTTTTTTCTAAATTATAAATATTTCAATCATCACGAAACGTTTTTAAAAATTTCTTGGGTTACTAATAACACTTTTACCGACTCTATGGACAGGGGATTCCTTTCTTTACTCAACTGTGGATTTATTAGGGAAATCCAAAAATGCCTGTCTCAGTTTAGCGCCGGCCGCACGCCTGTCTTAACCGTAAAATGCCTGTCAAATGCGGCAAATGCCTGTCAGATGGTAACTCTAGATGCGACAAAATACACAATTCGTATCCCATAGTAGCAAATTTCAATGTGACTTGATATTGTCTGATCGTAATACAGCCCTAAGAGAAGACGTTAGGGTCAGGTTATAATATATAAGAATGAGAAGATTAGCTTTATGTTTAATATACTCGTATCCTACGTCGTGAAAATCATTTCTAATATTGCATTGAATAGCTACTCAAGGCAGATACCTCCTTTATAAATGATAATACAATAATACGCCATGGCAAGAACCAAAACTATCCCTTTACTAATCGGTCTACCCAAACAACTGAAGGTACTTATTAACCTGCCAATACAAGATAATGATCACTGTTTTCAGTTGCCAATAAAATCTAATAGGGCCTCGTAGAAGTTTTGAGAAATGATCTAGTCCCAATTAAGGTAGAAATTCGTACCTGCCTATTTAATATGGTTTCGGGTTTATACACGAATATCAGGGTCTGGGCCATTAGAGTTCTGGGCCGTTCAAGCACAGCTCTGGAAGGGACACGACAAAGATTACTGGCATACGTTTTCTATGAATTTGTTTCTGCGGGCTCCGGGCCGTCCAGGCTCTGTTTTCCGAGTCATACATTTTTCTTCTTTTCGTGTCGCTTGACTACCTAAACAATTTTTTTCTTTTTTCAACTTGCATGAACACTGAAAGATAAAAACACTGGAAAGACCTGATCCAGAACAATCTTTACAAAGGTTTACGTAAAAATGGGAGATATCGGGACTTAACTTGATGATAACCAGTTGTGTCAAAGATATAATAAGAAAGGCAAATCAAAGTAAAAAGATTTTATTCTCTTTTTAGTTATGTGTTTGTGCAGTGTGGTTTTTCGTTTTTTCAATTCGTATTTTTTTTTTCTGCTTTTTAGTTTTTTATCATTTTCCATTTAAAATAACATTTAAACATATAAATTGTATATATTTTTGTAATCACCTTTCGAAACCCAAAATTTTGATACCCTACTCGATAGACTGAGGAGTTTCTTTTTTCTGTTAACTTTTGCATTTCGGCGCCAAAAATCCGCCATTTTGATTTAATATAATTTTAATGTAGTCTGCGACACGCGCGCGCAATTAAGTCGAGTCTAACGACATATCATTCATCATAATCGGCTCAGCCGTTTAGTAGTTACGAGGGAACATAGAGACGGACATACTTATATACACAGATACATACAGGTAGAACACATAAAATTCCTTTTTTGAGCTCGCCGCAGTTGGATAAAAAAGCTCAAGATTGGCAACCGAAAGAACTGGCCCGCAGTGGCATAAGACACACGTGTGTGGAAAAGATAGAGGGTAGCCTTTATCCAGCAGTGGGAAATTACAGACTAGATATTAGATTGCAGGCAAAGGTTTCCACTTGTAAAGTGGATACCTACATATAAATATACAACAAAAAGATCTAGTATAGATCTGAATTATGTAGATATTTAATGTAGTTAATTTACGAGTAACATAATGTGGGGATAGAGAACACGGTTCTGCGTGGTTGCGGGTGCGGTTTGGTGGTCGTCGCGTCTATTTGCAGCGGGCGGGCGGCGCGTGCGCAGGGCGGCGCGGCGCAGCCTCGCGCATTATGAAGTAAATTTGGTGCGCGCCGTGCGTGGGCTTGTCACCGTCTCGCCACTGTCAATAACAATAAATATAAGAAATAACGCGTTTGTTGCTGGGATAAAGACGGTGACGACGCTCTAGTTTGTCTATGCGCTGACGTCACTGTCTGGGAATCCAGTGCGCCGCCGACCGACACTCCCTGACCTACCTCCAGACATCGCGCCGCATGTACCCCGGTCCCCGACTCCCGGTTGTATCAACTTCACCATCAAATAATCACCCTCTCAATAATTTCCTTTATCAATGACTTCAAATAAAATAAAATCTGTTCGGGAAATTGAGTTGCCGACTATCGTGTCGTCATCGTGTTTAAAATACAATTCAACCGAACTTTAAAATAGTTTTGATGAAATACCTACTTAGTTTTCTTCTACATTATTAATCGACAAAGTTCGCTATTATCTTTAGGTTTCAGTTTCAGTATGCATACTGAAGAGCAGTATAATATATGAAAGCATAGGAAAAGTCGGACAATTAAGACGTTTCAGGCATGTTCAACTCTACATTTACATACCAACCAATTAAGTTAATTGCGTATGCAGACGTGCGCACAATACTTGATTATTAAATTACTACAAACATTCCTTTGATATAACTTGATTAGTTTCCACGTCAGCTTCGCGTTTGCCTTGAAAATTCCTCAGTTTTTGGGAGTGATGTAAGCAGAGGTATATAAGTGCATGTCGTGTGTCCAGTCGGGGTTCCCCACGGCACGTGAGCAGAATGTGCGCCGAGCAGTCATACTTGACATGGCATACACCGACCATACACCTCGTCACGAGCCGGATGTCTAAACCAGTGTTTTTCAACCTTTTTCATGTCGCGACCCCCATAGCTTGAAAAATTTTTTCGCGACCCCCTTCCCTCCACTGTTTATAATCTGTATTTTATTATAATACAAATATCAAATACGTACAACTTTTTATTGTTTTTTATAATGACGTATCGGCTAATTACATAATTAACAGACATATTACATCGTCAAACGCCTCCACGGAAAAGCGATACGATGAATTTGTGGGGACAGCGTATCCCACTCGCATCCTAATTAAATCCTAAGTAAATTTTATATCGTATAATTGATGGATTTATGAGGATCATGGCTACGAGGGATTTCCCAGTAGAGTAATTACGTTTTTAAATGCAGCTATAGATGAGGCAAGTTTGGGAATCAATTTTTTTTTTACTGAGGCTTCGCGACCCTCACAGGTTGAAAAACGCTGATCTAAACTATACTCTGCTAAATCGATTTACTGTACCTACCTACAAATTGAGCAATGCTCTCTTGCAACCAAAAACCGTATATTCCCGATTAGGTAAGGAGTCGATTAGGAATCATGTTTCAATGTGGATAAACCCAACTTACCTAAGCTGCTGTTTAAATTCTTACTTGGCATTAGGTCACCTACAAACATTGATAAACAGACGCTGCCAGAATATTATGAATTATAATGAATGTCCTGCGCAAGCACATCAACAATACAACGTTTAGTTGAATATACAAGATAAACATAAAAGAAATGATTGAATTATACGTATAAAGAGTTACATCATGCATACTTCTTAAGTTTTGCATAAAGTACCTACCTCTGTTTCTTACTAAATCAATCTGTTTCGATTGGGAAATTTGTATTCCGTGATACTTAAGAAACTTGTGAATATTAAAGATTGACATGTACGAGTATATTGTATAACATTATTCGCTCCTAGACTATTAATAAAGCGCGGTGTACATTTTAAAAAGAGCGTTCAGTTTTCCAGTAAAATTGTGTATGTACACAACGTGGTATGTACCTAAGTACTAGGAATCGTTTTAATGTAATGGCCCGTAATTCCAGTTAGCGTATTCCGGCCGGTCGGTTCTGTAAATCCGAGTGCGTGAGACGCAAGTGCCATCGGCGGCCTTTCCGATATCGTAATTTTGCTACCTATTTGATATTCAAATATCGTTTACTCGTTATTTCTCAATGGCCGGCATTGTATGACGACAGCATTTTATAACGGACCCCTATATGTTATTATGTACATACCATTATGTATATCACAGTCAAAGTGCGTCAGTAAACGTATTACTGCCTCCTTAACACGAGACATACATTTTAATGTGTTTATGACGTGTCCGTTTACATTGTAATATATCGTTTCCGGCTGTCAAAATCAACACCTACGATCCTTCAATTTTTGGTTATCTGAAATCTAGAAATAGGGAGTCTTGTATGGAAATTTTAATTAGCAATTTAATGACTAATTTCAGCTGGTTATAAATTGAACCAGTCGATGTTTTACAATACCTGCCTATGAGAATGAGAATAACAATATGCATTTAACTTGTGACGTTAAATGCCCTTTCAAGTACAAGGTGCAATTGATCGTAGACTTCCTTACTATGACTCATAATTCCATCATAATGTTTACTAAGCGCATTTGGGTAGCAGTAAATTAATGCTGCTGCAGTAATTTATATAAATTCGCTTATTCTCGGGACGTAAGCCCCGGCGGCCCTTTTTTAACTGTAATAGATGCCAATGTCTGACTAAAGCTAAGATATAACTTTTGACGCTTATTATTGTAAATGACGAGTTAAGATGTTTTTCCATGTGAATTGCTACTGTTAACTGGTATAAACTGAGCAGTTGCAGAACCCAATTGCTACAGGAAATCTAAAGGTAGCGTTTGTTCGCAGTGGTAACGGCAAGCTGGCGACATGGGGCTGCATCATCGGCTTCGTGGTTATGATGTGCCTGGACGTGGGGCTCGGGTAAGCGCACCTGTCTTCTCTCACGCCGTGCCTTCACTCCGCCGACTTAATGCTGACTAGTATTAACATTCTGAGATACCCCCTTGTAACTTAGATGTAGATATTTTTGTAAAAACTCAAGTGTGCTCATCATCGTTCGATTTTGGATATATAAATAGTAATGGCTTTCTTGTCACATTTGCCTATTGACTGAAAAAACGTTATATTCATAAAATGTTCTTGAAATTTAAAAACTAAACCATTAAACCAAACATTGGGTAGGAGTCTGAATTTATCAATAATTTAATTGCATAATGAAGCGATCTCAAGTCTTTTAGCCGGTCATTAAAAGGCTAAGAACCCATTGGTCGAAATAGTTGCACGGCACACGAGTGTGTACGTGTCTCAAATTTTGTACGTTTTCTATAATTGGTTGTATTCAGTCCTCTAATTGGCTCGCTACAGGGAGCGGTGCGGACAGACGCCGATAATACTTAATAAACTATACCTCGTACACTAAAAATTAAGTCGTCGTGTAAATGTTCTATTGATATGAATGTCAATTGTATCCAAAATCATTTGTATACATCATTATACAGATTATAAGTGAATTTCTAAGCTAGATACTTACTGTCCCTTCAGAGCTTAGTAAGATGTTGATAAGTTTAGTTAATTAGTAATGTTTGTTATGTGGATCATTGCATATACATACTTACAATACATGTTCGTTCTCAGGATCAAATTCACAAAATGTTTCAGATTAGGAACTTTATAAAAACTATTGTTTTACCTCTTTTGTATAAGCAGCTCCTGTAATAGAACTCATATTACTCCTTTTTAGGAATCTACTAAATAGGAAAACAGATGTGTAATATATTTGTGGCCATGTTATCTATTGACGCCGCAGCCAAATGATTTTATTACTTAAAGGTGGAATTCGTTGTAAATATGTATAGTGTATAATATGTTTTAATACATGCAGAGCGTTTCATCTCGATGCAGCTACCGATCAGAATTATGAACTTAGCATTTCACACTCGCGTCATTTAGTTTAAAATAATGTTTACCCAAGGGCATCTCTGCTACTAACCGAGCTGCCAGAAATGATAAGTCCCTAAGTGATGTCTACTAAAGTTTCTGTTAGTCGCAGATGGAATACAGATTCATACACTCTCCTAGCATGCCATTGGGTATATGTATGTATGGTACTCGTTTAATGATATTCAAAAGTAAGATATTTATGATCCTATTCTGAATAGTTCGTTGAGAGTACTTGAATTTAATTTACCGATGACGACGCATAGGTTTTATTACATAACACGTTAAATTGAAATAAATAAATGAAAGCTTTATCCCACAAGAGGTGGTCAAATATGTAATTCCAAAAATGATATTAATGTTTTTTTATATCAAAGAAAGTATTGTATAAGTATCTGTAAGATATTTATGATATTCCAGTTATTTTGGTTAGTGTAGATAAATTTATTGCGTAGTTTCGAATTCCACCTGTTCCTGCGATCTGACTGTTGTTGTCGCAGTATATAATCGTTTCTTTTTAGTTTAGTGAGAGTTTACTGCGGCGACTACATTCAGGAGTATTTTATTGATTTAAGCCAACATTTTAAGGCCTGTGCTTGTCAGTTAGTCGCAAGCGCAGTAACGCGGAGGCATACATATGCATGTTCCCAGTTAAGTCAATTAAGTCAATGATTTCACTGTTCAAAATAGCAGTGACGGACCTTTCTACTGTTTCACAGAATTAAACAATTCTTTGAACTATGTCTGTGGCAGTTTCTTCGAAAATAACAGTCGTTTAATGAATAAAGCTAGATGATTGCCACAGATATGATTTCGTGTGCCGATTTGCTTCAACTGTAACAAATACAGGCCTTATATTTAATTTTATATTTAATTAGAATAAAAATTAAAAGACATAATGAATGTTTTATAAGAAATAAAATAACCTAATAAACTGAATTTCAAATTGTATATTTGATTTATCTACATATTTCGAAATATAGTATTAAGTAAGTAGGTACAGTAGAGTGGAGTGAGCCCCTGTGTGCTGGATGTACTTAGTTCAAGTAGTGGTTGAGCAAATGATTTGTTAGTAAAAGAATATAATATGAATTTAAGCCAATTCTATAAGCCACTTTCATACTACTAACTTTTGGTTAGCCTAAATAAATGCCTAAGAAACATTATTTGATACATGAATGTACAGTATTATGGTCTTAAAACGATTAATAATCTAAATTATCTGTAGGTATTTTCAGAAGTTCAGAGGAGCTCACATCACTCGAAATTTGCTTGCAATTTGGCCATAGATTTCCCAAAAAGAAAGATTATGAATTTATTATATTTATTAAAGATTTTAATAAATGAATTTATTTTTATGTGCTTCCAAAGTGAACAAAGTTGTTATGTGAATTCGAATTAAAGGGTTTGTTTTGCATTTATTCATTCATCTTCTATTAGTTACCTTGTCACAATAGCACAATTTTAGTTCCGATTATATTGTTACTTTAGATTACTTTTATTGTTTTTATATTATACAAAATGCAGTGTCAATGTGTGGTATTATTTGAAGACAACCCTCCTATGTTTATTTGAAGTTTGAACAGCCATCAGCACATTCCTTATGATATAACAACTACCGACATTTTACACAGAGATCTTAACATGTCAAAGTAACTTTAAAAACTATTTCGTTACTACCCGAACATAGCATGTACCACGAACGGAATGTGATTTTACCTCGCAACAAAAGTTTTCCTTATCGAGTGTATTTAAATGGAACGGGACCGATAAACGGGGCCCGGTCGGGTCGGTAATAAACCTGGCCGTAGATATGTACCAGTGACACCACTTCCTCTTGTGTTTGCTGTCACATGACACCAAGTGGATGTTTCAAGAATTTGGTGGTAATCTCAGAGGTGACAAGGTTATTATGGCGCGTGGTCAAAATCGGAACTAATGTCGCCATTTTGTTTTGTTACACAAGTTCACTAATGCTTACCAACAACGGCCCCTTGTCAATGTCATTCCGGCGCCAACATATCCTTGTACTCTACACACCTAGATACAGTACGACACAGATGTAGCATAAATTCGAAATTTTGTATTCATTCATTTCAATTTTACGAATGTATTTGTTTATATGACTTTACAAGTTATTGCGTTTGCGTAAAGATTATTTTCACCTAAAGCAGTCATCAAGATTGGTGATTTTGAAGGCGTAGTCAGTTCGGATGGTGATCGGTTTTACGAATTTTGACGATGCTAAATCTAAGTTGTGTCGTACTGTACTGTGGTGATAAATCGCATTCTTAGAGTATATAACACTGGAGAAGCCTTACGAACACTTCCCCTCTGTAAAAGTACAAGAACAAATGTTCTAGTACGTTCATAAAAACTACTTTCAAATCGATTCTAACGCACTTCGTGAATCGTTTTAAAGGCGCGTGGAGCTCCGTGAAAATGCCTATTTGTACTGTTAAATGGTGTAAAAAGCGTTCAAATCCGTCAAATTTACCTAAAGAACTGAATAACTTTCCATAAGCAGATTTTTTTTTCTAAGATTAATCATGTTTTTATTGAAATTTAAAATCCTAACCTCATAAAACAATTCGATTTTTCATTCGATTCATCCATGATTCAATATAAAACGTAGCATGAATTGAGTATTTTCCTCACGTTGCTTCTGTGACGTCACCGAGTCTCGCTACATCTCGTTTTTATGTTCGTAAAGATCAAAATACTTTTCTTTTGCATTACGAAAATATACGTCAAATCAGCAAAACTTACACGCACTTGACATGCGATTATGTCCTCTAGTAAAAATGTTAACGAGACTACCGTAGTGTTGAGGTCATGTTTGAAACCAAAATTGACATGTCGATAATTTCCTAGTAAAAATTACTTAGTAATTATTTTTGTTTATTTTTTTTTTATTGTTCAATGTTTTATAATTTGTTTATTTCCATAAAAAATTGAACTTGATCTAATTTTTTATTGAGATTACTTACTTATTACTTAAGTTACTTTTATTTAATTGAAGTTATTTTGTCTTCTTATTAAAATGAAACTATTTTATGCAACAGCTGTTTTATTTCTGGGTTCAAGCAAAATTCCGAATGAATATCGATATCGATAAAAATAAAATATATGGTACGGACTTCTCTATCCGGGCGAGCAGCTATTGTTGTTTTTGACAGTAGCTACCCCGTCCCCCGCAAAAAGTGACAGACTTTTTTGTTCGGAATATTGCGCTTATGGCTTCTCCAGTGATATATACTCTAAGATCGCATTACAAGACTAGTCGCAATACTTTTGACTACTTGAGCCGGGCACATGTAACCTCTCTGCAACTAAACTACAAAATATGATGTGCCGACTGCCGAGACAAAAAATGCACACAAATCAAACACTGCACCATGTGGGTATCGCCACTTGTACAGTCAGCATCAAAAGTTGATGACCACATTTAGATTTTCAAAATCGCTGTATAGTGAAGTGCTAATAGTGAATACGGTGTACAGCGATTTTGAAAATCTAAATGTGGTCATCAACTTTTGATGCTGACTGTACCAAGTTGTGCCCAGTGTTACAATGTTAAATCCCCCCCCCCTCCCCTTTACCCTTTTTTAGGGACGCGATTGTTTTCTCGACTGTAGGTATCAGTATAACAATACCTTAGGTGGAATCTTATTTGAAAAATTGCCATAATCACGAAGCTTGGCGAATGAATTGTAAATAGCAAGTGTTTTGTTATTAGCACGGGCGAATCTTGCTGCCCCTTAATAAAATCGTTAGGCGCCATATAAGACACTGTCGCGAAATGTGACCGGTACCTACCTGCATAAGAGTTAATTAATTAATCTATGGTCTACATGGCCCAACGACAAAAAATACATCTTTTATTTAGTTCATGTTTCTGCGCGTTTCACCGAGATATGCAGAAAGCCTTTATCTGCGAAGAGCTTCACTCATCAGGAATACAGAAAGGAATCCGCCCGTCATTATCGCAGTTACGTAAACGGCTTTCGATACCGGCGCCTAATTAAGACGAATTTCAAGATTCTCCTATTGAAAAATTCAAAACATTTTAATTTTGTAGCTATAATGTTTTCGTTAAGTATCGCAATGCTAAAATAACATGGTAAACTATGTACCTATGCGATACTGCCGATGATAATGTGAAAATCAATTACAAGTTCGATCTGCCCAGATTCATTGATTCAATATCTGGACAGACCGTATACCTGCATAGCATAACACTGCCTTCAGAAAGACCTGGCGAAAACCTAAAAATGTACTGTTATATAAATTGGAAGCTAACAGGGGTAACTGCCTACTTACTCCGTTGTTCCTATACCCAGCAATTATACAGGCTTCAACCACTGGGTTAACACTAGCTACCCATCACAGATATCAATGGAACCAACTTCTGAGTACCCGTAACCTGTACCGACTGCCATACCAAGTAAAGTTGATAATCCCTGCAGCTGTTTCTACAGCCATGAAACTCTCCCTCCCTGCAAATGTGCGCAGTAGTGAAATGACGCTTGCAATAGCGTATAAATAGCGGAAGCTCAAGTGAGTGCTATTCAAAACCATGAAAGTTAAAAAAATAGTAGATAAAACTATAATATCCACTTCTGAAACCTTTTACAAAGATCAAAGATGAGAGGATTTTGTCAATAAAATTTTAGTAAGTAAGTAACTCTCATTTAATAGCAATAGGTATTTCCGCGTAAGTATTATTGGTTCATTAGTCTACTACCTGCAGTGAAAACCGACACTGAAACATTGCGCAGGCTCAGAAACACTTTGATGAGCCGAAAACCTTTAATGCACGTCTACAACCTAATCTACCAATAAGGTAACATGTAGTTATTCTTCTAGATATGTCTATTTTTAGGAGCTCGTGGCTAAGTAATAACAGCCGCTCGGGTCGATCCATCAGCCCGGCTGTCATTCGTGGATCTTTGACAGTTGTTACGGGTCGTCAGAAGCCCGAAAGTCTGACAACCAGTCTTACCAAGGGGTATTGTATTACCCAGTAACTGGGTTGTGGAGGTCAGATAGGCAGTCGCTCCATGTAAAATACTGGTATTCCGCTACATCCGGTTAGACTGGAAGCCGACCCCAACATAGTTTGGAAAAGGCTAGGCAGATTGACTGATATGTCTATTTTTAGTATTTCCCCTTGATTTCTTTACAATGTAGTTGAATTCGAGTAATTAATTGTCTTTTTGTGTCGAAATAAACGTTAATCTTCAGTAAACGGGTGCTTTTACGAGATGGACAAGAAGTGGAATGAGGATAAGGGAACATGTGCACCATGCTTAGATCAAATAAAAGCTAACAGGTAGGTAAGTTCATTCTTGTTTGTTAGATACATGAAACGTAAACACGATAACAAACTATTACGTTGAATAAGTAAGTGGTTATTAAACAAATGAAATGCATGTGCTTGCTACAATGTAGAGAGATAAGCGGTATCTAAGCTTGAAAATCTATAAACTTGCACCGTAAATAGTTATTTACGGTGCAAGTTTATAGATTTGGCTAGGTTAGTTTTTTTTTAAGTTAGACCTTTCGCAATATCTATAATCAAAGCATTGGATCATTCTCGGTAACTGCCGGGGTCGCGGGAAAGTCCGAAAGGGATACTGTGGCCCCCGGCAAAGTACAGGCAACTGAAGGAACACGAGTGGGTTTTAGTCAGTAAGAGACCCTCCTCGGAGAAGATATTTGATAACTTCCCACCCAAAAAAAAAAAGGGCTCCTGCCGACCGACTATGTAAGTAACGACCGACTATCTTTATTTGTATCGTCTCTGCGAACTACGCAGGGACCAGCTATTTAATTGCGTAACACATTTCGGTAAACTAATCTGTTTCATTTTGACAGTTCAACAACACTCATTGCGTTATTTACGTTGTTGAGCAGATTTTTTTTTCGAACTTATGAAGCAATGGATTAGTAATCTCTTTCAAAACGATTCAGATTCAGATTGTGATTGATCGTGTATAACGAAATTAGGGTGCTGGGTGTGAATAGAACGATCACCCATCTACGAACCGACCGTGGCTAGTGCCGCTTAACCTCGCAAGTAGTTCGGTCGTTTGTTAAATAAGCTATAGCTTAAAATATAGCTTGTTAAAATATGTACTAGCTTAATGTAATTCTCATTAAAACAAGGTTAGTTTTTTTTAAATATATAATACTCGTAGTTAAAAGCATTGTGTTCCTCGTCAACTATGCGGTTTTATTTGATATTTATCAATGTTCCGAGAATCAGTAATCTATAACAGGAAACAACATAACTGAGACCGTTCTCATGACGACTTCATTTGTTTAGCTTTAACAGCTTCAAAAAAGATCAATTAAAAATAATTAGAATTAGGCATTCGTGAGTCGTAAATTCTTAAAATAATGCAATGCAATGTAATATTGTTAAGTTATTGAAATAGTTTATTCAAATTTAACTAGGTACGAGATGGTAGGACATTTTTAGGAGGAATTGATGTATTTCTCCTCTTGAAAATGTCCATATTAAATCTGAGTAAACGAAATTTAATTTATTAAATTCTCACATTAAAGCCTTAAGTGGGACTGGGCCGGACATGTCTGCCGCATGTCAGATGACAAATGGGATAAGAGAACCACCGATTGGACCCCACTAAACGTACGACGACATCGCGACAGGTCGAGACGAACATGGTGGGAGCTTGACTACTAGGGCGTGCAATATCGGAAGGTTCTCAATTCTGGTTCTGAATTCCAATACTGGAAATCTGATTCCAGAATTTCGGAACTGGTAACTTAACTGTTTTGGTGTTTCTTCCTTCTCTATCGCTCCCTTATTACTTTATTAGACATTTTAAATCAACAAGGCGTATTTATCACGTCATAGAATTAAATATTCAATATTTTGAATAAAAACATACGATATTTGAATCGTAGTATGTATCTATCTATCAGGAGTTTTGAAATCACCGAAATTTCTTTATATTTTATTGGCTTCAGGAAAGGTAAAAATAATAATCAAAATATCAAATATATATGAATATCGAAATTACGATATTACCCCCCTCAACTCCGGAATTGAAATATCAGAAAAATTGTTACGAAAATCCGGAATTACTAAATTCCGGAATTCCGGAATGCATTGACTGACTAAAGGACTGACCGGCCGACCAGTAAAAGACAGAATTGTGTTGAAAAGGGAGAGAGAGCCGTTTGCCCTGCAGTGGGACAATACAGGCTACTTAGATTAGATTACATATTAGAATGAATGGTACCCTAACTAGTTAACTACTGTTAAGCTTTTATGTAATGAATTTAAATTTTTGAATTGTTTTTGTTTTTATCTTTTTATTACGGACGCTTTTAACGTGCACGTCTTTCTACATTATTCTCACATGTATAATTTCAACATGAATGATGTAACCAATATTTTGATTTAAAAGAGTGTCCGTGGAGTTTCTTGCCCGTTCTTCTGCTTAGGAACCCTGCAAAGCGTAGTGCTTTGGAATGGGCAAGTAGCTTTCTGACTGACCGACCCCTTGATGATTCAAAGTGCCTGTAATTGGTTTATTTCAAATAAATGCTTTCAGTTTGAGTCAAGCAGTAGATAACTAATCATAATTCTGTAGGTATTTCTGCATATACCTCTTTGACTGAAAAGTGTCAAATCGACGCTTGCGAACTCCATCAGTTTATGTAATTTAAGCTAATCTATCGTACTTTTTGGCACAACAGGCGGTTGGCCACGAAAAAAAAAAGAAAAAAAAAGCTATGCATTCCTACTAACATTAACAAACAAGATTCTGAAAAGAGAAAGTTAAGTAACAGAACTTAACGACTATCTTTCAAGCAATCTTTATCCAATTTATCATAATGCGCAGAGCGATAACTGAAGTCCCGACGCGGCCGCGGCTTCAGCCGGGGCGAGCGCACGACGTCGTCGGCTACGCATTAGAAAAATCGCTCAAAGGGCGCGCGGCGCTACGCGGTCATCGACCCCTCCGCGCGCACCCAAACACCCGAATACTTGCGCGTACGCAGCTCCTCTCTCCGCCGCCACCGATAAAACCCTCTCAATGGAATCCGAGGCATGCCTGCATGTGGCGGCTGAGCAGGCACGCGCGCTCACTCATTTGTTTTGGAGGATCACACTTACGCCCGCATCATGCTACTTACAGTAATAACTAAAATGAATACACGCATACATCTTCCATGTTCAATTAGATATAATGCAACTCTAAATTGGTATCAATAAAACGAATTAAGGAATTTTCGTGATTTTCTTAAACCTCGATTCGTTTGTGGTGGGTCGACGAGCAAGAAAAAGTGTGATTTGTTACATAAACATTTTTCTAATGAAATGCAAATATTTTGCGCGGATGTCTACGAAATATTAGTATCGTTTATAATGCAATCCACTTTCTTTTTATCTCAAACTAGATCGTTTTGAAATGTATATCAACAAGTCTGCAGTTGGAGATGCTACGGAAACATTTATGGGCGATGTAACATGAAGAAGCCCATCAAAGTGATTTCCATTCATTTGTTGACAATGTACGGTGGTGGCGGTCAGAGGGCGCAGCGGGCGCGGGGTGCCGCGTGCAGTCAGCGACGCGCGCCCGCGCCCCGCGCACGCTGCACGCTGCACCGCGGTCCTATGCACCGCGCACGCGTTCTACACCCGTTTAAATTCCAACCAACTTTGGACACCAATAACTCAAACTGAACTCGCCCTTATGGAGTGCGCGATACGGACCACCGATGCCGCACCACCGAGCCACACGAACAGCATCGACACAGCGCCACCATCGATCACTAGGTTCCCTGCACTCACCGATCGATGGACTATTACAGCTTTGTTTACGTACCGTCGCCTGCGCATAAACACGTAAGTTATGCATGTGTTACATGTCCCGTGTGTGCATTTCACAATGCGCTCGATTCGATGCGTGACTTGTTTGTTTGTTTACATACTTCGTCGCTTCGCTCCACGTCCCATTAGTTAATGTCTCCAGATATTTTGTGTTCAACGTTGAATTTTGTCAAGATTCTTATGAATTCACAGTTTGATTTGGGATCGATTAAACGTTAGTTGCTTCATTTAAATGAAATAAAAAACCGTTAACGTAATGAATACTCGCGGTGCGGTGTGAGACTGGATAATGGACTCTATGTGGTGCGGTGAAGGTCGTGTTTCGCGTTGACTGATGGTTGTGAGAGTGAGCCGCAATTCGCATTGCAGTCGTCGTCGGAAGTGGTCGCCGAAGCAGACAGGGTAGCTGAAGGGCTGCGCCGGCGCACACACCTGCCCGACCCGCCATATTTGCGTTACAACGTGGATTATTTCGTTTAAATGGTAACATTAAACGCTATCTGTTGCAACAGATGCACCTTTTGCGTCACAGGGAAATGAGAACATAAATAGTGACGATTGGACATTCTTGTTTACTTTGTAAAGTTAAGATAATATTGCAGTGCATGCATAGCATTTATGTCGGTACGTGTGATAGGCAATCATCGTGGGAATACGAATGCTCCAAAGATACGTATCAGTAGATAGATAGCATCTTGCTTGGCTTTGTAAATAGATACTAAGATAAATCGCCATACTTAATGGTTATCTCCAGGATGGGAGACTGTAGTTGACTTTCTGGCTCAACTAGAATCAATCTCAATAAATCTTATGCATAAATATTGTTTGCAATACTTGCAGTTTTTATACAAAAACCAAAACCATCCATTCATAAGCAACAAATTACATATTCAAATATTTCGTGTTGTAGTTTCAGTAATAGTTTTAATATTAGTTATAGTTTTATTTTGAAAGTAACACAAAAATTACTTTACTGGCGCGGCCTGCAACAAGGGCATTGATGGACGATCCTGAAAATGTGGGCCGAGGCACACATACGTGAGTCCATCAATGCCTGGTTGTCGCCAAGGCTTGTATAGTAGTTTCCTGAAATAATGCGCAAAATTCAATTTAAGTAAATTAATTATAAATTCCGGAATCAATGACGATCAACGATAATTTTTCACGCGGCAATATGTTCATTTGTTTCTTCTTTACTTTAAACAGCTCTATTTGCAAACCAAACCAAATCGAAATAACAAAATATTTGATAAGTTACGTCCTTAGTTGCCGTGTTGAAGTAAAAAGTTCGTTCCATTTTTTAAATAAAACGACAGATATGAGTTTTCATAGTTATTTATTCGGCCGCTAAACACGACAAATATGGATTTTCATACAAACATTACCGGCCGGGCGCTCGCATGTATTCGACCAGTACAGCAATTTCGATTTATCTCGAAGAAGGTTGTCAAAATAATGCTCGAATTTAAAACGCTGAAACATTGCTTTTCTCAAACATGATTAGATGTTTGAGAAAAAGCAATTTTTCAGCGTTTTCACCCTTCAAAGAGTGTCGTCTCTCATCGTATAAATCACAGTTGCTACACTAGTAGGCGGCGCTGATAAAAACTTTTTGCTGCAGGCCTACTTACCTACTTTATAATGTGGTGACGAATACCAGTACTCAAAAATATTTGCATTTCTTTGCAGTCTTGGCTCTATAAGAAAGTTATCAAGCGCTATTTCGAGTACAGCATTTGAACTGTTTTCGTCACTTGTCATTGGCTCCTCCACCAACCAACTTGGATACATCTGTTGAGGCCATGTTTGATGAGCTAACTGATGATGCACTAAAATACATACTGTACAAAAGTCTCGGTTATGGCCGAGAATCTCGGCGATTTTTAGCCGAGAATCGAAACCGAGTTCTCGGTTGGATTTGTACCCGAGAATGCCGATACCGACATCGAGTCTTATAAAATATTATCATAACATCACGCCTGTATTCCCCGATAGGTTAGGCAGAGGTTCACCTGCCTATATACAGGGTGGACCAAATAGTGACGTCAAAAAAAAATAGATTCCTCATGCCTAGGAGTATCCGAAAATACCCCATGTATGTTCCGCGATTTTGATAGTTTCCGATAATTTTTTTTTTTTTTTTTTAGTTTTCTGCCAGTAGAGCTTCAAAAATTCATATCTTTTTAGTAGTGGACATTTTAAAGTTTTTTTTATTGAAACATAGTTGTCTTGAATGTTACTTTCATAGGTAAAATAATAAACTTGCTAACATTCCTGCAAGTTACTCAAAAAAGTATCGATAGCAGGGATTTAAGTTTTTAGTGGGTTAGACTGAAATCAACTTTAATTTAAAAATACAAAAAGGAGTTTCAATAGGTTCACGCTGACTTTACAAAGTATGCAGGTCCTTAAGCTATCCAAAATAAAATAAAAGTTTGGACTTAACTGACTATTATTCGCTGGCCTTTGTACGCGGATAATCTAAAAATCCTTTTAAACTTTAAAATATTATTTTGCCTATTTTTGTCATTCCTATGGCAAACTAGTGAAGTATACTGAAAGTGGGCAACGTCGCAAATAGCTGTCAAATATTTGGCTGTTTTGATTAATTTGGCAATATTACTGTATGGAAATAAGAATTAGGGCTTCGAACTGAAGTTCGTGGAATTCCAGTTCGTCTAACTATTTTTCTTGAACTTGTCCACGGGTCTCTTTGGACTTCTTCCAAGACTTCTTCAACTTGCTCCGGATTCTGGGGTATTGGTTCGCGAGATTGATTTCGACCGGGACACTTCCATCCCACAGGGTGTTAAGTGTGTTAATAAGGTTCGAGAGGTTCCTGTTCCACATAAGGCGGAAGGAAACGCCCGGGTGATATTTCGGATACCCCTAGGCATGAGGAAACAATATTTTTTATGACGTCACTGGCGGAATGGCCTGTATACCCACATTCCGCCAGTTATGTTTATGTCTCATGCATTGCCGGGCACAAACCCAACCCAACCCTAGAATATTAAAAATAAAACACCTACTTCAATCAATCTGTTCTGCTGGTGAATCGTTGAATAAAGGTATGTTTTAGAACCCCGCTGCTCGCGGCAGTGCTGCCGCAGCAGTTTCTCTGTTAAGTAAAGTCGAAAGCTTGCTTTTTTAGTCTACTTGGTACCCTGTCCATGTACATTACTTATAGGAATTATTAACATTATATGTTAAATATATAGGTAAACAATGGGATATGAATTTGAGACTTTAGTCATACATATACTAACCTACCTATTGTGGTTGTCCAATTCTTTAATTCCGTCATAAATGCGTGCCTACATCAAAACAAACCATGCGTTGCATTAAACATTCATACATACATAAGTACTTTAGACTCTGCGCGAGTCTACGGCACCGGGACGAATAAAACACTTATTTATGTTATGTATAGGATAATTATTCCTATAATTGAGAGCTACGTTTTTACATTATTATATTTTATCTTGTAGCTCCCGCATGACATTGACAGCCCGCAAGGCTAACTCTCTACTGTTTTCTCCTATTCTTCATAATATAAAACTCAATGTTCGTCTCGTATACATGCCATCAATTTGAACACACTGAAGTTTTATTATAAAACCATATGGAGTAAAGCCTCTACAGTACCTATCTAATATCTCGGATTTTCCTAATGAGGTAAGCAAGACCAACATAGTTTTACAGTTTTTAAACAAATTCGGTCACTTTATTTGCATTGAAGATCACCTTACCATCACATTAATTTCATGACTTAATCGTTGATCCTCATTGTTTCCTTAGCTTGGAGATCGATCTCCAGTTTAGGGGAATCATCGAGTCACAGAAATGAAATGAAATAGTTGCTAAGGATTATGTACTCGTACTAACACATTTTAGCGATACATAGCCATAGAGTTATTTCGTATTGATCTGCTGAAATGAACGTGTGCGTCTATCTGGCAGGCCCCAACGAGATTTATCAACAGGTGATAGGTTTACATAAGGACATTATTTTATACCTATAGAAAATAAATAAGATGTATTTTGTACCACGACAGTTTTTGATTAAATGACGTTTCTATGAAGTGTCTTGCTAGCGGGCCCCTTATGATTATTTTTATTGTTATTATACTTTCAGATCGCCCAGTACTGCTCGGAGTTAGAAATTATTATGTACCTTACAAATCCAAAATTTCGACTTTCTGTGAGCTATACTTTAGACGATTTTCGTTACATAGACAAACGTCCAGCCAGCGGGCCCCTTTTTTAAATACTACTCTTTTATATCATACAATAGCATTAGGAGCTTGATACTATTATGTACCTTACAAATCAAAAATTCCGACTTCCTGTGAGCTATACTTTAGTCTATTGCCTAAGGATTAAAACTAAGCCATAGTTGTTCCAAGTCGTAACTTCAAACAATTCATCATATAATTCAGCATAGGCTCGTGGCTAAATAATAACAGCCGCACCGGTCGATCGAATATTAAGCTGCGCTTGCCGAGTTTGGTCCGTGGATGGGTCCATTATAGATCGATACCAATACGTGGCCCAGAAAGCACAATAGGCCGTTGGTCCCGGCTCTCATTTGTAGATCTTTATCAGTCGTTACGGGTAATCAGAAGCTGAAAGTCTGACAACCAGTCTTGCCAAGGAGTACTACCGTATTTAATTACCCAGTAACTGGGTTGTGGCGTCAGATAGGCAGTCGCTCCATGTAAAAAACTGTAAAATAAATCATCATAAATCTGGTTAGAGTGGAAGCCGACCCCAACAAAGTTGGGCAAGGGCTCGGTAGATGACGATGAGATAATCAATCTTCTCCTTCTCTTCAGTGTAAGTCTCGGCTACCGCCCATGTTATTATAGAAGCCGTTTTGCGCCAGTGCTTTCTTCTTCATCCTAAGAAGCTGTCAAACTCAAACTCAAAGCATTTACTTAATTAAATCATTTACAGGCACTTTTGTATGGTCAAGGAGTCGGTCAGTCAAAAATATGAAGCTAGTTGCCCATTCCAAAGCGTAGTAGGTACCTATGGAGAAGAACGGGCAAGAAACTCCATGGTGTCCGTGGATTTTTCTTACGAATATTTGGTTCTTTTTAATCCACATTTCATTCTTTTTGGCTGGTTTTTTGGCGAATCGGATTTTTATGTCTATTAATACTGAAGAGAAGCTAGTTTTGCGTAATTTGTCATCGCTGAAAAGTGCTGAAAGTTCATTAGACAGATTTCACAATTTGTTAATGTCCAATATAAGAAAGTTAATTAAGTTCGGATCATCATTAAACAGTTATTTCCCGTTTATTTTTTTAAGGGAATGGACTTCAAGTATTGTTATTATCTCAAATCGTCTCGTTGAATATGAACATGATGATTCTGCCTATGTTACACTGGATTTTAATAAGGAACCATAGAATATGATAAACTTGAATCTTCCAAAATCCAAAATTATCAAAAGCCCTCAAAAGTTTCGGTGCAAAAAGCACGATTAAAACAAAAGACATCAACGCATTTTTTGGCAAATTTTTGCAAATGCATATTTCTATTTTTATTTTCTATATTACAAAATCTTGTAGTTCTCCTGTTGTCTTAACCTCCTGTTTTCCTCACGCCTAGGTCCTCAGAGGGTGGAGGTGTGAGAGCTGTCATGTACTTTCATACAGTTGGTTGGTTTCGGTACCATAATAAGGCGCAACTACAGTGATAACTAGTTTGTTAAACCTTTATTAAGTTCGATGCAATTTCATCTGAAACATTACACTTAAAGCTTTTCTTCAAAAAGTTAAATTCTCAATCTTTTGCATCTGTCTTCGCATTTCCTGTAGCTATTGTACTGGCTAAGTATTGTCTGGATATAAATCATATATAGTGAATTATAGTCTATTGGTTCATCTACTGTGTTGGTTAATGTTTGAGAACATTTTTCTAGCGATTAAATAGTTGGGTAGGTTCGCGACTGGCCCGTCAGATTTCAGCGTAAGAACTCATAGAAAAATCCTCTTTTATTCAATAATATTGTCCAGCATCTAATGTTTAGGTTGAAAATAATTTTCAAACTCAAAGCATTTATTTCAATTAAACTATTTACAGGCACTTTTGAATTGTCAAGGAGTCGGTCAGTCAGAAATATGAAGCTAGTTGCCCATTCCAAAGCGTAGTAGGTACCTATGGAGAAGAACGGGCAAGAAACTCCACGGACACTCTTTTCTTCTAGGCTACTACATATTTATCAATGTAGCTACAAGTTTACCTGCTTAGCTAGGTTCTGAGAAAACGTTTTATTGAAGACCAGTGTTCAGTTGTGAATATTTACGAGTTGATTTAATTCTTTTTGCATACTTCATTACTAATTATAACTTCGGGCGTAAATGTTAGCCTTCAACTTTGCATATTTGAATCGTTCTATCGCCAATCGGAATATACATACTCTGGTCTAGAATTTACGGCGAAACCCTGTAGATTCGCATAGCTTTTTATAGACGAAACCCTCGTTCAGCTCATCCTCAATCAACTAGTGTTGAGCTTCAGTGGCTAAAGATCCGCATTACATATGTTGCTATTGCTACATAATTGTTTGGGAAATGTACACATTTCAAGATGGAATTCTAAACAGAATAGGGATGGGGAAAAAAAAACTGTTTAGTCCGTCAGTCAGATAATAAAAAAATATTAAACACGTATTTTTTGCTTGTGTAATATTAATAAAAAATGGTTTAGATAAAACGCATTAAAGTTGGGGAATGGGGGGGGCTCGTTACGTCACAGTATAATATATATCTAGCGGAGAGTGACATCATGCCACGTTTTAACTCAATGTATTACCGTAATCTTTTGATTATGTAAAAAAGAATGAATACATATGTCCAATATTTTTTAATAATCTATCTGACGGACAATTTTATTTTTTTGTCATCGTCCCTATTGTCCAACAAATAGGATTCATTCGTTTCAATAATTCTATAGGTACAGGTACTAATAAAACCAAAACCTTCTTTTCGAATCTGGCAACAATTTCTGACGGCGTCGTGATGAAATTCAGAGACATGGTGTAATAGGTACATTGTGACGTCAAAATCGACTGAATGTTCGGTCGGGGCCTCCGCGCTAAAAACTATCACAGGTGATAATGAGATACGCAAGAGATCGCCTGTATTTAGGTAGTAGGTACCGAAGTCAGACGAACAAGTCTACATCAATTTGCAACTAGTGCTGACAACGGCAGCGATCCTCTCCCAATCATGATCCGACGTATGTTTACATGTGACTTATGACTTGTGTTTCCAATGTCTTATCGTGATGTGACAATTTTCGTTGCAGTACCAGACTTGTCCTTTGTTGAGCCTTTCATACAAAATTAGAACTTCGTGACAAATGTCATGTGACCAGCCAGTAAGCAGTCTTTTTTCAAATGATTGCGGTCTAATGGCACAATTAAAGGGCATCATCGCGTTTAAACATTTCAAAAACGTGTGATGTAAGGTTAGTTATGTGGTAAATATAAAATAAGCAATGGTCTAACACTATTGCGCAGACATACGCAGTGAGTGCGTCACACACACGAACCCCCACCGTTTGTACAGAGGTACATAGACTACCTTCAAGTATGAATAAGACGAGCACCGAGCACGCCGAATAGTAACAAGTTTAGACAGACATACAGAACAAACATCTGCGTTATGAGATTGATGCCAAACCAGCGAATCAAAACAGACATGGTTTGTAAGAAGACGAATCAAAGATAGGGATAGTGATATTCTTCGTTCGTTCGTTCTTCAGAACAAACATAATACATATTTTGTACAGTGCAGTCTAACTTGATGTCAGACTAGTTAGTTTTCGTCCCGTACTGGCAGACTTAGCTTTTCTCTTCTTTTCTCTACGCTTTACACTTCTGGTACGGTCTATCTGCCCGTTTTTCACTTCATCTTCGGAGACATTTCACTCTCTGAATTATTTTTAAACATCATACAAAATATTATCACTCAAAAAAGAGATACAAGGAAAAAAAACATCACAACCATAATAGTAGGGACTAAGGTTTTCCTCTAACATTTTCGCGTACGAGTACTTAGACGAATATTTCATAAAAACCGTTGTAGGTACAGTCAGCATCAAAAGTTGTTGACCACATTTAGATTTTCAAAATCGCTGTATAGTGAAGTGCTAATAGTGAATACGGTGAACAGCGATTTTGAAAATCTAAATGTGGTCATCAACTTTTGATGCTGACTGTACAACGAATTTCCTGAATTATTTCCGAGTACGTTTGACGATTCAAGATCTAATTATATCTACACAACTCTGTATGGTTCTAAGGTATCTACTTGCCAGTTATTTTCTGAGAAAACCACGCATTGCTCTATAGATGTCTCATTCATACTCTGTTGTACTTACCGTCTAGATACGTATTAGATGTAGATCAACGGCCTAGCCGAGGTTATGAACGGCGAACAATATATCCGTGACGTCATTGATGATAGCCGATACCTTGTCGTACCTTCACACATTCCGACCAGTGCATGGGAAACTGCGAAGTTAATTACTTAATTAGATACAGTTTGGAATTCGATAAACTTCGGAGACTGAATAATCGCATGTTTTTTTAAATAATAGTGAAATTTCTCGTCGAGCTGGAAAATTGCCAGAACCCTTTTTGCTGTAGTTCTATAGTACTTTTTTCACTAATTGAATTAAAAGCAATTTCAGACTGCATTATTCACCAATATTAAATTACTATAATGGTATAAACGTCTACCTTATTAGTCAAGTAAAAATCTCCTGGATGATGCCTGGGTAAAAAAAACAAATTCTAATTAGTCCGTCAGTCAGATAATAAAAAAATATTAGACACGTATTTTTTGCTTTATCATATTAATAACAAAATACTTAGAAAAAACGCATTTTAAGTTTGGGACTGGGGGTTTCTACGTCACAAGTAAGTATAAAATCTACATACTCGTGACATCATGGCACATTTTAACTTAATGTATCGCCGTAATCTTTAGATTACGTAAAAAAAGAAACAATACGTGTCCAATATTTTTTAATAATCTCCATGACGAACTAAAAAAAAAAATTTGTCATCATCCCTATTTTTATTGAATCGTCATTTCTCATTCTTACCTTCCCGAAACTTTGTCAAAATAAACCAACCAATTAACTCAGTGCATCTCTATCCGCGGTTGAAGTACTTCCTTTCATAAAATTATTATTATTTCATCATAACGTAAGTACATATTTATTTATATCAGTAATATTTCTGTCATAATTAAGCCACAAACAAGCACTCCAAAGTTCAGACATGAATTAAAATCCTTTATAACCGAAATATTCTTCTGCTCTCAATAAACGATTTCGTGTACAATTAATATTAATATAGGATAAAAAATCAAAGCCGTGGAAAGTGATTATAAAGCTGATAAGTACCAGCCGTCACATTTTCAATCAGTTGAAGCTTTATCAGTCTCGACATAAAAGATCAATATTGACAATGTACTTTATTGTAAGCAACACAAGAGTTATTTTTCTTTGCACGCTGCTCTCGTAGTATACGCTAAATTCCCAGACAAGTAAGCTTAGACAAATATTGTGCTGACAAGATTTTTAATAGTTTGATATGTGTCCAATTATATAGAAAATTTTCTCCGTTCTTCTTTCTAAAAACTCTCTTTTGTCCAGTTTCTTCCTACCATTGCCAAAAAAATATACTTATAAATAAATAAAACTCACAAAATAATTTAGAGTGTTCATGGTTTCCATTAATTATATAATTATAATACATAATTAAATCGATTCATTTGCATTTATTTAGAGCGTGATGACATCATGTCTTTAGATATTGTGTATGTATTTATGTCAAATACATTTCTTAAGTTTATTTGAATCATGTGCGCGTAGTGATTATTAAGAGTAATAAGTATTTAGAATTGACACCCTTCGTTAAGTTTAAGTTACTGTAGTGGTTACAATGCCATTATGGTGTATGGTATTGTTACAGTAATTAAATAATTACAAGTGAGGAGTCGCACTAATGCGTATCGCAGTGTGCGCGGGCGCAGCGCGACAAGGAATACATTACAGCTCGCATTGCGTCATCGTTGTATCTGTGACGACACTACGTAAATCCCAGCGTCGACAAACACGCCGCTTTTCATATAATCTCTATGTACACTACGCTTATAAATTAAGACGTAAGGTTTTCACACAGACGTGATATATTAATAGCCTGCGGGCGAATATGATGACACCCCGCAATGTGTCGTAACGGAATGATTAACAAAGTAAATCTCGAGCAGTGGTCGCTCTGTCGGTACTATAACATCCATAAGCAGCCAGCCACGACAAGTATTCTGAGCCAATCTCAGCATTCATTGCTTCCCCGCCGTCATGATGTGGCCTTCGATCCGGTCTACCCATTTTGCCTAACTAAATAATTCATTATTTTTATTTTATTCAACATGTTAATTTCTTTGAGTACCAGTTTTAAACAATGTTTTAATAATAATTTATGGTTATAGGATCAACCATTGGCAATAATTTTCTTCTCGATTTAGTTTTCAAAGCAATGTCTTACATTTAATATGCTGAGAATTTTACTAACTATACGTACTCGTACATATTTTGTTTTTATTGGAACTGTTCTTAGTTAGGTCTTGAATGTAGGTTTAAATTTTTCTTGCATCATCAATGGTATCAAAAGAAAAACCAAGAAAATCAATCGTCGATGTCAGCTGCGGGACGTGCTGTTAAAAGAAAAAAGGGAAGGAAAAATAATTCAGCGGAAATGGAATAATGTTGCGACGATTGTGCAATATGCCTGTAGTAACTAGTAAGTCATGCGAGGGTAGAGTATTAATCTAAATCACCAAATATTTTAAGTGGAGAGTACAGCTATGTCTTTATCAGCTGCAATCTGCCAGCGCGAGTACCTATAGAGTGCGCGGGCGCATAGAGGTGGCGGCGGCGTTCTCATCGATATGGACATCGCGAATTCGCAGACAAATCTGACAAAAAACCAGTCTGAATATTTCGGTCGGATCTATTAGTGAGTGTGTCTTCGAGTCGAGAGGCGATAATGAGGAGTGCAATGGTGACGTCACGCGGGAGTGCGGTGCGGGGGTGTGCGCGGGAGTGCGGCGCGGGGGGAGGGGCTGGCGGAGTGGCGCGGGGGGCGGCGGGCGCGGGACACCGAGGACGCGGAGCCGCGCGCCCGTTCATTGTAGTTTTTCGATTATTGTTTAATTAGGGCGAAGCGGCGGCGGAGCGGCGGCCAGGGGGCACCAACGCGCGGCCCGCTTCACTCACCTACGTGTATATGTAAATATTACTTTCATTTCATTTTTTTTTAATTCATTCAGTCATGCTAATTATTAATTACACTTGTTAGATCAATGATCAGTCACCGAATCCGGTTATTGCAAACGGTCAAAAGAAATTATCATTGATTAGGAAAAAAAATTGCTTCCTACCTACCTCATAGCTCACTCATATATGTTCCAATTTGGATTTCAAATACCTATGTTAGGTATCATCATATCACCCCGCTATGCCAGGGCCTCGGGGCGCTTTATTGTACTTATTCCATCGGAAGCTGTTGGAAATGTAGAACAGTCATCTCTGTCAGAAAGTACCTAATAGAGGAATTTGTATTCCCTGGGTCTTGCCAATACATATCAAAAGGTTCCAAATTCTACCACTAAACAAAACAAAACTAAACTATTAAGCATTGACAATTTGCCAAATAAATTATTCGGAGTAAATGGTTGCGGTGCAGACAATGAATCGGTTGGGCGCGGCTGGCTCGCTATCTGCGGGCGGCGACCGCGCCGGGGGCCCGCGGGGTTGGCGGCGGCGGCGGCGCGCGGCACGGGAAAGAGCGCGTAAAAAGGCGAGCGGCCGGCGCGCGCGCGGATCCGCCGCGCGCCTTTCACGAGGTCGACGGCCGCGGGGGCCCGCCGAAACCGACCCCCGGCCCCCGCCGCCGCCCGCACCCCTGACCCCCTGACAAATTTCCCCATTTCGCCAACAACTGCTGCAGCAGCTCGCCTTAGCGCAACCACTGCTGCTGCCTCCTCCATCTTAAGGAGCCGGCGCTCCGTCACAAGGTGAGTGGAGCTGACTGCGACGCACACAGGCACGCACGCCCTCCCTGATATTGTCTTTCCAAGAACGTTGGCTGTTGACTTCACCGCAAAAATAAGATTAGTCCGGTTGTTGGGGCCCAAAGAAAATGTTTTATGACACGCCTACTGTACTCGATCACATAAAACAATCGTTAAGTCGAGCCGGAGGTTTGGACGTAGACGTTTCCCACGTGATTTGTGGTAGATCAGGCATCTAGTCTAGAGGACTATTTTAGGATATTATCGTGACAGTCGCAGCCACCGTGACTAATAGCTTACGAGGCATTTTAAAGTAGACTAGGTTAACAGAATGAGACAAGTTATTGCAAATCCGTAATGACGGCATGTCTGTAAGACATTCCAATGCGGTATTAGGAGTCCTTCTTGTGGCTGTAAGTAGCGAGTGGACGTGCGCACTCATCGACAGTATCCAGGCCAATGCCAGCCGACACCGCCGTACCTAAACTAGAAAAGTATTGTCCTCGATGTTCCAAGCGATAACCACAATCGGGCTCGAACTAAATTACAACCTTACATCAGGCGGGTAGAGTCGGTATTGGCGTGGCTTGCGGGCGTGGAGGTTGCGCGTGAGATATGTGAAGTCGCGGCATGCGGGTCGCGCGGCGTTCTCACGCTTTGAATATTCCTGCTCCCGGCTGCCCCTCCGCGCGCCCCCCCCCGTCCCCCGCCCGTGCCCGACGGCGCCCCACGCCCCGCGCCACCATCGGCCCTTCAATGACGTCCCCTGACTCCCACTCCCGACTGTCCTGACTCTAATTGAATGAACCTCACTAAGTCTGTTTACATCCGCGCGGTCTCCTTCGTCTACATTCACTACACACATACAATACCGTCGCGGCGGCCACAATGGACGACGTACTTACTGCGCACTAACTAAACGTACAGATTACTTCGAGTGATTTTAACAAAAAACTGAATCTCAATGCTATAGATAGGAATATTAGGAGATACGTGTTAATTTTCTTATCTCTACCGTTTCGAAACTATGAGTATTACTGAGTGCGCAATATCTGCTACTTGCTTTTAGAGCTCCGTTCAAAACTCATAACTCGATGCCAAAACTTGTTGACAAAACGAATCTATCTAATATAATAGAATACTAGATACCTAAATAGAAAAAAAAGACATCAAAATGCAGAGTCGCGCATAAACAAAGACAGATAAAATGTCGTTCTTGTAGAGACAACATGAATGAAACACGTATAAATTATAAAAGTGGGAGCGAGCGGGGCGGGGCGAGCTCGCTTTCCCATGCTTCGCTACTAGAATACTACTCATTATTTTTCTTCCTTTTCAAAGGTCACAATTATTATTGACAACAATTCTTCTAGCAGCCTGTAGTATTAGTCACTACCGTGCGCCAGTGCGCCAGTGCGCCAGTGCGCGGGATGAGTAACTCTCCCACGGTTCTTAGACACATCGTAACACTAATCATCCTTGACTTACATTTTGAAAATCGTACCTTTTGTGTGGGACTCAGTTTCCGTGAGAACTGAATACTTTAAATTTCACGCGGCAGCCTGGAAAGATTAATGTGGTGTTCAGAACAAAAGGACATGTTCCATACTCTTGTGGAAAAGTTCCGGTTCACTCTGAAACACATACACATCAATACTAATGAGTACCTGATTTATATCCAAAATATTTAAATGTATTGTAAATGTTATAAAATTGTTATATCTTTGAGAAGTAAGAATAATTAAGTATTGTATATAAATCTAGTTTTTATTAGATAGATGTTTATATCTTTTGAATAAATGTAAATTCACTTAGAATAAAACCGCCTTCTTTCATTCGTTCTGTTGAATGTTTGAATTTGAAGAAATAAACTATAATAACAACTGTTGCAAAGAGAACAAGTTGGATATGTTTGGACACTACTATATTAAATACCTTGTAGAATACAGTTTGTTTGTTGCGGCATTTTGTGTTCATTGTCATTTTACCTGCCGTCGACAAAATGATACTTGCAAACACCTTGGTTTATCGCAACAATACAAATTATACTTACGTTTACGGATATGAATGACTATACTTTTGAAATGTATTTCAAGTTTTTTATCCTACAAAAAGAATCAACTTTCGAGCTAGTATTATCTATCACGCGGTTACTTCTGACTCTCTTTTTGCTTTTTTACTTCACTATTTTCTCAAAATCTTCATCAGCATGCGCAAGAGCACCCGAAACCTCTCTCTTTTTCAGCCAAAAGCAGCCAGAAATGAAGGCTAATTAGTAAAATATTCACAGGATGTTATTATTATCATCAACATCAACGTTCATTAATTCATTCTATAAAATCATTGCTAAATTAAAAGACATCAAATTAATGTTCTTCCGCCAAATTGCCGAATAGTTTGTTTTGTCTCACAGCTACATAAAAATATGGGAAAATATAAGCTCCCACGAGACTGCTCGGAGCGCGGCCATAATCGCACGGTCAACAATTAGTAAACAATATTTATACAATCTAAACCTAAGAAACTGTGTCCTGTATAAAAAGGAATTAGTTAGCGGATGTGTAAATAATGAGGCGTAACAAAATGTATATAAATTGTATATAAGTGTTCTATGATGTTCTATTGTGCCAATTCAACAAACTGTTTTTAATCCCATAAATAAAATATTGTAGAAATATTGAACTTTTGATAAAAAGGAAAAGACAAAATGTATGTATTTTATACATCTCTGCTTCCCATTCGAGAAATAGAGGCGTGATGTTATGTAATTTTGTATACAAAACGCTGTCAAATTGATTAGTGGCTGAACTCGGATATAGAACAATATGCATCCCACGTGTCTTTGGGATTTTATTCTAAAAATAAGATACCTGACTACTTACACCTGAAGTTTTTTAGTACCTACTCTTTGTATTTATCTACACTCATCACCATACCTTTGCCCCTAAGGAAGTAGTACGTAATGGTCATAGATTGATAAAATCACCCTCTAGGAAAGATAGAGCGCTCGAGCGTGGCGACAAATTGATTAAACGAGGGGAAAGGGTGGGAGTCTATTGAAGGCACTTAAATTCTTTGTAACCACCATTTCTTATATCAAAAGTATTGCAACATTTGCAACATTATTGTATTCTACCTTTTGCAGTGCCTTTGGAAGAAAACGTAAACAAAGTTGTAAACCGCGTTTAATACCTTTTTAATTATTAAATTCAAATGAGAAGCCTAAAGGGATCAACATCCTGTAACATTCTTTCATCCTGTGACATTGTAAAGCAGCTTCACTAGTAGTTTTGTCTTTCATTCGGCATCATTCACTCGAAATGAAACGTCTCAACACAAAATGAATCAAAAGTGAAAAATTTATTCATTAGTGAACCGATCCAACGATGTTGGATTTCGGCATTCGACATCTTTCACTCGCCTGCCGAATGATCGAAAAATTAAACGAAATGAGCAGGTGAACTTTCTTTGCTATTTAATTTTGGCGGTGTCGTGTAACCGTGGAATGAAACAAAAATGAACATTCAATTCGTGGAGCGTCTAATATTATCACCTTAAGTTGAATTCAATGGTCCCTAAGAAACCTTAACACAAAAATCAAGTCCCGAATTTGGAACTGTCCATTGTTTCCAGTAGTTCATTCAATGATCCTCACATATGTTAAACATCACCCGCGGCACATGACAACCGCGGTACCTAGCATCGATCCACCTGAAAAGTTATGCTAAGCTGCCAGTTCCCGTACAAGCACGATATGTAGTCATTCCCAGTAGTCATACAATTTGTTTGTTTGCAGCATATCCGATAGTCTTTACAGGCAGTCCGAAAGGGGTACCCTTCTGACTGCCTGTAAAGACTATCATAACCACTATATATAAGATTATTATAGATATTATAACACTACCATAAGTACTGTAAAAGTTATCTGCAAAAGTCAACCTTACATCATGCAGGCTGGCAGAAAAATTATTCTGGTTGCATTCAAACACTTATAAGAATTTAGGATCAACTTCAAGATTGTCAAAGAAGAATTTTTTTTTAAATAAAAAACACTAGGAAGTCGATAGAGTGCCGCTAGCGGCATTCTATCACTATCGGATAAAGAGGCCCAATTTGCGGCATAATAGTGGCGCCTACCTAGAACCGGTTAAAGTGCCGTAATGATTTGCATTGTCACTGTCAATAGAATAATAATAATAATCTTCCCTTCTCCACAAACTAATAGCACACAACGACCAACACTTTACACCTCTTAATTTAAAAGATACTACAAATAAAAAAAACGAAAATGTTATTGATGACAAAACCAAATGTCAAGAGTGGACCCAAAAGTCTCTACACGGGAGACATCGCCAGGATTTAAGCCAATTAAATGTCGACAAAGATGCGTCGAACGCATGGTTAGATCGTGGCGAACTATTCCCGGAGACTGAAGGGTTTATGCTTGCAATACAGGACCAAGTTATAGAGACTAAAAACTACAGAAAATATATTATCAAGAATTTAACAACAGATACTTGTAGAAAATGCAATAGTTCTCCAGAGACAATCCAACATATTACCAGTGCCTGCAAATCAATAGCCCAGACAGACTACAAACACCGACACGATCAAGTAGCCAACGTCATACACCAGAAACTAGCTCATCAATACAAACTTGTAGACACTGTAGTACCATATTATAAATACAAGCCTGAAACGGTATTAGAGAACCCTGCAACAAAACTATACTTCGACCGTGCCATACTCACCGACCGCACAATTCACTTTAATAGACCTGACATCACATTAATTAATAAAATAAACAGAACTGGGTTCCTAATAGACATTGCCGTGCCAAATACACATAACTTACAGACTACAATAGCCGAAAAATTATCCAAATACACCGAACTAAAAGATGAAATAACCAGACTTTGGCATCTTCAAAAAGTCACAATAGTCCCCATAGTGCTATCAGCAACAGGAGTAATACACAAACAGCTTCATCAGTCCCTTAGTTCCCTCAACCTGCCACCTAACATCTATCACCTGCTGCAGAAGGCAGTGATTCTTAACACATGCAGGCTAGTAAGAAAATTTCTTCAGTGTGAGTCGGACAACTTGCACCAATACTCCCACTCAAATATAGTCTCATCTACCATACAGTCTACTTCGGAAAACCAAGCAGCATCTTATATTTCTTCCACACTTCACCCCACTGATGGACACTTGGCTTAGGCCCGTGCCACCAGTTCTATCCGGCTAGGCCGTGGAAAACAAACGCAGAAACAAAAATAATAATAATAATACTTCACTGCATTTTGATTTGTATTTGTTTGACTAGTGATATATTAACATGACTGAATTTACGTCGTTAAGAGATTTAGTATCTTATGAAAATTTCATGCATGTACAAAAGGCAATGTTACTACTGCGAGCAAAGCGAGCTCGGGACTTTGGGCACCCCGACTCAGACAGGTTAGGTTCGAACCCCTTCGTGGTTATTTTTTTACCATTCAGAAATAGGAGCCCCGACAAGCAGGACTCCGTCGACTACGCCGTATGCTTGGAAACAAATTTATATCCACTACGTGATCTTCCCCAACCTTAATACTCCCAATATCCCAACAATCTCGACGCCACGGCAACGCCTTCTCTAGGGCTCATACGTGCTCACAATACATGTAAAATTCTGTCATTCAATCAAATCTAGCTGGATTAAAAACAGATTCCAGCAAACCTAGAGAGGGCTGGTATATCATATATTACAAATACGAAGTATCCCAGCAATGTGGATCGCTGTGACGTATGCCTCGTGTCGAATGCGCGTGGCTATCGAGCGCGGAAGGCGACACCCTGCCTTCCAAGAAGCGCAGCGAGCATCCCACTAGCGACTGTTCGACACACAGCTCACTTACAACTAACAACATACTCTGCATAGATTTATCATTACCGTTTGATACGTTTTATCATCTGCATATCAGCCGCAATGGTCTACTTCTGAACATAGAACTCGGGACCAAGCATACTCACAACGACCGGTACATTCGAAACGTTCATCATCCTATTACAAAACGAATTCCAACTTAAATTCAAGCTTAAACCGTCGAGCCAGTTATTATATTTTAAACTTTATTCTGACAGACATAAAGTTCTAAAAGCAGTTTTTGTATTAAGAAGTTGTTTGTCGGATTAAAGTTCAAAATGCAATAACTCGCTCGAAGGTTTGGGCTTGGATTAAAGTAAAAACTCTTTTTGTAACGGGATTAGTCTTTCCAAAAGAATTTCCTCACCTCAGAACACTTCGGACGTAACGCACGTAATTCTGAGGTTCGAACCTAGGGTAAGACAGCGACACTGGAGCTGTTTATCCAAAAACAACTCCAGTGATGTGTAACGCTAGTCATGTTCACTTCTGTGCTTAAACGAACTGTATAATGTCTCGTTAAAGGATCTATAAATTGTACACTCATAGAAGGATTGCGAGAGGAGGCCCTTGTTCGAATAGTCTTGACCCGACAAAAAGGTCCTTGGTTTGCGTTGCATTAAACTTGAAACCCAAGACTAAACTCTGGCTTCATTATATTCCTCTATTGTATGGTATGTCTTATATTTTAAACTTCCAAGCTTGTTAAATAACCATTTTCGCCTGCCCTTTCTACATCTGTAATGAGGTCATCTTTCAGCCAAACAACCAGACGGAAAAGCCCGAACAGAAAAATCAATATAATAACATGGTGCTAAGTTTTATGTTGCAGATACATTGTTTAGAATAAAACGAACTGGTTTCTTTTCATTGCATTTTACTAAATCCATTCAGTGACGCTTGCCAATAAGATTGCTTAATGTGTCAGATGTGCCAAAGGATTCATGGACATGTTGCCTTTCTGAGGACTTCTCGATGTCAGTTCATAGTGTAGGTCAACGAAATTAACAGCCACATCTTCTAGCTGTACATCAACCACTGTTTCTGACATTCTCGCGTATTGCCGTAATATTTGGCTTGCTGTTCTCTCAAATCTGAAACATGGAGATGCAGTCTATCAGATTGTCTCATCTATATTATGTTACAAACACAAAATACTTTCAAATCGTAACATTTCAAACGATTCTCTTCTTGATTCTCTCCTCGTTTATAAAAAAAAAGATATAAACGTATAAAGCTAAAATCAGAATCTAGTTTCCATGTTTTCAGGTCAAATATGAATACTGAAATAGTATTGGATCTATTTTGTGTCAAAGTCAAGGATTTTATGTTAAAATTCTGGATGCTCCTAGATAATCCTAGAAATCATCAACACGCTCTTGCACCTCGTAAAATTTGTCTAAAACTAGTTGTGAATGTTTCTAATTGTTACTTCTACAAACTTCATTCGCGACCGACGACCTGAGAATGAGACGGGATTGTACCAATTTTGCGTTTATTTTGTATCAAAATAACATTTCTCAATCATGTAAAAACGTTTATAAAACATAATAAACATATCAAGATGCGTGTTATTATCCATTTATAAATATAAAACTAAACTCGACCTATAAAACTATCTCGGTGCGTTCGATACGTACGCGTTGTCCTAATTTCATACAAAATGAGTTCGCGTAGATATGGTACGTGGGTACGCGGTACTGTAAGTTCACGTAGATATGGTACGCGGGTACGCGGTACTGTAAGCGCTCCATTATAATATGATTGCCTAATTTCTTAATGACAACATTACAACAATGCTCCAGTGCGTTAATGTTTCTAACACATGTTACCTTTGGTTTATGTTATTGTTCGTAATTGGGGCTGTTGCGTTTTGATCTGAATGTTCAATTAGACATTGTTACAGTTTTGAATACGAAATTGACGTATGCTTTCTCTAAAATGGTATCGTGTAGTTTTCTGTGCGATGTCTAACTTATGATAAACTTTAATGGATTCATCTAGAGCTAGTCATACTAGAGTATAACTAGCTCTAGATGAATCCATTAGAGTTCTCACTCTAATCTAAAGTATGTTTAGTTCTAGAGTCTAGAGCTAACAATACATGTTGTCTATTGAAAGTCTGTTGATAGATCTTTACTAATAGCTGGAAAATTAAAGCATTTCTTATAAAACTTAAGAATTTTCCCACATTTTTTCATTCAAAACTGAACCAAATGGATATCAGAGAAGCCGTCTAGTTAAAGTAAAACATAACTACATAGTAGAACACTTCTGTTATCACATTTAAATTGTTAAATCTGATAAGTCTTCAGATAATATCTTCATAAATATTCAATAAGTTAGATAGAGTAATTTACAGAATTTAGATAGTTTATATCCAACAATTTTAGACGAATTATCAAACAAATCCATTAATCACTATTAAATTAGACTATGATAACTTAACAGTTTTAAAGTCCTTTAGTTGTGATTATTTTGAATATAATTTCTGTTAAATTTTAAATCCAGTGCGGCGGCGGTTGGAAATTCGTAGCGTCGTCGTAGCACGATTTTTTTTGTCATTACATTTTCAGCAAACTTTTTGATATTACTTTACACTGGAAGAATATAATTTATAGAACAGAGAATAGTGATTTTAATCAAGCATATAGTAATATATACGGCAGTGCTTGTGGCGGTGGCGCGTGGCGGTAGGGCGCGCGTAGGCCGCGCGGCGTCGCCACACGCACGTATTTTTAACCCGTGGGGCCGGCGCGCTCAAGCTCACCTTTCGATCTATTCCTGGCTGTCTTATTTTTAAACTTTTGTCTATATTACTTTCCTTCCGTCTGCTTATTAGTGGATGATTGAGATGCGTCGCAGGGGGCGCTCTTCTCAAAATATATCGCGATGATATTTCCGGTGTGGCGGTCCCCGCGACCACGTGGCGGCCGTGCCGTTGCCCGCTTTTGTCATTATAATATTTATAAATCAGGGGTGATTCCTCCCTACTATCAAAATAGAACGTTCCTTTAAACTTATCTCCGTGCCATGTGTGGTGACTTATCGAGAGGAAAGTATTTGTGTAAGATTATGGTTGGTTTTCTATAACCGTAAATGGATTAAAGCTCGCTAAATATACTTTCAACGTGATTAAGATTTAGTGAGTAAATGTTCTAAATAGAGTAGATAAAGAGTTATAAATGTCTTCGGTATCGCTGTGTTTTCTATTTAGACACAGATAATATAACACTGTTTAGTGCAGCTTAACAGTAGATATGTCGCAGTAAGATGGTTGAAGCCGTGATATAGTTATATCCCTTACCGTAATATAGTTATATCCCTTACCGTAATATAGTTATATTCCTTACCGTAATATAGTTATATCCCTTACCATAATATAGTTATATCCCTTACCGTAATATAGTTATATGAAAGCGGTTCATAACTGGTAGAGTGCCCAAATGTTGTTACTGCGACCAATTTCGACGTAGGTCGCCGGCGGCTGCTGCGTCACCGCTCGCTTTGCTCGCACAGCTCGCGCGTAGTCGGTCACAGTTCTAACCTAACCTATTTGGCCGGAGTGCCCTAATAGTTATATTACTAAATCGTGCTCGTATTATAGTTACATTCCTATTAAGACGGTTATGAACCACTTTCATATAACTATATTACGGTATATAGCTATATGCCTAGATATCTCTAGGGATATAGCTATTACTATATGGTGGTTATGGATAGTTGAAGCTATAACATGGCTTCAAGCATCTTACTGCGACAGATACATACTGCGTTTCTTTGTAATACGCAACCAATCTGTTTTAATTGCTACTTCATTAACCAAAGGTGCGTTTTCTAAACTGACCAAATACGGTTGTATGATTGTAAGTTCATTATCTAACACCATATTTGTTTATCAAACCGATCTTAAATAGTCTTAAATGCGTCGATATGACGTCTCTTGTTTACGTTGTGTGACGCTTTCACTTAAAGCGGTTAAATAACTTTAGTGTCGGAGAAAAACAATCCGTTGTAAACAACTTAGTCCCTACGAGTAACTAATGATGCAACGACGCAGCAGTGTCGGTCTGTTTGTGTTCGCTTCAAGATTGTCTTCTGCAATTCGAGAAGGTCGTTTATGTACAAAGTAAAGGCGCACGTAAGACGGCGCCGCAGACAAAAGCTAGCTTAAAATGTGTTTCTTTAACGAGTAATAGTAATTTGTCTTTGAAAGGTACTAAACTATTAAAAACATCTATTAACTTTAAGCTTTAACGTGCAATTTCTTTAAGTTATTCTTATTACCCTAGACACAATGTTCTGCAGACTTGTGCATGTACTGTCGCATAGTCTGACACGACCGCGCTCAGACAGACCTTTTGATTTAAGTACTTAGGTTGCTCTAATTGTGAACCACCTAATACACCTTTTTATAATACAATCCGCTTGCTTATCTTCGACCTGGGCCTACACATGGTCCTGGACCAAGCTGTTCTAATACTAAGGATACGTTCACAAGAATATTCATGGGCATATAAGTATAGCTAATAATTTGAAGATAGACAGTCGTTCCATGTAAAATTCTGGTATTCAGCTGCATCCGGTTAATCTGGAAGCCAACCCCAACATAGTTGTGAAAACGCTATGCTGATGGTGATTAGAAGTTAAAAACCTTGCTTTTGAATGCAGTTTGTATTGCATCTACCTCTTGTCCAATCTACTAGATGTCGCAGTGGAAGTGCCCTTCACCGAAAACTGTTATACAAGATCCAGATCTGAACAAACATTTTCATTTTTGTCAACGTGACCAGCAATTCTATAACCTATAGCATCAAAGGCCCAAGGCATATGTTATTTGACGAAGCTAGCATAAGATATTCAGTACTATAACATACGGATAGTGGCATTTGACGAAGCTAGCATAAGATCTTCAGTACTATAACATACGGATGGTGGCATTTGACGAAGCTAGCATAAGATATTCAGTACTATAACATACGGATGGTGGCATTTGACGAAGCTAGCATAAGATCTTCAGTACTATAACATACGGATAGTGGCATTTGACGAAGCTAGCATAAGATCTTCAGTACTATAACAAAGGGATAGTGGCATTTGACGAAGCTAGCATAAGATCTTCAGTACTATAACATACGGATAGTGGCATTTGACGAAGCTAGCATAAGATCTTCAGTACTATAACATACGGATAGTGGCATTTGACGAAGCTAGCATAAGATCTTCAGTACTATAACATACGGATGGTGGCATTTCTTCAAATAGCATCCACTTACGCCATCATTCCAATTCTCGGCTACAGGATTGTCATTTCTTAAACGTTTCCAAATCTGATGACTTACTTTCTCATTTAAAGACAATACACAAGCTAGCACTAATGAAACGCCATAAGGCAGAAGTGCTAGGATTTTGAGCCAGCTACATCCAATCATATTCTCTGTAATTTTGCTAGAAAATGCTTGTCGGAATGTTACGAATATAAAGACTTAAGACTTCCTAATAATACCAGCCTGTTACTGTCCCACTGCAGGGCAAAGGCCTCTTCTCACACAGAGAAGGCACGAGCATTGATCACCACGCTTGCTCAAGACGGGTTGGTGATTTCAGACTTATATTAACTACAAGTCCAGGTTTCCTCACGGTGTTTTCCTTCACCGATGTCAGTAATGTCCAAGATAAACTCAGAAAGTACATATGAATTGAAAAAGTCACATTGGTACTTGCCCGGATTTGAACCCACAACCTCGTGCATGAGAGGCGAGGCCTTAACCACTGGGCCATCACGACAATACTTCCTAAGACTTCCTAGTTCATTCCTAATTGAATGAGGATCTCCTAATTAAGGTATCTCTCATACATTTGGCCCGTTTCGGGACTCATTAAGTCGTTCCAGTTCTACTAAAATTCTCTCAATGACTCAATGGTGGATTTCCAGTTTCCTCTCTCATAATTACAATGTGATAATGTAATCAGGAAACAAATAGACGTTTCCTGCGTGCTGGGCGCCACATGTGGAGCCGTTCGTGGCACCCTATCAAGTGACGTACACACGCACATCTGGTGGACTCGGAACTTAGTCTACATCTGTCACTACCCAATATCTAGCACCCATATAACGACACCACCAACTCGCTTCTCCTCACACTTTAAGGAACACATTTGGCCCACAAACTTCATTACATTTTTTGCCTCATCAAAATAGAAAACGTAGGTTGTTATGAATGAACGGCCCTTAGACGTGTCCTTGTGACTTATGAATGATTATTATGTGAATGAATTTGTTCGGGTCCGTCCGGATCTCTCTCATGTCCCAACTTCCAGACACGCTCACACACAACTTTTCAATAATACTTTTTGGTTCATTTTATTACCGATAAAAGTGTACCATCAATTCTTTAGTGACATTTTTATTGAAATGTTAAAGACTCGCCTGGCTTTCTAGTTTGTACAATGTAAAATTGTTTATAAATAGAAGTACGAAGTAAGCATCGTAAAGATGTTTCCTTAATGGGCGCTTAAAGTGCTTTACGCAGGTATCGAGACCGCGGCAAATGTGCGCGCGACGTGTTTCCTAAAACGAAGTATGCAGGCGGCTAAGTACCCGGCTTAATGGGTATCAATGTCATCATTGCAGGCCGACCAGGCCCTTAATGGGTTCACAAAACTTTATTATCAGTTTTCAGAATAAAAAAAACAATAACATAATAGGCATCCGTTTCCGTTCGGGGCGCACAAGTTTGAACTCATTTCGATATCGATTGCCGACAATCGATTACGTCCCCGTAGGTCTCAGACGTGACTCATAGCTAGTGCGTCGAGCAAGGTTCACAGTCACCAAGTGTCGTGGGCGAGGTACAGATAGTAAAACGATATTAGGTAAAGGAGGTCCGGGTGCGTGCAGCAGGTACTGCAGATAGAATGCGCTGAGTCCGTTCGACTGGTTTCTAACTCAATGTCGTGTGGAATGCAGGTGGCGGGCGCGGGGGGCGCGGAGCGGGACGGCGCGGGCGCATCGGACGGTGTTGTCGCAAGTGGCCGCCGCACTTGTCGGCGCGTTTGACTGCCGGAGATATTCGGCGCGGTAACGGGCCGCGGCCTTCCTGGAATTGGTTACCTGTCGCATTCCTCCGGCGGTCGTCGCAGTCGCAGCGCTCTCCGCTCGCTGCCTGCGCCCGCGCCACCCGCCGCCGCCCGCGCCCGCCGCTGCATAGCGATGCAACTTCTAATCATGCTCTCGTTCCAGAAACACGTTCGACTTTGTCACACGTCCTTTGCGATAACATAGAGCAACTTTGTGGAATTCGCATTGCGTTCTATTTATAGAGAATTTTATGTTTTCCTTTAAGTTCCAAGCTCGTAAGAACTTTACTATTCAATATAGTAGAGTAAGCTGTTCTTGCTGAACTGAAAGATCATCTGTAAAAATCAGAAATAAATCTGGCAACTGCATTAGAATTGAAAAATTGCAAGAGAATTGAATCTCATAAAATAAATTGAACGCTTTCAGAGATACAAAACTATCTCTCTACTGAAAATTTACAAGACATTGTGCAATTTTGTACATATTTATAGAAAGTTGTGCAATAATGTTATGTTCTCTCTCATGTATTTTTGAGATATGATAAATAACTAACACTGTTATTTTCAAAATTTTACACCTCTGAAGAAACTGACAAGAATTCATTAAAATCGTTACGATTTCATTTAGAAAACCATTCGTTAAAAATTATTCTCCAGATTTCTCTATTTCAATTCTATTAAACCGTTAATGAAACGTGCAAATATAAAATTTGGACTAGTTGATACCCAAAAATATCAACATTAAGTAACTTGTAGTTCCTATTTCGAATAATTCCGAGTGTCAAATGAATCTTAACAAAATCAAAAGCCAGCAGTTTTGTAAACCTACAATTATTTTAAAAATCTACCTTTCAAGTACAGATACTCTTGACTACTTTATCTAACCGGTAACCGGCGCGGCGGCGTGCCATTTATACCGATACCAGCTCTGTTCAAATACTGACAGTTACGTCACGGGTTGTAAATAATACTTAGATGATCGTGATCAGAGAGAATTCATGATCGCAGTACGCATTTATGCGCATTTTTTAACTTTACGATTCATAAATTGATAACCTCGTCGGTGGCAGTTGGTGGGCCTCACGCACACTCGCGCGTCACTACGCTCTAATAGATCTCACTCACACTGCCTAACTCACTGGTATATCATCATCATATCATATCATCATCCATATTTTCTTCAATTGCAATTCATACACAACCTTGTATGTGCGTTTTCGCCGCGACCAGAACATTCCACGCAATGTAACATTTATTCTTGAGGCCTCTGCGCGATCTTCGCAAAATGGCAGAAACATACCTACGGGGCGCATGTGCACATGTGTGCGTGTAACTACTCGTATATGTGTATTTTATATATGTACAACCATTGGTTCACGCAGCCGCGTGTGCGTAAGGAGGCCGAACTTTCCGAGAAAAGTTTTCAGTGTCTGTCGCTGTAGCTTGCTGAAACTATGCCAGCTAGGTTTCCCCTGTCAAACAAGATGGGTGGAGATAAAAAAATAAGACTTGTTATTAATGAGAAATAATATGATTATTAATTAATATTGGGTTTTATAAATGTGTGGTGTGCGTTAGGAGGCGTGTCGGCGTGTAACGGCACCCTCGCGGCCCCAAGTAGGTAGCCGGCGCACGCGCACACTGCCGACCGATTAGGGAAATTGACTACGCACCTACTCCCAATCTATTGTTTTAATTGGAACCACCACGCAAATGCAAAGAGTTTTGTTTTAATGAGTTACCAATCTCATTTTCCGCACACATTGTGTGTACCTAAACTACCATTCAACGTACCAGGAAACAAAAAATATTATTTAAGGTCACTCGGAACATTCATTTGTGAGTTTTATTCCATTGATTCGTCGTTACAATTGTAACTGCTGTTGAATTAGAAATTATATACGATTTCAAATTAACAATAAAAATTTGATTACCTACCCATATTTATTCTTGAATTTAAGTAATTATATATCTATCTTAGTACATATTTTGATATCTAACAAGCAATTAACATTCTTTGATATAATACCTATTTTAGTTTGAATTAATGCCTTTTAAATACCCAGAAAATCTATTTCAAATGCATTTCCCACTTAAATGTGAAACATCAAGAGTATACTTACCTTCAATTAATCATAATTTACTACATCATTACCTGTTAAAAAAAAGATTTTTCAATTTTATTTTTCTTTTGTCTTGACATATTAAGTGTATATTTTACTGTAAATCACAACTTTCAACGTGACCATCTTGAAAATTACTCATAAATCAATCCCCTTTTTGAGTTTCCAAAGCCCAATATTAATTTCAAGAAAATCTGGTGCCTCGAAATTAATGAATATGGTCATTTGATGACTATTTATTGAACATTCGAAAGTTCCTATTCAAAAATGTTTAATAAATCTCTATTTCACACATGAAAAAATCAATAAATCTACTTCAAACCCTGAAAATGTTGCTCCTTATTTTCCAAGAACATAAAAACATGATGAATTTAAGTTTGACAAATTAAACATGATCGTTCTACAGAGTTTATTGTTCGCATCCGACTTCACACCGTAGCTGTGTAGCCGCGTAGCACGCAACGTAACGTGTAGCACTGGTACTACGCATAACTCGTAGCACACAAAGCGCGTAACGCGTAGCACGGAATGTAACATATCGCACATGCGCTACATTGTGTGTACACAAAGGTCACTAAATCTTAATGATATTAAAGATTGAGTACAGTCAAGTTTAGCTCAATTCAATCGATAGTTATTCTACCGTTCAAAGAGTAGCAACGACCACCCACATTACCGACAACTGCGTATGCAAGATGCAAGTGCCACGTGAAGTGAACGTTGAAATATTTAAATCTGGTCGCATTTTCATAATACCAAATCCTGTATCGAAAACCCTATACAAAACTGTGGTAAAATAGATTATCAGTATTAGGCACTTACTAGTACATAAGCGATGGGTAATAGTAGGCGGATCATTAGCGATTATATACCTAGGCATTGTTGTAAACGACACCTTATTTACCAGCTATCTTTGTTTTTTTATCAAATACATAGAGATATCGCGAAAATTTGCCAGCCTGAGCGATTTACATCTTTGCATAGATAACAAACGATATCAATGTGCGACCAATCAATAGTTATTGTTCATCATTGTATTACTCACTTTTAATCTAATCTTAACTGTTTATATATTTCGTTATATACTGTATTATCTAAGCGTAGGATTTAGATACATAAAAAATATGCCTAAAAATTTTATTTGTGGTAAAGCCTGTACAGAAAAATATTGATGATGTAATCTGCGTTAAATTCTGTTCCGTAGAAAATTGCAATATCTTAGTAACCATCGTACCAACCACATGATACAATAACTTTGAATACACCAAAACGATCCCTGAAAAGATTTCTAAATGTATGTCTAAACTATAACAAATGTTAGTTTATTAGATACCAGCTGCGCCCCACGGTTTCACCCGCGTAAGCGCTCCCTCCCGTGGGGATATCGGGATAAAAAGTACCCTTTGTCCTAAGACAGGTCATGGTCTACCCGTGTGCCAAATTTCATCCAAATTCGTTCAATCGGTTTAGCTCGAAAGCGTCACAAATAAATAAACTCACTTTCGCATTTATGATATTAGTTAGGATAAATCCAAACTTACTACATGGAAACACAGCGAGGAACTCTGTTTAGAAAATGTAGACACTAGCTTTTAGTCTTTTCCGTGACAGTTAGTCTACCACATTTCATAATTAGGTATCATCTTCCCACACTGTCCCACTGTCCTCTGCTCCCCCCTGTAAGCCGTAACTCTATCACTCCCTCGTTTTTCTTTAATATCATCCCTCACGCAATCCATTACTCTCTTCCACATATCTACTAGTGAAAAAGTGCCCTTTATTGTCTAGGGAATTAACAGTTACCTATTCATTAGTTCCAATATCTTCAGTTCCTTCCATTTATGTCTTTCTGGCGTCATATACGTGTTCACATCCTTCCTTGCAAAATTACCTTCCACACATATCGCATCCTTTCCATCTATCCATCGAAAATTATCGCGTTAAATGCTTCTCAGTCCTCAATCTTTTGGATTTCTTATCAACTTCTAGAATTCTAGAGAATACTAACCCGTTACAATAGAACAAGGCCCTACGGGCCATACATGTCTGATGTTGACTGAAATTGGAAAATAAAAATATACATAATTTTAAAACACACTTGCAAAGAGTTGATCGCCACGGGTATCTAGCTACGCATGTTAGATGATAGGTAATAAGGGCTGGTATCCGCAACTCCACATCAACGCGCGTATTTTGCGTACGGGTGAGAAAATCGGTTATTAGATCCACCCCAGCTCCTCAAAGAAGGCCAACCACGCCTTGGAGTTACTGACAATCTCACGCAGGGTACCTGGGTTACCGAAGTACTTTGCCCTGTACGTGGTGACCACCGGGCAGTCTAACAACACATGAGCTGCTGTCTCGTCATCCTCCATGCAGGCCCTGCACAGCGGACTGTCTGTGACTTCTATGACAAAGAGGTGTTTATTAAATGACCCATGGCCAGTTATAGCTGCTGTTACAGTACGCAGCCATTGTTTAGTTAGTCGGAGAACCTGTTTCGTGAGACGGTCATCGATTGAAGGGAGTACCTCCTTAGCACTCACCTTGGTCCAACCATAGTTTGTGATGTTGGTCCCTTGTTCGTTTCCGTACTAGAGTGCGTAGGTAACCGAAGGGGAGTGGCGCGATGGGTTCGGGCTCCACTGGTGCCATGCTCGACCCCCTTCTTGCAAGTAGTGATACGCATTCTAACTGACCGCCCATTTCACCAATAAAACTGAACGCGATCAGCACATCTAAACCACGTTCAAGAGCTGTCAGTGTCATCATTGTTGTGAAATATTGACACTCGTCGAGGGAATGCGTTCCTGATACCTGTCAGGAGGACAATGTCTAGTAGTAATAAGGATCAAATTCGCAAAGCATTCGTTTTAACTGACAGGTGTCAAGAACGCATTCTCTCGACGGCCCGACTGTAAAGCTAAAATCAGCTCCTAGGGTGGTGCAATTAAAACTTGAGCTTATCGATACATTTTTCTTTAGGGTCATGGATCATTGGCTCAAGTGGCACCTGAATATGAAGTATGTCTGATTCACAAACTAAAAGTAAGCACTGTGTCGTTAGCTTGTAGTAGCAGAAAATATTCTGGTATTAATAAAATACTTATTTAATAGTATTTTATTCTAAAATAAATAGATATTACTAGGTATTAAATAAGTACATATAACACTAATCGGTATGGTTTATAAAATGCTACAAAATATTTTTTATAAATTGCACAGGGTGTTCTGAAAACATTTGGTAGGTATATACTTAACAATTACATTTATTATTCAAATAAGCTATTTTTTTATCTGCAAACGTTGCAAAAAAACCGTAACGGTATGTCTATGTACTTAAATAATAGTCCTAATTAGAAATAAAAATGTAATGAATACAACAAGGAAAACATGATAGTTCGGTATTGTTAGCAACGTAGTAAATATAATGCTTCGCACGGCCTCTCCGCGTCAGCATTCGCTCATGCTATAGGTATTTAGCTGCCTACTCGGAACTACTTGGAAGTGCCTTCCACGTGCAACACCTACCTACCTACCTACTTACTCGACGGTATCATTTTCCTCTACTTTCATCGGGTAAGTGACAATATATTTTTCCTTTGTCACCAAACTATGCATTTTGTTATCGGCTGTACCCGAACCCACCTTCAAAGAAATCCCAACTTTATCATCACGCTATAAGGTACATTTTAATTATTAGTATGAGAAATATTTGGCAGCAGAAGTATAAAGCATCGTTATCGTCGCATGTGGTACACGTGTGTCTAAACTCTATTTCCGCCCCTCGCTTCCCTTGGGTAAGCCAAGGACAGCAATAAAAGTCTTACTTAATTACTGACGTTATAATTAACGAAGAGTTCCTATTTGCTTAAGTTGATCGGTGATCGAATTTAAACCTTATTGAGGAAACAAAAAGGTTATTTTTCTAATTCTTCTGTTCGTTCCAAATTAATAAAAAGTTTCGACATTTTTGGAGTAAACTTTTGGAAACAAGGAGCTACACTAGGCATTAATAATGTCTATTAAGTTAAAAAACCATGTTTAATTAGCTAAAAGGGACCTTTGTTCGTTTAACAGACCTTTGGCGCGTACAGTCACATAGAAAAGTGTTAACAAGCAACCCTATTTCAATATAGAATTAAGATGTGGGGAGGTCTTTATTATATTAAATTAATTAAAGTGTAATAATACAGGTCGACATAAAAGAGTCTGACGTGGTGACATTTGAAACGAATACTTTACTTAATACAGACCTATGAATCTATGATGATGGCACTACTTTGCCGACAAGTGCTAGTAGATTTTGATTTGAGTCACCTACAAGCAGCGTTTTTGCTGCACATTTATTTTAACAAATTATTTACCATTCGAAGTGACCTAGGTGCGATAGTGGCGCCATCATTATATCCAAACTCTTTTTTGCCAAGCTGTAAGTGTTAAGTAAATAAATGAAAAATAAAATGTTTATTTCAATAACTTAAAATACGTTTACATTAGGTATTTAGGGGAATTTCCATTTAAGTAAGAAATATACTTGTGTAAGTAACATTCACACACTTGTGTAAGTACTTGTGTAAGTAACATCTTTAATTTTTTTTTATTTACACCATGCTTATTCCTAACTAGATAGGTAGGTACCTAATAAAAAAGGCTTGGTTTGATCTAAACAGGTGGCTTAGGTCTACGGGTGGGCTTTGCCAGGTCCACATTCCTATTAATAGGTACCTATAAAAACTAGCTAATTAATTATTCATTCAAAAACTTATTTACTAAAAGACTAACAGTTACTGCAGCTTCAAAAATTTGAAATACCGCTTATTACGTTATTAATAGCGAAATAAAATTCCATCTGATATTAAAATATGATACGATAGTGATCTGATGGCAATAAAATAAGCTAAATTATTAATATAATTAAAAACAGAAACACGCATGACTCGCATTATTGGCGGCAGAGCATTTCTATACGACACGTGTAAAGGTGCAACGTGTACTCTATAACCCGTAGGTAGTGCAAGCGCGTGCGCACAATACCACAATACTCATCGAAGGCTAATTTCTTCATCAAATATAAAAAAAAACTCCACCTGGCCTGTTTAATACTCTATTTAATTTATTATTCTGTAAAATAAAATGCCGTCAAAATTCCACTCGGCACCTGCACATTATAAATTAAAAAATAACAATTGCCCAGGCGCTGGCTCCCGTTCCGGGGTCAACGCACTCCACCCCTTCCTACTCCCCACTGTATGATAATTAATTTTATCCACATCGTATAAATAGGCACTTGTACTGCATGTAGGTAATCTGCATCCACGTCTGTTCATTTCTTGGTAAGCGGCTAATCTATAGCGCCAAGTTGCGATGAGTTGCCAAGCATGTTAATTTTATGTAATTATCTTGTAAGAATGTGCGCGAATGTACTTAATTTTTCTATGCGATTATAATTATTGTCAGAAGCACAGATCAAAGGACAACTGGCTGTCTGTCTAATTATTCTGCGATAGGTATTCTTCTTTTGATATGGTAACCGGTAAGGCCGTATTCTAAGAATGGTAAATAACAATTTGTAATTCAACAGCAAACATAAACACATTTTCTAATGTGAAGTGTTCTCAAAACAAACCGTTCAAGCTTTTCTAATGAATTCCTGACTTATCTGTGTTGGCTTTCTCCAATATTCTTGCAACTCAAGTTTTAAATCCTAGAGCTGAGTGCGAATAGACTAGCGATATCATATTGCGAATGTTATTGATAGAATTGGAAACTTTTACGAACCTAACCCTTTTTTTATTAAAACACATTACCGCAGTTTAGTTGTTTTATAAAGATCTTCACATTTTACTAATACACATAGGAATAAAAAGAGATTGGGAAATTGCATAATTTGAACCGACAAAATAATTAATTTTAAATATTTTTTCATTCAACAATAGGTAAGTATGTAAAAATTTATGGAAGTGAAATGGTTCGAACATTCTATGCAATAATATTTTATTTCAACGACTTATAATTTTCGCCATACAAAAAACAGGATCTCTAGATCTTTCAAATTTTTTTCATTACTCAGAAAAAGTACCTTTCAAAAAATTCCTTGTATAGATTGTGGTGTTGTATGGTGCGCTAGCGCAGCCGGTGGCGCAGGCGTCACGAAGGCGGTGTGTGTTCGCGCCTCTAGGATTAGTTCCCGGCATTCCGGGAATCTCACCCACACCGACGACCGCTGATAACATTCCTTGGCCCATCGGTAAGTATTACACGGGCTCGAAAACAAAACTCTTTCACACTTATTTATTATGTTTTACATTACTTTTTGGTGCATTTGTTTAACATTTCTTCAAATGAATTGATTCGATTTAGTGTGGGTTCTCTGTGTCTCTACCTTAGGTAAGACACTCATATGTGTAAAATATGAATGTAAAGCTCCAATAAGTCCTGCCTATAAAACATCTAATAATATCATGCAGTAACAAATACCTACGCTTTTTGCAGAAAAGATACCTAATTTGAAAGAGATTGGTCTCTCTAAAATTACCTTTTTGCAATACGGTCTTTTGATGGAGTATGGTGGCAAAAGCCCCCAAGTATTCATGAAACCAAAGTTACTGAAATTATACTGTTAATAAGACTTTTCGCCTTTTCTTTAATAGACCAAGTTAGTAGGAAAAAAATGTTTCCTTGGCTTAACTTTATTTCAAACGTAATTTTAGGGCAGCTATTGTTGGCTCATTGGTAGGTTTAGTTATTATTGAAATTAAAACCTGACAGAATAATATGGTTTTTTTTTTTCTTTTAAATTTATTCTTAGTCTGAGGATTTTGGCCGAAATGACACAACTTTTTTAGAGGAATGCTTTTACGTAGATCAGATATTTTAAAGCACCTTATACTTAATTGGGTTATTAATTTTAAGTCCCTTACAATATTCTACAATATGAAATAGGCGAAGTTAAAATAAATAAATCACCCGATCAAGATCCGTGGACGAAAAATGGTGCATTTGAGGTTTTTAAACGTTTTTTCCGAAAGTCGCTAATTATTTTATCATTATATTTTACTACTTATTTAAAAATAATATACATCCGCCTATAAATAAAATATTCGGGAACGAAATCAAAACGAAAACCAATTGAAAATACCCTGAACATGGAAAAACGTGCGTTTTTTGCCGATGCGTTACGTTTCGGGCGCAGATCCGCTGCGCTCAGGACACGCGCACAATGAATTACACTTTTATGCTCTCTACTTCAACTACATCATATGCACTATCTATTAATGTATATTTTGTGCTAATATTATACATCAATAATTTTTAAATATCAGCCTACGTAGAGCCATTCTGTCAGTACGCCGCCATACACATTCCCGATTGCTTTAATTTATTATATTTCGCGTTCCTGTAGCGAAATCTAACTTTTCATGCACTAAATGCAAACATTGAATTTTATACTTTAATTTTAATTTATTTTTGTAAATCTCATTACGATGAAAGTCGCGGGTACGACGTCAAACCCACCGTGAGGTCGGAAAATTTTCACCAATTTTCCTCGTAATACGCGCTAATATTTTACAGCTTTTATTTCACAAAAGTGATGTATAGACTTGCGCCTACACGTTGGTGGCAAAAGGTTTGGGGTGAGAAAGTTTTTTTTTAGCACTTATGTGCGAGTGCGAGGGCGCAGTGAAGCCGCCGCCCCGCGCCCGCTCGCCGCCGCCTGGGCGGGCCCCCGCGCCTGCGCCTGCACGCTAATACCAATGGACTCACTTCAAATTTTATTTTGCACAAGGATCCTCCAGGATCTTCTTCAACAAAATAATTTATAAAAACCTAAATATTTTTTCTTTGGGTCAAAATAGAACACTCTGTATAGATGTAGAGTTCATAAGGGAACATTTCGTTCCCCCCTATTATGTTCTCAATCTATTTCTACTCATTCGAAAGCGCGTTTCGGCAGCTTTCCGAATATGTAAAGCAATTGTGGAAAAAAGTTCAGGAAAAATGCTGAAAATTTGTTGAAGTCCGCAGGGCGTCGGTCAGAGTGCGAAAATTTGTGATTTTTTTCTATGTGTTCCGAAGGTGTGGAGTCGTAAAGGGTGGTGGTGGTGAGGGCGGGTGGCGTGCGCGGGGGCACCCGAACCCTAAACGTGCACAAAATGAATTCGTTTTTCGTAAGAAAACTAGGTTTATGGCATAGCGGGTGTGCGGTGGTGTGCGTGTGAGAGGCGCGGCGATTGGCGGCGCGCGGCTGTGTGTGTGCGCGCCCCCGCTCGGCCTCTCACCATACCTACCGCGCGGCGCGGGCGCCACCACACGCGCACGTCACACGGACACACACACACACACATGCGCGCACGCACGCCGCGCAATACAACCTGCGCCCGATATTTATGTCATTTAATTAATTTAAATTTTATAAAATAATTTTGCTTCAATTTTAAAATCTGATGACGTCTTTTTTTTTTCAAAAATATATTTTTTACTTAATTTATATGATTTGTTTTACCTAGGAATTCAAAAGAAAAATCTAATAGGTACCTACTTTGGAATAATTTTTGTTTATGATCAATTGATCAATAATGATTATTTTCGTATAGGACGATGGTAAAATGAACGATGACGACGGTGGTAGTAGGAGAAAATAGTCATGTTTTTTTATGCAATATGAATATTTTTGCAATCTTAGCTATATTTTAAAGATTTAATTGATTTTAATATTTGGATTAAAACAGAGAAACCAAGGCCGTTTTATTAAATTGATCCTTATAACAATAAGTTATTTCAAAAGTCCCCAAGATGCTTCATTGGTTTTAACCTCATTCTCTTTTACTATAGGTAGGTATACACATAGGTAGATAGATAATAAAAATTAATATTTGGAAGTTAGGTAGACACTAGAATAGAGAGTTGAGTCGATTAAGTAGGTAGTTTAGTTTTTTTTATTCAACATAATTTTGGTTCAGTGATAATTTTATTAAGATTATTTTACCAACACAAGGATGCATCATTATTAGGTAATTTTCATTATTGTTACATGCCCAGAACAGGAGACAATAAAACATCACATGCAGGTACCTATTAGAGATATACATTGAAATAAATAATGCATTAAGACTAACAGCTGTGATAGGTACACCCTGTGTATCCCCCCTTTCCATTTTATAATCGGCCCTCACTTGAACCTTTCAATAGGTTCACAGCCCCCCCAGTGACCTTCAGTTTAATTACTCGACTTGCTTGGAATGTTGAACTACATAATCTCCACACTAGGAGCTACAGCTGGGACGTACTGCCCATTCCCCCTTCTCAGTAGTTACTCCTACATAGCTCCATAGTTGCTTGCTCTGTACAACCGTTAATAATTTGGTGACATGGCCATAGGGGTGATCTGGACGAATTTGGTCACATGTTGCGTAATAGGGGTCGTGCCGATTCTGTAAAGTCGAATCAGTGCAAAGGCCATTGATACATTTTGTATTCGAAGTCAGACCCCGTCGTACTTAACTCAGACTGCTGTCTGACTTATATTTCCAGCTTGTCAATAGTGTGATGGACAGAATCACAGAAACAGACCAAAACTAACTCTATGCCCACCGTCTTTCTGATCATCCCCTAATAGGTAAACACCGTTATCTATTGGGCTTGCAAACCCTTACTAGCTCCAGCTGATCCTCCTAGTTACTAAGACCTCCTATTTAATCGCTGTCCTAACCTACTGGCACTTGCTAGGAACTTGACAAGCTAAAGTTAACAACACGTCTTTCTTTTCGGGAAATGCTAAATCGTAAAGATGCGCTTCATGATTAAGAAATGTTCTTGATTGGTAGGGAAAACTGATTTTCTCGGTATTCATCCAGAACATTTAGCTTTTCTATAATCATTCTAGGTTATGCATGCAGTGGCGGACTAAGCCTAAGGGGGTCCGGGGCGGCAAACAAAATTTGGGCCCCCCGCCCTGGTAAATAAGTAGAAAACTTTGAGAACTAGAAAAACTTTAATTATAAGAGCGAGCGGAGCGAGCTCGAAGGTTTAGCACACTACCTTGAAAAGGTTAGTTTTTCTTTTGACCATTCATACAGAAATATGAGATAATTTGTCGACTTATACGGAAATGTTGGAGCATTAAACGAATACAGGATGCTTGAGCGAGCGAAGCGAGCTTGAAAATGTTTGCACTGTGGATAGGTTAAATTGTCGTTTGAACATTTATATTGAAATAAGAATGACTTTTGCGAGCTATACAAATATATTAATAGTTTGAGAAAGTAGGATGCAAGAGCGAGCGAAGTGAGCTCAAAAATTTTAGCACCCCACCCCGGATAGGTAGTTAGTATTATATTTTTTATTTTATTTTTTTGTTTCTACATTTATATTTAGCATACGTAGGGGGCCCCTAACAGACACTGCCTTTTACTTAATGCAGATATTTTGGCCCTGTTTGGATTTGATTAAAAAGTATTTCTAAAGATTTGGGGGGCCTTCCAGCACCTGGGGCGCGGGGCGGACCGCACCTGCCGCCACCCCTTTAGTCCGCCAGAGTACGCATGTAATGCTTCAACTTACTTGTTACCGTCTTCATTTATCTTTGTATCACCCTTTCTTAGGTTTAATGCAATAATTCTGGATGTGAAGAACGCTTTAATGTACGAGTATTAACGTTGGAATGTCTTTATAAGGCTTGACTGAAGAAGGTTCTCTTTTATCTTTGCTCTATGCGCCTATACATGCATGTCGTAGTCTCCCAAAAAAAGTCGCTGGTTTCAGCATTGAATCTTGATCGGCACAGCATGTCTTCTGTAGGTACTTACTGTTCCTAAAATGCTGTACTGGCTTTCTTCGAATAGTAGATTCAATTGAGTTGTAAATAATAGCCATGTTGAATTCAGGCAACGGGAAGTGCAAGTTTGGAATGTGAACAAAACAAATTGAACATCGCTGCATGCTGAAGTTGCTGACACACCTGTCTCTACCCCAAATAAATTTATCATCAATCTGCAGAGTTAGACTACAGAATAGGTTGCTTTGTTTGAATTTGTAATGACATAGGGACCACCACTTTCCCCAAAAGTTCCTTCAGAAGTATTTAAAGGTTGTTGTTACAAATTGCAGTAATTTTTTATCGAAGCGCCAATCGTAGCGACAAATTCGGAAAATACCTGGATGTTTTAATTGTGTAGGGGTTTGACTTGGACAAGATATTAGCACTACGGTCCTAACGGATGACGTTCGCAAGTGAATTGCAATATGGTGTAAAGAACATGCAATAATGCAATGGATTCTGGGATTCAAAGATTACAAATTTTTACATGATATGACTCAGCGCATCTTGTGAGTCATCTAAGGATAAGTCAATGATTTGCATGACCGACGGCAAAGTCACTTTTACGTTAATGCATTGAATAAGTCATGGTTATATATAAGTCAGCTTAACGTAGTATTTCTAGAAGTTGGGTAATATTTAGTATCCCTTCAGTTTTCTATGGACTCAATCTGTCCCATGGGATATGTGGTTTATAATCTATCTCCATAGTTTAAAAAAATGGTTAAATGCTATTTAAGATCTATCAGTTCTCATGTAAGCCCGTCAGTTAAATTGAAACTGATAATTAATTTTGATTAGGTACCATTTAATCAGTTGGTCTAAGATTAGGTTCTTCTACTGCATTATCGCTACCTGTATTACGTCACATTTTATTATTTACACCATATTGTGTACGTACTGGCTATCACCATGCATGCACATATTGAGACAATGACTGACAACCGAATAGATATTTAATTTGCTCCATCATTTAATCGCATTTTCCCCATTTTTATGACAACGTTAATGATACAGCTCGTGAACAACTCGCGTCATGTTCGTTAAAAAAAGTAACAAAGTCGACGCCCTGGCGCAGAATACATTAATATAACCGGATTACAGGTGGTAACACCAATATTTTGCAAATGAAAACGTGTCGATTTTGGCGCGAGACGAACGCGTGGGTTTTCCTTTGATTTTCTCAAAGAGCGCGTCACACAGACACCTGCGCACACAGCGCGCTTGCGCAGCTGTCACTACGTCATCACGTAATTCAATTATTGTAATCGATTAATATTGCAAACTGTCTGATGGCCCGCTTCCACAGTTTCTGGAGCACGGGACAGGGGCCCAGCCTCGATTAATAAGAGGGCATCGTCCACCGCACAATCCTTACAACGTAATATCGGGCCCCAAACATTTTCTTACACGTCTGTACCTCACAAGGCTTTGCTTGTATAAAACCGTCTGCTACAGCCTGAATCTGTCTTTACTGAAATAGTTTTTTGTTTGGTTTCAGATGTCCTGAAAAACCTGTTATTGGTAAAGTATGTTTCTATGATGTAGGTACCACGATTTGTAGAATTTAAGTAAACTAGGGATGACGGTGCAGCGTAGAAGTATTATCTGTCTATATGGACTTAAGTGAGTTACTCGGCGCCAGTCCCGCTTATTAAACGATAAGTAAAGGTAATTAGATTAAATTGTCTTCGTATTAAAAACAAATAGGAACCTATACAGCCGTGTTTTATCGGCCATGTGATTAGTTGATCCGTTTGTATCGTTCGTAATGTTCACTAATTATGCGTTCTAAGTAGGTCGCTGATAATTGTGATGCGTGCTCACGGTACCAACGTCGTGGACATCATTGTTTGACACCTCGACGAATTAACGCGACCGGCGACGAGAACGCACGATTATAAGAACAACAATCGTTAATGATATTACGAAGGTTTGGGGTTACGGGTTCTTATATTTCAGGTTAGGTTTCAGGTTTCATACTGCGCAATGCTAAAGATTTGAGCAACATCAGCGCTATTAAATCTATTTTTCATGTACTTACTTACTTGTTCGTAGCAAACTGGAGTCCAGTGCATGCGACTGGAACCCGCACGACAAGAAGTACACTTTATTCTTAGAAAAAATAGAAAAGCTTATCTGAGGTATCTATATAAACGTTTGAATGGATATTCTTCTGGCGAGGAGAAGAGGAGAAAGCTGAGGCAGAGGCTGTTTAGGGTACAATTCTCTTGAGGTTAGAAGAAAAAATGGCCAAATTATTCATATGTGTAAGATCCTTCACGAAAAAGCAGATGGTCCTGAACTGCATGACGAACTGTCGCATCTTTATGCTCCGATAAACTATAACCGTAGCACAGATTGCAGATAACAGGAGGCACTGATTGTTTACCTTGCCTCGGATTCAAACCTTCGCTCGAGCCCAATCTCCTGTCCCTCGCTCTCTGCGCTCAACGCTCTCTTGGACGCTAAGCCTGACTGTGATGTGTGGATGACGCGGATGAATGGAACAAGATCTTCTGAATATGTCTGGAGTATTGTAAGATGAGTGTATGACTGTCGTTTAGTTGTATTATTTTGTTATTGTACTTAAATAATGTGTTTGTGTCTTTAACTAATGTCATTAGCCTTGGCCGTTTTATGTTAAAATTTATAAATATTCTACCGATCGTTTAGTACAGCTTAGCATACGTTGTAGATAGACCATCACCCCATAGAAACATTAACAATTAAGTTGCATGATCAAGAACTGCATGAACTGTCTTTTACTCAAACTCAAAGTATTTATTTCAAATAAACCAATTATAGGCACTTTTGAATTGTCAAGGGGTCGATCAGTCAGAAAGATGAAGCTAGTTGCCCAATCCAAAGCGTAGTAGGTTCCTATGGAGAAGAACGGCCAATAAACTCCACGGACACTCTGTTAAATCAAAATATTGTGAGAACAATGTAGAAAGACGTGCACGTTAAAAGAGTCCGTAATAAAAAGATAAAACAATTCAAAAATTTAAATAATCCATTATAGGATAACGATTACTTATTAATAGATTCTCGGTTAATTACTTTGCCATCTCTTTTTTAATTAACCCCACAATCTCGTCCGACTGACAAAGATTTCGACTTAATTTCCGTTTTTTCAGCGGATTTCACGAAATTCTTGCTGAAAATTGCAAATGTTTATAGATTTTCAGGCCATTGTATAATGCGGTGACCGATTTAGCTCCGACATTTTTAACTAACGGAACTCACGTTCATAATTCGGAAGTTTTCATGGAAATGACCAACATCCGGGTCGTTGGAGTCACTACTGACATTGTCCTGGTGAAGTTATTCATACTGTGACTCATAGACAGACTGGTTGGTTCTAGAAACACTTTCATACTTTAGTAACTTTGCCAGTCGCTTTATTTTGAAGATTTGGTTTCTTAAATCAATAGCAGTTTACGGTCGGACAAATACCTCTCCAATTGCACACCACATAGTTCACAGTAGTACTTACAGGTAACTATCTATGGCTTTATTGCAATCATCATCGGCATCGCCAGCCTCCACAATCCTACAGCTTCGTATGGGCTAGCTCTTTGCATGCCATACAGTTAAATCCTGTGTCAATCAAATCCTGCTGTTATCACGGCATATTCTTGCTGCAAGAAATTCCTTGTAGGTGAAGTTCAACATTAGGGGAAGTCGATTAAATGATATGTGGAAACTCATAGCGCCATGTTTAGAATTGGATCCTATCCACGGCTATGCTCTGATTGGTTGTGGCTAACCACAGGAGCCATGTATCATGAGAGTATCGCCGATATGGAAAAAAAATAAGAATCTTTGCCTGAGTTGGTATCAACCAAGTAGACAATATCATAAAAAAATGCTCCAATTTTTTTATTTACCTGGTAGATAATACCCATATCCGGACACTTGAAACAGGCCTTAGTATCATTAAATATGAAATTGATATTACTTAGATCGGGGTACCGATATCTGTAACATTGTCATTAGAACTGCGCTACATCCGGTTGGAACACTTCGTAAGTAGGAGCTAGTTACCGTCCCCTTATCGTATTTGTTTAAATGTAACAACTCTAGAGATAACGTTAAAAAATATTGGATTGAACAGAGATTTCGGTGCCGTATCTATTGGTAGCAGCTTCGATAATGTTAATATACGCCACTCAGTTACCAGTTAGAAGGTTTGACGATGTAGATAATAATAGAAATGTATAATATACGCCACTCAGTTACCAGTTAGAAGGTTTGACGATGTAGATAATAATAGAAATGTATAATATACGCCACTCAGTTACCAGTTAGAAGGTTTGACGATGTAGATAATAATAGAAATGTATAATATACGCCACTCAGTTACCAGTTAGAAGGTTTGACGATGTAGATAATAATAGAAATGTATAATATACGCCACTCAGTTACCAGTGAGAAGGTTTGACGATGTAGATAATAATAGAAATGTATAATATACGCCACTCAGTTACCAGTTAGAAGGTTTGACGATGTAGATAATAATAGAAATGTATAATTCAAATCTTAAATGTTATTTTTATTGGCGACACTGGAAAGTTGTCAGTGGAAATTACTGTCGAGCCAAAACCGTAAAAATATCCAGGTTTATTAACCACTTCAAATCTAAAAATCGTTTCCACTAAACGGTCTAAGATAAGCCCTTTTTGAAAGCCATGGTTATAAAAGAGTGCCTTTTACCGGAAAATTAAGTACCACAGGTGCTTCAAAAGTGGTGGGCTAATAGCTAGGTCTAGCTAAACCCTACAGAGGATGCACTATCGCCTTAAATATAATTTTAGAGCAAAAACACACGGCCTTTGATAGTAAAGGTTAAACAGGCTGACACAAATTGATTTTTTATCATAAAAAAGTGACGAAATTTCATTCGTCCGTTACTCAATATATTCGTTATCTGTTTCATTAACGTCAGTTCTATTGAGATGTGCTGTAACCGCCACTTGGACATTTTTCGTCACACATTTAACCTTGTTTAGAAAAAAAACAAAATGGAATAAGAATTTTGTTCTGACAAAATACTGACTTATAAAAAATACTGTAGCATCGAGACTAAAAATCCTTTTCAAAATTCATCTAATGTATTATTATTCTTTTAGGTATTCAAGTAATTTGTCAGCTCTCGGTTTTACTACGGGCTGAATTTCATGAAAATGCGAGCGGTTGTCATCTAAGGCTCGATTCACTATGACGCACAGTCGAAGCGCGACGAAACGACACAATATTTTTACATAGCACACCGATCGCAATCGGTTTCTTTCCTAAGATGCCAATAGGCTGGCATAGTAACGCTAGGATACCTGCCAGTTTAAATTTTTTCCTGTTTGTACAAAAATATTGCAAACCACAAGCAGTTATTACAATCAAACTACATTAAAAACGGTAATAGAAACCAAACGACATTTTCCTGTAGATTATTCGTGAACACCTCAAATCTACCTACAGGCCCCAAAAACAACAAAATAATTAAATAAAACAATTCTCTTCGCAACACTTAACTATAGCCAATTAGCTTAACAAAAGGGAATATAATATCTATTAATAGAATAAACTTGTAGGTATATGTCCCGGAAATGACGTCCGTGTAATTTACCGGGATGTAGCTGGTATTCCCCCTAACAGCAACTCGTGCGCACGACGTTGCTGAAACCTTACGATTTTCCTTTTATTCTCGATAAGGACAGTATTTATAACTTTGTATATTATTGTTCACATTAAGATAGCATAAGCTGGAATTTAGATTAGTCCTTTATAAATAAAGAACCTTACTGATTAATTGAAATCATTAGGGATTGGTCAAAGGACTTAATCAACGTAACTTTTTAATTTCTAAATAACGTTGCAGCTTTGTTTGATTCGAGGGTAGATATACATAAATGTGAAAGGAGGGTAGTTAGACAAGAGGGAAAAAAATGTCTGCTACATGTCCGTACAATGCAAGAAAACAAAGTTGTAACCGTATAACAAAATGATATTGGACAAAAAACAAGAACCACAAAACTAGGTGTACTTACATATCTAGACAAATAACAGTTCACACGATTTGTTATCCAACTTTGTTACAAAAAAACAGGACAAATATAGCCAAAAGCAACACACACACTCTGCTGAAAAACAATTCCTAAAGAACATTTTTCAGCTTAGTTAGGCATTCAAACGTCTGCTCTCAAGTGCAGCGAACAAATCATTCATCATTCATCTATCATTCCGTAAGCCATCGGAAAAGGGTTCCCGCGCATTTTCATTCATGGCTCTCACACACCAAAGTGTTACCTAAATCTATGAAATGGCCAAAGTTTTTGCATTGATGTGTATAACCCTTAAAAGAGAAGCGTTACTATTCAGATATTAAATGACGTCATATCTCTTACCATGTTCCCTGATGTCGTCACCCGGTCCTATGGCAAGTGCACTCGTCCTGCACTCGACTGCACATGACTCATCCGTAGTTAAACCATGCAATATTAAGTTTCCGATTCCGTATAAACATGACACACTCTTTCTTGTGTTAACTCATCTTTCATCTAAATCCTTTGATTTCCAGCATCCGTACTTAGATGATCAATCGATTTTCATAATTGGCGAATCGATCTAGTTTGTCCATAAATCATTTCAAAATTGTTTTTGTAATCGCTATAGTGTTGTTGTAAAACGGCTTCTTTTTCTTCTTTAGCGTCGATGGCACGACAGACTTTCAGATTTTGTTGGCCCAAAACGTCGCCTGTATTAAAGGCATCCATATACCCAGACATCAATTTAAACACGCGCCGAGTTTGCATACATAGTACCTACAGGAAAAGCTAATTCGTATCAGTTTTTAAACAATTCGCTTCAGGAAGTGATCGCTTCAGCCATCATAGACGATTGAACTTGAAGCCGTAACAGCCACACATGGTACGAATTTTAGTCAGGTCAGATTTGAAGATTTTACTGACCATGTATGAGCCTTTAGTGTCGAACAAGGCTGGCTCAACTAGGTGGCCGTTTATTACTGAAGTACATTACATAGGGGAGCGGACGCCACCGCAACACATCAAAGCACTATCGACTTCCGGTGCAGACGCGGATTATCGGGCGACCTCCGAAATTCCCGGCAATTAGCTTGCGCGGCCCTTTCCTCCCGCTCCTACTCGCCACTTCCGCTCCAACCGACACCTTGGAAAGCAAACAGACTTGTAAAAATAGATATCGGTGGCGTATTTTGTATGTTACATTTTGTCTCCCTGATAACAAATTAAATGATGTCGACCTGTTCAATGAAATTGTGGGTTCATCGATAGGTTTCTGAGAAATTAAAAATAAAACAATTAATAAGGTCGTAACAATTCAGTTCTATAACAACATTTCATAAAACAAAGCTGACTTCGAAAACAATTTCATTTTGTCCTCGTATAAACAATTCGTATCACCCTTCACACACATGCAACACAGGACTTTGAACTTTCTTTGTCATCAAACAGCGCATTCCAACGCATTGTAGAATTTGTCACTCCTTCATTCAAGTACCATCGTATAGATAAAGCAATAAACATAAAAATAAACTAGGTGCCTTAACTGTCTGAAGTCATTATCTGAAGAGCGCGGTAGGTACGGTTGCCCACTAAATAAATACGTAGAACATGAATGAACGTTTGCTCGCCGGATCGAGGCGAGCGCGCACTTCCGGCGACAAGTAATAAGGACACCACACGATACCGACGATACAATTTCGAAACGGGAGAGTCTAAGGAGGTCACCGGATAAGATTACGGTTAACTGTGTAAACAAACCGTTTACATTGATAACTCGTTAGAATTTAGCGATGGCGCCTGTGACGTGCCACAATCGATGGATTTTGTTGGTCGATAAGCACCCTCGTTGAAAACATCGCCGATAAATAATGTCATGAATGGAACCCTTTATTGGCGTGTCAAGTTAGATCCATTGCCGTCCGGTCCATCCGGCAGGCGTGCCGACAGCCTGGCTTTTTTGCTGCTCAGTGCATCTGCTGTTCTTGAAAAAAGAGTTCCTACATTCTATTCCTACTGCTCCAGTAGCCACTGTGTCCAAACGTTGCATATAGGTATTTGGAAATGTTACAAACAAAGCTCTCCGCTATCGGCAATCTTGCCACTCGGTATTAGAAGTGCCGAAGAAAGTATTTGTTTTGGAAATTATTGTCTTAACTAATAAACTGAAAACAAGTTTTTAATTAGTTAAATAAAAGATTCAGAAAATGCTCATTTAATGTGCTTTTCTACTTACTGATGGATTTTTATCAGTGCTTAAGACGTAGTTGCTAACTATAGGTACATGTTGACAGTCTGCATCATGAGCTAGGCTGTTTGACAGGCGCAGAGCCGGACACCTTCACTTTGCTGATTCATTTCATTATGTTGCCCACTTCATGGTTCTCCGTAACCATCAACATTAACCGACCTTAAAAATCATTGGCACCTGATCAACTTGGGTTTTATCTCTTGATCTTTCACCTGTTCCTTGCTGTTGTGTCTGTAGAAATTGGGCATTGCTTGTGTCAGCTCAGTTCAAGTTAAGCTGACCAGGTGCCAAACGATAGATCGAAGAATCATTGGATAGCAAATGCAAGGCGTTTTTTCGCAGTGTCCTTTAATTGACGTGTAGGAAAGTCTCTAGCATCTACTCTATTTTTCGATCCCACTTAGCAAAGCCGAGTGACAGCAAGTGTGTTGTTACCGTTATTGGTAACCACGTTCATTTGAGGGATGGCTTTTCAAACGCAATTTGTTGCACTTAGGTGCCACACATCTTGCACTGGATTTAGACCATTGTTACACTATGTACGTGTGTTATTACGCAGTGGCATCGGCAGATCAAAACAATCATTTATACAGCGCTATACGCACTGATTAAGAGCCATCAGCGCAACCCAAACAAAGCCTTACATCACACAACATAAAGTTTATTTTGTAATGATGATGTCTGAATGCATTGCCAAGAATGCTACAGATTGCGCGCAAAGCGGGGACATCCAAGTCTGTAATCCATTTTATCAATTGCGTAGGTAAATGTAGTATATTTTGCACGACGACACAATGAAATCGTTTTAAATACTTCGCGTTGTCACATACGCATGAATGAGTGATACTCGCGAATAACGGACACACTCGTAGTTTGAATGATACATTATTTGTTAGATGATTCAGTACGCAGCGATGTCAAAAGTCAACAGGGTCGGCTCCTGTAAGTTTTAGCGGAAATCGTTACTATATTGTACATACTCGTATGTGTCATGATTTTACATGATCAATGAATCAATACTGCATATTAAATTAAGTGGAGTAAATGACTAATATAATTATCTACCTATTCATAAGTGGTTGGCAGGACGTTACTTTGGACCACCGTCATTACTCATGTGACGTGGTTGTTACGATCGGTGGTGTAATGTGACCATTACAATATGCTCCTGAAATTAAACCGCAAAACAAAATGTTCTGGTAATTGAACCTTCGACGTTTAGACGGTAGAAGTGAATGCCAAATAATCAAAGTTATTTTTTAATTATCACTTCGTTGAATTGCTTAACACTGACATTTCCAGTAATTATAACATAACATCAAGCTATATTCCCCGAAAGGCTAGGCAGAGGAGTGCACCCACATTCCGCCAGTTATGTTTAAGTCCCATGATATAGGGGGCGAGCCTATTGCCGTCAACCGGGCACAAATCCAGACTCAGGGCTGTTTCTGAGAAATACCAGATGAAAAACCCAATAACACTATGGTCGACCCGGGAATCGAACCCAGGAGCTCATGCTCAGCAGTAACGCTTGCGACCACTAAACTAACGAGGCAATCAAATTTATAATTTAAACTATAAATATAACAATAAAACAAAATAATTGTTTATTTGCACCTGTTTTCAGCTTGCTGCAGTATTAATAGTTATGAACTTTAAGCTGATAATAAAGATCAAAAGCACGATTTCATTAAGTTTACCTACTAGGTAGGTACATACATAGAGAAATTACTATAAAATTACAAAATAACTGCCGTTGTTTTCGACACTCTACATTAAATCCTTATCAAGTTTACTATCACGCACGCAACAAATGGATGGGACAGTTGAACTTTTTATTTGTGACATATTTTCTTTATCGACGACACAAGAGTAAGAATTCATGTTGAAAATATTTAATGGGGTGATAATTCAATTCTATGTGCGTTACATTTATTAGATTGTCTGTGTGCGTGTGGCGTGTCCGTGTGTTAGGTTGTTAGTTGACTCGTTGGACGCCATCGACGTTTATCGGGCGCCTGCAATCCGCGCTGACCCCGCGATATCCTCGATCTACATTACCCCTCGCCCCACCTCCCCCTCACATCCCACACACGAATTTAAACTCTTTAATCATCGTCTTAAGGGTCACATTGGTCCGAAGCTGGCGGTGGGAGCAGGCGCATGAATGGACAGGCTTGTGAATGAGCGGACTATGTCCCGCGGGCGATAAGCACTATCGTCGGGGCCAGCTGACGGTCCATGTTGACAAACCCTGTTCCACTTTCGTTGCCCGAGTCGACTTAGGTTTATCAATCGAATGAATGCCGTCGTCGCTTTAAGGCACTCGATTTTGTCTTCAATGCTAGAACGCAACGAGCAGAGACCTTCACGCGATTCATAATAATGCGTAGAGCCGCTAATGCACATTGTAAACAACAATCACTGAAATGTTTGTCGTACTAAAATATGACATGTTTCACGTGATGTCATAAGAGTATAAAATTAAAATAATATCAAAGTACTTGTACTTGATTGAAAACAAAAAACGGTTAAACTACTTCCTGCACATTGTTTATACTACCCGCGGATACCGTGATCCTTGTTTATTTATATATGTATGCAAATATCTTTCTACCATAACTGAAGTAATTATCATGGGAAAGTATTAATTAGCTACTTAGAAATGGACTTAATCGTCCGCAAACGTCATTGTATCGTTTTATCTACTGTTAAAAGGCGAGTAAAAAGGTCGCACATCGCAATCTGTATCGCGTAATATGTGTCCCTATGACACACTCTACATGCGCAATTATTTAGTAAACAGTAAATATAAACCAATTTATACCTATACGCAAATTAGTAATTAGATCTTATTCCATTAAAATCACGAACATTTCTTTCTAAGCGATTTGACGTAATAATGTGGCACAAAACAAAAAGAAATGAGCTATTTAAAAGTGAAATAAATTTGCATTTCGGGTCATTAGGTTGGGAGATTAGGAACAGTGGATGATAGCCAAATTGTACTGTTCTTATAATTGTAACAATAATAGTCCGATAGTTAAATTAAATTACCCTAAATTAATGAGTTTTAAAATGTCTTGACTGCTCGTTACTAGGTAGTTTTGGGACTGGCAACATTGGTGCGTTTTGTAAAAAATATAATTGGTATTTAGTTCGTATCTTCCCTAATATGTTATTTTCAGGATCTCGTTAAAAATTCAACAAGTAGGTTATTAGTAGATAGTTTTGCCTTTGCTTGGGGCCACTTTCTGAGACTCGAAAATAGGCTTCTGATCAAAGATCCTTTCCTCTTTTGCAAATTTCTGTACATACCTACCTAGCAAACTAATATGATATTTGGATTAAACATATTAGCGCCATGAGAGCCAGATAATTAAAAAAATGCGGAGCTATCTATTTGGGTTAACGATTTCTGTTATATACGCTAACAAATTAACATTCCACAGATAATTTTGCAGTTTATTCCACTTTTCAGCGGTTTAGGTCGTGGGCGAACTCTACTCTAATTGACTTTGTCTACAAATACTACTAATACTGAGAGGACTGAACCAATGGAACATTATTAGAAAGTCATGATCATGGTATTATACATTAGTCAATTATATTCATAGTGTGAAATAAAATACTTTTGAATAAATATTACTAATTACATAGCTTCGGCCCGCGACTTCGCCCGCGTGAAATATCTGTCCCCGACCCACCGCGTCGTATCGTATCGCCCGTTCGTGCTATTACTTCGTTTTCGCTTAGCGTTCTTTCTGTGTTTTCTTTCTTTTGTCTCGGCTCCTAAGGGTCGTAGCGTGATATTAAATAAACAATAACCTTCCTCAAAAAATGGGCTATCATTTGCAAAAGGAATTTTTCAAATCCGACTGGTAGTTCCAGAGATTACCCCCTACATGCAAACTTACAAACAAACAAAGTTTACCTCTTTATAATATTAGTTTAGACAAAGCACAGCCTTACTACTTAATTAGATCACTTTTAATAATAATTCAATTCATTTAATAATATGGATGTCAGCATGTGTTCATTTAGGAGAGCTACGCCAAAAAACTTATATCGGCTAAAATGATGCATGTCATCACTCCCAACTCCTAACATTTAAATCTAAATAACAGTTTAAACTATATAGTTATATAAACACAAGAAGCAGACCTTAATAAGCTAGGTATAATAAATAATTTAATTATCTATAATGGCGCCGACATGTTAATCATTAATATGAATCATCGTTTGATCGGATGCAGATTTTGTTGCAAACAATATTTTGTCAGTTTAGCTCTTATCACACGTCAAAGGGTGACTCATGTTGTGTTTTTTTATTTCTTAAGATTCTCCGAAAAGTAAAATGCAAAACAAAAAACAACTCATCACTTTATCAATGACTATTTATATCAGGTATTACTATGCATAGTGTTATTCATAGTCATTGATACTAGAAACAAAAGGATTTACTAACTTTGACTGAATATTTCATCATTCGGAAAATTCGCAAAGATATCATGAGATTACTTGAAAGAAGAAATGGCGGGTGGAATTGTGTGACAGTATCCTAATTCGATAACTAATTAAGACGTTTTCGTAGAACATTGCTACGACGATTTTAGATGACACTAACGCAAATATAAGCATAAAAGATCATGTAAGTCCCTTGATTTGAACCAACGCCAGCCTCCAGCTTTCCTGCATCAGTTACATGTTAAAAGCAAATAACCTTTCACCCATCAGATGTATCTATAACGTAGCGTATACCTTTTTATTCGCTAAAAGTTTATGTAGTGTAGTAACCCTTTTAACCATTTGAAAATTCTATATCTTAGCGTTCAGTTTCAACCATTATAAAGTCTCCGTTTTATTCTCCATAGCGCTGCAGCGCTCTTTAGCCATTAAACATCATCGTAAAACAGTGTAGCAGAACCTTCCATCTATTAGAAATATTCGTAGCACAGCGTAGCAGAACCTTTAATTTATTAGGAATCATCGTAGCAGAACCTTTCATCTATTAGATATCATCATAGCACAGCGTACCAGAACCTTTAATTTATTAGGAAGATTCGTAGCACAGCAAAGCAGAACCTTGTTTCCATTAGAAATCATCGTAGCACAGCGTAACAGAACCATTCATCTATTAGGAATCTTCGTAGCACAGCGTAGCAGAACCTTTCATCCATTAGATATCTTTGTATCACAGCGTAGCAGAACCTTTCATTTATTAGAAATCATCGTAGCACAGCGTAGCAAAACCATTAATCTATTAGGAATCTTCGTAGCACAGCGTAGCAAAACCATTAATCTATTAGGAATCTTCGTAGCACAGCGTAGCAAAACCATTAATCTATTAGGAATCTTCGTAGCACAGCGTAGCAAAACCATTAATCTATTAGGAATCTTCGTAGCACAGCAAAGCAGAACAATTCATCTATTAGGAATCTTCGTAGCACAGCGTAGCAGAACCTTTCATCCGTTAAAGATCTTTATAATGTTTCTGTAGGGTTTTTTTTTTTTTGGGTGCGAAATTATCAAATAACTTCCGCCCACTACTACCGCTCCGCCCAGAGCGGGAGGGTGTGTCAGACTTTTACTGACTAAACCCCACCCGTGTTCCTTCCGTTGCCTTTGCAACCATTAGAAGTATCTATAGCGAACCGTTGTAGAATCTTTGACCCATTAGAAAAATAGATATTCTATCTAGTGCAGCGACCGCTATGCTGCGATTCATATTTCGTAGCAAAACTGTCAGAGTTCCAGGTGCTTATCTCTAAGAATTACACTTGGAAACAAGCGCTAACTTAAGTTTAATAACAGTAGTCGAGGAGAAACTGCTTAATTTGCTTTTAAATACGAATTTCGAAGCATATAAGTATCTTCAAGCCACTACAAATATGGGGCGCTTTTAATCTGGGCACGTTTGTTACATGTTCAGTCAATTTTATGCGGTGAGTGCGTCGTATAGCAACGCACTCGCGCAGCTGCTGCGCCGCACCCTTGGCGCGAATTGTTAGCACCCTAAAAAGTGGCATCGTAAGGGCGCTATCTTATATGGATCATTCGAAAGAACAAAGTGGGACTAGACAGTGTGTGGAAAGTATAGGGTCTTATGCTGTGACCTTCTTACGACTGCAATAAGCAGGCACTTTGGATCAAGTATACGTCACATTTTTTGTTTGTAAGACTGGCACGGCCGTAAGGTAACGCTTTTGAGAGCTAAACTGAACATCAGTGTTCACTGATGTTCAGATACCGAATAGACTCTGATCTCTTTCATAAAGTCTCTTTATTAGCTACTAAGTCTTTAGGTCTTCACTAAGCACCAATCTTGCCTATCAGAAGAAAACGCCGGTAATAAAAAGTCAACATACACGTTGAGTTACAGTGGGTGCCTACTACAGCGTTAACCCAACTAAGTATGTTTAGCGAAAATGTAACATCCGATACTTAGGCTGTCAGCCTTAGGGATGATTATCTCAACATTCTCGATGCCATTGAGATAAGAATGGCCCAACATTCACAATTAAAATACTCTCCGTCATAACAGCGATGAAACGCATATTCCTCAAACGCGACGAGCTAAACCGTTTCACCACTAAACGGAATGCCGACTATTTACCGCATTTTTATTACGAACATACATTAGACAGGTTATTTAATTCATTTTAAAACGATTACAAGTGCTATAAGCCGCGATACTTTCACAGGGAGCCGATTGACCATAAAACGTGGACGAATGATCGTTCCTGGGAACTTGTGATGGGATTACGGCCATGTCCATTATGAATGCTATCTAAAATGCAAATACCGATAAGGTACCGTTCACTTTATCTAACAAAGGAGCACTCTACGAGGCGACATCTCTGACTTTTACATTGTTGTGTTAATTAAAAAGTATTATTGAGATACGTTTTCAATAATTGTGAAGTTAAATTAATTGGATCGATACTCTTTAAATGGATGTGCATTTATTTTTCTTTGAAAATGGGCTTATAAGACATACCTATATTCTGGTTTAATGGCGTGCCGCCCCCGATTTCAAATTACATATTTCAAATAGCGTTTATACGCCCCCGATACGGCCCTTTAAATGTGTTTTATTTCCTTATAGACTGGATTGTCTGCTTCTCGACAGAGCACTTATTCTTGAAACAGTGCTTCTATTGAGTGGACGAGCTTCCTAAGCTATCGACTTGTATTAGATTCTAGATCAGAAAAGATTTTGTTTCAGTTCAGCTTTTTTGATATTCTGCGTAATGTACTCGTAGGTACACTTATCATTTTTACTAAGGGTGGTTGACATTGTTTTTTGTTTTGTAAATAATCTTTATAACGTCGAAGAATACAATTAATCAGATAAAGATTACAGCAATACTTTAACCTTACGAGAGTTTATGTCAAGCTTTAATTGATGTGGCAAAATCTACCTATTTACCTAATATAAGTACAATTAAATTTATTCTTCTATATCACTAAGAAACTGGATAACGAGCCTCTTCCACCTATTAATCTAATCTTAGGTTATAAGTTCCACTGGAGAATTTGATATTTCAGGTTTTCAGTTGTTACATGCGTTTAGAATTCAAAAAAATCGGAATGATTGTAAGACCAATAATTCAATTTGTTTGATATGAGTGTTCAAAATTGGCAACGTCGGTCGAAAATAAGTGTCAAATATTTACATGTTTTGATTAATTTGGCAATATTACTGAATGAAAATAAGAAATATAGTTAACTAGTGAAATAGAATTGCCAAATTAATCAAAACGGCGAAATATTTGACAGCTATTTGCGACGTTGCCCACTTTCTGTATAAACGCTCTTAAATCTTGAAACAATAAGTACGATCTTATTGTCTGCAATACAAAATCATAGAAAGTTTAATGGATTATTCATGAGTTTCATGGGTTTTCATGAACTATTGACACATATCAATCTCTAGTAAAATAATTATAGTAATTAGTAGTAGATATAATAATTATATCTAGTAAAATAATAGAAAGATAGTTCATTGGAACCGCACTTAACGAACGGTAATTTAGTACTACGCGGATTTGTGAAAACAAAATAAACTATCATCAAGATCACTTAATGTGTCATTCGTCGTAGGTAATTAAATGATTTACGATTATTTGATTTATTTATATAAGTTTGGTAACAATCGATCAAAGACTAATCTATCAATCAGATAAATTGGAGTTTGTCAATAATAGGAATTATGTTTGCTAAAGTTCGGTATTTGATATTTAATTAACGTTGAGTTTTTTTATAACATTCTTTTTGAGTTTAATGAGCGTTGCAATTATTTATTTATTTATTTATTGGATCTCCAACAGAGGCTACACAATTACATGCAAGTTTACAATTTGATTATAATGCCAATAAAAGAAGACTTCTGATACGGATAAAATATTTTGAAATCCATAGTTTTTTGTAAATTCCATTAAGTTGGGTGGTAATAGAATTAAAATAGAAAATGTCTATTGTCGCAGTCGCAAATCAGGAACAATAGCATTGAAACCTAAAAAGGTGTCAGTCTGTCAAGACCCATTTTCTAAGGAACGGCTGGAGGTATCATGTTGAAATTTGGTACTCATATGTATTTCTGTGACCCAAACACGGACGTGTAACGTAAATAAATGAGTTTTGAATATGGGGGTCACTTTTGGGGGTCAAGTAAGAAATAAAAATAAAAAGTTTTTCAAACTGTACCGTGTGACATATCAAATGAAAGTGCTTATTGCGAGAATCTCAAATATAGTTCTTTTAACATTTTATGATGAAAATCGACCATCCAACATTAAAAAAAAAAATACAGAATGGTTCTAAGATTCATAGATTACAGGAAAACTTATAAGAGTCTATGGTCTCAAAATAATATGATAAATCTGTCAATATTGTGCGTACAAACTTACATTTGCAGTTGGAATGTATGGGAGAACATGTTTTTCAACTACAATGTTAAGTTTGTATTTGGGATAAGTTCATCCCAACTACGGAACCCTGCATTGTGCGTGGTCCGACACGCACTTGGCCGGTTTTTTTGTGGAGAAATTCTGCCGGACTTGCACCCACTATTTATAGGGTGTTCCTCATGCTAACTTGAGTTGGGAACGCGGGATACCCGCACATGTTCCGAGCTCCAAAACACTAATGCTGGGGCTGTTTGATGAGAAAGGCTAGGAATGATGATGATCTTTCAATGCTGGACTGCATGTAATAATAATAACCACTTAATTTAATCATAAGTGGCTATTAACACGTTCAGTGCCCTCCTGGAGGTTTCACCTTGTCAAATATGGGATGCCAGGAACCCTCGCGGAGGGCTAATTTTCTCATCTAAATGTAGGTTTTTCTTAGCGGGAACCTAAACCGTGAAAATAAAATCTGTTTTATAATTTAACAAGATTTATTAGTATAAGCGTTTGTTTTAAAAGCGTTTTTATTTTCAAAATATGTTTAGATCGCGGTTACAGATATTCACAAAAAAAATCAAAGTGTAGTGTGGAAATTACGTATAGCGACCAGACCCCCTGAAGTGGAGTCGACAGTGTAAAGTTAATATTATAACAGGTAGTAGCAGTTTACAGAAAAATAATAACAGATACCTGTAAAGACACCTTTTAGTTATGAAATAAATAGGTAGTGATTTAGATAAACATTTGTAGATACTAGTACTTCAACTAGTCCAACAGATACAAGGCTTCTTATGAATTTAAAGATTAGTGTCTCTTTATTTATGAAATCAATCGTTTTACTAAGATAACTAGTTATTATCTAGATATACCTAAGTCATTTTGTATCAAAGGCTGATGTCATAGATAGGTACTACAGGTAATATTTGACAAAATTCTTTACTAATATGTACTTTATCCAGTAAAAGGAAATGCCTACCACTATAATAAGTTGTAAAGTAACTTTTAGATTATTTGCCTAAAAAGGCTTAAGATATCAGGAAACAATAAACATAACAAGCAGTGTTTGCTGTAAAAACAATAGAATACCCTCAACCACTTCAATTTTCTCAACCCCAAAAATGATCAAGCGCGAAATTAATTCTACAAGCGAAAGATAAGCAATGGCGCAGGACGACAGGATAGGATGGCGGAGCCCTGAAGGGTCGGTAATTACAACGGCAGGGAATTCTCACACGGCGCTGTAACAAGCCGGCCGGGTGCGCGCGCACCTGCCGCGCACGCGCGCAGCCACCCGCGAGCGCAAGCTGCACCACCACCGTACCTTGTTGCACCACAAACCTCTTACCCGGCACTGACTTACTTAAGCTTTTTGATCAAATAATACTGAATTTTATACTGTTTAAACGGTAACAAACCTTCATCAGCTGTGGATAGTGCAAATTTTAAATGGAATGTGATAGGAACTTTAATAATGTATTGGTTTGCTTTTACACGTGATCTTCCAATACTTATGCTGTTTACATCATTATTATATTTCTATCAACATAAACGAGTGCCAAACTGGAAGTACTCTTAAAGGCTTGGGAAGAAGAATACTGCGCCCGTAGCATTAATTCATAGTTACCTCCTTATCATCACCTACGCAGGCTTCTCACATGATGCAACTACCCTCAATATTTATAGGCGGCTTCTATTACTCACGTTTATGACCAGTAGCATGTGTACTTTAACAAAATTTTGTTGCTTCGAAGACAAATTCCTGTCTCATAAAAGTCTCGTAAAATACCATAAAAATTGCTATCGAAACATCTTTGGGGAATTTTGAACGTTTAACGTAACGGATGACCGCTCTACTTTTAACGCAGGTTTGTCACTACAAAGTACAATTTTGGTAAACCTCGAGTGCGAATGTGCCAAAATAACTGTTATTGAATAATGATTATTTAATTTGGTAAATCTCCTGACTTATATGCAGAACCTCGGCTTTCTGCCTAACACAAGAATATTGGCCCAAACATAGACCCTTGGGTAACTCCAATCGAAAATGAATAGCACAATAACTAATGTCTATACAAATTGGCGCTTTGTAAATGGTTTTTAATGTGGTGCGTTAAAATATTTTAGATAAACATTAGCGCATTTTTCCTAAGTAACTAATGGTTCGTTACACGTTTCAAAAATTCCGAAATAATAAAGCTTTATCTCTTCTGATGGTAGACAAACCTCCTTGCTAACATATATTACTTATAACACATTGCGCATTTCCTCCAAAATCGATCCCTCGACGGCTGGAGATCTTGTTTCTTGACCTCTTGCATAGTCTTCATTCGGTAGCCTTTTGAATTTAATTGTTTTGCGCTTACATACTTGACCAACGTTTTTGGATTTTAACTTGCTGCATGTTCTAGCAATAATATTAATTAAATAAATTACTGATAATAATCTTATTTTAGATTCTTCCAAAAATCTAAGCCATGTTATTTTACATGGCTCGTTGAGACAATCAAGTCACGGTAGAAGGACCGTCATCACAGCTAACAGTTGATTCCAGGAAGCATCCGCATTCCATTAGAACATGTTCTTAATAATGTAGCACTTTAATAAAGATCGTTGTGAGTCATTTGCGACACTGCACCACATTCATTAACATTCCAGTAAACGCGAGTACCTCTAGTAGCTCTTCAGTCGACGAGCGCCGCTCGCTGACCACTGATTGCCTCTATTCGGGTTATTCAATCAACTACTTAATGAGCAAATCAGATAGCTATATTTTCTGATTCATCAATCGGATTTAATGATTTCGACTTTAGTACGGAAATTGTAACGTAATTCTGAGAAAATTCGGAAGTTTTCATTTCCGTGCACATCCGGGTGAGTCAGGTCCATGTATGGACGTCATTGCTCATAGTTCTGCTGCTGGCAGTTGAATACAACAAGGGTTGACTATTTATTGAGTTGACGTCTCGTTTCAATAAACGCGACAGCTCACGTGGCTCACGTCACAATATGAAACTAAAGTATCGTCGTTCAGAGTTTTTGGGAAGGAGCCCTTTAATTAATATGTCCGTCGTTCGTTTCAAACTTCTTGTAATTCGAAGAGCTTTTACGTGATGTGTGATTGTTAACTAAGTCCAAAATTGGTCTGAAGTGGACACCTGTTAGAATTTGTTGTAGCGGCTATTTGTCGCAGGCAGGCGCACGCGCAGGCATGCGTACGTGCTGCCCCCCTCCCCCCTCGCGTGCCCTCGCCCCCTCCCTCCCCCCCTGGGCCCGGCCGTGTCGCGGCGCCCGCTCACCATTCATCGGAATGCAGGGACTGTACTTTGGTACATCTCATTATGAATAGACGCTATTTAACCGTATTTGGGTTATAGTTTAGTAAACTCGATAACTTCACTATAAACCCTTTTTCGGAAATGACTTCTCTTTGCTGTTAAACATAACATTATCATACCCATCACTAGCATATTAATAGATTCTTAAGTCTAGATTTGGAGAAGGGCATTTGCTAAACCTTAACTGCTACGCCAACAGCTACGAAACTGCTACGAAAAAGGTTGGATAGGCTGAGAAAGTTTTAGACCCACTTATCAATTTTCCATCAAATCCATTTCCAACAGACATTTTTTATAAAAGCAATACAAAAATAAACACACCTAAATATTTAAGAATAATTTAACCTTTCGTACGAAACCATTTACAACTCCATATAAGGTTGAAGAATTTGACGAAAGCTCCTCAACTATATTCAGTGTTTGACAGTTACAGTAGCATTGGTTCTAATACAGCATTAGAGTTCAGAGTCGAGTGTGCACAGTGGGCAGACGTTTGTATCGCCGTGGACGACATACACTGCCGCAAATGTAGGGAAAATTTAAATGTAGTAGTAGATGTTAGCGGTATTATAGGCGGTCACCGATAGTGGGTAGTGGTAGTTCCGCAGCGGAGAGCGCTCGGGTGGCGCGGGCGCAGGGCACGAGGCACGCTAGGAATGCGTGGCCCTCGGCGCCGGTTTACAAATAGAAGGGCCGCTAGCGCGGACTGCACGTGTGATACATTGCCACGATTAATCTGTTAGCGCTGATGGCTGCGCCCGCGCCGAAGAAACGATGATATCGCACAACAATTATCTATTAACGAGACACAGCCCCCCGACTTTATGATATCACTTCACGAGGGTCCCGCGCGTGTTTGTGTACAAATAAATAACAGTGCTACAAAATGTGACAGGCGAAGTTCCGAATACTTCCTTCTTCACCTATGTATTTGGGAGCAAAGCGAAGCATCAAAGGGCGCGCGAGTTCGGTGGCGAGGACGACGCGGCACGACGCGGCACGACGCGGCACGGGACGAATAGTCGTTGGGAAGTGTCAGCCCGGGAAGGGGCGACAGAAAACACGTGAGTGACATCTCGGAGGGTCGTTTGTCGGGCACAAGAAAGCTATCGGCGGCCCTGCGTTCGCTGACCCCGGCCGGACGTCACGCCTGAGAGAAGACGAGTGCAGCTCACGCCGCCCGCCGTGTGCCCTGCGCCGCACTGCTCCCGCGCCTGCAGCTGACTAGCCCGGATCACATTCAAATCAATTCTTATAAATCATGCAATCAGCCGAACCTTAATCGAGCTTTAATACGCCATTGTCCTTCTCCAAGACTTTGTAATCACAATTGAGGGTGCAAGCTGGCGTTCACATAGAGGACTGATGTGGAGTGTTGGTGTATCTGCAACTACCAAATTGCTGGCAGTAGTTAACGGAGTTTGTTATTCATTGTGACTTTTCGAAACTTTCATAGACAGTCGGTTACGGCGACCAACTGCCCACATGGTCAACAATTATTTATTGATCAGTGAGAATTGAACATTATTGTAAAATTACTAGATGGGACATTTTCATGTGCGGTTTAGAGGCCTTTCGTGAACTGACAGTGTGGTGATTTATGTGAACCAAGCGAGCAACTCTATAAAACCAATAAAATTATAAAGAAAAGTCGGTTACGTACGAATTTTGTGCAAATTTTGAAGATGATCCTAACAGGTAAGTAAATAAAGTGAAAATAGGTATTGCGATAATTAATTAGAAACAATTTTAACCGAACAAAAAATAAGTTAGAATAGAAGTCATTTAAAAAGTTTGTTTAATTTTTTTACAGAAGCGGCATAAGTTTTCATTAAAGATATTTTATACCTCAGTTATGAATGACAAATGGTATTTAAAATGCATCTCAAAACAAAATATGTGTTTTACCGAGTTTGTTCTACCTAGTATCTTTATTTTAAATTGATAATTTACTAGGTTCGCGCAATTTACTTCAGATAATTAAAACAGTATGATTAAAATAATTAAGGCTCTATTGAAAACATTAAAAAGATGTTTTTACCATAAAATCAAACCTTACAACTACTATGTATCCACTTATTCCTGTCTAATTTTGTTGTACTACCTACCTAGTATTTCAGTCATAAATGTAGATACCTAACTCTGGGTATTCCCCATCTTAATGTTGCCAGTTTAACTCTAGAAAACCTACTATTGTAAATAATGACTAGCTATTTTTCTTACTTATGTTTAAAAGTAAAACGTTTACCTTTTGTTTATTTTATCTTTGGCATATATTTTTTGTAGGATTTCAAACTCTTTTGTCATTTAATTTGTAGCTGTTTAGTTATTATCAATGTACTGAATCCATTGTTAGGTAGGTGTAGATAAGTTTTTGTTTGGTTTTTCTTGGTTATTCTTAGATCTTTTTGGTTACTACTAATAAGATAGACACCTACATTTTAAAAGACCTATTTTATTTGTATGTTAAAGGATCTTCTTTGTATTTTTTTTAAATATAACTTGATGTTATCTTTGAGATTGCCAGTGTGTAAAATACCTAGTTATAAAAGTAGAAAAGTGACAGGCAGATACCAACAAAATTATTTTGTCACATTTTTTTAGCTAAATCTGTAGGTAGATAGAACATTCTGGTATTTTTTCCATAAACTAAATTCGATACGTACTTATATTTGGGTAGAGAAGTATTGAGAGAAAGATTTAATCTAGGAAGACACCTTTGACTTGATAATGGAGTTTTAGATTCTTATTAATTATTTTTGCAAAAAATTACTTGCTGTGGGTATCTATTAAATTTGCTACCGTTTTTTAATACCTTACACGCAAATTTTATCATGTATTTTTTTGCAATTATATATTATTTTACTTTTACAAAATACAGTTTAATGTAATAAAAATACAAAGTAATAGTTATTGTTTATTTATATTAAAATAAAGTGAATGATTGGCGCCAACATGTGAGGTAAATTGTTGAAATATGTTTGAAAAGAAGTGAATTTTATCTAAGAGCTAAAGTGGGAGCAAGATTAGATAGGCTCAGCCCTACGTGGTGATAACGACACCGGATTCCAACGCGATTTACACACAAATACATTACCTTACGTGGGTAAGGTAATGTATTTGTGTGTAAATCGCGTGTATGTATGTAGGTGTGCACATACACACAATATGATTAAATATGTTATATACATCTTTAGGTATAGGTATTTGTTATTTTTTTAAATCCCTCTCTTCTTAAATCTATTTTCTAGTAAGTATTTAGCTAAAATATAACAAACTGAGTCAGCGGTTGTGCTCAAATTCATAAAATGTTTAGTTTTCATAAAAAATTTAACAATTATATAAACTAAAACTATACCTAATGCATCATTTAAGTATGATAAAAACTAATCTGTAAAAGATTATCTTCGTATCCACAAACAGTTTTTCATTGGGCATTTAGTAATTAAATTTTAACAGACTAAAATAATTATTTACTGATTGATTTGAATTTATTAAAGCATTAGACACTGAAAAATATTATTTGTAGTCTTCAATACTTAGGTACTTGTCAAAATAAAATCAAGTTTCAAATTTTTTAAACTCAATAAATGTGAGAAAACTTAAAAGCATTTTTTTAATTATTGGATTTAACAATGAATTATATATTAAATTATATTAGAATAATTTAAATAATAAAATTTATATTGAATGTAAGTTGCCAGTGCTACAGCGCGACACACCGCGCGCGGCTCTCCGGCGCCCGCGCATGGTTACGGCTGCGTGTGGCAACACTGGCACGCACTTCCTGCGTACTTCTTCCACATCTACCCGCACTATAACTCAGCGCCTATTGGAATTTATCAAAAAACTTAACACTTTGACATAACTTTTATCAAATATAGCCATTTTATTTTGCCCTAGTGAAGTCAGTTTTAGTCCGGTGGAATCAGACATATATTTTTCAATTTATTTTAAATTTAATGATTTAAATTAGTTCAAATTTGTTGCATACGCTAATTTAACTATTTTACAATATAGATAAAAGCAAAAAGTTCCAAAATAATTGCTATATAATTTTTTAAGGGCCATTTTTCCCCTAATTTTTACACCAAGTGATTTCTTCATGCACTGTACCAAAGCTATTGCAATTAAATATTTATAATCAATCATTATACTTTTAAATATTCCAAATAACTGTAAATAAATCATTATAATATTATTTAAACAAAAATTTTGACATGAGAAATATTGTGACAGTTAGGACTGTTGTAAGAAGCAACTCATATTTAAAAATAAAGAAATTTTATTGTTGAAAGACAAATTTTCGCTTTAAAGAAACCGAACAATGAGCATTTCTCTGTGATTCAATTACTGGCATAATAGGTAAGATAAATTGTCTATTGTGTCCTCTGAATAAACGCTACTATTGAACAAACGGGGACTAGTGTCTTTGAAAAAAATCTATTATGTAGTGAAGTATTTTACTACCATTTTTAAAACCACTTTAGTAAAGCTAAATATTTATTTAATAATTATTGACTTTAATAAAATATAATCTGTAGGTACGAGTACTTAAATTAAAATTATTGTTTTATTATTTCAATACCTAATTCTTAATTGCGTAAACATAGGTATGTAGATACACATTAAGCGTTATTTTATAAAAATATGACTTACCAATTAGTCTTTTAACTGTTATACTTATATTACCTAAGTATATTTATATTTTATTATAAATAATTTAAAAAAGTTATTTGCTGTACCTACATTCAGTGATTTCATTTAAAACCTTAATTAAAAAGTACATTATTGGCTACAAGGCCCATTTGAAAAAAAATTGGTTGATGAAAAATTTTCAAAGTAAAATGTCTTGAATTAATGTAATAGGGAAATTGTTTGTTTTTTCATCTACTAGAACTCTTTTTCCCTTGTACATATCTATGCAAAATGTCAAAATAGTGAACTGAATGCAACAGAAAATGTTACCGAGTCACATGCACAGTTAGATCTAACGGTGCATGTAACTTTTGGTACCTAACATTTTTCTTTCATTTTTCTTAACCACTGTCCTCTGTTATATTATTATTTAAGTATTGTTACATTTGTTACTTTTTATAACATTAACGATCTTCATAAGTATATAAAAAGCCTCATTACCTACTAATTACTTAATGCAGGCATGTAGATGGAATGCTGTTAAAATTAATGTGGACAAATTTTTGTTAGCCACCAAATAAATTCACAATGAATGAAATAGTACCTCCTATACTAAATTATGTATTTCAATAGTGGCCGTATACCTAAAGTTATTTGTAGTGCCTAAAATTTAAAAACAGATTTTCGAATAATTTTCTAGTATCTTCGTTAAATGTAACCACATTCATATTAGATGGTAATCTTTTGCTCCATATAAATTGATTGTTGCTAAATGTTATAATCCTTATCAAGTGTGGTTGGAATGTGCCGTTGTGAGTGCGTACACATAGTCGCTGGCGGTGGTCGCTGGTCGCTGGTAGTGCCGAGTGACGGCCACGTGGCACGCGGGCGCGCCTCGTCCACGGTGACGGTGCATGTCAGTTTTCTGGAAAAATTGTCAAATGTAGCACACCGGCGGCGGAGCGGCGGCGGCCGCGAGCAATTTGCGAGGAGCGCGCATGTGTGAGGAGCTGTCGCAACGCGATCAGCGCACGCGCTCGTGTGCGTTGTGAAGTGAAGGTCGAATATTTTGTGATGTCCCTACTCCTCGGTCTATTGGTGTTCACGAGTCGCCGCTGTGATAATGAGTTGTTGTCGTCCCGCTCGGTCTGCAGCGGCGGCGCACCCGCGGAAAGGGACGGACGGCGGTGTGCGCATGCGCCGGAGCCTCCGCCGGCGCCGGCGCGGCCTGCCCTCATCAGTCTCCCCGCAGCGGGGAAGCGGTTCGCGTGTGCAACTCCGTGTCGGCTCGGGCTGCGGGCTGCGAGTGCTCTGCGTCGCACACGAATATTTTTAGATAACAGCACGAATAATTTATTCGCAAGGTAGTGATCGCGCGCACTTTTGCGGATATCGGTATCGGCGCATGCGGGCTCGCGTGCGCTGCGCGAAGCGGTGGACGGCGGCGGCTGCGCCCGCCGCCGGCGGAGACGTCCCGATAGGTAAGCTGCGCACTTCCTGCGCGCGCGCCGCCATGTTCGGTCGGAGCGTCACTTCCGCCGGGGCCGGAACCGGCGCCGGAGCGGGCGCGAGCTGTGGGCCCTGCGGCGACGGTGCTGCGCGCGCGCACCGTCGGCGCTTGCCGCTCGCCGCGCTCAGCTCAATGGGCGACGGCTCGCGATTCATAAAATGTCGGTCGTTCCATTCACGCCGCGGCGCGATGCTACGACGACCGTTCACTCGTGACCCTCGCGTCTTCGAATATTCATGTCTCCCTCGATAACATCGTAACCTCTGACTTCTTTTTGTATTATCACGTTGTTTAGTGAACGCCGCTAGTTGAGGCCGGACTTCGTGCGTTGTGTTGGAAACAAGTGTCCGTTCAATCGCTACACCGATATCAACTGTGAAAATTAGTGCATAGTGAATTTAAATAGTGATTTTCCGTCTGTATCAATGGAATGTTACACCCAGTAGCGTAAGATTAGATATATATTTTTGGTTTTTCTATTCCTTATACCTAAACTACTACCTTAAACATCGCCCACCCTCAATATCTTATTAAAACTGAATTTGAATTCTGAATTGTAACGTCTCGCGATTTATCTTTTAGTATATTTTATAATTTTGTAAATGAGGGTAGTCAAATTTTATTGCATTGTTTGAAAATTATTGAAGTTAAGTACTACTTGTGTTTGAATATAATTGTACCGTCAAATTTTATTAGTCAATAGACAATTCGGGGGTTGTGTGTGATAGTTGGGGGTAGAGTGTTGATGGTTGTGTCGGTAACAGTGAGCTGTGCAGCGGAGTGTGCGCGGGCGGCGCAGCACGTTGCCGACAGGACGTACGTCACCAGAGCATGACGTCTGCTCGCGCGTCCCGCTCGCACACTAGCCCTGCACTCCTCTAGTTTTGTTTAACCCCCGGCTGTTCATTGCCCTCCGGCACTTGCTTTGCCCTACCCTCGTTGTGCTTATTTAGATGATTTACTTTACGCCGCATTCCACTTTTGACGTGGTAGTAAGTTAAACTTTCCACTTTCTCGAAAATTCAAATTTAAACTGTTAGTTGCCATGAGTATTCATCAGCACCAATGAATTAAAATATATATCCTAGAGTGAATATTTCTTTAAACTTTTTTTATTATCAGTTAAAATTAATATAGGTATTGTGTTTTAATTAAATGTTTTTATAAAATGTTGTCAAAGCAACACCTAAATTGAAAAAAAATAACTTAACTGTCGAACTTATATTTAAGTTTAGGTACTTAACAAAGCCTAGCCTAGTATAATAAGGCACTTTTACAAGTTAAGTCATTAATAATTATTAGCTTGACTATATAATAATTTCACTTTACAAAAAGTATAAGTACAGTAAACTCAATGTTAGACAATTATTACAGTTACAATAAAATAACTTGAAGAATAAAAAAAATCCTGAAGTTACAGGATAACTAAAGCGTATTTTCCAATTAGGATCAAAGATTTTACTGATAATTCAATTGTCTTTTGTTTTTTCAACTAAATACTTTCTGCGTTGAATGCATTAAAAGCAGGGAAAAGATTATGTTGTATATAAATAATATGATGGCGAATATTTAGCATTAGTCAACATAAGAGACATGGAATGCAATGCAAGTCGTCCATTGACTGGTTGCCGGCGGCGGCGGCGGCGGCGGCGGCGGGCCTCACATCGCGCGTATATTAAAACACTGTCTTTCCCAGATCATGAGTACGTGATGAGTCAGGTGCACGTGACGTCAGCGACACGTGTGCCCTCGTCCCGCTGACTCACAGCATCTCTCTGTGACGTAGCCGGCGCACATGACGCCCTTCGGTCCTCTCACCTTTGGTCTCATTTTTATCGCGCGTTGATTACATTGTTCCGGCGCTCAGCGCTGGTCCGCGGCGCGGGGACGCATGTGAGCGACACATACCGCCGCCTACTGCCACTGCTGCCGAGTGTGCGCTGCGCCTCCACTTCCGGCGCAGCGCACGCGGCGTGGGTGACCATTTCGTAAGCGCTTCCTTCGTCACGCTTCCTCCCACCGAGAACGTCCCTTACACCTCGCCACCGAAGGATACCCTGTTCATAAAACGCTTCATTACACATTGACTCGAATTGCATCACACGTCGCGACAGCGTGTAGGATGAATCCAAGTGTAATATGCAAATGTCACGTTACTAAATTGGTCAGTCATTGTTGTATCCGCAGCTATAACTGCGAGCGTTCCGTCATTCATGCTGGCTGCTATTGAACGCGGACCACGCTTCCGTCACACACAATCTCCACAGTTGAATCTCTAACCAATTGTCGATTTCCGAACGGACACATCGGCGGGCCTCGCCAACTAATAAGGTACACGCCGCTTCGCACTGTGCCAACATTCTCAGCCCCACGATAAGCCATTAAGGGTCGCTCCACAAAAAACGATCATTATAAAGGATGTAAAGACTGCACCGGCGCCGAGCCTTCCCAGAACTGGGCCCATTCTTATTTCACGCTCCCGCCTTATTCACGGGCTTTTTTTGTATGGTTTTGGTCATTTTTTTTCACGGGAGCGGCTCTCCTGTGAGAGTTTCAAGGAAATGGCTTATTGGGTTTCGTATAGAATGGGGCTTATCTCGGGGCGTCGATCGTGCGCTCAGAGCCTGGGAACGCGCTCAGACGTCGCGCGTGAACCGTTATGTGGCATGCTCGTCGCATGCCACATACCAGCGCCCGCCGCGCGCCGCCCTCACGCATGACATCATCAACATCACCGTTTGTGACGTCCACCACCACTCGATACTACCACTTATCCGTTTTAAACAGCCAATAATAAACATATAAATTAAATAGGCAATAAAATCTGAGACTGTCACTTTAAAATTGGATTTAACGGTTGAGGTATACCAGTAAACAAAAAATTTAAGTGAAAATAATGTCAGAGGGTTTATTAACATGTCGCGTTCTGTATAATAAATTAATAACGGTATTAATTAAAAAACAATAATTTTCTAATAGGATCAAGATCGACGGGTTCGAGAATCGAGGCTCAGCTTGCTTTACGCTCGAGTTGTCTGAGGAACGTTCACGAGGCTGGCACTATCTTGACATTCCGTGGTTCCTGCTTGAACATTTATTGAATTAATTTCTGTGAAAGTAGTGTTATGTGCTAGGCGTGTTTGTGTCAAGTGGTAGGTCAGTTTGTGTTAACTTACTCCTGCATGTGCATGGTAAACCATTGCAACGTTATGATTGTGTTCTTACATTCGTTCCCACTAACTATAAAGTCAATAAATAGCAATGGAAGTTAATTAACTAATTACTATATTTATTCGCACAAAAGTCCTAATGATTGGACGTCACATTAGTGGAGTCGGAATGGCGCCAAACGGAATTTCTCACAGATTGTCTAAATTACTGCTGGGAACTCAATCCTTATTTTCAATAAGAAATAAATAACGTTGATTGTATTTAATATTTTTGTCATTGTTTTGTACTAAACGTTTGTGTTTATTTATTTGAAAAGAGTTTTTTGTTGCCTTTTCAGGTGCGTGTGGCGAAAGACGTGGCTGCGACCGTGGCGCCTGCGCAGCGTGCACAGTACGACAGTACGACACTCACCCATGACTGGAAGAGCCGCCCGACTGTTATAAGGTACGTCTTTTATTTCTGTTATAGCTGTTGTTACTTATTTACTAATAAGTATAATAACATTATATTCCAAATACCAATTGACATTAATAAATAGTCCCTCCCTAAATATAATTATTGAAACCTAGGTAATCATTTCATTATTGACTTTCAAGTAAAAGGCTATTTTAATTTGAGATGTAATATTTTTTAATTGTGATTTGTTTCATTCAAGAAAATAATTTAGAGAAATAGCTATAACTTGTATTGCGAGAACATCACCTCCTCCCAAATTTAAATTTTAAGAAAGTAGGTACTTACTTAAAAAGTGTTATTATTTTAAGAGAGAAATTCCTTCTACCGATCTTTTTAAAGAGTAACTGAAAATAACTTACATTTCTAAGATTTATCGCAACTTACCTTTTTATAGTACCTATTCTAGAATATGTAGCCTTTTGCCAAACCAGTTATCATGAAGGAAGTGATCATTTCCCGTATTCGCGTTATTTAGGACTGTAAGGTGTGCGCAGGTCACGGGCCCTTATTGAGGGCAAAGGGAAGTTATAAATCTGTCGGCGCTAACAATGGCGCGATAACGTGCACCTTGCGCCCGCGCCGGTACCGAGTACCCCCCTGGCCCCGCGCACCCGCCCCTCTCGCCCACCAAAACACTATCAACCGTAGACACGTATGGGAAATACCCTCATTTACAATACAAATAATTACCTATTCCTTTGAGAACTCGCTTGTTGCTAGTCTGTGCGCCAGCCCCCTTACTGGCTATAAGATTCTAACCGCAGCTCACATTGACTGCTTGGTCTAACGCTACTGCTATGTTTTCCCTGTAAATAATCCCACGAGCGATAACAAATCGAGAACGATTCGAGTTTTTAACAAATATCACGCAAACGACGAATGTTTGAACCCGGATTATATTATGAGCTGGCAACATCGGTCACATACGCATTGAGCTCACCGGCCGTCCTACACAGTAGGTATTTGGCAACATATTTGCTGATAGGTTGGTTGGCGATAGTGCCCGAAGTGAGGGGAAAAGAGAGGTCGACGTAACGCCAACCTTATCGGTCATTGACCTTCACACCTAAACTGAGCCTCACATCACATCTCGCTCGGCGCGCGTTTACATGTGCTTAAACAAATTTTCAGGGACCATCGCGTTTACGTGCCAACATTTTATATTGTAATAATATTAACGTTTACATACTTCCGTCGGCCGACTAAACACAGACAGGCCAATGCTCATTAATTTTAAGAAATCTGTTCAAAAACACAAATTTTCACTCTCTTACATTGTGTCTAGAGTCGATTTTAGATTTTAGGATAAGATCATAAAAAATATGTAAAACTGTAGTGACAGATGTGTGCTATTTAATTCGATACAAGGTATTGGTGTATATAAAGTAGGTAGGCAGTAGTGTTGTGAGGTAGGCCGTAGGCGCCAGTGAGACCTTGACCTATTTCCCGCTGCTGGGGCCGGCGCGCGCGCACAATGGACTATTCCGCGACACCGGAGCCGACACCCGACCAGCCGCCCCCCGGCCGCGGCCACGTCCACATACCTATGAGCCCAACAACTATACTTGTTATCTATTGCACTGCGAAAAACTAGCCAATAGCGAAAATAACCAAATACACGCTTCTTCGCTTCATAACTCTACAAACAATGGAAATTAGCCTGAATTATTCGTCAAACCGATAAATTCATTCGCATATCCCAAAATAAATATGTCATAACCACAACATAGGTAGCTGGTAGTTTATAAAACATTTTCTGTCGCCACAAGTTGTTGACTTTAACGATAATCGAAATAATCGTGACACAGTTAAGTCGGTCATGATAGCATGTAATTAGAGAGACGTCTGTGGGGCGCGAGGCTAACAAAATTCGGGGGCGGCGCGGGTCGTGGCCGCTTGAATAATACATAGCGCGCTGCGACTTGGCGCCACCGCGGCCGCGCCGCGCGCCTCCATACAATACGAATGTAGGTGCAGACGCGCCGTGGCCTCCGACGACACCTGAAACACTACTGATAGCCTGGAAACGTGAAAACATACGTCGCGCGCGAACTGAGACCAGCGCTCGGTGCCACATATTTAGTAGGCACACGCATTGCCTACGTGAGCCACCACAAAAACCGCTCACACCTCCACATTCCTTCATGAAAGTATGTACAATAAAACAAACAATCGCCGGAAAATTTGACTATAAATGCGATAAATATTTTTTTGTAAACGATACCCGCCGGTCATACGATCTGCTACAAGAATGTCTATTCTGTGTAAATAAATTCAGTAAATGAGTACGCAATCACCGAGAATGCGAAGTGTCTGCAACGTGTTGTGTTGTGAAAGCATTTTGTATTGTTTGCTATTTTTACAGAAAAAATGTCTAGGCATTCACTCTGGCTCGCTGGACTTATATTTTTGTTATATTTATTCAGTCATCTTGAACTTGTTATGCTGGGTGATTTCTCATTGAAGACTAGACCTCTTCCTTTCTTTAAATGCGCTAAAAACAGATATAAGACCAAACAAACTGCATTACACATACAAAGGATCTACACGTAGCTCGATTGCTACGCTAAATTCTTTGATCAAAATGATTCCAGGTGAAAGTTAAGACGAAGCCATACATAATATGAGCCTCAGTTATACACATCTAGTTGAACAAACAATCAAACCACAGTCAATTCAATTAAATATCCTAGAAGCTCAAATTATCTGTCAAACTGATTAATTCTCGTAGCACTTTCGTAGCAGTGTCGTAGCAAAGCAGAGCGTGAACTAGCCAGCCGAGGTAACGGTACTTCGTAACCGTTTCCCACGAGGAGGCCCGCGGTTAATTATTTAACAGCTTCAAAAATCATGTCATATTTACATCGAATGCGTGGTCGTGATTAACAGTTTAAAAATGTAAAATGTTCCGACTTAATTACCGTGTGTTGATATGCGGGACTCGTACTGGCACCGACAAGTTATTAGCTACGATCGTCGGTACATGGTAATGACGAAGTGTCGTAGATGCGACACGAAAGTCGTGGGACACCGTCGTGAAGGTGCTACGCGACAGAGCTGCTCAATTGTACATTAATTCTAATAACTGGTCAGTTTTGACATATTCTGACTAGTTATCAGACTGCTGAGCAGATTTTTGACTTTAGAAGAGGGAAATAATAGTTAGAAAACCTTGGATTTCTCTCCCTTTTTAACAGGTCTTGCGTCACTTGTAGAGAACAGCGACTAGGTATTTACTTTCTAACGAATATTACTAAATGTAAACGAGTGTGTCTCTATTACACCGTGTCCTAAATGCACAAAAAAGAAACAAAGAATGTTTACGTGAGGTAGCGGCTTTATGTGCTACACATAGTTATTAAAGCACATTGTAGTAATTGAATGTGTGGTGTAATGAGTTTCTGATGCTCCACACACTGCACACGGCGTGTTTCCTTGTATTTCGGTAATTGCCCCGAGATGTTATCGCACTTACTTATTAATTATGAGGCACAGAGCCGCGCATTTATTGACCTTATCTCCGGTGGAGGCCCTTGCGCTTTCTTTACCTGCTTATTCGTTAATGAGCAAAAATCCAACAGCGGAACGAACGCCGCCGCGCCACTGGGAACCAACTAGCCCTACAGATTGAGTTATTACATCCATGTTTTGAAACACTGTCACAATAACACCACATTTTCCTTTTATTACTGTGATCATTCTTGCGGTTTTAGAAAAATTAAGTATACGTTAGACAGACAGTCGAGTGGAACAGACCGATGGAGAAAATGAGCCGCGCCTCCGCGCTACCGAGGGCACTGTCATTTGTCAGTGTGCTGAACACCCGCAGATCGACTGTGGGGTCGCCTCCATCGACTGTGGGGTCGCCTCCATCGACTGTGGGGTCGCCTCCATTGACTGTGGGGTCGCCTCCATTGACTGTGGGGTCGCCTCCATCGACTGTGGGGTCGCCTCCATCGACTGTGGGGTCGCCTCCATCGACTGTGGGGTCGCCTCCATTGACTGTGGGGTCGCCTCCATTGACTGTGGGGTCGCCTCCATCGACTGTGGGGTCGCCTCCATCGACTGTGGGGTCGCCTCCATCGACTGTGGGGTCGCCTCCATTACGTTTGGGCTCATCCTCCTAATGTCGCGCACAATTTAAAGTTATTCGTTTAATTTTAGTTTAACAGCAGATAGTTCCCCGCGGTGGGCGTACATGCGGGTAAAGGGATCGGTTCCGAAATAAGCTCATTACATCACGCTCCCCACACGGCGTGCGCCCTGCGCGGTTATAAATAGCGCGGCGGCGGTCCCTTAAGGCGCGCGCGCACATTTCCGGGCTGGAAGTGTGTCGCTTCCGTTGCGAGCGGTCGTTGACGCCGTGCATTGTCGCCGCACATTCCCCGCCGCGCGGCGTCCGACGACGTTTTTAAATAGAGGAGCGATTACGAGCGTCTGGCTGCGGCGCCGGGCACATGACCGCGCGAAAGTGCAGCGCCCGCCGCGTCACGGGCTATTTGCGACACCGTCCTCCGCCACCGCCGCCGGCGCACTCGCCCCGCTGTCGCGTGGCTGTGGTGTCCGCGCACCAACATGCTCTTCCACTACTCTATCATACTCTTCTTGGTCTTCAAAGACCTAATTCGTTGTAGTATCCCGACCTAATGCGTCGCCTTCTCCACTTCGCTCAGATTCTTTATTCTCAGCAATCGAGATGGCTGTTGTCGCTTTTCTCCATTTTGTCTATTTTCTCGGTAATCGAGACAAAATTCCTTTCACACAATCATTTATAATATTGTGCGAAAGTTGGAAACCACAGAAAAAGGATGTCTTTATGTGCGTTGAAGTCTTTTGTTAGAATCCTTGATAACTTTCGCACCACCAATCGAAAACTGATATTTTATCAGATAAATATAATTAAGTACCTATACCTGATTGTCAATGATTTCGTATGGGTGAATCATGAAATCACGTGTGCTGTACGGCGTGCCAACTCGATTACGTATCGTACGAGTAATGAAGAAAAAACGGAGCTACAAAAGTCGTACTGTCGAAGGGTGCTAAGTGTTATGACGAGCAGTGGAGGGTAGACGGAGGAGTCCAGGTGTAGCGAGTGTGTTGGTGCTGGTACGTCGGGTCGCGGCTGAATAAATTGGGAGGGAGGCGCGGTGGAATGCGGGAGGCGGCGCGGGGAGCGGGGGCGCGGCGCGCGGGGGTGGGGGGCGTGCGACTGGCGCGCGCGCCGCTGTCCCACGGTCGCGAGGCCCCGCGCCCCGCGCCCCACACACTTTCTTTCGCGCCATAAAGGTCGTTTCAAATATTTCGGAATGCTGTTTGGTGACATTTCACCTGCGGGTGGTGGGGAGAGGAATGCAGCCTCCGGCATTCGGCCGCACGCCTCGCTCGGCGGAACACCGTCGCACGCGCATCCCCCGCCACACATACATTACCACGCGAACCTCGCCTCTACACTTGTGTTTAGATATGTTGACTAGAGACGCTACTATCACATTAACGGGAAATCCCTCTCGAAGTGCAAATTATTACTTTATTACAGCTCAGCCAAACCTGACAAAGAAGGTAGCGCAGTTTTGAATAGCATACAATAATCGATAGTCAATCCAGGTCCTTTATCACATGAGAACTATGACTTGGTTACCGCGCCTAACTTAAATTTGAATGATTATTATTCATAAAGGGCGCTTGCGTGTCGTTTTACCTCTCTGTGACTCGGATAGCTAAAGCTCATCGGTCTACTTTCCACGCTCATGTGTGAACTGAGTTTCTCCAATTAATAGATTCGTTCCAATAGCAAACACTGAGTCGGAGAAAGCAGTGGTGGTGTGGGTCAACGTCCGGCGGAATTCACACCGGCCGACCGCCGCCGCCGTGACGTTCACGAACAAATGTGGCGTAACGCTCTAAAATTTCAAAAACCGCGCTCGTTTTCCCATTCCGGGAAGGCGAGAGCCTCCTCGGCCGACCGCAGCCGGACGGACTGCGGCCCGCAGCGGTCACAAGCTGTGTTTATCGAGTCGCGCGTCGCTATGAATGGAATGCGGCGACGGAGGTTGCGCAAGCGACTAGCTTCGCAGCGCTCGACGCTCGGCGGAATGCGCACGCGGCGGCGCGGGGTGCGGGGTGCCCGCCAGGGCGAGGGGGGGGGCGGCGCGGCGCAGCCTGCGGCGCTGCAGCGGAGGCTGCATCTCGCGGCCATTCACGCCGCGCACTACAGCCGCCGCCCGCCAAATAACTCACCGTTACAGCCGCGGAATGCCGCTCTATCTCTATACCCAACATTGTAGCCAATCAAAACTCATCAGCCTCTTTGCCTTTTCTCGTGTACGGAACCGGCTTTTAGTCTTAATAGATGCGCCTGAACCAAAGTTTTTGTAGCTGTTCAGAAGTATTTGATACAGTTGATGCTTTACAGCACAGTCGGTGTCATCTACACTTGTCATTCAAATAATATATTTGTGACGACGTGCGTAGGCTTCTCGAGATAAAGAAAAAAATTAAGAAATCATTTACTTGCTAATAATGTAGGTAAGTATACATATAAGTTGGATTATTTTTTAATAACATATAAGGCACAAAAGAACATAAGTTCTTTATCTCTGCTACATAATCCAGAATGAACCGTTCATTAATGTGCCAATTCACAGGAATTTCGTCCCGAACTGAACCTCAGGGCAAATACAGATTTGTCCTGAGTTTCAGTTCAGCATTTATGGTACTCGTTGCCTAAAGTTTTCGCAAATATCGAAACACATTAATGAACTCACAGTAACATCCGCAAAATGCTTAGAAATTAGATTTACTTAACACTTGCGCCGTCGCGAAAAAAGAAAGACACTAGTCAAGGACATCACATAATAAGATAAGTATGTTAGGTACCTCAAAATATTAAAAAACCAAATTGCAAAAACGCATCTTTAAACTGCGTAGACCCCGCTACGAACTGTCTACGAATTAAGACTTTTCGTAGCACACAAGTTGAACTCCCGATTTTTCATAAAAGACAGACTAGGTCTGTACAGGTACGCACATAATATATTTAACGTATGCCTAATAAGCGTGATAAACGGCACGACATATAAGGCACGTCGGCGTTTGTACAGTCCGGTTGTAAATAGAACGGCTATAGATCCGCTTGCAGGCTCACCGCGGCACCGCGCTGCATTCTAGAGCACAGAATTGTAAAGAGAATAATGGTAGTTGTTGCGGCGTCGGCGTCGCCGCGCACTATCAATAGTCGGCGCGTCACCCGCCCTACATACTTGTCGCGACGTCCGCCGCAGCCGGGACCACGTTTCGTCACCTCATGTGCTAAATTCCATTTTTAAGTCCATTGTTCCTCGTCTGCGACGTCGCGCGTCGGCGTCGGACGACCCCGCGCCTCTCGGCTGCTCGCCGCTCTCTGACGTAACTACGATTCTCATCGTCCCACAACGAAGCATTCGATACGACAATGTTATGCCGCGGACCTGATGTTTATTATTCACACGATCCAATTCTGTCAAAAACGTTATACACTTCCGCTCGCCACACATTCTTATTGGGGCGCCTCGCTCGTAACACTTGCCAAGTTTTAGTGTTCTTAGTAGTCGTATTTATTTATTTTATTGTCTTTAATACCTGTCTCCTTGGGCTATATAATTTGATGAAACAGGGTCCACGTTGGCGGCGATAAAAATGAATACCTATCTAAAGACGGCACATTCGTCATTATCACAAGTGTAAACACGCTTCGCGATAAAAAAAAGTAACACATTTGCGCTATTTCCCATAGTTGTCAGCAATTAGAGCAACGTTTGTGTGTGTGTGTGTGTGTGAGGGCGACAGAGTGGACGGGTGTCGGGGAGGGGTGAGGTGACACGTGTGGCCCACATAGTGCGCGCCCATTGAGATCCCGCGCCACCGCCACCGCGCCGGACGTGACGTCAGTGACACCAGCGCACCTGCGCCCCCACATCACAACTCAACCCACCAGCGCCACCAACACACTTCCCATCACTAATCACTCTGTAACTCCAACCAAGCAACCTTCACTAAGGAACTTGATTTAACAACATGTCCCCTTTCTTAGAACATATTGCATGTAGGCATCACCAACGTAAACGTCCGCTAAAACTAAAACCTAGCTAGGCGAAGTCCAAACTTGAATCCCACGGTCACAGCTGATAGGAAAGATCCTTTGTAGAAATCGAAAGATGTCGAAATGTGTCCGGCAATCAAGACCATGCAGATTTAGAGTCATCGTAGGTGGTACGTGTGTGGTACAACCACCGATGTCGATAAATTGGCAAAATAATTGTAGTGGCGCCGACTCCCGCGCACGGCCGAACAAGGCCGAAGAAGGCCGAAGTCGCTATCCGCACCATTTGAGGCAGCAGCAGCGCACTGACACCGCGTCGCCTAATTAGCGGCGCGGTGTGGGTGAGCCCGCATTGCTTACCGCGGACCCTGCCGCCTTCGTTTATTACTATTTTAGTCAATTCACTTCTAATAAACATAATAACGAGTCTAATATATTTGTCAAAGGACGTACCGCAGCTACTCCTACTCGCGGTCCGTCAGTTCGCATTTTGTTTCGTATTAAAGAACGGTTTATGTGTTACAGATGGATGACAATTAGCCGAGGAAAGAAGCATTGTAGTGCGGTCTGCGCGCCTGAGTCAGCATGATGTCATAGCAGGCGGTGATGCGGCTAATGGGAGCGTCCCGCCGACCACGTCACATCCCATTCCCGCCGCATACTTCACCCAATCGAGCGATGACAAAACCATTCATATTCTTCCATTGCTGCTAACTGTTGTGTTAAACATTGAATTCTTGCAATTCCAACGTAATTAAAGTCTATAAAACGAAACAGCACACGACGTTCGTTGCTAACCGCCTGCGGTTTTCCTCTCCTGATCGAATTTACACTTTAGGTAAGTAACTATAGTACATTATTCAGGTATTTTTCCTATAGATATTGTGTTCCTGGTTGTGTACAGGCGCGTCGAGGAAGAGTGAACAAAGTTAGAAGAACATGAATAAAGAATAAAAGGAATTACGAAACTGGTTTTCATAATGATTTGACAGATTGTTCTATATTCTGAGATCATTGTGAAAGCTGATTTTGTTCCTAGTTCAACGGGAAGCGTCGGAAGCGGGAAAGAACTGAATTTTAACGGGAAGATTATATTTTGTCTTTATAATTATTTGAAATAACTGTGCTATGTAACTGTACCTATATCTTGTTGTTACCTATGTATTTTGTCTACGTAACTTGTACAGTGAGTTTCATCAAATAGTTCCTTTGCCGTAATGTTGGCTCCACTTTTAAACTTTAACAACAGACCTATTAGGTAGCGCCGTAGCGTATTCGTGTTCGTCCTACAACAGTGGAGCCAACATTACGGCATAGAAACTATTTGATGAAACGCACTTGTAAACTACCACACTTATATGTCAATCCTCACATTCAACCAGAAGCCAGCCCTACACTTCTGACAGGACCGACTGAGAGACTAATCTAAGAAGTCAAATCATTTGTTTTTTTTTTCTACATCGGATGTCTAATACAAGTATTTTGTTTGCCATGTATCCGGAGATAGTCATTTTCAAAAGTCGTATTAATAACAAAGCTAAGGTTTCTGTTTAATCTTTTCAAAATAATTTAACATTCTCCACATTATCAGGGCAGGCACCAATGTTTTGTTGAGTCTTACCGTAAAAGCAATACGGTAACATATCTATGAAAAAGAATGTGAATATGACATTGTATGATGACATGAGCAATTTAATTCCTTGCTTTCAATTACTGTAGCCTCTGTAGAATGAGGATAATAATTTGTATTATTTATTTAGATCTATGTCAGAATGTTTCAAATGAAACATCTTGTCACTCTTTAAATGTATAAAATATGTCTATTGGTGATCCCAAATTATTTTTGTCTTCTATGCATTTTCAATCAGCCGTCAACACAGTGTTCAATTCCTCCGTGGACTCTCTCCTCCTTTCTCTGTTACAAAATTCATTCACCTGTTCATTGCTGTGCCTCGTTTCTTATAGCCATCTACGTCTATGCTTTTATCCTTACATGTGACAAAAAATGTTAAAGAGAAGTTTCAAAGAATATATATTTCGAACATACTTTGTTCGCCAACACATGTCCAAACTACGACAATCGGTTAGTCGTTATCTGTCACGGGCGCTACTTTCAGACTCTCTCTTACGTACTGCTTATCTTATTCACTATCGTCACACCACGTAAACGTCTTAACATTCTCATTATAGCTGCAAGCAGTCACCTAAAATACCTAGTTAAAGTCTATTTATTCCTGCACGATTCCACAAACCAATGAAACTATTAGGTATCTTAAATACCCAAGCTCAGTGGTGACAGACATGAGATCGTCACTTACCCTGCTTGCTACGACCTAGCAACCAGTGCTACGGGCTTTACCATGGTCATTGGGGAAAACCTATACCTAACTACATATACATATTATAAATTAAAGTTGCTTTTCGTGTGTTTGTGTGACCGCGTTGTTCTTCGAAATTACGCAACCGATTTTAATGCGGTTTCCACCATAATTTAAACAATTTATTCCGGAAGGTTTATATGTATAATAAATTAATATAAAACTTACATAAAATAAAGAAATCTCGATGTTTTGTCAAATCGTAAAAACCGCCCGAAACGGGCGCTTGTGTCCAGTAAAAGTTAATGAATGTATGGGCAATTTAAAGTAGCTCATATAAAAAAGGGCTGACTCTGTAGTAACGGATCTGACAAGTACATAATTTGAGGAGGCGTAAACTTGGAAGCGGTTATTGCGCTGCGTAGTGTGGCCACACTAGACTACGCAGCGCAATAGCCGCTGCGTAGTGTGGCCACACTAGACTACGCAGCGCAATAGCCGCTGCGTAGTGTGGCCACACTAGACTACGCAGCGCAATAGCCGCTGGAAGTGTGGCCACACTAGACTACGCAGCGCAATAGCCGCTGGAAGTGTGGCCAGTACTCAGTGATAATATAGCATTATACTTGTGAAAGAATTTAAAAATCGTTCCAGTAGTTTTTGAATTTATTCATTACAAACAAACATACAAAAATCATATCTTTTCTCTTTATAATATTAAGTTTAGATTATTTGGAGTAGGTATTTGCTTCGTGTATTCTTCTGCCATGCACCTCTATTAGCCATTATCTGAGAGGTCGTCCCCTTTCTTCCCATAACTTCTTTACTTCACATCATCCATAGTTTGTTTCGTTTTCCCATTCTCTAATAGCTATCCAAATTCAAACTTTTTTCAAGCCTTTCTCTTCAATATATCTTTCTATCACATGCAAACTTACCTAAGGAATAGGTATCGCTGCCATTGTCATCCATACTAAGTATCCATACTAATATCAATTTAATCCATACTTAATATTATAAATTCGAAAGTAACTCTGTCTGTCTTTATGTTATATTTTCACGCCTAAACCACTGAACGGATTTCGTCAAAATTTCACCCTGGGGAAAGACATTGGCTAGTTTTTGTTTCAAAAATAATCCTATAGGAGGTGATATAGGGGATGAAAGTTCGTATGGGAAACCCAGCATTTCTTAAGTTAGGCATGTGAAAATTCAAATTTATGCTTTTGGTAAAAAATAAGGAATGATGTCAAATAATCAATGAGGTAAAATAGGGGATAATTTTAGATTCAAGGGAAGGAAAATATAGTCACAGTCCGTATCTTGAGATAACATTTAGTTTATTTCATTCAAATCGGTCCACTGGGTCAAAAGTTATTACACTTTATTATCAGTCTAATATCTTTTCACTCCTTAACGGCTGACCGGATTTGGATGAAAAGCATACGGATAGGCCATGATTTCGGTTAGGACATAGGAGACTTTTATCCCGGTACGTTCCCGTGAGACGATATCCGACAACCACGCGGGCGAAGCCGCGGGTAAAAGTTAGTGTGTAATAAAGGCAACTTATTAAATTATATACAACTTATATTTTACCTATTATAAAATCTACAAATGTTTTCACTTGTTTACGAGTTAAATGAATAAATAGTGTAGTCAATTAATTGCACACTATGTTTACCTACAATGCGGACTATACTAACGAGAGACGGAATGATATAGTATGCACATCTAATGCAACCTCAAAACATGTATTTGTAGAAAGATTTTTTTTACATGCCCATTTCTGTGCAGACAACTTTGTATCTATAAATTAAATTATTTTACATGTAAAAAAAATATACTTAAATATTTCTGCAAATAGAACCCCTAACATGCTATTTTACTTTTATTTACCTAAGTTTTAATTTAGTTTTTACTTTATACTTATTGTTAATTTATTCGAATAAGTATTTATGATATTTCTAGTCTGAAGCACAGGTTCAACATAGCTCAGAAAAATAAGCAAATGTGGTCTATTTTCATTGTTAAGTATAAGTGCCCCTTTCATAAATAAACGATTATTATTATTATTAATTTATCTTTTTTCTTTTCTGTAAGCAGAAACGAATTATTGTCAATGAAAGCTGCCTGAACTTACGTTAAATATCTCACATATTTTTTAAATTTAATTCTAGAATTAAATTAAATTAAGTATGTGCGTAAGTTTAACGTAAGCAAATATAATACATTAGGTACTAGTACCTTATCTATATCTATTAAGCACTTGTTATAAAACAAAGGCGCTTTTCCCGTTTGTCTGAATGTCCGTGTTGTTTGTTCTTCGGATTAATGAGGTTTTCAACATAATTTAGAGAATGTATTCCGGAAGGGTTTTGTGTATAACATATTAATAATAAACTTATAGATAATTCAGAAATCTCGATATTTTGTCAAGGCATAAAAACTTTGCGAAGCAGGGGCCTCCTCCCTAAGCGAAATCCATAGTTTCGGCCGTCGTTGTGAGAAGGAGAGCGAAGCGCCCGTAACCACGGCCGAAACTACGGATTTCGCTTAGGGAGTAAGCCCCCAGGGGCGGGTCGTTATTGTATTATATTTATAATATTCGTGTGAAATAAAGTATAGTATATTCTATTCTAAGTATCTGTCTAGTGCCTAGTGGTATAAAGTGGCTACTTCGAGTACATTAAGATAAGCTCCAGAATGCATGTTAACTCTATTTCATTTTCGATGCATTCTGGATCTTATCTAGGACACATAACTGCGCCAAATGTGTAATATTCACGAAAACCAAAAGGCTTTTTTGGGAGAAGAAAGTCATACTATTCCCGACCGCTGAAACTCCTGTTAGCCAGAATCTACACCGAGACAGTTATTGCTTTATAGGTTAAAGCATTAACTGTCTTGTGAAAGCCGCAAACAAATCGGTAAGAAAACAACAGAGTATAGGTAAACGTAGTTTCCACGTCCCTCCACAATATCAAGCAGTTGACGGAATATAGCTAAGCCATAATAAGGGCAATGGGACATTTACAAAAGGGGAACTAAAATACAGAACCTATTAAACTGTTAAGGATAAGCGTATGCTGCGACGCAGCTACACAGACATATTCGCGTCCTAGCTAGTACAAACAACAGACGGCTGTGCTGCGATTCCTGCGTCTCAGCAAAAAAACCAGTGAAGACTTGCACGCGTCGCGCAGAAATCTGTGCCGACCCTACAACGAGACGCAGAGCAGAACAGACACATGTCTGCGTCGCACGTGCCTACGCCGGAGCGTACGCAGCTGTCAGTACATTCATTGTTATATCTTTGGGGATATAATGGTGCAAAAAAGGTGAATTGATTGTATAATATTATTTATTTTACGACGAGGATGTTACTTCAAGGCTTTTCTTTTTGAATATTGGCGCCAAGTGGCGGGAAAAAGTCCACAGATAAAATATAAAAGTCACAACGTCACTGTGACTCTGACACTGATGGCGATGTTGCCATTGTAATAATATATTAAAATGTTGCCACTTTTTGAAGGCTTTTTGTAAAGCCTGAACATATTCCGGGGCGTTGAAAGATCACTTTCAACAGCTATTAAGTTCCTCTGCTGTAGGTAGTTTGCAGAGCCGCACTAGAGAGCGTCGCACGCAGCCTTTGTTGGTGAAAATGTCGGCCACTCGGGATATCCCATCAGGTCCAGTTATGAGGCGAACAACAAGGCCGAGTTTCCAAGCCAGAGGGGGGGCACCATCATCTGCTAAGAGCACCATGTCTCCAACTACCAGTTTTGAAGTATTCGTTCGCCATTTGGTTCGATGTTGCAACTCTGCCAGATATTCCTTCTGCCACCTTTTCCAAAATTGTCTTCGGATTGCTTCTAGACGTTCATAACGCCGCAACTGACTTTCTTTGATGTCTGTCAGATCTGGTGTCGGCAGAGCGGTCAACGGCCTCCCAATGATGAAATGCCCAGGGGAAAGGGAAAGGAGGTCGTCAGGACTGGAGGAAAGGGGGGATAAGGGACGACTATTGAGAATAGCTTCCACTTGTGCAAATAATGTACAAATTTCTTCAAAAGTTAAATGGCTGTCACCGATGACACGCCTTAAGAAATATTTTGCCGATTTAACCCCGGCTTCCCAAATGCCACCGAAATGAGGAGTGTAAGCCGGAATGAACGTGAATTTAATAGATTGTTGACTTGCAAAATCAGACAAAGGCTCGTGATTATCTTTTAGGAAGGATCCGATGTCCTTAGCGGCGGCAACAAAGTTGCTTCCATTGTCGCTAAATATTTCCGTCGGTTTGCCGCGACGAGCGATGAAACGCCTGAGTGTCAGTATAAATGCATCTTTCGATAAGTCACTGACTGCTTCGAGATGAATGCACTTATACCGCAAGCAGACGAAAAGGCATAAATAACATTTGACTACACGACTGCCACGACCTTTACGATTTACAATATAAAATGGACCAGCAAAGTCCAAACCAACGGATATAAAAGGATAGTCAGGCGTAATACGTTGAGATGGTAAATTACCCATCTTGGGTTGCAGAGTCAAACCTCGTATTCGCCTACATCGTACGCAATTATTGACTGTACGTCTTGCAAGATGCCTACCATTTATTGGCCACACTGTTTCTCTAACAGACGCTAACAACAATTGTGGACCAGCATGCATATTGTTTATGTGTTCCCTTTCAAAATATAATTTAGTTAGCCTATGCGAAGCATGAAGTAGAATTGGATGTTTCTTTGAATATGAATGTGCTGATGCATCAATTCGTCCACCGACACGAATTAGTTTTTGTTCGTCTAAAAATGGTGACAACGATAATAATTTACAATTACTCTTCAAAGATTTACCTTTCTTTAGAATATCATACTCCATAGGGAACGCTTGATCCTGAGCGATAACACATAGAGAATGGAATGACTCTCGCAGTTCATTAACTGACAATATACCTACACGTTTATTATTTTTATTTTTAATATTAAATATGAATCTGTGAACATAAGCAAACGATCTTTGCAATTTAGTTAAAGATGAATACTTATCAAAGACAATGATAGGTTGATTAATTATCGCCGAATGTACTTTTAATTCCGGTAACTCTTTGGAATCATTCATACCTAACATAGGCCATTCAAACTCATTTTTTAATAAATAACTAGGCCCAGTCCACCACAGCGGCATTGCTACTAAGCGTTTAGCATCTACTCCCCGTGATATTAAGTCAGCAGGGTTAGAATCCGTGGGAACATATCGCCACGCTGAATAAGAAGTTAATTCTTTAATTTCACTAATACGATTAGCTACAAATACTTTTAATTTACTGACGTCACTACGAATCCAACCTAATACTACTGTGGAGTCACACCAGTGCACTAGCTTATCCGGCTTGTAACGGAGCGAGTCTGTTACAGAATTGGTCAGTTTAGCGGCGAGCAAGGCTGCACAGAGTTCCAGGCGGGGAATGGTAGTAAGCTTCAAAGGAGCCACCTTCGATTTGGCACATAGCAATCTGACCGTGATGTCCCCATTATGACTAATCGTTCTTATATAAACACACGCACCATACGCGTAATTTGAGGAATCGCTAAATGAATGTAGTTCAATAAATTGAGGCGATTCACCTATAACTAATCTAGGTATTTGTAAATTAAATAAATACTTTATATTTTCAGAAAACTTAGTCCAATCATCCCTTATTTCCTGAGGGGCTGGCTGATCCCAGTCTAACTTATGTTGCCAAAGTCTTTGTATCATTATCTTTGGTATGACTACAACTGGACTTAAGATACCCAATGGGTCGAATATTTTGAAAGCGTTTGACATAATAAATCGTTTTGTTATGGTTAGACTATTATCATGTGAGAATCCCTTTATAGGAAAATGAAATGTATCACTAGATGGAGTCCAGCCCAACCCTAGCGTACTAGACGACTCACTAAAAATTAAACTATCTTGTTCATTCATATCTACATTGTCAAAAATAGAAGAATGATTTGTTTTAAATTTTCTTAAATTAAAACAACCTGCCCTTAACGCTTCAGATACAGCCTTATGTATATAAATTAATTGCTGTGAATCATTTGAACCTGTTATGAGATCATCAACATAAAAGTCTTTCTGGATGATGCACTTTATGAGCTCATCATCCTGTTCCTGCCCTACCTGCCATAGACAGCGCGTACTCAGGTAACTTGCACTTGCTGTTCCATAGGTTAAAGTATTGAGCTTAAGTGTCTGAATAGGATCAGATTCCTCTTTTCTCCACAAGATAAGTTGCAAGTACCTATCATCTTCGTGTACTAAGACTTGGCGATACATCTTTTCGATGTCGCCAGTAAGCAAATACTTGTATTGCCTAGAGCGTATCAAAATAGAGAAAAGAGTATCCTGTACGGTGGGACCTACCATTAATATTTCATTCAGAGAACAACCGGAAGTGGAAGAAGCAGAACCATCGAATACTACACGAAGCTTGGTAGATTCACTTTCCTGTTTAAGAACCGGATGATGACACAAGTAATAACATGGACCTATCCTATCTCTAAATTTATCATTTAACACAGATAAATGTCCTAGCTCAGCATACTCATTAATAAACTTAGTGTACTCTAATTTTAACATAGCGTTTCGTTTTAACCGTTTTTCTATGTTAATTAAGCGTCGCTTAGCTAACTTGTAAGTATCGCCTAAACAATCAGCAGTATCTTTTAGTGGCAATTTTACACAAAACCTACCTGTATTGGTTCTAGTTGTGTAAGTGAGAAAGTGTTTTTCACATTCATTTTCATTTTCACTTGTAATTAATTTTCCAGGAATTTCTTCCAAGTCCCAAAATTTACTTAGCATATTATCAATGCTAGCATCACTACTATCACATTTGGAAACTATACTGTGATTACAGTGAACATTTTTATGCGGCTTCACCCCTAATTGTGAACTTATTAACTTAGGATTTTTGACACCTAATGAAAATTGTTCAGTACCTAGAATGTCCCAGAATAAGTCTGCACCTATCAAGACATCTATGTCGGCTGGTTTGTGAAACATGGGATCAGCCAGCTGAATATTTTCAGGTAACTTCAAAGAACCAATATGGATGGGAACCTTCGGCAGTCTACCTGTCAATTCCTTCAACACAAGACATGAACAACTTATGTTAAACTTACTATTTATTGATTGTAATTTAATATTACAACTTTCAATAACATTATTTGTTAATGTGTTTCCTATGCCAATGACCTTTAGAGTGTCAATGGGACGGGACATTAATGATAACCTGATCTTTAAGGATTCGGTTATAAAAGATGATTGGCTGCCACAGTCCAATAGTGCACGAACTTTGACCTTTTGCTGGCCAAATGGATTCGATACCTCTACCATGGCTGTTGACAATATTATTTGACTTGTATTTTTATTAGAATAGTTTGCTACTATCTCACCTGGCTCATCAACCGAAGCGAGACATGCCGACGTTGGCGGACGGTGTAGCAAGCTATTATGCCTCTCAGTGCAGCCAGACTCTTGGCATGACCTGAATCGACAATCCTTAACGGAGTGACCCTGTCTCAAACAGTTAATGCAAAGTTTATACCTTGTCACATCCGTCATTCTATCATCAATACCCTTAGCCTTAAATGTTGGACAGTCATAAATTCTATGACGCTCGTCGCAAACAATACATGAATAACCCTTCAGTCCTTTATTCTTATTATTATCACTAGTACTTGCAAAAGATTTAACATTGTTATTCTGACTCTTCCTTTGACTTTGTTTATTTGGTGTTAAACGGTGAGGAGGAGTAGGCTTCTTTGAATCTATGTTGCCAGAATTATTAGAACTTCGATTTGCAGATTCAAGTACACTAGCACGATCCGTAATAAATTTAAAAAACTGCTCTAAATTTGGTAGCTGACTTCCTAAACTACTGCGATATTCCTCCCATTTCAACAAGGTTTGACTATTGAACTTAGCTGACAACATGAATATAATAATTATATCCCAATTATCCGTTGGTTGTCCCAAGCTGACCAAGGCACGTAAGTTTTTAGTAATATGATCAACTAAATATCTTAAAGATTTTTCTTCTGACTCACCTGGAAGCTGTTTTATATTCAGTAATGAATCAAGATGATGATCAATTAATATTCTATTGTTATCATACCGTTGACAAAGCAGCTTCCAAGCCTCAGTATAATTTTTAGCAGAAACTTCTAGATTGGAAACAATTCTGGCTGCATCACCTTGTAAGTATGAATTTAAATAATAAAACTTATTAATTTCAGAAATACGGTCATTTTTATGTATTAAACTTTCAAAGGTATCTCTAAACTCTAACCAACGGAAATATTCACCATTAAACTTAGCTATTTGTATTTGTGGGAGCTTTAATCCTAAAGTCTTATGATCTTCCAGACAACATGAAGCATAGTGATCAGAACTATGTTTCTGTTCGCATGCATTTTTCTGAGAAAACATGTCTAATAAGTTCTTAGCAGTGGCTATGTTAATTACTATGTCTTGCTCAATGTTGTCTCGTTCATCAATTTCAGCATCAATGTTGTCAGAACTCAGAACCTCTATTTCACTTTGCAAGTCATCAACTTTAACAGATAATGCCTCAAACTTTGCGAGCTTTAAATTTAACTCGGTCAATTGAATGTTATTCAATTCCTCTTGTTTAGAAATGTTACATAAATAGTTTTTAAACTTAGTAATTTGCCCTTTAGCGGATGCTCTTTTTGTTAACAATTCTTTATAACGTTGCTTAGCTTCAGGCATTGTGAATAAAGATTGTTATGAAAGTTGAGGAATTATCACAAAGACAATAAAAAGAATGGGCTCACGTTCCTCGTCTCGGTGTCACCTGCCGATTAGGAAGCCGGGTGCGCACGATCAGTGGAGCGCCAGCCAGACAGTTATGCACTCTCGATCTGGCAGAGAAGCGAGCACGGCGATTATGACCTGAAATAGTCGGCAGACTACTAAATATCGAGACACTAATATTCGTATTTTGTAAATTGGGGGCAAGTACTATTGAAACGTTGAGCTGAGACCGGATTTACAATTCTTGTAATCACCTTATTTACACAAATGGTTGCTATATATGGATATTTTGGTATTAGGAAAGGTATTTAGGGGTTTTAAATGACGGAAAGGCACTCAACTTCGGGGCGACGCGTTGACGCTCTCGATTCTCGACTTGGCGGGCTTCGGGGGCTTCGGCGTCGATTCCCTCGTATGTAGGTAGGTAGCAATTCCGACGAAGATTTTTTCTTTGTGGTCGCGGATTTCTTGTTTTAGTTCCCCTCATGGGCCACCATGTTATGTCTTTGGGGATATAATGGTGCAAAAAAGGTGAATTGATTGTATAATATTATTTATTTTACGACGAGGATGTTACATCAAGGCTTTTCTTTTTGAATATTGGCGCCAAGTACTATTGAAACGTTGAGCTGAGACCGGATTTACAATTCTTGTAATCACCTTATTTACACAAATGGTTGCTATATATGGATATTTTGGTATTAGGAAAGGTATTTAGGGGTTTTAAATGACGGAAAGGCACTCAACTTCGGGGCGACGCGTTGACGCTCTCGATTCTCGACTTGGCGGGCTTCGGGGGCTTCGGCGTCGATTCCCTCGTATGTAGGTAGGTAGCAATTCCGACGAAGATTTTTTCTTTGTGGTCGCGGATTTCTTGTTTTAGTTCCCCTCCACCATGTTATATCTTTGGGGATATAATGGTGCAAAAAAGGTGAATTGATTGTATAATATTATTTATTTTACGACGAGGATGTTACTTCAAGGCTTTTCTTTTTGAATATTGGCGCCAAGTGGCGGGAAAAAGTCCACAGATAAAATATAAAAGTCACAACGTCACTGTGACTCTGACACTGATGGCGATGTTGCCATTGTAATAATATATTAAAATGTTGCCACTTTTTGAAGGCTTTTTGTAAAGCCTGAACATTCATGCATTACAAAAACTGCTCAGCCCTCCGCTGCGTGGACCTGCGTCTCAGCATACGCTTAGCCTAAGTTAGATAATTGAATTGTAGTAGCAATAGTAACAACAAAAGTATCTGTAACTCTTACTGATAATTATCTCCAGGACTGTAGGTAGACCTAAAGCTTTTCTCCCTCGAGTCTAACCACACCACAAAAACTGGCGACACGAATTACAAAAAGATAAGTTACCATGTGAATTACTTAATTATAAATTGGTACTGGTACTACAAATTGATTAACCATGTAACATCCTAAATACAGGTCGCGCAATATGCCAATGTTCAGCATATGAACTGGAAAATACCATGAAACAGTATTACATGGTATTTCACTTGACATTTAAATATTACTTGTCTAGGAAACGCTCCGCCACAGAATCATCGCATATTCCCATAACAAATTCCTTTACGCAACAGAACAGTTAGCAGGCACGGTCTGTTCACAGTTCATTAGCAAGAATCTAACTAGTCTCGGGTCTATAGCAAAAGCAGTACACTGCGCCTTTGCCTGCCGTCAACTACCCTATGCACTGCTAGCTGCGGTTTTAGTTCTTCTGGAAGTGAGATCAGTGAAGACAAGTATATAAAGATTATTGAGACAAGCCTATATGCTATTGGATTGTGTCGATTATCAGTGTTGTATCGATTAGATAGATGCCTGGGAAGGTACGCATTTCTAGCCTAGCCATCATAGCGTACCTACCTACGATGTCAAGAAAATTTGAAAAAAGAAGTTTATAGATAGATAGATAGATAGAATATTCTTTATATGCACACCATACAAATTACAGAAATAAATTATCATTATTATTTTATCTGAATAGTCGGGAATCTCGCTAGTCACTTAGCATGACCCTAACTAACCGAAGCCAAACAGATTTAGCTAAAGTCACAAAGTTATATAGTCTGAATAAGCCGAAACATAGGTAAAGACCGTGAAATCTCTTTGTAAAGTTTAATATCGCTAATCAAATGAGAAACATGAAAAATAAGGGTGCTTCAAAATAAGTTATGAATATTGACTCGTCGACCGCTCGGTCCGAGCAGTGAACATCTCCTGTGGATACCCCGTGGGGGGCGAAACACGTGTCGAGTAGGGATCGGTTTGGATTGCATGTTGCATTTAATTATCGCACCTTTGTGCACGTGCAAATTTTTGCGGGCGGGTGCTGCATTCGGCATCCAAGCCTGGATCTAGTTTTTTTGCGGAATTAAACCTAAACATTTTACTGCTTTAAATAAAATAGCCTCCGCGAGGGAGGTATAACTGTTATTTATATTTATATAGTCCGGTATTATATATATTTGCCTTTGCCTTATTATGTTTGCTGAAAGAAGATATCCACGATCTATATGTATAGTGGTTATCTTCTATCGAGCGAGTGAGCAAGGCTATTTCGGAAACGTTGCAAAGTTGGCGACGCCGACGTAGCGCAATGAAGACATTTTTTTATCATGCTTTGAACAAGCAATGTACGTCTACCGTTGAAGCACCGTATGCTAACAGACGTTACCACACCTCCAATTTTTCTTGGGAACCACCTTAATCTCTAACCACACGGTAGTTGTCCTATAGCAGGACTGCAGGACCTACCTACAAAAGCTTCTGTTGAACGGTCCGGTGCCTTTTATGTCCCTAGGAGAGCAGACCTACGATTTGGTACCTGAAACTATCTGAGAGATAACGATCGAGATACCCATCAAACTTGGTCAACTGTCAGCACTTTGGTGGGGACTAAGGTTCCAGTGGTTTCTTTTACGCCAACAGAGTTGGCTCATCTCTTGAAAACACGGTTATTTCCAGCAGTGAATTGTAAGTGCATATATTAGACGGCTGACTGCCGCACACACTATAGTGCGTAAGTATCTAATCAAGGTAGGTATTCAAATACCTTATATCATGGCTTATTGATCCTTATGTAATATATATAGGTATGGACACGTAAGTCAATAGAATGCATGGAATGATACCTACTTTTTCTTATCGTACATAGGTATGCTTTCGGTATTTCGGCAATCTGCGACTCCCGCATTCCCCTTTTAAATTTAAGGGGAAGATATATAAAACAATGGTTAGACCTGCTGTCTTGTATGGATCACAATGTTGGGCCACAAAAGGGATAAATAAAAGGCAATTGCATGCAGCTGAGATCATAATGCTAAGAGGGATGTGTGGTGTTACACGAATGGATAGAATAACAAATGAGTACATAAGAGGAAGTCTGAACGTTGCACCGGTGACCGAAAAGTTGTGCGGAAATCGGTTTTCATGGTATGGGCATGTGATGCGGAGGAATGAGGAAAATGTCGTGAGAAAAGTTTTGAGTTTGAATGTTGATGGCTATAGAGTAGGGGAAGACCAAAAAAACGATGGATGGACTGTGTGGAAGTTGGTATGGATAGAGAGGGGGTGACTACCGAGATGACGACTAATAGAGAAGTATGGAAGAAAGGGACATGTTGCGCCGACCGCTAATAAATTGGGATAAGGGCAGAAGAATGAATGATGATGCCATAGGTATGTTTAAGTAAGTAGGTTCTTAGTTAGCCGTCCCCAAAATCCGCTAGTGAATTCCCTTAGATGTAAGTAGGTACATACACTTATGATTGAAGTTTATGACTAGGTACCCATTTAAAAAAGTTTTATCGAGACGAAAGAAGAGTGTCTTGCAGAGCAACAATTAGGCCTATAACTTTTCAATCAACATACTAATAAAAAATCCGTAATCTACGGATTTTTTATTGGTACGTTGATTGAACTTCTAGATTTTAAAATGAAAAAAAAAAAAAACAGCCTGCGAAAGCGTCGTGATTATCTTCTACGCATCATCGCCTGTCTATAAGCATTATTGAAATAAGTATTTTTTTTATTGACAACGGGAAAATACATACCTAGACACAAGTTACCTAGACACAGGTTATCTAGACCAAAGTCAAAATTAACTATATAAACTAATACTACTCGTATGTATTAAATGCGAAGAACTGCTCAAAAATATTAAAAACGTACTTTCTAGATAGCAGTGTGTTCTAGAAAAAAATCTATGTACCTACCAAATTGTTCAATACCTAAGTAATTAATATGTAGTGGCACCGAGTTGTCGTGTCTGGCCACACCACTGTTAAACCCGCGATGGTTTGTGTGGTGTGTTTAAAAAAAATTCTGCTTTTTTGTATTTTTTTATTAATAAACAATAAAAATAAACTAACCTATCTATGTGAGAAAATAGGTCACTTCACTTACTCTACAGTCTAGCCAGACTAATCCACAAGAGATACCTACAAGAAACAAGAAAACTGTCCCGAGGTAAGTACTTCAGTCTTAGATCAAATCCTTTCAAAATATTTGAGAAAGTTAAATGTCTCCGCGTTTTCTCCGTTTGCAAAAAAATGCAAAAGATTTTACAAAAACCCTCTAGTAGGCATTTAGGAACCGTGTTGGGGTCGGCTTCCAGTCTAACCGGATGCAGCAGAATACCAGTATTCAACATGGAGGGACTGCCTATCTGACCTCCACAGTTGCTTGGGGAATACCTAACACGTTACCCTTTGATATGACTGCTTGTCAGACTTTCGGGCTTCTAACTACCTACCCGTAAAGACTGTCAAAGATCTAAAAATGATAGACGGGATCAACGCTAAACGTGCTTTCCGAAGCACGGAGGGGTATCGATATGTAATGGATGCTCACTCATCCAAGCACCGACCGCGGCAAGCGTCCCCTTCGATCGACCCGTGCGGCTGTTATCATTTAGCCACGAACCCCGAGCCTAAAAAAATGTATTCTATGATTTGAAATCACACATGTGAAACGGTACGAGGATCTTTTGGCGCGTGGCCACAATAGGAACTAACGCCGCCATCTTGTTTTTTTCAATACAATTCATAAAAGACATTGACCATAGCAAAGTAAATACCAATTCCATGCACAAATGTAACAAGAACTAACCCCCTTTCAATGACATTCAGGAGCCAAAAGATTATTGTAGCAAAGTAATGCTTTGTTCAGACAGTGTCAAGTCAGGGCGATTTCTTTTACGCCCCACTGCGCATCTGTTGGCTGCCAAAATACGGGGAAAAAATAGATAGGGTATTTAACCTGCCGAAGGAAAGTTCTCCGAAAAAAAGTTGAAACCCGGCGGCATTTCGGCGAGACTGTGTGCTTTAACATGAAGACTTTTGTGGAAGAAATTCGTATAAGTATAGATGATGCTCCCAAGAGAACGAAAGTCAGTTTTCATTACCTACAGGCACTTATGTTGTGTTATTATGTAATAGTAAAGGTGTGTGTGTGTGGGACTGCCTTGTTGGTCTAGTAGTCGCAAGCGCATTTGCTGAGCATGAGGGCCTGGGTCCGAGTCCCAGCCGAAGTGTTATTGGGCTTTTCCAATTGTAATTTAGTAGCAGTCCGGAGACAGGAATTTGTGCCCGATGGTGGCAATAGGATCGGCCCCTGGGTATACTAACGGTACAGCTCTACCTAACCCTTTGCCTTCCGAGGCCGACACCTTGTTTCCCACAAGGCGTCGGCCTCGGAAGGCAAAGTCAGGAAGGTCATCCTTGGGTTAGTTCAACTCCGATCAGGTTATTCCTGTCATACGCCTACACTCTTCAACAAAAAATAAACTTAAAGTTAACAAAAACAAAATATCATAAATGATAAAATATTCATAATGTTTTAATTTTTCCACTATAGTTGCTTTTGACGCTTCCCTCCGTCAGCTCATCTTCTAGTTCAGAGTTCAGTTGAATCTGATATAATTTTATAAATGTAAACACTGCAAACAAAACTTCAAAATTCACTATTGCTGCACGATTGCTGCGGAACGTAGACAGAGTATTCTACTCTGTCTACGCTGCGGAATGTTGACATTATGGTTGATGTTGACAAGACATTGACATTTCTGTTTTGAGGTTATATCGTAACCGCAGCTTTATTTTCATTTGGTATTTTGGGTATTTTCATAAAATTGTATTACAAAGTCAAAGTATAAGCTTTCAATTATTCCGTATACAATAATTAGTGATAAATTGCAGTGATTATTAAAGCAAATAAACTATGGAAACAACAGAAGGAATAGAATTTGATGCCACTTTAGGTGGCACTGAACACCTCCCATATGCAGCGAATAGTTTAAAATTTGCGTCTTCTAGAAGCGTAGAAATAGCTGCAATGACTGAAAGTATTTTAAGGCCAAGTAAAACGAAACTCGTATTCCAAACATTACCCGTACACATGAGGCGACGTGTCATGAGCCACAACAGTAAAAGACTACCTCGTAAGTTAAGAAAAGCACATTTAGACCAACTTAAGAAGAGTGGTCTGCCTCCTAAACAAAAACGACCATCCAGAAAATACAGACGGCGTCCAGCAAATTTGTTAGAAGAGTATAATCGACGGCAAAAGCAAAATGTTTGGCTAGAGACCCACATATGGCATGCAAAGAGATTCCACATGACTGAACGGTGGGGGCATCGCCTGCCATACGCACCATGTGATAAAGCATTCAGAGCCTGCTATAGGGGTAGCTCAGCACACTGCCTCCTACAAGATATATCTTACTACACACCAATTCAAATAACAGGGATAGTAAAACTTATCAAAGACTTGTTTTCAAAGATAACTAGTTCTGTGTGTGGTCTGAGCATCTGTGCTATGGCTTATATAAATGGTAATAGACAAGGTACTGTACATATCTATGGGATAAACTCATTTCCATTTGGTTATATTGGTAAAGTACAATTCATTTGGGTTCCAAGTGACAGTACTAATAAAACTCTGTGGCTATTTGCACACCCATCCCAAGCAAGTCTAATAAAATCAGTTCTGGTGGAAGCTACCTGTATACAAGACAAAGGTGATTATGGAATTGCCAAAAAAAGGAGAAGAGTTGAAAACATTACAGAAACTATTCAAGTAAAAGCTATGCCAAACACTTTAAACAGGTTTCGGTTGACAGGGCCAAATAGCCATGCAGTGCTGGTCCAGAGCTTGAAATGTGTAAATGATAATAATGGAATTGCAAATGACAAGTGGGTATCTTTGCATAAGCCTCTTGATTTGAAAGATAAGGATGAGTACTGGCGTACAATGAGTACAGCTAGCTCACCTGCACAATTACCTTCTAACATGGTTGTTGGGTTGGTTGTTAAAGATCCTCGCTTGAGCCGACCTTCACGCCGTACAAAAGCAAAACAAGATACAAATACTGAAATAAATACAGAATCATTACGTCGTATTCCACCTTTTATTTCAAATTCTCCTCTATGGGATGCTAAAATACACGAAACAATTAAAAAGGAATCAATGACCAATGGAGAGTACATAAAACATGTAACTAAAAATCAGTTAGTACCTGGTGAAGTATATGAGGATGATCCAGCATTACAAAGTGTACCTGTTGTATTGGTACAGAGGCCTGGATCTCAGAATCCAAATTTTAAGAAAATTGGTTTGTAGTTTATACCATTTCCAGTATGCATCTACTTCAAATTTAATCATGCAAACAGCAATACAGTGTTTCTGGTGTAATTAAAATATTTCTAATTTTAGGATATGGCAGTGGTTGGGACATAATTTTGCCTTCTGGCTATGCTCTACCATTCTGGTTAACATTCATCATGTTCGGAGCAAGATCAGGAGGTCTGCGAGAAACAGAAAGCTTAGCATTTGAAATGGGAGAATGCTATCTACCACCAGATTCAGATGCAGGGAAAGATAATGAAAGAAACATTGAACTAGAATTACGAGAAAGGTACTTTAGACTTCCACCAAGCAAGAGGGTTAACTACACAAAAATTGCTATCTACAGTCCTTTCATATGCCCTTGGAAGGTACTGCTAACTGATTGGAATGACAATCAAGTCTATGATTACTTTGTTTTACGGAATAGAACTATCTTGAGTGATATACAGGTAGGATGCAGTTCACAATCGCAAGCAAATGACAAAAATTATGGGCTGCCAATTGAATATTTCAGTTTTGAATTAATTGTTGTCTGTTTCAGGATTGTATCACCAAAAAACGAAGTCTGCCAAATGTCGAAAATGCCATTTCATGTTTAGTTCCAGTTTACATAAAATTAGTAGCTAAAGGTAGTTTACAAAAGCACTCGCTCATTTGCTTGCCTGAAGCTGGTGATCTTGTTAATGTGAAAACTTTATTTGAACCACATCATGAAGATCCTAATGAAATAATAAGAAAGCTCAAACGCTCTGAGCATATAAAGTTGTTGAAAAAGATAAGAAAAAGCAAAATAAAACTGAAAAAGAAGGAAACATCTGTAAGTTCTGAAATATGTATTTAAGTGTTGATGATTGAATCCTTTACATGGATTTCAGTAATTTCAATAGATTCTTATTTCAGGCATGTGCAAAAAAGTCTCGGAAAATAACACAGCATGAGCCATCAGAATACACGAAATCAATGAGAGAACTGTGGCTTCCTTCCAAAGTTGAAACTGTGCGTAATGTCGCCTCAAGGCAGGTTATGGGGTATGTTGCGCAAGGAGCTTTCAGTTTTACTGAAGCACGCAGTTGTGGTGTAGGATACATTGCTTATAATGCATTGAACCATTTATTAAACAATGGCCTAAATCAAATTCTTGTAAGGAACACAACATCAAGAAAATACAGACTGGCAAATATCGTGATCGTAAAAGATACGTAAATAAAAATCATTTCTACAAAATTATGCATTTATTTTTTTACTAATTACGTTATTACATATTCTAATTCACCATATGAACCTACATGTCCAGGTTCCGCCTTCAGTTTGAGATGAATAGCAAAAATAATTTACTTTTCAAACACTTGTCAAGTTAAATCGATACACCCGCTTTCTCCGTCAGCACAACGAGGATGTAGTAAAAAAATCTTATGTTAACAGAATATTAAATACTTCTCAAAATCGTTTCTTATTTACGAGATTTCATAATTATATTAACACGATATTGTTACATTATAATAATGTAAATGCTTAAATTTGTACGAGGTCAACTCTGTCTGGGTAAAGGTTAACTAGAACTATACAGTTTTTACAGTAACATGCGTACATAGAATTTTTTGGGATAGGCCCGCGGATACACAGTGTACAATTGATGCTACTACAGACAGACACCAGGCAAAACTGAATATTCGGTATTATTGCCGAAATGTCCTATGCCATGAGCTGTACGTAAGCCCATCATATCGCCGCCACTAGATCTTAGACCGCTTCCTAGCTATAGCATCCTCGACTGCCTTTAATTGTTTCAACAGCTCTTCACGTCTCGATACTGATTTCTTAGCCGGGCCCGAGTCTACTGGAGATGTCGCCGAACGTTTCTTGCCGCCCGATTCTGAAATGTTACTTTGACTATCATACCTAGTCGCCTCACATATTAAAACTATAGGCGACATTCTCTCTTGGCTTAAGTTATACCCTCAAGGAAGGATGCCGTAACTTCAAACTCAAAGCATTTATTTCAATTAAACCATTTACAAGCACTTATGAATTGTCAAGGAGTTGGTCAGTCAGAAATATGAAGCTAGTTGCCCAATCAAAAGCGTAGTAGGTACCTATGGAGAAGAATGGGCAAGAAACTCCACAGACAGTCTTTTAAATAAATAAAATAGTTACAAGACATTAGTTGCACTCATGTTGAAATTATACATACAATGTAGAAAGACGTGCACGCTAAAAGCGTCCGTAATAAAAAGATAAAAACAAAGAATTCAAAAATTACATAATAAGCCATGGCAGCTAAGAGATGACCAGTCCCAACTGACGGCGCCCGTTCACGAACATGACGCATGGATTAGCACCATTCAGCTCAACCATTTTGAAGGGAGCTAAATGATCCAACACATGCGCCACCATCAGCGAGACATCTGAGTGAACATGACATACTCACAGCCGCTAGGGCACATTCAAGTCAATGAAGAGAAGCGGTACTTGTTGTGCATACCGTACGTGGATATTTCGCAGCGTAAAACTTGGAATATAATTATTCTTACCTTTATCACTGGGAGCTTCTTTCTTGCTTGTAACAGTCGTCACAGCCGCCGCTAAACCAGCACCCGTTTTAGCATTTAACCTGTACACAAAAATGTATCATATGAATATGCTGACTGACTTCAGCAAGGATGGTATTGGGGCTGACATTTTACATGACATCAGTGCCTCTGATGTTCCGAAATGTATAGTGTAAAGCTTGGATTTGAGAAAGCGGTACCGTTATATTATAACGACCGCAACATGACGGGTATTCATTTTTGCCAAAGTCATACACCTACCATAATGTTCATGACGGCCGACACTTTGCGAACGTTAAGTAATGGCAAACTTTTAGCTCATAAGTTGAAGGTTCTAGGTACCTGGGTCTAGCGGCCGCATTGAGCAGACGAGCTTGGCGCGCACGACGCGCTCCGGAGCTGCCCGATGATGACGACGAATGAGACTCGCTCTCCGACTCACTCGACGACGTAGATGATTCTAAAAACAAATGTGGCAGTTATACCATGTTCGCGTTGGAATTACACATTCTGAGGCTACATTTGAAATAGCTTATTGAAATAATTGATTTACATTATTAGGACCTTTTACTTGGATTCTACCTTAACAGAGAAACGCAGTGCTTTCGCAAATATTCATACTATATCGATTAAAATTTCAAAGAATAAACGTAGTCCACAAACCAGCAATACTATAAATGTTGTGCTAAGCTCGTTTAGAATTTAATTCATACATACCAGAGCCCGATGATGAAGATCGCGAATACTTCTTCCTATCCCTGTTGCGGCTTGCTGCCTTGTTGCGCCCGTAGGGGTCCAATTCATCCTGATACACAATAGTTATTTATGCTACAAGTGCGGAAAGTAGGTGATTTCCGACGAGTGTATAAGTCGACACGAGTAGGAAATCATCTAACGCACGTGTATCATACAACGTTTTACTATGCTTTGAGCGAGGAAATTAAAAAAAAGTGCGAGTTAAAGTAGTAACAGTAACATCTGACATCTTGGCTGACGTATATTAATGATATAAACAATATTCATCATCGTCACCGCCATCACCATGACTGACTTTGATTTTTGACTTTGACCATCGTCATCGCCATTGCCATCGTCATCATCAAATTTATAAAACTTTTCTCAAATAATAAAAACTCTGCGTCGGGCAATCGGGAATTTTCTACTCCGTCGTTAACGGAGTAGAAAATTGAAAAAAAAAAAAATATTGGTTGTCTGTAAAGTCGGTTTACGGACGATAGTTTAACGTGACAACGTCATAACAAAACATTCCCTTCCCTCGCTCTGATCGTGATCGTAACGTTACAATGAGCGTAACGGGACACTTTTTCGTGCGTGCAGCCGGCGTTTATCGATTTATTAGACGTTGTCACGTCAAAACAGAAAAAAAGTGACGTTTTATCAGTTGTTAACACCAACTGTTTGTATCATCATCGTCAGCTCCATAAATAATTGTCGTAATGTTAAGAAGGCGTTTCACCATAACCATAATCGGCTTATAAAGTTACCACTGCTGGTAATCAGACCTTTCTTTGATTATAAAAAATAATCAATGTGTTGACCTCCGTAAAGACTACGTGATTCTAATGTAATATGTTGTTTGTATTTTAGCACCTGTTTAGAGAGCTCGTTGAGAGGTATTTATTCCCCATTGTCCATTGAAGACGCATCCGGCGGTATTTATTGTTGTTTGTGACGAAATCAGGGGTAGTTTGGTACCTTGTGTCGATGCATCGCGTGCGAGGCGTGCGAGGCGTGCGAGGCGGGCGGCGGCGGGTTGGCCGACAGCTGGCGCGCCGCGGCCGGCGAGGGCGCGCGGCGGCGCGGCGCGGGCGGGTTCATGGCCGTGGCGCGCGCCGTGGCCAGGCGGCGCTCGCGCACGATCACTGACGGCGACAACCTGCACCACACCGACCTCGTTACGTCTGTGACCCGACTGTACGCTCCTATACCTGCTTATTCTAAATTTGGCGTTCGGAAGAAAGATACGGAGAACCGGGTGTTGTGGCGCAACATGGGAGAGGCCCGCCAGTGGACGCAGAAGAAGTATAGCGAGAACTTTAGACAAAATACTCGATTTTATTCAAAAGAAGATGGGCAAGTAGCAAAAGAAAATATTTCGAAAGTAGCCGAAAATGCCAACAAATCGCGGAAGTAGCGTTTTTAGATTTACGCGAAGAGCCTCGCGTTCCCGAGAGTCGAATTTAAGAAGACGGACCTATGCATATTTTTATTGAGCGTTACTGAAATCGTAAAACGTCCATCTCACCTTTGTCTCGAAGAAGAGGATGCCCTTCTCTTGCGCCGCGCACTCGGCGATCGCGAACTTCGGGAACTGGAATTTGAAGAGCTGCGGAGTGAGCGGGACGCGGGCGGGCGGGGGGGGAGGGTCTCGCACACACGCACGCATGGTTATGTTACATGTCACATGCGCACACGGTCGCGACCATAGTGAGTCCCACAGGTGACAAATGATATCAAGAACGAGCATGCAGTTTAGTTGTTAATATCGAGATTAAAATGAGAGTCATGAAAATCGAACACCGCAAACACCACAACATTAGACGAGTTATGAAAGCGAAACCCATCGCCCAAGGGAGAGGGACGAAGCAGGAGAAAATATCGAATTAAAATTTCATGAATTAAAGTAATAAGGATTTATAAATTTTACAAAGATTTCTATAATTATCGATTCCTTCATCAGATGTCTTAAAACTATACAATTTGAACCCTATATAAATATTCTAATGCGCAAGCGCATATTTGTACAACGCACCACTCGATAATTTTACCTACACTCTCGAGTTGTCCTCCATACTGACGCGAGCCAATGCATCTATATCTTATTTCTGTTTCATACGCTGCAACTCGTCTCCTTAGATCGCCTCTGACTCGCGCCGAAAACATCAACATTTATGGCCGAAAATCAAAACCACGACGATTACCAGAATCTGTGAGCTCGCTCGACTACAAAGTACTTACTTTTGAAGCATTGCTATATTGCAACGCGGTTTTGAGTTTTGACCCTGACCGTGATACGACCAGTTGACACTCAACATCACACCTTTGTTACCCCAAGGGTAAGACAGAGGTGTAACTGTAAGTAGCAGTTCATATGGCACATGGAGTTAAGATACTGTCACATAGTGTGTAAAATGACCCGTGACAACGCCCGCCCTTATCTACGCATACTGTTTATCAAACTAAGTTACACTGAGCAAAAATGATTGCTGAGAAACGTATTTTATTTGGGGTGCAAAAAAATACTGTTTACGGCAAGCGCGCAATGGCGCAAATCATTGTAATTATGGGTGCATGCGACGGTACAACAATAACGGCAAGAAAAGTGACTCTACTTCGTTGAGTCTTTTTAGATCCGTTATGTATAAGTGACAAAGACGACGCTATACGAAGCAGACCTTTTTCTAGAACTCCATGTGCCTTATTAATAGCCAGGTGCTGTAAAGTGGTGCTGGCACTTAAATAAAGAAATAAAAGCATACCTAGAAGATGAGTATGATTCATCAGAAGAAGGCGGCTTTCTTCGCCTCGCAGCAGGTTCAGCGCGCATCCAAGGGTCGGCCCACTCGTCAGTCCTGCCGTCCCCGCGCCTCCCCTCGCGCCCCTCCCGCACCTCCCCGCGCCCCTCCCGCCCCTCGCGCCGCTCGACTTCAGCGCGTTGCACTATTACTTCACGAGAAGGTCGGACGCGACGCTAAGATCAAAGAAATTGATTTGAGCATACGAACCTTTGGCAAACGTTAAGTCATGTGGGAACAAACGCGCGGATATAACGTAACCTAAATTCAAACGATTTCAAAAATTTCAAATACTCAGTTTGGGACATAATATTTACTTAGTTTTGGAATCAATGAGTGATAGGATAGTTGTATTTTCGATTAAAAAATCGTTCTAATTTACGTTACATTTACATGTCCTACACCATACAATTCCCACCTTTGAAACCTTCATGAAAATCAATTTAAAGAACGCCAAAAAATTGTCAAGAAATAGTCATAAATAGTCACCAAAGTTAAAAAAATAGTCGCATTATGATTCCGAAGTTATAGCTATAAGTTGGTGAAGATTGTGGGGTGAACGTCTCCACACAATCCTCACCTTAGTGCAAGCAAACGGCTAGTAGTATCGACTTGGTTCGAATTACAGAACATTGGTTAAAAAGCCATCAGTTCATGTTTAATTTTAGTAATCACCAGGTTGGTAGTTCATTCAGCACAGAAAATGCAATACATGGTGGCTCATTAATACTGTTAACTAAACAATTTAAATTCAAAGAACGTAAGGATATTGTAAGCCTTAGAAATAGCTTGTGTGGAGTTGGAGCGGCTAGTTGTATTGAGCGTGTACCGGCCTCCATCATCGATTTATGATTGCTTTGAGAGTATCATGGATGATGTGTTACAAAAGCTTGGTAAATTAGGAAAATATGTAATTGTATGTGGTGATTTTAATGTTAATTTATTAGAAGACTCATCAGTGAGCCTAAAAATTCAAAATTTATTTCAGTCATATAACCTTAATAATTTATTTTTGAGCCTACTAGAATAACCGCCACATTAGGTACATGTTTAGATAATATATTTACTGACATATTACCTATTAATAAAAAAAATATAAGTCAACTGGATTCTGACCACTGTGGACAGCTGATTACATTTAGTAAACAAGATAAAAAAGTGACTAAGAGAGATATCACTGTAGTGCCAAAAAATGCAGGTCGCTTGGAGAGTTTTAAAAACAAACTTAATAGTAAATTACCCTACTTGCCTTATTGTGATGATCCTAATGAACTGTACAATTCATTTTTTGCCATGTATTGTACAGAATTTAACTCAACTTTTATACCAAAGCAGATCTCAGTTGATGGTTCTGCAACTTTCAGTGAATGGGCAACTAAAGGGATATTTAAGAGTAGAATCAAACTCTTTGAACTGTATGAAGAAAGAAATTATAATAAAAGTAAAGAATTCTATCAATATGTTAAGAACTATTCCAAATTATTTAAACAAGTTTGTAGCGAAGCTAAGTGTCGATATTTAAGCTCTAAAATTAAAAGTAGTCAAAATTAAATTAAAGCTACTTGGGAAATTATAAACAATGAGACTGGAAGAGACAAAAAGCGTAGTAGTGACTACAGCCTTAATATTAATAATACTGTTATTAAAAAGATTTAGAAGTTGCCACAGTTTTTGAAAATTTATTTGCAGATATTCCAGTCTCAACCACAAAATCTTTAAATTCTTCACCCACTGTTGCCGAGTCCCTATTGAAAGGAAATGTTGATATTTGTAACCATGAGTTTAATTTCGACTATGTTAGTGCTCGAGATATTATTAAAACTTTCAAAACACTCAATGTTAAAAAAACTGCTGATCTATGAGGAAATTCCGTAGAGGTTGCAAAATGCATTATCAACACTGTAGCGCCTGAATTAGCAATTATTTTTAATAAAAGTATTGACTGTGGTGTAATTCCTGAACTAATGAAGAGTAGTAAAATAATACCTTTGTTTAAATCGGGCAGCATATCAGACCCCACGAACTTTAGACCTATTTCTGTGCTTGTTTTAATAAACATAAGTTATTAAACAGTAAGCAATTCGGTTTCACAAGGGGTCGCTCGATTTCCGACGCTGGTGTCGAGCTTCTTTCACATATTTTTGAGGCCTGGGAGAAGTCACATGATGCCCTAGGCATTTTTTGTGACTTATCTAAGGCTTTCGATTGTGTTTCTCATGATACATTGGTCAGGAAATTGCATCACTATGGTGTTAGAAACACTGCCTTGGATCTTCTTATTTCTTATATTTCTCGTATATATTAATGACCTACCTTGCCTTATAAAGAACAGTCATGAAATAGTGTTATTTGCAGATAACACGTCACTTATATTTAAGCTTAAGCGACAACAGACAGTTATTGACGATGTGAAGAATGCTCTCTCTAAAATAGTGCACTGGTTTAGTGTTAATAATTTACTTTTAAACGAGAAAAAGACTAAATGTATTAGATTTCTAACACCTAACGTTAAACAGGTGAAAACCAATGTACTAGTAAATGGGACAGAATTGGATCTTATGGACACCACTGTGTTCTTAGGTATTACTTTGGATTCGAAGCTTCAGTGGGGCCCACATATAACCAAATTGTCGGCTAAGTTCTGCAGCCTACGCGGTGTATAAAATCCGTCATTTGACTGATGTAGAAACAGCTCGATTAGTATACTTTAGTTATTTCCATAGTGTAATGTCGTATGGCATTTTGTTGTGGGGAAATGCAGCCGACTTTCAGGCTATATTTGTGCTGCAGAAACGTGCCATTCGAGCAATTTATAACCTAAGTTGTAGGCATTCACTGAGGGATAAATTTAAGGAAATAAACATAATGACAGTAGCGTCTCAATATGTTTATGAGAACCTGATTTATATAAAAAAGAATATAAATCTATATTCTAAACACAGCGACATTCATAGCTTAAATACTAGAAACAAAGATTTATTTATTGTGCCGAGGACTAGGCTCCAAAAAATTTGTAATTCATTTAAGTGCCAAAGTATACGTTTTTACAACAAACTCCCAAGCCATGTCAAAGAACTGAGCCTCAATAAATTTAAATCATTTATTAAACAGAAACTATGTCAAAAAGGTTTCTATAAAGTTAAAGATTACTTAGACGACAAAAAGGCTTGGGACTAATTAAGCTACTCCAATGTACCCCAAGGAACAAACAATTATTTTAGACTACACAATACTATATGAGCATATAATTGTTGGATTATTTTATTTGACTGTAAGTCAATTTATTTTAATTTTGTTTTCATTTATTGTTGACATAATCTACTCTTTAAAATGTTTTTATTTTATGAGTTGTATTGCAATTTGTGGTGATGTAAATTATTTTAGCATAATAATATGCACTATTATATAGAATCAAGTTTTTTCAACTGACCAGACAGCTGTGCTGCTGGGGAGTTTGTTGCGCCACTTCTTCTTCCCAGCTTAAGCACTAGGAAGTCGTGAAGGGTGGGCGTTTTTGGGGGACTGTCTTATGTAATTTTGACGTTCGAAAAGTGCCTAGTTTGAATAAATGACTTTCGAATTTGAATTTGAATTCCAAAAAATTGTCGTAACGCTATGCCAAATCTCGAAAATAGTCATTAAGAGATTCCAGAGATATAAAGGTTGGAGACGACTATTTCTTGACTATTTTTTGACACCAAATTCAAATTCGAAAAGGTAAGCATTCCGCGGTAATCAGTTGAGGATTGTGGCGAGAAAGGTTCACCCCGTAATCCTCACCAAGACACCTTTATCTTCCTTTTCCTTTATTAACCTTCCTCACCGTGTGGAGACATTCACCCCACAATCCTTACTAACTTATAGCTATAACTTCGAAATCGTAATGAGACTATTTTTTTAACCTTGGTGACTATTTATGTCTATTATTTGGCGTACCCAAAACTAATTTTCATGAAATTTTCCTCACAAACTAATGTTCGTGCTAGGGAGGGCCTCTTTTGGTTAAACGACAGAAAAAGCAGAGTGGTGTTAGAGCAGGTTAAGGGTACCAAAATATGTACAGCAGATGTGCTAAACGAGGCGTTGAACTGAGATAATATTCGACTATGATACTGTTTACTAACAACAGGTAGTAGCTCTCTGTAAAATACTGATATTCATCTTCATCCGGTTAGACTGGAAGCCGACCCCAACGTAGTTGGCACAAGAGGCTAGGTAGATGATGAAGCTTTACTAACAAAGGAAGATTTTGGTGAATCTGATAAGGAGTGCATTTATTTGGAAATATCAAGTAAGAAATTCCATAAGGTTGCACTAGTCGATATTTTTCGGTATTACTCCGCTATTTGACATTGTACATCCAAAGGTCAAACATGGTATCGTTTGGTCTCATTATAAATAATATTAAGTTATGAGCCAACAAAAATTCGTTTTTTTGCTCATTTTAACGCAACTTTGGTAAATAAATAAGTAATAAAAGAAGTGTCAAATCTCCAAAACAAAGTCGGCAATGACAAAGCTCAATTATCGAAGAGATCAATGAACTTTCTTTGTAATTGATTTATTTAGTGGTTTTTTCATAAAACACGATTTTCCAAAGGACATTCCGTAATTTTTTAAGCACTCGTTTTATTCAAACAGTTCGGAACAGTGTTTGTGTGCGTACGAACAAGACGTTGTGCGTACAGTAGACTAGCGTCTAACTGCTCATCAGTGATACTATCTCTGTCGGACACGATGCCAGGTAGGACAGTGTGCTTTTTGGCCACGCCCACAAGTGAGTTCGAGCCCGCGACTGTTCAACCTTAATGTGCGCTAAAGTTTTTTGTGTAGTGTCAAGTTTTCGAAGTTATTTCATGAAATATGTAGTAATTTTATAGAGCAATTAGATAAGTAAAATAACATGTTCTATAAACTAAACCCGTACCTTGTGATAAGCCCCTTCCTCCGGCGCGGGGACTCGTTCGTCGTAGTGCGGTACTCTTTCATAACCGCTACGCTCCCGCTCATACATACCGTGTTCGCGGTCGTAAAAACGTTCCCGCTCGTCAAGTTGTGGTCGTGGGAAACGACCACGGTACATCGGACCGTATGGCCTGCAAAGAAAATATTTATGATTTAGGTTATTATTATTATTGTGTAATAGGTAAGATCGCTCAGCTCATCAGGGGGTCTACTACATAAGCGAAATCAGAAGTTGCGGCCGAAGTTACGGACGCTTCGTTCTCCGTCTCACATACGGACATACGGATTCCGCTTATGTAGTAGACCCCCTGATCCATCTGACCCCGAAAATATTCGTGCCGAAACATGTGCATAGTGTGTAGTAGTGTGTGAAGTGTGTAGCACATGTGTGTAGTTAGTGAACAATCAAGAATCTAAAATTTCTTTTCCATTTCTCCTTTTGCAGGTCCGAAGGTTTCTTGAACAATAAAGTTTTTTTATTTTTATTAGAAGTAATTTCTCTAGAAATAAATAGTAGGTACCTTAGTACTCAAAAGTGATATGTAATTTCTGTGTATTTTACCATGTGTAAATCATAAAATTAATAAATAAGCAACCTGATGGCTGTTTTGCCAATTCGGTATGTAAAGTAAAAATGTTTTAGGCTGATTCCAAAACCATTTCGAGCTTTTAGGTTTCTTAACCTTATTTTTCTATTTTTGGCGCTTAAAATTATAAGATGGAGTTTATTTTAACATAAAACCACTTGACTTTCATTTGACCTCCAAATGACGTCAGAAATTACCGGAAGTTACGTACTACTCCATGATAAAAAAATCGGGTTATTCCACTAATCCCCATTGACAATCCCCATCGGTTTAAAAATAAAATACAAACAACATATTATAAGTATAAAGTCTTTATTTCTTACGGAGGTAAAGACTCATTGATTATTTTTATAATCAAACAAATTAAAGTAATGGGTAAATTAATAGCATAATACTGGTACTGCACCTGCGTAAGTGTAAAATATTTTTGTCACATCATACTAGTCTAAATTTTACTACAAAATATAATCTTTTAAATGGTTACTTTGTGATTAATTATTTTAGAACTTTTGTTTAGTTAGGTTACCTAATTAAAGTGGTGCACCTTTTATTAAAAAAAATATCTCGTAAATAAAGATGCTTATTATATCAAAATCTATTATATTCACTCAGTGAAACATCTAAATACCCGTAAATATATCGTTTTTATTTATTAACATGCTCATAACAGCTTTATGATAAAATAGTTTTCTGTAATGATGAAACAGTGACTTATAATGCATATAAAGCAAAAATCTATTACGAATGTCTTCAAATATGTGTATCTCGATGTCGAAGAAGTGGGAGAGATTTTATTAAACAATCACGAGATATTAATTTTTTTAGTTATCTGCCCCGCTGGACCTACTTATTAATAATAATTGTAAAGCTATGTGGCTTTGTTAGGAAAATAGGTTAAGAGTCCTTACGTAGGTTGCGGTAACATTCTGGGATCCGATTTCGAGGGTTCTTTTTTTATTTGAAAGGTAGTAACTTTAAGTTGGTCTCATAAAATTTGGTGAATATCTGAGGAGGATCTTCCTGCGTGATGAGCAGAATAGCTCCTCCAAATGAAGTAGATTGCTCACTTTTAGATTTCTACCAGTGAAATCGGCCCTTTAATTACTAGGTTTATTGATGGAGCACCCGGGACCACCTTCTAATCACAAAATTAGAAAATTCTGAAAATAATAAATTTACAATAAGATGGCTGGATAGATAATGTGCACCGCTATATCACGCTGTCGTTATCGTTCGCCAAATGGTCATTGAGTTTTGTTAGGTGTAAAGTAGCTTCAAAAATAAAGTCACGTGTTTAACAGATAGTTGGTTAGTTGTGGGTTAGTTTATTTCTGTTTAATTATTGTCTTGTCACCATATGCTTTTTAGTAACCTACAGCCGTAGTCGGGTTTATTTTACGTAAGTTGGATGGGTATAGGATTTTAATCTGACGTGGTTATTTTCACTAGTAAAGTTATTTAAAACGGGATTTATACCATGTTTTTTGTTTGAAAAACATGGTATAAATCCCGATATCCAATTTTAAATAATTTTAGTGGTTTATTAATTGTTGCAAAAAGTTTGTGCTCGCGAGGTCTACTGTTTGCAGAACTACTAGTTTTTATACCGATGGGGATTTGTGATCTTTTTGTGCATAAATCCCTATTGATGGAGATTTGTGGACAAAAAATCACAAATCCCCATTGATGGAGATTGTCAATGGGGATTTGTGGAATAACCCAAAAATCAAATCATATAATGTCAACTTTAGAGATGACCATAATTAAAATGCGAAAATTTGGTCTTTGAATCGATTCAAATCAAACATTGAAAATCAATTCACACAAAATATTAAATCCTGAATGATCGTTAACCAATAGAACGATAGCTTAAAGAAAATACATTCCCTGTAAACAATAATGATTATTTAAAAAAGAACTATTTTGTAACTGGTACTAAAGGTGTTAGAAACTTCCAAATATAAATGTTATTTGTTGATTAGTTTGATAAATAGTTTAGAAAGAAATCATTCACAGTCGTGCACGGATAGTAGGTATCTACTTATCTACCATGTGGTAGATAAGTAGATACCTACTATCCGTCTTCATTCGACAAGACTACTGAGTTCGGATTTTCAACGACAAGTAAGGACAGATTAGTAATAAAAAATTAGTAACTATGTATAATGGATTAAAAGTAATCGAGTTACTAATTTCATATTGAAATACGTAAAATTTCAATTATGTCGCTCATTCCCACCTCTAATTTCATGTGTCCGTCAACTAACTGTCAAGTGTCATGTAGAGATGGGTTGTAACAGGTATCTGTTATCACTGCTACTGTTACAGAAAAATAACAAATCCAAACATCTGTTTTGAAATAACTGCCTGTTATTTTTGTACGGACGATAAATACGTATTTAAATCTCAATTGATAATCTTCCTTAGTTTATTTCGTTTAAAGGCGAAAATCGAATCTGAAGTTTTGACTAAGAATGACGGGGTAATGTGAAATTATAGAATTACGTTTATTTATATTATTTTTTTGTCATCCGGTTACACTGGAAACCGACCCCAACATAATTGTAAAAGGCTAGGCAGCTTGTTTGATGAATACATCTTAAACACAGAAATGTTTTGGAAAAAAAATTAATTACAATTCACCGGTTCTCTTCTGTTAGAAAGCAGTGAAAGCAATTAAATTTCAAAGGTTCAAAATTAAAAAAAATCAACAAACTAACCAGCCAAATTTCTTTCAATTGAGTATCATCTTTATTTCCATTAAAATAAAGTCGTACATGCATAGAACCTTTTGCGACCAATCCCGTCAATCGTCAAACCAAAGAAAAATTATAAAGGTGATTCACGATCACTGAATTTTTTGGTTGCATCACAAATTTCCATAAAGATAATTTTATACAATTAAATTAAAGTAAGTAAGTGAAAAAAGTATTTTTATGAAAAAAAAAAAAACAAACAAACCAAGCAAATTACTCTCAATATAATTGAATAACATCTTTATTGGTTAATCAACAATATCGTAACTAGCTGGAATATTTTGCGATTAATTCCGTCAAACCAAAGGTAATAAAGACATTCGGATACGATCACAATTTTTTTTGGTTGCCGTAAAGAAAAATATTATAAAACACAGTCGTGGTAACAGTCTGTGTGGGGATTGCTATTTTCAGTAACAGATAAGTTATATTGATAGGAACGTTATTTGTTATTTTTAAATATCTGTTATTTATATCTGTTACGATAAATATGCCTCATCCCTACCTGTCATGCTTGAAGTTTTTGATGTCAAGCAAAAAACGTCAAATTTAGGATTTTTATTACTGTGTTATACGTGGCAAAGATCTTAAGCTATTCAGCCTACGTTATGACGTCAGCAGCATGAACAAAACTTTAAAAAAATAAAAATAAATAACTACAGCTTGGAATAACAAAATATTGAAATTAGTTGCTTAAAATAACTAAATCTATCAATTGAAAATATAAAAAAAATACCTGAAAAAAAACTTTACATACCGAATTCCAAATATGTAAGTCTCAGTTATCTTGTCTGGTAGACATATTTTAATTTATCTTTTGTTTTTTGCTTATCCGGACAAAGTGAAAAAGCACCAATCTTTAGTTGTCTGGCATATTTGCTTAACTGGCCTTTTTGCTCAGCCGTGAGGCACACATTTTTTTTTTTTTTTCAGCATTGGATTACATTTTTTTCGTGTAATAAACACGAATATTTTGTGACTTGTGTGACTTTTAGTCTATGCCAAATAAATGGAAATTCTTTCTTAGTACAAAGAGTAGCTACCCTCCCCGGAAGGCCTCGGCGTCCCGGTAGTGCGGCGGCGCGGGCCCGTCGTGCAGGCGCGGCGGCGAGGCGCCCACGGCCGCGGCCGCGTACGCCAGCTCCGCATCCGGGTCGTGCACCACGCCTCCCACCGATAAGTGCAGCTTCTTCTCTTCGAAATCCATGTCTTGCTCTTTACGTTTGTTCGCTATTCGCAGCATCTGTTGGTTATACGTATAAATACGGATATAATTTATTTTTATTAGTTGATACGGCTCGCATAGTGAGGAGGTTCGTCTCCAGAGCCCTAACCGCCGGTAGCTTGGAATCTGCTTCAAATGTACTTTAAATGTAGTGTAGTGAATAAAGGAAATAATAGTTAGTTTTGAAGTAACGGGTAGTTTATTCTACTTCTTACCCCGTCTTCTCTGCCTCATTGGTCTGCTGGTCGTGGACCTGGGTTCAATTCCTAGTTTGGGCAATGTTATTTAAAATTTCCTTTAATAATTTCTCAGTAGCAGACCCAAGTCTGAATTTGTGACCATTTGCTGACCTTTTACTAGGCACTTGGTTGGACTCACCTCCTTAGCAGTCCGCAATCCCCTTTCCCACGCAGACTCGGGCGGTGCGACATCCCTAGCTGGAGCAGCCGGATAACTCCCGCCTGAGGGCACGCCCCTTACTACGTCGAACATGTTATAGTTGCCTTTGTCCGTCACGCCCGGGTGGAGAAACCTGGCCAAGAAACATTTGTCGTGTGTACACAGTGAAACTTCTTTTGAATACTATGCAGTTTGATCAACCTAAAGCTTTTCTGTATTGCCGTTATTACACTAAGTTTACGCTGTCTGTCATGACTTGACTATGATGATCACTGATCAGTAATTACTTATGAAAGTGACAAAACTTGTCTCACAAAGGCAGAACCAGAAACCTTTACATATTGTAACAAGCATATCTCTTATTGCTCATTTGTTGTGGAGTACTGAAAAACGCCACCCAGAAGAGATAGTATTTCTACTGAAACTTTTAACCTATTGAGTACTAGTCACAAGCAGTCCATGTAACATATTACAGTGTTCCAATTTAGGTATGACAATGAATTAAATGTGTATGAATTATTATCGTCCACACATGACCAACGCCGTCAAGGTGTCACGTCCCTTTTGAACTTTCGTCACCCTCGCTACTTTCACGTGGTAATTTACCTGCAGCTGACGCCCCAAGTACAAGCGCCCCTGGAGAAGAACCGGCACACCGGGCGCGGCTCACTCTCCTCCGGGCGCCGCTCGGCTTCGTCCGACACCTCGCCTTCTTCCAGTGACGAGCCACGAGACCGCCGGGCCGCTCTTGCGTCCTCTGTTAATAGCAAAGTCCATTATGTTACCGATGTTCCTAAATTAAGAAATAAAACTGCATATATTTAATTTCTCAATCCTTTGGTATCTTTACTTGTCAACTAGAGAAAATACAGATTTTCGGTTAGAAAAGACAGCTACCTCACAGCGTAGCGGGTTACTTTTGAAATAATACACCCCCCCCCCCCCCCTCCCCCAACCCCCTGTCAAACCTTAGCCATAGATTCGATTCTACAGACTCGATTCAGAAAGAAAAGTCGTAACAATTAACACTTGGATTTATGACAATTAACAGTTAGGGCTTTGGGCAAAATCCACGTTGAATATAAGTCAGATCAACGTCGTTCGTGTTGGTAGTTGCTTAGAATGATGGAGGATTGCTGCCACTGTGAAACACGTTGAACTGCTGTTTTCCTTAAGGCATCAGACTCGCGCCGATTTAAAGCTTTTCTACCGTTCTTGAAAGGGCGTCTACTACGACTTACTGTTTTTTGTTAACAGAAACACCCAATGAAGTTTAATATTGTGCATAATCCTAAGTTCGCGGGAATCGCGTAATTTACCTTTTTCGATTCCTTTATCGTCAGCATCGCCATTTGATTGTTCTATAGGTTTCGGTTCAATACATTCACCTTCTTCGGCTTCGAAATCTAATTGTTCTTCCCCATCTTCTGTGTTGCTCGTTTTTTCTTGTGGTACCTAAAGATTTATAGTGAACACCTTTAGAGGGCTATTTTTCTCAATGGTAAAACATAATGAAAATAATGTAAAAGGACAGTTAATTCATCTGGTTTAAACAGAGTCTAACACCAATATACTGAAGAAAAAAGTCAAGTATTTTGAAAAGCTAAGTTGAATGCAGGAGTTTTGAATCATTACTTTTTCCAGTTTAGGTGTATCTCCCTTTCCACTATCTGAATGTGGTGAGGACTGTCTGCTTGCTCCATTAACAGGTTCTGCCTTGTGTTCTGGTGATGCAGGTGGAGACTTAGGCTAAAATAAAAAATAAACAGAACATAAAACACTACTCCTGTCTGAGTCACAGGCGTGACATCGTCTTTCGAGATACTGACGAGTCACGTCGCGCTTGTGTCAAATCGCACGCGATTTCATAGCAATGTATTAGAGATAGCTTAGATAGCCATGGGGAGGAGCTTTAAATAACCATCATTTAAAGCTCTTCCCTATTCTATTTTTTACCCAAATACCTTTGTTCCTTTGTCTGTTTCTTCTGGCCCCATAGAGTCCAAGTCAGATACGTCAGATAGATCCTCATGACTTATATTAAGGTCTTTTCCATCAGGCTTGTCACTGGTCCTAGATTTACTTCTCGATTTTCTGTCTTCTTGGTCTGATTCCATTTCCCCTAGGCAAACAAAACCGTCAGTATCATTGTTTTGAAAATGAAGTAAACAACATTTTCATACAAGACTTTATTTCTTACAATATTAAATAAATTACCTTCTGATATTTCTTCTGTAGCTGGGTCCTTATTGCTCCTTTTATTGTATGAAGAACTCCTACTGGACCGGCTGGAATCTGACCTACTACGGGCTCGCGGAGCAGGCACCATCTTTTGTTCAGCTTTTGTGTGCCTCCTCCATTTTTCATTTCTTTCCTTTGGACTCCAATCATTTTGTTTAGCAGCAGGTGATGTGTGAGGGGATCTATAAGACTTTCTATCAGGAGAAGGACTTGAAGAGGGGGATCGTCTGTTGGGATTCTTTACAGAGTCAGGAGAAGCAGGTCTTGACCTATTGTCTGGGGAACCAGGTGGAGATCTAGCTGAACTACCTGGACTCTGTGGTGTTTTTGGACCATCTCCAGCTGCTGGTGCTAATGAATACTGATCACCATGCCCTGGTGACCCTACATTTGAACCCACTTCACTTGGTGATTTAGGACCTACTGGTGAAGCAGGTATTGAATTTTCTGGTGAATTGATGTCAGAATGTGCTCCACTCAGGTTATCTGGGGACCGTGGTGGCTTTCCATGTATTGGGGATTGTGGTGATGGTGACTGAGAACGACTTTCAGGGGAAGGTGACCTTGGCCCCTGAGACCTAGGAGATTTTGGGGAGCATGGTGGGGACTTTGCCCCCTTTTTGGAGTGTACACTCTTGTCTGACGATGAACTCCTTCGGCTCCTAGAGCTTGTACTGCTACTACTCGAGGATGACCGATCTCTGGAGTCTTCTGAATCCATCTCTGTAAAAATGGGAGTGACTATGAAGCAAGTGGTCTTATGTAATTTAGACCCAACCCAAACAAGCACTCTGATTGTTATTTCATTTATAAATAGCTTCAACCAGTCAAAATATGCAATACTGTATCAAATGTTAGTACAAACATTCTCAATTTACTTCAACAGAAGCAAATATCCATCAGCTTATTTCACTTTCTTAACTTTATTGAACTATTAAACAACTCTAAGATAAGAAAACTAAAAATGAGACTATGCATGTAAAATAACAAGGTTGTGTTTATGTTATTATTTATTAAAATAACAAAATTAAATCAATAAAATGTAATTTAAGAAATTGATACAAATATACCTATAAACATTTTGATGCTATGAAATGTTACCGAAGTATGGCCATATACAAGAGGAAGTGAACATGTAGCATATATTATCCAATGCTTAAATCAAACAGGACACAGTTATTGTGTTAAATAAATACCTATTGTAATCAATACTGTATTTAAATCTTAAAAAACATGCATAACTCTGCTATAATAACTCACCCTTTATTTAATAAAATAAAAATTACCAAAAAATAAATAAACTGGGCTTTGCCATTCTTGCTTTACACCTACCTACTTCTGTCAATTCCTGCATTATCTGCTAAGAAATGTTACTTTACAATGAAGACCAGAACTTTTCATTTTATTTGTTTGTATGTATGTATGTATGTACTCAAAAATCTAAAAATTATAGTAGAAATGTATCAACTTATTTTGTAGATGTATTTCTTTACTTTTATACAACTGGTAAATGCTACGTTGTGATGTATATTGTAAGACACATCCAGCCTTACCTTCACGACGACGCCTCGAAGCCAGAATTGGTTGCACTTTGTAACACTTTTCATATTGCAAAGACTTTCAACTTTATAATCACAACACAAACGAAACTTAGGTCTGTCACATATACTTGTGAACAACTTTTAACTTTTTTGAACGATAAACTGACGAAAACTTAGTAAAATCAACACTACTTCAACATGGCTGTGATACTGAAGGAAATATATGAACATAATAAATAATCACTTTCCAGTACTTCCGTAGGGTTAACTTACGCCCTTACCTTTACTGAGATGGATTAGACGGTTAATTTCTTGAAGTAATTGTAATTTATAATAAAAATAATCCTTTATTTGCGCCGCTAACGATTCTCTCTCAACGAAGCGAAGTCATCAAAACCATAGACTAAAAATACAAATCAATCAAAAATCAAAGTGACCCTCTATCACCTCTATGACAATCATAGAGTTGAAATCAGAATATTACTAATAGTCTATGTTCATTTATGGAAAACCGAGTGGAAAACCCTCAGAGCAATAACTAAAGCAGGAAAATCGCAAAGGACTACCAAGCTTATTCGAAATAGGAAAAACCTAATATAGTATAATTATTAATAGCTATCAACATGAACAAGTCTATTTTTTTTTTTTTTTATAAAATAATAAAATATTTGCTTGATCCTGAGTTTTTTTAAGCTCTGAGAAAAGAAGAACATCTGAAAAGTCAATGCTCTTGTATACAAAACAGCTAAGAGCAAAACCGATTTGAAATACATCTCGAAATTAAAATATTGTCAGACGCCATAGAACACAAGCAAATTTTTTCAAATGAGCGAGAAAGAAACTAGAACGAAGGCACTGGAAGGGGCAAGAACGAAGAAGACACGACGCCAGCAACGCTTGAAACAGCGGCGCCCTGCATGCGCAGCGCCCCTCAACAAAATATGACATGACAGTGAATACGTGACATTTTGCTTGTGAAAAAATGATTTTTAGTTATATAACATTCGTGGTTTCGTCTCTAGAGTACGTCTGTATCATAGACGTATAAAATTTTATACGTCTATGGTCTGTATAAAGTTTATTTTTATTTTTGGAACGAAGTTCCATAGTTCCATATCGCGCGTTACGAAAGGGGGCTAGACAGAAAAAATTAAGACCAAAAGTTGTAACGACACTTTTTGCTATAGTTGTAAGCTCAGAGTATTATCTAGTTATTACTCTGAGGTTGTAATCCGTGCGGCGTGCGATTCTCTGTCTGTCTCTCTCTCTCTCTCTGAACTTCGTTCCATCCGGGTGTCCCTTGACACCTCTCAAGTATCGTAAACGGGCGCCGTCAGTAGGGACTAGTCATCTCTTAGCTACCACGGCTTATTGAAATTTAATTTAATATTTGAATTTTTATTTTTGTTACGGACGCTTTTAACGTTTTGCATCGTTCTCACATGTATAACTTCAACATGAATGATGTAACCAATATTTTGTAACCATATTAATAAGATTTAAAAGAGTGTCCGTGGAGTTTCTTGCCCGTTCTTCTCCATATACCTACTACGCTTTGGAATGGACATCTAGCTTCATCTTTCTGACTGACCGACCCCTTGACAATTCAAAAGTGCCTGTAATTGGTTTATTTGAAATAAATGCTTTGAGTATGAGTTTTTTTTTTTTTTAGGTAATTAAGTGCTTTGTTGTATATGATCGATGCCAGCCGTAGCGACGCCGGGAACTGTGCTAGTCAACCTGCCGCATCGCTTGATGTCCAGCTGGTGAGATGTCCCTAATCCCTATTGCTAACAGGCACGCTTTTTTAGAGGCGAACGGGGGCTGAGGATACACTATGGCAAAATCCACAAATCTCATAGTGTAACTTTGTGCCCCCCAGCCACATCCCCAACATTAACAGATTAAAGTTTGTGGAAAACGTTGCCTAAATTCAAAAATTCTACCCCAGTTTAAAGAAAGTTCCCCGGGGTGCGAGACGGTCCATTGCACTTAGTTTGGCGCGATGTCTCCGTTTTGCGACCCAGAAGAACTCACAAAATGCCTGGGAGCAAATACTCACATTCCCGTATAGGATTCTGCATGTGCAAAAGAAATCGGCGACCAAAAAAACCTTAACGAACCAAATTACAGATAATTGCAACAATACGACTCATAATAATAGATCCAAAATTACCTGTTTCCAATAACCATTCACGAAGAGGCTTATGTTCACATGTAGAATCCAAACTAAGTGAAGGTGATATCAGGGGAGCGGCCAGGCTACTGTTCAGTAGCGATGTGGTGGCTCCCTACTCTCTAGACACTATTTCAGCCCTGGAGAGTAAATATCTAGCGCCTGCCGATGGTCTCACCTTCCCTGACAACCTGATCCGGATTCAACGCCTGTTACCTTTACTGCCCGCTAGCTGATTGCTGCCGTAAGCTCCTACCGAAGTGGCTCCGCCGGCGACCTCAACGGCCTGACTCCTCAGCATTTAAAAGACTTGTTGAGTTCAGGCGCCGGGGAAGCTGGTGAGTCACTTTTGAAGGAGCTTGCGGCCCTAATTAACCTGATACTCAACGACGGTGTGAATGATGCCGTCGTCGATGTCTTGTACGGGGCAAATTTATATGCCCTGCGCAAGAAGGACAGCGGCATCCGTCCCATTGCCATAGGGTGTACCTACAGGCGTACGGCAGCCAAAATATGCTGCGGTTTACCTATACGGTGATACTTTAAAAAACAAGTTCCAGCCCCTACAGCTTGGCTTTGGATCCAAAGGGCTGCCGTACATGCCCTTACCAGTTTTTTAAACTCCGGTAACGGTGAGGTCATCCTCAAGGTTGACGTCAAGAACGCCTTTAACTCCGTTAACAGGGATACTCTGTTGGCCGAAGTAAAAAAGGAGTTACCGGATGTTTTTTTGTGGCAGTGCTTTAAAATTCTACACCCTTCAAAATTACTTTACAGAGACAACGTTTTGGAATCTGCAGTCGGATGCCAACAAGGTGATCCCCCCGGACCAGTCATTTTCAGTTTAGCTATTCACCCCATAATACAATAACTAAATTAAAAATTTTATGTATGGTATTTAGATGATGGGACTCTAGGAGGCAACGTAGATACTGTTCTAAGATCTCCAATTCCTAAAGCAGCAGTTTCAACACATCGGCCTTGACCTAAACTACTCAAAATGTGAAATTTACCCTTGTGACAATACCGACAGACAATCGACTATACAAAAATTCAATTCAATAGCCCCAGATATCAAAGTTTTGGAAAAAAGTTCACTGCACCTCCTAAGTTCCCCAATTTTAGAAGACAGTTTTTCACCTTTTTGCAGGTGCAGAAAACCTCAAACGGCGCAAATATAACAACCTTATTGGTAACTATATTTTTGAGACGTTTGGGGTTGAAACACTAGGGGCCGTGGGGTCCGAGTGCTCATAGAGTATTTCGGGATATCGCCAAGCGGTTGGTCGACTCTTCACGTGACCAGAGGGCTGGCCAATTTTTAGGTCAAAGAATCAACATCAGCCATCCAACGTGGCAATGCTGCCAGCCTTTTGGGCACTTTTCCAACTGACAGCGACGATGCGGTCAAATTTTTTGATGCCCAATGAGGTCTTCCCTTATTTTTATTTTTTTTCTCTGTATACTTGTACATAATTTATATATTTTAGTGTTAGATGTACCTATATTATATTTTAGATTGTATATTATATATTACTTGTGTAATTCTTCAAATAAAAAATAACCACTTAATAAAAAAAAAGTAAAAAAAATTAGGTACCTACATAATCTTTGGGGAATTTTTATAAACTTCTCGCCCACTTTATTGTGGGTCTTCTTCTTGTAAGTTTTTTGTGCATACTCATCATAGCCGGACCAGTATGACGATTTTCCCTCATAGTGCTTCTTAATTAACCAGGTTTTTAGTCACCTGAGGCTGCTAAAACTACGGTTTCCTAGAAAAGCGGTGGCCGCACTTGACGGCCGCAGTGACGGCTGTCATGAAAATGTAAATCGTTAGATTCACCTTACCGCGTCAAAAGATAGTCGCGGTTCGCTTTCGTTTTGACACCTCTGACACATAATGACGCAGTGTAACTTGCTTGTCTTGAAAACGCTATTTAATCATTTATAAGCTCACTCTACTCAGTATGGCCACTTTTTATTGTGACTAAGATGATGAGGGCAGGGTTCGCTTTATGGTGTCAACCACGCTCTCTAGAAAACCACACCGACTTACTTTCATAATCAACGTTTCAGTGACAACATTCGTCCTTGCGGATGATAAGTTAAGCGGTCACCGCTTTTCTAAGAAACCGTAGCTTTAACGATCGCTCCCGTACACGTCACGGTAGAGCGTTATTTTTTTTTACCGATACCTGGGTTGGGTTTCTCATACAACTTCGATTTAGTTTTTTATGTTCGGTAAATTATGAAATTTGGCGATGGTTTCGCAAGTTTCTGTGAGATTTTCGATTGACATCGTTTGCATTCGCGGCGGGTGTAATTAGATAATCCAAATGATGGAGTGTTTTCTTTAGCAAAACTTACTACTATTTACTTCAAGAGATGTAATAATGGAGTCCAATGTATGTATTACTAAGAACTCTTACAGAATTTAGAAGCAACCAAAGTCCAACTCCACTCATTTGACTTGCTTGACTGTCGATTTATTACGGTTTGTGGGGAACAGTGCTGCCACCCATAGGTGCTCATCATAATGAGCTTTCGGTTTGTGCAAATCGAGCGGTTGTGTGTAAGTAGCTGTGGATCCCAGTAGTATCGTCCCGCTTGGATAGTGTTCATCAAGAAGTTTATAGGCTTCTTGGCAGTCATTTTCATTTAGACTTTTATGCTAAATGAAATGATGACAGATGCTAAACTTCATTGGTAACTTACTTGAATTGGCCAAATCGTACCATGTGGAGACCAGTTGGCTATTTTTTCTACCAAATCGTATGGTATGATCATCTAGGGGCCCCGAGACAATCATACCTTTAGAGCAACGCCTTCACAAACTATAATTTTTAAATCAATAGTACATACTAATTCCATGTTATTTTTTACAGCAACACTTTCTTTTTAATGATTTTGTCTATGAACACAAAAAATAAAAATACAAAAAAACGCGCGCCAAAATCCGTAATTTCACTACCGTCCTAGTGTAGTGCACTCAGCTCTAAGGTAGTTCATAAATATAAGGTTCATTTCGTGAATTTCCATATTTTATTCGTTGTCGTAATGATTGAACAAGCTCTTGACGATAATATATCTGAAAATGACGAGGAAGAAAGTTTTTTTCAAGACGTCGACTTGTTACAAAAGCATGGAATAAATGTAGCTGACATAAAAAAATTAAAAGCGGCTGGTGTATGTACGATAAAAGGGATTCAGATGTCTACAAAGAAAAAATTATGCAATATCAAAGGATTTTCTGATACAAAAGTTGAGAAAATAAAGGAAGCTTGTCAAAAAATTGCTACCCTTGGGTTTATGACTGCGTTGGAAGTCAGTGATCGTCGGAAACATGTTTTTAAAATCAGTACTGGAAGTACAGAATTAGAGTAAGTGGCAATGAGTAACTATGTATGTATCGACAATTGCGTAAAAAGAAGTACTTTAAATAACAAAAGTAGTTAATCGTTCGTCTAATTTAAATAATGCACGCCCCTCCACTATCATTTAAACATTATAGTGGAGGGGCGTGCAGTATTTTTTTACAATTATTAAATGTGTACATAGGCAACAAGCAGGCGGGCGAGGCGTGTGATTTTAAAGCAAGAAAAATACAAGAATACTACTCTCTTACGAGAGATTAGATAGCTGCTGCCCGCGGCTTCGCCCGCGTGGACACTAATTCTTTTACAATAATAAAAGCAAGTAGCATAAGTTACTGCATAATACGAGTACATCAGCTATCATCAGCCAGTCAAACTCCCGTCAAAATCGAAATTTTATGGTTAAAAATAGTAGGTAGGTACATATTTACGTTTTGAAAATAGTTAGGTATAGGTAGGTATTAATTTTTTTCGATTTTGCCTCACTAGTTTCGAACTCGAATGGAGAGGCACCCAGGGCGCCAGGCATGAAGGGGCGCCCAATGCCAAGCGTCATTGACAGTTTGGTTGGAGTTAGTAACCCCGTATGTAACGCAAAATAAAAATTTCAATCAATCAATCAAATCAGCCTTTCGCAGTCTAATACTGGACATAGGCATCTTCCAGGCTGCGCCACAACACCCTGTCCGCTACCTTCCGCATCCAGTCTGTCCCGGCCACTGTTTTAAGGTCGTGGGTCCATCTACCTGGGAGCGTCCCACACTACGCTTGCCTTTAAGCGGTATGCACTCCAGGACTCGGCCATCGGTCCATCGACAAACATGGCCAGGCCACTGCCACTCAGGTTGCTTACTCTGCAGGTTATGTCGATAACAGCGGTTCTTTTCCGGAAAAAATTGTTTCTGATTTTGTCAAAACAAACTCCGAGCACAGTCCGCTCCATAGCGCGCTGAGCGACCTTGAATTTGTGGACCGGCCCGACTGTCAGATCAAATATAAACGCCCTACGTTTGTATCTGATTTCACAGCTAAAATTTTCTGTCTATTGCATGGGAAAAGAAAACCTAGTCGAGGCAGGATGCCAAAATTAGTTGATCTCGCTTTCGGTCCTACATTCTCAAAATGTTCTGAGTCAACAAAGTAACTCTTTATTCTTTCGGTCAAAAGTAAAACTAAGCTTTTCGTGACGGGGTGCTAAAATTTTCCGTTCATTCCCAGTCGCCCCCGCGGGGATTGCCACCGGAGGCAAATGGGAATAAAAATTCCCAGTCGCCACCGGCGGTAACTGGGAAGTCATTTCCCCCACTTCAGTTTCGCTTTACATTGCTTTCTCCATCGTAGAGAATAAAAGGATGAGGCAACTTATCCGAAACCTGCCTCTAATCTAAAAAAAAAGACAAATTAGTTATTTTACCTTTTAAATCATGCGTATCTAAATGTTAAACGGAAATATAAAAATAATGTATAGATATATTATGAATAAACTCATTTTTATTAAAACATGTAACTAGGGTGTGTTTAGAATAATTGATTAAGAAAACTAATTAAAAATATTATAACAAAACACCGTTAAATCACAGAGACTTTTATTTAGTTACGTTACTCATATTATTTAGTAGTCATCAATCATATTATGTAGTATTCTGTCTTAGTTATCCTTTTGTTCTTGAGATACTTTACCGAAATAAAAAATTAATAGGGACTGAAATGGAAACGACATAAAGTCTAAATCAGTATGCATGATGTTACATAAAACGGGTTCAGCTTAGCCCAAAACTTTAAGAAAATTATTGTAATTATCTGTGATTGAAATTTATGACTAATTTTAAATATTAAGTATTCCAGAAATATATATTATATGTGGGTGTGATAAGGCTATACAAATGGTAAATTAATAATTGACCATAATAAAAAAAAGTCTGTTATTTATGAATATGAATATTTACAGCCTTGTAAAAATACGAATTTAACATGATACTAAAATTTGAAATGAATACTATGTATTACTTTCCTAATTTAATTACTGTCTTTAAGAGTCTGATTATCTGTGATACAAAATACCAGTCCGCTCTCGTACTGTTAACGTACCCGGGCCGACCGAAACCATGTTTAATTTTAACAAGTTTATTCATATCGAAATAAAAAAAAAAAAAAATTTAATGCACTTTGTCTTTTTTTAGAGATTAGAGGCAGGTTTAGGATAAGTTACCTCATCCTTTTATTCTATATGATGGAGAAAGCAATGTACAGCGAAACTGAAGTGGGGGCAATGACTTCCCAGTCACCGCCGGTGGCGACTGGGAATTTATATTCCCATTTGCCTCCGGTGGCAATCCCCGCGGGGGCGACTGGGAATGAACGAAATTTTCGAGCTCGCTGCGCTTGCTCTTACATCCTGCATAAGAAAATGCAGATTGCAAGAGCAAGGGCAGCGAGCTTGAAAATTTTTCTAATTCCAGCAGGGATTCTGCTCGGATATGTAAAAATTGATATAGAACCAAAAGATTTTCGACTTGCAACCTGCATTCTCCTTTTTCTGCATAAGTTGACAAAGTATCTCCTGTTAAACTGTATCTGTTTAGTTCTTCTTTTCTCCAAGAGTAGGTATGGTAGGATTGTAGGGGAGCTGCGCCCTAGTTTCGCCCATAGTGCTGGTAGTGTTACAACCGGCACTGTCTGGGTCAGAGGAGGAACCTAGGCTCTAAATCACGGGCTCATCAAGGGCAGACCCGAAACTAAGAGGAGCGGAATTATGTATATTTCGAATTAATTGATAAAATTATATTATATAGCAAGCTACTGGCCGGTGGTGTGGAATCAATGGCGATAACCGAAGTTTTTGGTGAATTCCGTACTGGCAAGACTCAGCTGTCTCACACCCTGTGCGTCACCACTCAAATACCCAACTCAACGGGCTACCACGGCGGAAAGGTCATGTTCCTGGACACTGAACATACTTTGTATCCTTTATATATTTTTATTACGTACTTAATAGGTAGGTACCAATACTTACTTAATTACTTTTAAGTTCCGACATCAAAAAGGGAGCTGAGTTATAAGCAACTCATCTGAAGTTACACAACACAATCTATACCAGTGATTCCCAAAGTGGTATATATCGACCCCTAGGGGTCAACGACGGCCAGCAAGTGGTCCATCTCAGGGGAAAAAAAACGGTGAATCCGCAGTTGCAGCCCGCGAAATTTAAATTTTCTTACCTTTTTGCAATTTGAAGATCAGTATCAGGTTATATCTGGATCAAAATATGAGTCGCGACTATAACATTTATGTATTTACAGAAATAATAATCATTGGAATCATTGATACATCTCTCTAACTAAATTAGATTTGTTACTTTGAAGAAATTTCTTGTGGCAAAGTTCACATTAAATTTTTGGCTTTCCATGAATGGAATAATCCATATTAATTATATACAGATAACATATTCACTTCCATAATACTTTCTCATAAATACCGGGTGCGGCGATTGAACTGTCCGTCTCTATCTAACTGTTTTAAAATTCGAACCACTGAATCGAAAGCCGCCAACATTTCAAATGTTGGTCTTTGACATGTTCTCTATGATCATTTGAAGTGATTCTGTTGTGAGAGAAACACATTCGAATTTAGAACAATGGATTTAAAACGAAATTCAGTGATTGCTCTTCATTTGGAGGGAAAATCGAATATCGAAATACGTCGAGCGCTGCCAAATCTTCAATTGAACGAGAAATTCGTGCATCGTACTATTCAACGTTATAATGAGACTGGTAGCGTTAAGAAACGCTACGGTGGCAGACGACGCTGTACTGCAACGGCGCCAGCAGTTGTCGAAAAGGTGCGTCATCGATTAGACAGAAATCCAGCGCGCTCAGCAAACCAGCTCGCGCAGGATCTCAAGGTGAGCGATTGCAGTGTTCGTCGCATATTGAAGGAAAAGCTTAAAGTCAAACCATTAAAAAAAAACCTTTCTCAGGAACTCACTGCTTTACAGCGTAGCAAACGGTTGGATCGATCGAAAGAGCTGATTCGCTTGCTCGACTCTGGCGACCTTCCCAATTCGGTGTTTTCAGATGAGAAAACTTTTTGCGTTGAACAGTTTTTAAACAAACAAAATGACCGTGTTTGGTTGAAGGGACGTGTCAGCGACCATTCCGACGAATTGCAAGTCACTTGACGCCAAGGAGCCGACCAAATCAGGGTCTGGGCGGCGGTGTCTGAAAAAGGCCGTTCTCCGCTCGTTTTGTTTCCAATGGGTCGCAACCAAATCAAAATAAACCAACAAATCTATCGAGACAAAGTCTTGCGACCAGGGTTGGTACCGTGGGCACGGAACACATTCGGTTCTGAGCGTTGGACATTTCAGCAAGACTCAGCACCATCGCACAGAGCAATTGGAACGTAAAATTGGTTGAAAGCAAACGTACCAGTGCTGATCGACCGAGATATGTGGCCGTCGTCATCGCCCGACTTGAATCCGCTGGACTTTTGTGTTTGGGGTGTTTTACAGGCCAGGGCCTGTGCTAAAATACACACTTCAGTGGAAGCGCTCAAAGTTACTCTTACGCTAGAATGGAATTGTTTGAGTGACGACGTCGTTCGAGCAGCCTGCGCTTCTTTCAGAAAGAGACTTCAGCTTGTAGTAAATGCTAAAGGCGATTTTATTCCTTCGGAATAAGTCATAATAAAACTTTGAACTCTCTATTTTCACATGTAAAAAGTGTACCTATAAATAAATATTGAAAATTAACAGAAATATTTTATTTTCACATACGGACAGTTCAATCGCCGCACCCGGTATATAAATAAACACATATATATCTAAGTAAATACGTTATAAGTTTTTATTTCGTAAAAAAAAATTTTCCGCAGTTAGCCTGTGTCAACATTTTAGCTGGACCTAGACCTCCAACTTTATCTGTCTAAAAGATCACGAAGATTAGTTGCTTAGTTTTTACGTTAAAACGTAATAAAGAATACCTTACTAAGTACTACGGTTTTCTATACAAACTTACTTTCGCAATTATAATATTAGTACCTAGCGAAGTAGGGATATTAGTGCATAGAAAAAATTCAAATATTAGCTGTAGTATAAATATTCTTGATTCAAGAAAAAAGTTATGAATCCCGAAATTATCTTAGAAGTAAATATTTTCTTAGTTCAATAAAATTTTTACTTATAATAGATATTTTCGGGCTTTCTAACTTTTTTCTTGAATATTTTTTTTTAGGTTTTCACACTTCACTTCAATACACTTAGAAATTTTAATTTTTCAAAGTGAGTAGCACTGCTATACCGGCTGTCAAAAACACATTAATTGAAGTTGAAGAATTTGCAAAAATTCAATATTAGGTAAGCAGGAATAGGGGTCTTCCCAAAACCGAAAACCTTGCCAAGTGGTCGACAAAATAAAAAACTTAGTGGACCTCTGGTCTAGGTATACAGATACCTACTGTAGGTTTGTATAGAACACCTACTTCCTTGACTGACGAGACTGCATGAATAATTAAGGGGACATTTGTTTCCAGCTAACAGGAGTTAATCTTGCTACGATAGCCAGCTTGTAAGCCTAGCCGCGGAATGTTAGGGCCTCAGGTTGGGTTTCTACACTTGACGCTGCACTGCACCAAGCAGTTTAGTAAAGAAAAAAGTTGTAAGAAATCGATACCTACCCATGTAAGAATAATGTTAGAATAACAATTTCCACCAATATCGAACAAGCACGTGGATATCGTACCTACGGATTACATTATTATCATAAGAAAACCATAAATACTTAAATGTTATTTTCATATTCATGTGATGAATTAATTCATTAATATTTATTGCGTCCTAAGAACAATTTTACGAGCACGAACAAATAAAGGAATTAGTATTACCTAAGAGTAACGGTAATAATTCGTTGTTTAATTTTTTTGTAAATAAATCCCAAAAACAAGACAAGGATTCCAAAAATTTGTTCACATCGCGCATTCGCAAGAGCAAAATATGCAGCATATTGCAGCTACGAACATCCCATTACCTTGCTTTAGTAGGTAAACATTTCATTACAGTTGCATCTGTTGCATTGTATAGTCCCTCCATCTATAGTTATCTAATTCCTTAACAATACTCCAGCCGACCCGACCGATTGCGGCCAATTGCAGACAGATTCAATTTAGACCAAACTGCAATGCTAGATAACGTTCTATACGCCAGGGCATACACCTCTGAACATCAGGTTAGTGGCTCCATGAACTACTTACTTACTTACTTACTTACACTATAATTTTTATATAGAGCTATGATTAATTTTAGGGAGTAAAAACAAAAATAAAACCGGTCAAGTGAGTGTCGAACCACGCACAATGAAGTTCGTAGTTGGGATGAATTTATCCTAAGAACAAACTTAACATAGTAGTTGAAAAACATGTTCTCCGATACATTCCAACTGTAAATTGTAAGTTTGTACACACATATTGGGAGATTTCCTATGTTATTTTAAGACCATTGAATTCTTATAGGTTTTTCTGTAATAGAACTATTTTGTGTACTTATTTTGTGTCAAAGTTTTTTTTCTCACAGTACCTAAGCCTTTTCATAAGATATGTCACACGGTACAGTGTACAAAACCATTTTACCTTTTAATCCCATATTCAAAATTCGTATATTCACGTAACACTTCCGTGTTTGGGTCACAGAAATTGATATGTGTACCTCAACTTAATCGGTCCATTAGATTCGGAGCAAATTGGCTATAACAGACAGACAGCTAGCTTGACAGACACACAGACACACGAGTGATCCTATAAGGGTTCCGTTTTTTTTTTTCATTTTTATTTCATTCGTACATACGGAACCCTAAAATAGGGCAGGTACCAACGAAGTTAATGCCTGTTTTCACAAACACTAAGCGATACCTAAATGGGTACCTAAATAAAAGCAGTGCGCGGTTTTATTTAGGTACCCATTTAGGTATCGCTTAGTGTTTGTGAAAACAGGCATTAACTTCGTTGGTACATTTGTTTTTTATAGACACTGACGTTACATCATAGGTATTCTGAATTTCCGATTTTGCTGCCAGTACAAACATAAGTTTTTGTTTAATAGGCGGAACTGCTAGACTTCGTAGCAGCGAAGTTCCACGAGGAGGCTGGCCTGTTCAAGCTGCTGATAATAGACTCGATCATGGCGTTATTTAGAGTCGACTTCTCTGGACGCGGCGAGTTGGCTGATAGGCAGCAAAAACTAGCGCAAGTTCTCTCAAGGTTACAAAAGGTTTGTTAAGAGCTTTAACTATTCGTTTTCAAGATTTTGTTTTCTGCTATTTTCTGCTAGGTCTATTTTGTTATGTACATCTTGAGTTGTAGTCAAATAGGCGGCCCACCATACCAGCGACTCGCAGGTGCGTTGTCATTCCTGAGACAGGACTGAAATGTCTCATGTCATGATGTGCAGTAGTCTTGAAACCGGAACACTAAAACGCTGCTTGGCAGAAATAGGATGTAAGATATTACATAGATGAACACAGATAAGTTTATTTATTTCGGAACACGGTAGGTACAAATTGCTGAGGGCCCCAAATTGCGCAGTTACGCCAATGCCCCATCTGTTGGACGGAAAAAACAATAAAATTGGGCTCGGCTCCAAGGTAGCGTCCTGCTTTGACGACTTTGAAGGATAGGTGGGTACTTAGATCATAGAATTTATCTGACATTTTGTTATATTTAATTTTTATTCGTTAGTGTTTATTCGTAGTGGATATCGATTTCGTCTATTATGATTTTGCCTAGCATTTTATGACTCACGATTCTGTCTTACACTTTGACTACTTATTTATGAAATGGTCCAAGATGATACCTAATTGAACTGCGTCTTTCTCTGTTGTGTAGCGTAGTGTCACTCAATTATATTCTGCGTCGTAATTTTATGCGGTTTATTTATAAGCGTTTTTTTTTTTTAACTCGTGTTATGTACAGTGTACAGACCAGTTCAAGATCACGGCGCGCCAAGATTGACTCGTTTGGTCTCAATAGATAAACATGCATCCGGTTTTCAACGTCCAAACCACGTTTATTGAGCAGTTATTTAACTCGAGATAAGACAATAGACTATTTATAATAATCAAGATTACTTTTGTCACAATAATTTATTATTGTAGAAATTTCTCATAGTCTTAGTGACTTGCATGCAACAATGTGTTCGCACCCAGAATCTTACGAAAAATATCAATAAAAATCACGGAATAGGGATATGTTGACTAAAAACTATTTTTTTTGTCCGTCAGGTAGAATTAATAAAATATTGGACACGTATTTTTTCTTTTTTTACGTCGTCAAAAGATTACGGCAAAAGTGGGCAATGCGTTAAAATGTGGCATGACGTCATTGGCCGGTAGATTTTATACTGACTTGTGACGTAGCGAGCCCCCACTCCCCAACTTTAATGCGTTCTAAACCTTATGTTATAGCAAAAAATACATGTCTAATATTTTTTCATATCTGACTGACGGACTAAATAGTTTTTTTTTCCCAGTAAACATTCATGATGATTCTGCACAAAATGAAAAATAACAATTGTTTGATGATGGATAAAGGTAGGTAAAGCTCTGGCCAAACTCAAGCGGATCCCGCGCGGGGTGTGGGACGATTGTGTCAACATTATATGGATGGAGGTGTTCAAACTGGCGCGAATAATCGCGTAGCTTCATTGAAACAATAGAGGCGAGCAGCCGCGTGACGTGACTCGCGTCCCGCGCGAGATTTGCCTCAGTGTGGTCAAATCCTACCTATCCATCGCTATCCTCCTTGGTGCCACTATCACTACATTTACGAATATGTTACAAAGATAATTCGATAATATGCGAAACAGATACCTAAATTCGTACGCACTTTGGTTCGTTATTATCGACGTAACCTTTTAAACACAGCCTTAAATATCAAGATAGCACCGGTTTTCATTTAAATTTTGTACCTAATAAATATATTTCTCTTGTAGATTTCAGAAGAATACAACGTCGCAGTATTTATAACAAATCAAATGACAGCAGACCCTGGAGCAACACTGTCCTTTCAAGTGGATCCCAAGAAACCCATCGGAGGCAACATTCTTGCTCATGCGTCTACCACTAGAATATCCCTGAGGAAGGGGCGCGGAGAAAACCGAATCGCTAAAATATACGATTCCCCTGACTTACCTGAGAGTGAAGCTACATTTGCCATTACCAATGGAGGTGTGGCCGATGCTAAAGATTAAATAAATATTTACTTTAAGTTTACGTTTTCTGTTTGATGTTTTATTATTTCCTAGGTATCGCCGGAGTACTTAGTTGAAATTGTCAATCGCCAAATGTGAAAAACTCATACCTACTTAGAGCTAGAAAAACCCTAGTTACCTACCTAGGTTTGTACCTACTACCTGCTACCTACCTAAATAGATAGTAGTATCTTTATTCAGGATACATAATTCTGGGTCCATGATCTGCTGTAAAATTGAAAACCTAAACCAGAGGGATTACCTACCTCAAGGATTTTCGTTTGAGTAAAGTACCTTATTTTTGAATGGTTTTCAAAAGGGTTCCGTCGCTAATAAAGTTTGACAGCCGCTGCACATTGGCGTTACCCAACCTACTAAACTAAATGATCATATTTCACCGTTTGATGACTAAGAAATTCAAGATTACTTAAATCAAACAAATTAGTAGTTAACAGAACCAAAACCAATAGGTACTTAGGTACCTACTAAGTTATGAACATTGTACAATCGTAAATGCTTAGCACACTCTAGTGCGTTGTTTATTTGATTGATTCCTTATTATCAGATAAAAGGTTGTTAGACGCACTCATTTGATATCGAACTTATCTATGTAACTAAAACATACTGCATTTTAGTCATCTGATTATGCGTTGTGTAACAAATTATCGTATTCCTGACGCTTCCGGATTTAACAGTAATGCTAGGTATTAGTTTAGGTAAGTCTTAAATAGTTTGCGCTAATCAATCACGTAGTTATGTAGCCATCTAGCCAGGTACCTATGTTCAGCACTGAACTGCGATAGGCAGGGCCTGGGTTGATTGACCAAGCAAGCAGGATGCAATGACCTAACATAAAAAAATTATTTACTTATAAAAAATGAACAAACTAGATAATAATTAATAAGTAGTAGTAACTGAAGAAATGTCATCAACCTGTAAATCGGAAGATTGAGATAACTTCTGTAACCCGTGCTCGTCTTCGCTGTCCCACTATATGCAGCCAAGCGAAACCAAAGTCCAAATGCTAACGAAATCGTTTTGTTTTCGTCATTCACAGTGGCGTGATTCAAACGAACCAATTAAGTTTCTTGCTGCGATTAGATAAACAGTACCTATAACTACCATACTTTCATGATTTACGCTACACTTTGTTTATCACTATATGTGTAGACGTATAAACTAAATATAGATAGGTACCTACCTAAATTGAGAAACGAGACCAACCATTACTCAATGGATATCTTGTATCTTGGTACTTCTACTCGAGATAAATTAAATGTTTCCCGCCACACACAATTATTTTGTCGTCATTTCATTTGTCTCAGTATCTCGTAGTAGTAGTCTCGAATCATAAGGTACTTACCTACTAATTAGGACGATTCGTATCTGGGTTTTCGGACTCGAGCGGAAGCTCTCAGTGAACCGCTCGCAAAATTCCGAAATAAATAGTAAAAACTATTTGCAAACCTAGGTTTGCTCTAGGTCCCAACTAGCCTAAGGGGGATGCGTTAAGGTAGCCCGCGTAATTCAAATTTACTTACGTTTCTTCCAATTTACAGGTTAGAGCCAGGTTGTACGAGTCTCTAAGATTCGCGACCGTAACAAGAAGGTATGGCTTTACAGAATTATAATCATTATAAAATCATCAATACAACCCCTTCAGTTATAATAATCCTAAAATGTCATGATTTCATGAAACAGTTATTCAATAGGATTTTATGAACTTGGAGTGTTGGATTGATGATTTTTATGATTATAATTCTATAAATAAATATTTGAAACGGCCGCGAATTATATTTAGATATATTTTTGATCTACTGTCTAATTACGCAAGACATTTTCCTAAATAGCTAATCTGTGGTCTAATCTGTTTCATTTTGACAGTTCAACAACATTCATTGCGATAGTTACGTAGTTGAGCAGGTTTCTTTTTCGAAAATTATGTTTTTGTTTTTCGATTTTTCGCCAATTTTTGAAATTCGAAAATTTCGCCTACGAACGGACGAACTTACTGAGCGGTTTTAAAGTACGCATACTTATTATCACACACGGGCGAGTAAGGTCGGCGAGCCATAAGTACGCGTACTTGCTCGCACGTCTATCACCCCTTTAAGGCGAAAACATCAGGGTAGCCCGCGAATTTATCGGAATCGGAATCGTTTTGAAAAACGATTCCGATTCTGATTGATCGTTTATTACGCAATTAGAGTACTGATGCTGACCTGCAAATTGCAAAAAACGTAAGAAAAATTTAAATTCGCGGGCTACCCTGACGTTTTCGCCTTAAAGGGGTTCGTCGGTGATCCAACAGGTTTGAAATTTTGCTCGTAGGCCGCCTTGGTTCGCGAGCCGCCATTTTGATTGGACATTTGTGTAATGTTTGTTTAGTTTGGTTCAGAAAATTCGATAACATCGCAATACAGTGTGAGCAAGCTAAACGTGTGTCACCGACGACCAGCCGAGTAAGTCCGCGAACTTAAAAACCGCGTACTATAAGTTCGCACGTCTATGACCCACCTTAGACTAGTAGGTATGCTAGATTCAAAGATATAAATAAGTCGCTAGATTAATTATATGGGTAGAGAGGTCAGGTGGTACTTAAACCATGGCATTAAATCTATTTGCTGGCTGGTCCAGTTGACCAAAACGGAATAATTATGTTTCTGTGTGGCAAAAAGGAAGATCTTCGAAAAATACTGAGAGAAAAAATTGATCTGTTCCCATTTCTACCTTTATTTGGTAAACGACGTATACGGTAAGATCTGCCGTTAATCATACACCACCCACCACCCGCATTCTTAATGACCATCCATCACTCCTTCCTTCATCATTCGTTTTTGCCAACTTTTTATGCGTACATAATATATTACCTAAGCGGTTTTATTCAATCAATTTATATTTCTAATACTCAAAACATAGTTATTTATTTTAAAAAATACTACATTGAGATATTTATACAGGTAAATGAGAAAAGTTTGTTTTTCCAGACGTTGTCAATCTGTATGGAAAACTAGAAAATCAGTATTCGCAGTTTGACACATGACGTCTGAGGCTGAATGAAAACGTGACAGGTTGTTTTTATCAGATATTCAGTTGTTTCGTGAATCCTTCGAGGGGCGGAGGTACTGTGAGTTTAGCGATCGGTTTCGGTTTTAATTTAATTACCAAAAATTATAATTGTAAAAGGTATTACAACCCGTCTGTGGTTTCAATAAACTCAGACTGTTTAACGATGGGTGAAAACAACGAAAATAAAAAAGAAGTTAGTGTGTGGTGCGATGGCTGGTGAGTAATATCGAGTTTTTATTTTTACTTCATGTCTTCGTGCTTGGTCATTGGAAACATTAAACACTAGTAGTTCCGATTTTAACATTCAGTCGCATTAGTATTACTCGCCAGAAATTCCCTACCTTTAAACTTTCATAAATTGACGTGAATGAGCAGTAGCACAGTCTGGAATAATTATAAAGCATCCGGCGCGAACGATTTCAGTTCGCAAGCGCTGTGTATACATGTTTTTCTCTAAATAATTTCTCCCTTAGGATCATAGTGTGGTATTGATTTCTGTTTCCAGTTATGATATGGTGCACTTCGGTCACGCAAATTCGCTGCGACAAGCAAAAGCATTGGGTGATGTGTTGATTGTGGGAGTGCATACAGATGAAGAAATCTCGAAGCACAAGGGTCCCCCTGTGTTCACACAAGAGGAACGTTACAAAATGGTGCGTGCCATCAAGTGGGTTGACCAGGTGGTGGAAGGTGCACCCTATGTCACCACTCTTGAGACTCTGGACAAGTACCAGTGTGATTTTTGTGTGCATGGAGGTAATTCATTTTACAATTTTACTGAGAACCGGCTATTAGGATAATTGCTAGCTATTACACTCATGCTATAAAATAATTGATAGTTTAGATTGCTAGTTTTATGTTCATTCAGAAATTATACCAACTGTAAAGATTTTGTAAATAAATCTTTAAGGAAGTACTTACTTAACACAGACTAGATAAATATATATTTTTTGTTAGCCAGGGACAAGTATTATATTTCCCACCTTCAATATTCATACAAAAAATACTTATAATAAAATTATTCTTCTCATGTTTATGTACCTTGTAACCAGTTTTTGTTGTCTCAAAGTTTTTATTTTTTGTAGTTTCTCATGAAACTTGTTATAAAATGGAAAAATTCTAATTTATATCCTTTGTAAAATATAATAGGCAGCGTATATTTAGTAACCTAGTCCGCTTAACGCTTTTCATATTGTTCTTACCTTGCCTGAGAGATATTTCTTGAATGTGAAGCCAAGTCAGAGGCCCATGGGCGGCTTTAAAACTCTGACACCAGGTTAGTTACTAACCACACGAAAAGAAGATATTGTTCTTAATGTAACGTCTATTGTATTTTATAATGTGAATGTAATGAATTTTCGCAAAGTCACGCCTGAATTAACTATGTCGATTAACTATACCCTTTGTCAATAATCTCATAATTATTCCAATTATGTGTGAGGAATTGATTAGATAAAATAACAAACATTTATTCTCTACCTTTTTTTGAGTAAAATTGAGGATTCACCAGGCACGCTAATGTGTGACTAATTTGAATTAAAAAAAAATCTTATATTTTTTGATAATGTATATTATATTAATAAAATTGCTTAATTTTTTCAGATGACATCACAGTGACTGCTGATGGGATTGATACATATCACTTGGTGAAAAAAGCTGGCCGCTACAGGTAATTTCAGCACTATATAAAACCTTGTACCATGTACAAAAACTTAATAACCCATACACAATCTTGAAAGAATACTGGCATTTTACACTTTATGACACAATAAAATTTGTAGGTTTAGTTTATAGTACCTAATCAACCGCTTGCTCGGGTGAAAATGGAGAAAATGGTTTTCCCCACCTGTATTCATCAAAGAGTTAGGCAGAGATGTAGTATATACAACCCCATTTTACCAGATATATTTGATGTCAATACGGTAACCCCTAATTTCATTAAATTATATCTAGACTGAATCTGCTACTGAGATATTTCTAATGTAAAAACCCAATATTACTTCCAATCAGAGGATCAGGCCATTTAACAACTTATGTTCAATGAAAAACCTGTATTACATAGCTAGTTTCAAATTATAGTCTAAGTTTCAGGCACACTGAACTCGTAAAATTAATTTCATCCTGTAATTAAACCGAGATAGGTATACATAGTATAAAATAAAGTCTTTTTCATGTCTGTATATGTACCGGTTAAAATTTTCTAAACTTCACAATAGACTTTGAAGTGGTTTTTACCAGCACAGATTCACAACATTTATTCCGGAACGTGTATGTGTTTATTACATTATTATTTAACTGACATATATCACAGCAATCTCGATGTTTTGACATGTCCCCATTGCACCCACGATGCGTGCGATGCAGGGACTGGACGGGTTGCTAGTGTTACTTAAATAACTCCTGAAATATATTCTTTTGTAAATGCACCTCTTGTAGTTTGCCTCCTTTGGATCCCTACAAAGATAACGATTTCTATGGTATTCTAATAAATCATTGTTTATTATTAGTTAGACACACAGTTTTCCTTACCTTTATGGTCAGGAAAATATCCATATATCATCATAGGATTTCCTTCATCAGAGCCTTGGACAGGATTTGATTAGTCCTCAATTATTACCAAAAAATACTTTTCCATGTTTGTCTTTCACAAATCACAATGGAACACATTATTTATTATCAGTTTATTGATATACATATTTTGATGTTATGCTGATTATAGAATTTGTTCAGTATACAAATCCTGTTTACCAGTCAAAACTTATTGTAATAACAAAAATAAATTAATCTTTTACTGTTTTAAAACAATATCATGAACACTATGTACACATAACATCACGCCTGTAATCTCCGAAGGGCTAGGCAGAGATATCCCTATACACCTAGATTTCGTTCAGTGTAGATTTAGAGATAAGTATTTTGTTGTCGAGAGAGAGATACTTGTAAATGTCTTCCTAGTAGTCATTTCAGTGTTTGCAGGTTCAGCTCATCTCGTTTTTTCTTAATGTGTTGTCTCCAGGTTTGTTCCCTGTCCAGGTGCATACCTAGGTATTTGGCTGTGTCATGTTGGGGCAATATGTCGTTTCCGAGTTTGACTGGTTCACAATTTCCCGTTCGAAGAGTGAACGTTACGTGTACAGATTTGCTGGCACTCGCTTTGATACGCCATTTGTCCATCCATTTGTTAATTTTAGTTACCTTACATACAGCAGCCTAAGGGCTGCGTCAGTGAAGCCTACGGAGAAAATATTGTCGGTATTTGGTAGGTTAGCTGTGTATATCAAATACAGTACCCGGCCCAATACTGAGCCCTGTGGGACTCCTGCTTTTTATGTCGTTACAGGTGGAGTACGACTCGTTGATCTTAACTCTGAATATACCGTTTAACTATAGATATAAAAAAGAAGGAGATATGCCCGTTAGTTGAAAATGTATAGAAACCCAATTTCTCCAATTTATCCCTACTACCTAGCTTACAACTACACAAGCAGATCAGTAAACCCACGAGGTCCAGCTCATACTTACAATTTACAAATCAGAACGTACTACACAATCAATTATAAAACTTATCCCATCAAACACAGCGTGCATTTACCATGCACCGTACAACTCACTCACACAAAAATATCGATCGCTATCGTTGTGCTGTGCAAAAGCCATTTATTTTACATATACGCTATTATATAACATTCCGATTTAGTCAATCACGACTAATCGATTCTCCCATTTACGATTGTATTATAATTTTTGGAAGTTCCTGAAAAACTTATAAATAAAAAACGATATACACACAGGAAAAGTTTTTAACCAGTGCGCAAATTTTTTTTGGTGGTTCAAAATCAGTAATAGAACACATTTCCATTATTTATTCAATATTTTTTTTATATTTTTATCCTACTTTAAATCTGCAAAATATGGACACAATCTATTCGTAATAATATCAATGGGCGCGCGCGGTGGCCGGCCCAAGCGGCGGTGTACGGGGGTGAACCCTCCCCTCCCGCCCGCGCGCCGGGCGCTGTGACCCTAACCGACAGTTCGCTCATCGCACGCGCTGTCGTGTGTCGTCGCGTCTAATCGCTTTCCCGCGCTGCACGTGTGTCGTACTTGTACAGACCTACCGGTCACGATGTCAGACTTCACTAACCGCGAGTTTTATGAGATGGTGCGAGTGTATGTACTGAGTGGTGAAAGTTTGCGAGCAGCTCACAGAGCATACCTCAAATACGAGCCCATGGAATCCTTAACCCCGTGAAAGGAAAAGACCATTTTAGCGGCATAAGGTATTAAGTAATGTAAATTTAATTGATAATAATGCTTTATTTTCTGTATTTTGATGGTCCTAAGCCCATTAAAGTATGAAGGAAAAATTGTAATTACTCTTCAAATAATTTCAGGTCACGGCCTAAACATAAAAAAGTCTAGTTCGAATCTGATAAAATTAGCGATCAATACATTGTAAGTATTGTAACCCACGTAAATACCTACGCCGGCGAATCGAGCGATCACACAGCTGATAGGTAGGTACTTTCGTGCGTTCCGCATCGCCGCGCGCCGCCGGGTAGCCATACAACCACTTTTAAAGTAAACATCTTTCGTTAACGATAACTTTTTTTTTGTACTATGACTTATCAAAATAAAAAAAAGTATGTTCAATAAAACTCGTTTAAGTTTAATTTGTCAAAATTTGCGCAGTGGATAAAAACTTTTCCTGTATAATAAGGTGATAAAAAAAAAAAATACGTAGCTAAAAAAAAATATTAAACAAATCAAAAACATTCAACATTATGAGAAAATTTAAATGAGTATAAAACAAGACTTCACATCGGTCTTCTAACCAGGCTATAACTGTTTGACAAATTGAAGAATAAACTTTTATAGTAATATAAATTCATACGACAATCGACATTGTTGTCGATAGGCTACGTTAGTGGAGCTGCAAAACAACATCACTAACTCGTCGCAAGTTACAGCGGCCGTACTACGCGATGCAACCGCTTAAAGAACGTATCGTTTAGTGATTTTTACATTGTTTGTCCAGTTACTTAGCGACATACTTTGGTAGTGGTAAAGAAGCAATGTATTTACTACAATAATAGTACAGTCGTACAGTCAAAAATATCGTAGTAAAGGCAAGAAATATTTTACGATTTGTTGTTTTTCATGATTTTCAAAACAAATACAGTAAAATACTTGTGCTGGTTTAAGTGGTTTATGAAAAGTGGTTCTATGATTTATAAAGTTTCTAGTTTGGCTTCGATTTTTACAAGAAACCACAGAATAACACGGTTATCACGATCGCGTTCGCAAGAGCACTAGTTTGCGGAGACGGCCATTTGCCTGAGCCATGAGCATCGTGATCATGACACAGACACTCCCCCATGCCACTTCTCCTGTTATTTATATTTCTATGGGTTTAACCCAGGAAAATTATGTTTGAACCCTGAACTAAATCCTAAAAGCATTTTTTTTCTTGAATCGTGTTTTTGAACATAGCTCTTCAAATACTTTATCTAAAAAAATTAAACATTTACCGGGACCGCACCAAGGTAAAAAAAGGCAAAAACTCGATTTTGTGAATTATAATTGAGGTAAAATAGTTAACAGAAAATATGTGGTTCCATTATGTCAAAAATTGGTAGAAGTATTTGAGAATTAAACATTTTCGTACACGGATATTTAAATCAAAATACGACTTTTTTTAATTATACTTCAAGCAAAAATGTTAACAGCAGTTTTTGTGCATTAAATTATTTAATTAAATATTTTGATACGTTATCTAACAAATTTAAATACATATGTTGTAGCGCAACATATAAACCAAGTTTTTTTTCAATAACAGTACAGGAAAAAATGTAACAGAGTTAAATTTAGATTAACTTTAATGTATAGACTTTATCTCACTTAATTACAAGAAAATAAAACACATTAAAGCATTTTTTTATTATATATAACGTTTTGCAATGCGATAACTTTATATTTATCGTAATTTCCGTGGACGAAAATGTTGAATTTTTTTACCTCATTGTAATACGCGATCACGCTTTTTAAAACATATTGCCAATCTTTTTACACCTGCAGCCTGTGGGTCAGTTATTCGCAGCGGGCATACAGAGACCTGCGTGTCCAATACAACAATGCACTCAGGGTACTGTTGGGGCTGCCATGGCGTTGTAGTGCGTCAGGGATGTTTGCTGAAGCGCGGGTTGATGCGATTTGCCGCTGTCATAAGGAAAAGATGTGCCTCACTACTCACTCGCGTTCGTGGTAGTTCCAACTCTATACTGTATGTATTTGCAGATCGGGGGGAGTCCCCCATGCTGCAGAGATGGATACAGCTTCATGTCTCATTATAATTTGTGTTGTGATGAGTACTAACATTAGTTTTTAAGTATATTGTTACTAACAAGAATATGGACCTGGTCTGAAATAAATGTTTATTATTATTATTATTTCGTTTATTCATATTTTTTCATATAAAATTACATTTTTAAATATTTTTTACAAAATATATTAAAAAAAACCATTTAAAAATATAAAAAAATAGTGGTCCGCCGGTGTCGGGAGCAGGGTCCAAGCTACCGGTGGTTAGGGCTGCAGAGACAGGAACCTCCTCACAATGCGACCCGTATCGAGGAGTACTGCCTTCTGAATCAGGCCCTTGATCCAACCGCCTAACGACAGCCTCGAGAGATGTTGGTCGAGGCTTTCGGCAATCAGGCCATTGGCCGTTACGACAATCGGCACAATGATAGCCGAGCTCACATTCCACATGTCGACAACCTCGTGTGCTAAGTCGAGATATTTAATTTGTTTCTCTTTCTCAGCTTTCACGAGGTTCCCGTCATTTGGGATGGTAACATCGACTATCATTGCACGGCGCGCTAATCGGTCTATCACCACTATATCAGGCTTATTGGCTGCAATAGTCCTGTCAGTAATGATAGACCGATCCCAGTATAACGTGACATGGTCATTTACGAGAACTGGGTCGGGCACATACTTGTAATACGGTACCTCAGAGTCAACAAGTTTATATTTCAAAGCAAGTTGCTGGTGAATAATCCTGGCCACTTGGTTATGCCTGTGTAAGTACTCGCCTTTAGCCAGACGCGAACAACCAGAGATAATATGTCTGATGGACTCACCCGGACGATGGCATGCCCGACACACGTCAACCGTCCCGTCCTTCATAATATGTCTCCGGTAGTTATTCGTCAAGATAACTTCGTCCATGATTGCACAGACAAAACCTTCAGTTTCCCCGAAAAGGTCACCGAAACGTAGCCAGGATACGGACGCTAAGAAATCTACACCAGGCTCATGAAGAGCCCGATAGTAGCGCCCGTGAAGCTCCTTGCTCTGCCATACCTCCTTGCGGTCGGTCATCTGTAGTAAGTATTACAGGTTTGCGCCAGTTCTCTTTAGCCATGGAGAGCGGGGTGAGTCCCTTGTCCACTGCGACCACATCCCGGTGCATACCCACTTCGGCTTTAAAAAAGTAATCCCTGAGGCTGCACACCTCGCGGTTGTGGAGGGTCTTAGCGTTTAAAAAGCCTCGACCCCCGCACTTCCGCGGGATGTACAGTCTCATCACCGATGAACGTGGGTGATGCATCCGGTTTGCGGTCAGGAGTGTACGGACCCTTCTGTCCAGGGCGTCGAGTTCGATCTGAGTCCATTTGAGTATGCCGAAAGAGTACATTAAAACCGGCATGACCCAACCGTTGTAGGCGCGCACCTTGTTTCCGCCCGAAAGAAGGCTAATTAAAACCTTCTTCAGGCGACCAAAGAAGCGTTCCTTCAACGATTGCTTCATGTCAGCAACGTTGATGCCTAACGCTTCCGACATACCCAAATACTTATAGCTTTCGGCTGAGGAGAGGGATCTAAGGTGTATGGAGTCCGAGAGTTGAGTTCCCTCGGATTCCATAATCCACACCAAATTCCATCCTGATGGCGCTACTGAATGTTTCAGTTACCTTCAGTAGCTCCATCAGTCGCAATTTGTTGGGGGCAAAGAGTTTCAAATCATCCATGTAAAGGAGGTGAGATATGACCTGACCACCTTTCCTCAACCGATAGCCTAGACCTGAATCCTCCAGCAGTGTACTTAGAGGATTCAGGGCTAGGCAGAACCAAAGTGGACTCAAACTGTCGCCCTGAAATATTCCCCGTTTAATCCATACAGGCTCATCGTTCCCCTGGATCTGTCGACATCCTGGATAGCAAAGGACCGTCCGCCATTGCCCCATTAAAAAGATAATCCCATTTAAAAGAGCTTGTTCCTCAGCAAAAGCCATACACATTAAAAATAAAATAAAATCTTCTGGAAATAAAATTAAAACAACTTGGAATATTATTAATTCAGAGACGGGAAGAACGACAGTACGGAATCGTGACTTCCATCTAAAAATCAATAATGTAGATATTAAGGCAGACGTGGAGGTGGCAACTGAGTTTGAAAATTTCTTCACTAATATTCCCATTTTAACAACCAAAACTCTGTCATTGTCGTCCTCCACTTCTGCTTACTCAATACTTAAAGAATGTGTACCAGAATGTGACAAACTTTTTGAATTTACAATTATTGTAAAAAAAACTGCTGACCTTTGGGGATTATCAGTACATACCATGTCTTCAATAATTGATGTTATTTCACCCATATCTATCTTGTATTGCATCTGGTGTATTTCCTGATTTGATGAAACTTAGCAAAGTGATTCCACTGTTCAAATCTGGCAGCACAACTGATCCCACAAATTTTCGGCCTATTTCGATATTACCTACATTGAGTAAAATCTTTGAAAAATTAATTTTAAAACAAATGTTAGGACATTTCAATGCACATAATTTACTTCATTTGAAACAGTTTGGTTTTACAAAGGGTCGTTCAACTACAGACGCGGGCGTGGAATTACTGAAGAGCATATTCGAGGCCTGGGAGAATTCGCAAGATGCTCTTGGCATTTTCTGCGACTTGTCCAAGGCCTTCGATTGCGTACATCATGATACTCTTATCAGAAAACTGTACCATTATGGCATGACGGACAAGGCTCTTGACCTTCTGACTTCTTATCTGAATAACAGAATTCAGAGGGTCGATGTTAATGGCAAGAGATCTGCAGGATCTGCGGTCACCATAGGCGTTCCGCAGGGTTCAATTCTAGGTCCTTTCTTATTTCTAATTTACATAAATGACTTACCTTACTACATAAGGGATAATCACAAGATCGTATTATTCGCAGATGACACTTCCCTCATTTTTAAAATCAAACGTCAGTTAGTCAACTTTGAACAAGTCAACGATGCACTCTCTAAAGTTGTGCATTGGTTTAATGTAAATAATCTTCTCCTGAACGAAAAAAAGACTAAACTCATTAAATTTTCAACGCCAAATGTCAGGCAGCTAACTACCAATGTTCAAGTTAATGGAATAGAGTTGGACCCTGTTGAGTCAACAGTTTTTCTTGGAATAACTATTGACGGTAAATTACAATGGGGCCCACACATAGAAAAATTCTCAGGAAGGCTTAGTTCGGCCGCCTATGCTGTTAAAAAAATTAGACAGATAACTGACGTAGATACGGCCAGAATTGTTTATTTTAGTTACTTTCATAGTCTTATGTCATATGGAATTCTTCTTTGGGGAACCGGTGCGGACATTAATACTATCTTTGTTCTACAGAAAAGGGCTGTTCGAGCCATTTACAACCTAGGTCCAAGAGATTCCCTTCGAGAGAAATTCAGAGAAATAAATATTCTGACTGTAGCCTCACAATATATTTTTGAAAACCTATTGTATGTACACAAAAATATATCAAATTTTAAGAAAATGTCCGATATTCATAGTTTAAATACCAGGAATAAACACAACCTTGCTGTACATCGCACACGTCTCCACAGAGTAAGCAACTCGTTCATGGGTCAATGTATACGCTTTTACAACAAACTTCCCATTGACATTCGAAACTTACCCATTAAACGATTTAAAAGCTGTATTAAAACCAAACTTTGTAAAAAAGGGTACTATAAAATTTCAGATTATTTAGAAGATAAAAAAGCTTGGGATTGAGCTGCTCGCTCTGCTAAGCCTTGTGAAAACCATAAAACTTGACATTTTAATTAGTCATCACAATAAACCAGTTTTATATACACATTGACATTGTTGAAAATTATATTCAAAATGACACGATTACTTTGAAAAGTATTATATTATTTTAATTATTGTGAATGTGAGGACTATGTGGATATTTTTTTTCCCTTTTCATTTCTTTTTTCTTTCTCAGTTTTAATGATGGTCTGGCAGTTTGAGTAGTTGATGCGGCCTACCCAAATATCCTTTCCTTGGTATTGTTCGTAGAGTTGAGCTCCTTAAGTTCTGAGTTGAGCTCCACGATTACTGACAAATGCTTGCACTGACTGGACAGGTCCACTCAAATCTGTGTGGTTCTTTCCTCAAAAGACCATTTCAGACACTAATCTACATGGTCCTCACATGACTTGACCAAGATTATGTCTGGACTTTAAAAGAGACTGTGACCTCTGAGTTTGTTTCGGCCTTTCTTCTCAGAGTAGTCAGATAGGAAACACCGACCTCACCTAGCTTATTTTTAATATTTTTTTATATGACGTGTAAAAGTGATTCCGATATCCTATTTACAGATTAACAATTTCATTTCATTTCATTTCCATACACGACTTCAGGAAGGTGCGCAGAGTTGCATCTATCTTGTACAACTCCAGCACCCTCAAGAGCCATGTATGTGGCACCGAGTCGTAGGCCTTCTTATAGTCTATCCAGCATGTCGACAGATCCTTGCGGGATCGACGAACCTGTTGGCTTATGGCCATGTCAATGAGGAGTATCTCCTTAGTACCGCGGGACCCATTCCTACATCCATTTTGAGAGGCAGACATAATAGAGTTATTGTCAATGTGTGTGTTAATTTTCGCTCTCAAAATGGATGTAAGAAGTTTATAAAACGTCGACAAACATGTGATCGGTCTATAATTCTTGGGTTCCGCAGGGCTACCTGACTTATGGAGCAGGTGGGTGACGCCTGTTGATAGAAACTGTGGTAGCGACCCAAACTCTAAGGATGACTGGAACTGAGATGCCAGGCAAGTGTGTGAACTAATAAGCCATTTAAGCCAAAAGTTCTGCAGTCCGTCCGGTCCCGGTGATTTCCAATTCCGTAACGGACGGACTGCTCTGGCTATATCTAGTGGTGTGATATAGATTTTTTCCATTTCTCGTATAGTATCACACACTCGCTCGACATGCTGCAGCCTCAGCGTGACAGACGGGTACCGACCATATGCTGCGCCAGAATGCACTTGTGGCGGCATCATCCGGGCGACACACATCTGTCACATTTTGTTCAGATCGCTCCCAAGCTCTATATACCCACCTCTCATCGCTCTGGAACATGCGATTCTGCGTGTATCAATCAACCCGCCGCTTATACCGCCGAATACGGCTCGCCCATGCGCAAACTTTCTGCTTCAGGAAGTCGATGCGCTCTGTGACACGGGGCATGTATTCTCGAGGGCTGATTCCAGTCCCCGAGAATGCCCGCCTTACAAAGCGCATCACTCGTGGTCGTGTATTTCCCTCCCTGAAGCAGTATAGTTTGCCGATGAGTGCCCTGGCCCCATCGATACGTCGCTCGATCCTGCTCTGCCAGGCTGGTACGGCTGGTTTTGGTCGAGTAGCTCCGTCACAGTTTGGAAACTTGACGTTAGCTAAACGACATGCCGCTACAGCTGCGCAATACAGGATCGAGTGGGTATCAATGAGGTTCTCGCTGCCCTCGAAATAATTCCTAAGCTGCGAGTCCAAGGCACACACCAGCGCCCTATTTTTTTTGTGCATGGGTAGGCGTGGTAATCGGGGTCTAAGTTCGGTCGAGGTGTACCTATACTCGCGAAACGCATCCTCCAGTGCGCTCCTCAATCGAGCGTTGCACTGGCTACTTACTGTGGCAGCCCTATCATCCTACTCTTCAACACCATAATTGAACCGCGGCGGGACTGCATCAATATTTGACGCTTGTGCCGCGGTTTGTGCCGGAGTTGAAACGATATGGTTGCTCAGTACCTCTGAGCGCAGCCTATCAAGTGCGGCATCGTCCAACCTATGATTGCGTTGGATGACACGCACCTGATCCGACATTCGTTGGGCCGAGACGTTGGCGGTTGGCTCTAGTTCCTGAAACAGAGACAGCATCCTAACACGGTACGCAGTGAGGTTAGTTCCTCCCTCTGTAGACCCGTAATATGCGCGCATGACGTTCTCGTTCATAGACCGAGTCCATCTCATGCGCTGCACACAACCACCGGCAGCGGGAACCCGGCTCGGGGTCGGTTGGCCCCTAAGTCCCAAGCTTCTCGGTGGCCGGCCTCTCCCCTGCCGACGTACAGGTGTTGGCGACGTCGGCGGGGAGAAATACTCGTCGCTCGAGCTCGACGCAACTACCGCGGCCGCTGTCGACGCAGCGCTCACGATGGGGCTGGGTACCGGCGGCGGCGAGGCGGAGCTGAGCGGCGAGTCCGGGGGTGGTAGGCGTGCACGACGAGCTGCTGATCTCGTCAACATATGGTGGTTTCACATCTCACATAATTTATTACTTAAACTCTTATATCGGGAGTCCGAATTTGACAGCGTCATGTTTGATTTTTCTATATTTTTTTTGGTTTTTTCATTGTAGTTGTGTTTTTTATTTATAAATATATTTGTTGTTTATTCTATGGACTTTTATTGAACTTTTCGTATTTATACGGTATTAGGTAAATAAAAAATTACGCGATTTATGAGATAAAAGAAAAAATTACGCTGTTGACTTATCAGATCAGTGTTGCCCTATTATTATTATTAATACCTACCTTATCTCTTCGACAAACATTCCATACAAACATATCTGTTAATATTTTTTTCTACCACGTAAAATTGAATATACATGTTTTCTTAAAAAAAAAAACGTACACGCGGGGGTGAACTGTTCGCGGTATACATTTTAACATACTCCCTTGTCATATACGATAAATTAAAAAAATCGCTGTTTTAAATTAATACAAAGTTAGCCTAAAATTCGGTGTAAATTCCCCGGGCTAGTTTTTGATTCCAAAAGTAGGTAAAGATTCTGCGGAAGATTACTTTTAAGCTTAAACAAAAGTCCTGGGACATCCAGGAAGACTGCTGAGCTCCTTTTTTCTCCATTGCATTTCTTATTTTGGCGACTAGTCTATGGACTCGTTGTTGTCGAGTCTTTATGTCTAAATCCAAACTGGTGTTCTAGGATAACTTTGTTTTCTTCCAGTATAAGTTTTAATTTATGTGATAGAACTTATTGAAATAGTTTCAAAATAACCTGTAGGAGGCTTATTGGTCTATATGATGATACGAAGTGTGGTGGTTTACCCGGTTTAAGAATCATTACGATTTCTGAGACTTTCCATAATTTGGGGTAGTATGAAAGCCTTTTTTTTTTTTTTTTTTGAAGGTGGGAAATTATTAAATAACTTCTCCCGCTCTGGGCGGACCGGGTGGGTGTGTCAGACTTTTACTGACTAAAACCCACCCGTGTTCCTTCCGTTGCCTGTGTGCCGGGGCCGCGATATCCCTTTCGGACAAACCCGCAACCCCGGCAGGCTAGATGGAGGTTCTCAGTTCGTGGGAAAACTTATATTTATATTATGTATGTTGGATTACTCGAAGACGGATGGAAAAACTGTAAAAAAAAGTTTTTACAAAAAAAACAACCGACTTCTAAAAAAAGAAAATACTAAGTAAAAAATAACTTTATAAATTTCGGAAGGCGGTAGCAAAAAAAGAAAATAGTAAACCAAAGACACCGACTTCCAAAAATATTACTCAGTAAACTCGTACGTTATATGGCTAGGAAAATACAAAACCAAAGACACTGACTTCCGAAATTAAAATTATTTTTTACTTGTAGCGTATTTTTGGGAAGTCGGTTTTTTTTTGTGTCCACTCACGGTACGGCTGGTCTTATGGACCAGCCGTATCGTCTCCGCTTCCTTTTTTCAAGTCGGTTAAAAATGGGTTGCTTGACTCAGCAATGGAACCTATACGTATAAAATCACTTTTTATTACGTCTGACACAGATGTTTGCCTCCTTTGCAAGTTACTAAGTAGTTTTCGTTAGTAATCGTTTATTTTCAGCTCCTCCATAATAAACAATGTCGAATCATCAAAGCCTAGAATTTTGTCAACTGAGTTAGGGTCAGCTTCCAGTCGAATCGGATGCAGCAGAATACCAGTATTTTACATGAAGCAACAGCCGATCTGACCTCCACAACCCAGTTACTGGGTAATACGATACCTCTTGGTACAATGTCTTACGTGTTTGTTTCATTATTGCTTTCAGGGAAGTGCAGAGGACTGCTGGAGTGTCGACCACAGATCTAGTAGGACGCATGCTACTGCTCACCAGAGAACATTTCAAGTACACAAATTACGTTTATTTTTATAATCATAAGTTTTTCTTTTAAGATACAGGGTGTTTGGTGCATCGAGTGCCAAATTGAAATGGTCGACTGGGGGTGTCATCTGCTATCCTTTCAGACCCCTAAACACTTCTCATGCCCTGTGGATTTTTTTTCATCGACTTTTTAATGTTTTATTAAAAAAATACCCAAATTTTACATTCAAGTACAAATAAAAAAAAAAGTATAAGTGGTAGACTCTGAATTTTAATTTTATTTAGATGTGTATTGTATTACAGTACTTTTAAATTCAAAATTAGTGACATTAGCCATCTAGTTTTTTTTTAATTTACTCGCAAAGTTTCGGTTACAGCTATTTACATGGCTATAAAAAAAAAAAAACAAGGGACCGGGATTTTCCAACTCCCTCAAAAATTCTCTAGTCTAGTCTCTTGCTAGTGATGTGCCACATGCCATAAAAATCTTTTTATAAGTTTGTGAATTCGCTAGAATTGTGAATCGAGTCACAAAATACTAAATTCCAAATTATGATTAAAAAAAACTAACTTATTAAATATTCTTTGGGCCATACAAAAAATCTTTTCCTCATTAAAGCCGTACGTGCATATGGTACTTTAAGCTCTAACTTATTTTTATCACGTAGTTTCCTATATTGGCTTTTCAAAGCTATTTCATAAAGGGTGTTTATTTTAACAAATATATTTACTTCATAAATATACAGGGAAGTTAAGGTTAAGATTTGGAGGCTTTTAAATAGAGGTTGACAGCTGTCAGTACTTTGTAACCCACACATAGCTCTGATGCATATTTTTTGGGCTTTGAAGACATACTCTTTACTTACTGAATTGCCCCTATACGGGGTGTCAGGGACATCGACGCGAAGCCGGTTACCATGGATTCAGTACATGATTCTGAACCCCCCAGCATTGAAATTTTTCGTCGGTTATTTAAAAAAAAAACAGCTTCTCCATACATTTTGACCGCGTAGGTATTGCACTTTTCTATGAAACAGCAGGTTTTATTTTTAATAACCGACGAAAAATTTCAACGCAGTGGGGTTCAGAATCATGTACTGAATCCATGGTAGCCGGCTTCGCGTCGATGTCCCTGCCACCCTGTATATTATACCAAATCTTAGTGTGGATACTACATAGCCATGATAAACCATTAAAAGAGATTCTAGGCTTACAATTTTAGCCAGTTTATAAAGTGCATAAGCAAATTTATTAATTTTCTCACAAATATCGTCCGTTTGCGGTTTCCAGGACAAGGTATTATCTATAATAACAACAAGGAATCTAGTCATGGTTACCGACTCTATTTTAGTCCCCAAATAGTTAATGTCAAGGTTTACATTAGGAGTCCTCTGATAAAAATGCATTATTTTAGTCTTTTCTAGATTTATGGCAAGATTATTATTATTTAGCCAAGTAATTGTTTTATTCATTGTCAGATTTATTTCTGCTTCGTATGTATTAGGATAGTCAAATTTTACTACTACCGTGCTGTCGTCAGCAAATAGTACCATAGGATGCTTTATTTCTCTAGGGAGATCAGTAAGTAAGTTAAGAATAGTTGCGGCCCTACCACACTGCCTTGTGAGACTCCGTATTTAATTATCCTACTACTAGATCTGTATCTTCTTTCAAGTCCCGCGCGTGGGCATATTCGTGTCACTTCCTGTCACTGTTATTTACATAGCAGCTAGAGGTATTCTAGATGTCAGCACCAACTAGATGTCAGCACCAACTGACGGGGTCCGTAAGGGCCAATGCCTGCCAGGGTTGCGAGCTTGTCCGAAAGGGATATCGCGGCCCCGGCACACAGGCAACGGAAGGAACACGGGTGGGTTTTAGTCAGTAAAAGTCTGACACTCCCTCTCGCTCCGCCCAGAGCTGGAGGAGTCATTTGATGATTTCCCACCCAAAAAAAAGCTAGAGGTATTCTAATTTGTGTGGGGTAGGTACCACAACTAAAAAGTGAAAACAACCGACTTAAAAGTCGGTGGCAAAAAACGAAAATTCTCTAGGAGCTCGTGGCTAAGTAACAACAGCCGCACTGGTCGATCCATCAGGTTAAGCTACGCTTGCCGGGGTAGGTCAGTGGAAGGGTGACCATCTTTACATACCGAGAATCCTCCGTGCCTCGGAAAGCACGTTAAGCCGTTGGTCCCGGCTGTCATTCGTAGATCTTTGACAGTCGTTACGAGTCGTCAGAAGCCCGAAAGTCTGACACCAGTCTTACCAAGGGGTATCGTATTACCCAGTTACTGGGTTGTGGAGGTCAGATAGGCAGTCGCTCCATGTAAAATACTGGTATTCAGGTGCATCCGGTTAGACTGGAAGCCGACCCCAACATAGTTGGGAAAAGGCTAGGTAGATTAAGTGTTTTTTTTTTAAGTTTTTGGTAAAACGTGTAGTTTATTGGAATACATTTCATGTACAGCAGCCTAAAGAAGTGCGTACTGTAAAATATTTTTTTACATAAAAGGACACCTTTAAACTCAAAACATGATAGTATTACTAAAAGTTCGACAAGCCCAATGTTATTTCAATAACTGTAATTAATATTAATAATCATCATTAGAATATCTCTTAAGTTTTTACCCAACTTTGGCGAAGCCAAAAAAGAAGAGTTATTTTTTTGACATGTATGTATGTCCGTCTGTATGTTCCCTCGTAAGTTCTAAACGGCTGAACCGATTTTGATGAATGATATGTCGTTAGATTCATCTTTATTGCGCAAGTGTTTCTGTGTATATAAATAATCGAAATGGCAGAATAAAAAAAATCCCTACGCTATCGAGTGAGGTATCAAAATTAAGGGTTTTGAAAGGTGATTACAAAAATATGTTTAAATGTAATTTGGAATGAAACATGATAAAAAACTCAAAAGGTCGAGCTGTGGATGGGTGACCATCCATTACATATCTAGACTCCTCCGTGCCTCGGAAAGCACGTTAAGCCGGTGGTCCCGGCTGTCATTTCTACATCTTTGACAGTTGTTATGGGTCAGAAGCCCGAAAGTCTGACAACCAGTCTTACCAAGGGGTATTGTGTTATCCAGTAACTGGGTTGTGGAGGTCTGATAGGCAGTCCCTCCATGTAAAATACTGGTAATCAGCTGCATCCGTTTAGACTGGAAGCCGACCCCAACATAGTTGGGAAAAGGCTAGGCAGATGATGACATTACGTATTCATCTGCATGTGTATCGCTTCAATTCCTAGCTTAGTTATAGCTAGCCTAGCTTCATTATTATTAAGACGAAAAGCAGATCCTTGGTGACTGTCAAGATATTTGTAATGTCAGCCTTTTTTTTTTTGAAGTGTGGGAAATTATCAAATAACTTGTCGCGGCATCGGTCCTAGCGGACCCCGTCAGTTGTGCTGACATCTCTTTGAGGCGCGCGTGGAACACAACGCGCCGTCGACCCAGGCCTGGTCTTTATCGGACGGCGAGCTACCCGTTGCTCGCCGTGCGCAAGCTCGCGCCTACGGTGGCCGGGAATCGGCCTGCGATTCCCGACGCCCAGGGCGTCTCCTGCGCCGACTAGGGGCGTGAGGGCGCGAAATTTGATTCTCCCTCACGCGTTCCACCTCCTCCTTCGCGAGCATTACTGCTTCGCAGAAGTAGGTGACGGCTTCCCACGCCCTCGCTCCATACCATGGCCTGGACCAGGGCCGGACGCGAGAGATCACTGCCGCCGATCGCCTCCACAAGGACACAGTGGTGCCCCGCCCATTGTAATGTCAGCCTGTAATGGCTCTGTTGTAGATGTGGAGTAGACCTTTCCAAAGCCATTCAATTTCCAAGAAAAAGGAAAACTATTAAAACAAAGTTTGGAGTTATGTGCTGACCAAATCCTTGCTAACAATAATAAGCCTTATTTCTACCTACGTTTACGTCGTGGTGGGGCTTGCGCTCTCCGAACTCTAGGTCTGTGCCGGTAGAGTTTACTTTTTTGAACCAGGTCTGGAATGAGGAACCCAGACCAAGAGAGATACAGAAACCCGCAGGGTAGCATGTGGAAAGCTGTTAGGGCAGTAGCTACTCCACGGACCCTATCTCCCGGGAGAAGTCTTATTCCTCATCTCTAGCTTGCCTTTATTACCGGCTGGATTTAACACTGACGAGGAACAGAGCTCCCATCTCATTATTGCCTTTATTGAGATTCGGAAGAGCAAACGTGCTCGCAGGAAGGAATTATTCCAGTAAGTTCTGGTAAGGATCTCGACCATCTTCCGGGCTCTGGGATTGTTATTTTTTGATAGCCGTGGAATACCTCTCCACTCCTCGAGCACTTCAGGATATGTTGCCCCCTTGTAGCTACGTCACTAAGTGCTATCATATAAGACAGTTTCCGGAGGCGCGCCTGTAATTTTTTCCGTGTACTATAAATCATTGATCGGGCAGGGGAAACCGTCCTTTCATACTTCTAGGACTTCTAGGTAACCAGTCCACAACCACAAATTCCAATATCTTTGTTTTCATATTCTGCAATAGTCCTACACCAACCGGGGGTTGTCCTTGGGTGCACTTCCACAGTGCGTACAGGGATAATCGTCGGTTGGTGTCACATTTAATTAAAAACGTCTCTTCGAGTTGGTTTTGGCCCCTCTAACGCCTTCCAAAGTTCCGGGACCCCAGGGTCCCAAGATGTGTCAAAGACATTATAATAGATAATAATAATAGTACCAGACTATTACTGTCCCCCTGCAGGGCAAAGGCCTCTTGTCATACAGAGAAGGCACAAGCATTGATCACCACGCTTGCTCAAGACGGGTTTGTAAATACATTATAAATAATAATAATATTTATTTCCCAAATCATACTATCCAATTTGTTGGTAATGACATAACACTAGTTTTAGTACATATATTTGGGTACGGATGCTCAAAAGATCTACCATTTCATCTTATTCTAGGTTACACTTAAGGCATATTTCCAGGAGAGGTGACAAAGAGTACTCTGTGGCCCTCGAACACTCCTCGAACCTCGGCACGGATTCGACTGCGCGATCACCATACACCGGCTGCTCACAGTTCCTGCCCACCACACAGAAAATTATTCAGTTCAGCAGCGGTCTCTCGCCCAAACCCACCGATAAGGTAGGTTGACATCGGTTTTTAGATAAAGTTTGGCTTTGTAGAGCGTCGTTTCCGTCACTCATTCCCGTATAACAGACTGTTTTTACCCGACTGCCCCAGGAGGAGGGTTTTCTAGAGTAGAGAGTGTATATTAAACGGTTTGATGGATTTTAACATATGAGCTGTCGTTAAATATCAGCCTGTTACTGTCCCACTGCAGGGCAACGGCCTCTTCTCATACAGAGAAGGCACGAGTATTGATCACCACGCCTGCTCAAGACGGGTTGGTGATTTCAGACTTATATTAACTATAAGTCCAGGTTTCCTCACGATGTTTTCCTTCACCGATGTCAGTAATGTCCAAGACAAACTCAGAAAGTACATAATATGAATTGAAAAAGTCACATTGGTACTTGCCCGGATTTGAACTCACAACCTCGTTGTCTTTGTTAGATTTGTCTTAATTGTAGGAGTGACCTAAGCTTTATAACATTTATGTATTGCATCTGCAAATATAAACAAGCATTTTATCTATAGAATTTCATGGTATCATGGGCTAGTGTTATGTACAGTGTGTTTAGCTGAGTTTTAGGCAGGCGCGGGGACAAACAAAAGTAACACCATATTTTTAGGTTATTGGTTTGCAATACCATACAATTCTATAGATGATAATGCTTGTTTTTCTCTTTTTAGTTATGTAATTTTGCAGTCGGGTTTTAGATTTTTAAAATTATTTATTTTAATTTAGACTTTTTAGTGTCTCGGCACATGCTTATGAACAAAAACTGGTCCGACACAAACATAGCCCATTTTATGCTATCAAAAACTTTTTAAACCAATTTATTATTTCTAATTTATACATATAATTTATTTAAACAGGGTGGTAGAGACATCGACGCGAAAACTGAGACCATAGATTCAGTACATGATTCTGAATCCCCCGTTGTGGGTTTTCAAAAATATTGTGAGTTTGTGAAAACCATTTTTGGATTTAGGGATCCGTTTGCGAAATATTAAGCTTTTAACTGTAATTTTTTGTTAGAGTCAAGTGTCCCCCCCCCCTGCCAGCTAAATGGTTGTACTTGGATTTGTGAAAAAATTCACAGCAGTAGTATATAATTATAACGAAATAAAACTGTCAAAGCTAAGTAGGCTGTACAGGTTAACGAGTAATTCAACCAACTTAAAATTTGCAGTTTGAAAAACATGATCTCCCATACATTTCGTATGGGAGAACATGTTTTTCAACTTCAATGTTAAGTTTGTTCTTGGGATAAATTCATCCCAACTACGGAACCCTTCATTGTGCGTGGTCCAACACGCACTTGGCCGGTTTTTTTTTAAATAATTTGATAAAACTCGATGAGGAGGAGCTTGTGGCTATGTAATAACACAATAGCCGCACGGGTCGATCCATCAGGTTAAGCCACGCTTACCGAGGTTGGTACGTTGGTGGGTGACAATCTTTATCGAAAGTCCTCCGTGCCTCGGAAAGCACGTTAAGCCGTTGGTCCCGGCTGCCATTCGTAGATCTTTGTCAGTCGTTACGGGTCGTCAGAAGCCCTACACAACCAGTCTTACCAAGAGGTATTGTGGGTCAATTTGGGTAGTAAGTAGGTCAGATAGGCAGTCGCTCCATATAAAATACTAGTATTCAGCTGCATCCGGTTAGACTGGAAGCCGACCCCAACAAAGTTGGGAAAAGGCTAGGCAGATTGATTGTTAAAACTTGATGTGCCATATAAATGGCTGGGTGGGTACAGTATTTCTATAATTTCTTAAAATGATTATGTTGTTGCCTTACTGCGCGAGTCAAGCAGTCCTTAAATGCAAAAAAAAAGTATTTAACAAAGTTTTACGTCTATTACAGGTTGTCTATGTAGCCGGCGCCTTTGATCTCTTCCACGTAGGACACCTGGACTTCCTAGAGGCTGCGCACGAGCAAGGAGACTTTCTTATCGTGGGCCTACACACTGACCTTGAAGTCAACCGCTACAAGGGATCCAACTATCCCATCATGAACTTACATGAACGAGTCCTGTCGGTGCTTGCTTGCAAAGTAATTAACCTAAAACTTACATAACTTAATGCCTGAAAACCGCGAAGTTCAGACCATGGTCTACTGCCATTCTATAGCATCACATATGTTATTAAAACAAACTAAGCTAGCCGTTCTCAAATAAGTCTTATGTTGCTCAAACGTGCTCAAACATTAACTGTAACATCAAAGTAGTCATCGCGGTAGCGATATGGCATTCAAAAGATTTATGAGGAGTCCACGTGGACAAAATCCGACCAATGCGGGCCGAAATGCAAATAAATCAAGCCAATGATATGCAAAGTCTTTTGTTGACTGCCGTAGACCTCCCGTGCCGCCTGGGCGGGAGCCAGTCTACCTAAATCTCTCGAGCTGGCGACGCGTATGCATCCTATGTACTTACGACACAGGCATGCATCGCGCGTTTTTTGTGAAAATGAGTTCTAACTATTCGAATGTGGAAAATTGGAGTCCAATGTTGTCTTGGTGCACACCGAGCTAGCCCGGTTTTGTGGTATAAGTTTTGTGTTTGTTTTGTTCCTGTAATATCCCAATAAATAAATAATACCTATTATTCTCACGTTAGATACAATACAATAGGTACCCGTACCTAGTACCTCCCCTAAGACGACCCACTGACTCCTACAGGAAAAAATTAATATGTCTGATAGTACCTACCGTAAGTTCGCATCTAGAACGAGATAATAAAATTAGAGGTCAGCCACCTCGCCGCGCCGTCGGTACGGTGCGTCGCGTAATGCAATCGTTCATAGTCAGATATTACCTACCAAAGTTTACCATAGCCAAAGTCATACCAAGCCATAAAAATCTGTTTTATAGTACCTAGCTACTTATCAGTGATAAAATACCTACCGAAGTTAACTTTGGTATTTTCTAGTAACGAAGCTAAGGGCGAACGAAAGCGTACAATAATAAGTGCTTACTCAATTTCGTTTATCGAGGTACATTTCCCTGTAGACAATGCTTTGTCCCGTGCGTGAGCTGCGCACCGCGCCGCAAGTTCTACTTTGAGACGCGAGCGCCGCAGTGTTTGTGTTGTAGGGAGTAACGATAATTCCAACTTTTGAAACTTTTTCTTTTTTGGCTTTTTAAAACCAATGAAGTGTTTTTTTTATTGGGTGCTATAGAATTGTAGTAGACCATGGTCTGATCAACGTTTGTTCTAGCAAAACTGTGATTTAAATGTCAACGTGTATATTACTATGCACAGCTTGGCATTAATATATGTCGACAATCAAGGTGACGGCAAATATGTGATCATTTGTGGAAAGCTTAAAAAAGTGGTAGCGCAAATATGTGACATAGAAGGCACACCAAAACCCTCGCAGTCGGCGCACCTGCGCATGGTTATAAACACAAGTCCTTGGTTTCTGTCAGTCAAGTGATTTGATCGGCTGATCTGATGTAATTTAGGTCGAACAATTACCATAGTTGTCATAAGATTTAAAAGCAGATTAATTGATCAAAGTTTTGACGAGGCTTTCAAAAATGGGAAAAGGTATTCCTTTTACTTTCAGGTTCTCTCTGCATTTTGCACCCGTAATATCATGACCCAAAAAATACGAATACGAGGGCGGCACTGAAAATTTCGGGAATCAAGGAAGTGACACAACATTACTATTTAAAAATGTATTTATTGCTTTTCGAAGTATTCTCCGCGAAATTTGACACATTTTTCCATACGATGGAACCAATCATTGAAGCAACCATTCCATTCGGAAGTTGGGGTCTCCAAAATGGCCGTTTTGTAGGCGTCCACAGCTTCTTCAGGTGATGAAAATCTCTGTCCACGCAATTTATTCTTTATTTTAGGGAAAGTATAGAAATCATTAGGGCTTAGGTCGGGGCTGTAGGGCGGATGGTCTAATAATTCTATGTTTTCTTGCTCTAAAAACTCTTTTGTTCTGTGCGCGGTGTGAGAACTCGCATTGTCGTGATGGAGGATGATGCGGCGGTTGCAGTTCTCTTTACGGAATTCATAAACGACCTGTGGCAAACAAATGCTAGCATACCATTCTGCATTAACCGTTCTTTGTCCCTCAAGAGGAATAGTCGTAACATGGCCGGTTTTGGAGACAAACGTGGCCACCATTTTTTTTGCAACACTCCGTGAACGAACAATTTTTGTTGGCTTTAACTCATTTTCGAACACCCAAACTCGTGACTGGTTTTTTGTTTCGGGTTCGTACGCGTATATCCAGAATTCGTCACCTGATACGATGTTGTATACAGCATTTGAGGATCCTGCGTGGAATCTTTCGAGAGTTCTGACGCACCAAGTAACGCGAGCCGCTTTTTGCTCTTCACAAAGCGAATACGGTATCCATCGGGAAAACAACTTTTTTACACCTAATTGTTCATGCAAGATTATTTGTATTTGACTCATGCCAATGTCTAAAGTTGCCTGAATTTCGCGGTATGTCACATGTCGATCTTCCTCAATCAGCTTACGCACAGCATCAACGTTTTCTTGGGTGACTGCAGTTATTGGACGACCTTGACGGGGATCATCACTGAGCTTGACACGTCCACGTTGAAATTCAGCAAACCAGCGATAAATTGTGGTTTTGGATGGGGCTTCATCACCAAATGCAGAAATCATCCGGTCAACACACTGTTTTTGTGTTAAACCACTTCGAAAGTCATAATAAATCATCGCTCTTGAATTTTCTGTAGTCAATTCCATTTTCTCAACGACTAAACAAGTTTGACAAAACCTTGTGACAAGACCGAGAATCTTTAAAAAAATAAATAAATGGTATTCGATTTTTAAAACCAAGGAGTTTTCAATTAAAAAGATTTGAATATGACAGGAACAGTGGAAATATTCCATTCCCGATACTTTTAGTGCAGCCCTCGTATTTAAATTAACTTAATTTCAACATAAATGTTTTAGTATGTGCACGAAGTGGTGATCGGCGCGCCGTACAACGTGACCGCTGAGCTCATGGACCACTTCCGAGTGAAGGTGGTGTGCCACGGCCTCACCACGATAGCCACCAACGCGGACAGCGCCGACCCTTACAAAGTGCCCAAACAACGCGGTTGCTTCAAGGTAAATAAATAAAATAACTTTTTAATGTAAAAAATACAATGCGGCGGGTCCGGCTAAAGGCGTGGCGACGCGCCAACAGCTAACATCCAATTTTTTATTATTTTTATTAATCTGATTATTTTCTTTCATGCATATTTTCTATACAAAATAGTTTAAATGTTTCACATCTGCCAGGCGTCCAGCGACGGCTCATTTTTTTTGTTTATTGTCTATCTCTTGAAAACTAAACCAGTTTTAATGTTATCATCATGCATTATATTGGTGCTGAAACCAATACTAAAATAATAGTGAAACATGCTTTTTTTTTATTTCAACTGTCATACCTACCTAAGTCCCTACTTATATTCTGTTAGATATTTTCTTATTAAAATATTTCTTTACAGATTCTCAATTCTGGCAACACCATGACAACAGAAGACATTGTGCAACGAATAATACGTCACCGACTTGAATTTGAGGTACGGAACACACGCAAGGAACAAAAAGAGTTAGCAATTACAAAAAGTTTGAAAAAAGACCAGCATGTTAAACAAAATGGCAATTGCGAAGTTGTAAACAGTAGTTAAAACTACACGAACTGTTAATTTTAATCTATTTACCAAAAATATATGTCTTAGATTGTGCTACTTAGGTGTAGAGTTAAAGAATAAACCGGTTCACTATTGATAGAGAAAAGCCCCCTTTTACGAGCTCTGAAAAAGTTTTGTTCACTTCAATAATCGGAGGGAATATAATTTTTCCTTGGTTCTTATTTATTTTAGAACCAGTGGAAACATTCTCGATAGAATATTATTTCAATAGTTGATCAGCTTATTCTAATATTTTATTTTCTAATCCTCCATTGCTTCTACGAATATAATAATGCAAAAAAGCGATGTTATAAAGGTTCTTTTATTTTCATTTCGGAACCTTAAAAACAACAAAATATGCTGTGTTGTATGTGCCTCGTAAAATTTTAAATCTATTTATTTTTCTTCAAAGGCATTCATAATGTGTAAATACTTAAAATTATGGTTCAGATAATATTTTTTAATGAAATTCCAATTTCTGCCCGCCTATTAATTACAACATACATTATGATAATATTTTAGTATAAAAAATAATGTAGCTAACCGAGATAATAAAACCTCCAGACTATTAATATATCCTGTTTAATGTCAAATTCAAGTACAGTGAAACATGGATGTTTTATATCTTACAGCCGCGCTTCAGTAGTTTCTTAGGCGTATTATATCTATAAAACATCAATGGAGTGGACATGACATACCTAGTATAATTTTAATGTCAAACATAATATATACAGCTTGGCAAAAAAAGTATAGAGATTTAATATTGGCATCATGTGATTCTGCGAATGTCGTGAGAAAGCAGCGGCTTTAATGGCTCAAAAAATCATCATTATTTGCTTAATTTCTAACCTCAGTTTACCTGACCACAGGAATTAATATTATGGTCTATTTCTGGGATCACCAATTAGATACATTAGGGCACCATGAAAAAAAATAAATGGTCTGTCGCGGTCCGTTTGGTAGACGATTACTAACCACCAAGATTAAAAATAAAAAGTAACATGAATATTTTTTATACTAATAAACAAATATATTATGTAATGAAAAAATAACAAAGTAAGTAATAAATATTAATGTGCAAAATGTTTTTTTTTACTTAGAATGATCTGTTTGAATTCTGGAGTAAAGTTGATGCAAGCTAATAGACATACATTTTACTGTTTAACGTCTGCACAAAATAGGTCGGTCCGGATCCGGACTGCGGTCCGCCATTTGGTGAATCCTGGTCTATTTTATGGGTCGTGGTCGTATGGGTGGTGTCTACATTTATTCGTCGTATTTGAGTCTATTATTTGCTATCCTTTTTTTGCCTAGTTGTAAATGAATTGCATTTTTAAGTTACGTCTTAAACTTAGTTAATGAATTAATCTCTATTTATTTGTTTCTATACATATAATACAATGCGCAATAATTATGTAGTCGTTAAACTTAACGATTACTAAAACTTATTTATATAATTTATAATCTAGGATTTTGTGGCTTTGTATAAAGTTGTTTTACAATTTATTGTTACTATGTTAGGAAAATTATTATAATTTGACGTTATGTACAAATTGTTTTTGTTGATATGTTTTATTTATGTTACTAAATGTAATTTACATGACAATCAAAATAGCATTTTACTACTAGAAGTTCAATGCTAGTTTAATTTTGTCTTTATTAGCTCTTTTAACCTTTTTAAACCAGACATTTGGCGCGAAGAGATACGAATTTGGGCCTTATTACATCACGTCCATATTCTACCCAAGTAACACATTCCGTGACCACATTTTCTCGCAAAAATACTTGAGGAATACGACTATTCATTTGTACAGCTAACACTACGAATGCTATATTCGTTGCTGCATTCACATCTCGATTCTACACGGCAGTACAGTTTTGGCAAACTTGATATCTGTGCGGAGATCTCAATGTTTTTAGCAACGTTGGTTTACAACCGTTTGAACATATTTTCGTCCGTACTTATTTATAATCCTTCTTTCTTTTCTAAACGCTCGCTTTAATTCATTACGCGGTGGCTTTACAAGTCCATAGCCGATACTAGGCGTGTGTAACTCTTTACGGAACCGACTCACTGATCCGGATCATTGAAGTGTTCCAAAAGATTGGTTCAGTAACAACGTTTCAAACACATCATTTGAATCTGAATCATTACTTTGCCGCATGATACGCTTTTCCCACCTCTAGCCGATACCTTTCCTCAAGCTTCTATCACCAAAACATCCAAGCGTACGCTTATCCCTACAAAAAAAACTATCAATCAATTTATCCAATACCCTTAGCTTACGTATATTTTTTTATCCCAACGTGTACGCATTCTTTTTTCATAACTCGATTGGCGTTCACGCAAAAAAATAAGAGTTCAACGATAAATGTCCAATTTTTCATCAATCCAATTTTTGAAGGATTACCGTTAATTCGGAACATTTATTTTATGAGTTTTTTTTTATACGTCTCCACTTGTGCACGTATGCGTTGTTGAAACTTTTTCATCATCATCGTTTCAGCCGAAAGACGTCCACTGCTGGACATAGGCTGCCCACAAGCACCGCCACTTCGACCGGTTCTGAGCTGGGCCTCCTGCGGCCTTCACAAGAACATCGTCTCACCTTGTAGGACGATTTCTAACGCTACGTCTTCCGATACGCTCCACTTCCACTCCAAAACCTTTCGTTCCCATTGGCCATCTGTTCTGCGAGCAATGTGCCGCGCCCACTGCCACTTAAGTTTGGAAATTCTTCGGGCTATGTTGGTTACCTTTGTTCTCCTGCGGATTCATCATTGGCTCATTTCTGATTCGATCACGCAGGGAAACTCCACGCATAGCCCTCTCCATTGCCCTTTGGGTGACTTTTTAGCCTTCTATTCTAATAAGGCCCATTGTGAGCGATCACGTTTCAGTGCCATAGGTTATCAGGTTATCACTGGCAACACGCACTGGTCAAAAGACTTTCGTCTTGAGACACTGCGGTATGTGGGACGAGAAGATATTGCATAGCTTTCCGAACGCCGCTTTGCCGAGTCGGATTCGACGATTGAATTGACCTCTTTCTCGAACTTGGACCTACCTAACTGGATAATTTGTCCTAGGCAAACATACTCATCCACAACTTCGAGCGTAGTGTCTCCGATCATCATGAGAGTGGGCGTTACAGAGGTATTTGATATGACCTTTCTCCTTTCTCGTCCAAGTTCATTTTAACACACACTCTTTCGGAAGCTCTACTGAGGTCATCGAGCATTGTACTGAAGTCCTCCATAGTCTCAGCTATGAAAACTATGTAAATCGAAGGTTAGTGATAATTTCGCCATTGATGTTGATGCCTAGCCCTTTCCAGTCCAGAATCTTGAAGACATCCACCAGTGCAGCGGTGAATAGTTTCGTAGATATAACGTCTCCGGTGTCTCACACCTGGTTTCAGAAGGATAGGTTTCGAGTCTGATCCTGGAGTCGGACTGACATAGTGGCGTTTTCGTACAGACACTTCAGCACCTCGATGTACCGTAGTCGACCTGGCACCGTTAAACCGTAACCGTAGTCTTTTAAAGACTGCAGCACAACCCATGTCTCGAAGGCTTTCCTCAAACGCTAAGCAAACAGGCCGCTTATACTCTACGGTCTTCTGTATAACCTGCCGCAGCGTATGTATGTGGTCTACGATTCTAAAGCCTTTGCGGAATCTGGCTTGTTCGGGAAGCTAGAAGTCGTCAAACCTGCGCGCGAGACGGATCGTGATGACTCTTGAACAGCTTGTAGACATGACTCAGAAGTGAGATGGGCCTATAACTCTCAAGTAGGACATTGTCGCCCTTCTAAAAGAAAAGTATCACCACACGCTGTTCCATGCCTGTGGCGTTTTGCCCTCGAGTATGACGGAATCGAAACAGCTTCTGATGGGCCGTAATCCGTCATATGGATCAAACATCCGACAAATTGCACCAAGCCTGGATCCAAGAATACTCCAGAAAATTGTTCTTGTTCTTCAATAAATTATTTTAACTTTCTTCTTTGCGCGATCACTTTTTACTTTAATTCCTCTGCGTTCAATCGAAATTGATACATCTACGCCGTTCGTCGTTATACTCATCCCGAAAGTAGTTTGAAATGCATAGATTCATTGGCACGAACATCCTTAGCTTTAATTTTACATATTTTTTTATACGAAGCTAACAATTTAATGCCATGGCGTCGTCGTAACGTACGTGCTTAATGCCAAGTTGGAAAAAAAAAAACTTATTTTTGTAGAATCCAGGGTGTGAGTCTATCTGGCAGGCCCCAACGAGATTTATCAACAGGTGATAGGTTTACATAAGGACATTATTTTATACCTATAGAAAATAAAGAAGATATATTTTGTACCACGACAGTTTTTGATTAAATGACGTTTCTATGAAGTGTCTTGCTAGCGGGCCCCTTATGATTATTTTTATTGTTATTATACTTTCAGATCGCCCAGTAGTGCGCGGAGTTAGAAACTATTATGTACCTTACAAATCCAAAATATAAGTATAAAATAATGTCCTTATGAAAACCTATCACCTGTTAATAAATCTCGTTGGGGCCTGCCAGATAGACGCACACGAATCCAGGCACCGTGCTTCACCATTCTTTCTTCACGTCCAAAGTCGTAGGAAATAATACTTGGTGTAGGTATCTCGTAAAGTTCTCGACGCACGGGTCCTCTTTGTTCGCACAATAGGGATGCTGACTAAAAAATTTTTTTTAGTCCGTCTTTGAGATTATAAAAAATTATTGGAAACGTATTTTTTCTTTTTTTACTTAATCTAAAGATTACGGCGATACATTGAGTAAAATGTGCCATGACGTCACGAGTATGTAGATTTTATACGTACTAGTGACGTAGTGACCCCCACTCCCCAACTTAAAATGCGTTTCATCTAAGTCATTTTTTATTAATATGATAAAGCAAAAAATACGTGTCTAATATTTTTTTATTATCTGACTGACGGACTAATTAGAATTTCATTTTTTTTACCCAGGCATCATCCCTATTATTCCATAATTATACGTCTCCGTTCCTACTTTTTCAATTCCAAACTTGAATATTTGAGTTTGGCGTATCTAGCGATGCGGGTAGGTCCATGTACGCATACCGCATTCATCACGCACGTCTTGTACTCTTTGATGGTGGGTGCGATTAAAAAAATACCGCTGTTTACCGTTCTATGGTGGAATATTTTTCGGGCGTAAAGAAAAATATTCCTCGTCTCTCGTTGCTTCCTTTTTATTTTGCAGGAGTTGAAAGAAAACGGCCATAGTTCTCTTTCCTCCTCCAACAATCGCGTATAATAATGATGAATGAATGGCTTAATTCTACAGCAAGAGCGGACACTTTTTTCGTATCAGATTTAGTTTTAGCCAATAATTCAGTCTTTATAAAATTTACGTAAGCCTCGATTAATTGTAAAATTTTCGAATTTATAATTATTAGGATTATCCGAAGAAATTTTTTTCTTTGCGAAGGAATATGTTGTATACACTTTAGACTACTAGAGATTTAAAAAAAAAAACAATGTTGGATTTGGGCGTCATATTTACGATATTATTTTTTATGTTTTTTTTATGAAATTGCATGGGTTTAGATGAATTGTGTATGAAACTGCACATAGGTATTCTGCGGTTATTCATCAGTTTCATATGCTACTAATTCGGCATCGAATTGGTTTTTATTACCTCGCAGTAGGTGCAAAAAGTAGAGTATTCTCGAGGATAAAGGTGTCTTCGTCTTGGGCGACCTTGACTCCCTCGCTGCACTCTTCTCAGAATTCAAAATAACGCCCATGACTAAGAGTGAGTAAGACACTGCTTTATCCCCTTCGTGAATAATCTACTATTACTAAGTCGAAATTCCAATGTATTATATACCTACGCACGATAGTGCGGCATTGGCTGGAAAGGGTTAAAATGTATCGAGAAAACAAGGTTAGTTGAAATTAGCGCAAATATTTTGCAGACTGAGGCCCACTTGCACCACAAATCAGTAAATGGATTTAGCGCTAAACTTACCTATGTATTTAAAACACCACTTCGTCTGGGTTATGTTTAAACGACAGTTAGAAACACTTTCATGTTTTAAACTCGGTTAGCGTTAAACGTTAAATGATGGTAAAATGTGTTTACGAATTTGTGTCACAAGTGGACCTAAATCTACAACCTATATGGATAAAAATAATGTTTACGAAATAAAATATGTTCTATTTCAATAAAATTGTATCAGGATAATTTTGTGTTTTTGTTACATAAAACCGCGCACACTGAGCATTAAAATTCGTCGCTGCATCCTAACTATAATAATATTATAAATGCGAAAGTGAGTTTGTTTGTTTGTTAAGCATTCACGGCTGAACAGATTTGGATGACATTTTGCACATGGGTAGACCGTGACCTGGATTAGGACATAGGATACTTTTTATCCCGGTATTTCCACGGGAAACTGGCGGGCGCACCTTCTCGTCCATATTTTCATAATCCACCATCCTGTAATACACTCCTAGATGTACATTCACAAGACATCGTGGTTATTATGACTATGTTGTTGTGTAAACTAGTTGTGTACCAATATTGCTAATGTCATAATGTGATATACTGATATATTGAATAATGTAATATTCATGTTCTTTTCTTTGGTATTGTTTATTATTTATTTATTTAATACTTCAAGCACACAAATGCTACAGAGGCGGACTATATGCCATAGACATTTTCTACCAGTCAACCTTTGGGTGATGCAGAGACAAACAGTGGCAGGTGCAATAGCGAGAATTGAGGAATAAATATTTATTTAAATATAAAGATATACATATATCTATCAAAAACTATAAATATAATATATACACCTAATTATATATAAATATAAGTACAAATAAATACACATAAATATACTAAAACAACTACGACAATCAATGAGAAAACATTACCGTTGTGATGATACTGCCAGTTTTTTACTGACAGTTAGAACTTTAACTATAACGATAATCGGTTGGTCACCATTCGGATTTCCTGGGGGAGCGCATTCCACAGAGAGATAGACTGAATGAAGAAGGAAGAGTGAATGAAGTCTGTACGGTGAGTGGGACATTGAAGAAGACGATTGTGAGATGAACGAAGATTTTTTTAATTGTTAGTACCTATGTTTCTATTACAATAAAAAAAAACAATGGATCTATTCATATAAACATTTTTATTAACTTCGATTTCTCAGTACCTACTTGAACAGCAATGGTACAGGAACTGGCAATGGAACCTCTGCACTTACAAAGACACAGCATTTAAAGCTCAAAAAAGATGTATAAGAGCAATGTTTAAACTCAAAACCACTGACAGCTGTGAGCCATATTTTAAGCAGTACAATATTCTGACACTCCCTTGTATTTATATTTTGGAAGTAGCTATGTTTGTAAAGCACAATCCAAGTCGTTTCAAACGTATGGCTGATGTAGCTCCAAGAAATAGGCGTGACCACAGTAGGCTATGTCAATTGAGGTGTCAAACCGCATTGATGCGCAAGAGTGTTTATTGCATGGGTCCAATTATTTATAATAAATTACCAAGAGATTGGAGAGATTTAAATGCTTTGTTGTTTAAGAATAGACTACGTAAATTTTTGGTGGGTAAAACGTACTACAGTGTGACTGAGTTCCTATCTGAGGAAAATATTTGTTGACTTTTCTAGTATTCGTTACTTATAAGGAACTCTAATTTAATTAAATAAGTATTGATTAATTTAATGCCATATAATTTAATAATAATTGATCGAATGATAGATAGTAAATAATATAATTATGATAATAATTTGATTTGTATGATACTATAAAATTATTGACGTAAATATTTGCATGCTTAATGGCAAAATATGGCTGATCTTTGTATTTTACTAACACCTATTGATGTATCATCTACCCATATTTGCAAAAAAAAAAAAAAAAAAATATTCTATGAAAACCCTCAGGATGCCGCTGGTAGCTCGAACTCTGCACACCATGCATGTGAATCGTTTTCGCATAGTAGAATTGAAATGGTATATTTGCGACTCTGCGAACATCTTCCAGAATCTGGGCAGCGTCGTCAGCACCCTGAACCAGGCGCGGTCGCAGTCTAAGATTTTGGGGGGGGTCACCATGGGTGCCGAGGGATATTGGGGAAATATTTAATAGTTACCTACTCTAAAAACTTTTTGACTATCTAATGATGCATACTTTTTAAATAAGTAACTTTTTAACTTTCTGATCTTTTCTCACAGTTGGTCGCAGTAACTAAGCTAGGGTACCTACTTTATGATGCTGCCAAATTGGTCACCTTGGCTTTTTGATAAACAATAAATATTAGGACAGTAGAATAAGTAGGGTGAGAAGAGTGAGTGAAGCTAACTCGATAATTTTAATACCCCGTCTCGGATAGGTTAGGATTTGATTTACATTTTCAAACAGAACTAAGTTACATTGTCGACTTATGCAGGAAAGGCCAAGCAAATATGAAAATGTAGTAGAGTATAAGAGCGAGCGAAGCAAGCTCAAAAATTTTGCACTCTCGGATAAGTTCGATTTTCTTTTGATCATTCTAAAAGCACTAAAAATTACTTGCTTTGTCGACTTATGAAGAAAAGCTCAAGAATCAAGACAAGCGAGCGAAGCGAGCTTTAAAATTTTATCACCCCACCTTGAATTTGAATACGTTGTTTTCTTAGGATTTGATTTACATTTTCGAACAGAAATAAGACTTACATTGTCGACTTATGCAGCAAAGGTCAAGCAACTATAAAAATATAGAATACAAGAGCGAGCGAAGCGAGCTCAAAATTTTTGCACTCTCGGGTACGTTAGATTTTTTTTTAATCATTCCAAAAGAACTAAGAATTACTTGCTTTGTCGACTTATGAAGAAAAGCTCAAGAATCAAGACAAGCGTCCCTCAAAATTTTAGCACCCCGCCTTCAACAGGTTCTGTGTTTTATTTTGACCATTATACAGGAAGACAACTTACTTTGTCGAGAAGAAAAGCATATACATATACAAAAATTATATTTTTGTATAGAATGCCCATCGCGGTCATTGTGGCTCAAGTACCTACAGTTTTTAATTAGTAAGACACGTAAATTATTCAAGTTGTCGCTGACCGCTTGACAGCTTGAATGATTTTGGGGAGGGGTCATGACCCCCAGGACCCCCCCCCCTCGGACCGCGCCTGTCCATACCCTACATATTAAATGAAAAAAAAAACACTGTTTTAAATTAATGCAAAGTGAGCCTAAAATTCGGCGTAACTTCCGTGGGCTAATAATAGGGACCATAGTGGTGATGTTCTTCAGAAAGGTCTGGTGTGTAGTACACGCAACCGGCCCGGGCGTGCGTGTTTATATACCAGATGTATGAACGTAAACGAAACAAAAGGAGTACTATCAAGTACCTACTATGTAAGGATCGTAGCAGGTGGCGTTCCAGTAGTTTATGCCTACCCCCATGGTAAGAACGCATAATTACAACTAATCACCTGCTAATTGCTATTTTTAACTGTAGAAAAGTAAATCATTGATTATGAGCTGACTCATGGACTAGGTAGGCTAATTAGTGATGGTTAGCGAGATTTTTATAGCTAAGGCTGTTTGCTAAAAGGGAGGCAAGGCAAAAGAATTGACATAAATAAGTTCGTCCATATCGCTGTCAACAGGAAAAGTGCGGATTTGTTTCAGTCAGATCGGATCATGGAGTTAGTAAATATTATCATGCATTTAATTGAACTTTCGCCAGACTTATCGTCTAAGGTCCCCCTTACAACCTTTAAATTTTTTACCCGACGACTGCGCGACCGCAAAGACAAAGACAAAGAGAATAGATTTTAATAAATGAGATGTCTATCGACTTGTCTGGGTCGTCTGATGGTTGTAGGCTAGGTATGTACTTCTATACTTACTAACATTATAAAGAGGTAAAATTGGATTGTTTGTAAGTTTTTATGTAGGGGGTCTCCGGAATCTCCGGAAAAACATATATATATATATTTTTTGCATTGTATATCCGTATTGTTGAAGAAGGATAAGAGTTCCCGGGCAGAAGCTAGTACGATTGAAAAATGAAGACTGAAAAGTGAGCTTGTTTTGAACTTTTTATCTGGAGTCGGATTTTTTGGCATGATTGTATTGTAAAAAGTATTTGAAGCTTACAGTGTTGCTATCAAAATTAAGATGTACTAAAAGACCAGTATCCCTATTAATTATAAATTCTATTGAAAAGAGGAAAGTGGCAACATTCTCCAAAAATTCAAAATGGCAGGAACGAGTAGAAGTATTGTTTCTGTTTGTGAAATAATAAATCATAGTGACGTGGTGTAACGGAAATAAAGTGATTTTGGATTGAATATTTGAACAAGTTCATTTTAGGTATTGGATTTTATTGAAGACAGCAACATTTTCTACACAAGGTAAGTTTTCTGCGTAGCCGCCCACAGTAGTATTCAATCTGTTTCGTTTTATTCTATTTCTAGTTATTATTGCGATGTCACGTTGTTCTATGTGCTTTTTATTAGTAGTGTCCATAATAAACATTCCTTTTGTTCATTATAAAATGTGACATCCGCCCAAGGATAGTCGTGCTATCACATTGCAAACAGTCCAATTGTTATAGATTTTTGTTCGGTAACCAGACACTACGCATTTGTAAGTTATTATTAACTTGTGGTTCCATCGGCTGTTAACATAAATAAAGAATTGTGTTAGAAGGTACACAAACATTATGTATTTGCAGCCTGTTGAACTTAATTAGTTCATGTGTTACATGTTTGTGCGTCGGTAAAATTACGATCATATAAATATCTTATTGGAACTCAGCTCGTATTACTTTATCTCTGACCTATTGTAAATTTCAAGACCACTTTTCTCAAACAGATACTGGCTAAGTAGCTTCACAGCAAGGTCAAGAACAAAATGTAAAAGTAAACAGTATGAAGTAACTTAACATATTGTTTACTTTTAATTTATTCCATTGGGCACAAAAATAACATTTTATTTACTAGCCTGCTTTTTTATATTGTGGTTATTCAATATTTATATGTGGAACTAACAAGCCATCACATCTAGTATGTAATCAAAGAACAAAAAAAATGCATGATGCTCTTTTTCATGATTTATTATTTTAGAATGTGATTTATTTATTTCCCTACTATTTAATTAAATTAGCTATTCATTTTATGTGTTCACAGCCTGTACTTTCCAATCAAAGATAAGATCTAACTTAATTGCTTGAAAAAGTGAGATGTCTTCCCTTTTCATACAACACTACATTCTGACATAAATCTATTATGTCAGAATGTAGTGTTTATGATCGCGTCATACAATATGTGGCTTGTCCACACATGCTTTTATAAAAGAAGATATCAACTTGTTTTGTTCTTTAAAAATATTCATAAAAATATAGATTTGTATTAGTGAACTTGTATCCATAAATATGTGGAATATACAAGTATGCATCACTCATTTCGGTACACATGAACACCCAGATTAATACCTACCTACAATATGTGTTATTATGAAATTAATGGTAATTTGTATGTTTGTTTGGGCATGTATGATTATGTGAATTATTCAACAGTAATGTTGATAAAATTATTGAAATTGAGCATTATCCTGATAATATGAGGGAATTTATAATTTTATAAATGTTGTGACACAATTTATAATCTGATACTTTCCTTATTGATTCATAATGTAATTATTTTGTCTGTTTGACTATTACTTCCCACATCAACTTACAAGCTTCAAGTAGTTGTAGTTAGCCTTGCACTGCAATTGTTATATATTCAATGACTGCTTCAAATCCAAACAACATTGATAGCTTGCTATCACAGCTATCTCTAAATCAAGTAGTTAGTGGAAACATTGCATTTTAACATCTGGGCATGACATTGGGTGACTATGATTACATCAAGAGCGACGTAAGGAATCCCAAAACATAGTAACTGAAAATTTTATTTATTTACCTATAAAATAGTATGATAAAATAAAAATAAAAAATTACCAAAATAATAATATAAACGTCAATTTTTGACAAGATTATTAATATAAAATTATGTATAGCCTTGGCTAACAGATAAAGGCGAATCAAGCTGATAGTAAATAAATGCAGTAGGACACTGCAAGTGAGCGTAGGCTTAGGCGGGATTCGCCGCACAGCCTGTGATGCGCAGGCGCCGCTCGCCTCGGGCAGTTCGAGCCATGAGTCACAGCCGCCCAAAATAACTTGGGAATGGGCGCCGCCTACCGCCCGGGGCGGGCGGCTCTGGTTGGGCTCAGTGGCAGCTGCGACGCCGCCGCATCTAGAGAGCGGTCGAGGTGGAGCGCGCGAGCCTCGTATTGACACACGGGTGGTGGCGGCGCCGGCGCGGGATGCGCCGCCATGCCGGTACGACACCGCGAACTCGGCGACGAGCTCGCACCCCCGGAGCCCAAGCGCTGCAGGCACTGCGACGGTACGATCACATACATTGCTTTGCAGCGCAGGACTCTCAACAAAACATTACGCCAAACTTATCTAACACTTGGTGTCTTAACCTACTTGTTAACTAATAACACGTTATCAGCTTCAGTTCGGAAATGATCAAGGAATTACTTTTGATTAGTATTGATAACATTTGTAACTCTTGTAAATACTTTCATGGCTGTCTCAAAGCCGCAAACTGGTGCTTTTCTGCTACAACATACTTTTCCACTGAATTTTGGATACATTAACTAGATAGAAGTGTTGTGTTTACTGAAATTGATAAACATTTAATTAATATGCATCTGAATCCGTAACCCACTTACAATAAAACATAATTTATACATTGTGTGTTCAAGTTAATTGGTTGTTTGCATTAAGGATATACTTAACAGTGCAAATGAACCTTAACAGGCCTAAGCACTTTCTGGATAAAGTATTAAAACTGAATTATTGTTTAATCGGAGTTTATCGTTTTGATTACAAGCTGACATAATCTCAATCACAGTCTGGCTATTATCAGAATATAAGGAATTTAAATATAATATAAGTAATACGAAAAACATTTAACCAAGTACTTACCAAGGCTAATGATTTATATCTAAGTTTGTTGTTAGAAACGTTTTTATGAGATACTAATTGGATCGTTATCACTTGCCGTCGGCATCGTGCGATAAAGCTGCTGCATCGGGCCTTCCTAATTCATGTTAAATGAATCATGCAATAAAATTGCAATGCAATTGATAATTCTGTTAATTATGAAAACGAAATGAAAAAGAAAGAAATCTATATAAGAAGATACTAGGTACATAACTTTAAAAATCGTAGCTTGTGAATGATGTGTTAAATGTGTATAATATAATAGGTACCATGTAACATGTGATTGTTTACATTGAGGCACATTATAACACGTGCTAAAAGAAATTACGAAACGATCATGCAAATTCGGTTAATGGTTGAGCTGCAGGAAAATTATCTTTAGCCCGCCCTTAGTCACTGGAGTAAGTAATATGTGTCACGCAGTCGGGAATGGAAAGAGCGTATAAATAGGTGTTCAGACTCCACTACGAGTGGGCCACATTCCCCACCTTATGTAACAGAAAGCTCGTAAACAAATGCGTATTCTGACTTACCTTCACATGTTGCGATTTGCTCGCATATTTTGTTGTAGGGTTCGTAAATCGCAGATGCATCGTCGTCGGCGCACGTTATTCGCGCACTTTTGTTTCGCGTTCAACTTGGCGTTTTATCATGTCGATGACCCTACCAAGTATGATTCATCTTTGTTTTTTCCTTATTCAACAGAAATTTATTAAAACTTATAAGAGGCACTGCGTTGTAGCAGCAAACCCAGATTTCTTGTTTCAACTTTGAGACTTACTCTTCAAAAGAACATAGTCATGTTTTTTTGGGGACACAAATGAACAATAGGTAACTTTTGATAGTGTTAAATTTTGGTTAGCGTCGTAAATTGCGAGGGTGTGTTGTGACTGAGTCGGTGTTGTGACAGGTGCTGCGTCACACAACGACGGGATCTGGCGAGACTTGCACGTCGATTAATTAGTATCGCCTGTCGAGACCACAGCCGCAGACCGAGACTGCTCGAATGAAATCATCGGTCATCATTATGAATCTCGCCAAAATACATAGTTGCATAATTTGGCCAAATTATCTTTATAAACATCAATTGGGAACAGTTATGTGCTGCTGAAACAGATTTGTACGGGATCTGCAAGCCTTAGAAGCGGTTCTCTTAGTTTCTATACGACTGAAATTTCTTAGATTAGATTGGTTGTTGTGCTGTTTTTTATCCATTCATTATTGACACTTTACTTCAATTCGTATTCTCAAATGTCTCGAACATTTTTGAATTCTGATTGTCTGTGCATGTCTAAATAAAATAGTATTTGCTTTTCCACGATTATCAGAAGAGTAGAATCATTCATAACTATCGTTGTTCACGTAGTACTATGACTACTAGTAGTCATTGCCAAGCTGTCACTTCTCTTTCGCAGCTTTACGATTAAACTGGCTCGTGATACTGTCAGCTCCCGCTTTATTAATTTGTGATTTTTATGAGACGGAAAATTTGATCCTCATCACTGACGTTACTGGTTTTTAATAAAAACGTAAATTCGATAATAATTAAACACTATACCTTGGTAATTCTTCTATTACATCATCTAATTTTGTACTAAGTCATGAGGGATCTAGGGATACTATTAAATTAATTGACCACCTAGCAAATAATAAAGTGGGTAGGTACATTCCATTAATTATTTCTATTATGACATTAGTAATTATGCCAAGCAAATAATTACGAACATTTGTCAATGAATAAAATTGAAATAATTATTGTATAAATTTAAAGCCAAGTTTATCAGCTGGTCTAGAATAAAGCCCTGAAACCGTTTCTGGGATGTTTAGCGATAGTATAGTAATTTTAATAGAAATTTTAGCCACAGTTTTCTTTGCTTGAACCTGAACATTTTTTTGCTAGCCCAGGTCCTCTTTTTTCTTACAAACCTCTCGATCTTGTGCGAACTCTGGCCACGTTTGACCCGTATCAAAATATAATGAGAGTACGAAACGAAAATGTCTTAATAATCAGAGGTTTTGGTCGTCCTGAAAAAGACGTCCAAGGGTAGGGATAACAGTTGTGCTGACTTGTAACTTACTTTAATAGACAGATGACTTGGCATTTTGGCAAGCTGTTACTACATACTGTTACTGCACTCATGCCAAACAGAGCTTTGTGTATTTCACTAATTGGAACTAGACATCTGGTTAAACTGTCATGGATCATGAGCATATCTTTGTAGTTGTATAACTATCTGGCTGGAAGCAGATTCATTTCGATATTTGCATTTCTTCTTAAGCTAAATGAAAGCTATGAATGGACTGAAAGTCATTTGAGGATAAATTTGTGACACAAATTCTCCCTGTGTCACCATTTATTTTCCTTAGAATTTACTCCGTTTGGAGAGGCGAATGCGCACCACGATGTGCCATAATCTGTTTAGTGAAGCTTTTGGTCCGAGCACACAAGTTACCATCGTAAAGTACCAGGTATGATCGATCAACTTACATTGAACATCCTAAAGATCAAACTTTTGGTCCGAGCACACAAGTAACCATCGTAAAGTACCAGGTATGATCGATCAACTTACATTGAACATCCTAAAGTACCAGGTATGATCGATCAACTTACATTGAACATCCTAAAGATCAAACTTAGCTTTTTAGTACACAAAATGTATTCTAAGAAGATTTTTTAAATCCATGCGTGATGCATGCATTCTGATTTTTGTTTATTTCTGCTGCTAACCTATATACGTTCACGTTAGAAGGTTCCCGAAAATAGTTATATTTCGTCAACATATGATCATCCATTCAGGAATTTTATTTTGCGTCATCCTTTGGCAGTACTTTTGGTAAAAATATGAAATAAGGGTAGGTATATATAGGTCGTCTTTTACTTTGTAAACACGTTAACGTAAGCTGTTTTCATCGTCACCATACGAAGACCATTGATTGACAGCTATCATCTCTCGTGATTGTGATAAGTGTTAACTGATGCTTTGAATGTTAGATCGTCTCATTTGAAGTTCTTCAGACGCCACCGCCGCCGCCTCAATTATGAGTTGCTTTCATCCTGTGATTTCGGTACAAATCCGATCTTTGCACTAGTTATACGTATCTTTCGTACCCATCTGTTGCAAAATATCCGTCGGAGACTATCAGTGGTCTGTCCATGATACCACGGGGTCGACGTCGCAACGTAATTGTTTTCGCATAGTAGGGCGGTTACGCGCCCAGCTCCCACGTACGGCGGCGCCCGCCCAACACATGCCAGCGCAAATATGTGATCAAGTATTCGCGTTATATCATCGTGGGTTTTTATTTACCTTATTCAACTCAGTTATTTTGTTTAGTTAATTAGTTTGCTGAATTTCTTGATAAATTGTGATATTTGTGGACTTTCACTTTTGTTGTGATGTCGACCTAATCTCAAAATTAAGACTCGTCTTTGCAGTTTCTAGCGTTTCGGATTTCTTAGACATATCCCTTCCTATATCTTACAGGCTTGTGCAGACCAGCGCGACTTGTTGCGCGACGCGACACGAACAATACAATTTCTAAGAAAACTTCACAGTATAACAATAACCGGTGTCGCGTCGCGCGACAAGTCGCGCTGGTCTGCACGAGCCTTAAAACACACAATACATTTTTTTTTCTTTTGGGGTGGGAAATTATCAAATAACTTCTCCCGCTCTGGGCGGAGCGGGAGGGCGTGTCAGACTTTTACTGACTACTAAAAGCCACCCGTGTTTCTTCCGTTGCCTGAGTGCCGGGGCCGCGACATTCCTTTCGGACAAACTCGCAACCCTGGCAGGCATTGGGCTTACGGACCCCGTCAGTTGGTGCTGACATCTCTTTGAGGCGCGCGTGAAACACAATGCGCCGTCGACCCGGGCCTGGTCCTTATCGGACGGCGAGCTACCCATTGCTCACCGTCCGCAAGCCCGGGCGTCTCCTGCGGCGACTAGCGCGAGGGCGTGAAAACACTCAATGCCTTAGGTAGCCTCTTTGACCGTTGTTCATCCACCTAATTTTGTGCTCTAGTCATCTTCTGACGCCCACGAAAAAGGGTGTCCTATTATTAGTTGGTAGCCTACGACAATAAAATATGACTGTATCGTAGAAAATAGGTTTCACTCACTATTTCGAATGCGGTAGCGATATTTTTTTGGTTGGAAAGCTGCTCTGGGAAGTACCTACTACCTGTTCCTGCCACCAAACACTGCTGATGTATACCAAGACGGTGAAATTACAGGCACATAAAATATTAAAATGTTACCTTTGTACAAATGGTTGGCAACGCATCGGAAAATCTCTGGTGTTGCACATCTGTCTAAGGCGGTAATCACACACAAAGCGTTGCATTGTGCAGACCGGCGCGGCGCGACTCTAACAAAACAACTTTTATGAAAACTTCACGGTAGAACGATTACCGGTATCGCGTCGCGCGACAGGTCGCGCTGGTCTGCACGAGCCTTTAAAGTGGGTAGTCGGTTGTTTTGCCAGCATAACACAAACTTTGCTGAGTAATAAAATAATGTTTTTCTTTCCAGAAGACGAATACGCTACCAAATTCTTCATTTGTGTATTTTATTAGCTTCATTACGTATTCTTGGCTTATTCGTGTTTTGGCTGTTGAAAATAACTGTGCAATACCGTCACGGCGGACTAATCGTATTTTTTTTATAGTTTGCTTTCATGGCGTCATGCCTCGTTGTTTTTTGCGAAAAATAGTACAGTGACTACAACTGGCTGACCACGTTGTTTTTTCAACCACAACAAGGAAGCTCTTTGCCTGCATCTCACCTTATGATCAGGCTGAAGGTGGAAGCGAGCTTCACCCGTAATCCTCAACCACAGAATAACTAGCTATCTTACCTCTAACTGCCGAAACAATGCTGATAACATTATTGTTATGGCGACAGATTTGGATAAGATGGTGGTAGTTAGTCAGGCGGACTTAGAACAAGCCGTACCACCAACCAAACCGAGCAGAAAATTTTGCCCGCACTGAGAATCGAACCTCTGTTAGGGTCTGAGACAGGTGGTTTAACCACTAGACCACAGAGGCGGTTAAAATGTTTCTAAATTCAAAGTTCAAAAGTAATTTATTCAAAATAGGAATCAGCGAACTCTCGAACGTCAAAATGACTTAGGACAGTCCCCCAAAAACGCCCGCCTTTCACCACTTCCTAGTGGTTTAGCTGGGAAGAAGTGGCGCAACAAACTCCCCAGCAGTTCCCAGTTTTCGTAGTCTTCGATGATGGCCTTAAAATATTTCCATCCAAGAAATGAGTCTATTTATGCAACAAGCGTCGGTCCCGACTGTAATGTTATAGGTCGTGCGTACCGCACATAGGAACGGAATGTTTGGTTTGAGGAGTCGCAAACAAACTCATAATTATTCCGAGAACAGTAGCTCGTACACAATGTATGGTTTAAACGGCATTATCTCTGACTCAAGCTGCTTAAATTGCATTATGTGGCAGTTGTTGTTGTTGCACTGTATTTTACTGTGATTGTATGCACCATACAAAACTGTAACATTGGAAAATTGGGTATGGGATTAATTTTAAGTACGTCATGTATACTCGATGGTACTTAAATTATAATGCCTTGTTTAGTTTGTAAATGTTACAATTGTGCAAACAATGTTGTACTTAAACATTGTATTTTTGTGCCGACAGGTATTTTTATTTATTTAAAACAAAACAAGCAAGCACAGTGTAACTAGCTAGCCACTTATCAATCGTCAGTCGAAAATCCTACGCAAGTTTTTAGAGTAAACTGTAAGAAAATGGGTTAGCGTTGTTCCGACTTGGCTATATGCTTTACACGAGAAAATGTACAGAAATGTAAAGAAAAATAAATTAGTAAAAAACCTAAAATATTTCAATTTGCAAGTTGTAGAAATGATCGTTGTTATTGTCTGTTAGATGTCTTCGTTGATGTGGATAGTTCTGTTTGATTGTTTTGTGTGTTGTCAGAGGCAGTACTTATTCGACAGTTTATGGGTGGCAGTTAAATATACCCGTCTCGGTTTGTCGTCACAAATAGAATTTTGGCACTGACTGTCTGTAGTTGTGTAATTCATGTATAAACCACTTGTTCAATCCAAACTATCTGTTCACATTATAACGTAACAAGTATGACGTGTAATAAACAGTTAAAATGCCTTTAATTAATGTGGTCAATTAATAAACAGTACAGCTATTGATACAATAATACTGTCATCACCTGGCTTTTGTAAATGTACAGGAAATGTTGCAGTAATGTTTAATTATCTTCTAGCAAATACTCTGCGTCTCACGCAGAGATGTGTATTCCTGAACTGTTTTGCCCTAAATCGATGTTGTCCGTCACCACTGTTATTTTCCATGGCATATGTATTATTGACGATGGCTCAGTAATTAGCCGGCTCGTCCTCGTTCTAAATCGCCACCTTGACCTCGTTGTGTTACTTTACGATGTACTATCTGGTTTTATACTTTTCTTTTAGAAATACTCATAAAACGGCAGGTGGAAGTTCTGCTGACAAATAATTATTTTTCAAATCATGTTTTGGTTGTTGTCATTAATGTTGATTCATTCCATTGTGATGGTGTAATCGTATGTTGTTCTCGAAGGTAATCGACATACCGGTACGCTATACTACGTTATACACGAATTGTTTACGGCCGTGGTTTTCTGCCAAATGTATTACCAATAACGACATGAGCTTATAAGCTCCATACGTAATGTACTCGTAGAGTCGGTTGTTCAGTACGACCGTGTGATTAACGGAGAGGTGTCGTCGAACGCGATTAGCACTAGGTGCGCCGACCATATGAACCAGATTACCGTTATCTGCTGACAGCATCTTGGACCCGTGTCAACTGGACTCCGACAAAACACTTTCAATTTCAGACTTGATATCAACCTATTTGTTTTAATAAAGCTAGCCAAAAGTTTAGAACAGGCAAAGTATGGAGAATCAGTTTTTGTAAAAAAAAAAAACACATTAAATTGCCTTTAACGCGGAGTGATATGGAACCGTCTTGGGACTGATAAAACTGCATCTGTAACCACATTATGTTAAAACAATATCTTTGATATTATAATAAATGTGAGAATTAAATTCTTCACAGAATTAAAGCTGACGTCCATTAATTATGCAACATGCAACGTGTAGACATATTTCGGTCGGCATCTAAAATAATATTCTGGAATCTCAACATGATAGATTTTCCCATTCTCGCCTAGGTAAATATAGAAAGAATTTGTTTTTATTTGAGAGAAAAGATTCCAACACGATTTTATGCTTATGTTAGTTTTGTATAGTGGTTGAATCGATTTATATCTAAGGAACACACAAAAGTTCAGAAAAACCTGCAGCGCTATATAACAGGCTCAAAGCATGCAACGGTGCATGAAATATAAAAAAAGCTCGTAAGCAGTTTTAGAAAATCAATCTTAATGATGCAGCTAAGCGCTGACTCACGAAAGATCGCAATGGTGCTGAGATTACTAGTCCGTGGAATAACCTAATTCCTCAGTTAACTTCAGCATTTTATGACAAACACCTCATACATAAGACACAAGTTTCAAGTTCTACATTAATTACTAGTTAAGCATTTGAAGTAAATACAGATGAATGTATCCACACGTATCGCACCTGTAAAAACGGTAATAAAAATTAAGTTTATAATGAAGTGTTCTCACATATACGCCCAATAAAAATACAGCTCGCCGCGCACGCTCTCGACCGGAGGCGTCTCGCGGGATTTCATAAGACAAATCTGTTAAATTAATGTGCTAGTCGGCATCCAACGCTAAGCATTCCCAAATATATTCTAAAATAAAGAGTGTCTCAGACGGTACGACATTGGAACTGATTCTATTTGGATTATTTTATCCGGTCGCTGTCACGTATACATTTTCTTCTTATGAATTTTTGTTTAACTAAAAGTTTTATGATTCGTGACTAAGTGTCCGTTATTTTCCTGTGAATATGTACGTCTTTCGTAAAGAAATGTTTATATTTGAATCCAAACTCAGTGTTTAACTAACAAAATTCTGTAAATTGATGTAACTACTCCATTAAATACCAAATTGCTGACGTAAGAAGTTCCTTTTCATAATTTATCTATGTAAACTATAGAATCTCATTCCCTCCCAGGTGTTGTATACGTATAGTGGATCTGTTTGGACATCATTTATTCCTTCCTTGACGTAATAATTGCTGGAAATAGTTTGCACAAAACCAATTTTGACATCAATGTTTAAAAATGCAAGAGAGAAGATGCTCGTTTACTTGCTCTGTGAATCAGTGCATTGAATCTATTTCACATCTATCTAATACAGTTGATGTATTATCTATTTCTTACTTTATTTTAGGGAATTATGTATCGCAATTCTCTTTTGTAATGTTCTGTAATCAACCATGGACGGCGATATTATTTTTATCGCCGTCCATGGTTGATTACAGAACATTTTTAACAATGTTTATGTTTTTTTTTGTTGCCGATCCTGCCGGAACATAAGGCCATACCATAGTAAGAGCAATGTATTACTTTACCTGATTATTTATTCATTATCTCTATTATTTATCTTTATCTTTTACCAAAAATGATTTCCACATCCCTGGCATGCCAGCTAGACGCGGCGTCAATAATAATCCTCATTTTGGCAAACATGTAGATCGGTCGTCACGGTTTTGTGGCTATAATTCATGCATAGCAATAATTTATGTAGAAGTAGATGAATTGTTGCCATCTGTTTCCCAATGACAGCTAGCATATTACGTAAATATTGATAAATTCCCTATTAGAATTGACAATTTGGAACAAAAAATTAAGATCAATGAATTTTCCTGAAAAATGGAGAACGCAAATATTTGTATAAATGATTTATATAGTGCAGCTGCGGGGGCTCCAGTCAACTGCACATATGTTAATTCTGTACAAATGAGTCAGGACCGAAGACCAAGCCAAGTTGCGTAATAACGCGCCCATTCATGGCGTACCGTCGCCAAAAGTGAAATTTCGTCGCTGACCACCAGGGCGGGACGTGTTGTAAGCTTGTAACCGGTATGCAATTTAGGGAAATAAATTTAATTGTGTCAGTGCACAAGTGTTCGCCGGAAATGCCAGGTTTGTTTAGTTTGCAGATTTATTTCTGTCATACGGTGTCATCTGGGGGCGTCATCCTCTGAGGCAGTCCCGCCTGGGTGCGCTTGGCGCTTGCTGACGTGAATTTCGCAACGTCTCTTTCGATGCGCTCCCGCCGATGGAAATACAGGCAATACGACTGCGAAATAATTATTTAATTGGACTGGTATTCGCCATGTCCCATTAATCGTGACGATTAATATGGATTTATGACCCATACATTTGATAATATTATCATGTGTTGGTTTAGAATTTATATTAGGCGGCCGTTCAGAGTATTCAAACTATCAGTTTCCGTGGCAACCGAAAGTGATAATTTCTGAAGGAAGGCCTCTACGACAGGCGGAGTTTCCAGCGGCCAATTCTCATACTCGGTAATTAAAATTATGTATGCAATTGAAAATCGGCTAAAAAATGCGAGAGAAAATTTGTTTTTTCTGTCACATTCAAAGCTAGGAACAATTGTTGGGTCAAGTTGTGCTTGTAACGAATTAAACTGGAAACCCAACCCACGATATTACTCAACTTTATGACACAATTAGTGCACATCAGGAGTAGAAAAAAAAAACATAATTCCAGATTGTTCATATTTCGAGGCATCCTAGAATATGGAGCATTTGGTTCCAAGTCCAACATGAAAATACATGAATATGCACTATGGATGTGCCAGCAAATGTAACGCGCTTTTTTAGAACGAGTAAACCATAACAAAAGGAATGCACTATTTAGTTATGGAAAACATCTATAGATTTTTAATTTCATCGACATTTTACATTTTCATGCATGGTAGATGGTTGATTTAATTTTAGAAATTTCAGGGATGGTCAATTCACAAGCGCCCCCGCTCTTGTGAATTGGCCATCCCTGAAATTTATCATCATGCGGTGTAACATTAGAGGAAAGCTGAACTTTCCTCTACCGTTAGATCGCATCTACAAAATGGCTTTCTGCCCTTACTCTAGTTGCTATTATGTACTGACTGAACATCAAAGCTGCTCGTGTAGTAAAGTAAACAGTATCGCTACGCACCTGTCACACGTCACGCACGCCATGTCACCGAGATCAACATAGTATTTTATTTATTGCATATGTATTAATTCTTACAATGATGTTATGTTTGAGCGTGTCATTCGTTCATTGATGTTTATATTAACTGGTAGCTCTATATCCATAGAACTTTCTAATGTATGCTATAATATTTTTTGAACTTGGCAACCTTGTACTAATTGGTCCTTATCTCGATTTGAAATCCCTAAAACTATGTGATTTAGTGTGTGTATGTACATAGATCATGCTGACATGCACGTTTTTAACACAGATGTCGAAGATAGAGCGAAGTGGAGGAGAAAGACGAGGGAGGCTGTCCGCATCATCATATCAAACTAACAGCCAGGAAGAGAGAGGTTGGCAATAACAACAATTATACGTTCAATTTTGGTTCTTTTTACCTTGCTACGGGACCCTGTTAAATTCGTATAGATCTTAACACAAATCCAATAATTTGATTGGAATTTGAAAGCCAATGCGCTGCTTAGGAGTTGCGTTTGTTGGTTTATGCACTAAAAGTTTCCAAATATGACTTAATTACAAAAAAAAATCTAGTTTAATATTCGCAGCGCGTTTCTTAAATATTACAATGCTAAATAAGAAAGCTGTTTCATCTTCGTAACATGACATGATGTTGATTCATGGCGAATAAATGTCAATCTATTGACTAGTTCATTTCAAATATTTAAATTTTAACAGGGTCATTGCAATTTATGTAGTCGCTTTATTTTATTTTATTTGGCATAGTTTTGTTAAAAATATAAGTTATTTAAGTGTACTTTAATTTCCAAAAATGGCGTGTGTTATTGGGTAAAATTGATTCAATGACCAATAGTAGGACCCCTGAAATAGCTGAAAAGTTCTATTATGTATAAAATAAAACTGATCTTTGATATCAATACATGAGTAACAAACGTAGGAAGTTCACTACACCTTTCGTCTATACTATATACAGTTGGAATTTAGTCTGTTACCGGACAAAATGCCAACTTGGGTCTCGAAATGTACATTAGTTAGACCGGTGTTCGCGTTCCTTGGTACACCGCCAGAATGAGCGATCCTTTTGGCTTGTCGATACGCTCTGGTCGTAGCCCGCCGTCGGCTAAAATAATGTCAGTTCAGAGATTAACGAACTTCAGCCGCCTGACCTATAAAACTGGTGCAGGTAAATTCATACCTGCAACTCATTGACTATATATGCCACAACTGTATAATATATAATTATTGCGGTATTTTCCATTCATATTTTGAAGAGTTTGTTATCTTATGAATCACTCGTTATTGGAGTTATTTGAAAAACGAATATTTTTTTAGAGGTATTATTAGGAACAGGGTGTAAAGTTCACTCATCCTCTATTGAAAAGGGAGGATCCTCCGACCAGACGGGTGTCACGTCTGGCGGGCAACTGCCTAACTGCTGAAGTCGGATAGTCTTATATATATATATATGTCGTTCGCGTGGTAAACTCTAATTGCGCGATGCAGAATTTGTGTGACGTCAGGTCTTTGACGTGTAGTTCGCATGTGGCGATGTAGATGCCGCCACATATTATTTAATAAAGTTTTTTTAATCACCTCATCATAATTCAAACCTTCATTAAATTATAACATGTTGCGAAGGTGCAAAACGAGCAAATAATCGTCTAGTCCTGGAATCAAAGCACATCATATATTAACACCCGTTAACTTTTACAACGTTTCGTAGTATGGTCGGACACATAATATTGTTTTCTTTAGGGTTTCGCTCGTGCAGACGGCTGGAGCGTAGGTGGGTCGTATCAGGCGATGCTGTCAAACTTGTTTACGAAGTTTTGTCTATTTGCGTGCTCCCCAATTACTGTACTGCTTTCTGACAATCGTATTCAAGCGCCAGCGAAACGTTTAAACTTTTGCCAACGCATCGTGATGTATTATTATGATTATTTTTTGAATTAACATTCCTAATCCGTCTGTGAATTTATCACATTTCTGTTGAGCAAATTTGTTATTGTAGCCTTCGATTCTCCCGCAATTTCTTTGTCTTGTACTAACTGCACCGGGCAATCTAGATTTAGGCCCGAGCCCCTGAAAAAAAGTGGCATAGTGATTACTTTTGATTCAAAGCCCAAAAACATTGTCGAGATTTGCTCTATTTAAAATTTATTGGTACTAAAATTATAAAAGCGAATGTTTTAAATGTTTTCGTCTCCCAGAGAATTCACTGTAGACAATTTTACTATAGTTAAATCTGTTTAGTGCAGAAAGCTCATAACAAAATAGTTTACTTCATTTTAAATCTTCTAGGGGTTCCTGTTGTTACTGGCAATTTGCGCTAGTTCACAATTTTGAGCATATTGATTGGTGTAAGGAATGTTTACATTATGTTTCCGTGCAGTTTTAGTTGGTATTATTTAGGTCGTAGCAGTACGCAAGTAATAATTGTTTATTTTATATTTTCAGGTAATTAACCTTCACGTTCCTTCTTTCTGAACGTCTAAATGCTTGGCACAATATTTCGGTAAGTCTGCGGACAGTATTACGTGCCTAGTTGCACTCGTTGAAACGTTATCTACGCGCCGTGACGCTATTGTTGATAGGTATGTTTAGCTATTGCATTTAAAACATTTAAACGAACTGTTAATTTATTATCTGAATTGCCACGCGACTAGAACGTCCGGAAAAATGTATTTGTGGCAAATAAAAATTCCGTTAACTGAAAGAACGTGAATTTCTAATATATGTTAAAAATTATCTAAATAACTAATACATCTTCGGCTGTGCAATAAATACATAAGTAAGCAGAATTCTTCAGTGCCTTAAATTGCTAGGAACTAATTTACGTGGCAGGTGTACAAATGACACTCTTCACCCGACCGCGGAGCGACTCTTCGAATTCTATGTTCTAATTCGCGTATTTTTGTTTGTTGACAAAATTAATAAATTAATGTACTAGTATTCAATGAGTGGGTTTGTCTTCAGAAGTGTTACCATTTTTGATTCATTACTTGCAAATGTGGAATGTCTAAACTAACTTCCGCAGATCCTAATCTGAACCATTACGATCCGGTAAATCTCAGCCTAAATTCAAATGAACTTTAAGAACTAAGAACCAGGGTTCTTGAATTCGATGCAAAGCAAAAGCGTTCTTCAATCTTCTGATATTATTATTTCAGACAGGCCATACTATCCTACTGCTGGGCTCAAGCTTGGATCCAATCTTTCCAAGCAATCTTGATGATCTCTTTATGTACATTTGGGTTTTCCTCGTCTGCGTTGTTACTCCGTGATATCTATGTCCCATCTGTTAAGCCTCAATCAGACTTGCGAAACACAGAAGACGTCTTCTTGCTCTAATAGTTATTTAAATCATAATAGTCACATAAACTATCTCCATATTCATATAATTACTATCCATTCCATATCTCGCGTAGGGCACAGGTGGCTCAGACACAGAAAAGAGGACTCTAATAGAAAATTATATAGTACATAAAAGCCATTGTAATTCAAGTAAATGCCTGCGCTATTTCTTGAGAAAACAGCTGTTATTAATTCTATTATCGTGAATCGAGTTATATCCGCCAAGATGTGCAAAATGTGGAGCGTTTTATTTATCTGGTCGCTAAGCGCATTCGGCTCACCCACGCATGCGCACCGGCCAAACCAGCATTTTTACTTCAGTAATCATTATCTTGTAGTACAGTTTTATTGACTTCCGTGACGTCTTCGCTAAGTATTTTCTTTAAAATTAATGGAAATTGCGAACACGTGTGATGTTAGTAGGCCACGGTCTTCCCGTGCGATGACTTGGTGCTGTAGTGCTGTTCATAAATGTATGCTCGTTATTACCAGACCGAGTTCAGATGTCATCCATTGGCGATACATATTGCTCTTCTACTTCGTTAATTTGTTCTATGTTTCGATATTCGTTTAATAAAATATGAAATGATTAAATAAATTAGCATAATTCTTCATGAGTCTGCATTAAAGGCAGTGTTGCATGCAGCTGCGGTTCCGTTAACCGCCTTATGCTGAGGCTGTTGCTCCGCTTCGCGTGCTGGTTTCATTTTATTATTACACTAACTTTTACCCACGGTTTTGTCCGCGGGACTTTCGGCATTGAGCAACAATGTTTAATGCTCAAACCCATTTGCACATTAAAATGAAAACAATCGTTTTTGTTGTGCTGAGTTAATAATATTTCAGCCTTCTTTAACAACTCGGTTGTCCGCAACGATAGGAGCATAAAACTGCACATCGTTTAATTTATTAGTGAAGAGCAGTCAGAACAAATGTCTGATTTATTTGTTACGTATGGCTCGAAATTGCTGAAAAATTTATGTTTTATCGACATATAAACGGTTGTAAATAAAATAAAATCGATTTAACTATCGGGAGACCAATTTTGTATATTTTCCGGTAGTTCTGTAGAATTAGTCCCTTGAGGAAATCAAAACAAAGTAATTACCGGCAGTAAAAGGTATTTGTTTATATAGCGTAGACATATATCGACGAAACTAAGCTAATCTGTATTTATAATAAGATAAAAAATGTATACCAAATAATAATAATATGTTAAGCACCAATTGTAACTCTACGCGTATATTACGAAAATGTAACTTGTTTGTAGACGCCTTGGGTTGACCTGTTATGTCTACAAATGTTTATAAATAAATAAATATAAATAAATAAGAATAGTTGCGACAAACACACGCATATTACTAAAACAAATTCAATAGTTCGTTTTTTTAATAAATCGACGGCATATTTTGCGGGCGGTTGTTTTTCGCCTCACAGAAATAGACTAGTCCACTACTTTGCTAAATAATAAGAAAAATCTCGGGATTGGCCGTGTACGAAATGACCATCCTCATCAATCAGCTGCTTGGAGTGAGTCCAAGATTTTTTCCACGTTTAGGTTTCGTAGATTAGTTCGATAATTCAATGACTCCTTGTCGCCTTCCCTTGCTGCTGTGCAATATTACACAAATCTCTTTATTGTTTATATCTTTAAACTTTTTCTATTGATCTAGACAAAGCAATTATTTGAATAGAAAAATGCTAATTCTCTAGCTTTTTATATCTTAAAATAAATGTATTTCGGCTCACTGCGTCATTACGGTTTATCATAGTTAACAGTAATACATTAAAGTTGCAAATATTTACTGACGTTTGTAGAGGAAGTGATGATAATTAATTGTAGGTTTATTTCGTTAGTGAGATTATTCATTAATGGCTGAAATGAGCTTCAATCAGTCGTCGATTTTAAGGGTATTGAGTTTTGAGGGAATTTTGGATTTTGTTCTGAAATAATTAACAATCAAGCATTAGCAGGAGTATTTTGAACATACCAAACTATTTTGGTTGTTGTTGACGGACGCTAATGGTATTTCTGTACTTTCGTTGTCGTGAAAAGTTCGCAGAGACAGTTCGAATGAAGTGTTCACGACACCTTTACGCAATTCCTGTCTCACGCTTTAGCGCTTGCCAAGGTGCGACGTCATAAGCGTCGCCATTTTCATACGCAGAGGAAAGTAGAGCTTCGAGACATTTGACTTTTGAGTCTATTTTCTTGTGGAAATAACTAACGCTTGTAAACGGCACAGGTGACTTCAGTTCAGGTATAATGACCTAGTTTTTTAAGTACAATTCATGACGAACTGGTTATTTAGAATATTTTTAATTTTGTTATTGACTTCACATTTATTTATGTTTCTGAATGATACTTCGAAAATTCCCGTAAGTCATAATATTATTTGGATGTTAAACATGCATATGCTTACGATATTAGTGTAATGATCACATAAGGGTAATGTCAATCAATGCATCAAGGTTTGTTAACAACAGTTATGCAAAATAATCAATTTCAGTGCTAATACAATGTTATATTGAAGTTGAGCTAATTGGATTGCACTAGTAGAATGACGATAACCCGATGATACACTATATAACTATATGCATAAAACATAATTTCATAGCCTTAGCATTTCTTAATGAAGTCTCAAGAGTTGGGTTCAATTAAATTCCTTGTTCAATTCAATCAGATCAACTTCATCAATATATGAAAATGATCGATCCTGGATTTGAAATAATGTTGTATGCATATAGTCATATAGAGTGTATCCATCGGGTTATCGTCAAGAACATGAATTCGTCCATAAAAAGTGGACAAACTCGTGATGTATAATACCACCATGGTGACTTCTGTCGGTTTCTTCCTAGTCTGCCGAGACGGGCCGTTGAACTTTTGCTCCTTATTTAGATTATAGAAGTGGAGACGACGACCACGCAATCGGGCCGCCTGGCCCGCTCCGCGAAATAGATACGAATGATTACTTCCGCAATCTGTACTGAATCCAACCCTTAATGTCCGATCCATGCATGACATATAAAAATTGTAACGGAAATCAACTATAGTAACCTGCTGCTGTACCTGTTGCGCCTAATATGGATTGGTTTTGGTTGTATCCAGAAAAACAAATAAGAATGGTAATCATTTCATAAGCCAATGCTGCCGTCAGAACACGATAAAATACTTGAAAGGTACCTTTAAGATAGTTTTGGAACGAAGTTCCTTATCGCGCGTTACGAAAGGGGGCTAGACGGAAAAAATTAAGACCAAAAGTTGTAACGACACTTTTTGCTATAGTTGTAAGCCGTGCGGCGTGCGCATGTTTCTCTCTCTCTCTCTCTCTCTCTGAACTTCGTTCCATCCGGGTGTCCCTTGACACCTCTCAAGTTTTTTTTTATCGTAAATTAATAAAACTATCTAATGTTTATAGGTACGGTACGCCTATAAAGCTGGACTGTGCAATAATCGCTACTCATGGTTGGAGAGTCAGTGTGACTGCATACGTCGCGAAAGTCGCGACAGTAACGCCTGCTCAGTCTTCATCGTTTAGATGCAGTTCAAAAATAGACCACGGAAGCGTCCGACCGACCCGTTTGGTATTTGTTCAACGTTGACCTAAAACAGTGCTCGCTTTGCTCGTTTGTTATTCGCGTGGCCGACTAGCCCGTCGTGAATATTGTCAGAACGTATATTAACATCCGCCTATTGCGTTCATAGATTTTGCCATTACTTTACAATCATCCAAAATATTTTATGTTCCCAATCGACGTTTGTCACGGCATAAGATTACGGTATTGACATACGGCGATGGTGTGACCATAACAAATAATTGCCGCTCGACATGTAGATGGTGTAAACATGCGGAGTTTTTGTAAGAATAGCACAATTTCCGACAATTGTTTGTGATCTCGTCACGCGGCACAGTGCCAGAGCGGGCAGAGCCGGATCACACGTGGAACATGACGGATGAATGGGGGTCGTCAGAGTCGTCACGTGCGAGTTCGAACCACACACCGCGGCACAAACGTCACCTGTACAATTTGTTGGAATTTATTAGCTGTGTATCATTGTCAGATATACCGTTAATGAGTTAAAAGAACCGTTAGACATTAAGATTCGATCATAAAATAATAGTTTAATTCCAAATTTCCAATTGCAGAGTAGAAAACCTTCATCATAAGTGTCAAGTATGCATATTTGTAAAACTTCTAATCAAAAAATATCTCCGGCTAAATCAATACCACAACAGTTTTAAATTTTTCTGCGAGATTGTTGGAGCGATCATAAATCATGAACTTCGCCATGCTTTGGGTTCTTAAATACTGTGAATGCTGAACGGATTGTTTGGCAAAAGGATTTTGTTTATGGGCAACACAAAACAGTACTTTCGAGTTTCGAAAATTTAGTTCACTTTTGTTACTGGGTCATAAAAAGCATGTATTAATTATTTTTGCCTCCATCTGGATTAATATTTATTTATCTGATCTTATGTAACAGCCAGCAGGCGTACGTGAGTATTTGAGACAAAACAATTTTCTTAAATATTATGCATGTAGTTAAACGTGTTTTATTTGGCACTTTATTCCACAGCAGCAGCAGCCATATTGTGGCTGAAGATACAACGTTGCCAACGAAAGTTATTTCCTACTGTCTCCGTGAGACAATTTAACAAGTGTTACAGTTAATTGCCTTGTGAGTTCCGCTCACTTGCCAATATCTATAAATTCTGATTAATCGGCAGATGTGATAGTGTCGGTGTATTGTACCAGAGAGTCCAGGGTCGCGCGTCGCCAAGGTTGCGATTTACGATGCTGGCTTAAAAGCTCTGTTATGATTTTATCTTGCTGGGAGGTAGTTAAAAAATATTTTATTGGGATTTCTTTTTGAATCTCGTGCAAGAAAATTAATGATTACTTTGAACATAAAAAATAATGTTTGTACGTAATGTTGAGGTGGCAACCCTGATATACTAAACATAAACAGCTGTTATGTTTCAGTTACAAATAAAATTGTTAACATCTTTACGTAGTTGTTGCGGGTTCTCTGAATTTAGAGATTCTTATTATACGGTTCTAAATCGTAAACTTAGTAGATTTATGCCGTTTCAATATAAACGTAAATAAGTCACTATTGTAAATACCTTTCGTAAAATTGTCTGTTTACTCGGACTCGAGAACTTTTATTGCCCTTTGTAATTTTGCCGTTCATTCACGTATTTATCTCTACAGTAAAGTATGCGAACACACAATTTTGTACCAGGATTGATACTTATTCACTTATTTATAAATAAAAAGAATGTAGACCCACTTGTGAACGAACCAAAATATTTCCACATAATTTATGTTCAGAGATTTGCGTCAGTGACTCTTTAACATTTTTAGAAAATACCTATACGCGTTTTCTTTCTATATTTTATTTGCTTCAATATTCTAAACAAGCTAAAATGAACCTTACTGATGTGTCCGGGAAAAAAAATGTTTATATCTCAGAGGCAGGCGACTGATCAAAATAATTTAGAACTGTTGCAAACACGTGCAGGAAACACGTGATAATAATGATGAGAAAATAAAAGATTTCATTGAAATAAAACAAAGCAACTGCCAACAAAAAAAAATCACTTTTGTCAAATAAATTTTAAGTCTAAACTTCTGTCTACTGACGAAAGGCACATTTCTAAAAAATATTTTAAATTTTTAAGTCTACGTTAACCTTATGAAATCGAAGCAAAATAAGTAGAGAGAACTCGTTGCAATTAGCATATTAAACGCTTTTTTCCTTACCGCAAATAAATTGGTAAGTTGCACAAATTAATATAATTTAAATACTTCCTTTACAAAAATATTAACGTTAAATTAGGAAACAAAATAAATAATGTTAATATCCACAGACAGCGCATAACGTAAGCTGTAGTGTCGCCGTATGTCTTATAATATGATTTACTAGGATAACTACAAAAAACTGCGCGGACGCACGATAATAACATGATACATTTATATGTGTATAATAATAAATTTTGGCGAAAATTCTAATTGTATGTGTGGAAATGTTTATATTTCCCGAATAACTAAAATGTCTCCAATCATCCTTATTGCGTAAGAGCCATTTATTTTTTGTATAGCTTGACTTTTATTTAGATTTATTTTTGTGCGAAATCGCGCATAGTTGGCATTATGTTAAGACGATTAGAACTAGTGTTTTATTGCTATGTTCCTATAAAATAAAATATATCTCGACATATTCTAAGTTTGATAGAACTACAGGTGCGGTAAAAGATGGGTTTTTTCCAGACCCTTATTAGACATAATTTGTTTTAACTTATGATAAACAATTTGTGGAATGGCATACTCTCTCCAATGTGACATGAGAAAATTGAAATGGACTGGTTCCATTGGAATAATTTATAAGCTTTTCTAATTACGCCTGAAGGGGGAGGCTAAGACGGTGTGTGTGACACCATTCTGATAGAACAATTTCCGTTAAGTTTTCATAGAAAACAACTTGTTCTACTAGAGTCGTCATCGAGAGTGGTCCAAAAATGTATCTCAACATATGAACATAGCAAGCACCCTCTTTTGGATTTAGGTATCTACAACCAAACTAAGTTCAGAGTTCAGTTAATAGTTTTTTGAGGTTTTTACAAGCGTTTTATTCTCCGAAGAACTTTGTTCTGGCGTTCATGCTTACCTTTGAAGAAATGAAGATAATTCGCATTCTTATAAGAACGGTAAGCTCGACGGTGCCTGACAGTGTTGCTCTGTCATAAATGATATATTGTAGTATAAACTCACGTCATTAAGCATACATTGTTGGTTAGCCATTTCTGCGCGCGCCGTGAGTTGCGTAATAGGCATTCTATGTACATTTATTGCGTTCGGCAGAAGTGGTGTAATTCGTGTGTTTTTACAGCTGCAGTTCGGCATAGGCCCAGACTGGGTGTAGCTCTAACTGTGCTCCGACGATAAACAGACGGCCGCTGTTGCCGACTCGCTGAAAACATCCTTTTACGTCATCGCCTCGCTATGGTTTCTGCCTTCAGCGGAGCTATACGTTCTTATAATATGTGTCTATGTTTGGAAAAGAATTTACATTCTGGAATTAGGTCTGGCGTCATAGTTATCAACAGTGAGCTCTTTTCTTTTAGCAATCCTGCGTTGTATTTCACACTGAAGATTTTCAGTGTTTTAATTTTCATTTGTAAAAACAGAATACAGAGAGACTCTAATGCCAGTGACGCATTCTAAGATCAAATTCATAGAATTTGATGTTTTTGTTCAATTTTGACTGAGTGCCTAATTAAATGGAAATTCTTTTCGGGGATAAAATTTAGGTCGCTCTCAGTTCATGTATCAGATGCCGGCTTTCATTAACGCGTCTATTCCAAGACAAACAGCAATAGTCACAATTCTCCATAGTGCTAGGCTAAATATGATTTGTGGGACGCATCTCGAACGGACGGCGACAGAGAAGTGTGGCGACTGACCCCGTTCCGTCGGCCGCCATGCCACAAGATTGTTATGTTTTTTGTGTTTTTCTACGATTTTCACTAAAATATAATGTGAAAATAATATGTTACAAACATCTTAACGATGCCGACGTTTCGAAAATATCCGCTTTATGTGTCCATTCTCATATAGCAAACATTTTCAGCGTTATGTTATAACGTAGGAGAAACAAAATTTTACCGATCTGAATAAAAAAACAATTGAGTGTGGATGAAAGCAAGTATGTGTGAAACTACTTGTTGCAACAGCAAACAACAAAGGTGGTCCATTTCAAATCAAATTAATACTGATATATACCATGTCTATTGATACACATACATCAAGGTTTGTTGTGTTTAGGACCTCAATTAAACTGAACGATATTTTTACCTCAACGGTGATTCATTGTTTGGATGGATAGGCAATGTACATTTCAACAAAAGTCAACAAGTAACCGTGAATGTTTATACGATGTTTAAAACAATGGGTCATTCCGTATTCCTCAATGTCTGTGGGTTTGCCTGCCACCAAGGTGACAGATACCTACTCTACTTTTTGTTTCTTAGTTGCTCGCATTTTTTATAGCACTACACTTGCGTAATTAAGATAATTTTAAAAGTTATGTTTACCAAATTTAACTTAAACTTACATTAAGTTAGTTGTTATGCGGATGTGGATTATCTGTTACGGTACCCTGTCGTATTCCTCTTCTGCAAAAAGCAGCATTAATTACTTGCAAGGTGACAAGATAAATTTAGCCTTACACGCAAAATTCTCTTCCCTAAGTCGATAAATGAATTCCCTTCGCGAGTCGTTGACTGACATTGGGGCAACTCGATGATCCGTGTTCACTCACTATGTGCCAACATTTTATGTACATGAATATACAAGTGATGATTGGTCCACAATATACATACACTTTCAGTTACTATACATTTTATGGATGTGGAATATCTTGGTGAACTAATCTGGTAAATTAAATATACTGTAAATGAATTACAAGAATTGTCTTCATTGCAATAAATGTGTATGTGATAGCTGATTAATTTATTTCTATACGTATGTTTTGTACTCTTCAATAGCTGCACAGTCGAGCAACTACCGAGTTACCGAGCAGAATGTTGAAAAACTCAACCAATTCGAAGGTACACGCGTGGTAGGTACTATCAGACATAGAAAAGGCTTTCGATACTCTTTAGCAAGTGGACTCATTCTACAAATAAATAAATCAACCACGACCTAGCTCTTCTTCAGATTTATTTTGTATTTTTTAGTTAAACGTACTTTTTTATTGCTTTTGGTAATCAGACGTCCTGGCTGACGCTACTCTCCTCTGGTGTTCCACAGAGTTCAATATTAGGCACTTACTTCTTTATATTGTACCTATCTCAACGATATTCCGAATGAAAGGCTAACGCATCACCTTGTGTACTCCAATGACACTGTAACATACGCCATCTGACGGCCTGGCCTAGACCTAGTCATTCAACGACTGCAACTTTCCCTTGATTTTCTCCCTAACTAATTTATTCAAAATCACATGATATACAGCAGAACTTCTCAGTCCCAGAAAAGATTAGCACAAGAAATGATGTTGTGATTAGTGTTTACAGAAATTACTGTGAAGTTTATTTTATCCACATTGAATTAGGAATAGCTAACAAGATAAATCTAAACATGCCTATCTTATTGCGACACTTTATGTAAGTCTCTTTCTAGTCCAGATCTAGGATTATGTTCTGCGGTGAGTAACAAGGACTACAAGAAAAGTAGACAGGTTTAAGTAGTACCTTATTTTTTACTAACTGTTTCAAATGTCAATTCAAAATAACGACGGTTCACGGTAGTCATTCAAGTTTGTTGTTCATATGTTGTGGGTGGAGGCAGGTGCTTGCGCCCACGTCGGCCCAGAGCCGTGTGCAATCTGACGTCAGCGCAACAACCTTCCGATGACGTACCATACGGAACCTACCTTAATTTACATAAACATTACTTTCAATTTTACTAGACTCTGTGTGGGTTTCAAACGGGTACCCTAATCTATATTCTGCGTATACACAATTATTGTTTCTTTGAATTGAGTTACGCAGTGTGTAGCTTGTTTTTTGATTAATTAAAGTCATTAAAAGGCACAGGTGATTCATTTCTACTATTGCCGTACATGTTCCGGCCTTTAGCACTTCTAGCTTATCTTCATTTATCTTGATAGCTATAATTTCTACAACTCGACGTTCATTACTACTGATAGCTTTGATAACAGCCCGATATAGATACAAATTGCATTACAAGGGTGCGAATGAGTTGTAGATAAATATTAAGAAATAAAATACTATAAATGCTTGAATGGTGTGCGGAACAGGGCAATAAATCAGATTCAAACAAAATTGAGACTCGATGCGACGACTGAGCGACTGCATGCGCTTGCGGACGTCTGCGGCGTCTGCGCCATCCACGCTGACATTTTGATTGACGTGTTACGTTACGCTACGCGCATCACGCATGCGACCAGCCAGCCTACTAGTTCATTTTATTTCGTCGTAATTTTCAGCCACTTAAAAACGCGCACTCACATCAAAGGAGCCAGCCTTGACCTATATCAAAAACAAAAATCTTTCCACGTAAATAAATCCATGATCTAGTCTACTCAAACCGGAGTGTATTTGATTTTTTTTTTCAGTATTTTTCAACATGTTTTAATAGCAGGACATTAAAAAAGATCTCTCTTAACTCGAGCCCTTGTAATCAAAAAATATGTATGACATAAACCAGTCGAGACCAGTAAAGACGTCATTTTAAATAAACATAATTATATAAAAAGTGATAAAACTTTTCTAGAAACGGAATGAATAATATTTATTCCGTGACTATACCCAATGACCGATTGACTAAGTAAGCAAGTAGTGTCGTGTGATACCGAATTATGATACAACTTTGCGTGGGAAGCGCCGACACGAGACAAATCAGATGCGATGACTACCACGTCGTCGCCGCCTCGTTCAGTGAGAGAATTATGTGCATTTTTACCATCGCAGAATATAGCCAGAATGTACTAGAACCACGTATACGTGAACACACACTGGAATGTGGGAGTGCAGAGAATGCTACTATTTATCATTGTCTTGTTGATACTTACTAAAGTACGCAGTGTAGGACATCCATTTTGTCCCACTAAATGTCTACTATAATATTTATAAATTTGGCCCAAAATAAGAGTAATAGTTTTGGCAGGGTATGCAGTTTTAAACAGATTTTAAAGCACACACTACAAATTCCATAAATCCAAAAACATCATGTGTAGAAGAGGATTTTATTTTTTCTTCATGTTAGCTATGGTATTCCATGTGATTGGCAATGGCCTTATGTACATGTGCCCTCATAATTTCCACCAAACTTGTAATGAATCATCAGTGCGCACGTGCGCCAGATTGTTTACAAAATTGTGTTTTGTAACACCGACGTAAAATGCGTAACGGGCATTTACACTCTTATTAATTTACTGTTGTTTAGCTATCGAAATGATAACATTTATTATACTCTTTATCTGTTACGTATTAACGTGCTGAGATAGTAAATTATTTCTTGACATACGTTACATTACCTTTGCCCACAATGTAAACGATGATGAACTTAATAATTTTCAGTGATTCTTCTTATTGCATGGATGAAGTCATAATCTAGAATTTGTTGCATTTATTACAAAATTAAATAGGTACTCATTTTACGTTTTTTGGAAGTTTGCACTTGTTTACCTTACTTTTAGTTTTATATTGTGCGTGACTCACAGACAGATGTTTTATTTTCAGCTCGTATTTTCTTTCCCTCGTATATCCAGCTTTATGAGAGTTTTAAACATTACATAATACATCCATCTTTCATCGGCTATGGTAACAGTTAAAACGTTCTCTAAACGCATGATACAGATAGATGGCCGTTTCTTGATTTTAAGGCCTATTTTATCGTTTTGTTAATGCGTCTTACAGGCAATTTATTTGATTGAAACTGTAAGTTAAGCTGTAGAAGCCATTATTTAAACAAATTGAATAATATATGTTTACGTTACTGCCTAACCATATTTTATATTTTTTCCAAATGCGTATGGATTCCAGTTGTTTAAAATATGAACCTACTTACTTGCAAAACAAATATTCAACATTGCGCCAAACAAAATTTCTAAACACTTACAACAAATGCAGTAAAGCGATGTTGTTCTCACCCTATTCACGTAATCATAAAACTGAAACGGCATAACGTTCCCCAGCCGTAATGCAGTAAAGTAAGTACGCACCTTCACGCGCATAAACTCGTTCAAGGACCCGAAATAATGAGGCCACCGTGATCACAGCGCGCTCCATTGGTTCGCCTCGCCCAACTCACCTCACCCAACGACTAACGTGCTGAGAGCTTCCTGCTCTGTGTATGTGCCGATCTTGAGTGACATTTGGAAACTGTTTAATATTAAAATGTTTGGATAAACAGAGAGCCGTTCAACGTGTGGCGGAGGCGGCGACTCGGAAGGTTCGGAGGGGCGTGCGTCTTGGCGCGTCACGCTGGACCACGACCTGGTAGAGACGTTGAGCGCCATCTACCCCGAGTGGTTCAAGCCACAGCACCGCCGCGAGCGAAGCCGCGCGGCCTCGCCCGTCTCGCCCGCTTCCCCGCCGCGCACTCCCGCCACACCGCCTTCTGACGACACCTTTAGGTAAGGAGAACAGAATTGAAGAGATATTTACTTGACATCATAATTGCTGCAGCACTAACAGCTTTCTACTACCAACTCCTGGACATTGGGTTCTCCTAAAGATGATATACTGCTCGTTTAAGGCTTCGCACCTCGAACAGGAACCGGTGTTGTCCGTTATACATTTTTGGTATACCTTTTCTGAATTCCCTTGGCAAAGTCTTCACAAACGATGGATGAGAAGGACACCAGAGAAAATAACAAAGCTTGCCCATACGGCCAGGAAATATTAGACGGAAATTGAAGTGTCATGCGATTTTGTACCATGTGCGCCCAATTGTTTACCGACACCTTGACCTGCCCTGCAAATGAATGGTACGGCTCAGCCAGTGGTGACAAATGATTGAAAGGCAACGTTTATCCGTAATAACTGCATTCTATATTTTAGAGCCAATTATACATCAAGGAAGGATAAATGTGTGCTTGATATATTATTAATTCTGTAGTCAAATTGTCAGTAGTTCCGGTGCGGAGGAGATGGCCGGACGGCAGGCGGGCAGCAGCGGCGCTAGCGAGCCGCCCAGCTCGCCGCGCGTCTCGCCTCCTAAAGTGGTCGTCGACGATAGCCCGCTGCAACCAGCCATGGGGAAACATAAAGAATGTAAGTATCATTTCACGTGTAGGGCGAATGAAACTGAACGCAATCAACGCCGTTCAAGAGCTATCAGTGAAAATATTCCACAACAATGATGCAACTGACAGCTCTTGATCGCGTTCCGTTTAATTGGTGAAATTCGCCCATAATTGCTTAGGTACTTATCATTTTACTCTGAGATCGGAGTCTGAGGCTACCAACTGCTATATCCTGGTCTACAAATCACGATTGAATAGGCAAGCAATTCTGATAGTTGACATAAATACGTCTAATAGAAATTATAAAAGAAATTTATAAGTTTTACCAGTCATGAGAAAGTAATTAATTCATTTCAATTAGTGATCATCACGTGTGAATGGGGGCACATTCATTATGATGTGGAAGCTAAACCACTGAATAGCTGTCTCTTTTCATGTTTTATATCTTTACGTATAAGTTCCAACGCATACACGGGACATAACTATTCCAGATTTTTCGTTTCTTAATTAATATTTTTACGCAAATTCCGTTCAAATAGGTTGTTTTTGGGATAGCTAACTAATTCACACAAATGTTTTAAGTGCGATGTTTTCTTGACGAGGTCTGCAAGATCCGTGGGGAACTGGCCCCGAGTTTGTCTCGCAGATCGTCTGTTGTTTGCATTAGTATGCCGATGCTGTCGGTACTTCCGGCCATGTTTGCATAGTCTGCGCCTGCACGCATCCCGCATAAACAAATTCTCAACCCTTGTTCAAAATATTTTACTCGCTATTAAATATAACTTTGGAGAAATAAATATTGCTGGGTAAAATGTTGACTGTCTACGTGCCGTCACAATTAAATTCTTTAGGAATATTTAATGTAATTTACAACTGCCCCTCGAGATTGAAAAGATTTTGTGGATTTTCTTTACATTTAGAGAACTGTAATATTTTACACAAAAAAAATAAATAAAAAAATATTGATTTGAAAATAAATAATGTAGACATAAAAATAATTTCTATAATAGCAAGTATGAGTAAAGCTAAATGGAGTGGGTATCGCGGTAAAGACGCCCAGTAACCCACAATATTCGGCCCAGTGGTAGTGAATGTTTCGTCTGTAATACGGTCGCGGCATAACACTAGTTTCCTTGTGCAGTGTTTATTTATATTGGCGTCGCGCCAGCGTTGTCCGCCCATCGTTCGCTGCTCGCCGCTTGTCTACACGCAAACAAGAATATAGCTCCACTCCTACGCTCTACTGCGAACTTTATCGATACCTATAATCTCTGTGTATCGATCACGTCGGCTTCGCACGCGACATGCTACGTCAAAGTTCGTCACCTGCCGTCATAACACTGTATTCTTCACGACGATATGCCATCTATTCAATTAGTGCCCATTGTTGTATGCAAAAGGTAACCGGCAAACATCGGCATTCAGTCGCATTATGTCCCTATCAAATTGTATAGTCTGTCATGTTACTCTGATTTTGTTGGAATTGTTGGACGATCCAAAGGAAAAATAATAAGGAAAATTGGTTTAGATAATTCAAGTCATAACATTATTAGCTGTTGATGATAATGTCTGATCCAGATTTTTGTTTTGCAGCTTTAAAAGTGAAGCTGATGATGAGGCGACCGATCAACCAGCTGGTGGCTCAAGGAATCATGCCGCGTAAGTCATGTTTTATTTTCATACCCATTCCCTTTGATTAGCATTCGCATGTGTTGATAATGGCGTATACTTTGAAATAGCAAATTAGTGTAAGACACGTGCCTGGCGCTGCGGGAAGCGCCCACCGGTCACAGAACCCACGTGCGTGGGATGTTTTTTTTAAATATACTATTTTAACGATGCGTTTAATGAGAATTACTTGATGACCGAATTGAATACATTGTTCTGACTTTTAGAAATAATGATTCGTCACCCAGTTTCAAAAGTTATTATAGACACAATTTTTTTTAAATTCTACTAATATTATAATCTGTGCTATATGCTTGACCTAGTATAGATATATCATAAGCCTTGGAGAGTTCTAACACTTTAACGCAATTTTAACCTAATGTAATTTATATTTTACAGCTTTAAAAACACCTCCAGCATATTTCGAGCAATGCAAGCAGCTTGAGAGGGCGAAGACTGGAGACTTATTGAAAGCAAAAATACAGCGGCGTCCCGACCGACAAGAACTCGAACGAAGACACATATTGGAACAAGTAGGTGTAATGTCACTTTTTCGATTTTCCTACGTATTGTCTTATGATTCTTTAATCAACTAGAATTTAATACCGTATTTTTTTCGTTTCAGGAGAGTCATGTAGATCCCAGCCTAGCCGAGAAACAGCGTATGCTGAAGAAAGCACGTTTGGCGGATCAGCTCAACGACCAATTGTCGCATCGTCCTGGACCACTCGAGTTAATAAAGAAGAATATACTACACACAGAGGAGACCATAGAAACTGCTGTCAAGAGTGGAACACTCGCGTTTAAGGCGACAAGCGAGGGCGCGTCGGGCCGGCCGCAGCACCCCTCCTCGTACTGCGGCCCTCCCGAGGAAGTCTCCCCGTCGCCCTCCCCGCCCTCCACCCTCTCGCCCGTCAGCGTCGCCTCGCCGCCGCAACACCCGGCGCCCGGCAAGGACAAGAATAGGAAGAAGAGCAAACAAAAGCAGCAACCAAAGGCGAGGTTTAAATTCCACGAGTACAAAGGGCCCCCGAATGCAGCGAAAGCGTCGTCTCCGCCGGGCTCCGTGGAGACGCCGTACGAGCTGCTCCTGCAGCAGCAGCAGCTGCTCCTGCAGCTCATGCTGCCCGCGTCGCCCGCGCCGTCGCCGGCCGCGTCCGACTGCTCCGACGCCTACGCCGCGCCGCCGCCCCCGCCGCCGCTGCCCGCGCTGGCGCCCGCGCGCTTCGAGGACATGAAGGTGTCCGACCTGCGCGCCGAGTGCAAGCGGCGCAACCTGCGCGTGTCCGGGCCCAAGCCGCAGCTCATCGACCGACTGCGACCTTTCCTGCTGGAGAAACAGGAGGAACCGCCAAAGTCTCCCGCGTCCGTCGCGTCGGTCGCGTCGTTCGTGTCGATCGCATCTCCGGAGGTGAAGCTGGAGCCGGAGCCCGCCGAGGACATCGTGCAGTCGCAGCGGAGGCAGATCGAAGAGCTGGAGCGCAAGCTGGAGGCGTCGCGCCAGCAGCTGGAGGCCGTGCGGCGTGAGGCGGCCGGCGCCGCCGCCAGCGACCAGAGCCGGCGCCTGCTGCAGGCGCACCTGTGCGTGTCGCAGCTGCGTGCGCAGCTGGACGCGCTCACGCAGGCGCCGCCCGCGCCGCCCGCGCCGCGCTACGTGCTGGCCGCGCACGACGCCGCGCCCGAGCGCCTCGTGCGCCTGTTCACGGTGTCGCCGCCCGCGCCCGAGCCCGGCGACGCGGCGCCGCAGAAGGCCGCCAGCCCGGCCTACATCCTCAACGGCGTGAAGGTCGTGCCCATCGCCATCCTGCCCGGCGCGCACTACGAGCCCGAGCGGGCCCCGCCGCCCCCGCCGCCGCCGCCGCCCATGCCGCAGGCGTGTCCCGCGCCGGACGTGCACGACGCGGAGAATAGTCAAATAATGGATGACGTTCTCGAGATCCTCGTCGAGAACGGTGAGTTACCACCTTCGGCCGTCGGCGAGGCGACGGCCGCTCCGCCGTTGGATACGAGCTACGTTTCTAATGGAACGCCGGCTTATGCGCCGACGGATGTCCTGACGGATGACGTGCTCAACGACAATCACGTGCGAGATTCGCTCGCCGCCGATGAGTTGCAGAGGGAGCTTGACGATATTCAAAACGAAATCATGAGTCATGCAGACTTGCAAGCCGTGAATGCTAGCAACCGATGCCAAGTCGATCACTCTGCTGCGGACATAGATACGGATATTACAGTCGATTTGCTGTCTAATGGGGAATTTCAGACTGACTTTGGTTCTGATCCCAATTCTGTAGACAACGATGATTTTTTCGGCAGTCTACTATCGGGTGACGGCGGAGACAGATTAGAAGATAAATCCCAGGCGATGGATATCGGCGAGGACGTTCCGGAAAGAATGAGTATGACACCACTAACCAACGGGGACATATTGGATCACACGCGAACCGGCTTCGAGTACATGGACGACCTGTCGTTGCCGTCGTTCCAGAACGAGGAGTCGCGGCACGACGCGTTCGACGAGCGGGGCTGCGAGTTCGACCTGAAGGAGTTCGGCATCGAGCCGAGCTCGCACATGCACGTGGACGGCGACGCCTACGACTACATGGACACGGAGCTCGTGCCCAACCTGTTCGGGCGCGGCCACGTGCCGCAGTGCGACCCGCTGCTGGGCGGCGCGGCCCGCGCGGGCCCGCTGGCGCCGCGCCCGGCCCGCAAGCACTACTCGTGGGACCGCATCGAGTTCGACGCCACCTGACCCGCGGGCGCCGCCGTCGTCCCGGGCTGTCGCTCTCTCACGATGCTTACTCTATGATCTCTCACCGCCTCCTGTCGCCGTGGCTTTTCGTTTCCTCACACGACGAAGTCGTGTACATCAGAGTGACCTCCGTCGACTCCTACACGTTGTGCGGGTGTTATATGAACGTTATCCTCGGTCGGTCGCTACGGAGTGGTGACCGTCAAGCCCTAGTCTGCTCTCGTGACTCGTTCTTCCATAATGATGACTCTTATTAAGGACTAGACTAAGAGATTGATGTTGTGAAACACAAAGTGTTTACATTTACATGGAACTGTATGATTTAAGTTATTAGTATGTATATGTACTTAATGCTGTAAGTAACGTTTGTGTCGCTAGTTGATAATAGTTGAATGTTTCATTTACTTCACTAGTGAGTGATCGCGCACCGCCGCCGCGTGCGCAGACATACTTGGCTCACATAATATAATAAGTCCGTTTTATTTACTATTTATAGGCATTATTATTATCTACTTATGTATATATTGAGAATAATAATACTCAACATAGTTGTGGATTTCTGCATTCCGCCCGATGACTAAAACTTAGGGAAAAAATTATCATAAGAAAAGTTGTTTTTGTTTAGGCACAGTCAATCTATGAGTCACCTGGTCACGTACACATTGTGTTAATTATAATTATACGATATAAAAACTTAATATTGATGTTGTGTCAATTATTAAAATCCGCTGGGCGCTGTCCCTAGCGCATGGATAGCTATTTCCCGAATCAATAAGTGACATTCCAGTCTTGTTGAAGTGCAAAATGTGGCACAAGAGCACTTGTCTCTCGCATTACGATTATTTATTTAACAATTTTGACAAAATTATTAAATTTATGTTTATGTTTAGTGAAAATTGTAAAATTTAGGAAATTAGAGAACAAGGTGCACATTCACAAGCCATCGTCATGGGTGGGACCAGCTTGGGAACAATGTTAGATATGAATTCATTTAGATAACTTAGGGAGCCGGCTCCTCGCGCTCCGACAGTTATGCAAGCTCTCTCGTAATCACTTGTTACTCGTACACTTCACTGTCTCTTATATTAATACTTGCAGACCTTCGACGTTCTTTAATTGTAGTGTTATAACGTCTTGCAAAATTATCGTAATTGTTTGAGTTTACCTAGAGAATTATTTTAATTATTGTAACAACACAACATTCTTAAAAAATGTATCATTCCATTATAATGTCTAAAATGTAGGATAGGTGCGCCGTTATCAATAAGTTGTCGTTTGTACTCGATTACGCAATGTTACCAGCATGTGATGGTAATTAGTTTTTATCTTAGAGACCCTCAAACGACTGGACCAATTTTGTTAATGAGGCTTGAAACTGCCCATACCAAGAGATAGCTAACCAAATTTTGCACACTCAAATGATGAAGCCATGTTATAAAATGGTACCTTTTGCGTAGTCAGGATTTAGTTATGTATTAAACTATTAGCTTGTTAATTTTTGTCCTTAGTTCCGTACCAGTAAATCTTAATAATTATTTTACAAAACAATTCCAGTCTGCTTGCATAATTGTTTGAGCGCATAATTATTATTTATTTATTTATAAAGTCATTCAAGTGTACTTACAGGTTTTTGTTTCAGTTGTATTCATTACTATGTGTGAGTGTTTTTTTACTAATGTATTTTGTATAATATCACGTGTTGTTTATCTAGTGTTTACCTTTGCTTCATCAAGGAGGATTAGATAAAGCAAAAATTGAGAATCGAAAATATATTGCCATTTTTTGCATTTACGATTTATTTAGTTTTTGAATACTTGTTACTACAACGAATAATTATCAATAACTGTCTTGCGTGTGCCGATATGTTCAACATCCAGTTACTAATATTAGGTATGACAACATTGACACAGTTTAAGCAAAGAGTTATGGAAATATTTTCCTAAATTGAGTGTACAAAATCTTGTGTATTGGTTGCAGACGGTGGATGGGTATGCGGGTGTACTTTAATTAAACGTTTCATTATAGCGTTAGAGTACATTCGCATACGGAATGGTGCTATTAAAAGTAAAGATTGAATTTACATAAAATCTTTTAACTTTGCATAATTTGTATATTGGATTTGTAAATGTGTGGCTCTAAATGTAAAAAAAAACACTATTAACATTTTTTTTAATCAACGTCGCTAGTTTCGGACTTGAAAAGTTTTCGAAAATACCGAGCCAGCGAGAGGCTGCGTTCAAAATTAAAACAGGGCTCGCAAATTGTAATTTGCTTTATTATTTAAGTAATATTCCATTATCTAAGTGAATTATACGGAATCTTTACACTAGATTTAAATATAAAATCTATTTGCTCATTATCAAAATTGTACCCATATTAGTCAAATATATTCGAATCATAATTTATATGTCATCTCCTATATTTATATTAACAGGCCTAGTGTGTTAATTAGCTTTTTATTCACTCTTCTGCGAGAGTTTAGTTTAAATGTATTTAACGAGATACTAAGTGAGATTCATGTTTGATAAATAGCATATTATCTGCATACTTGTTATTATTGTTGTAATTATTTAGGAGAGTTTTAATATTTGTTTGTAAACTAAGCTATATCCAACCCGATGTTAATAAATATTGTGCACCTAATATTTATGACACCTACCTAATTTGCTCTCTGCAAGAAATATTTATATGATAATGTAATTGATCGGCTTCTTTTAACTTACTAAATATATTTACGGTTGAATACATTTTTACTGACTTAAAGTAAGCAATTAAAGCAATACCCGGCTTTAAGCCATTGGTTTGTAGTAGAGCCAAGTATTCAATAAATTTAATATAATGTGATAACCACAGGAGTCGGATTTGTAGTGTAACTGGATAGTTTTTTTACCTTGCCCTGTAATGAAGCCTTGTAAATATTTACCAAGCCTTTATTAGCATAAGGAGAGAATGTTAAATAAAAAGTTTTTGACATAAAATAATGTTTCATTGGGGTCTGGTGACAATAAGGTTGGCTCCGAATGAGATGCCACAGACAACTACTTACACTGAAATTGTATTGAAAATAAACTAGATAGCGGCGTTAGCTCTCTGATTCTGGCCACGCGCAAAAAGATCCTTGTACTGTGATTTCTTGGATTCGGACCTTTGCATAACACATCGGCTAATTGGCTCATTGAGGGTGTACCCACAAAGTATGCAGTGTGTAAGGGATCTCGCGTACTAGACGGCTACGAGCACGACCAGTGGATAGAAACTGATACGATTCGCGCACTTGGGTCGCCACGGCTAACTAGCCGCATACCATACAATACCACACACGGCCACGACTGGTCGGAGTCGTGGCCGTCTAGTGCGCGAAATCCCTAAAAGTCAATCAACTGAATCGGGAATCGAACTAATCAAATGCAAAAAAAATATACCAGAAAAGATTAATCATAACGATAAAATCTCAGATTTTCTGCGTATTTAATAGTTTGGCGCGTGTTGGGTGTACTATAAGTTCACAATGGGACGAATTTGAATTTGTAGGTATGTACTATCGCGGACACTGGCGCCTGACCAGTTTCGTTCGATAAGGTCGAAAAGTGGTCAGGCGCCAATGTCTGCGATGGTACGTACTGTAGGTACAACACGCAGAGACTTAAGTCCCCGGCAACACGCTGGCGATTTTAAAATCTCACGACCACACAGACATTATTTGACTTTAATTATGACAGCCTATTTTGTCATTACCGATGTCTAAAAATCTATGTGCGGATGTGAGATTCTGAAATCCCCAGCGAGTCACTGGCAATACTTGTAGAAGATAAAATTGAAATATTAACGAGCTGGCATTGAACACATGGCATGACACTTGCCTTTTCATACGTCCCGGTTGCCGGATAGCCGGTACCGGGTACCCGGCAGCTAAGAGTTGATTAGTGGCTTGTACGTTATCTTTCAAGGCTCGTGCGTGCAGCGAACTAGCGAGACATGTCGTGCGACTCCGGTAATTGTTCTACCGTGAAGTTTTCTTAGAAATTGTTTTGTTAGAGTCCGTCGCGCCGGACTGCACGACGCTTCACACGTACGCGTAAGATAACGTACATTAACCGCCAGTTACCCGGCACCTGATATCCGGCCATCCGGGACGTATGTAAAGGCCCTAATACACATCACTAATAATATTCGTCTAAGGTCTCCCATCGACAATATTTGTTGGTCTCTTGACAATTTGACGTTTCCTCATTGAGATTTCTTATGTTTATTAGTTATTACTCTGAGGTTTATTGCTTTAGTTATTACTCTGAGGTTTATGCATTTACTTTACATTGAGTTATTACTCTGAGCTTTACATCAATGGTTGACCATCTTTGACATCTCATGCTCTGCGACATTCATTGAAATTGATAATTTTGATAGTTAAGCTGGGATCAAACTATCGGACGCGTCCGTAAGCCGCGAATGACAGTCGACGTTGCGTACCTCTTGCTAAACTACTTAGCGGATTGCTTATGACTTGACTCCCGAATCGTCCACGAACGCTTAACGATGGTCCAAGGTTACGTCCGCGACTTACGACCCATAGTTTGCACAGTGTACTGCTAAATGTACTATCCAAATACAATTATGCCGCGATTGTCAGTCGCGGCTTACGGACGCGTCCGATAGTTTTTTCCCAGCTTTACTGGGACATCTCCAGTCTCCACTAAAGTTACATTTTCTGTGGTCTCCACCATTGACACTTGACTTGACAGTGACAGTTACTAAAATCTCGATGATCACAAATGGCGTTAAATTATCTGAAATAGCCGGAATACTACATCATTTTGCCGATATTAAATAATACTAAGTGAAATCTTGAAGCATTGGGATCATCTAAGCAATTTCTTAACGTGTTGAAGTGACGTGGTAAAATATTTAGTTATGATATTAGCTGAATCGCTTCTGTTTTCTTTGACATTGATCGACAGTGGCGGTATATTATTCCTTTTAGTTTACTACATAATAACACTGTCTGACCTGGAGTGCGACTATTTGAATGCTCAAGAATGTTGTGATAAGCTCAATTACTGGATGCTACCAAAATACTTAGCCCATTCTTTCATTACGTTTATATTCTTGTTACACGGTCAGTTGATTTTATTCATATTGAACTTGCCTTTGTTTATATGGCTAACGTTCGAATTTTTTACGGTTCCGCGTGGAAATTTGGGTGCGTATGATCCAGCAGAGATTCTCAATCGGGGCCAACTCAGAAAACACTTAAAAGATGTTATGATTTATGTTGGTTATTATCTAATTTCCTTTTTTATTTATCTTTATTGCTTTATACTAGCGTTGCTCAAAGGCGATCCCCTCCAGAGGTCAGCAGACGACCAAATTGTAACAGAAATCTAAGATAGAAGATGGCTGAAGATCCAGTAGCGTCATTGTCTTTTTTGGCTGATGAGCTGGAGAAAGCTGATGAAAACAATAGATGTATAAAGTTAGACTTACCAGCTTATATAGCTGCCTTCTTAAAACGCCGAGAATTTCATAGAAACTGTGAACAAATACTATGTGACCAAAGTTTGTTGGAGGATGTTGCTGCCAACTATGTAATTGTAAAAAAAATCCTCAGTTCTTTGCCGTGGCAAGATAAGTTAATATGTAAGAATGTTTGCTCAATGTGGCGGTCAGCTGTGAATACATTGCAGAAGGAACAAGTAGGCCCTTCTGACTTTGCTATAAGCATGAGACTAAGTCTTATTAAATATGGGGTCAAGCTACTGCAATCTGACTGCTTCTATACTGAACCATTAGCTGTGTTGGCTTTTACAAACATGGCAGGCTTCTCAGTGACTTGCAAATGTGACGCGTTGATAACATGTCCCTGTGATCCTCCGTGTGGGAAGGATCATTACCGTGAGTACTTATCATTCTAGTTGAATGTAGAAAATATTTAATAAACAATTCAATCATTGTTCTTGTAAACTCAAGTAATATTACAAATGTTGATTCTTTAGATGATTTTATTACAATTGATAGATAATTATTTACTTTGATTGATAAAGTCAAAAGTTTCATGAATCTAACTAAAACAGCTGTTAGAGAAGCATTCATAACTTTTCCTTATTGAAAAGCTCTTCTTTCAAGACCGTTTTCAAATGTTCGTTTTTTAATGGATGTTCAACATGAAATAAACTTTTCAGTTCTAGATGTGGTCAAAAATCAAGTGGTTATCCCGAAGACATGTATGCTGGCAGTAAAGGCATCCTACATATCCTACATGCCCCTGCCACATTCGATAACCAATCAGCAGTCTTTGAGCCAAAAATTTGGAAGGAACACTCCCTTCCTTGGAGGAATTTATATACCAGTCATACCAAATGTGCAATACCAAGTAATTAATATAAAATCTTTAAGTGATATACAAAGGAATTTCATTAAAACCATTGATGAGTTGTCAGAAACGCGCTATGTCAAAGGTGCACTGGTTTTTGCCAATGGAAGTTTCATCCTCCAATCTGTGGATGATATTGTCTTTTTAAATTATTTGGCGAGTGTGTAAGTATTACTGATTTATTTTCTATGTGAATACTGCTGTTCACAAGTCTTATTTGTTTGTTATTGTGTTGTTTGTTTTTTCAGCCAGCCTAATGTGCCATACGCCTTAGGAGGGTGCCTAGTTGATGACACTGTGTCTGATAGTGAAGATATGACTACTATGATTGAGGGAATCAATACTGGTAAAGACACTGTGAGTGAAAACCTTGTATCCATTGGACTGTTTACAGTTCCCAAGAACTTTGATGACATTCGAACAGAGAATGGTTGTAATTTTGACATGTTCTCACTGATATTAGAATCATCTGATTGGTCCAAAGCCAAGATGCAAAGTGCAATTAATGAGGTAAGATTTGCTTATTTTTTATAAGGAAAGGGAAAGGGAAAGAGGGTAAGGTATTAAAATGCCTTATTTTTTTGTGTTGCAGTTTTCAAAGAAAGTTCCTCACTTCGAACACAGTGTGGTGATAAAGATGTCGTGCGTGGGTCGCGATAGTAAGCATGATTTCGAGCAGAATTTCTTCCGTGCGGCGTTCCCGACCACGCGTCTCGTCGGTTGCTATGGCAACGGAGAGTTAGGGATCAACCTGCCGGAGCGTGCTAAGCCCGACGCACTCGCGTGCACTGTTAAACGCCACCGAGCAGACCCTGGATGCGAATATGGTATTTTGTACTCATACGCCACAGTTTTCGTATACATTGGATGGGGCAAAATTATAACACCAGCTGAATCTACCTAGAAGCATTGCTGACGCATGCATTGATTGATAAGATGGCACTGAAGGATGATGTACGCATTTATTTACTTCAACATTCTATAAATTGTAGATTTGGTCACATAATTGTCATGAGTCTATAACATTAAGTGTAGCTTTATATATCTGTGTGTTTCATACTTTTTATGGACGTTTTAAGAGCTTATTTTACTGGGTAATCTTATGATGTATTCACTACCAAAGGATGTAAGAATTTATAGAATAAAAATGTAGTGTAGTTGAAGCCAAGGGCCATAGTGGCGCTTACTTTTGGTAAATGAAGATCAATTCACAAAGTAGTAACATCATGCTTAAACACTTTTCATGCTAAAGCCTGAAAAATATTCACGCCACTCCGTACTTTTTCAGATAATCACAGCAGTTTGAATGAATGATGGCATATAGCTTAAGGTTTCCTGTAGATGACATCGATGCCGCGCGGGCGCCGGACCGCATGTGTGTGTACACGAATATCGCACATGCGCCGCACCGGGTGCCGTGTAGATTTTGCATTTTCATTCTGAGATGTGCTGAAATTTTTCCATTTTGTGGTCCGGCGCCGCTGCGCCCGCGCCGGAGCGGCTGCGGCGTCATGTACAGGAAGCCTATGTTTCGTTTATACTGCTGTGTAATAAAATTATCATAAGCTCATGAGACTGTTTTGTTTGGTCCGTTTTAGCGCTTCCATTATGTAGTATTACAGTTTAGTATGGCCCTGGAATACGGAGCAGGGAATAGGTTGTCTTTACGTCTATCCAGGGGACCATAAAGGGGTTGGAGGCTGATGTGCGAAATAAGAGCAAAGATTAAGGGTCAATTCACAACGAGACTTGACGCGACGCGACGATGCTTGAAGAGTACGTCTCGCAGCTTATTTGAACCCCGACGCCAAAAGAGGGGTGATATTATATTACTTGTAGGTACTTTATCCCCTTCTAATTTATTCCTAAGAGCTTCATCAACTGTTTAAATTGAGGCATAAACTATAAGTTTGATTGGTTTTGCTACATTTTTTATTTTCCTGATTTGTGTCCGGTTTATGGCAACAAGCTTGTTTCCTTTTCTATGGTACTTATAACTGTCGAAATGTGAGGGTACTGTACAGTTTATCTCGCTTTACCCTTCTTGTAATAGGAACAGGCGTGATGTTATGTGTCTTGTTTTATCTTGTTGTTATTTTTCGCTTTTCGTTTTTTATTGTGCTAGTATTATTTTTTAAACAGTCTCCGTGTTATGGTATTGGCCACGGTATTGACTCTAGTCAGTCTCTAAAGTAAACTACTCGTCTAAAAAAAGTTTTGTGAGACAATGTAAACAAAAATTAAAAGAAAAAAGAAAGGGAATGTTCCTACGATAGTTTCTTTAATGATTATTTATTTGCAATTTCATTTAAGGATCAAACTAAGAAGGTTGTAAAAACATAACAGCCATTTTTTTTGTTTACTTGTTTCCACACTTCTATTGACGAGGAGTATAGCCACAGATTACATAGCGACTAGTTACTCCACTTTTTAGCCACTCTGTTAACCTTCGCTGAGAGGTTTTTTTCAAGTACAAAATACTTTTTATAATTTAAGTTAGCAGCTATTTGAGTGTTTCTTATAATTTATGTTGAATTAAGATGTTTCTTGATCATTTTTGTGTGATATTGAATATTAGTTAAACTGGTATTGAACATTGTAATCGAAAATAAATATTAAGTACACTTTAGTAATTCACATTAAGTGAAAATTAGGCGAACAAATAATTTATCATAAGTTTTCCGGTAATTGTGATTGTACGGACGCATTTGTATTTGTATGGAGGTAATATAGTAGGTACATGTACAATCAAAAATATATAATTAAAATCACAATATTCAAAATAAAAATGTGTTTTATTTAATTACTAGCGACCCGTCCCTACTTCGCTCGGTTTTTACGACTTGACAAAAATCGAGATTTCTTTATGATATCTAATTTTAGCGTCGTGATGCCTTTGGTTAAGGCCTTCGGCGTTCTGCGTTCGAAATGTTCGAATCCATACAAGTAGGTACTAATGTGACATTATTTTTCAATTCATAAGTAGGTACTTTCCGAGGTTATCTTGGACATTACTGACATCAGTGAAGATCAATTCACAAGTTCTTTTCGAGGTTATCTTGGTCATTGCTGACATCAGTGAAGATCAAGTCATAAGTAGGTACTTTCGGAGTTTATCTACCTATAGCTGATAACTTACAAAGCGTCTGCAGAAGAAGTAAGAACCTAACTTAGCTGATGTTGTAGGTAGATGGTGTGATGTTGAATACTATGTGACAAGAGGAGCAATTTACCACAATATGGTTAATGCATAAATAAAAAACATTACATCAGGCCTGTATTCCCCGAAGGGTAAGGCGTGGTGTACCCACATTTCGCCAGGTATCTTTAAGTTGTATGTAACAAGGGCCGAGCCTATTGCAATTAACCGGGCACAAATCGAAATGCCAGACTCTGGGCTGCTACTGAGAAATTAACCAATTTACCACAATAGGTACTATGTCCAGGCCCTGCAGTCTCGACATAGATAGATAGACGCGCGCGACGTTCTTCACAAGCACGTAATATTTTCGGGCTTGTCAAGCAATTTTGACCGTCTGGCGACGCCATTAAGACTGCGACTGAATTCGGTCGTATAGCGATCGCTATCTATGTCGAGACTGCAGCCCCTGTGCTGTTAGTGATATGTGAGCACATTTAATTAATAACTGGATGGAACTAGGAGTCTGTTGCGCAAGGTCGATCTGAGCCCGATGTTGCCCTGGCAGCGGCGTATAACGTTTTAATTACCTATCTTGATTGAAGTCATTATGTACTGCAGGCATTAGTTTTCAATTAGGTATCTATCCATGAAGCTACCACTTTTCCAAACACCTACCTACATTATCTACCGTTTAACCATGAAGATGTAGCGACAGAGACGCTCGCTTTCGGTTTGATTATAGTGTGCATGAAGATAACGGAGGCCAGTCTCATTGATACGAGTCACTTTGAAAGAGAGTAGCATCACCCATCACAGCTTAGTAGTATACTCATTGTTCTGGGTCTTGCAACGTAATGAGCCCTAATGAGTTGTTTAGAAGACATTAAGTGTGTGTCGTGTTACCGTGTGGGAAGTGGGATGCGACGCGGATTGCGAAGTACGTCTGACGCCCCGACCGACGGCGACGTAGATACCCTTATTTGTAATAAAAAATAAAAAAAAATATTAGTCGTTAAGTCGTCATACTTGGGTAGGATAACTTTCTAGCCTTTCTACTAAGTTCTGTTGTACCGCTCGACACTCCTGATAAGTGTCCAGGTTTTATATCATTTTATATTTCTCTTTGCGATTATTCTCATGCATTCTCTTCGTCTGTAGGGGAGGCATAAGGTCTTGTTGAACTGTCGATGTTAAGTCCGACCAAAACCGTGGCCATTCTCAGTGTACCTACAAGAATCGGCTCCCATCAGTGGTCTGAGCAATGCAACTGCACGGTACGCCAAGGGTCGCGCGCGGGTTCGAGTACCAGCTGTCAGATTAAAAAAAATCTCATTGATGTACCTACCTAAGAAAACATTTAAAAAATACTGATAGAAAATCCTATTATAATGAATTTTTAAATGATAAATCGCCCTGAAGGTCAATTCTACTAATTAACGTGCAAATTGAAAAACATGCGACCGGAATGCGATGACATTGTGAATAGACCACAAAATGGTATTCTGCTAACCTTAAATTTGGGTTTGTTCACATTCAAGCTTAGAGTATATATCACTGGAGAAGCCATAAGCGCAATATTCCGAACAAAAAAGTCTGTCACTTTTTGCGGGGGACGGGGTAGCTACTGTCAAAAATAACAATAGCTGCTCGCCCGGATAGAGAAGTCCGTGCCATATTTTTTTTTTTTATCGATATCGATATTCATTCGGAATTTTGCTTGAACCCAGAAATAAAACAGCTGTTGCATAGAATAGTTAAATTTTAATAAGAAGAGAAATTAACTTCAATTAAATAAAAGTAACTAAATTTATAATAAGTAAGTAATCTCAATAAAAAATTTGATCAAGTTCAATTTTTAATATTTTTATATACAAACACTTCAATGGACTTAAACAAATTATAAAACATTGAACAATAAAAAGAAAATAAACAAAAATAATTACTAAGTAATTTTTACTAGGAAATTATCGACGTGTCAATTTTGGTTTCAAACATGACCTCAACACTACGGTAGTCTCGTTAACATTTTTACTAGAGGACATAATCGCATGTCAAGTGCGTGTAAGTTTTTCTGATTTGACTTATATTTTCGTAATGCAAAAGAAAAGTATTTTGATCTTTACGAACATAAAAACGAGATGTAGCGAGACTCGGTGACGTCACAGAAGCAACGTGAGGAAAATACTCGATTCATGCTACGTTTTATATTGAATCATGGTTGAATCGAATGAAAAATCGAATTGTATTATGAAGTTAGGATTTTAAATTTCAATAAAAACATGACTAAATCTTAGAAAAAAAAAAACTGCTTTGGGAAAGTTATTCAGTTCTTTATGTAAATTTGACGTATTTGAACGCTTTTTACTCCATTTAACAGTACAAATAGGCATTTTCACGGAGCTCCGCGCGCCTTTAAAACGATTCACGAAGTGCGTTAGAATCGATTTGAAAGTAGTTTTTATGAACGTACTAGAACATTTGTTCTTGTACTTTTACAGAGGGGAAGTGTTCGTAAGGCTTCTCCAGTGTTATATACTCTAAGCATTCAAGTCGCAATATCATCGCAGCCTAGTCTCATGGCAATCAACTTTGTTTTCGTTTACGAAAATAAACATATTTTCACGGTGGTTCAATGTATGCAGACGATATTGTGATAATTAGTGATACTTTAATTTTTAGCAACCTTATTTTATGATCTTTTTAATGTCTTGATTAGTTCGCTTGGTTAAATACATACTTATAGTATTTTCATTTTCCGTTTTTTATTTTAATGTTTATAAAATACAAAACCATTAAAATAATTGGATATAAAGCTAACTTGGAACGTATTGGTAATCGCGGCGCGCAAGCGCGACCCGGATGATTTAAGATGTCAAGAAGAGACGTCATTAAATTGAATGTCAAACTACATATAATTTTATATCAATTTTATTATTATTGATTTATAGGTAGCTGAAATTATTGTAACGATTTATTGAACTATCACAGGAAGAAAGAGATTTTCTCGAATATGGTACCTACCACCAGCCATTAGAATTTTGTTCAGTACCTATCTATATTATCCATGAGGAATATCATCGCTTAGGAACAGAATCCGAACATAGCATCCAGGATCATTAATATCCACTGTTGTAGTCATTCTGGTGCGTTGAGTGAAGAGTTACAGAGAAAATTATACTGATTCAAAGTGCTGCTATGATGTAAAGCTTCCGTACCGCGCCTACAACAAACACAAACGATTGTTGTTAACATCAATGTTTCTTCGATACCCTGAAGGTAGATGAAGCTTTACAGCGGATTTTATAATCCTTTGCAGATGAAGGTGCCTACCTATACCAATTATTCGGCACAAACTGAAGACTGTATTGTAAAAATAATTTCTACTGGGTACTAGTACAGTTAGGTACTGCTTATGACTGTAACGAATTCAATAAAAGTATATTTTTCATTCGCCTTTTTCATTTCTTTATTATGTTATTTTTATATTGTTTCACTTGACAAAGACTCTTAGCGTAGCTCGAATGTGTAGACCAATAGTCGACTTCTATTCATTGTTCATTTTGCATGAATATTGTCCCGTTGGCACCCTTTGGGTACGGAACCCTAAAGAGCATACAGTTATTTTATTATAAGTACCTAATTTAAAAATCTTATTGTATTAAAATAATACAAAAATAAATTAAAAACATAAAAAAATACAACAATAGTTGGAATCGAACTTACAATCAACCACCCCGGCGTACGGTACATTTTAAGCTTGAATAAAATAGCCTTTCTTAAACCTACACGTCATAATACAAAAGCTAATTTTGAAAAGACACATGACACTTTCTATAAGTACGAGAGCTTGTGACCAACATTTTTGCCTTATTGAGTTACTGAGATTTGGATAATCTGAATCCAAAAATTCTTATTTCAGGAATTTTCCGCGTCGCGTCTGACTCGACCGCATTTTCAAATATGTCAAAAAAAATACCGAACTGTTTCATAGTAATCTGTCTGATTTTCAAAATGTAGTTGAACGATACAGTTTTCAGCTGGTGGTGCCCAAATATAGAAAAAATGTGTTAGACAAATTTAGTGTAGCACCTTACTAATCAGACAAGTTTTCGATAGACAGAAATTATAAAAAAATCGTATTGCGGCGTATTTACGTACGATTAATAAACACCCGAAACGATTGAACTGAAATTAGTGACTTTTTTTCAAAAATATACAAAAGGAAACTAGGATAACATTATTTTGAAAAATAATGTTTTAGAAAAAAATGCATCGTTTTTAATCATTGTCGGACTCATCATCATTATCGTGAGGGATAGGAGCATTACAAGCACCGTTCTTTTGCCGGGCGACTCCGAAAAGTTCTTTTCGTTTTTGGAATGATGGTGCGTCGCGCCTCACCTGACCACATTATCAAATATGTCAAAAAAAAATCCGAACCGTTTCATAGAAATTTGTCTGATTTTCAGAATGTAGTTGAACGATTAAATTTTCAGGTGGTGTTGCCCAGACATAGAAAAAAAAATACATTTGTAACCTATTTGAAACCTATGTACATTTTTTTATTTATCAGACATATTGTGATAAAACCGTCTGACCAATACTGTCCACCGAGTCGGGTTCAGAATCATTTAAAATAACGCTTTTAAACGGTTTTAGCCGTAAAACGATGTTACATGGTTTTGGTCGTGGGCTCTCGTACTAATAATATGTCAAACAACTATTGACGCCTGCAATATGTAAGAGGCAAACACTTGCTAAGAAGAATCCACAAGGCAGTTTTACTATTTTCTAACATAGCTCCTTGTAGGTACAGGGTAATGATTTTCATTTCAGAGCTTACATCCGTACCTAATTTACAATTTTGTCTCGTCTTATTACAATCCCGCAGTAAACTATCGAAGAACAGGAACAAAATGCAATATTGCTCTGTCCCCCCTAGCAAAAAGCGTGATAATGTAGGTATAGCTTATACTCAGCAGTGGGCGGAACAAGGCTGCCAGTAATTATGATGATGATGATATATTAACCTCTGTGTGGACTTGACTTTTAAAGATTTTTTTTGCTAAATTCGTACATAATATAAAGTAGTATTATTTTACTCAGAAGCTTGGGTATACTTTCAGATAAAGAAGTAAATGAATGAATGTAACACATTTATAAAAATCCATATGTCATACATGTCTCAATTGTCTGGTCTCACGTGTGGATTTCATAAATGTGTATCCTAAATATGTAGGTATTATGTAGTAAGTTTGGAAGCAAGCGTGCAGTGATAGTTGCAGGCCAAATGCATACCGACTATTACGTCAGCCCTATATAAGTGGAGTCATCATCATCATTTTAGCCGAAAGACATCCACTGTTGAACATAGGCCTCCAAGCGTCGCCACATCGACGGGCCCTGTGCTTCACAGAACTGTAGGGACTGCAGAAAAATAAAGTTACTAGGTACTAAAACGAATATTATTTATTAACTTGTCGATACAAACATATTAAATATTATACTAAACAACATAAGTAATGGGGTAAGCTTGTAAACATTTTTTTATCGGTCATGGATCGTGCTTTTCGCTCTTATACTAGGTATCCGGCAATCAGAACGTCTGTCTTGCTCATTCTTCCCGCCCCGTGTGTCGTCCGCGTGATTCCTCCAAATAGTGCCTAGGAAAGCACGTACAGCCGTTGGCACCAACTGATTTCTTCCCGGTTACGTCGCATTGCCGTCCCATCGGACTATGAGAGTGAGGGAAGAGGGAGTGCTGTGTATGCGCACACACTTGCGTTGTTGTCCATAGTACCTCCTGTTTACTTGGCTGTCTTGGTTGAAATTGGCCGCCGTGTCCGCAAATAGGTCGGGACTTCGACCATATCTCATCTAAATGTATGGAATCTAAAAAGGATACATGATATTAGGTATCATAATAGTGAATCAACAAACATATTCATTTCGCATAATTTTTAAAATAACGGGCACAGTTCCAGCCTATTCTCGGGCCTTTCTTGTCATAGGGAGGTGCACATGTTTTTTGAACACACGTGAGTGGTTCAGGGCCAGTGTGACTTTCTACAAGGCTGTGAATCTGAAGGAATATAGTTTTGACCCACTACGAAAGTGTGGCAGGAGCTACAAGCTACTCGCGCAAAACGCAGGGGTTATCAAAACCGAGAAAAAATAGATACGGCGATGAAGAAGATGCTTAGAATATAGCTGCCTTCTTGCATATCAATCAATAATATTTTTATATAAGTATTATAATGTGTACTTAGTAGACCTACCTTGGTTGCAATACCCAGTCCATTTCTTCGCTTATTCTGCGGGATATGCGGCTTCAGTTCGTAAGACTTGGTTAGTCTGTATGTTTTTACAAACGCACGGTCGCTTTAATGGAAAATGCGTCTGATGTGAGACCCCGCGGCCGGCGATGCTGAGAACAGCAGCTGCTGCTGTGTTCTCTACGTTGTTCTGCGGCCGATGCGTCGTCTGCACGTTGTGCGAGGAATGAAAGTTGCTCCCACAGGCCGAACCCACTGGTTTTGTATTATTTCACCACACAAACACAAAATTATTTACAACACTGTTACTGGATAAGTTTTTTCTTCATGAATCTTGGATTTCAAGATGATTTCAAGGATTAAATCGAAATAAAATGAGAAATGTGAAACTGCAGAAGGAAAAATTTTCTTTCACAGTGAACTGTGAAAGAAAATTTTTCCTTATTATTATAAGATTATATGATTATTATAAGATTATTTGTTGACTGAAGTCAACAAATAATCTCATGCTTACGTCAATATTTACGTGAATACCAATTTTATTTTCTTTGTCAAGTAAAATTTTAGCAGAATACCGTTTTAGTACATTTGTTATTTTCATTCCATTCGCAATCTCATGGCACAAAACGTCACGTTTGACTTAGTTTTTTGGTTTAGCAGAATACCTTTTGTGACAGTTTGGAATTTTTGCGGCTCTGCGACTTGAATTTGAACGTTTTTTAAGTACGAGAATTAGCCCTCTGAACTACTAAAAAAATACTGACTGATCTATTCTATATATTTTGAATCGAATTATTTATAATTATTATTCATTGTATTTTTATTTTGAAATCTTATTGTCTTATTTGACCTAATTTGTAAACCAGCCATGGTCAAACATGTTGAGCCAAAAAATACATTGTAACAGTTATAATAAGCATCATACCATACATGTTTTTGGAAATAAATGAATCTAAATCTGAAAAAAAATACTTATTGATTTTCCAGACAGCTATAATAGAGGAAGTAGAAAGTTTTATCTAAGTAGCCACGTAATGAGTAGGTATCGTAGGTAGTTTAACTGATACGTGTATTATGCCTACTTACCTCAATTAAGGTATCCTTGTATAGCCTTTTAATGATGTTAAGTCCATGTAAATTCCAATCATTCGTCGCTTTCTTTTGCCCCTCGAATGTTGAAAAAGTAAATGGAATACCGTTGAATCTACATAGTTTAGCAGTTTCCGTGTAGATGAGGTACTGTTTATGTACCTACTTAAATGGTATTCCTTCACATAGTTTTTTTTTTCTATAAGTTTTTTAATGTTTCTTTGAACTGAGCTTACTTCACAAGCGACGTAGGATAGGACTAAGTAATTAGTTGTTCTCTTATTAGATAGGTATGCATAAATTGTATCATGGGCGTACCTAGGCGAAGATTCCCGATTATATTCGGCTGATAAGCGAGCCCGAGCGGCTTGCATTACTCGTAATTACTCTGAGCATTAATTGCATTTATTTGACATATTATTGTTTTGAGGGAGCCAAACATAGGCGACGAAAAATATTCATTCAATGTCCATAACAAACTACTCGTATTATTAAAAATCCCGGATTAATAGAGTGGCATAAGAAATATATATCTGATTTGCCCCCCCCCCACCCCTTGGCCAAAAGCTGGGTACGTTCATGTATGTAGATAGGTATTCATTTAGGTGTTTTGTTATTAGGTACCTGTGGATTTTCCGTGATGGATCGGGAGTAGGTACCAAATATTTGGGTTATCGTTAGAACCAACACACCTTTACGAGGCTAATTACTGTAGTCTGTAGTCTAGTGTAAAATTATAAAAAATAGAAACACATTTGGACTAATTAGTTAAATATCCACCTAACCCGAAAGTCCAACCAAGGGGTATCGTATTATCCAGTTACTGGGTTGTGGAGGTCAGATAGGTAGTCACTCCATGTAAAATACTGGTATAAAGCTGCATCCGGTTAGACTGGAACCCGACCCCAACATAGTTGGGAAAAGGCTAGGCAGTTTGATTGATTGAGTTAAATATCCACCTAATGTTGATGTATGGAGAGGGAGAAAGAGACTAACGAAAATATGGAGATAAAGTGACAAAGCTGACAGGGAAAACTGAAGATAAAAACATATTAAAAAAACATGGTAAAAGTTAATATCAAAAGGAATAGATGTTCGAAATGGATAACAAGCGGAATAAGGATAGCTAGCAAAATGAAACGTTTCCTTAACACTTTAGATAGGACACAATGCGATAATTCAGTTTTGGAGTATCGGAATAACTATATTCGAACGTTTAGAAAAGTGGTGAGCTGTGCAAAAAGGAATGATGTCAGAAAACAAATACACATGGCATCAAATTCTAGTAAAATGATATGGCAAATAGTAAATCGACAGCGCAACGCTACCAAAGATATGAATAATGAACCAATTATACTCAAGATAGATAACGCAGCAACAAATAATGCTTTAGAAGTGGCTAATATATTTTCCAAACGGTTTAAGAACACAGTCCACTTAGAGGCTTGTGACAAGGAATTGGCAATGACTTTCTTAACTGAAGGTATAAGTCGGGTAGAATTTAATATGAGTTTTGATGCAGTCTCACCTATAGAAATTTTTAATATGGTAAATAAAATGATCAACAAGCCCTCTTCGGGTTATGACGAAATTCCCTTAACCATAATCAAAGATAACATAGACTTATTAGCGAGTCCACTAGCATCTCTTTTTAATTAATGCATCGAGGAAAGTCTTTTCCCCGATCATCAAAAATATATTATCAAAAATATTTGAAAAGATAATGAAGGATAGGCTCATTAGACATTTAATAATGTACGTAATAATAATGTACGTATCCTAAATGACGAACAGTTTGGTTACCAAACATCATTAGGAACCACCGATGCTATTGAGGCGTTGGTAGACGATGTTATTTGTAACTTAAATAATAAACATAGAGTAGCTGGTATATTCCTAGACCTCAGTTCTGCCTTCGACACAGTAGACCATGGTATTCTCCTAGCTAAGTTAGAACATTATGGCATACGGGAAAATGTGTTGAAGTTATTTGGCTCTTATCTGCATAACAGACGGCAGTATGTAGAGATAAAATCGGTGGTAGATGGAGAAGAAAACGTTTATACATCTAATTTAGTTACGGTATGCCGTGGTGTTCCTCAGGGATCCGTTCTTGGTCCAATCTTCTTTATTAAATATTTAAATGATTTAATGGAGTATATTAAAAAACGTGTAAAGGACACTAAACTAATAATCTTTGCTGACGACACAAATGCGATAGTTACTGCAGACGATATACTGGAATTAGAATCCAAGATCAATGCTCTCTTGAAAGCTTTTGAAAACTGGTTCAGTACTAATAATTTGACACTTAATGTAAATAAAACAAAGTGTGTCTTATTTAAGCCCACGGTACGAAATAACGTTAAGTTAGAGATTGTATCTTGTGGCAATAATGTCGAAATAGTTGATAGTGTCAAGTTCTTAGGTGTGCACATTGATGCATTGTTGAATTGGAAGGTTGAGACATTGTCTATAACGAAGTCTATTAGCGCGGCATGCTATGCGATTAGAACACTGAGGGAAGAATTAAGTTTACCACAACTTAGAAGTGTGTACTTTGCCTTGGTGGAGTCTAGGCTAAGATACAGCATTGAGTTTTGGGGCAATAGCTATAAGTACAACATACAAATGGCATTCGTGATTCAGAAAAGAGCTTTAAGGACTATGCTCCACATGAAACAGACCGAATCATGTAAAGACCATTTTATTAGACAAAAAATATTGACAGTGCCATGCCTTTACATTTTAGTGTTGTTAACCAGCTTAGTTAAAAATCTGCACAAAATTGAGACTGATGAGCAAAGACAAACTAGAACTAGCACACGTAGGAAAGATTTGCCCAACTCTATTCAACCGAAATTAAAAGTTGTAAAACATAGCCCGAGGTATCAGTCTGTATTTTTATACAACAAACTGCCTATAGAATTCAAAACCATATACAGTGTTAACTTATTTAAAAACAAATTGAGGACCTATTTATTGGGGAAAGGCTACTACAGTATCAATGAATTCCTAGATGACATAGTTTTTTAGTATATCAATGATGACATATGACATTGTAACTTATGATTGATCGTACTAATTTGACATTTATTATTTATGATCTATTTATTGTACTTGAATTGATTGTTATTGTTTTTATTGACTTTTCTAAATGTATTTCATTCATTAATTTTATTTTAATTGTATAATGTTATTGTTTTTATTGACATCTCTAAATGTATTTAATGAAATTATTTTAATTGCAATTGTATAATGTTATTGTTTTTATTGACTTTTCTAAATGTATTTAATGAATTTTATTTGAAGTGCAATTGTATAATGTTATTTTTTAATTTTTCAACACAATGTATCTATATTGTTATGAAATAAATTACTTACTTACTTATTGTTGCGACAGTAACATGGGACTAGTCAGGTTAAAAATCAACGGATGAAGGCATGTCACAAACAGAGTGGAAAGTAGACAGCACCCTAATTGCGTAATAATATTTTTATTTAATATAATAATATATTTATTCCAAAAAAAAAAAAAAAAAATTACAAGGCATAAAAATTAGTACAGTTTTGCTTAAATGTAAATTATATTCCTAAGACTTACGTGCCTGAACTAGGTAATCCTGTGTTTCAGGCGAATACACGATCAATCAGAATCATTTTGAAACAGATTGCTTATCCATTGCTTCATAAGTTCGCAAAAAAAATCTGCTCGACAACGTAAACAACGCAATGAATGTTGTTGAACTGTCAAAATGAAAAAGATTAGTCGTAATCGTTTACGAACATATTTTGCGTAATTAGATAGCTGATTCAAATAAAAAATCGATAAGAAATAAGTACATAGTAAGCATGACGTTTCACCTGCATATACCTACCTACCCACGAAAGTGAGATGTTTCACATCACGAGCTTTAGCACATGAGAGGAAAGTGTCAGGTGAAATTTCGCTTCCGTAGATTACTAAGTGTTAGCAGCTAGTGATATTCATAGGTATGAGGCAGATACATTATGGTAATATTTGATCGTAACAGGCTAAATGTCGTAGTCATTAGAACTTTCTCTTATAGGCTTCTCAGTTTCCGATTGTATCGAATCTACTCGTAAATAGCTTTGTTTATTTCGCCGATAGAAGCGGATTTCATGTTTAGGCATATGCACCTGTATAGTTGTAAGTTCTGTGTGCTTTCAGACAAAGAATAGGCTACCCCCTATTGGGTCAGCCAACTTATTTAAAAAAAAACCGGCCTAGAGCGTTGTTTGCGTACTTTAAAGCTTAATATTTCGCTAACGGATCCCTGAATTGAAAATTGATTTTCACACAGCCTCAATATTTTTGAACGTTTTTTCCAACAATACCCCACACCATGGGACAGATGAGAAAAAAAATACATCCCCACTTTACATACAGGGGAGGTACCCTAAAAAAAAATTTTGCTGGCAGGGTAGGGGGGGACACTTGACTCAAAAAAAAAAACAGTTAAAAGCTTAATATTTCGGAAACGGATCCCTGAATCCAAAATATATCACAATATTTTTGAACGACCTTTCTAACGATACCCCACAACATGGGGTAGACGAAAAAAAACATCCCCACTTTACGTGTAGGGGAGGTACCCTAAAAAAGATATACTCGTATTTCTTGATTTTATTTTACCATTTTGTCGGCGTGGTTAATATGGTTAACCATGCCAAATTACAGCTTTCTAGTACTAACAGTCTCTGAGCTGAGCCGCGGACAGACAGACAGACGGACTTGGCGAAACTATAAGGGTTCCTTGTTTACTACGGAACCCTAAAAACGGCTTGTGTTTAGAAACGTGCCGCCTCGCTAGAGAGAATGTGAGGTTATTTAGGGCTTCTAGAGGGTCTCCTGAACCATCCACATTTTTATTTTATTTACCAGGGACGCATAAAAAGAAAGTGTTGTTTTTAGGTAAAAACTTTTTTTACGGGAGAGCGAGCCTAGCAAGCTTGCGAGCGAACAAAGACTAACTAATTAATATTTATCTTTGTCTGTCTGTTTGGTCCGGCTAATCTGCGAAACGGCTGGACCGATTTTGACGAGTCTTTCACTGGCGGATGTTATAAGGAGTAACTTAGGCTAAATTTTTAAGATTAAGCGTCCACGCGGGGAGGCCGTGGTAAGCAGCTAGTCAGGATATAAACCTATTGCGGATAGTCTACTAGTTTTATGGTAAAAGGGACAAGATGTCTATGAAGGTAGGCTGTCATTAGGAGGCTTTTGTTTAGAGTGATGGGTGAGAACATTGACCCGGTACAAGATTATATCAGATCTACCTACATTCACGTCACGGTGAGTATGCTGAATTGTTGTTAACCTGTTTAACGATTCCTAACTGAACCATTACCTACCTATAAGTAGTAAAAAGTGTAAAAATATGATTGATATAAATCCTTAGACGTTGATAACTATTATTAGTTTGAAAGATATTTGTTTACTGGTTTCCAATCTTAAAGAGTAATAATAATAATATATAATGCAGAGGAAAGTACCTATTCTTTGTTTGTTTATAAGGTAAATTGTATCTCGGTGAATACAAAAATAAAGAAGGTAGCAAGAAAAAAACAAAAAGGGCTAGCAACCAAAATGGTAGTTCGGAATACATAACATAACACACGCCGGGTTCGGCAGAGGTAAACCTTTCACGGAGGTTCACCCACATTTCGCCAGTTATGTTTAAGTCCCATGTACTATAGAAGAATTTCATATATAAGCAGTTGGAAAACAAAATCCCGTGAACACGATGACCAAAACTGTTACCGCCCCGGTTCTATAGCTGCCGAGCGCTGCAAGCAGAAATAGTCCTTACGGTGTATAGATATGAAGTTCTTCGATGGTACGTCAAACGGGGCGAGCCTAGTGCCATTTGGTGAATTTAACTCAAGATATCAAAAATTTGCCTATAAAAGTCATTTTTTGGCGTGCGCTGCGAAAACGATTGATGATAAATAAAGTAATGTACTACGTGTTTATAGTACTCATCATTAACCACAAAAAAGTGAGCGAGGCTTTATGTCTAAGTCACAATAACCGTTTTGTGTTCAAATTAGTCAATCAAAACACGGGTAGAATCGAAAGATGATGATAGGTATTCGTATCATGATATTAATCCTTATCCAACTAAATAGTTTAATAACCAAGTTTGATTATCATCACGCTATTCCCCTAAGGAGCCGGGCAAAAGTAAAAAAGTAGAAAGAACGCTAAGCGAAACGGAACTAACAGCGCAGACGGGCGATGCGAAGAAACAAGAAAATGGACGCGGACGAAGTCGTCGCGGGCAGAAGCTAGTACATAATAAAATAATACTTAGTTTCGTTATTATTATTAACTCAAAATTTCGAAATCGCAAGCTCTGGCTTAGCGCCTTGGGCAGGTTATACATTTTCCAGGGCGGGCTAAGTCTGCCCTGGCGTACGTACCCCTGGCTACGGGCCTCGTTTGGTTTCTTAAAAAAGACACATTAAAAATTTAAGCAAACTTTAATTTCACACAACAGTATCTACAAAAACCAAAAAGGTATTTATTTCAGCAGTGCTCCAGGCAATAGTAGCCAGTAACGAGCAAATAATAACCAAACAGGCTTACTACGAGCATGCTTCCACTATTATTTGATGAGCATCGCTAGTTACACCACACCTATCGTTATGCCAATAATCGCAGTCACCGTTAACTAGTAAATATATGCTTACGATGTTTACGATGCGCAGACGCAATTAGACCGAAAAGTATTAATTCGAATTATGCGAATTAGAAATTTCTTACACAAACCGGATATTGATAAAAGGTGTAGCGCGTGGGTACCGATAGAGTAGTGGTTCCCAAACTATGGGTCGCGACCGAATATTGGGTGGGCCTGGAAAAAATGATTTTTAGCTATGATTAATATTTAAACGAAAAACCGAAATAAATTGGACGTATCAAACTCATTGCGATTAAACGTAACTAAAATTGAAATAGATGCTAAAGCTCTAATGACAAATGATAGGAAACAAAATAATGCATCCTTTATTCATACTTTCGACCCCACCCACTTTTCATAGAACTCATACGCCGTGCCGCCATACATATTGGAAGTGAACCCTCCGGGGGGGTTGCCGGCACTACGTTTGTGCTAGAGTTAACCATCGCGGCAGTCAATGGCATTAGGTCTAAAACCGTGTTATAAAACACTGTAAAACGAAGTAAAATTGTGTTTTCAGGGGTCTTGTCGCTCTATGTAGTTTTCAACCTTTATTTTTTTTTTATATCTTATATGCGTAAAAAAAAAAAAAAATGGATTTTAAAACCAACGCGTATACTAATAAATCTTGTGAAAATATATACATCAGATTTCATTTTCATGGTTTATAACGCTGTATTCGCTAAGAAAAATCTACATTTAAAATGAGCCCTCCGTGAGGGCTCCCGGCATCCCATATGCGACTAGTTGAACCTTCCAGGAGGGTTCCCGGCACTGAACGTGTTAAGTATGCCCCTTTTTTTAACCCTTTTTCCCCGAATTTTGAAATCTTAGAAATTCGAATTCTTAGGTGGGTCGCGGTCCAGTCAACTTTGGGAACCACTGCGATAGAATTTGGTTAGGACCTATGACAATGTAACTTTACTGTAACTGCCTCGTTGGTCCTAGTAGTAGTATGCGCAACTGCTGAAAGAGGGATCCTTTGTTCGGTTTTTTGGATCGAGCAAAGTGATTGGGTTTCACCATCAGGTATTTCTTTGTGTCCGGTTAATGGCAATAGGCTCGACCCCTAATTACATGGGGCTGAGGTAAACATAACCGGCGAACTATAGTTACTATCCACTGCCTGTAATTTAAATATTCACGGCTGTAATCCGCGTATTACAGCCGTGAATGTTTAAATTGACTCTCCGATCGCGTGTGGCGTTGTGTTCGAGACACGCAATGAGAAATGTGATAATTTCACCTTAGTTCGAAATGACTGACATATCTAGTCTCCAAATGATTTAAATTAAACATTTTACAATGCTTAAAGTGTTAATAGGTGCTTTATTTGGGAAGTTTTTATATTAAGTGAATGAATATTACTAGTAGGTGCTTATTAGTTATTAACACAGTTTTTTAGGTGCTCCATTTGAGTGATAGAGCGCTAAGTAGCGCGGATTCGTGATCATTTCAAAGACGTTCATCTCACCCACCAATCACGGGTTTTACCAAGGTTTCAGTCAGGTAACCGATGGGTGTTGTCAAAAGAAACTACGGGATTCACAATGCCATCACCAACCCATTGGTGATTATGAGAGTATGTCATATTTTTGGTAATTGTAAACGTCCTACTCCTTGGTGGCTCGCTGCGTTCGGCAGTGGTGGTAGCTACAGCTAAGTACCTAATTAGCTTATAGATTCTGAATTTTTGAGAGGTTTACCTAAAGCTATGATTCTTCATAAGTTAGTGAGTGATTGTGTTCTCTTGAATAATTGAGCTTTGTTGCAATGTTTTGCAACAAGTATTAGGTATATAGTTAAGGAAATTAATCAAATATCAGTTAAAGGGATTATTTTTCAGGGTGTAATGAAAATCTCAGACAGGAAGTCATCGCTGAAAGACCTTTCAGTGATGTTACCATGCATGCTCGCGAGGGCTGTCTCGGCCGGCAGGGGCTGGGCTGCCGGCGCCGGCTGCTGACCGTCTTCAGTGCTCCGTCACATGGCCCCGCGGCCGCACGTCCCGAGCCGCCTCAGACAGACGCACGCGTATAGAAAGTCGCGCGAAACTCACGTTCTACTACAAAAGTAATTTGTTTTTTTTATATATTTTTAGTTTTGTTTTAGTGACTTGTGATTTATTCTTAGGAAAGTTTGAATTGACAGATTTATTTTACATAGGTACACAGTTATTTTTTATAAATAGTTATTGTATAAAAATGTAATAAACAGAAAATATTTTCATAAATAATGAGCCCTTACTGGACTTAATATAATACTGAAAAATATATAGTGCAGCAGTAAATATAATTCATGCAAAATATTTTCACACATCACGCAAGTGGGTTAATTTTATTGTGGAATGTAATTAAGTAAACGCTACAAACTGCTCGCATGTTGGTGGTTCAGTCAAGTATTTATATGGTATCATTATGAACACGATACAATACATCAGTGTCACCATACATAATTAATATTAAATTAGAAACTGGGACACATTAATGTATTTGTTTTTTTTACGTTAGAAAGCCGAATTTTGCATACATTTTATATTTCACTAGCGACCCGCCCCGGCTTTGCACGGATATGTATTATACATTTAAACCTTCCACTTGAATCAATCTATCTATTAAAACTGCATTAAAATCCGTTGAGTAGTTTAAAAGATCTAAGCGAATAGACAGCTGAAGCAACTTAATTTTATACTACATATGTAAAGATGTATTCTCTTAATAAAAAAACTGATTTAAAATAAAAACCTCCATAGTTAGAAGTTAGAAGTTTTAATTTTTTACTATTTAGTTGTGGTACCTACCCTACACAAATTCGAATACCACTACCTGCTATGTAAATAACAGTCACAAGAAGTTATCATCATATCATCCACTTAAACTAAGTGGGAAAAATACGTATTATTGAAGCTTACTCAAAAAATATACAAGCAAAGTTAATAAAATTAAATGGGACCAAACCGGGAGCATACCAAAAAAAAATTTTCAAAATCGGTCCACAATTGACGGAATCAAATTATTGAAGAAATCGGCGGACATACATAAAAAAAATAACACATACGCGTCGAACATATAACCTCCTCATTTTTGGAAGTCGGTTAATGATACTAGGTACTTAACTTACTACGAATTACAAACTACCCCATATAATGAAAACAGAACAGCATTCATGCAACGCAGCAAAATGCAGTTCTGTAAACTGTGTAACAGTGACTGAGCTCGCAAATTAGAAACAAACATTAATATTAAGCGTTATTAAAGCTGTGCTCGTGATTAATGTTAATGTAGCGAGAGGAGCGCGAGACTGCGCCGGCGCATCACACGCCTTCACTTTCTCCGCGCGAATGTAATCGCTGCCAAAATGATATTAGATAGCATCAATTAATTCATCGTGTCGTTGTCTTCGCTCCAGTTTAGATTGATTGCTCTCTCGTATCCCTGAGAAAAAAACATACATTATTCTTCACGACTGGCATGAGGCAACTAAAGCATAATTCATTATTTTATTTATTTACTTTAACTACTTTTTAATTTATCTTTATTTTGACTGCCATAAAATGAATTAAAATATTTCACTGTCATAAAATAAATTGAAATTAGTCAAGTAATGTAATGTTAGCGTTAAAATTAAGTCCTCTTTTTTGTTGCAGACCGTAACATAGAAGAATAGTATCGTAGTGGTACAGTCCCGGCGTCACTGGACCGTGTAAAGTTATCAGGAACACCTAAGGGTTGCAGTGGAACAGTGTGGACAGTGATTCAGTTATAGTTCGAAATAAAACTGTGGACGATCCGGAACAAACATAAGATTAAGTGAAAGTTTCTAATTTCCTATATTCGTGTGGGAGAGGCCGAGCTAAAGTGTAAAGACAAAGCAGAGCTCAGGAACAATGGACCACCTGTTCCGGCAGCGGCGGATTAGTGTGCCCAAGAGGTAAGCACTTTCTTAAGCTACTTTTATAATGATTATAGTATTCAAGTCTGAGTGTTCTCATTGTTCGAATGAGAGTCGTTCACTGTGCTATTCCGTGTTGTATGCCCGGAATAAAATTGCGAATGGTTCTGCACAGAGCAAATATCAAAAACTATCTATCTCCGTATCTCGGGAATTTGCGGTTAATTCCTATCCGGATCCGCACGACTGCCGTTGTTAATTGCAATTATAAATACCAAAGAACCGAATGATGAGTATTAAACATCGTTTTATACGAAATTTGATTCGATTGTCGGAGATGTAAACATCGATTTCCACGTTCGGGTGAATGACACTCAGACAGAGGCGGTTGCGCTTTTTGTCAACTTTATCTCGAGCATTGTTGCTGTTGCTGACAATGGTGCGTTGACTTCGATGCTAACGTACTTATCTTCTGTTCTTTTACATACCCAGGTAGTGTGGTACATGTAAGGTTGTTCAAAATAGGTACCTACGACACAAATAAAAACATTGGGGAACGTTTGAAAACTGTTTATAACGTGCACTTATTTTGATCAAGAAATATAAACATTTTTCCAATGAAATGATCACAGTCCAAATTGGTAAGAAAAGATTCAAGTTCAAGTCGGTAGATTAGTTGAAGTTTGAATATTAATAACAATGCGAAAGAGGCGAAAACCAATCGTCTTGAAAACCAGTTAACTAATTACGTAAAATATTTTCGTAAACGATTACGACTAATTTGTTTCATTTTGACAGTTCAACAACATTCATTGCGTTATTTACGTTGTTGAGCAGATTTTATTTCGAACTTATGAAGGAATGGATTAGCAATCTGTTTCAATACGATTCAAATTCTGATTGATCGTGTATCACGCAATTAGGGTACCTACAGGTACCTATTGCATTTTTTCCCTAACGTTACGAAGGCCGCGCGCACTTTGGATGCGTTTTCGTACGTATTTCACTCGTGCGAACACGTACGAACATGCACGGACGATCCCGACTTTCCAAGTACAAAGGGAGCGCGCAGACTGGGTGTGAAATAGTCGTACGTATACGTACGTATAGTTCCGACGTCCGAAAACAATCCGAACTTGTTGTGATTTTTCGTGCGTTCAATGCGATATCACCGGAACACTAACTATTTGACGGAGAAAAAAGTATTCAGTGTGCGAACTCAATTCGTACGACCACGGTCGTACGTTTACGTACGGTACAAATTCTTGTCCAAAGTGCGCGCGGCCTTAGTCTTTTAGTTATTTTCCACCAACTTTAAATCAACGTTCTAGAGTAGGGTTGAGTTAACGGGGCCGAACTTCTGGCTGTGTACTCGTAGTTGAGCCAAAGTTTAGCGGAAAGATTACGCAGATTTTAACCAAATCACGTGGTTACGCTAACAAAGTTCCAGCTAACTTCCAGTACGTACTAACGCGGTGTTTAAACTTCAAGAGCCTCATGTGGCTTCGAGCCAACACATCAAGTTTCTTGCTCCTAAGAGCTTCTTGCACTGCGGAAGGATTTATGCTAGGCTTTCATTTCAAACATATTTTTAAACATCCAACTTCCGATGGGCAATTACATCTATCAAAGATAATTTCAATTGTTAATTTACACATTGCGTAAGAATAAATAAACTAACTGCCCCGCAAGCGCGTCTGCTGAGTCCTGGGTTCGATTCTCAGATGATGCAGTGTTATTGGGTTTTATGGGTTATTCCACAAATCCCCATTGGCAATCCCCACCAATGGGGATTTGTGAACTTTCTTGTCCACAAATCCCCACCAATGGGGATTACGGAACTAGAGTTCACAAATCCCCCATCAGTTTAAAAATAAAATACAAACAACATATTAATAGACAGGTTGTTAAAGAAATTGCGTGCCATAGCTTAGGGGTAGGTTCAGTATCGATAAAGGAACAATAGGAAAAAAAAAAAACTGCGAGATCAGCCTAATTTAGTACCTACTAACTTAAAATAGCAATCGTTTAGAATTGAAATTATTTCATTTGGTGTACTATCGAACGCGTTGTCATTTTGTCCTTCACTTCTCGCGTTCAAATACTCACGCTAAAGTAGGAAGAAGAAATACTTGGAATTGTAATTTAAGTACCTATTCTTCACTCGGCGTTATCGAAGTGTTCGGGCGTAGGCATTTCATTGCGTTCGATAGTAGGTAGGTAACTCTAGGAAATTATTCATTAGCATTTAAACAAAATAAAAACTTATTTGAAGCAATTTTTTAATCAATTCTAAACGATTGCTATAGGTACTACATTAGGTTCATCTTATGATAATTTTCGGTTTTTTTAAAGGTATTTATATTTTATTTTGTACGGGTTCCTTTATCGACTCTCAACTCACCCTGAAGTTATGGCACGCAATTTATTTAACAACCTGTATACAATATGAATCACGAAGTTTTTATTTTTAACGGAGGTCAGGACCTATTGTTTATTTTTATAATCAAATAAATGTAATGGCTAAATTAATAGCCTAAGTGTAAAATATTTCTGTCAAAAGACTTCGTGATTCTTATATAATAATTATGTTGTTTGTATTTAATTTTTAAACCGATGGGGATTGTCAATGGGGATTAGTGGAATAACCCAGTTTTATTTACTATTAGGAATTTCTTAATAACAGCCCAGAGTTTGGAGGTTGGCGGTGTGATACCCCTGTGCCTCGGAAAGCACGTTAAGCCGTTGGTCCTGCGCCTGCATGAACTCTCTTCGGCCGTATTGGATTGCCGTCCCATCGGACTATCAGAGTGACAAAGAGAGAGTGCACCTGTGTCTACGCACACAATTGTGCACTATCTCCCGCACAACTTACTCTCCGTTGAGATTGGCTGCCATCGTCGTAATACGGTCTTGAGGACTATTTTTATTATTATTTATTAAGAATAAATAAAATTCCTCGTAAAAGACGCGCGATGACTCACACGAGTAGCTGTTAAAAACGTAGTTATAGAGGTTATAACTTCAGAAATAAATGTTTATGGCTTGTTTTCTGTCAGGCTGTGTGGTCCTCCTCGGGTGTTTTAATAGGCCGCTGTTTCGCAGATATTTCCATATGATACATGATTATATTCAAGCAAACTGTGTTATTACTATGCAAAACAGAGTTCGTCCTATTGAATTATTTATTGATTGTGTTTTCTTGTAAAGGGCATGGATGTTCTTCATGTTCTTGTCGTCTTATGCTGTCAGCATTTTATGTATTCCCTGTTTATAGTTCATTATATAATGCGTTATTCCGCATGTTGACTGCTTTATAGATTTGTTGAGCTTGATCGTTTTACCATATTGTTTACTTTTGTATGGTTTTTCATGGTGGTCATAAAGTTTCAATATTTGCTCTTTGCTCGATGAGCCGTTCTTAGTATGTGTGGTGTTGGTATGATAATTCACATTGTAATTTGAAATAGAATAGATACGTGGTCGTTAACACAGAGTTGTCGATGCAATAATAATTTACTTTTGTTCTAAAAGTTAAATATAATATAATTAATAAAAAAATAATATTAAATAAAAAAAATTAACATAAAAATCTACCTTTTATAAATTTTCTCTCTAACTCTAAATATATAATTTTTTTTTTTTTTTTTTTTTACTTTTTTTTCCCTCTATTGCATTCAATCGCAACTAAAACCTACATTACATAACTGTTTTTTATGACCTGCGATACAGTAATTAGATCAGTCCGGGGCAGTGGTCCAACTGCTCTGTCCAACTAGTTGGACCATGGGTCTTTACTAAGGGCAGTTGTCTCCAAATAAATTTCATCTACAACTGATTTCAGGTGATATTACTGTAGGTCATGCTTTAGATAAAATTAGTTGAATGTTGTAAAACATTGTAAAAAATAAAGTTTAAAAATTAGTCACCCGACTTTAATTTTGTTATTTTACTGCAAAGACGTTCAATATACCTAACCGTAAACCAGTAGGTACCATACACACATAAAGATGCAGTTGAAGTTTTTAGAGTTGGAAAGTTATTTTTTAAATGAATTGGACCACGGAACTCTCAAAAGGTGCTGTGGTCCAACTATTTATAAAGTTGGACAACTGCCCCTAGTAAAGACCCATGGTCCAACTAGTTGGACAGAGCAGTTGGACCACTGCCCCGGACTGAATTAGATGCTCCAGGTTTGGTTGTTAAGGGATTGTCAACAACGAAACAGAAAAAGAACTTGAAAAGATTGTGTTGAACTGTTTACTATCATGATTATGCGGTGCTTATGCATTTAGAGCTCTGTCTATGGTGTGAACACATTTCTTTCCCCCTTCTTATCCAAACGGAAGAAGGGCTCCGACATAATGATAGGAGGCAGTTAAATTACACACAATGTAGAATACTTACTTTCTTACACTATTATAAGAAAAAAAAAAACATAAGTATACTTCGCTGATAAAGGTTAACCTTTCAGTAACAATCGCGAATCATTTGCTCATGAATTACTGCAATAATTGACATCCGTCTTGTGAGTCTCGGCGTATTTCTTTGACATTCTTCCAATGTTCCTCATTTCTTTCCGCCGTTGATTCCAGTTATCCATCATTGTGTGTAAAATTAATGTCGTCAACAAACAGTACTCTCCGAAGTAGTCGGAAGTTAATTACCGTTGTCGTGGGTATGTTACATTCTTAGCTTTCATATAAGAAGATTCTGATACATACATATATTATGTAGCTACCGTTCTAAGAGAAAACTACAGGCCACCCCTTTTTACCCGACTACGCGGCTGCAAAAAGGAGTGTTATGATTTTTACCGGTATTTATGTATGTTCATCTGTTACCTCATAACTTCTAAACTGCTCATCATAATTTGACAAATGAGAATCGTTGGAAGCGTCTTGATCGTCCGCTAGTTGTAGGCTATGTCACATTAAATTAAATAAGGCGCCCTCTAGAGGACATAAATGACAAACATAAACAACGACAGATAAAGGACATGAAGTCATAAACAAAAAAAACTTTTTTTGTTGATGCCATGTTGGGTATCAAATGGAAGGGTTAATTAACACATTTCAAATATGTACGTATATTACGAGTATAACTCCAAAAGAATTTAAATAAAAATAAAAGTTATAAAAACTAAAACCCAACTACTTACGTCAAAAAAGTCAACTAAAAAGGTATAAACAAGACATCACAAGCAGACAAATTATAAATCCGGAGTCACACGTGTTGCATAAATAGAACAGATTACGTGTTATTTTCTTAATAACTTAATATAAGAATATTTTAGATTATGTTTATAGTGAAATTAATTTGTAAAGTTATGTGTAACGCGGATAAAATCTTGAGAATCACGCAAAATTTTTATAATTTTAAAAATAATTGAATTATTGATCTTTTAGAATACGTGTATTTTGTAAATACCTTTTGTTTTACGAGTATGTGTAATAAATTAATAATTCGTCTTATTTGGGACAGCGCTCCTAGATGGGCGAGTCTTATTACTGGCTGGACGTACGACGCGTTGCATGAGCTCAGTACAGAACACGCAAGCTAACCACTCTAGGTCACTGGCATGTATCTGCGTTTTAAGTAGTTAACATAGTAAAGACTTGCTGTACATACATGTTTAATTAATTGTAAGATATAAAGGAGTGTAATAAAGCTAATATACTTGATGTTAACATTGCAAAGACCGTTGCTAACGTCGTTAATTCATTTATTTAGTACTTGTTTTCTTCAACGTGACATTGATATCATTAACCTATAAGCAGGATGATATAAAGCTAGGTAGTATAGCAACATTATTCAGGCTTTACTTGAACTCGTTACAGCTAATGTGGACTCGATTGGCACTAAAACTATGATGGCTCGATTAGTACCTATCTGAGTACCTATCGGCTTCTGCGCTATGGGTCACAGTTTCGGTTCTCGCACGGAACTTTTCCGGATCTGGGTACCTAATTGTGTATCCAAATAATTAATTGTGTTAAAAGTATGGTATTTATCCTTATTTTGCCCATATCCTTGAATGTACAGATTGTTTGTTACATTTAGGCGCACTTGCACCACGAATCACTAAACGCTAAACGTATTTATTTTATAAAACATTACATTACATTTTCTTTATTTCATTATTTACATATAAATAATATTTTTTATTATTAGAATTAAAAAATATAACAACATTAAAAAATATAAAAAATAGTAGCCCACCGGTATCGGGAACAGGATCCAAGCTACGGCCAGGGCTCCAGAGAGAGGAACCTCCTAACAATGAGAGCCGTGTCCAGGAGTACTGCTCTCTGAATCAAGCCCTCAATCCAGCTGCCCAACGAGAGCCTCCTTAGGAGCCATTGGCTGATAAATATTACATTTATTTAAAACGCTATTCTGTCTCTGTCATCTTCAAAATTGATAGAAATAGAACGATGTTTTAAATTCGTTTAGAGCTAAACGCATTTAGCGATTATTTGATGCTTTCGGTTTTAGTATTATTCCATTTTCAAAAACAGTTGCTCCAGAATTCATACCACACTTTTATTCCACACAATCGTAAAATCTAAATAACATGTCATATAGGAACAGGAGATAGTAATCACCATTAAAATTGATTAGTATCTACTCCATAAACAAGCTCTTGGATTGCATCTCAGTGCAGCATCGCTCTTATGCTGCAAGTAGCAATACACGTCAATCAGCAAAATATTTCTCATCGAGAAACTGCGTTCATGCTCCAGTTGCACGACAGCAGCGCCAGCGCGCGGCGTCGCGAGACGGCCGTTGTCGTCGCAAGCGCATCATCTTCGCGAGTCTTCGGATTTCTTCGTTATCTGTCGGGTTTTACGAGCGTGAAAGAAATCTCAATAATTACAATGACCTTAATTTCCAGCTATAAATACTCAATGTCTCGAGTATAACATGGCAGACAGTCATTATGTTTCTTTGAATTTTTTTGCAAGAATTAATGGTTGTTGAATGACATTAAGAAAGCCACTGTTTTTATGAGCCACTTGCTATCAGCATCTTTCTTACATTACAATACCGTATTACACCACCGGGGATGGCCAACCCCGGACGGGAGAAAGGTTGAAATGATGATCATTACTGCAAGTATGCCGCTTTGAGACTTAATAAACGCTCTACATTCTACCCATTTACGAACAAGTCAGCTGATTAGTATTCCAAAAATCTGTATTTCATAATCCTTTTACAAAACTTTTCCGTAATTACGTAAACGTAGTATTGACAAGCTCCAATAGTTAAGTATAAGTTTATTATTAACACCTTACATATCCTAATGACTGAGTTGTGTAATGTTTAGGTAAATACTTATGTGTAGAATGTTAGCTATTTGCTATTCAGTCCAAGTTGTAAGAATTAGTGGCACGAAGCAGGCAGGTGGCTCAGTGCTCATACTAGACATGAATAAGTGATCACATTACATGCTACTAGCAGTACTTCATGCCATGTTTCTGATATAAAGCTTTGCAAGTTGCTAGATTTACTAAATACTATTGAATATGTATTTAAAATATATCATTCGTTTATACTTTACCATTCACCATCCATTAAATTTTCCAATCATAGTAACATTGTAGTTTAGATTTTCCAACCAGTTAACTAAAATTTTTCAGGAAAAGTCGTTCTGGTAAACTAGCTTTTTGTGAAAGCTCGTGTAAGGCAAGATGTGCCTTCTGCGAATAGTGAAATATAATAAAAAAATATTTCCATTGCCATAATATACGAATGAGTAGATAGTTAATACAACTAATGTCATATAATCAGAACAAGACGCGAATTGAGTGAAATCGGGCATTAGGTCTCTGTGGATACAATCAAAACCATTGCAGCAAGTGTCGCGCGTTACGCTCTCTGCATCAACGGGAATATAGACGAATGTCGAGCGCTGTCAAGTGCTGCCTCTTCACGAACCACCGTCCACGAAAACACGCTTACATCAACACTTTCTCCAAACCTCCATTATATCATATTACATAGATTTTGTGGTAAAATTACAAGCATTTTATAGTTGTTTTGTAATTACACCACCGTGGCGAACACACACGTAATGCCAACAATGACGATGAAGTTCGTATTTAATTAAATAATTACGTGCGCTGGAGATTTTTCCTTATCCCCTTAAGCATTGATTTCATGACTTGTATTGAGTAAGAATCTCCGCGTTGCAATAGCTGCACCTGCTCATTATAGTTCAAGTGCAGAAAAAGTAATTTGTATTCATAGTATTTTTAGTGCGTTTGATTAGTATTCCTGTCTATTGTTCTAGTGTTATGGTATTTGTGAGGTCTAGGTCGTCGCCCGCTCGACAGTTATCGTCTCCATGCTTCACTTCCTTCCCTCGCATCGGAAAGCAATTCTTCAATAATTAATAGTCAGTTGACGCGGCGGCGGGCGGCGCGGGCGGCGTGACCACTTGTAACAGTTTCATGAACCAGTAGCTTGCAAGTGCAAATAAATACATATTAACCGGTGTACGAAGAAGTCTCCGTCACAAGCTTTGAAAGAGACATGCTTGCTATTAATGAGGTGTGTTTAGACTAATCGGACATTGAATAGGAGCAGAGCAGAGAGCTGAACCTACTAATCTTGTTAGGAAGTAACATTTAGAACATTACCAATTTAGTCATTCGATTTTCATTCCACGCTCTTTGCTTTACCTACTACTTTCAATTATTAAAGAAAACGTTTAAACACGTTACGGTACGTTTAGATAAAACGTTTTTCGTGAAACGTATTATTTTTTCAAGAGCTGACTGTCCACTGGAGCGGAGCAGAGCTGTGCCAATATTAACCAATGGAATTGCATAAAATCTCCGCTCCGCTTCAGTGGACAGGGATTTGCGAACTAGTTTAAAAATTCATACAAAACTGGGAAGCGGAGCGGGGAAGCGGAAAAACCCGGCCGCGGGGTATTGGAGCCCGCCCAAATTACTCGTCGCGAAGATCCACATAGTCCGCAACTCCGCTCCGGACTACCTCGCTCCGCATCAATAGACAGACACAGTCCGCAACTCCGTTCCGCATTGCTCCCTCGCTCCGCATCAATGGACAGGCAGCCTAAATCTTGCTGGCCAGAATCGTCCTCTTGCGCTTCCGATTCTGGTCATGCCACAGTAAAAGGATAGTATATAAAAGAAGTATTCTTCTTTTAAAAATTAGTTATTTTACTCTACGAGTATTACATAGTGTAAAGCCTTATAAATCATGCTACACAGAACAGAGCAAACATGTAAGACAAGTGATTCTGATGATTTTCGTCATATTGTTCGAAAAACAATGATCGTCTCTCGCGCAACACATCTTGGTAAATCGCAAAGAAGTGGCATTGTATTGTCCGCATTACGCGCTGTAACAAGGACCGTTCCTTTGTATCGAGCTCAGCAATGCGAAACTTTTAAATCTATTCATGTCTGCACAATGTCGTTACACGTAGAGCTAACTACTTCGCACAAAAGAATTTGTCTTTACAGTACATACAAGAAAGTTACAGTTTATTTTGTTTTATCTCTAATTTAAAATTCAAATTCTAACGCCTAATGGATATTTTGTAAAGAAACATACGTGCTCTGCGTTCGGAAATTAAGTGTCGAACAGTTAGATAATTTTGTTGAGGTCAGCACATGAATGGAGTTTTTGTTGCCTTAAATAGAGTTACCGTTCCATATTCGTTGGTCGTCGGTATCTATCGTTTACGTTGTCTGTTTATGGGTAATCGTCTGGTGTGTGAAACTCGGCTATTAGGTCGGCAACAATATGCTTCCGTGCGGCGGATGGAGGTGTTAGAGCAAATTACTCAATGCCCAGTAGTTGCTGTCCTCTCACATTCAATTACATTCGAATTTGATAACCGCAAAGAAAGCTCGGATGACTTTCTACATTTATTACTATTTAACTGATTGTCATTCGCGTTAATGACGTTTGGTATGAAGTGTATCTGAATGTGGTCAATATTCGGTGCGCGTGCGCGTGCCCCGCAAGTGTGGCACCGGGACAAATACCGACTGCTTTCGCGACGATGAAAGTTTTGACATTTAATACAAGAATGTAATTTTAAAAACATTTATGTACGCCAGTTTTCTTCAAAAATTCATGCCTCAAGATATTTTAAACGGGAAAGTGAAATTTTTATATTTTGTGTTTCCGACTTTTGTTTTAATACATCACGCAATGGTTTTAAGTTTAACCATTGCGTGATTTATTACTTGCAGCTCACTTATAAAATTATTTATAACTAGCTGAACCCCGCGGTTTCACCCGCATAAGTCTCGATCCCGTGGGAATATCGAGATAAAAAGTATCTAAAGTCCTAACACAAGTCATGGTCTATCCATGTGCCAAATTTCATCCAAATCCGTTCAGCCGTTTTAGCGCGCGCGTGTGAAAGCGTAACAAACAAATAAACAAACAAACTCACTTTCGCATTTATACTAGTTATGATTTTGTAAGTGAGCTACAAGTCCGCAACATCTTTATGTACCGAGCCCCTAGGTATGGCATATAATTCTCAGAATAACAAATCAATCGAAATATTACGGAAGCACAACCTCGGCACTCGGCAGATGAAATACATCAAGAGAAATAAATACATACCAGAACTTCCACGGTTGGCAGCAAATTGACAAATCCTTCTAATCCTAACATTCAGAGCAAACGAGTTTAATCGAGACCACAGACGCAAATTGTATGTAAACTATAGAATTACGGAGTTAATTGTGGAAGAACACGCACTGAGTTAAGATACCCCATGATTTATAATTCTCAATCAGGTTAATATGACAGCACATACTTGTTCGTATTCAATCCACGTGCTTGGAACACGCTGTATAGCATCGCGTGGAGAACAATAACATCCTATGGATGGATGACGCCTCAGAAAGTGGCCCGTTTTACTTTTTTTGTCACTTACGCCTAAACGGTCTAAACGGCGATTTTCCGTGAAAGTATGCGTTGTTGAGATCACGGAGACTTTTAATGTGTTCGAAAATACCGTTTTTTGTGGTTATTGATCTGTAACATTAAAAATGAATGGGTCAATTGGTTGCAATCGTTTTTATGAATGTTGAATGCGATGTCGCTTTAAGGGCCGTGGGAAATGATAATTTATGTATGACCTTGAACTGAGCGCGGCGGCCGGTGCAATGACGCGAAGTCGTCTGACGAGGTGACAAACTGTAACGATGCTATCAGAATAATACGAGTATTATGGGATTTTCAGTGATGTTTTTCTTCCGATGCCGGACTAAAACAATTGAATTTCTGAGGATATAATTTGGCTTCAATAACTTGGTTATAACAATGGAATAAAGACTTAATTGAGAACGACGATCCATTGTTCATTTACTTTTAAAGGAGATTTCAAGGTAAACATTTTTTTTTTATAATTCTCTCACTGACGATAAATTTAAGTTGAAAATAAATCTAACGAAAATAATTATAATACCTTAAACACACACATAATACCTTCACATCACACAAAAGTAATAAGGTATTACAAAAATTATCATACGAAGAATTTCAGTAGGTAAACAATTTAGAAACCATTCACGAACAACTACTGAAATACTGAAAAGTTAACTTAATAGGAGCCAATTCATGAACCTAAAAGGCTAAAAGATGTTAAAAATAAGCTTTCAGAAACTAGTGGTTTGTCGTTCCCCAAATAACTTTCCAACTTTCAGTTTTAGTGGTTACACACTTAAGTTTTTTTTTGCCTGTTAAAGTTGCTGATGCATTTGACTTTCGCTGCATCACCGGTTAGTCGGTTATCAGATATAGCTAAATATCAGTATTATACGTAAGCTTTTTACATAATAACTTTCATAAGTGGCATTCATGTGCACAAATGCATACCTACCTGTCTTAAAAAAATACTTAGTGTCTACAATGATAATAAATGTAAATATCTGTGCGTTTGTCGAGCATGCTAATTTTGGCACCAACGCCCGATCGCTGTACACTATCTAAGCAGGCACATGTGTAGAAGGACACAATGATATGTTATGGGGACATGTATTCTGCTAAGACATCTCAAGGTAAATCAGTCTACTTTGTGCTATACTCCGCCATCCCGTAGCGTGCTAGCGTGACGGTAAACAAACGTATCAGCGTTATCTTTGCACGCTGGCGGACGCGCGGACGTGTCACGCCACCGTCGATCTTATAACAGTGACATATATCTAGGATGACAGTGCAATACAATGGCATTCTGCGGAAACCGCAGTCAAGCGTTGCGATAACAACCCACAACAATAATACCCGCTGTTTCTTTCACTATAAGGTTCGTTTTCGCAAACCAGGACGAAAGTAGATGTCTCCGTATCAACCGCAAGTGTTGGTAAGGCCTTATTTCGCGTGAGTTCCTCAAGCCCTAGTTTTTAAACATTGCTCTTAGCATTGTTTAGTATGTAATTATAGTTTGTTTCACATGACTCGGAATTTTAAGCGGAAACCAAATCTTAAAACAATACCTGTAAAGTTTGTTTTCGCGTGTACAAATGTTAATCAGAGCGTACCGTGCGTGCTCGAGGTGCAACGGAAGGTTGCATTGTAGGATAATCCAATTAAGAAACAAGTTGACAAAAACTTTCCGTTATAAGTATGTATTAACGGCTAAATACCGTACATGTATTTGTAGTTGCATTTCCTAACGGTGACTGTATTTCACTAAGTTCCCTATAGACAAGATTTCATTTCCTTTGGTTCGATTAGTGTGAGTTTTCTTGTTATAGTCGAGCTCCGTGTGACGGCCTTCGCCCTGTTCTTATTGAGAAGCATTGCAGTGTTCTGGATTCAATAGTATGGGCGTTAGTGTAACTATACAAAAAAAACAAGCTTTTCTCTAATCGGGCCACACATTAGTAATCCCCTTTTTTTTTTGAGGGTTTAAATTATCAAATAACTTCTCCCGCTCTGGGCGGAGCGGGAGGGTGTGTCAGACTTTTAATGACTAAAACCCACCCGTGTTCCTTCCGTTGCCTGTGTGCCGGGGCCGCGATATCCCTTTCGGACAAACCCGCAACCCCGGCAGGATTAGTAATCACCTGGATTTTCAAATGTCGATGGAGTCCAAAAACCTCTTAGCCAAACAATAAAATAAAAATAAACAATCAAATTAAACAGTTCTTTGAATTGCAAAAAGCCCACATATCGGTCGTATCAAAGTAGTGTTTTTTCATATTTCCTTGCATTCACCTTCTGAGAAAACGCGTTGAAGTCTTTTGAATGCAACGTGGCATCGTTCTCAAACATTTGTAACAGACATTATTAGCGGGAATTTCACAATAGTACAGTCAAAGAAACAGTTTGAAATTCAGGCAAAAATATTAATTTTTCCACTAAACACGAACATCACGCCTGTATTCTTTGAAGGGATAGACAGAAGTGTATGCAGTAGTACCACCCACATTTCGCCAGTCTTGCCACTATACTGCCAATATTAAATATGTTTTATTGAGTGCTTCATAACTTTTTAAACTTATAACAACATCTCAACTTGACCATTAAAAAAAAGTTAACCAAATGAAAAATATCTTTCACAGTCTGCTTGTTTTTTTTTTACAAGCCTTTTTAGTCCCTCCTCGTGGAAAAAGACAGGCTAGTAAAAAAAAAAGGTTGCTAGTTAGCTGCACTATCCCTTTGTTCGACTGTACATTGTAAATTGTATTGAATTCAAATGCTTGGTACATTAATTTTAGCTGAGTTTAGATAGCTTTACCTGGACTGTCAAAGGGCCCGGATCTAGAGTTGTTCATTGGTCTCACTCCCATTGTTTCTGCCACAGTTATAGTTTCCAAACTGATTAATGTTGGCGGGTACAAAATTTATGATTAGAGTTAGTGTGTATTTGCGTTTGCTTTGCCTAGAATCTGTTGTGGAGGAGCCGTAAATACTGAGCTTTATTTGCTAGACGTGACAGGGAATGCTTGCACGGAGATTATAGTTTTTTTTGCTGTTGATTAATTTGGGTAAGATTTTGAGATTTAATTTTAATTTTATTTTAAATTTATTTATTGAGGGATAATAAACAACTACAACATATATTATACATAAAATTAACAAAACTTTAAGTGGTAATGTTGCAGTCCACTGCATTATCCCCAGATAATACATATTAGAGATCACTTTTGTTGCACTTGCCACTTTGGTTGCCACTTGACGAGCATTACCAAAATTAACAAATAATTTAAAATAAACAAATAAGTTACTATAAAGCTAGCTATAGCTACAAAACCAAATCAGGTAAGACACAATTTTACTTACTTAAATTAATTAATAATAATAAGATTACAATTAAGATAAATTTTTTATAACATTAGATTTAAATTTATATTTCGAGCATGCAAACATATCAATGAAATTTGAATTATTGAAAGATATTAAGATATACTATTTCATGGAGTAATTAAAATCTATATATGTTTAAAGCCCTACAATTGGTATTTAACACACGGTGTTTGTTTTGTTTTGTTTTTTTTTTTTTTTTTTAAAAACGTTGCCCCACACTAAGAATTTCTTCTTGTATTGTGGGTGCGTTTACAAACATAGAAACTCACATACACTACCACCCAGACCCGAAACAACTACTTGCAGATCATACAAATATTTGTTCCGTGCGGGGATTGAACCCGCGACACGTTGCGCAGCAGTCGATCGCTCAGCCACTGCGCCAACCGTGCCGTCCGTGGTGTCTTTATTCATCTACTTATTTATTTTGTCATTTGCTTGGCTTTGTTATTCCCGGCTTTTTTCAAAGTCCAACTCCTTTAAATGGCTGTTGTGTCGACATATTTCATCTCCTTTACCCGCCTATTGTAGGAAATGATAATTATCTAACGTATTCTTTTAATTTTAATGAAACTTTCGCACTATAATAAATAATGTTTGCAGCCAAGTCCGATGCTCTCACGGTGATACGCAACACTTAACTTTGTTACTATTTTATCTGTTCATAAGTTATTGTTATATTAGCAGAAATTAATTGTTTAACATTGTCTGTGAAGTACAAAAGGTGGTTCAATAAAGCCATTAGTAACCTAATGTGTTGGAAGGCAAATTAAGGGTCGTGGGTTCAAATCCCCGTTTAACTGTTGTGAGATCCGCACGGAATACACGCATTGGGTTTAGCTTAGCTTGAGCTGTTAAAAGGGTTATTATTAATTGGTTTGTCGTGAATTATAAGTATGTGGTTATTTGGTTAAATTGGTTATTGCTAATAGTTTGACTTTTGACTAATGCAAAATATACCTATTCCTTCGCTACCGAGGGCTTTTAGATGTCCGTTTCAAATAACAGTCAAATGTAAAATTGCTATAATCTCAACACTACCTTGATTCATTGGTTATCACACATTGTTAATAAAATGAACCTTCGAATTTGTGGTACACCCATCTCTAGGTAGCTAAGGCTGTTCAATCGGTACACAAGGTTAATAATAAAATTCTAAATATTTATTGTACCTAAGACCCGACCTTTTGGAGATCAAATGAAGGAGTTAGTACTAAAAACCTTTTAAGAAGTTATAAAGAAATTTCCTATTTGTGATTGATTGTTAGCATATATTAAATATGCATTTTTATTAAGAAATTTTGGTCGGACAATAGCTGTCTACTACTGCTGGGCATCATCGCATCGTCTCAACACCCAGATCTTTTTGAATATTTTCGTAGAAAAAGCTTAAAGCTTTTTTCTTTCAAATCCATTTCGTTTCTAAATCCTCTAACAGTCTCGTTTGCTCCTCAAACGTGACTAAATAGGAGTAACTCTTTCTTTAATTGACTGTTACGAGCGACGAAGGAAGATCGCCACTTAAAGCCTTTTATCTTCATAGATAACTTTATATTAAATAGTCTTACATAAACATTACATATGACGGAAATATACACGGCTAATTAGGCAATAATACCCGCGTTACGGCGGAAATCAAGCGGGTTCTATTGATAATAAAATACTCTCTTCTAATAAGTAAGTAATGCTGAAAGTTATTTAATACTCTTCCGATTAATGTAATTGAATATTAATAAATATATTTCTTGGTTGATTGGAGTGTTTATACTTTATAACTTGACTTTATTGAAAATGGCTGCAAATTCAGCAAATACTTGACGTTCCCAATTCAAGGTTCATCAAGAAGGTTGAAATAAATTTGGAATTTTGTTTAGTTTACTGAATAATAATGCTCATTAAGTGATACTACCATGACCTCACTAATAATGACTAAAATGGCCTAACGTACAACGCAAAAAAGTAATACTACAATATTGCCAACGCATCACTCATCCAAAAAAATATTAGTCACTCATATCTGTCAAGGGTAACATTAAATAAAATAAAATAAACAGTAATCACTTGTAACCTTGTGATCCTCCAAATGGTTCGACTAATTGTGACAAATGAGGTGCCCTGTCATGTCATGTTTTGTTTTAATCTTAGCAAAAAACAAGTGACGGTCGCCGCCGGTACTTAACTGTACTAATACATATAATAGACCAGTCATATGCATACATAGGCAAAAATGTAATTGAGTTTTTCTGGTATAAAAATTGTCTATTTTGTGAGGCTCGGGACTATTTGATGGTGATATGATAATGAGACTTTTTATCGAGACCGATTGTAGAATACGGATATGGTGGTATCATGCAATGACATGAGTACGCTTACAATTAAAAAGTACATAGAATAATGATTTTACAAATTGCTTATGGATGAAAGTTGTAGTGCATATTTACGACGGTAAAAGCACCCAGTCAGAAACTTTGTTTTATTGCTAATTAGTAATAAAAATCATATTAAATATAATGTAACAAATTTAAACTTATCCATGCATAGCGTGTCATGAAACCATAAAATGAACGAGCACAATGCTATTCTTAGCATCATTTAAATGACTTAAATATCATAAAATTACACCAACGCATATAAATAATAAAAATTCATTAAGCGCGTCTGAATCTACAATTTGTAATGGACACCATAATAACATACTCGTATTTAGTTGAGACTAACATCTGACTAATAGGCGAGTTAACGGTTGATTACAAAAAGGTGTTGTTGATCATGTCAGATTTCACAGTAATATTGTGACGGGTAATATGGCGAAGTGTTTGGTTTCGCGCGTTAATGTTACATGGACGCGTCATGTCAATGTCAGCCGATTGGGCGGAAAAAAGCGACAAAAAACTTAAGTAGTTACGACAGGAGTCAGTGCACCCTATTGATAGCGAGTAATGTGGAGCTAGAATGTGCGCCGAATCATCCACGTTCAAGCTAACTATCTGAGCACGAACCGAAGGCGATCTAAAAATATAGGTACAGACGGTTTTGTATAAAAAAATAACAAGAAAGAATTGCGCTGTCCTTCAAACCAAATCAAATGTTGTTGCGACGACAGTAACTATTTGTTACTAGGAACGTGTAGTGTGGCCATACCCGTAGCACGTTAGTCTAGCGTATAGCATTCTTCGTAGCGTATAGTGTAGCAGCGTAGCAGACACTGTAGCGGCGTAGCGAACAGTGTAGCGGCTGTAATGTGACGCGTATCAATAATTTCCTCTGTAGTGTAACTATTACTGTTAGGTAATATAAGCGTAGAGTGTAACAAAACGAAGCATTAAAAAAAAAAATACAGGGCTAGTCAGAAATTCAGAATTAGTGTATCCAATGAACACTCATAGTAGGTACTGCAATATTGAACTGATACAATGTGTAAAAGAAAATCTTACATTATGCAGATTGTCGGCACGCAATAACAGAATAAATAATTTATATCTTTTGAAAGTACAAGTGACAAGAGCAAGCAAATTGATCTTCTACAAAAAGCTGTAATCATCAACTCAGGGAAATGATAAATGTTTTACCGTGAAGATACTTTGTATAAGTGTCAAAACAGTCATGCGAGTATAACATAAATAAGTGTCGATTGTATTAATAGAATATCAATGTACAAATGCATTTTATATTATAAGTAATTGCATGACGCCCTTATAAATGTTTAAAAAACGAATAGGGAACATACTATATATATCTGTGTTCCGTGAATTAAAATAAGCCTTACAAAAACTGGCTGTAGGGATAATAAATGGCGTCCATTTACAGCATCCCAGGCTCGCATCACCAATAAAACTAACGAGAGGAAACAACTAGCAGAGAGGTGCCGGGAAAAAACCACCGACACCTCACGTGAATAGCGTTGATTAATTTAAGCAGTTGCCAGTAATTGAGTGTGGCGAGATATGAAGATATCAGAGATGTGATCTACTTTAGATTGGATCCCGATTGACTATTAATTTGTTTATGTCAGACGCAGCGCTGCGCGAAATCAGCAAAAAATCTGAAAGCGTCAAAATTTAATGTCGATTCATCATGTAAATGAACCGACAAACAATGGACCGTTGAGGAGATCGTTTTTTTTATAGAAACGCGTATATTATCAGCGTGATGTACATATGATTAGGTTCTCCAACGAGCCGTGACGTAACAAACTAACTTTCAACTTGCTTAACTAGTTATTTTACGTTTTTTTACGAATGTAGAAAGTGTGATATTATTATTTAACAAGATCTTAGATCACTTAGTTGCGTTAGTAGTTAATTCGTTTAAATGTTTTTATGTCCGACATTGCCATTCTCATTTTGCCTAGATTTAACATTGTATATAATGATGTTCAAAATGTGTAACTTAGCATCAAATTATCGTAAAGATAAGTTATCTAGACCACTTCACCAAAATGGTTTAGGCTATGGTTTACACTTTAAGTTGTAGCAGTTATTCACACACTTTCTCAAACCTAGACAAGTTTTATTGCATTAAATTAAATTTAATGATTCTCTACAGACCTAATGCCAATTTATGATTGCTTTCATTTCTTATTCACATGACTATAAACTCGTTCATGGTTGCCAGCAGAATTAAAGTTATGTCCTAAAGGCAGGGTATTATTCTCGGGCGGCACTGGCGCTGCATCTAACCCACAAACTATCTCATTACATTTAGATTCCTGCCATGATATTCATGCTCACGTATGCAGTATCTCAGGACTCAGTGCATACCTTACAAACACTTCTTAGAAGAGAATTCCCGGGTAATCGCGAGATAATGTTACATATGACGCATATAACTTAACCGTAATTTAATTTTAAACGCGCGGTGCATTTCAGTACAGTTTACAATAATAGAGAAACGGTTAAGATGTTTATAATTCAATTAGGGAGATCGTTTGTTCGGTGATATATTCAAGTTATTGTTTGCTGTTGTATGTTTTTTATTAGAATGTATAAGTAATCGCACGGAATTCGGTCTTTAGTGAAGGTTCTGCTCACGTGACGGAGGAGAAATCAAATAGAGAGGACACGATGTTATTTTGTATCGGGATTTTATCTACTGGCGTTTAGACTTACATAAGTAATGTATTGTGATTGTGTCTTGATGAATATTAAATGGGTGACGAATAAAACGTCCTTAATTATTTTTATTCTTAATATGGTAAGTACATGCTAATTTCATGTTCTAAATAGATTATATGGATGACAAGCTTATGTATAGCTTTTTTGCGAAAATCAGCAATATTGAACTGCAGCATTGAATAAAAAGACGCATTTTGCCCGACACAACGTTTTCATATGTATGTTTTTTTTACACAATGGCACATTCATCTGTCAGTTAGTTTGGCTTTCTATTAAAATAATAGAAATGTATTTACATAACTAGAATACCACAAGAGATATCATCCAATTATATCATATCTCAGGAATTAACAAGACCGCATACTTATTGGCAGACCGTGAACTCAGACAATGCAGTGTTTTCTACAAAAAACTATTGTAACTTACACAATTGTTCATGTCAAAACGCATCGTTACACGAATTGTTTTCAATGTACATCAACGAGTTAAGACAACTAGAACTGATAGAACAACAAAAGCCCAGTATTGTGTACCATCTAGTCGACATGACACCGTTGACATTGATCCGTGTCACACGCACTGCCGCGATTATATCGATAGATACCATCATCAGATAAGTACATCTGTCGTGTGCCTCACGCTAATATTAATAATAATGAAAACGAAATTATATCGCAGCCATCAGACTAATTAAGTCTCGGTACTAACAAGCAAGCAAGTAACATTTACTGAACAGATATCGATTTAGCGCGTCTTTCAAGTTACGCAACGATGTACTTTCTAAATAATTTCAAGTAATCCTAGAGAGTTCAACAGCTTCAATGGTCGAAATGTGGTCAAAAATTAAATGTCTGACCATTGCAGTTCATGTAATACGGTGATGTCATGGCGAGTGTTTTACCTCTTCAACTAAGATGAGACAGAAAGTAAAAGTGGTTGGATTGGGCAGCTGCGGGCGTCTCAATAGATCATAAAAGCTTGTTATGTGTTATCCCACGCGCCCGCGCCAGCAGAAAGTGAGAGGACGAGTCAGTCTGATAAAATTTATATGATGCGACTTGCGACTTGCGAGTCACATGATCGAACCTGCAGATGCTTTTATGCGATTTTAATGCCGCTTCCACACAATTTAGAAAGTCGCATCTTTAATAGCGATTAGGGATTCTTTAGATGCCGATTCCTTCGGCTTTTATTTGTATTATTGGTTAATATTCGCTCAATGCGGATGTCATTAAATTCTTGAGTACCTTTAGGGTCATCTGTTATCTGAATGTTTAATAATGCTTTTCAGTATTGATATGGGAATTCATTATTTTTTCTCAGACGGTTTCTCATTGTCTTTGCAATTAAGAGACGTGCCGCGCCACGACCATTGCAATTTCGCGGACGGTAACATCTTTTATTTTATCTACCGCATTATTTTCTGTTCCACCGTCTAATTAAATAAGAAATCTATTGTACTTGACTTGAAAGTTGATCCTATAAATCAGAGCAGTAGGTTTAGACATTCAGACATCTCTGGATCCCCAACTATTTGGAAAGCGGTGCAAATCATTCAATTATATCCATCTACAGTTTCATTACCAATTTTGTATCGCTTTTGCACGCCAAACATGTACGTGTTTTTATCTGTGTAGTAATTAGTCATAGATATTATTAAATATTTTTTTATTCATGTTTGAATAGGCATGAAATTTTACTGACAGTAACTGTCATTGTTGTTTGTTTAACGGCTCGTTTGCTTTCTTGTCTGAATGGATCAAACTCTTTGGGTGAGTGGACACGATGTTGGTTTTGGACTTTTTTTTTTCTTAGACTTACTTTGTTTTTTTTTTTAAATACCATGCCTTTTGATTAAGGCATTACCAACCTTTTAAACTAAGGCTTTTCACAGAGAAATATAATGATCACCTGCCTTAGCTTATTGACCGTTAGGTATTGGATACCTAGTTTACAGGTTCATCTAGATAAATTGCGGATGGGCGTATGCTCGAACAAACGTAAAACGATTTACCGTGATCCGTCAGTACAGTTCGATAGATTTAAATTGCTTAAAGATAATATCGTTAGCGATAGGCAGGAATTTCCTATATTTATGATTATTTAAATTGTATTTTATACTAGCTTTTGCCCGCGACTTCGTCCGCGTAGAAGTCGAAAATGGTTCTAATAGGATTTTTTATTGATTTTTTACCTTATTAATTTTGCCAGCCTCAGGCAGCATTTGTCTGGCATTAATGCTGAAATGAACCTTTTTGGCGCAGCCTTGAGGCACACACTTATTGCCAAAAGACCTACTTCTACTTTTTAGTTTGTTTTTTATTTTGTGTTTCACGAACTGTGTCCAAATAAACGTTTTCTTTCTTTCTTTCTTTTCTTTTTTATAACATATAAATTATAATGTTAAAATGTTTGAATAATTATATAATACTAGCTTTTTCCCGCGACTTCGTCCGCGTAGAAGTCGAAAATGGTTCTAATAGGATTTTTTATTGATTTTTTACGTTATTAATTTTGCCAGCGTCAGGCAGCATTTGTTTGGCATTAATGCTGAAGTGAACCTTTTTGGCGCAGCCTTGAGGCACACACTTATTGCCAAAAGACCTACTTCTACTTTTTAGAACGTTTTAAACGTTTTCTTTCTTTTCTTTTTTATAACATATAAATTATAATGTTAAAATGTTTGAATAATTATATAATATAACAATCTTTATTATAGTGTAGGGATATAAAGGATAAATAAACCTGAAAAAATCTGAAAGTTACACGGGTGTATTATCTTTTTACAACAAAATCGAAATAATACACCTACCGCAGTATTTCTTTGTAAACAATATATTTTGTTTTTCTTTCGGGTGCTAGAATCACCAGGCTACTCTGTGCGCTTACTCTGGAGCATGCCACATACAACTGGCCGTGGGAGAAGCAGCTTTCCCTCAAGTCTACTCCCGCTACCTTAAGAGTTTGACCTTGAGCTTTGTTTGTAGTCATTGCGAAGCATACTATGGGAAACTGCACTCTCTTGAATTCGAAGGGGTAATTTGATGGTGTTAGGGGTATCCTAGGAATAAATACAGACCTCTGAAAAGCTTAGAAACCTTAAAATGCTAACTAATATGTATAGTACGGTGACTTTCGAGACATTCCAATTTTAAAGAGTATTTGCATTGCAAGCACCAAGCCTTTATGTGAGTTCAACCTTTTTTGAATAAAATCGGATTGACTTTTCAAACATATGTCAAAATAAAATGTAATTTAAATCAAAAGCACTAAGAAGTATTGATATCAACTTCGTAGCAAATCACTCCCAAAATAACTTTCTACCCCTATTTAACCCCGTTAGGAGATGAATTTCATAAAATACGAAACAGGTCTTCCATTAATTCTGTTAAAGAATGTTTATGCAAAATTTAAAGTAGATTGGACCAAGGAATCACGTTGTCCCATACAAACTTTGCCCGCCTTTTTCACCCCCTTAGGGGTAGAATTTCGAAAAATCCTTTCTTATCGGATGCTTACGTCATACAAAGAACACACCCTCTAAGTTTCAGGTCTCTACGATCAGCGGTTTAGGCTGTGCGTTGATCCGTCAGTCAGTCATTCAGGACAAAGCATTTTATATGTATTGATAGATAACCGTATCCAAGTCATGTTATTATGATAAATCTTCCAACTTAAGGCCTTCATCCACATACTTAATGAGATAATCATACGAATTCCGCAGAGCACAAGTTCAATGACCTCTATAGTAAATATTTCGTAGACAAAATCTAATTTGGTTAAATAACGCGACATGTTTGCCAAATTACTGAAGTACCGTAATGCGGCAATTAAAAAAGTAATTAAAGGCTGATGTTTTAAGCACCATATTGTACCGCTAATAAGTGTAAAAATAGAGAATCGTAAATCAGTTTCACGATTAGAATTATAAATTATGTGGTCGATTCGACTTTTTGGCGTTGATTTTATTTGTAAATTAATTATTATTGACAAATCTATTTGATTAGAAGAATAATGTCATAGCATGGTTGTAGAAAAAAATAGTAGGTATTGATAATGGCGATGTTTTAAGATTTTTTGAAAATAAAATAAAGCTCTATCTCAATAAAAAGCATTAGGAAACAAAAGCTTAATTTTCAAAAACCGTAAAATGATGATAAGTCAATAAATACAATTAAATTCCTCAACAATAATCATAAAAGTAATTGAATCTTAATGTCAAAAGTATTTTACTCTGTTTGCCCCCTACACAAATGCGTGATTAATGAACGATCGCTAATTACTGTGGCTGCGATGCGCGGGCGCAGGCCGACAAAGGCGGCTCACCGCGGGGCACATTGCTGTTGTCATCCCGGATAACTTGTGGAACCTGCATAACACCATCCTTTATTTAATGCTTGGTTCGTTTCCGTCATATCTATGAGGATGGAGTACTAGTTTTTGCCCGCGGCGTCGCGCGCCGCCGATCTTGCTTTCGTGGAATTAATTAAATGCGCCATCTTAATCTTTACATAATGTGAATTAAAGTCGCTTTTCGTATTTGTCTGTGTGTAATTGAAACTACACAATGTACTTTGATGAGGTTTTCACCATCGTTTAGAGCATTTATTCCGAGAGGTTTATGTGTAGAATACATTAATCAATTAACATTATAGCTTAGATATAGCACAGTAATCTCGATGTTTTGACATTGCACCTACTCGAAGCAGAGGCGGTCTACTACATATTTAAATATGTGGGTGTGAGTACACATAGATCGTACAGTAAATTTTCATGAGATAAAATATTGAATTATTCATAACACTTTTTGACCTGACTTGTGTTCTAGGAAATAAAACAAACATCTTTAATTTCTGACATATTAATTTTTGAGACAGCACTTAGACAGATCAGCCGGTGTCTCCGATTTTAGATATTAGCTGTAAGTTCTTCTGTGTTCTTACGTAAACTTTTAGAAACGACAAAAACTGAAAAGGTCAATTTTTGAATTGTTATACATATTTCGAAAATTTTAATGACGCCTACATAAGTTTTGTGAAAGGAGTTCCGGGATTTTAATTTCGTTATAATTACAAAATACATGATTATTGGAAGTTGCACAGCGATCGTCAGTCTCTTCATATACATTTAATTGCATTTCAAGTTTATTACAATATTGGTCGTTACTCTTGGCCTTGCGTTTAGAGTTAGTTTTATTTTATTCAAGAGGAGTAGGTACTGTTTCGTATCATTCCATTGACATGATTACACAGGCATCTTGATACCATCAGCTTCCCTTAATGTCGGCTTTGAGTAACATTATTTGGGAAACCTCTTCATAATAATACTGCATAAAAGTTTCTCCAGTAAAATATAAGTCGTAGATTTTAAAGATAGCAAAAAATAATAAATTAGTTTGATAACTATGCCCAAATTGCCTAATTAATAGCTAAAATCCGTGGGAACATGCATATACAAAATAAACATTAAATTAAATTTTGCAAGCTTGTTTAATGCATTGCATCCGTTTTTCATACTAAAATAAACATTTCTGTTAATTCATTCACCAAAAGAGCACTTATAGCCTATCTAGTATATAATTTATGATGTTGTATTCCAAATTCGTATATATTGAGAGTAGTACATTAATCTCTTCTGGTTACCGCTACTCCTAATGATAAGACACGGAGTGGAGGCCGCTCGCGTTGGATAATGATTCTCGTCCTGTAATCACGAGAAGGCTATTGTTGCCTACGTAGATATAGAACATGTTATGGTTATGTGTTTCCTAAGTATAAAATTGTAGGATATGCCTTGTAGTCGTAGATCAAGAAACGATTCAACCATATAAACCTAGTGTTATACAGTGTGTAACAAAAACCCTGTCCGATCCGTGAGGGTGTTGTTAAGAATCTTACTGAGAGTCTATTTATGTGGTCATTTTCTGGAAAAAAGAAAAAGAAAATCGCCGCATATTTATTCAATGGGGAATTTCACATGGGGCGCTGGCGGTCGTTGACCAGCGGGTGTCTACAAGTCATAACTTATGACCCTGTTGAAAATTTACCAATTTTTTTATGGAATTGGGATAATTTTGGTACAAAAAAGTGAATTTTATTTAGATTACTTTTCGGTAATGTTTTTGCAGTATCCTATGTGCCCTTTTCGGATTAGACAGGGTTTTTGTAACACATTGTATATGTAGGTATATGAGTAGGCAAGATTACCTTCACAGTTTCTAGCCCGATCTTCTCCATAGGAAACTACTACGCTTTGGAATGGGCAACTAGTTTCATCTTTGTGACTGACCGACCCCTTAACAATTCAAAAGTGCTTGTAATTGTTTTCATTGAAATAAATGCTTTGAGTTTGACTAGAGTTTGAGTTTATCTGGACGGGTATGGCGTTTTCGGGGTTTTCTATTACTTACATATTAGCAAGCTTACTTATTAGCAACTCATATTACTGTATATAATGTATATATCTGTGTATAAGTAACTAATGCCCACGAATTCACAAAAAAGCTCATAGTCCCTTAGCTCGCACTTCTTAATTTTATTTCTTCAGAGGTTTAGGCTGCCGCTTGCATGTTATGGTGGATAATAGTGTGAGTATAAAAGTGTGTACATTTTACGTACTACTGTGAGCACCCTTTTTTTTGTTTTGTGTGGGAAATTATCAAATAACTTCTCCTGGAGAGTGTGTCAGACTTTTACTGTCTAAAACCCACCCATGTTCCTACCGTTGCCTGTGTGCCGGGGCCGCGATATCCCTTTCGGACAAACTCACAACCCTGGCTCCTGCCAGGGTTGCGAGTTCAGAGCACCCGACTAGACCTGGGGTGCCCAGAGCACCCCTATTGAGAACATTTGAATAGTATTTATTTACCAGCGCATGTCTACAGACATAAGCACTGATTGCGCTGATTACTGTACCTATAGTTACCACTAATCGAGTCTAGCAAGCCCCAGCCTATTCTTCAGATAAGGCTTAGACAGAACTGCGAGCAATTTTAATTGCCCCAGTCGATGAGAGCTATGTTGCGCTAAGTGAGATAAAGCTATGTCAAAGAAGTTTAATTGCTTCAATTATTAGCTTGGATAGTGTCGACGCTATGGGAAAAGTATTTACTAGGTGTGGTGTTGGAAAAGTAATTTAGATAGACAGATAAATAGCTTATGCAGTACATTATTGCTAGGCCAAATAAATAATTTTCATTGCGGAAATTCACCCTGCAACAGCAGCGCAGAAGCAAAACACAACTATATTATGATGTTGATATAACTAATTCTATGAATAAAATCTTTGTACAAATCAAACTCAAATCATTTACTTCAAATAGGCACAAACAACAAGGTAGGTACTTTTGAACGTCAAATTCACAATAAAAAATAGAATTGATTCTATAGTTGCCTCTTCGAGAAGAATGGATGGGCAACAGCTGGGCAAGATACTCCACAGTTACTCTTACAAACTACTGTGGTGGCCACATGCGAACTACGCATCAAAGACCTGACGTCACACAAATCCTGCATCGTGCAATTAGAGTTAACCGCGCGAACAACATTTATATAAATTCCCAGACATCAATCGTTGGGCAGTTGCCCGCCAGACACGACACCCGTCTGGTCTGAGGATCCTCCCTTTTCTAAAGAGGATGTGTGAACTTTACACCCTGTTCCTCATAACCTCTAAACATCTCCATTAAGCATGTTGGGTAGCACAATTCAACATGGGTACCATATTTAGAGCAGTCAACAAACGTTACCCGTCATGTAACCGTAACTCATAAGTTACGATACTCAGTAGACAGTTAGCTACAACTAAAACTAACACGAGTCTGTTAGTTAGCTAACTACTAACATTACCGAATTAACTGCGACTTAACGACTGCCAACTAAGCAGCTAATGAACCATGTTCTGTTACTTGCTATTACTTACTGGTCTATGTAGTTTACATGCCAAGACGTGTCCTGTTGAATTGAATGATTGCAGCTTGCAAACCACTTGTTTGTCATAATTCTGTACCTATATTGTTACAAGCAAATACAAGATTATAACCAAGAAGGTTTAGAGCAAATTTCACGCCGATGAGCTGTCAGTGTAATCATTGTTGTGGAATATTGTTGTGCTGATCGCGTTCAGTTTTATTGGTGAAATAATTCCTGTCATATAGGTGATGAATTTTTATTAGGTAAGCCTATTTATTTTTTATGTCAAATTTTTTTTTTTTACCTAAGTAGGACGTAGGTAAAGATGTTTAGTTTTGCTCTGCTCCATATTCAATCAGCTCTCTGAAAATAAAACTGAATGAAAATATCATATGGGGTTTACAAATGTGTGCGGACTCTCTTACATATTTACGTCCAGTGCACACTGGGCAATCAGTTCTACTAATTACTTTGTTAAATGGTTAATCTTTCACCACAACATTAGCTATTCATTTGGCTCATCAACACGAGAGCAAAATAACCCTTAACAAATTGACTTGAATTCAGTATGAACGTCTACGCATTTTCCTATATTTAGGTAAGTTCTGTAGAAGGTACTTAAATTATGTCCATAGATATTATCTAATAAGTGCGCGACGACAGCTAACTAAGCCGTTAATCATTTAGCTCAGCAAGATAATTTCCAAACCTACGCAGTTTATAATGTGCCCATAACTTACTTAACCACATTATTCAACTTAGTATTAAACTAAAGTTAGCTACCGTTTGTAATTCATAGCTTACAGAACATGACACGGGGAGTAGATTACCATAATCAAACCAGTTGGGATGCTTATCGCTGCATTAAGTTATTAGTAAACATGAGGATGTTCCTGCTTACCCATCTAGTTAAATATATCCTTTAGCTACGTGGGACGTTAATGCGAAGTCCTTTATTTATATGGCAAAAAGAAGTCTCGTCGATACCACCGCCGCGGGTGTTTAGCGTGACTACGTCTCATCATTTTACAAAGTGTTTAATACCTAGCTGAAGCAGCTAAATACTCCATCATCCTCCTGCCAGTATCTCAATTCATTTGGAGTCGGTGCTAGCTCGCCCTTTTTACCCGACTACGGCAAACAAAAAGGAGGGTTATGATTTTGACCGGTATGTATGTATATCTGTAACCTCATACCTTCTAAACTACTGATCATAATTTGACAAATGGGGTATCTTTGGAAGCATCTTGATGACGTCACATTTAATGTCAAAAATGGTCTAGGTAAAGTGGTCGCATGCCTGTATACCTACAAAATTATAATGGTTTGCGACCACGGCTTTACCTAGACCATTTTTGTACCTATGTCTTGATTTCTGTATGCATTACTTTCTTGTTTCATACTTTTTAGAGCGTGATTTTTCAGTAGTCGGGTTTTCGTTTTTGAAATTACTTTTTGTTCAGTCTCATCTAAATAATTATAACCATATAGCTGAATCCATAAGATATACATAGATCCTGTCGTGTAGCGTCTTTATTAGAAGTCGGCGTTACATGTTCTGTTCCTTCTTATAAGTCTCGTCTAGCTAAAGTTAAAAGATACAGATAACATTGTTATACTTAAACGTTCAGTTCAGACCCCCTGAAAATAATAAGTTATTTCGTTTTACAGTGTTTTACAACACGGTTTTACTCCTAATGCCGTTGATCTTCTACGATGTTTAACTTTAGCGCTAACGCCGGCAAGTCTCCCGGAGGGTTCACTTCCAATATGTATGGCGGCATGGCGTATGAGTTCTATGAAAACTGGGAGGAGTCGAAAGTGTAGACCTAGCACCATTGTCCTAACGATAACAACCTTTTCGTCAAGCAAACTTGCTGTTTGAAGCGTTAGCGAGACAATGTTCATGTTACAATAAATCATCCACCATGATTCTCGACTGAGAACAGACGATCTATTCTTCCGAGTGACAGAAAATGGGATACAAGATTATGCGAGATGGTCTGCAGACTGCAGAAGCATGCTCTTTGTGTCATGGATGATAGATGGCCACTTTAAGATAACTTATGTAAATCTCTTCCGGATAGTATTGTGGTAAACGAGATTGTATTTTTTACCGACTTCCAAAAAGGAGGAGGTTCTATTTCGATGCGAATGTATGTTTTTTTTTGAATTATGTATGTCCACTGATTTCTCCGTCAATTGTGGACTGATTTTGATTTGTTTTTTTTTGTATGAAAGGGTATGCTCTCAAGTTGCTCCCATATAAATTTCATCAACTTTGCAATAGTCTACTTTTTGAGTTAGCTTCAATAATACGTATTTTTCCCACTTAGTATATGTGGATAATATGTTGATAACTTCCTGTCACTGTTATTTACATAGCAGGTTATTCGAATTTGTGTAGGGTAGGTACCACAACAAAAAAATGAACAATAAAAACTTTTTAGAAAAAAAACAAGTCTTCAAAAAACTAAAAAACAAAGTGAAACATAACTTTAATTTCGTAAGTCGGTGGGAAGAAACGAAAATTCAAAACCAAAGACACTGACTTCCGAAATTAAAGTTACTTTTCACTTTGTAGTGTTTTTTTTTTAATTCGGTTCTTTTTTTTTTTGTAAATAGTTTTTATCCTTTTACTATTCAAAAATAATAGATGTTGATTTGATGATATAATTTAACACTAAGGAGCTCATAGTGTTAAATTATATCATCAATATAATTTAATAAATCACACGGGACCCGACATCATTGACGATTCGTCAAAAAAAAATACGATACGTCATGACGGATGCACGTTCACATTACATACGGAAACAAGTTTTTTCGCGATTCATCAAAATATCCGAAAGTAAGTAAGAACACTTAATTCGTGATTCAGAGTTCAGTCAGCGGATCCGTCACAAAAAATCTCATTCACACGAAGGCGATTCATGTTTTTTGACGAACGTGATTTTTATAAGACGATACGTGATTTAAGACGTCCGTCATTTTAAACGATTTAAAAAGCAATGCCGCCGTGAATAAAAAATTCGAATCGTGATAAAATACGATTCGTCAAAAAACACGAATCGGCTTCGTGTGAATGAGCCCTAACATTTGAATTATTATGAGCTGTCCAAGTTGTTACGTGTATTTACCTAATGGGATTCTCATTTATTATGTGACAAAAAAGAATGCACTTTCGTATACCTAGTCAGGTAAACGTGGGTAGTAAGAAGAAGCACCCAGATAGCTCGGTTGGCACTAAAGTCCTATTCTCAACACTTCGCCACGATTTCTCGTGATGTTTATTGAGCTAAGGTGTGTTCACATTGGTAGATTAAACAAGAGCAAAGTAATGAGTAAAATATACGGAATATACGGCACCTTATAATCATGACGGTTGACAACCCTCAAATGCCCTCGATTATTAATGTAGGTACTTATTACAGAAACAAATCGAATTTATATCCTTAAACATTAGTATTTAACCACACTTCTAATATGAATAAGTAGGTCCTATTTCATCTACAAGGCAAAGCTTTTAATTTGAATTTAGAACTTACTGAAAATGCTTAAGTAGTACTCAACTTTCAAGCCTAGCACAGTAGCATGGTGTCAGTAAAAAAGCCGAGTTCACATCAATATACATTAGATTGCACCATTAAGGCACTGACTACCATTGTGAACTCGTCTTTACCCTCGCATGCACCTCGTTAGAGACCATTTAAGTACAATAAAACGATTATTACGGCCGTTAGGTGTATCTTTAACCTTCTGCTCTGCTTCCACCATTTATGGACGAGGATGAGGGTGAGGGTATTTTTATATTGTCTTACATTGTTTGTTATTACGGCGGTCGTCTTTTCCAACGATTTTACTTCAATTGGAACTGTAGATAATCTTGGTTATGGAGATTAGAGAGATACCATTTTCAGAGTGCCGTGGTATACTGAAACATATCATAGCGCTAGTATTCCCTGGTGGGGTAGGTGGGTGTAATAATGGCGACCTTATTGCCATAATCTGTCGCAAATCCAAAAGCTAGATTGTCATTCACAATGTATCCAAGGGAAAAACTTTATAATACTTTCCCCGGTGCGAGATTGAACTCAAGAGCACGCCACAAGGACTTCCGTGCTTGCAAATACTGCTAGATCAAGAAGGTAGTCTAATGCATTGCAATATTTCTTTACCATATACTAAGTCAAAATAAGTAATTAAGAAGTCCGTATCTTTGAAAATCTCATACGTGGACTTATCTGGATTGACTTGAGAATCAAATTTGGGACCTCGCGCTCGCAGCTGCCCTGAAAATCTCATTCCACAACTCAGTATAGTAAAAACAACTTAATTCTGAGTTGCATGCAAAGGTACGATTTTAGAACATAACATCACGCCAGATTTCCCGAAGGGTTACGCAGAACTGTACCTATAGTACACTCACTTTTCGCTTGTTATGTCTAAGTCCCATGTTATAGGTGGCGAGCCTATTGCCATCAACCGGGCACAAATGTAGACGTCGTGCTGCTACAGGAAATTCCAGATGGAAAAACTCAATAACACTTAGCCCGACCCGAGAATCGAACCCGGGACCTCATGCTCAGCAGAAGCGCTTGCAACAACTACACCAACGAGGCAGTCTTTTCACGATTTCATTATTATGCTTATTTTGTAGTTTCAGAAGATTAATAAAATACTAACATTGAAACTGCAGTAGTTAGATTGAGCAACTTGCTCGGTGTTAATTGTTTTAAAAACATTGCAATGTTATGCGATGCTTCCTACAGCTTGTCAACTCATCAATATAAGTGACAATACAGCACATTTACCAGTATATAATGGTATTTGATATCAGAAAGCGCATCTCAACATGGAAAGCTGCTGCAACCCGTTAGTGGACCGGCTGCACCCAGCTTTCCAATCGCGCCTCCAGCCAGACTTAGGCAGTTTAAGCCTGCCACGCATTTATCAGAGCTTTCTACATCCACGCCTACTTTATGTGCACTAATCTCCTAAGATAGGTGCTAAATTATTTCGCTTTATTACTGAACACTAACACATTAGTGCCAGATATGAAAAGCAGATGTACCTTCTTCAATATTTCGCTTTAAAGCGCTGTAATTCATTTTCAACGAACAACAAAATTGTTGAGGAAAACAGAAATTGCATATTCTTTTCTCGGTTATCGTAAAAAATGAGGAACCATCACTTGTTTAATAATATAATATCGTTACAACATGATAACCTACTTTACAAAAAACTGTGCAAATTTTTTGACATAAAGCCGATCGGGGTAATGATCGCAAGTCATTGCGTGCTACGGTAAAAAAATAACAAGATTTCGGCCTACAACTGAGAAAAAATGTCATCAATGTTGACAAAAAATTACCGGCATTAAACGGAAATGTAGGCAAAGAGGCTGTATCGTGTCGCGGGCCAGATTTCTTTTAAACTTACACACTCACACCTTTATACTTGAACTGGCATGAAATAAACTAAGGGTTATGGAAACGTTAAATAGTTACAGACCTACTGACGTATTTGAGATCAATGCTCGTCGTCGTAAAGCAGGATTACGAGTACTTAACATTTAAGTACATACCTCCAGCAAATAATTCTCTTAATGATTATTGATATTCGCGTTCGCATTTCTGCTTCAATCGTATTTAAATAGTAAAACTGAGATCTAAAGCGTAATTAACGATTGGTAATCTAATTCTAAGGTATTAACGATGATAACTTTTACTGGGCAGACGCGCGCATGCGTAACGAACGATTTTACTTTATTTATAGAATGTTTTAATTGAGATTCGCTAACCCGAGAAAACTGAGGACGATGATCTGTTTTTTTGCCGAGCTCGCTATCGCCATGTAGAGTCAATAATACTGAGCGATTAGTTGCGCACTAGGTTTGTCGAAGAAGTAATTCAATTGAGGCTTTTTATCACTTTTTTCCAGCTATAATAAATTTTAATTTTTTATACTCTACGGGCAGTCTGATAGGTTGGCATTTGACGATCGAGAGCTCTTGACTCAAGGCTCCATCCGTTGTACAGTCAACCGAACATCAGTGGTAACAGCACTGAGGAAATCACCATTACTGCTACGACATACAAATATAGACCAACTGATGTCTGTACTATTGACGTGAAACATCTACTAAAAGCAATCTACTTTAGCTCACATTCACCATCTAATAAATGGGTTAACAGCTTAAAAGTCATATAAAACCCGCATTTGGCTTCCTGTAAAACCAGTTGCAGCTCAATAAACCTGTCAGTAACTGACGCTATTGCCATGCGACCTTTTACTCCTGGTAACCATATTTTTCCGCGTGGGAATTTGAACATAAATATTGCATAAATAAATCCATGATTTATTACTGTCTAAAATGGTTTACTTTCCAATGACTCAATCCATAACCTGTATTCCAATAAAAATATGTAATACATTAAAACGGACTCACTAATAAATGTGATGTAATAAACCAGATCGATAGCTAAACATATAAAAATGATTTAGATTTATAAGATGAGCCTTTCGCGGCTTGATATACGCGCGGGGAGATCGATGCGCTTGCGCTGCCTGTGAAAGTTATTTATAGGTTAATATAACAAGTAACAATTGATGCGTTTTAGTAGGTAGAAGTAATTCATGGCATTAATATGGTGCCGGGATTTGGATCAGTGCGTACCGATGATATTCATAAATGAGGGAAATGACACTGATTTTGTAAGTAGGTGAGCAGGCGCTAGCTTAGCGATACTTAGAGCATTGTTTGTTGTTTGTACTTTAAAGACAAACATTATGTGCAGTAGTAGAATGCGGTTCTGCTAAAGGAGAGGATGACTCGTTACACGGGTTAATATTGGTTTTAGTGTGATTGTCGCAAATCCGTTTATGTACCTGCACTTCCTGCACTTGTAAAGTCAGTCAAATGAATTGTTAAACAAATTGATTACCTACCAACATAAATTGTCCGTTCCTATACTCAAATCACAACTGTCATTTTTTGACAGTTGTCTGAAATGGCTAGAACACGGCAAATTGACGTAGTGTGCCAACCAATTAATTTTACCTGCAATGACAATATAAAAGATGAGCTTTCAATCAGGCCAAATCAGGCAGATTTTGATTTCAGATTAATAGCGCAATAGGTTTGATTATATGTAGGTAATTAGGATAAAACGGTCAAAGTCAATATTAATGGTAAATGCGCTAATGATTAATTCAACACGAAAACGAGCCGGCTATACGTCATGCTCTGATTAATATGTAAGTGCTAACAATATAAGTACCTGCCTAGTGATAAAAATAAAATAAGTAGGTTTGCTCTCTCTAGGATCTTTGAAATCTGTAGGTATTAGATAAATGGTCATGAAAGTCAAATCTTGTGACACATTTGGGTCCTGCAGACAACTTTCCTTAGAGGCGCCATTCCAAATTGACACCTACTGACCGCAGCCTATTGGAATCCAGCATTCTGCATGTGGTTTTGAGAGACGATCTCATTTGCTCAGCTTTCTTGGTAAATGTTGCATTATCAAGCTTCAACGGAGAAAACCAATCTAGTTGTATCTTTAACCCACTAATATTTACAATACGTGTGCACTGTGGTTTTGTTTCATTTCGAAGATATTTAATTATCTCTTTATTGGTGTAAAAAATAACAAAAGAGAATATGTAAAAGTTTGCCAGTCCATAAAGTGCAGTTTTAATGCTCCGTGTGTATGTAGGTTTATCGGTTTATTTTATTTATTTCGTTGGCCTAGTTACCGGATTTGTGCCAAGTGTGATTTTCATGCCGAGATGAATGTGAAACACGATTTTATGGAGATAATTAAAATTATGACAGCTTTTGTTTAGTTAACGAAGAAATATCTTTTTAAACGTGTCAGGAAGAATGTTACGGATAAAAGGCGTGACAACTTGTATTACTTTCCATCTGATATCGGTTTAATATCGAGATTAAGTTGTTTACGCTGTGTTCAGTGAACAATGACAACAATTAAAAGCAATCTGTTTGTGATTTCGCCGTGAACTTCTTCGTGCTGGTTTCGTTTTATTTTATTTCTTAATTCAAGTGGAAGAAATTTTCTAAATTATTCTGTGAAGCACAAAATGGCCTACTCTTCAATTAAATCGCGATCCAATGCTGAAAATAAATCTTACTCAGAGTAGGCGGCCCATAGCAACTGACAGTCAAAGGTTTTGTTTGTTTTTTCACTTATATCAAGCAATTGAACGCGATTCTTTAACCGAGATGAAAAGTTAAGAGTTTCCATTTTAATTATTTTTATTCCAAATTCAAGCTCCATAAAACCGCTTATACGTTAATAATCATAGCTCAGTTTAACGACAGACCAAGAATTTACTGCACAGTAAAAAAGCATCTCAACCAACCACAAAATTACTTTGTAACAATGTTAATGGTATATAAATAGTTTGTGTTAGATCTGAGATTTTCCTTTTTAATACACGTGCGTGTGACATGAGTGGTGGCGGCAACAGGGTCCTGCGCCGGCGCAGGCACGTGTCGACTTAAGTTTAGTGCGCACGCGATCACACCTTCTGTTTACTCATGCTACATGATCGTAGGTATACCATTATGTTTTATGACTACTGTGAAATATAGTCTATGATTTATAATAGCTAAATGTGCAAATGTTATTGTTATTCCATAAATAGAGCGGTATACATATTTAACTATCGAAAAACATAGTTCTCGAAAGGTCGTACAACTTACTATTAGTTATGCAAAACCAGTCAAGCTTTTGCAAGGGGTATCGTATTACCCAGTTACTGGGTTGTGGAAGTCAGATAGGCAGTCGGTCCATGTAAAATACTGGTATTCAGCTGCATCCGGTTAGACTGGAAGCCGACCCCAACATAGTTGGGAAAAGGCTAGGCAGATTAAAAACCAGTCAAGCTTTTCCAATACATGGCACACCTAGGTCTTATAAAACCACTCAGTGTTTCTTAGCCAATAAGTTAATCCGATCCAGCCTGTCCCTTGCTGTCCTCCCCCAGTGACTCCCTAAGCCAAGCTCCGTACTCCACAGGGGGTGCCCTTAGTGTGAACGCGTCGCTTAGTTTATAAGTTTTATGGAGGCCTTAATTTAGTGAGGCACCCTCAGGAAAGTCCGGGAGGATAGTAGGATGACCAGCGAGATGCCATTGCATTCCCAAAAAAAACAAAAAGAGTGCGGGCTTATGGATGCCATTTCTTTTGCCACACATATTTCATAACAAATAAAACGATAAAGTGGACTTTATCTGAGTTAACTTAGAAATTAGACCAGGACACGTTGAAAACGACTGACCAATGAAGCAATTTCTTTTTGCTTTCTTCTATAACGTTATCGAACAAAAGCACTTACAAATAGCCTACTTTTATTCTTTTATGACAGTAACATGCCATCGTCATTGTCTACCACACCACGTAGAGATGTAATAAAATCATAATACAATAGTTTTTCTCTTTGGCAGTGGAAATTTACAGTGCCATATATGGCCATTTGTAGTTTGTACCACGTGTGGCCCGCAAACATGCGACGACCACTTTCTATTTTATTTACTATTGTGACTTGTCCGTGTGTGTTATATCTTCGAGGAGAAATATGTCCTTTATAGGTTTTTGTTGGAATTTAGTGAAAGTAAGGAGTTCAATGAAACTAGTTCTCCGATTCATCCGCCGCGCGCCGTGTATTTTACTTGGTGTAGGTTGCAGTTTAACTTTCGTAGTTTCGATAACGTCAAGAAATAGTAGAACTTACCATAATTATATCTAGATAAAAAGAGTGCATAATGTACAGAAAATTACGGACTACGGTTACTGTTGGTCTCTTTAGCAGTTCATCATCATCATCATTTCAACCGAAAGACGTCCACTGCTGGACATAGGCCTCCCCCAAGTACCGCCACTTCGACCGGTTCTGTGCTTCTTCACCAGGTCATTGGTCTACCTTGTGGGGGGCTTCCAACGCTACGTCTTTCGGTACGCGGTCGCCACTCCTGAACCTTTCGGCCCAAGCAATGTGCCCTGCCCACTGCTTAAGGGTACTTAAGGGTACACTAGTCAACGGCTCGAACTCGTTGGAGGGCGCAATTAATATGCATGCTAATTAGTCTAATTATTTATTTATTAAGTTTTATTTACTTAGTATTTATTTTTCCACTTTTTATTTATTTATTTAAATATTCATTAATTTATTTAGTGAAAAAGACAATGATTTATAACGAAAACGAGCGCGAACAATTTCATGAACAGACCTTTGGGCGTATATATATTATGAAAAAACTACTGAATGTATTTAATCAAAATTAATTTGAACTATTGAATAAATTATCTATCCCTGTACTGTCTATTTAGACATTTTTTTACTAAATAAGTTATTTATTTACGCCCAAAGACGAGTTAAAATTAGTGTTGAAATATGGAAGTTTCGACGCTCATATGGAAGTTTTTTCCAATTCTGCTTCCATAAAGGGCTAGACTGATAATGAAAAGAAAAATTGATATAATTTTTAGTTTTGAACGTACACCGCTAAACAGTCGAGTTATCACCATACTTTGTTTGTATGGAAGGATACCCGACTAGCGTACCCTTAAGTTTAGCAATACTTCGGGCTATGTCGATTAACTTGGTTCTCCTACGGATCTCTTCATTTCTGATTCGATCACGTAGGGAAACTCCAAGCATAGCCCTCTCCATTGCCTATTATTTAGCAGTTATTACCTACTTATTTCATCATCATCAGCTTACAGTCACTTCACTGCTGGACATAGGCCTATCCAATTGCTCACTATTGAGCGCGATTCCTACCTACTACTTGCACTTAATGAATAGGACGTAATTACTGCAAAATTCTGTGTCCAAACATTCATTTAAATGTAAACATTCGCGTAAATTTGCAGAACCGATTAGCTCTAGATTTAATTATAATTAGAACATGAAGTGAGACTGGCTTCGTTAATTTCTTGGTAAGTTCCAACATCAATAATAATTAAGGGCTTTCTTTATGCTCGTGGTCGGTAAGTATTATATAATATATTTAATTAAATCTTACGTCTTTTATATATTTCTAGACAACTTATGGGAAACCCAAGAAACCCGTTTAATTACATAAGAATGTAGAATTTTATTTTCTATGCAGTTAACTGCTTAGAAGAAATCCAAAGTCTAATATTATAAATGCGAAAGTGAGTTTGTTTGTTACGTTTTTACGCTGAACGGATTTGCATGAAATTTGGCACATAGGTAGACCATGACCTGGTGAAGGACATAGGATTTTTTATTCCGATATTCCTACGGGATCGAGACTTACGCAGGTGAAACCTCGGGGCGCAGCTAGTAATCTCATAAGGGAAAAGCATACCTATATCGTTTACCATTCTAAAAAGGAAATCGGACATGATATTTAGTGTTAGCATTTTTCTACTATCTATGTATATAAACGATCTATATTAATATTTATTCCCTGTGGAAGGCTTGCTATGGGTACATAAGTAACTACGCGCCCATTTAATTTTGAAATTGAAAAAACAGGACAAAGTTCTCTGTTGGCACAATAGTAGTTTATGGAAGAATCAATTTAATTTATGTATGTGTGTGTCATCTTAGTGGAATTTCGTAAGAAAAATAAATTTTAATAATTTTAAATAAACTTTCGTTCTTGTCAATTACATATTTTATAGACTGTAAAATATTCCTTCTACATTTTAATCTGTATGCTATAGACCAGCCCGCTACTGTACAGTCAACTGCAAATGGTAACAATTTGACATTGACTAACAGCCCCTATAAATCGAAGCAGTAATGGTGTATTCCATAATTTCTAGTGTGCGGTTGACCTTACTGATTTATATATATTATTATTTAAATGTTTTTGACATATCTCGGGGGCCCTAGGGTCCCGGACCTTTGGAAGGCGTACGAGGGGTCAATTTTAAGTATTGAGGCATCACCCGACGATTATCCCTGTATGCACTACGCAAGTGCACCCAAGGACAACCCCCGGTTGGTGCAAGACTATTGCAGAACATGGAAACAAAATATATTGGGCTTGGGTTTGGGTGGCTATAGTGGATTGGCTACCTAGAATTATGGAAGGACTATGACCCCTGCCTGATCAATGATATATAATTTATACGGATAAGATGGCTGGGGGTGACTTGCACACTCAATAATGGGCCCCCGGAAACTGTCGGCTAGCACATAGTGACGTAGCGACAAGGGGGCAACACTTCCTGAGGTGCTTGAGGAGTGGAGAGGTATTCCACGGCTATCAGAACAATCCCAGAGCCCGGAAGATGGTCAAGATACCACTACTTACTGGAATACTTCCTTCCTCCGAGCACGTTTACTCTTGGAAATCTCCACTCAAGCAAGCCAATTAAGGCAAGAATGAGCTGGGAGCTCTATTCCTCGTTAGTGTTCACTCCAGCCGACCAAAGGCAAGCCAGAGATGAAGAACAAAATTTCTCCCGGGAGATAGGGTCCGTGGGGTCGCTACTGCCCAATAGCGGGTTTCTATATCTCTCTTGGTGTGACTCCTCATCCCAGACCCGTTCCGGCAAAGTAAACTCTACCGGCACAGACCTAGAGTTTGGAGCGCGCAAGCTCCACCACGACGTCAACTTAGAGATACGGCGGTGGGGGATATTATTATTATCATAAAATCGAGACGGGCGCTGAAAGCAATTTCCCTAGATGTAATATCTTTGAACCTAAACCTAATTGATATTTTACTGCTTGTTCCACTTACATTATTCTGTCTTCAGATTTTATGAATATTGGTTCTTGGTTCAGTAGTTTTACGAACCTGCCTGAATAGAGACAGGAGAATGGTCAATGATTACCTATATATCACGAGATCTTAGTTACCAATGCTCTTAAATTACTTTGCTTTGACACTAAAAACCCACTTCTTCTTGGCTAGTGTCGATGGTAAGAGTTATTAAAATAAATAAATATAGTTATTTTTTACAATTTTGGCTCCTTTAGGCCTCTTAAATCACACTTAGGGTGCGTTTCCACTGCAGCGGAAACGAGCGGACATGAGCGGAGACGTGCAGGAATCGTCCAATCGAGGCGAGAGATGCGATGAGGATTTCAATTATTGTTATTGGTCGATTCTTGCAAGTCTCCGCTTAGCTTCGCGCGTCTTTCGCGCGTCCGCTTCGTTGGAAACGCACCCTTAGGTGTATTCATGTAATCTGTAGAGACGTCTTAAATTTAGCAGCTCTACTTCCGGAAAACTTTTTAGTCGACAACTTTCACATGTAAAGTGCAGTGCTGGGGTGACCATCTTACATATCAAGATTCCTCCGTGCTTCGGAAAGCACGTTAAGCCGTTGGTCCCGGCTGTCATTCTTGGATCTTTGACAGTCGTTACGGGTAGTCAGAAGCCCGAAAGTCTGACAAGCAGTCTTACCAAGGGGTATCGTATTACCCAGTTACTGGGTTGTGGAGGTCAGATAGGCAGTCGCTCCATGTAAAATACTGGTATTCAGCTGTATCCGGTTAGACTGGAAACCGACCGCAACATAGTTGGCAAAAGGCTAGGCAGATTGTTTTTTTTAACTTTCACATGCTGTTCTATAGGTACCTGAATAAAGTCTCCTGATCAGAGTGACAAGGCATCATCCACTTATTTCTGTATTTAAACTTCTCACACACAAAAAGGTTCAAAGGCGGATTTAATGCAATAGGCTTTCTCTACCAGTCAAGGTAATAAGAAATTAAAAAGAAAACATAATGAATTATTTATAAAATAGGTAGGTACACAATATTATAAGTTTATAACCTATTAAAGGCTTGTGCAGACCAGCGCGACTTGTCGCGCGACGCTACACCGGTTATTGTTATACTGTGAAGTTTTCTTAGAAATTGTATTGTTCGTGTCGCGTCGCGCGACAAGTCGCGCTGGTCTGCACAAGCCTTTATGTACTTGTGTACCTATTTTTTTAATAATTCATTATGTTTTCTTTTAAATTTTTTCAACATACATATTTACTATAATGTAACCACTTTCGATAATGTACTACCTATAAGCAATCAAGTGAAGGCATATATTATCTCTGAGTACTTATTAGATAGCGGTTGCATTAGGCTGACTGTCTACTGGAGAGGAGAGGAGAGGAGCGGAGCTGTGCCAATATTAACCAATGGAATTGCATAAAATCTCTGCTCCGTTTAAGTGGACAGGGATTTGTGAACTTGTTTAAAAAATCATACAAAACCGGGAAGCGGAGTGAGGAAGCGGATCGGGGAATCAGAGCGGGGAATCGTAAAAAAACCGGCCGCGGGATGCTGCAGCCCGCTCAAATTACTCGGCGCGTGAACTCGGCCTAGCTCCGCAAAGTCCGCAACTCCACTCCGCATTACTACCTCGCTCCGCTGCGCTTCCTCGCTCCGCGTCAATGGACAGGCAGGCTGACTGGATGTTAAGGCTGTGTCACAGAGGAACATACTTTTTGTTTTTAAAGGACGGGTAACAAAACTTTTTGCACACGATCTTCTTACACACTGGCAGTTACTGTCCTCATCTATTAATAGGTGGGGTTACAAAGACGAGTGACGAGTCTGCAGGATACCTTGAACGCATGACTTGCTGAGAGGAATGAGACCGCAAAAAATAAGACATGGTCATCGTTCGCTGTAGTCCTCGCGTTTTTATTGTACTCCCGTGGTTAAGTTGTACAGTCACGACCATGTATATGTACCTTATAGTTATGCGGAGCGTTGTTACCGTGATCTAGAAATTGCGACTTTGATAAAATACCTATTACATAATAGTATGGCTTTTGAATCTTGCGTAAGCGTAAAGTACTTATGCCTCTGACTGTACATATATACCTAGTAGGTATTTACATGCATGCAATATATTCAAAACTAATGCAGTGAGACTGAAATTTTGTTGAATTATTTCCAAGGATTGGAAAATTCCTGTTTTATTTATTTAAAATTATTGGGATACTAAAAGTTCTGATTTTCTACAGTTACGATTAAAAATTATAAAAATTGTTTGTTTATCAAAATTAGCATAACGAATAGTTTTAAGACGAATGCATTAAGTTTTCTCATGCCTGAAATACCTACACAGACCTGAAGATCTAGGTCTCTGAAAACCGAGAGTGTGGCACCGTTTTGGTAATTTCCAGGTAAGTATTATTAATTTCTAATAATAAATCTTTCAGTTACACGCAATTTCTTGTACACTTTCGTGGATACCTGTCATAAAAATGGACGTGAAAAATCTTTAACGATTATAAGACAAGAGGAGCTTCTTTTCAACGATAAGACTGATTCATCTTTCAGTCCTACGAAAACAAAACACATATTTTCGTGAAGAAAATGAAAATTCTGCGATAATGTTTTTAGCAATATTTTAGTATTATAAGAAATAGTTGTTAGTTATAAATCGGATCGGTATGTTTTGCAAATATTAACCCTTAATCAAACGGAAAGCTTTTAAAGAGATAAATAAAAACTGAGTTTTGTTTATAGGTAAGTTTTGTCTGTAGATTTCATAAATTTTGATGAAATTGAAATAATAGTGGGAAATAATTTCCCGTTATTTGTTACTGCATATCAAAATATTATCAAGTGGGAAAATAATTCCCATTATTTTGATGTTTCAGACTAAGTGGGAAATAATTTCCCGTATTATTTCAATTTCATTAGTGATAAAATGTACTTTAGACAATTTAACGAAAACAAATATAAAAAAATCCAGCTGTTTTAACTTCCATTGCATTTAGCTTTGTTTTGCACATAAAATCACGCATCTCCGATATACCAATCTCTTTGTTTGCTTACATTACCTCCACTAGGTACTTGACAACACACATTTATTTTTAATTTAACGATAGAGAAACGAAAGTGTGTATCTGTTAGTGAAAGGATTATCTACCGGTGGCTTTTACTTGAACGTTTTGATGGCACCTGTCTAAGCCGGTATAAGGGAAAGGGAATTAGCACTAGCTGTGCAAAGTGGAATAGAGAAAAGTACCTACCTACTTGCCGTGACGTAATCCCATTAGTTAGTTGAGAGATGTTCTTACGACTTACGTGGGTTTCATTCTGATAAGTAATTGGCAAATATTTGCCATTTACCGCGTTTTGTACTTCCTTAGTGCTTACTTATAATAATTTCCCTTAATCATTAATTACTTCTTCACATTAGGCAACATACATATAAACATTTCTGGTATGTAGGTATAGAATGTTTGGTTGTATCATTGTTTTGTTTTATTTATTTAAACTTCTTCGTGTTAATTGTGATCTGTCACATGAACGAAAACATCAAATAGAATAAAATATCATATTTATTAACATCAGGCCTGGTTTTGTCGACGGAAGAATAGACAAAATGACAGATTGTGATTGTTTATCTGTCATTTTGTTTTTTATTCTTCCGTCAACAAAACCCGTTTCTACGGTGGCCATGCTACGCGTACAGAAGTACCATTGACATTACCAAATATTTTATTTATATTAATCCGTGGGCTTACTATACAATTGGAAAGTTTATTCCAAACAAGGCAATAAAACTCCATGCTTTTAAGGCTATCAGAGAAGGTAAAAGTGCACACAAAACGTAATGTCGTACTGTACCGTAGTCGAGCGAGTTGCTTGTGAGAAAGTAGGAATCTCTACATTGCGCTCGATATCCGAGAACTGTCAGAGTATTATCATCGTCTGCATTTTATACTTATCATAACGTCACACCTGTCTATGGAATAGGAAATGGTGTATGTTATAGTCTTACTACACTGACATTTCGCCAGATATGATAGAGGCTCAGACCAAATAAAAAACCAAGACAGCGCTGTCAACAGTGACGTGAAGCCGGTTTCATAAACATGTGTGCACTTAGTGAGAGTGAGCGTGTATGAACAGAGCGGAGGTGTAGATCTGCTTCACTGCATTGTTCGCAGCGCTATGTCTTGGTTTTTTATTTGGTCTGAGGATATAGGTAATAGTTTCATGCACGGTAACGAAACTATTTGCCACTAACAGGGGTTTAAATTCAGACTTGGTGCAGCTACTGAGAATTTCCAAAAGGAAAAAATAAATAAGACTTAATCGAAACACGGTTCGAACCCAGACCCAGGCTCAGTAGTGCGCGTTTGCAACCACTAGAACAATCAGGTAGTCCATACGAAGCTTGAAACTGTACTTCTTTTTTAATGATCAAATGGTAATAATGAAGAAAATCGCAATGAAGATCGGTTTATCAAAACCGGCTTAAATGTCAAGAAATTGGATCTCCAATTGTACCTTTCAGTCGAAATTTCGAAACTAAAAGCCTAAATTGGTCTTTGAACATTAGACTAATGAACCGATGCCGAAGTTGACAAACGATGTCGATGGAATCGAACGATTACTCGAGTTGCGAAATCGATTTATTCTCGAGCCTTTTAAGGAGCGAATCTCACAATCGGTATTTTCAATTATCGTACCGATAAGAATTAGAGTTTGTTTATTACGGTTTAAAAGTAGCTTATTACCGCTATAAAATCATCGGTATCGGTAAACGAAGTGACGAAGTTGTCTGCAGTCAATAATAACATCCGTGTGAAACAAGGATACAATAGTTTTATTAACGAAGCTTGTAATTATTTTCTTTTTGATATGTAAACAACCTTGTTACTAGTCGGTATAGTATAAACTGGTATTTTCTGTAAATTGTTACGTAACGGGATACTGTCGACCTTTTGTCTTAAAACGTATGTCTCAATCTGTCCCTTGGCTGGATAATGAAGTGCTCCGAAAGGAAATGTAAAAAAAAATAAGTTTGTCTATAATGTCGTGGGATCTATAGGTAACTGTTATTTAACCTAGCTTTAAGCTTTGAGGGAATAATTTCGTAGTAACCAGAAACATTTGTATTAAACAATCGGCACTTCGCAAACAGATTGGTATCTATTAAATAGCTCATAGTGTTTGTGCATGTGTGCTTTGTAGGTAAACGGACTGCTGTAAACGGACTTGCGGCAGGAAAACGTTCCCAAAAAGCGCAACGTTTTCATAAATAAAATAAAACATTATCTTTTTGAATTTTGACCGAATTTTCATAACATTTAAAACATGAAATGAAATAAAAGGATGAAATGAAATGATGAATTTTTCTGTAAATAGGTTTGTACAAACATTATTATAACATATTATTGACGTGTAAAAGGCACCTCAATAATATTTTATAAACTAGATGAGGTCGGCGTTTCCTATCTGACTACTCTGAGAAGAAAGGCCGAAACAATCTCAGAGGTTGCAGTCTCTTTTAAAGTCCAGACATAATCTTGGTCAGATCGTTATCTGAACGGTTACTCTTTATCCTTTCTATGCTTATCTTTGTTTGTTTTGTTTCAGGACGAGTGAGCTAGTGGCTCTGGTGGCGGTATCATGCACATTGTTCCTGTTCCTCCACACTCGGGACCTGAGCACCAAGCTGCGCCGGATGGAGGGCAGGCTCAACGATGACGTCACCGCCTTCAACCACCTCACTGACAGTCAGTATCTATTCATACTTACCTCAACACCTAAGACTCCACCGTTATTTTTTTACACTTTTGTATACAGTACGTCTTATCACGCCTTATGATACTTGGAAGCGTAGTCCAAAATCTGCTAATGTATTTACCTATTTACGCACAAACATACGGTTTTCATGTCATAAAAATAGGGTTTCATATTGCTATCGTTGTCAGCATGTATCTATCACCCCCTTGCTGACCCCAAGTAAGATTTAATTTGAAGATTATTTGAAGTTTTATGTTTTGATATCTAAGTTTTTATTTAGAGTTTACTAGCTTTCACCCGCGGTTTCGCCCGCGTGGAGATCGGAAATTATCCCACGGGAATATTTTACCGGGATAAAAGTAAAATATAAAAAGCCAAATTTCATCCAAATCCGTTCATCCGTTTTTGCGTGATTGACTAACAAACATCCAAACATACAAACTTTCACATTTATTAATTATTTAAATGATATAAAGAAACAGTAGGTAAGTACCAAATTAAAAACTTACAACTATAAGTTTCTAAGTCGTCCCACTGTGCTTTAAGTACTTAGCATCGACTCTATAAATCTAGTCAATCATACAGATCATATTGAAGATATTAGCTAGGAAATGACTCAATCATATCTCGATTCTGCCTAGATACAGGCTAATTGGACCGTGGATCTGTAGCGGTGCATTTGAGAGTGTTATGATCAATGATCATTGATCAAAGTGTCAGTGCAGAAGAATCGAATCGATGCAAATGTATATGGGAATCGGTTTCAACGTCCGGCTAGCCTAGTATGTTTGTTGTAAAGTTGCCAACTTAATTTGAAAAACTATGTGTTTGGCTATGCGAATAGTCATAAATAATCGTTATAGTCTTCGTTGACATATCCAATGAAAATAAAAAAGCCGACTTGTAGGTCCGGAGATTACCCCCTTCATAAAAACTTACAAACAAACAAATTTTACCTCTTATAATATTTGTATAGAAGTATAGATTAGACCCGTTTCAGGCTTCGTAAGTATTTTTACGACAAGTGGGTCCAACGACCGTGCTCTCCGAGGTACGAAGGGTGTACCTATGTCATCTACGGACTAAGTTAATGCGCAGCCTCAAATCCTGTCCACCGCACCGTGAACGAGATGACGACGCCGAAGTAGCGACAGTACATTTACTATGGCCGCGTAATCTTGTTTCTCGGTGCGGTGGACAACAAGTGTAACTCCACCGAAAGTTCGATTCACTCGAGTGTTATTTAACGATGACATTCAATCTCCTTCCACCTTCTTCTATTTATGCTGACAACTATTTAATTAATTAATAACTCCTTGTTGTGGTGCGCTTCCGGCAGTTTAGATTCGTCTAAAATACACACTTCCTATTCCTATAATTCTCACAGTTAGTATTCTAAATAGCTCTATTGTTCTTACTCTAATAACTGCAAAAAGTCTTACAAAACTATAAATTATTTTATCTCAACACTGCTTCGTAATCGTGTTCAAAGTCTGAGATGCATTAGATAATGATACTTGACATGAAATTCAATTTATTCTCCGTGTTAGATCGTAACAAGGGGGTATCTCCGGAGGTACTGACAGCCCGTGAAATGAGCAACAGCGGTTAATAATATAATAAAGATATATTAATTAACTGGCCGTCAGTGCGTCACTGTACGTCAACATAAAGCCTGTCTTACACGGCGCTGTGCCGAAGTTAATCATGTTTGACACAAGACAAGAAAATGTTTTTAACAATTAATTTTGTTTATGCCCCGCTCACGTTTGTTTTCGAATAAGAGAAGAATTTCCAAGTTGTTTGCTTTTTTATTTAATACCATTCAATACGTACCTACCGGTATTCAGCTGCATCAGGTTAGTGTTAGACTCAAAAATGGCATCGAGGTAGGTACCTAATTATGTTCGTGTTGTTTGGAAAAAAGCCATTCAGATGATGATGACTTGGCTAGTTACAGGCCTCTCTGCAAATATCTACGTCCCAAAAAGACTAAGTTCTGTCTTTATTTATTTATTAAAGAAGACCAACAGCATATAAATGTACATTCAAAATCGGATTTAAAAAAAATAGGAATGGTATTACAGGAATGATAATATACAGGCTGGCAGGGACATCGACGCGAAAACTGTTACCCTGGATTCAGTTCATGAATCTGAAAAATTTCAACGCAGGGGACGTTGAAATTTTTCGTTGGTTATTAAAAAAAAAAAATGCTGTTCCATACATTTTAACCGCGTGGTTATTACACTTTTCTATGAAAATTTTCAACGCAGGGGGTTTCAGAATCATGTACTGAATCCATAGTAACAGTTTCCGCGTCAATGGCCCTGCCATCATGTATTATACACAAATTGTAGGTGTACATAACATTTAAAGAATAATGACATTGGGCAGAAGCTGCTTATAAACTAAAAGTGAAATTTAAACAAAGTTAATTGGCTTCTGCCTCTATAAGGACAAATAAATAGTGATATAATCCAACGGATGGAGATGACTGCATCATACATAACAAAGGAAGCCTAGGGCCCTCTAGGATGACTAAGATTATTGAAATCGAAGGATTTGAATTTCGAAGCGCGTGCGCATTTCCTTACGGAGGCGAAATACCGCATAGCATGTCAAGCAGTGACACGGTGTGCCAGTTTCAATTGAGTGGAAAATAAAAACAGCTCGCTCATAAACGCCAGTAGGTACATTATTGTTAATCCCAGCTGATACGCACATCAAAGTTGAACGCGCTCTCATTCAGATTTAACTGTATAGTTTCCGCGATAAGCATCTGTGACAAATGAAATATTTCCCTACAGTTAATAATGACATCAACATTTATTTAAGATTCTTAGTTTTTTATGAAGCAATTAGCGAAATTCCTAGTGATTCAATTAAGTTTTTCTGACATAGGTATTTGGATAGCCATTAAAAGAATAATTTTCGAAAGTAAATATAATAAAAGTGAGCAATTTCGTTCCATACAATACAAACAAATGCGTCAATGTCTTGTCTATTTACCTCATAGATATAAGTCGTTTCTCTCTAAAATCATACATAATGTTTTATTACGTAATGTTGTGTCGTTGATATCCATACGATGTATGCGCTTGCGTGCTCATAGTAGGCAACACAACCATTCAAAGAGCAAACAAAAAAAATGAGGCTAAATTCGAAAATTGTTGCCATCGTCAAAAAATCGCGTGACATTATTTCATTATGCATGATGCTGGCCTATTGTCTGTGGCGTGCACCTGACGAGCCTATCGCGAAAAGCCGTCCGAACTTTCACTGGTGGAAAAAAAAAAAAGTTAAAGAATTGATGGTGTCTCAGTCGTGATCCAATGCGATACCGTTCACTGACTTAACTTACTTACTATTTTTCTTTCACCGAGCCCTGGCCTGGTGGTTGCGGTTTTTAAGTAAATCATTGACCATTTTCACGCGACGTTCCGTTCCGTTCCAATGACTTATTCGATCAGTTGCCTAAACGCATGCATTGAAGAACTGGAATAAATTGAATGCACCATTCTTTTTTTAAATGTTAATAGAGGATTAAAATTCTCCGTTATTATTATTAGTGCATGTTGCCACGTGGTCTCGGTAACCGCAGAATACAGTAGGATGCTCATGCTCATGCGCACCGCACGTACAAACGTCGCACCACTTCCTCATTGACTGCTCCGGATTGCGACGATTAGATTACACCGAACAAGTGTATAGCGTAAGCTCTTTATTTACAGTAAGAGTGATGTAACGTTACATCAGTTAGAGGCGTCAATTACTAGATACCAAGGTAAATGCATACATATCAGAAAACGATGTATCTAACCACTGTGTATGTATCTATCTGCACTGTGTAGCATTTATATAAAAAAGTAGCTTCCGCCAGCGGCGTCGCCCGCGTGATATCTTTCAGATTCAGATTCATTTATTTGCAAATACATGTGTAGATAATATACATGGTATGATGCTTTATAAATTATAGCCTATGTCATCAGTGATATTATAGCATTCTGGTGAAGGATTTTTTTAAATCGGTCCAGTAGTTTTTAAGTTTATTCATTATAAACAAAAATGCAAAAAATCAAATCTCTGTTTTTAATATTAGTTTAGACTTTTGTGGTTTGAAGGAATGGAAGCAGGCTTTGGCAGGAACCAATGTCCGAAACAATAACACCTGAATAAGGTTTTTTGTATTACATATTATGACTTGATGCAAACAGGCACCCATTAATTGTTAGAGAATACAGTTACAGTCAATATCTACATAATTACAGTAATGTTAACATTAGTGAATGCCTAATGGTTATTAAATTATCGTATACACCATACTTATCGCTTATACACGGCAATTATTTGATGATTGCCAGGTAGAGGCACAGACACTGTTTGTATCGCAGTGAAAATTGCTGCTTTTGGTAGTTTTTACCCTATGATTGTGTTGTATAACATGGTCGTTATGTTGATGAATGCGGTTTGCTGGAGCCCGGCATGTACCGACAACTGCTGACCAAACCGTGAAAGGTTCTTGTACTGTTTTGAGTTTGTATCTGAGCTTGAACAAATAGGGGAACGGGTTCTTACGGTTTATTAGATACTTAGTCACCTGTGAGCTTTTAATGTGCTTGTGCTTAGTTTCGTGAATAGGTAGCTCTATGCGGAATATTTGGAAATCTTTTCTGGGATGTAAACGCCTTAAAACTTCTTTTGAACTCTCATTAGAGAAAGTTAAGGATTCTTTTTGTATACCAATCCCTAGTGAACTATTACAACTTGACTTGTTTTGATCCCTGGAACTTTAAAAGAAAATTGTCATAAATCAATCTTTAACAACTGTAACTAGATGAACGAACACCAAAATACCCTAAACATCTGACTACTGCACATTATGCCTATCACAAGATAATGAGCTGATTTAATCCTTCTTATCACCTGGTGTCTAGTCTTATTAAAACGATAAGGCAATATGGGAGTCTAGATAAATAACTATTTTTTTTTATTTTTTTTTATTGTTTATTCCTAAATTTTTCGTAATTGCACCTACCACTGTTTGTCTCTGCATCACCCAAAAGTGACTGGTGACTGGTAGACAATGCCTATGGCATTAAGTCGGCCTCTGTAAATTTCTGTGCTTGAAGTATTAATTAAATAAATACATTTGTCTGATAAACGCAGGTGAGCCCATCAGAGGATATGATACCTTCTTATTACTTATCTTTAAGCATTCTTCGCTGGTCCTTGTGCCCGTTTGTATAAGTACCTTTATATGCTTTATGCTGCCTCGTTCGTTGGTCCCAGTGGTCGCAAGCGATACTGCTGAGGATGAGATCCTGTTGACTTCCCGGGTCAGGCAATGTTATTGGGTTTTTCCATCAGGAATATCTCAGTAGCAGTCCGGAGTCTGGTTTTGTGCCCGGTTGATGGCAATAGGCTCGCCCCTTATTACATGGGCGAAATGTGGGTATACCCTATTCACCACTGCCTAACCTTTCGGGAATTGCAGGCGTGATGTTATGTTATGTTATTTATATGCTTTATGAAGGTATATATTTAGGCTTTTGAATAAGTTTTTTATGCCAACAGTCAATTATCTATCGAAGTCTTAGATGATCTAGAGATAAAATGTAAGTATGAAAATAAGTAAAAAAATAACCAACGTTAGAAAACCCCTGTAACAAAAATTCATAATAGCTTCTGTTACATTAGTAGGAGCGAGTTCATAGTTCAATTTAATAGTGCAACGAGAGATGCTCATACGCACGACCTCTCGCCTGCAAGTTCACGTAAGCCATTCAACTATCGCCGTTTCTACTCGATTCATGCTTCCCAACTTCCTTATCGCAACACTGATAGCAATACAACATTTGAAAGCATACATTGTAATGTAACATGAATCTGAGTGGATAGAGGTACCGCGTTGAACATTACAGGGGAAAGGACGTAAACGAACATATCCTCCATTTGTACCTAACGGATCATAATCGCAGGTGGCTCGGTAAGTCAGTAATCGGTCAATAATAACTTAGACGAGATTAACATTAGTCTCAGTATGTAAGTACAGAAATTGCTTTATTAACACGTTTAGTGCCGGAAGCCCTCCTGGAGGGCTCACTCAAGTTACATATGAGATGCAGGATGCCCTCGCGGAGGGCTCATTTTAAATGTAGGTTTTTCTCAGCTAATTCGGCATTATAAACTGTGAAAACAAAATCTGTTGTATATTTTAACAAGCTTTATTAGTTTAAGCGTTGGTTTTAAAATTAAAGCATTAATATTTTTTTACAATATTTTGTTCACGGTTCACAAAAAAATTATAAGGTTGGAAACTACGTATAGAGACAAAACCCCCTGAAAACACAATTTTATTTCGTTTTACAGTTTTTCATAAAACGATTTTAAACCTAATGCCGTTGACCGTCCGCGATGGTTAACTCTATCACAAACGTAATGCCGGCAACCCTCACGGGGGGTTCACTTCCAATATGTATGGCGGCATGGCGCATGAGTTCTATGAAAAGTGGGTGAAGTCGAAAGTGTTAAGGAATGTTAGGTACATTCCCATAAGTCCTCAATTTTATTGAGTAGGTATGTATTTAGATAACCACTGAAAAAACTTAGACCAAATAAAAAACCAAGACAGAGCGCTGTCAACGGTGACGTGAGGCTGATTTCGCAAACATATGTGCACTTAGTGAGGTGTAGTTTGATTGTAAATGTGTGCTTGCGAGGGTGTATGCACAGAGCGGAGGTGTACTTTTGGCATGCTTCACTTTATTGTTCGCAGTTGCTATATCTTGGTTTTTTATTAATTGGTCTGAGTGAAAAAACTAAGCATAGACATCAGAAGATTCGTACTCTTAAATATGCCCAAAAGTGGCAACCTTGCCATCCAGCGATTCTTTGTCTCCGAGAATGTGCCTGATAAAGAACATACATTAAGCACGGAATGTTTGAATTAGAAACAAAGCAATTTCTTTTTCGAATTTAGAAATAATGCAATTACTTACTCACAAATGGTCATCACTGTTTACTCAGGAGTAATCAAAATAATTTGATATCATTACAGAGCAAGCCCTTTTCAGGCAATTCCAATTCCAGGGCTTATTTACTTAATTGAAGAATGCAGAATACCCTATGAACTGGGAAAAAAAATGGCGTGACCATTATACTACAGTTAGAGATTTCTGTCACGTTAAAACAATTCTTTTTGACCCACCAGCTACACCAGTAACTATTCATTTGAACCCATGACGGTATACCACAGCTGTACAAAAATCCGTGTTAATGCCTTCCATAGAATTAAAATTAAATAGCGTGCTTATTCTGCAGAGGAAAGGACAGTTAAATTTTATGATGAAACGCGCGTGCGTAAACATTGCTGAGTCCCGTTACTTGATGTTGCTCCACATTACGACTTATTAAGCTCTATGCATTACAATGCGCGGTATATAGGGCAAGCCCTCAGTACGTGTCTTATTAACGCGACGTGAAAAGTAGGTGCACTGCTATCAATGCGTATCTAAAGATACGTCTTAATCGATGCATGGCGAGATCGTGAGTTCTGCTGAATTTATCTGCTGTTATTCGGTTGCAATGGTTTTTAAATATATACCTAGGCTTATCGTCATCATAGCAGCCGGTAAATTGCCGTAATCACCACACTTGATGGACGGATTAATTGTAGTATTTTTCTACTAATTAGTAGACGCGAAGACGCTGATGACGTCACTTAACTAAGGTTATTAGAGATTATACAGAATAAACATTACAGAATACACATTTACTTGATTTCATTTTGAAATGATCAAGCTGTATGTCCATTCTGGCTGTTTTCTTTAGTTCTTAGCGCCTTAAGATTATTAACATCCTGCCGGAGTTGCGGGTTTGTCCGAAAGGGATATCGCGGCCCCGGCACACAGGCAACGGAAGGAACACGGGTGGGTTTTAGTCAGTAAAAGTCTGACACGTAAGAAAAGTAGAAAGTAAGAGTCTGACTTCTCCCGCTCTGGGCGGAGCGGGAGGGTCCCGCTCCGCCCAGAGCGGGAGAAGTTATTTGATAAGTTCACATCCTCAAAAAAAAATAAAAAAATATTAACATCAATTTTCGACAAACGTTAAGACCATGACGAATCCTTCAGCATCAGATAATGTTATACCAGCAACGTTACAACTACTATCAGATAATATTCAAGATATATTGAATAGTTCCAAGTTTAATGACTTTGTATGCTGCGTTCACATTGTTTCAAACTCCATTGTTGTTTCAAGGAGGCAAGAGCGAGAATAATTTAATTTAATTTTACTTCGCCTTAGTAATATAAACCCCGGCCTTACACGTAATATGGAGATTATAGACAAGATTGGAAAACAAACAAAGGATTGTTGTGATGACTGTGATAATGGAGTGACGTTTAGTTCGCGCAAAAAGGGAAGCCGCGTGTTAACATTGAAATTAGATACAGTCATCGTGAACAATGAAGAATTGAGGACATATTAAACGTTACTTTTGTATGTAAATTATGTAATACTCGGTACTATTATTGTAATTCTGAGTTGTGACAGTCCTTGAAGCCGTTTTGTAGATCAATGTACGATAGTGGTAAAATCAAATTGTTTGAGAAAATTAAACCTCAATTCAAACCAATAATTTGTTGACACTCAAACGGAGCAAAGTGCTGTATATAAACATTAAAGCAGTCTTCCTTCACCAACCTTAAATACTTTAAGTGGTCTGCTCATAAATATACATTTCAGTTACAGTAAATAAGGAAGGAAATTGGCTGGACGATATTATGTTTTTATGCAAGGAGTTAAAGTTAATAACTGTCCTAGTTAAACTCTCACGATTGTTAGTCACACAAAAACCAACATTGATAAACTATATTGAATTTCGTGAGCTTAAGATATAATCAATCAATACTCAGCTGGATAGTCGTGAAAAAATAGCTCCGCGGCACGGAAATTGCATGTTTTATACAGTTTTATAGTGACCTGTAACGGGGCGTGGAGCAAAGTCGCTTTAACAGTAAATATGAATGAAAAACACAATTTCATTTTATACTTGGTGAAAAACATGGCAATATCAGATAATATGATACGATGGAGTATGTTATGAAAAAGTGTAACAATGCAACGGTCTCGCTTAAATAGACATATTGGATATTACGTCGTTATTAAACTGACGAGCATAAATCAAATGTCTTTGTTGAGGTTTTTGCTGCATCTACTTATTTCTGAGGTCAAAAAGTGTTAGCGTCTTTTCAGTTATGTTTATATGGTCGAATTTTGTTACGGAATCGCTTGGCGGAAATAGAATACTCGTACATTTACAATCACATGTATTGTCCTGTTGTTCTATTGTAGTAAATATAGTGGATCTTTATGCCGTCATTGCTAACGTAGGCTTGGCTCCACAACAATTATTGTAATCTTCAATTACGAGAAACTAAAAGTTTCCACAATTACAGAGATAAATTACAACTTTCTTACAAATTCGACCATTTAAAAGCCCACATGTTAACTAATTGTGCCAATGGATTCTTCTATACCTTTTCCATAATAACAGCTGTGGTATGGCATGATGTTTGCGCCTCCAGTATAATTGCGCAGGCGTTCTCCTCCGGAAACAAATAAAAGACGATCGCGTTAATTCTATAGAAAGCTTAGAATCGAAGCGCTTTCTTGTAAGATTACATGTTATGGACACAGCGCTGGTTTCTATGGATACTTTGTGATTACATATTGGGTAATCATTTAATTTGTGAGTTCTATCGATCGATTGTTCGGTGGGAACAGGGAACTGTACTCGAGTGAACGTGTGGGTGAATTTAACTTTCGTAGTCACCTACCTAATGGAAGGGCAGTTTGATTTACTGTTATTATCTGACTACAACGAAGCAAAAAAGTGAGTAATGATTTTGAACGGTATGTATTTGGGTATGTATGTTCATTATCGTTATCATCATTATTATCACTTCGGCCGAAAGACGTCCACTGCTCGACATAGGCCTCCCCAAAGCACCGCCACTTCGACCGGTTCTGTAGTTCTCGGATCCAGCGGATTCCTGCGGCCTTCACCAGAGGGGCAATTCCCGTAATTTTTAAGAACGTTCGCAGTCGCATCTCATTCGCAATCTGTCAAAAGTACAATCAATTTACCAACATTTTTGGCAAGTTTGACAGATTGCGACTACAATGTGAACGTTTTTTAAGTACGGGAATTGGCCTTCTGGTCATCTGTTCCCTCGTAACTTCCAACTACTGATCATAATTTAACAAATGGGGTATCGTTAGAAGCGTCTTGATCTTCCGCTGGTTATAGGCTATGTGACGTCACATTACATTGAATATTATTTTAATGATGCCATGTTGTTTTAAGTTGCGTTTTTCACATGTGTGTTGGCAGGTATAGGTACATATTGGAACCATATCCGGCAGGTCATTGGCGATATTACAAAATACAAGAGAATTAATACTTGCATATCTGCTCTTGCTCACAAAATAATTGCAAAGATAATTTGAAAGAGCTTTTACCTTCGGGCTTCAGATAAGCTGAAACAAATATTGTAGATAACAGAAAAGGTCATGTGATAAAGCTTTTAGCTCGAGAGAGTTTCATTAAAAAAAACGCTAGATAAGGAAACGTTTGTTAACATCAATATTGCGAGTCGACCGTCCCAAGGATCACTAGAATACCTAAGACTATAAAAAAGCAACAGGAAGAATATTAACGGTCGTTGTAAGGAGAAAATTCTGCTTTTTCTAACTTGTGCTGCCAGTTGAAGAATCTAAACAACTTGATACCACACTTCCTAATGTGGCCTGCGTATGTAACATTCAAAAACCAGATCGTTACGTACGGTAAACGACATAGCAGGCATATACAAAGTACACTTTATCGATAGAGAAAGTCCTATATGGACGGCACAATCGATACACATATCATTTCAGACAGACTCGATCTTATTTGCATTTCATATTCGTTTATTTATTCCAACAAAAAGCACGAACGTCTAATAACAATGCGTACATTTACCATATGTGTGAAATAATACTCATTTATTAAAACAGTGAGAATATTTCTAGTTTCTATGTACTCGTATCTATGCAACTATAGTTTGCCTACTTTCATTGACCTTTGTGACAATACGCCACGCTGCACGATCACAATACGCTTAATAAAACTGGGTAATTGTTCATTTTGTGAGTCGTATGTTAACGGATTTGATTGTATGTGTGCCAGAGATTTGCATATAGGTACATATATTTTGCAGGCACAATGTGAATTGTATTGCGGTTAATAATAACTGTCGGACTTGTCGTATTAGCTTGTTTTATTGATCGTAACAATTGGCAGTAATGTGTGAACGGAGAGGGTCTTTGTCGTGAACACGTGACAAAAACATGATGTCGACAAGTTCACGACCTCTATTTATTCAAATCAAGACGTGTCTAAGTATGCACTTTTATAACTAGCTGTTGCTCGCGTGTGTGGCTCCTTCTAAAATAAAAGTAGCCTATGTTACTCCTTATAACATTCGTTATCTGCCAGTGAAAGTCCAGCCGTTTCGGAGATTACCCGGAACAAACAGACAGACAAACATAAATTGTTTTTTTTTGTTTCAATAAGTAGGTACCGTATATACTTTCATATGCATTTAATAATAAATTGTTATTTTGAAATTACAAGAAACACATCAATTTTATTTATTTATATGTATGTATAGATAGGAACAGGATCTGGTTTGCATTAATAATTTAAAGAGTGAATTTCGAACTTACGACCAAGGCCCGACCCTAAGCTACCGCCATCAACCATCCATCCATCCATATTTGGTACAAAAACATCCACTTAGACCTTCAAAAGCTCTACACCCATTACTTATACCAACATAGTACCATTGGGCCAAGTTCATCGACACGCAGCCGCCTCTAAACTCTCGCCCCGGGTCCCGGAAGGCTAGTCGTGACTCCTTTATCGTCCCGCGCGGTACCATTGAGTCAGGCCAACCTGAGGCCAAGCCGTACATGGTCAGTATACAAGCGCCTAGTGGATTACGCCATTAATGTTATACACAAGCTAGCTCTGGAGTTTGGATGCGTTTGCTGAATATGAATGAGTAGCTTAGTCTGGCATTGAAAATATCAAGTCTGAAATAGTCTTTTCATCGCGTAATCAAGGAGCTGTGTTGGAGAGAAAACCAAAAGAGTTTCAACAAAACGCCTTCATGATGATAAGAAGTTTATACTTCCAAAACTGTTATAAGTTATAACATACTGCCTCAAATAAATACAAAAACATAAACACGGCTGTATATGTAATACCTACTTAGTTCATATATGGAAATTTTTATCGTATTTCATTCAGTCACACCCTAATTGATGCGTTTAAATCGCCCACTTTCGTTGAATCGTAACAGATCTAGTTACATAATCCACTTTCCTTAAAAGTACTTATTAATTTATTTGAATTCGTAACAATTTCCTTTACGTAACTGGCATTTTTCCAAAGCCGTCTGTTTTATGTACAGCCTTCTATTTTACTGTTATGCCATTTTATATCGGGAGACTGGCCGGCAAAGTTTAATGGAGTGCTTTCCTATAAATAACTACTGATCGATCTTTTTTCGGCTTCTTAGACAAATTGGTTATTCCGGCAACGTTTGAGATTGAGCATTACAGTTTGTTGTCTTGATCTATGAAAACTATTAATTTTCAATCATCATTACGTTACTTCAATTGACTTTATGATACATCGTAGAGTTCTTGAGTCATTCTCACTTATGATAAGATTTTTTCTACTTTGTCTCTAAGATCACCAAGGCGACGCCAATTCCTCGGTCGATGTGCATGTCCATGGACAGCAATTACAGTAATGCAAGCATGACTGACTGATTAATATATACAAACATCCAAATTATATCTACGTCTTGCAGAATTAGCAAGATACGAGTATTTTCAATTGTAGGCACTAAGTCCCGTTCCCTAGATCTTAGTATAGATTGGATAGAGCGATTCAAAACGACGATAAAACGTTCACGATTCAGTAGACGTTGTTAAATTAGCGCACGGAACTGTTACACTGCGATTTACTGAGCAATAAATTAATATACTCGTTGTTCCCATGCGCTGTTCTCGAGAACTTACTTTAGTTTAGCATCCCTGGAATCTGTGGTCGTACGGTACAGCCCGCACGCGGGTCACGCCTCTAAATGTCATTACCGTGGAACACTCCCGTGAAATCTCATCGTAAAATTCTTCACTTTGCATAAGCACGTGTTGTAGGCGCCGGCGACGATTCTCGGAACGTTTGTTTCTGATCTCAGCCGTGTGTTTCCAGTTTTGCACATTGTATAATAGGTATAATTCCTGTTAAGTCACAATAAAATTAATGGTTGACACATGTAGTAATGTTGTGAAATTGTCGGCTTTAGCTTGATGTGTTATCAAGGCGTCATAAAATCTGGCTGCTTGTTTTAAATTACTGCCTTTTTCGTCTTGATTTTATCACACGTGTTTTAATATTCACTTCACCTCTCTTATGACGTGTTAAGCCGTCCTTCTCGTTCGCCTTTCTTCCGTCATGCGAATATCTAACATTCCATATGTCAATCGTATGACAGCAGAATCCTAGTTAGGTTGCCGGGGTCAGGTGGTAAGACGCTCTCTGAATACTGATATGCAGTGTTTGGCTGTTACTAAGAGAGGAACTGAGGAAGCTGAGCCTAACATAAACTCGGGAATTACGTAACGGTGAAAATGTAAACATGCTGGAATGTGATGCTATCAAAACTGAGAGTCAAGAATTCATGATGCAGAGGAATGTCCTCATTGATGATATTATTATCCTGCAGTAAAAATGCAAAATTAAATGATAAAAACATGACAGAAAAATACCAATTTGAGTTTATTTACCTATTCAATAGTTGCATAGCAACCTGAAAGATTTCCTCCTGTCCAAGCGCCTACGATTGGAATCACAATTCACGATTGACTTAAGTAAAACTGACCTTTGTAGTGGCTCGGAGAAAATAAGAGCAGCCAAGCGTGAAAGATTACATCTTTTATTAAAAAGCTTTCCAAGAAGAAATCGAATTATAAAATGTGCCTATTTCTTAAATAGCATAATATTTTATTTTTTGTCACAACCGGTGGTCTGTTACGCACGGAACTGTGTCGGGTTAAATCGAATTTTATTCGAAAAATATCAATGCGAATGTCTCTATTTATGCCAGTGTAGTACACAGAAGCATCTTTAAAGCATATTTTTATGTTTCGGAAATCTATCATATTTATTACAAGAAATTGTTCGATTTTAATTCATTTTTGAAAGCAGGAATTCCGTATTTTATTATATCTAATAAATACTTTGTACATAACTGACTTTTTAGAACAAGGCACGCGCGCTTGCTTCGCGAGCTTGTTAGTCGACTGAAACGTCAACGAGTATGTAACTAGTGTAAAGTAACTTTCGACCAATTAAAACGTTTACACGAACATTGATGATAAAAGATATTGCAGGCTGGTAAAGTAGTAGAGACTGGTATTCCACACACTCGTTTGTTATTCCGACAGTCCCACAGTCCCATCAGTGGGCCAGATCGCGCCAGGCTCTGTAGCTCGTTAGCTGTGACCGTGTATCGGCTAGCCTATCTAACCCCTTATACCTGTATAGTATGTCCTTATGGTGTTTAATTTGGCTCCCATAGAAAGACTACAATGTTCAACAGTTATGCCTGGAAGACGGAAGTGTTGAATGTACTTGTAGATAGTTTTTAATTTAAACTTTTAATAGTCGATACAGCTAACATTTCTTTAACCCAAAATAGTGTTACCAGGGAAAAAACAATCTATGTAGTCCGTTAGTCAGATAATAAAAAAATATTAGACACGTATTTTTTGCTTTATCATATTAATAAAAAATGGTTTAGAATTATACTCGTAACGCATTAAAGTTAGGAAGTGGGGGCTAGCCACGTCACAAGTCAGTATAAAATCTACCGGGGAGTGACGTCATGCCACATTTTAACTCACTGTCTTCCTTTTTTACGTAACCATTAGTTAATAAAAAAAAAAAGTGTCCAATATTTTTTTATAATCTACTTTAAGGACAATTTTTTTTTTCTCAACATCCTTAAATGAGCTATTCAAGCAACAGAGGTTTGCTACTAAACATTGGCAATAAATTAGCAATGTCTGCAGTTAAACCTTCACTGAAAATTGTTCCTTACTAATTAAGAAATCTAGTAGTTACGTGTTTACAACCTACCCATTAAACCGATCCGATTCCGATTTGATCCGATTATTTATACGAAACACAAAACGAATATACAGCCAGTTAAATTAATTGTTAAGTAAATTGACACCCTACGCCAATTTGACGTGATAGAGCCATTTCATACAACTGTCCAAGAATGACAGTAATTATTTGAATTTACGGACAAAATTAATTTCCGTGACTTTACATATAAGGACATAATCTGCGTTCGCAATTTATTTGCCCAACATGTAAACAAACACGAGTTCTAGGAAAAAAAAACTGTAACGCCTACACATAAGGTTCAGTTTGCGCTACAACTTCATATTTTTTAAGACTTTTTCAACAGTAGTCAGTCTAAAATCAACTTTATTTACACTTGCAACTTTATGCAAGTACTAGATGTTTGTTTATGTAGAAATAACATCAATTTGGAAACAAGGTTATAAATAGACTTTAGGTACTTACCTACATAGGTACCTATATACCTACGTAGCAAATCTTTTTCTTGTTTCCCCGACGGGTAGGGCAGAGGTGTACCTATACACCCACATTTCGCCAGTTATGTTTAAGTCCCATGTAACAGGGGGCGAGCCTATTGCCATCAACCGGGCAAAATTCCAGACTCCGGGCTGCTACTGAGAAATTCTAGATAGAAAAACCCAATAACACTTTGCTTGACCTGGGAATCGAACGCAGGACCTTATAGTCAGCAGTAGTGCTTGCTTTATCTTGTCTTATGAGTAAGTATAATATAATTATCATTACTTACGTAGTGTGATGTAATGTTCCCAGTTAAACGCCCATCCTATATGTCATCGTACAAATATCGTCCCATTAAATAGTCATTACTTTAATGTACGCTTTTTACGCCTGTCGCAAAAAACGTTTCCTTAATACTCTATGGAACACAATTACTACAGTTTTTGTTGAACTCTATTGTATTTGCCGTGACTAACATGAAAAAATATGCAATTTGATCATTACCGTGTGTTTTTGGAAATTAAGTCTGCCGAGCTTAGTAAGGTCATAGGTACTTGAGTTATGTAGCCATTTATGTTATGATACCTTAGCTTGGGAATATTCGGATCGCCTAGTCAACCTATACCTATCAATCTGCCTATAGCAGTGATAGCCTAGTGGTGTGACCGTCGGACTGCCAAGTCATAGGTCTCGAGTTCGAACCCAAGGCACGCATCTCTGACTTTTCGGATTCACGTGCGTATTGTATAATTATCACTTACATAAAAAACGGTGAAGGAAAGCATCGTGAGAAAACCTGAGTGATATTTCTCGACGGCATGTGAAGCCAAGTTAGAGCTCCATGGGCGGCTTCAAAACTCTGACACCAGGTTAGTCACTAACCATACGAAAAGAAGAATCTGCCTAGTATTTTCCTAACTATATTGGGGTTTGCTTCCAGTCTAACCAGATGCAGCTGAATACCAGTATTTTACATGGAGCGACTGCCTATTTGACCGCCACAAGTGCCACAATCCATTTACTAGGTAACACGATACCCCTTGGTAAGACTGGTTATCAGGCTTTTGGCTTTCTGACTACCCGTAACAGCTGTCACGTCTGATCTATAAATGCTAGCGGGGACCAACGGCTACGTGGTTTCCGAGACACGGAGGGTCACGATATGTAATGGATGGTCAATCCACAAACCGACCGGGGCAAGCGTAGCTTAGTCAACCAACACAGAGTTAAGACGCAGATATATGCCAGTGACCATGATTGGTTATATTGCGTGTTCTGCGCTGAGCTCACGCAACGCGTCGTACGTCCAGCCAGTAATAGGACTCGCCCATCCAGGAGTGTTGTCCCAAACTAAACGCATTATTAATTTATTATATATAAAACAAAAGGTAGGTATTTAATTAAACACGAATACTAAAAGAACAATAATAAAACTGTCGGTAATCGTCGCCAGCTCGTTCATTCTCTGCCAAGACGACAGTCATTTCAGTAACACAATTTAAGCAAATCCCGGTTTACAGAATGTCGCTGAATACTCGTAGAAGTGCCATAAAATAATCTTAGAACTTTGAAGAATTAACAAGACCACTTATGAAACATGGTTAATGTGAATGCAAATAACATTAAAACAATGATCTAGTTGAGTGACAAAAAAATAAAGATTTTTTGAGAAAAACAACATTTCCGATTTTCATGCTCTTGAAGGTGCGTGTTGCGATAATGTGAAGGTAATGTTACACGTGGCTTGGATCTTGGTTCTTTTTCCAAAATATTTTGAGGAAAAGATATATTTTTAGTTTTCCTTTTATGTATGCAAGGACAATTTGGACTCCGGGGAGAGATAAAAATTGCTCGGACTTTAGGGAATAGAACAGGAAACTATGATTTGTTAGTAGTTACTTTGTGACTAGTCTAAGCTTGAGATATTAAAGAGCTTTATGTTAGTAATCTTAGTATTTGGGTTTGAAAAGCATATACGAGTACTTAGTTATTGATTTAAAGGTATGAATGGTATGTTAACTTAGAAATCCTGATTTAAATTTCGTTTGCGCCGATTTCATTAACCTGGCCTTTCGAGTTCTGTAGAAGATAATATGAATCTTTTTTTGTCGATAACTTAAGGTAAGATGTATGTGGAATAAGATTAAACCAACGTGTACGATACTTATTATTATTATTTTATATATATTTTTTTACAATTTACTTTTAAATTTACCGCGAAATCTAGCGCTTTTTGGATACACTGATTAAAAAAAATGTAGCGCTTTTTGAATCGCTGTTAGCGTGGAAAAGGTATTTTGATCTGGCAGCACTGTTTCCAACTGTTACGTACTGTAACATTTGCTTATTTCATTAGCTGTTTATGTACTTACTGAGTCTTTGGTCTGTCATATCAATTAAAAACAGTACGTATTCTGCTGTACTCGTTACCATTAACTGTGTCATTTAATAGGTATGCATATTTGTTTGTTAAAGTGTGTCCATTGAAAATACTATATTTTAAAACATTATTGTGTTGTGAAGCTTATATGTAGGTATTCGTTATTTTTGTACTTAAAAAAAATACAATTCATGTCATTATGTTTCATGTTCAGAAAAAATACTTTCCGACGTATTTTTTATACTGGTGAATGTGAATGCAACTTTCATTAAAATAAATGCAGATAATCAACTCAAGTCTATGAATGTTACAAGAAAGTAAATGTGGCAGGTGCATTATCATTTGTCTATGAATCATACGAGTAAAAACAAAACCTGAAACTCTAATGTAATCGCATTTCTGCACTCATGACGCCAAATGCCTTAAACGAGACGAGCATAAAATTCATATGCATTGATCACAAGATACCTACGCTTCATAATGGGCTCCTCTGCTTCTCACGAGGATTGCTTGTTACTGCCTAAGTGCCTTCTTTCAATGGCCACTGTTTTAGAGCGCCCAGTTTAAATTGACAGGCGGACTAAACGGAACTAAACTAAAATGTACTGAGTTTGACATTTCGTTGACAGTTGTCTTCGCAAGCAGCGCCACCGTCACCTGCCTAGTTATACTGGCCACTTTGTTCTCGATCCTCCATTTAGATATACCCTGAAGGCTGTATAACAGTGCTGTACAAAATATGCGCATAATAGCAGATCCACAACTGTTTAGTGACAACCAACTGATCAGCAAAAAAGTTAAACATTCCTTCGCCATATTTTTCCATTGTTAAAGGCAATTTATATTCTGATTCCAAAAGCAATGATCGTTATTGATATTTATTGCTTGAATAATTGAAAGTTCTCTATTACTGAATCTATTTGCGTAAAAAACTGGTTAGTTAAAAGACTTTTAAATAGAACGTAGTGCGGAGTAGAAATAGAATGAGTGGTCGGTAACCGGTCGTCTGCGTTCCTCCTGTCTGCATTTACCCTTATAAGTCCCTAACAAACACTCACTCGTCTGTTTGACGGCTATCAGTGGCGTATTGAACCACAATATGTGTGCTCAGTTCCAGACCAAAGAATAAGCAAACATTATGGAAATGTCAGGAATTTCCAAGGCGTCCCTATACAATATGTAAAAAAAAACCCTGTCCGATCCGAAAGGAGCACATGGGTATTGCAATAACATTGCCTAAAATAATAAAAAATCTTATTATTTTTTAAATAAAAATGTTTTCAATGTCGCCCATGGGCATGCGACCACTCGTATTTTTAGAATATTCATGAAAAATTACTTTAAAATGAGGATTATTTTTGCGTAGCAATTGCCATATCTCCGATGTTATTGGCTCGATATGGATTCTGTTTATTATTTCTAAAAGCCTATGAGTTATTTTATCAGCTTAAGAAACATTTTTCATTAAAATTTGTCGACTATGAGAATATAAAACGGAGGTGAAGAAATTTAAAAAAAAAAACATCTTTATTTCAAAAAAACAAGTCCATAAAATACACAGATTAAAAAAAATAAATATAATATACTCGTATATTTCATGAATTTCAGAAAAATACGGGCGGTCATGCCCACGGTATACTTTCATATGCATTTCATTTAGTAAAAAGCTGTTATTTTGGCATTACAAACATACACGTCAATTTTATTTATTTGTTTAGACAAATACATAACTATATGTATACATATAGGGAATAAGATAGATAATTGATTTTACAGTTGTGTTGTCTATTAGCAAATCTATGAGTTACGCTGCGGTGGGAACACGCAAACAATAATCTTGAACTTGCTTGCATAAATAATGGCTGTCGCGGATAATTTGATCCTAGATGCGATCTCGATGCGCCGCCGGCATCTATTCGTGTATGTTGCGACTGTGCCTTAGAGTATGAACGGGGAATGCTGTTCTTATCAGAAGAATCATTACATAAGCTACATTTGGAGGTTTTCCTTTTACCTGCACTCTAATTGAGTAACACATTATCAATCACAACCGAATGATTTTATAGGGTATTTATTGCCTAAACCATTGCTCATAATTATGTTCGAAAAATTTGTCTGATCAATAACGTAAATAACGCAATGAATGTTATTGAACTGTAAAAATGAAAGCCATTGCTACTGTAAGTGTGGTACGAAATTATCCCGCTGAATGTGTGTCGCTTAGTTATTTGTATTTGATAGTTTATACATTATGTTCGGTGTTGTTTCCGCCAAAGACTTTCCTATGTTCGTGGCATAAAGGTAGCAAATACATTACGTCACAAATCTGGGCATCAGCGATCAGAAGGGCCCCTTATGTATGGCCCAACTGCTACTTAGATCAAAATTTCGCCTGCCACTTTATTAATCATGCTTAATATGTATATCCTTTACAGTGAATACACTGTAACAGTAATTGAGGGAATATTTTATTGCCTGTAACTAATTAAATTCCAGCCACCGATCGAATGCGATCCTGACACCTGTCAGTTGGATACGATTAGGAACTAATAAAGTATAAATTCATTAAATACATATTATTTTGTACACACGGCTACACATCACGCTATACATTTCCAGTTTATGCTCACCTCGCTTTGTACGGAAATCCGATACATCGCTAGATCAGCATAAACTGGAAACGTACAGCTTGATGTGCAGCCGTGTGTACTAGGCTGACAGGTCTCAGGTCGGTTTGATCAACGTAATTTTTCCTTGCGTTTCATACTTCTGTGGGCGCGCTCTACATCTAGATGTTCCGATTCATACCGTGAGGTTACGCCTATTATACAATGCAAGGGATTGAGGCCGGAGACTATTCTTGTCTAGATGTCTGGTTCCTTTGACTGTCTGAAGCACCCTTGGGGGTGCCGGCACTAGTTTAATGTAAACAGCGAACAAAGACTGGCTGTGGTAGATCTGTCTGTATTCGATATCGTCCTAATAGTCTACACAATGGGCCATGTTGGACAATCTTCGTTCTCATCACTTGCTTTGTATTTAGTAGATATACGAAGATTGTGAGGTCCATCAAAGTTAGTTACGAGATCTCTCATAGACTGTTGATGTGTATCTAAGATTGAATACTGTTCTTGCAACATGGTAATTTGGTGAAATTATGAATGCTATTTCTGAATGATGCCTATTGTATCTTCCATTTTTGGCTCTGACAATCAAATCCTTAACCAATATGGATTTCGAGAGGTTTTATTTCTTAATTAACGGTCGTTCTAGCTCTATTGCACACCGTTTTATGCAGTGATAACAATGATATACCTAAGTAGGTACCGACCTATATCGTGTAGGTATAAAACTCACAGTAAATTGCATTATTCAAGCATATTAATTATGACAGCATGTGAAAAGTGTAAGGAAACAGCTTTTTATAAACAAAAGGTTTTATTGGCACACTTGTGCATTCACAAATTATAGAAAAGAACAATGAGATAATTATCAAGTGTACAGATGCATTCGTGTTGTAATTAAATTATTTTGCTAAGGAAGCTGTTTAGTGAAATGATTGTCAACACACTACTACCGACTTGCCAATTATCACCTAAGTATTTTAGTAGGTATTGTATGTTCGTGACAAATGTCATCTATTTACAAATGAAATACTTCTTTTTTTCGTGTGTTTAGAGACTAACCTAGTGTCAGAGTTTTAAAGCCACCCATGGGCCTCTGACTTGGCTTCACATGCCGTCGAGAAATATCTCTCAGGCACGGTTTCCTCACGATGTTTTCCTGAACCGTTTTTGAAGCAAGTGATAATTATATAATACGCAGATGAATCCGCAAATTCAGAGACGGTCACAGCACTAGGCTGTCACTGCTATGAAATACTTAGGAGGTGTTTTTGCGTATATTTTAGTTTTGGGGCTGAGTTTTTCAACGCCAGATATCTTTTACTCGTGGACTTATCTTGACGTTTGAAAGTTTTTATATGGAAAAGTAGTCTGGTGTTGGAAAAATCAGGCCTTAAAGAATAAACAGAAGAACTTTTAGAAGTGAATTTAATTTAAGTCTGAAAGAAACGAGATATTCCGAAGGTATTTTTAATATCAAATAAAAATAAACTTTTGTTCTTTGTTCACCAAGATCTTATCCAATTTTGTTTCAAGAAGGCTCGGACCAAATAAAAAACCAAGACAGAGCGTTGCGTACAATACAGTGAAGCATGCCAAAACTACACCGCCGCTCTGTGCATTCATGATCACAGTTCACAACCTTTTACAATGACACTACAATCAAACTACACCACACAAAGTACACACAACGTCACTGTTGACAGCGCTCTGTCTTGGTTTTTTATTTGGTCTGAGCAAGAAGGCAAGAGTTTCTTTGTTTGTTGAATAAGTAGCTACTTATATTTTCTTTAAAAATAAATAACGATCCTTTCAAACGTTATAGACGTCAATGAAACTCGAGTTAAAGTAACTGCAGGCTTTTAATTAAAAATTTGAAAAAAAAAACTAGCCTTCTAACGCATCTTGCAGACGTGATCTGTGTTAACGATGGCCTGGGGCCCTTCCAGGTATTTTATGTCACTTATATGATTGGAAATAAGTCTATTTTGATTCTTATCTAAGCAGTCCGCATGTGTGTTAATAATGAGTGTCATGTTTTCTTAATGGTTAAGTTAAACCAAGTAGAAAATGATAGTTTAATTGTATTAATTAGATATAATCTGTTAAAAAAACCGGCCAAGTGCGTGTCGGACCACGCACAATGAAGGATCCCGTTAATGGGATGAATTTATCCTAAGAACAAACTTAACATTGTAGTTGGAAAACAAGTTTTCCCATACGGAATCAATGGGAGAACGTGTTTTTTTAAAGACGTCAATGAAACTCGAGTTAAAGTAACGGCGGGCTTTTAATAAAAAAATTGAAAAAAAAACTAGCCTTCTAACGCATCTTGCAGACGTGATCTGTGTTAACGATGGCCTGAAAGCCCTTCCAGGTATTTTATGTCACTTAGATGATTGGAAAAAGGTTTATTTTGATTCTTATCTAAGGAGTCCGCATGTGTGTTAATTAGAGTCTCATGTTTTCTTAATGGTTAAGTTAAAGTTTAATTGTATTAATTAGATATAATCTGTTAAAAAAACCGGCCAAGTGCGTGTTGGACCACGCACAATGAAGGATCCCGTTGATGGGATTTATTTATCCCAAGAACAAACTTAACATTGTAGTTGGAAAACATGTTTTCCCATACGGAATGTATGAGAGAACGTGTTTTTTCAACCCCAAATGTAAGTTTGTTGATTATTACTCGTTAACATGTAGAGCCTACTTAGCTGTGGTAGTTTTCGTTTTACTTTCGTTATATATACTACTACTGTGAATTTTTCCACATATCCAGAACCAACCATTAAGCTGGCAGCGGGGGGGGGGGGGGGATACTTGACTAACAAAAATTTGCACTTTAAAGCTTAATATTTCACAAACGCATCCTTGAATCCAAAAATGGCATTCATAAAGTCACAATTTTGAATGACCTTTCCAATGACACCCCATATCATGGGATAGACGAGGGAAAAAAAACATCCCCAATTTACATGTAGGTGATACCTCCCCTACACGAAAAGCGGTTTTTTTTGCCTCTTTGTCGGCGTGATTAATAAGTATACCCATGCCAAAGTACCACTTTCTAGTACAAACAGTCTCTGAGCTAAGCCGCGGACAGACAGACAGACGGACATGGCGAAACTATAAAGGTTCCTTGTTGTTGACTACGGAACCCTAAAAAGGTAAAATATTTTTAAGTATCTTTATCTTCATTAGTAGATAGGTATAGGAGGTTAAATTATAATGCATTAAATGGTCCTCTTCTCATTTAATTCATCGGTATTTAGCCTTAGGCATGAAAGACCACACGCTTCGATATTCAGCCTAATGATTAGTCATTCGCTCAATTAGTGGATGCAGCTGCATGCTAAAGCTAACCGAATGACATACAATAAGTTTTTACATACTTATCATCACGCAAAGATCTAAATAAAAATTTCGAACACAGGAGAAAATGTCCATTTTTCTGTTGTTTTTTGTTCTAGCACCCGAAGCTATGAATAAGAACAGTCCGTATTCATAGCCCTGATAGTAACTGTTTGCGTTCCACAGGCTATCATTAAACTTCAAATTAATGTTATGAGAACCATCACGCAATCACATTAATAACAATTTTTCCAAATTAAATTATATTTTTTCAAGCAAGCTTTAAGGCATTTAAATGAAAAAGTAAATCGCTGTGAATGCGTCTAATATTAAATTAAATTTGATCTAATTTAAACAGAAGACGTGGTTACTGCTAACTCTGATGAAATTCTGTACCTAACTGTTCTTTTGAGATCAGTTAATGGATTTAAGTATTCCAAGAAATGATGTGAATTATCTTAAACATTAGGGATGCATTAATGATTTGCAAGTCGATATTTTTTATCGGTTATTATCGGCGAGAGTATAAGTTGATTGGTGGTATCTATAGTCATTATTTGGCTCGCGATCGTCGTTTAGGTATCAATTTTCGTGTCAATTGTGAGTCGTGCATGCTCATTGGGGTCATCACTACATCGTGACGTCACTCCATCAGCTCCCAGCCACCGGATGTGATCCGCTACACTTGATTCGTTTTTCTCTCTTCCATATCATTATTACTCGCATTATAAAAGATGCCGCCTTATTTATTTTCTTAGTTGCCGTTATTATTCAGAATGAAGATGTCGTTTTTATGATTCCATCAGGCTCAGCCTATTAGTATACTGTTCACGCTTTAATGTTAACCAAATAATTTTTGTTCTATTTCTTATTGTTGGTTTTGCGGTTGATAAAGTGATTAGAGGTGTAAAGCATATAGAATGAGTTGTAATGACAGAAAAAAACGGAATAAGTTGAGTTTGATTATGATTATTAATACTGCCCAAAGGTAAGGCAAGTTACGGTATAAAAGCATTTACTAAAAAACGTTCCATAACGTTGTAATCAATTTAGGATGCTGAAAGCCACTTTCGTATTATAAACCATTTTTTATTTCTTCTCCCCTTTACTAAACGCTGACCAGCCTTTGTTAACCAAACAATACTTGTGAACCATACTATCACTAACGGACTTTCTTATCATTTCCAATCTTAACACACTGCAACAATTTTTCGCTAAAGTCAAGTGTCTTGGAGTCCACTTTTACGGGCATAATTGAACAAAAGGCCATTAAGCCCGTTCGCTTTGTTCTGTAGAAAGTTGTCAGATCTCACACCTACGTCTGCCTAATTTTCATAATTTACGAGTTTAAACTACCGGTAATGAAGTAGTAACTATTAAACTTAAAAGTTAATACATTTTTTCGAACTTTATGAAAGTCATAAAATTTACCTTAATCTTTAATTTATTAACAACCTAATTTTCATTTATTTCGTTTTTTTTTTTTTTTTTTGTTTTGGCTCTTTATTTCGATTTGTTCCTATTTCAAAATTAATAATTGCAAACATAGACACACTACTTTTTGGTTTTTTTAAGTTTAAAAAAAAGTTCCAATTTTAATTTTAAGAGATTGTACCGCTGTGCAGCCAGTTGAATAGTAATGTTTATTTAAATAAAATGTCTCATTGCGTATTCCGAAAGCTTTTATTCGTTTTTTATTGTGGCTCCTTGCAGGTGGTCCGCAGACCACAGTGATTGCCAGCGAAAGGTCCAAGTAAAACTTAAATAGCCTAACGAAATTGTATCCAAAGTAAATTGCTTTGGAGATATAATTTCAGTCACAAAAAATTACAAAAACTGCCAAGATACGAATTTAATCCATTAAAACTGTTATATAATTTTTTATGCAGTCTGAATTTTGATAATCAGTGAACGAAATATTCTTTTGTAGTTATTTCACCAATTCGCTTAGAAAAGCTCGGTCTACATTTTCCTGTTACTCACAAATTGTCTGAGTACCTCCACGTAAAACATGGGATCGATTTACAAACCGCTAACATGACGTGAATACCCATTTCCGCAAAACACAATAACTTATGTGCAGTACCATGTACTTAGGTAAAAACAAATACTTCCATACATACAATAAAACAGTTACAGTAAATCATAAATATCATGGCTATGCATTAACCCCGAAAGCATTGACAAGAAAGCCATACTGTTATGTACATTGGTGGCACATTACCGATTTGTGAAAGACAATTTCCATCTGTTGGGTCGTGCGAAGGAAATCCAATATTGTCGATATTATTGTTGTACTTTCTAACAGGAACACTTTATTGTAGTGTTATTTACAAAGAGGTTGGATATGGTTTTGATATAAAGTGTTATAGATGATACGCAAATAACGTAACCGCCTCTGTGGTCTAGTGGTTAGACCACCAGGTCTCAGATCCAGAGGTCCCGGGTTCGATTCCCAGTGGGGGTAAAAATTTCTGCTCGGTTCGGTTGGTGGTAGGGCTTGTTCTAAGTCCGCCTGGCTAATAGCAACCACCATCTCATCTAAGTCGGCCGCCATAACAACAATCTTAACAGCATTGTTGTGTTTCGGCAGTTAGAGTAAAGATAGCCAGTTCTTATGTGCTTGGGAATCCCTTTGGCCTGATCATCACTTACCATCAGGTGAGATACAGGCCAAAAGTTTACCCGTTGTAGCTAAAAAAACTGACTGAGTCAGTTACCACAGTCTGTCACTGTAATATATAAAAAAAAAGTTGTTTTCTTTTCGAACAATTTTTTCAATTTGAAAAGTAATGTTCTTAATTTAATGTTCAAGATGTTAATCAAAAAAGTTTGCAGCATCGTAGACTTTTGCTAAAACTTTTCGTTGATAGGTACCACACGTATTTTTTTATACGGCTGAAAACGCTTGCTGAGTTCGACGGAATTACTTAGTTGATACATAACCGGTAATTTTATTTTGTCCGATTAGTTCTAGAGTCATCAGCCGCGCAATTCGCACAAACCACTAATATAATTGTACGTAGGTAATGGAAATTATAAAGATGTAAATTATGTGTTAGCGTCCATTCCATTCCATTTGGAGATTCTGTTTTTGCTACACGACTGACAAAAAAAAAAAAGTAAATACAGTGGTAACTCGTAATCTTGTATCTTAATATTCACTTTGGTTATTAATTTTAATGGGTGTTTCTTGAATTTCTCGGATTTATTTGCAAATCATAGACAAACTGAAAAGCCTACATATTTTTTAATAAAAATCTAGTCTTTACATATTTTATTAATTAGGTACTTTACGTACCACTCTCACAACGAACAATAAATCTCTTTCAAATACTTTATCTTTCAACAATAGCCATCTTAATCATCATTTCAAACAATCAGAAAGCCAATCAATAACACTTTTACTAACAATATGTTAATTTGTTTTTTCCTAGGAGTCCCGACGGACCGTACGGAGCATGCGTTCGCGTCTGCGCAGGAGTACAAAGACGCTCTCGAGGCGATACGGAGGCACACCGGAGCAGTAAGTAACACCTCGCATTATGCATTCGTAGGGCTGATACACAACGGTATTTTTATAAAAAAGTAAATTAAAACTAGACTAACTTCAGTTAATGTTGATGATATATCCAGTGATCATCAATGGCAAGCAGACAGACCTACATTAATGGTTTTAAAAACGATGGTGTAAGAATTTTTAGATTTGATTTTTTCTACTCTGCCATTGTAGGTATATCAACTTATGTAGAAAAAGGTCAATAGACTAAGATTGTTAGAGAAAGTTAGTGCCCACTGCCTAGGATGTTACCTATCGGTGTTAATGTCTGTGATGTATGTAAGTACATAGGAAGGTACCTAGTACGGGGTCCCTATTGGTCAGTGACAAGCTGTAACACACAGTACGAGGTTATACGCATGACTCATACCAAACCGATACAACCGTGTCATTGACTCTGGCAGGGCCACCGACAGGGATTTTAACTTTGATTACACAAAAAACTAGTCGCTAATTAGTCGAAATTTGTCGCCAAATTTTAGAATTTGTCGGTCACTGGTTCAAAAGATGTAAGGGTTTATTTTTACGTGGCAATTTTTTGCATCCCACCCATCACCATTCATCATTTGCACCCATCTTTTTTACCCATTGCATCAAAAAATGCCTAATTCCGGCTAGGAACCTTATACTGTAATGTAAAATTAAAAAAAATATTGTTTGGTTAGTATATAATTATCCCGTCTCCCCCTATTACATGGAACTGAAACATAATTGGTGAAATGTCGGTTTACAATAGGTACACCTCTGCTTAACCTTTCGGTGAAAACAGGCGTGATGTTATGTATAAGATTATAATTTTAAGACTTGGACCAACCCTATATAACACAATTATACTTACTTACATTGCGTACGAATTTCTAAAGTAATAGTCTATTACAGTGGTATTGTGGAGCGAGTGCCTCCCCCATTGACAGGTAATGGAGTTGGAATCACAGTCATCATGATCACGCCTGGCCCCAGTGTCTACTGTTATACCTCTAATAGAAATCTTGTGTACCACCAGCACAATAGGATCAGTTTCGACTGAATGTCATCTGTAAAAAAGCAGAAATCCGTTAGAATCCGAAGTACTTGGCTGGATGTTACAATTTCACCATCACATGGGTAAATTCGTCGGACGCAAATAGGCCTCTTAACATCAGAAACACTTGGCCTCAAATGAAGACACTCTCCGCCGAGGCCAGCTCATCGAATTATTGATGAAAAAAACTGTCAACCGCGTTGAAATTAAAAAAATACGTTCTCTTTTCTTTATGGCTTTCAATGTTTTCCTGTGCCTAGTATTACTTTTTTTTATTTGTTCCCGCTTTTTTACGATTTATTTTTTGGATTTTCAATAAACTGACGTTTTGCACTATGTGAAAATGGTGGAAATTAATTAATTTAATATCATCTTAAATATTCATATATTATAAAAATTATAATATTAATAATATTATTAATATTATTATTAATTATTTATTATATTATTATTTTATTTATTATTATTATCTTATTATAAAAATTATATTATAATTAGGGGGTTCGTAATGAAAGCATCATAATGATGAACATCTTGGAACAACGAATTGAATTTTCACATGGTACAAAATTTTACTATGATAAAGGTAAGCATTCTTTGTAAAAAAAAAACATTTTCAATTAAAGGTAAACTTTTGAAAATGCAAATGTACATCATTTACTTTTAATAGGTATCTACTACGAACGTACATAAACCGATACTAACTTCACTGCTGCACTTTACTGACAGAATAAACAGGAAAGAAAAAAGACGTAGCATCATATTATGAAAGCAATAAAGTGAGAAATTTCTATGCACAAATTAATTGAGCCCTGAGGCTTATATGCTATTACAGAAACATCATGTTTATGCTGATTTCTAAATAGAAAAATTTAGCAGCCATTATATGTACCATACGCTAGTCTAAAAATAAATATACATCTGTAATTTATGCGGTTTCTTGATAGACTTTTACGCATACACCTAACTATGCAAGTTATGTTCCTTCACTGAACTGGTTTATTTCTTCCAAGTAAACGAAGGAAGTTGTAAAAAGTTGTGGCGCCCCTGACTAGTTTATTTGTTTATTAGTCTGATAGTGAAATTTTTATTAGAGGATTGTTTGTTGTTGCTATTCACCGGAGTGTTTTTACTACTCCTACCTCCTACTGAGGTAGTCGTAAGTAGAAGTATTTTTAACCTGATAATAAAAGGGAGGAGGTTATAAATCACTAATCAGCTATCTAATTGCGTAACACATTTTCGTAAATGGTTAAGATTAATCTGTTTAATTTTGACAGTTCAACAACATTCATTGCGTTTTAAACGTTGTTGAGCAGATTTTTTTTTCGAACATATGAAGTAATGGATTAGTGATCCATCGTGTATTACTTAATTAAGGTGCATTACTACCTATGTGAAATGTTTTCGGAAATCGACGGCAATTTTTTTTTTATCCAACCTATTTTTTAAATTACGATTTCGAAAACTGTTTCACATGCATTACTTTATTATGTGCATTTGAAAGCGGTTGTTACTTAGTAAAGTTTATTTTAATTTATCAGTTTAGTGAACTTTCCTCGTTAGATGTATCTAATCGGTTGGGACTACTAGTTTGCTAATATGCATAGCAAAGTTGTCCAATGATGTCTTTATCGGAAGGTTTTTTTAATTTCTGATAGAAGAAAAAGAAGAAAAAATACTAACGTCTGATATAGGTACATTATTGCGCGGTTTGGTTGGTTGTTCCGTGGATGGAGAAGAGCCGACAAATGAGCCCTTACAGCTACACTCTGGTCTATTAATTTGACATAACCCTCTAATCTACCAGATACCAGCTTCAATCAGAATCTAAAATGTTAATTTGTTTAAAAGACATTTAAAAAACTTTTTCATATTATAATGTCTCGGAGTTCTTATCAGAAAAAAATTGTGATACCTAAGTATCGACGTTGTTTTAATTTTATATGACTATACGATTTGACTTCCTGTTACTCCTCTTTGTTTCAGTTTATTATTCTTGGCATTAAAATTAAAATGTGATTAGTTAGTATTGACATTTTGATAAAATAATGTAGGTATTCCTTTTCTTATTATAACTAATTTAAATTGACATGCTTGTATTGTATCCATTGACCTATTTAATATTGTAGCGACTGTAGCGAGAGACATTTGATGTAATATTAGGGCATTTTATATTTATTGTGATTCAAATGATTTGACAATTTGTGAAATGGGATTATGGTGATATTTCTAATGTTATTTTAAATGATGTTAATTGATTATATTTGCATGCCCATGTGACGGCAGAACATAGAGAACTAACTTTATGACAACACCTATGTACAAATTTACCCATGTTTGCAAAGAAATAAATGATTTGATTTGATTTGATCTACCTACTCGAAAACAAATAGATCAAGTCCGCATAAACTTACACTCAATATAAAGTAGACTCCATCTTAAAAACTGTAGTACTTAGGTCCATATATTATTCAGCTTTGACTCACCTATACCTCTTTCACAGGAGCGCAGCAAGCCCCAGCGAACACTAGAAGCAGAGCCTGATGACTCCCAGCAGGAGACAGAACAGGAGTACCTGGATGAGCTCCTGGTCCCTGAACCCTGGGAGCTGAACAACACAGCCCGGGCTGGTGCGGAGATCCTGTTCTTCAACAGGGTGCCCAAGGTTGGCAGCCAGACCTTCATGGAACTGCTACATAGGCTGGCCTATAAGAATCAGTTTGGTGAGTGAAAACTGAAAGTTGTTCTTATAAAAATGTATGAAAAAAAAACTGTTATCTGTTAATTTTTATAAAAAAGACACTTATAGTTGGACAATTTTAAGAAGAATAGCCAAAAGGCCAAACGTGACATATACAAATATATTCTAGAATCCGGACAGGTGTAATGATGATATATTATAATGAATACTTAATACATACCTTGCTTAGAATTAAGTTAGTAAAAAAATGCAAAATAAAACAACCAAAAATTTTTCTTTATTTTTCTGACCAATTTGTAAGATCTTGAATTATTAATACAAAAAAAAAAAAAAAAAAATATTCTCAGACAAAGTCCATTACATTATATTTTAAAATGCACAGTTAATTTTACAAAATGTTATCAATACGGTACACCGTGTATGACTTCCGAAAATATTTAATTTACTTAATTTATCTTGATCGTTATTAATGGGAACAACTTAGTTCACTTAAGCTGAAATTCTTTTCTTAATATCTCAAGTAATTAAGGCTTAAAATAAAATATATATTTTAAGGCTGGTTACCGTGTGACGAGTTCTTTTTTTGGCAATTACCGGTCGTTATTAGTGCGGGTTTGTCGAGCCATGAAACAGGCTGGAATTTAAACCTAACATTTTTTAAATAAAGTGTATCAATCTGAAAGAAAAATTGTTTATTCTACACAAACAAAACGCACATTACAACAAAATGACATAAAATACACACATACAAAGTAGCCAAAAGCCTCGTATTCAAGCAGCAGAAGCCCAGCCTAGCCTTTTCCCAATTATTTTGGGGTCGACTTTCAGTCTAACCAGATGCAACTGAATACCAGTACTTTACACGGAGCAACTGCCTATCTGACCTCCACAACCCATTTACTGGGTAACACGATACACTTGGTGAGCCTGGTTGTCAGAGTTTTTCAGTTGAACAGCTTAACGTGCTTCCCGAGGCACGAGGGGTCTCGGTATGTTATTATGGTCACCAATCCACAGACCGACCATGGCAAGCGTAGGTTAACTTAATCGATCGACCCGTGCGGCTGTTATTACTTAGCCACGAGCTCCCTTTGAAATAAAGTGTATGTAAAGTGAATTACTTTTATTCGTAAGATCTACCTATATTGTAATTTCAAGCAAGCCGACTAAAAATACATAAGAGAAGTTCTTTAATTAATTAGACATTTACTAAACTAATTATTTATTTATGTATTTATAGATTTTAATAAAAATAAAAAAATTATATAAATAATAATATTTTATTTTAATTAATTCTTGCCTTAATACTTAAGGCTGAAGATCACGTCTAAACGAGTAGTGTTAATGATTTGGAATAAATATATCTTAAATTAGAGCATTTTTTTTAAACTAAATAAATGAATATTTTAGAATATGTTTATATTTCATAATGAAATTGATTTGTAAAGTTATATCTAACGCGGATAAAAAACTGACAATCACGCAATATCTATCGAGCGTATTTTTCTGAAACCTTCACCAGTTTAAAGATAATTTAATTATTGATCTTGTAGTATACGTGTTTTATTAAAATACCTTTTGTTTTATGTATAATAAATTAATAATGTGTCTAATTTGGGACAGCGCTCCTTGATGGGCGAGTCCTATTACTGGCCGGATGTCAGCTCAGCACAGAATACGCAAGCTAACCATTCGGCATATATCTGCGTCTTAAATACTCACTCAAACTATTTAGGTATTATGAAGTACCTAGAAACCAAAATAGAACTCATAAAGATTTTAATACACTTGTCTTGTACGACTAAAGAACTTAAGGAATAGCCTAGGCTAGTTTTATTATCCAGTCTTCAATCAATAATCTTTTTATCGTCTCATAATGATATCGTTCAATTTAACGCGTTTTACGCGAACATTGTTTCAGTTATCAATGTTCGCGTAATCCTCGTTAAATTGAACGATATCATTATGAGAGAACAGTTTTAAGGTAGAACTAGTTGATATTATTATTATGATTATGTCTGGACTTTAAAAGAGACTGCGATCTCTGAGTTTGTTTCGGCCTTTCTTCTCAGAGTAGTCAGATAGGAAACACCGACCTCACCTAGCTTATTTTTAATATTTTTTTATATGACGTGTAAAAGTGATTCCGATATCCTATTTACAGAATAAACAATTTCATTTCATTTCATTTCATTAGATTTTTTCCATGCAAATTTCGAGGGTGGGGGGGGGTTTACTCCACTGTTTGACATTGTAGAGCCAAAGTTAAACATGATATCGTTTTGTCTCATTATTAATTGTGTCTGTGTGGAAACAGAATAGAAAGCCATTAAAAAGTTATGAGCCAACAAAGATTCGTTTTCTTGCTAATTTTAACGCAACTTTGGGCGTAAATAAGTTTAAAAAAAGTGTAAATCTCCACAACAAAGTCAGCACCGACACAGTTCTATTATAGAAGAGTTCAATAAACTTTATTTGTAACTGATTTATGCTGTGGTTTTTTCATGAAACTCGATTTTCCAAAGGACGTTTCGTAATTTTTTACGCGCCCGTTTTACTAAAATAATTCGGAACGGTGTTTGTGTGCATGCGAACTAGACGTTATGCGTTTAGACTAGCATCTTACTGCTCATCACTGATACTATCTCTGTCGGACACGATCCTAGGCACAGTGTGCTTTTTGGCTACATCCACCAGTGAGTTCGAACCCGCGACTAGTTCAACCTTAAGTCTTTATTCAATCGCTTATAATCTCATAAATGATTGAACATAAGCCTACAGTTACTGAAGCTAACGACTTTTGTGAGAATATTCTATAATTATCGTTAAGCTGCTGTAGCAAAGTTTGACACAGCCCATCGTAAGCGCTTTAATCGCCTAGTAATAATGATTTACTAGAACTATTAAATCTGCCTAGCCTTTTCCCAACTATGTTGGGGTCGGCTTCCAGTCTAACCGGATGCAACTGAATACCAGTATTTTACATGGAACGACTGCTCTGACCTCCACAACCCAGTAACTGGGTAATACGATACCCTTTGGTAAGACTGGTTGTCAGACTGACTGTGAGTATTATACTGACGCCTGGCTAAAACCGTACGGACCCGAGGGGAATGAGCCACAATAACTTTACGTCTTTTATCGAGATTTAATGGATCAAATGAGAGCAGTCTGCAGATGTATGGTTATATTCCAATCCTCCTTACTAATAAACTTTGTATATCGCCTGTATAGTTACACAATGCTTTGTCTTCTTCTTTCGAAAGTCAAATTACTGATGACTGAAAGAGAGAAATCGGTGTGTAACTATTCACCTGATATAATACGTTTATTAGTAAGGAAGAATACGTATAATTTTCTAAAAGTAAGCAGATTACTATCTTGTAAAGGTTGTCTGTAGAATATCAAAAGGGTTTAAAATTATTTCTAGGTCTAGAAATTTGGTCTTGGTGGCCCCTCCTCAGATCGGTACACAGTATGTTATGACCTATTGTACCAGAGCAGTATAGATTTTATTAAGTTATTAAGTCGCAACGGTGACATCACATGCTGCAACGTTTTAAAAATCCATTTAAGTTTTCTGACGCTGGCCATGGTATTTTCAATATGGGTGTGCCAGGACAATCTTTGGTCAACTGTTATACCAAGATATTTAGCGAATCTAATTAGCTGTATGCTTTGACAATTGCAAAAATCATCGGAGGTTGTACATTCATGGATCACGATCCCAAAATCAGCACCTGGGTTGTCCTCTGATTTGTAAAGCATATGAAGTTCGTTTTAGATACGTTGAGGGTTAAAAGATTAGCATTGAACCAACTTGCTATTACCGCTAATCCACGTTCAGCAGCAGCACGCACGGTAGCCCAAGAGTCACCGGCGAAAACTACTGAAAGAAAGAAAATAAATTGATCTGACCCAGGTTAAGCAACAAAAATAAAAACAGAGATAGCTTAAAACAGTATTATGTGCCTCACGGCTGCGCCAAATAGGACCAGTTCAGCATAAATGCTAGACAACAAATCCCTGATGGTAGTTTTCAACTGAGCCTTATGTTACGAGTAGGTACGTCTTACGGATGTAAATCAGTTTTATAGTGTGTAAATAAATAATAAATAAATAGATGTGTAGCAAATAATAATAACATCGATTTGATTTTTTGTCATCTGCATTTGAAAATACTCGATCGCCACTGTTCCCGATATTACACAACTCATTTATATAAATCAGGAACAGCGTCGGGGCGAGCACACTTCCCTGCGGTACTCCAAAACATACAGTTTTGTCATCACTAGTTAAGTTTCCAACCCTAACCTTATATGTGTGTGTTAATAATAGTTTTTGTGAAGGATTCCACCGGGACCCTGTGCAGCGGGTGGAAACGATTCGCCTTGCGCCGGCCGATCAAGCAGCACTTGCTGGTCTCGTGTCTGCGTATGACCCTCCGGCTTCGTACATCAAACACGTCTGCTACACCAACTTCACCAGGTATACTGTTGTTTATTTATAGAATTTTCAAAATCAAAGTCATTTATTCAAATTAGGCTTTCGAACGTCAAATTTACATAAGACAGTCCCCTAAAACGCCTGCCCTTCACTTCTTAGTGTATAAGGTCGGAAGAAGAAGTCGCAAAAAAAACTTCCCAGCATCACATCTGTCTGTTACGTTAGAAGAACTTGATTTTATACAACAATAAGTTTCATTTAAAAGCACGATCAAAACAGCCACGCGTCATGGACAGGAACACGTTACAGTAAAAGGAATTTAATTACAGTTGCTAAAAGTTGTATAATGAATATGACATGAACATTACGATCCGTCAGAAAACCCTCGACAGAACAGTAACACCGAACAACTTTACAAGGGAAAAGTCAAAAGTTATTTGGATTTTAGAATTTGAGAATTTTCGGGGTCGAATACTTGTGGAGTTCTATATAAGTTTGTACAGCGGGGCTATAGTTCGCGATACTAATAGCAGAGTGCTCGAAAGTCGTAAACCGCCGCCAGCGACCCAGCCATGAAATGAGCGGAGCGAATCCAAAATAAATATCTAAACTCGCCGCTGAACATTCATGTTCGCAACTTGTTAACCGTAGAAGCCGTATAATGGTTGAACAGAAACTTCCATAACAGAACTATGTCAGAATCTAGTAAATTACTGCAATAAAAATATACCGGACATGATCCAGGACTTTAACAATCAGATTGCAGCCATTATGTTCAAAACGAATCATTAGTTTGAAAAGCATTCATAGCCACAAATCAAGCATAAAGTAGCGGTAACTGGCGCTAAATCTTCATCGATGTGAAACAAAAACTTGAACAGAGCTACAGCTATCAGTCAAGACATTGATACTCATATTTAAGCATAACGCATTGACTCACTGTTCCATTTGCCATATGAGAGAAGCTCTGTACATCAATCACACAGCACCAAACTTTATTGGTTGTATAGACGTAAACATAAACTATGATTAATGTATCTAGTAGACGTTAATTGTGATCCACTATTACTTGAGAGGTGAGTCTCTTGTTAGTGTTAATTATAGAACAGCGGCGCGTGCAAAAATCTGTTGGATGTGCTCAAACGCCATTGTTTAGCCGTCGCCGTCGGCCGCTGCAATGAGACCGGAATGATTCGTTTCGGTACTACAGTTTTTCATTTTAATGTTGATTGCATAGAATTTCATCTTCAGGGTTTTTCAGTTAATGCAAAAACATCCGATAATATCAATGGATGACATCGATTTTATAACTTGCGAGAATTGTTATTGTAGGTACTGTAATATAATGAAATAAAATGTAAATATGATAATTGTTGAGTACAATAAAGAAAAAAATGTTTTGTTACGATACTTAGAAAAATATAAAAATGTTGGTATGTCTTTGTGCGATGCAGGCATTGATTGTAGCGGCATGATTATAGGGTCATTTGAAATAATTTCTGAACAAAAAATGCTAAAGCGTCTCTTTTTATACATATACCTTTAAAATTTTCCAGGTTGGGTTTCCCGTCTCCGATATACGTGAACGTGGTGCGTGACCCTGTGGAGCGGGTCATCTCGTGGTACTACTACGTGAGGGCACCCTGGTACTACGTGGAGAGGAAGAGGGCCTTCCCTGACCTGCCACTGCCTGACCCCGCTTGGTTGAAAAAGGTTTGTTAGCCTTTTTTGAAAATCTTTGATATTTAGCAGATTCTATTACATTGTTCCTTCTGTTTTTGAATTTGACGGGTAGTTGAAGTGCTCATTATTAAGGATTTCGATTGAATGGAATATTTCTAAACGTTTTACTTGTGTAAAGACTTAAACGTCTTGCATAGAATTGCTAATGATGACGTATTACCAGCATCTACTGATATACAGCTGTTTGATGAACGTCTTTTATCTTAGTACAGCAATGGACGTCAGTGTACTAAGCATGGTTCATCGGTGCCTTTGTACTCAGTGTAAAAAATTGACACCTACCTATACTCCTACAAAAAATAGACACGCAATTATTCACTTCATCTATTAATCATCGCGCTCGTTTTGTTATCTGATGGCAGAAGCATGCATAACGCGTGTCAATCCGTTCATGACAGGATACATAATAGCTAATAGTACCTACTTGAAAAGTTCTACGATATTTTCATAATTTTCTTACGTAGCCGTGAGAACGCCTTTGGATTTTTTTTATTGTTTCTTAAAGCAATCGTGACATGATCTCTGTTTTTATTTGCTACGGTGAACATTATATTGTTTGAGAAGAAGCGCTAGAATCGCTTCATGTAGCAGTGATTACCGTTCCTGCAGCGCATATTGTTCGTACGATAGGTTGTTCGACAAAAATTACATGGAACACTGCAACGTGTAATGTAACAAGATGATCGTAACTAGGGACTTATTAGGCTGAATTATAACGCACTCTGGAAATCTAGACAGTATCATATTCGCGTGGCTTTATTTGTTTATCGTAGATCGCTCTGCTCGGGTGAAAATACACAACGCTCATTTAATAGTATAGGATAGTTCATACTAATTCCATGTATAGTAAGTACATACTAATTCCATGCTGCCATGTCATTATTCAAAGGTAGCCATCTTGTTCTAAACTTTGGACTACCGAGCTCTTCTCGGGTGAAAATACGGAGAAAACGAATTTTCCCAGATATGAGAAACCTAGCTAGACGCCCCCGTAAACCCCTATATTGCAACTTTCATCGAAATCGTTAGAGCAGTTTTCGTGAACGAGATTACAAATATATTGATATATAAATATTGCTCGTATAATAATATTGGTTTAATGATCTTGTATTTCATAATTGTTGAACCACTTTACGTACAACCGGTCTATTCTATAAAAATCGCACCATAAAAACGTGAAGTGAGCTGTCATTCCACCTGCTATTGACAGCTCACTTCACATAAGTTTTCACGGTAGAATTTTGACAGAGTTATGGTGACAAAATCTAACTTGCGTGATAAAAATGTTAGTCCTGCCTTTTTTTTGGAATCTAACTTTTATCGTATATAAAAAGGATTTTTGTGTGAATAAAGAGTTAGATACGCGTGGCAGTGACTGGGTTGATCGGCCGCCAATTTGCGGATGAATCGGTTAAAATTGGCCACGTGCCGCTCCGTTATCTGCGCAGGAGTTGATCCCTGGCAGGGTTACCATTATAGAGAATGTTTATGGCGCTATCTAGACTTGATGATATAATCATATATCCTGGTGCATGTTGCTGAAGTGAGCCTGAATATTTTGTTGGTATAAGGCGTTTTATTAACGATCGTGATTTTTATGTGCGAAAAGCTTCAATATAATTCTGTAGCTTTTGCATTTTACTTGCGCACTAGGACTTACTTTTACTAACCGAAGTGTGGAGGAAAGTGTTGTAAAATATTAGTGTTCCATCTCCATCACCATCCTCATTGCAAAATTCGTAAAGTAGCTCAGTAGATACAAAAGTAGGTAACAATATAAACAAACATTGAATTACATTGATCATTAAAACAAAACATGCGTGTACGCAAACAACCAGTTGTTCCTATTACAATCTCTTTCGAATACAATAGCTGAACAATTATATCTTCTCGCATCTGTGCGGTATAAATCAATTGTTAGTGCGACCGTTAGCGCCATGATCATATCAATAAGTAATAACCATTACATACCGTCCACTGACTAGAAGAATCTCAAGCTTTCGCCATTTCCTTGCTCCATAAGCCTACTTCATGGCCATCAAACACTATCCGGATTTAAATTCGGAACCGTTTTTCCAAATTTACACCATTCTCTGTGTCGAATTTCCTATTTTTAGGGTTCCATTATGCCGTGTGACATTACAAAGTAGCTAGGCATCGTCTGACCGTCTGTCAGAGATCTGCCTCTTCTCTGTTTAACCATAATAGGTACAGTGGGCTCCAGAGAAACCTTACCCCCTTGCATTGTTTTTTACATTGCTAGGGGTGAGGTTTCTCTGGAGCCCACCGTACCAAGTTGACACAGAATACTGGTTACTACGAGTATTAGACCTTTATAATGACAACATAATAACATAACATAATACAACCCACAAACACACAAGCCACAACACAAGTGCCACAAGCCACGGATGGTCCCAATACTTATCCATATATTTGGTTCTTGCTCTATCCTATGGTACGGAACCAATTGCGCGGGAATCGGACTCGCGACTGACCTAAGAGTGACGTGCCCCGTTAGGGCAGTCAAAACATTCATTCAGTAGAATCACTAGAATCCCATGGTCAAGAGTTCAGATTGTTCAGATCAGTCGGTCACGATCAGCGTGCGGCTAACACGACACGAATCAATGCTCACGATCGAATTACAACGAAAGGTAAATTGAAGCAATGCGTCTAACGACTCGTGAATTAATTGGGTTAATGTATTGATGGGAATGAATGGAATGATACATCACTTTAGTGCAGTTAACGAGTTAATAGTGATGGTACACTGTTCTAATAGATTAGTGTTGCGCTTTATAACTGCTGCCATCTTTATTTTTAATAGGCTTATGATATTTTTAATATTGTTATTAATGAATTTGGGTATCTGTGCAGCAGTAGCATAGTATTTATTAATTTCATGTTTTGGTTTATTTTATATTTTAATAACAACATTGATCGTTATCAATCTTGCAGTAACTCTAACTTACTGCTTCGTGTTTTAATTTAAAACTTCAGTTAACTTATAACAATAAAAGTTTAATTGTATTCTTTTATTAAACCTTATGATGCCAATGTGCCTGTAGCATTTAAATCCAACTTCATTTAGTTCTGTTTTCCTATTTGGGAAGAAAACGAAAGGCGAAGCAATGAAAGTTGTTACATAAATCTTCATTGTTATTAAAGTCCCAGCACTTTAGTATTTAAATTCTTTATCTAGAATCTAAACTGATCACTTAAATTGCATATTTGCACCTTCAGCGAGATGGCGTAATCTTGATCAGGTCTCTCAGGCCTCAAGTAAGTATTGTATTTTATGAGAATAGCTGGCAATAGCACCATTATGGATATTTATTGTTCTCGTAAAATGAATATGCATGTACGAATAACCCAACTATACACTTACCTCTTGGTGATTTAAGTGCCTTTATGGTACAAAAATATAAGCGAGAGTGTAATAAAAGTACCAAAAGCCATAGGTTAATGCAAATTTACTGTTTCACGACAAACAAGACATTAAAAAAAACCGGCCAGGTCCGAGTCGGACTCGCACACCCAGGGTTTCGTACCACCGTACACAATATTTAGCAAAAAACGCCGAAAATAACACGTTTCTTGTATGGGGGACTCCTTTCATTTTTAATTTAGTTTTTATTGTTATAGTGGCAATAGAAATACACAATCTATGCTTCAACTGTCTACCTATTACGGTTCATGATATACTTACAGACAGACGGACGGCGGAGGCTTCGTACTTAATAGAGTTCCGTTTGGCACACTTCTGGTACTGAACCTTAAAAACGGCGTAGGGCCTCCATTAAACACACTAATTAGTTGTCTGTGGGCCATTTAAAGAAAATAACATTATTGCCTCAAAACACTAGAAAGAGAAAATTGTTGTTAAAAAAGTAGGACACGCTGAAATTGCATACCGCTTTTAAGTAAATTCATTTGGCCACTCCTTCCTGTATCTTCGTCTGTGTAGATACCATAGGTATGTATAATATATACATACCTATAGTAATATATATAATGTTGGTACAGTCAGCATCAAAAGCTGATGACCACATTTAGATTTTCAAAATCGCTGTACACCGTATTCACTATTAGCACTTCACTATACAGCGATTCTGAAAATCTAAATGTGGTCAACAACTTTTGATGCTGACTGTACATGAAACAAACACAAATCCTCCACATTACCTAACGTTATTCGAGTCCACTTCTAGAACCGGACTTACCGATAGCTTGCAGAGTAAACAAGCTGAGGTGGCAATGGGTTGGCCATGTTTGTGGAAGAACCGATGGCTGGTGGAGCAGACGAGTCCTGGAGTGGAGACCATCGTAGGATCTATCGGCATGCGAACCGATGAACCGACGACCTAATAAAGGTGACTGGGACTGACTGGATGCAGTGGAAATAGTAAAGGCAATCGGGCGTATGAAATCTTTAGCTTAGAATATAGGGCAGTGATACCCTAGTGGTGTGACCGTCAGACTGCCAAGTCATAGGTCTTGAGTTCGAACCCAAGGCACGCACCTCTGGCTTTTCGGATTCATGTGTGTATTGTATAATCATTATCACTTGCTTAAAAAACGGTGAAGGAAAACATCGTGACGATACCTGCCTGAGAGATATTTCTCGACGGCATGTGAAGCCAAGTCAGAGCATGGGCGGCTTTAAAACTCTGACAACAGGTTAGTCACTAACCACACGAAAAGAAGAAGCTTAGAATAGTTAGAATGTATCTAGGATGTGTACCTATAGTTAAAAAGTGTTAAGTGATCGATCAATCACAAAAATTTGAAAGAATGAAGCTTCAAACAAAAACTAATTGCAAATATTTTTCATTGTAAATGCTCATTAATAACTGAAACGGTACATTTTAGAATTTTAATTGCCTAAAGCCTAGACCTATTTATATCACAGTATGAACTAGCTTCAAGCTATAAACTGACAAAACAATTAGCGCCTATGTATTAGAAAATTAATGATAGCAACATCGGGGCCTAGATCGTTGGGCAAAGACTTTTTGTTGATAATTTATCATCATTTCACCCGTTAACTTCCAGTACCAAATACGGGTCAACTATAATAACCATCGCAAAAAATTCTTTCGTCCACTAAGCAAACTGTTATTTTTTTCACCACTGCTGCTTGCAAACGGTTTAGCGATTCAATATGATGCTGCTCCCTGCAGCAAAATATGATCAACATATTATTTGACCCAACTTTTTCTAATATGCAAGCTAGCCTAGTGGTGCGACCGTCGGACTGCCAACTAGGTCTCGAGTTCGAACTCAAGGCCCATTTTAACCAACCTCAGACTTTTCTTTTTGTATTGTATAATTATCACTTGCTTCAAAAACGGTGAAGGAAAACATCCTGAGGAGCCTGAGAGATATTTCTCGACGGCATATGAAGCCAAGTCAGAACCCATGGACGGCATAAAAAAATGCTCTGACAACAGCACGGGTAGCAAGACAACCATAGAACGGGTTTTCTACGGGTTTTGTCGACGGAAGAATAGACAAAATGACAGATTGTGATTGTTTATCTGTCATTTTGTCTATTCTTCCGTCGACAAAACCAGTTTCTATTAAGCTAAGCGTGCTGGTTAGTCACTAACCACACGAAAAAAAAAGAGAAAGAAGCTACTAATAAGATAAGACATTTAGGCCACCTTCGGACCCTGCACAGGTCCAAAACTGACGGAACTCGGGCACATCTTTGATCGTCTTTTTTTTCTTTTTCTGACGACACGGTTGGCGCAGTGGCTGAGCGATCGACTGCACTGCTGTTGCGCAACGTGTCGCGGGTTCGATCCCCGCACGGAACAAATATTTGTATGATCTGCAAGTAGTTGTTTCGGTTCTGGGTGTTAGTTTAAGTGAGTTTCTATGTTTGTAAACGCACCCACGATACAAGAAGAAATTCATAGTGTGGGGCAAAGTTAAAAAAAAAAAATCTTTATGATGTTTACAGCTGCGAAAAGTTAGAGGGCAAAAACAAATATTAGAACCTGTATATCCCCCATAGTCACAAAAATTAAAGGTCTCATTTGAGAAGTCACGATACCCTTGTGGATTCGTTCAATATCATAACTTCTACTTTCTATGTAGATTATCTGCAAACCTAGTTGAACTTATGAGTTATAGTCCCTGTAAGGCAGCCCACGTAGGGACCCATTTATCTCATTATATCTGAACATGAGATGTGTATCGAAGTAGTTGGCCATCCATCAATAGGAAATGTATAAACGTGAGCCATTCTCTACTCAAACGTAAACTATTCGACATACTCCCGATTCGCGAAGCAGTTCGAATGGTGAGTGGTTTCTATGAATATTACGGTCAACGAAATTTTCTTTGTCGAATAACGCTTAATAGTGCGTGGCTTATTGCTTTACGCACCATTTGGAATGTCGAATTCTGCTTTGATACCTGCGATTTTTCTGCGATAAAGTTCGCAGTATGTTTACTTTTGTCGTAAATTCATCATTCTTGACACGCATCGAATATCTTTCAGAAGCTGCATTTCCCTACACTTTTATTCAGACAATAGTCTACTAAAATAATTATAGATAGGTGAACGACAGTTCAACACGACTCAGGTCGACTCAAAACGAATTAGGGTTCAACTACTTCTCCAAAACGTATTTCTGTGAACATAAACCTCTTTCAACACACATTGGAATTTCTAATTAAACCGACAGATCTAATTCCGATAAACTATATGATTACCTACAAGCCACATACCCAATCAGTTTTCAGCACAAACATACAGTCATACATACGCACATAACAAGTCCTTATTTACTGACTGAATAGGTCTCAGCTTACGCCTATCTATATCTTTTTTTTTTAATTCAGACCAGCCCCTCGACTTAGTCAGCGCAGTAGAAAAAATAAATTAGTTCTGAGTCAACAAAAAATTGATGATATAATTAGTTTAGCAAAAAAACTAACTCTTACGTGCTTAGTATTTAGTTTGAACTGTGATAATAAGCGGTCGATAATTAAAAATATTGTTGAACAAATTAGATAGGATGATGAGTGTAACGTTACGTTACACAAAGATGATGGACAAGCTACGCCAAGATACATACCTAGTATAAATATGAACATCTTTATTACATCTATAATTAACATGTTGATGCAAAAAAAAAACGACAATTCCTTATTCAAAGACGTCATGGTGTCAAGATCATTTCTTCATTAGAATCGGTGTAGGTAGTTCTTTAGGTGTTGAGTAATTAAATTGACAGGAACAAGGTGCATAAAGAACAAATTCAAGACAAAACCATGGTATAATTACTTCGCCAGGTATATAGCATTTCGAGACACAGTGGTCACGTGGGTGATAGAAGTCCACGTCATCACATCTGTGATCTTCCATCCAGAAGTTTGTAATAATGACTCCCCAACCACCGTTATTACCGAATCCGATAAAACAATGAGGTTTTAATGAACAATTACATTGGTTTATGTTTAAATTGAATGGTTTCGTTTGATTAGACAAACGAAACGACAATTTAAATGCTTTGTACATATTATTTTTTAACAGAATGGTGACTGAAAATCTTTGTTTGGCGTGTTTTGTTGCAATACTTTATTTGCAACAAAACACGAATTAAGGAAAGATTTTAGGCAACTGGATAGTGACGTAAGCATGTGTCACTACCGGAATGCCAGACCTTGTTTTATTAGACCACGGACAAAAGTATGTTTGGCAGATGCTTTCTTTTCTTTTATTTTCTGTCTATCCCTTCTTGGAATACGACCGTTATGTTATCTATACCTACATACGTTACATTCATATTCAGTGAAGTAATGTTAGGTAATTTGTATGTGGTTTCAGGACTTCGAGACCTGCGTGCTGAGTGGAGACCGGGAGTGTCGCTATGTAGAGGGTCAGACTCACGAGGGAATCGGCGACCATCGACGACAGACGCTGTTCTTTTGCGGACATGAACAACAGTGCACGTAAGTATTGCTTACTACTATACATGGTGGCAGGGACATCTACGCGAAAACGGATACCATAGATTAAGTACATGATTCTGAAGTTGCGTTGAAATTTTTCGTCATAACCGACAAAAAATTCCAACGCAGGGGAGTTCAGATTCATGTACTGAATCCGTGGTATCAGTTTCGCGTCGATGTCCCTGCCATTCTGTATACTAGTCATTATTTTCCCACCCTTCCATTCCAGTTTACTAGATAGAATAGTGAAATACCCAAATAAAACAACTTGTACTACTTTTAAAGGCAAAATGTATTTAATTTCTAATAATTCCCCCCTAATTACATATTTTTATTCGTACACTTTAGCTATGTAATGTGCCTGCGTAATCAGTCCTATCTAATAATTAAACAGCTGCTATGCGTATTTGTAAAGGCGCAATATATTTTGATTTTTCATTTTAATATGGCTTTGTTGGCATTTTACTTGGCTATAACAAAATACCGATAAAATAATTTAAAGGAAATTTTTATCTAGTTATAAAGATTTCCTTTTTATTGTTTTATGGGTATTTTATAATCAAAGCCAAATTCTATAGGAAAAAGATGGGAAGCTTATAAATATTTACTAGGATACCATATTAACTGCTGCTTAATTTCCCTAAACTAGAAATGCTTATATTCTCATTCCCGTACCCATATTTCTTTAATTATTTGTTCTTGTCCCGTTAACATGCCTTACCTTATGTACAGCTCAGTTAGATTTAGAGTCAATCCTTCTCTATAGTTTGGTTATTACCTTACCTACCATTTTAAATTCAATTAGATACCTCATGACAAATATTTTGTGATTCCAGGCCATTCAACAGCGTGGAAGCTCTGCAGCGCGCCAAGCGTGTGGTGGAGGAACAGTACGCAGTAGTAGGAGTGCTAGAAGACATGAACTCGACGCTGACGGCACTCGAGCGATACGTGCCGCGGTTCTTCCGAGGAGCGCTCAGACTTTACTGGGGTGAGTAACGTTGAGATTGGCGCCATCTATGAGATAGATGTAGTACTACGTAGTCAGTATCGAACTAAGGTTGCAGATGGAGCCACCCTCTCGTCCCACATCACGCAAGCAACATTTATCTGCAAACTTACTAATACCACCATCTCTTTCTTCGATATAAGAATAATAAAAAGCAGACAGCTTATCTTTTGGAACGCACAAGATTCCTTGGTCGCTTCAAAGTCAAACGATACTCACTGTAAAAAAAAGGGGAGCAAGCAGTCTATATACAAAACTTCAATCTTGTAATAGTAGAAGGCGCTGATAGCACCTGCTTTGTTACTGCCTTTCTTTGTGGCCTAGTACACTTGAAAGTATTACATAATGTGTAGGCGCAACAGCATTTTATTATTTATGTGCATTATTGTCAGTCTACTTTGCAAGAGAGAGACTCTTAAAGCAGCAAACATTTCAAAAACCTTAGCTTTAGCTCTTTTTAAGGCATACATCGGTAATGTATTTTTATTTGATGGCGTTGAGGAAAAGGAAGGCTTGTTGCCCATCGATAAAATATAAAACAACAGAGATTGTCAACAGACCAATTAGGTAGCGCCGTAGCGTATTCCTGTTCGTCCTACAACAATGGCGGTGTTACATAATTGGTCTGTTGTTAAAGTTTATCAGTGGCGCCAACATTACGGCATATTTGACGAAACGCACTATACTATACACATTTATAGTAGATGACAATCTCTGTTGTTTGAAAAGTTGTCTCAATCTCGATTAAGGGTCATGATCTCATTCAAATACATATTTAAATGAGATCATGACCCTCAATCGCGTCTTTTTTCTAATCTCGTAGACTAAACCATTAGACAGTAGACCTTGGTCGAATGGCCCTCAACAGAGTGTCCACATCTAAAACAATATTGATTTGACCTACCTTACGATACTGGGCATCCTAATGAGACTAGTCGCTGTTATATGACTAGGTATCTAATTAATTATGTAAATAAGTCATTTATTATTTACGAGCGCTCTTGGCAATGATGTTTAAACATAATACTTAGTGCGGATTTCGCCACTGAAATTGAACGCGATCAGCATTTCTAAAACGCGTTCAAGAGCTGTCAGTGTCAAAATTGTTATGGAATATTGTACACTGATAGCTCTTGAACGCGTTTAGATGTGCTAAAAGCCTTCAATTTTATTGGTTAAATCCGCACTAAGGGCTGATTTCACCAATGAAACTGAACGCGATCGATGAAGATGTCAGTAATGTTGATGTGTTGGAAAAAAATGTGCATTCAAGATTAATTAAACAACTTTTTATGAAGAACCTACTATTAACATTGGGTATTAGCGATTTTGTGACTTCATCAATGCTGCACAGCCTCTACTAGAACTAGTGGTAGCATTGGTAGCATTTCGTGTTCTGCAACAAACAGGAGACAGATGAATGATAACATAAGTTTTCACAACTTAATTTTACATAATAGGTAGCACCGCTGAGTGTAATGTATTTCTATCTGATCCTCTATCTCCAAGTGGGGACAGTTTCATTAGTGAAATCAGCCCTTAGCTTCTTTTCACATCCTCCCCCTCCGTATAGTCAGGGCAGGGTTGGTTTCACGAAATCGCCACCGGATAGCGACGCCCTATTAATATTGTGCCAGTTCGGGTTGAAGCTTTCGCACCATTCCAGATAGTAAATTTCCCTTCTACTCATTACAGAGGAGGTGAACACATTCGCCCGGATCAACCGCAACGCCTACAAGCCACCCGTTTCAGAAGAAGTGAAGAATATCGTCCGAGCGAACTTTACCAGAGAGATTGAGTTCTACGAGTTTTGTAAGCAGAGGCTACACATGCAGCTGCGGGCTCTGCGTGACCCCAGCATCGCGCTTCCCACGCCGCGCTCCCGGAGGCGGCGCGCGCGCAAGTCTACCAGAGTGTAACCATAGACAACTGATGGGTGTCCCATCGTTTCTAGACTGTGTTAGGTTAGAAGTTTTATAACCGCCTAATAAAGACAGCGTGGCGTATTCAAAGCAGTGACATTTTATCGTGAATATTGAACTCTGCGTTATTTCGAGTTTTCATTTCGTTCTGCTTTACGTTTTGTTCTAACATCTCCTAGTTAAAGCCACACACGTTCAGTTATAAACCTGATGACCTGCTTATTTTCTGAAGTCACATGGCCTAAGTGTTCTGAACCTAAAAAGGCAATTAACCCGAGTGTAGGGCCAATTGCCACTACGCCAGTGCAGTTAAGATTTTGCTTTATTTTGATCTAGTAGTCTAGTAAATTTTTATTTATGTGCATATGAATTTAAGAGATTTGTATAGAAATAAAATAAAAATAGAGACGTTGTAAATTTTTCCAGTAAATTGATAAAACTATTGACGAATTAGGATTGAGTAAATTATTAGCCACGCGAATTTTTGAGACGTTTAGTTTTATTGTTAGGTCGTGTTCGCCGCCATCTTGGCTATTGGCGCGAAGTTGTGACTATTTATTTTAATTTGTAACTATTTAAGTGATGTCCATATTTTTATATTAAGCAGCAACCAATATAAGTACAGCTTCTATTTTTATGAAATTGTATATTTTAGGTAGTAATGACTTAGTTTTAGAATATTGCTACTTACTAAAAAGTCGCTCTTTTATTTTAAACATTTTCCAGTTAACATAGTCTGCAAGGCAGGAATGGTGACAAGGTTATTTCTGTAAGTCTATCTCTACCTGATGAACTGTACCTTAGGCTGCATAAAATAATTTATTATGAGATCAAAATAAAGTGTAATTGTGATATAATATTTCGCTTATTGATAAGATTCTGTAATTAAAGTACTTGAATAGTATCAAACTGGTTTTATCTTTCGATCCCTTTTAAAATAATAATTCCGTTTTTACTTGATTATGGATTGTAAACAATGATGTTGAGACCAATCGTTGTCCCACGTTGGGCGCCATTATTAAGAATTTTAGTATTGAGGGATAGGATGCGAATGTCCCTTTCCGTGTTCAATTCGAGTCACTGGTTGCGTGAAAACTGGGTGTAAATAAATTTCTAAACTAGGTGGTTCTACGATTAGTAAGGCTGAGATACTGTGAACACCTTCCTGCTCCATCATCATTAGTTACTTACTTGTAAGTCAACTCATCGAGACCAATTGACATCACGATGTCTGCTGTACATTATTGAGGAGTTTATTATTTCATAGACTTTCCTGGCAGCACATGATACCTTACTAGCATAAACCCGCGACTTTGTCAGTGATCCAGGTTGAAAAGTAGCCTATGTCCTTCTTCAGGATACAGGCTACCTATTGGCTCAGTGGTTTAGGTGTGAAAAGTTGACTGGCAGACAGAGTTACTTTCGCATTTATAATATTAACTATGGATACCAAACTATTGTGTCGATCGAACGTGAAAATGTTACCATTGTATGGCTGAGATCACTAATCAGAAAAGAGTTGTTTTTTTTTAAATAGCTGAATAGATTTTCATGATGATAATGTCGTCTTGTTTTTTGAGATATTTGCGAAAAAAATAAAAAGGGGTTTCCAAGTTATACATTTGAAGACATCTTACGAATCAACTTCTCTGAATTCATAGACGACCTGTATGCCTGGGATGTTAAAAATTATAAAGGTCTTTTTCTATTATAATTCATCCATTAATTTTGTAGACAAATGTCCTAGGCCTAGGTAGGTACTAAAACAGCACCGGGCTATGAGCACACCGAAAAGATTGGTTTCAGAGCAGCAAACTTACGTATCAAGAACTATACCTAAATCCATTATTTTATTGGCTAATGTCATGGTCAAGGTCAAATAAGAGACATCCATGTTGACACCGGTGGGCCGTACCGTGGTGATTTCACGCAATCTGTCTCGAATAGAACACAGAAAGGGAAAGATGCCTGAGGGATATCATAGCGTTCAACGCTTTATTAATTTGCGTTTTTATCAGTTGGCTGTTTCGGTGTTCTGAATTTGAAATCAAATGTCAAGTGGGAAAGCTTTTCCCTGGTGTGGTGGCCCTGAAGCGTAGATATTTTTGTGTCACAAAAGGAACCCATTTTGTGATCCCCGTATGACTTACGGTTTGCGTGGGTTTACACCGCAATTACGACCCACTGAAGCACCTGATACAAGTCATACTTTTAGTTCATTGGCAACTTATCAAATGCTTAAAATACATGTCTAAACCTATTTGCGTCTATGTATATTTTCTTTACATAATGCCTTTGTTATATAATTAGCCAGGCTACCAGTCTTACTACCAGTAGTAACATAAACAATTGTTTATGTTATGACTGGGCAAATTGCAACACGTGTGACATTAATTTATTTCACCACTATCGGCTAATTCTGATATATAAATCTTTTAGGGCACATTATACAATATTATTTTATATCTAACAAAAAGTTGTTACGAGTATTATAGGGGTTTATTGATAAACGTTGTTTACAGTTAAGTGACGTTCAAACGTCTTAAAATGTAGGATTAAAAGCAGTTGCTTATCATTACTTAACTTTAAGCAACGTTTATAAATCAACCCCCTATTCTGTATTGTCCCTCTGCTGGGCAAAGACCACCCTCTCCCTTTTCCTCGCACTTCTGTCATCTGCTGTTGTGGGCCTCAGGCCTTTCGGTAGGAGTAAAGCTTGTCCCTCCATCTCCGTCCTGGTCTTCGAAGGACCTGACTTTTTGTCGACTGGTGTCAGACGTGGCAGTAAAGTTTATTGGATATCACAATCCGTTTTTTCGAACCTTCGCAGTCACGTTAGTACACTTATAGTTTTTTTTTATCGTCAAAAAAAAAATACCGTGCGTGTATCTCGTAGACAGCAACAGGTTAACTATTGCTGTCTACGACTTTGGTGGATCATTAAGATATTTTAAGGTTCAATGTAATATTTATAAACAATTATTTGATAATTATGCACATACATTTATTAGGTAGGTATTTATTATAAAACAGGAGTCAATTATAATGTAAGAGAAACAATAATAAGTTCATAGGGGTAGCATTCAAATTGTGTAAAATTAATATGGCCACATTTTAAGAATTCAGGTACATATACAAAATAGACAAAACATCGGCCTAATAAATAAATTATAATATCGCTTAAAAGTAACAATAATTTAATTTCATAATTTCTAATAGTCTCATTTATTAAAATCTCAAAACTGAATCAACAATTGGCTATTTATCAGTTCTCACGAAGGAAATATGTCATGATACCTTATAAAAATATAAAATATAGATATATCCAGATTATAACATCGGTCTAAAATATTTCAGTTACTCGTAGATTATTATTCGCATAGGATTCAAAGTTTTGAAACATTTAAAATAACACGATTCGCATCTACTTTAACAATTCAATAACTTTACAACGGTCTAACAAGGGAAGATATTATATCACCACAGATACTATAACTAGAAATATTCGTATTATCTACAGTTCATAAGCATATAATGTGAATAAATCTTTCTATCTAGGTGATACTCCTAATTCGACATATTATAACTATTACAAAGGTCTAAATAATGTCATAAAAATTGTATTAAAATATTAATTAATATCATTCAGAATTCATCTCTCTTTATGTACAAGGAGAAGAGGCGCGGCTGCGCTCACCGCCCGCGCCTGCACGCACATACATCACATTTTATTGTCCTACGGGACGCTACTCTACAATTAACATAGTACGAAACGAAAAAATCGATGAAATATACACATTACTCGAAACGTCGTTACTGCAAAATGGCACTCTGAGAACGAGTCGCTCACTCGTCGTTTACAATATCTACGCCTACTCTAATTTATATCACAAGTACGCTTTACAACGTGAAGCCTCATCAATTCAGGAGCTCAGGACGCCCGCGCTGTCTCGCGGGAGGCCGAGCGCGCTCGCGGGCGGCTGGCACAGGAATGTGTTCGCCAACCCGGGCCGGCCGGCCAGCCGACCGCGCCGCCGAGCCGCCCGACGCGCACTCGTCGCTCCGACACTGTCACCTCTCGGCTCTTCGGGGCCGCGTCAGTAGAATGACGGGTGCCAGTCGACGGAGGGGTGCAGCGGGCCTGACGCACCCACCGCAGTCGGCGCGCCCGCCGCGGTCGTCGAGCCCATCGCTAGGCAATCGAAACAGTAGTTAGTGCCGCTGTTGCTGTCCCAGAACTGTTGGCCCTTGCACAAGAACCTCACGGCTAACTCCAGCCGTTGCCCCGACGATATCGCCGGAGCATACAGTACGAACTGGAAGCGGTCGGAGAAGCCGTCGCACGAACCCTGCACGTAGGTTGCTTGCAGGTCCGTGTACGTTTTCCACCCGTTCATTGTGTAGCGTATGTATACAGTCTTGTGGAAGTCCAAGTTTCGTACGCGTACGGACCCGCACACGGTAACGTGCACGCCGTCGCATACGCGTGCGCCCTCAATGCACACGTTCTGCGTCTCGAGTTTGTCTGTGATGTTTTTTGGAAGTTGGAACAGTGGAACGAGTGTTAGAGCCCCGAGCCGTGGAGTTGATCGCGCTGGTGTGGGAGTGCTCTGAACATCGCATCCAGTGAGGTCGTCGTAAGCGGATTTGGGTACAACTGGAATTTCATCCATAAAAGTTTTCACATCCGCAAGATCGAGTCCTAAAACGTCCGCGAACCGTACAATTTTCTTGCGACCTGGTGTGCCGGGTGGCGTTTTTCCAGTTTTGAGTGAAGAGCAGCGTCGAACACGTTGAGGCCGGTCGTCTTCCACTTCTACTTCTACTTCTGCTTCATTCTCATTTTCTTCTTTTACTTCTGCACTCAAAAGGGGCGGCTCAGTTTCACATTCAGGCGATATTTCATTTTCAATAGGAACTTCACTGGTTATGGTTTCTAAAGGTTCCACACTAATTTCGTTGCATACAACTGGTTCTGGCTCGAGAATTTCTTCAGGAGCTTCCGTCGGCGTTTCCTCATCAAGTGGAATTTCAACTTCCGCAAGTGATAAGTTTTCCAGGCACTCTGTCGTATAAGTTTCAGTACTTTTTTCATGTTCAAAGTCTTCTTCAACTTCAACACCATCTGAAGGTTCGCTCTTTGCAGATTCAAATTCCGAGTCACTGTCTACTGTGGCACTTGTAAAGTTAGATAAACTAAAAGAGTCTGTATCGAGGGCAGCGATCGGTTTTGCAACACAGTCGATTTCATCGAGGCTATTTTGTGGCGCACAACCCTCAAATGTAATTGCAGAATATAAACGTTTGTTTGCGTGACCATTTTCACGCGGGATTGGTTGAAGTTTCACTGGTGGAGTGCACTCCGTATAAAAGGCAGTAGAAAATATAAAACCATTTTGTGTTTTGTCTGGTTGTTGTAATAAAAACTTGGTTTGTTCTTTAGCTAGTTCAGGTTCAGAATCAACATCATAAAAGGGTTGTTCTTGATCTTCGGCGGGAGATCTTTCTGGGAAGGAGGGTTCGTACTCGTCGACGGGGCTGGAGGGACTCTCACACTCGAGCTCGAAGTCGTAGAAGGTGTCGAGTTCCCGCGTGTTAGCGGAGGTGGTGGGCCTGTGCGGCGCAGGCGGGGCCTCGTGCGTGAGCCAGCTGCTCTCGCAGTGGTCGTCGTGCGCGCCCCCGAGGTTGCTGAGGCGCGAGTGCAGGTCGCGCGCGAATGCCGCGGCGCGCCTGCCGCACGACATCGGCAGCAGCGAGGTCAGTCCGCACTGCGACCCTGCGTGATCTCCGCTCATCTGCGTCTGAAACATACAACATCAACTATTAAACATTGAACCGTTTGTACATCATTATTATTGTCTTCTGGTGGAGCGGTTATTTATAAATCAAAGGTGACCTAGATGGTTACTTTATTCATTTTGGCACCAACAAACATCGTAAGTAAGCGCAATAAACAGCTGCATACAAAATGCAAGAATTTCAAACTTTCAGCCTATTTTGAGATCGTAAGAATGTAAGTCCTCAAAAGCCTGTCCTGAACTCCTGGCAAGAGCCAGATATTCTATTAATCTTGCAAATACATCGGTGGTCATAAGCTATTTATTCCTCTTTATCACAACATGAAAGTTGAATGTCAAATGTGAACAACCTCGATAAGATAATAAAACTACATTGCTTCTCTGTGATCAGCGGAACCCACGGACACATGGACCAGATAGTGTGCATGAACACCACACAGCTGATGTATGAAATACTCTACAATATAACATTGAAATATGAAAACTAAATCACGGTAATAACGTGGAGCTGAAATTCGTCCGATATTTAGAGATCAAAATTCATCTATAAGTAACCAAAATATTTCACTAATGAATACTTGACGTAAAGATTAATCAAAATATCTCTAGCGAAATTCAAAGAAAGTGCCACTCTGCTACAGGTGCGGTGCAATCACAAGATTCACATCATTGTGAAGGTCAGTGCCCGATCCATTTTAGAGACAACGCTAAAGTGGGACGCCTAGCCTTGGCCTCAATGTCAGCAAGCCAGCTTTCGGGACACACGCTGATAAAAATCAAACTACCTAATCAGTTGTAATAGTCATGAACATCTCATAGTAAAAAGCAATAATGCTTTGATTATAAAAATATAGCAATGAGGATGTCGATGACAATAAGTCTGCAGTAACTTGGAAAAAGAATCGCGAAGAGAATTTGTAACAGAGACCTCAAACTACCTAATCAGTTGTAGATAATAGGCATGAACATCTTATAGTAAAAAGCAATAATGCTTTGATTCTAAATATAACAATGAGGACGTCGATGACAATAAGTCTGCAACTTGGAAAAAGAATCGCAAAGAGAATTTATAACAATGACCTACCAATCACACATCAATCATTTCAATAATGTTCCAAAATGTCAAGAGGTCAGATAATTCCGACTACAATAACACGTCGTTGCTTTTATTCTGATTTGCCGAAGCGGACGAGCTCGTTTATTACCTCAAACGTTCTGTTTGTTGTCTTCAAAATTGATCTAAATTGAAGTGAACTGTTGCTTAATTGAATTGTATGCGCGTGACAGTGACGAGAGTGGAGCACTCGTTTGATAATAACAGTCCATTTATCCTGTTAAATACCTAAGCACGTACGGGTCGACAATTTAGGAAGTAAGTAATACATGTAGTTGACGATGTTTCGTAATTAGATTCCGGTGCCAAAAGTAATACGTCACGGTAGCGGGGGCGGCCTACATAAGCATCTGGCGACGGTGGCGGAGGCGCAAGTCCGGTCCGATGACGAACGGAATCTTGTAGCTTTTGGAAGACGAATTTTATATTTGTTTAGACAAGCTTGGATGTTGAGGTTTGCTAACTAGGAGCTATAACTAATATCCGTTCTGGCAATGAAAACAAGCAGTGCCAAAAAATATCACATCCGTTTGGATACGACAGTCTAAAAGAGGCATTACATAAGTTACTATAAATATGATTCAAGCAAGCCAATACAAGGCTACCACCCATGGACAAGAAATATTGTTGTTAGTCCATTCATTGCTAGGTGAATGAACAACATCACCTATGAATGAAGTCTGATAACATCGTAATAGGAAAACCAGATATTTCGGTATGTCAGCTCAGTTTTGAGTATGTCAGCGAACTGAATCCCTCGGTTGACTAACAGTCTGGCACAGCACCAACGATACTTCTCATGCCTAGTCACTTCAATTCGGATCGTCATAAAAAGTTTACAACTATTCTCGGAATTGTAGATATTATACATAATTTATAAATAGACAAATTCCTGATAGCGAACTTATTAAAGTCATGCACGATTCTATTTCCGAAGACTTCTTAATGCGTAGGATCTGGTTCCACGGACACTCGTGTATAGTCGTGTGACACGTGAAACTGCGTCACTTTATCGTTCACCAAAGAGAACCGACACATTTTCAAATCGTAGGAGGTACATTTTCAGTTAAATATAGTTTAGTAATGCATCGCGGCATCGGTGGCCAGCTCGCCATTATCCAATCAGGGCGAGTCGGTCAGCGCTCCGAGCCTCGCAACCACGCCACTCGTTATTGTTCATAAATAATGGCCGACTCAATTCTCGTAATGTATTATTACTACACGATTTGCGAGAAACAATACGAAGACTGTGATGGTGGTCCAGGACGCCCCTATGCACAGAAAGTGGTACTTCAATGTGTTTTATTATGAGAGAAACTGCCTTTGGGGGAACATTGGATAAAAAAAATAATCAAGCGAGATGTATAATATCAATAATTCAAGCAACAACATTGCAAAAGTACTAGTATAGTATGTACTTAATATAAGAGAATGTAAAAGTAGTTACAGGTACTAATAATTAATGAATTACTATAGTAGATACCTTCGTTAAGACAGTAACCAAGCCAACCAAGGGATCAAGCCTAATAAAAGCCTGAATAGCTCCACATTTTCTCAAGTGGGCTTTAACAAGTACATACACAGTAAGATTACAGGCTACAAATAAAACGTTGACAATAACAAAGGATTTATCGAAGAAACATCAGTTATCTTCAAGTATGCATAACAATAAAGTGTGGTTAGTAGCGTTTGTAAACATTAGCAATGTCTTTCACAGGTGATTGGCTACCAAGGTGACTGAAAGTAAACAGAGAAAGTACTCATTCATCAATAAGATAACCTTTTGTTATGACATCTTTATTATTGACATAATAACTTGAAAATGTTATTAATGTCCGAAGGTCAGCTGGTGAGGACGTGGTCAAGAAAGGCCACAGTGATTGTTACTTAAAAGAGGACGTAAAAACAGGGCGAAGTAGAAAGAGAAGACGATAATACCAACCCAACCAAAATATGTAACTAAAGAGGTGAAAAGAGTTGCTAATGTCCGCTGTTGAGTACCTACCATGGAGAACGCTGGAGAGCCCATACTTCATAGTATGCAAACCAGACGCCAGCGGATAATTTAGTTAATTCTAAGAACAATGCAATTGCTACAAATATTTCTGACATTTCTGGTAACCTCATTTATATATTTTGGTGACCATTGTATCGTCATTCTTTAGTTCATTATGATATAAGTTTATGTTCATTTTCTAAGTACTTAAGCAACACTCATAATCTGATATCTCACAGCAATTGGTAGCTACCCACTTCCGAAGAATTCAAGGAAGTATATATTTATCTAATCATGAGGAAAAAGTACTTTGCACGCATATGATATCTATTGACGCCTCCATAACAACGAAACTAGAATTTCCAGTTTCTTTCAAATGCAATTAGAAGTAGATAAGTGGCAAAAATAGCATCTTTTCTCAAATCAGTTCTGCACATATTTGCAAACGAAAATACTCTGACGTTGGATCAAGTGCAAAATGGTTAACATCTCATTTGACCAACGCTATTTATGCTTCTAATCTAATCTTAAAAAAACGGTTTAACACAACTCATCAAGCAAGATTCTTTAATTTATGTTAACTTATTTCAAATCAAAGCTTCTATCTCCGCGAAGATTGCACGCGTAGGTAATGGAATGATTGAGGTTCACTGCATAACATCTACGTATCTGCTGGGATGTACGCAGCAAACAATCGGGTCGATTATCCTCGGCAGATCCTTTATACTATAATGGTTCATCCATTTATTCATAGAACTGAGTTATGAATCGCGCGACTGCGCACACCCACCGTTTAGGGTTAAGCGTAGAAATCTAAATTGCTTTCAAGTACTCATGGATACTAGCAAAAGATTCCATGAGTACTTGAAAGCAAGTTTTGGAACAGTCAAATCCTCCAAGCCTTTTCAAAAACACCAGGTCAAGCCCGTAGCCATCTATCTGTTAGTAGGTATTACTTACATTTAGTAATCTGGGACAAAGTCACATTCTGGGTCAGCATATCTTTTTAACGTCAAAAGTATTTTATCTTCTTTTTAAGAACTTGAGTGTTTTTTTTATTTACAAATAAAGTCGAGTAGGTATTTCATGTCCAGTCCGTGCAAGATCCGATGATGGGCTAAAAACTCATTTAACTAAAGGATGTTTTTCAAAGGTACAATAAAAACTGCATTAAATTCCTTCAACAGGTGCGGTAATGGTATTCATTAACGAAGCCGGTTGTCAACTCGCCATGGATAGAATCAAGTTAAGAAAAGAGATTTTATAAAACAAATCTTATCAAGAAAGAGGTGATTAATATTTTCAAATTTTCAACAAAAAATAAAAGCAAAGACAAAGATTAAAGAAGACGACTTACTTAAACTTGTAGTAAATGTAACAATAAATGACGTTATTTATCTGTATGATCTTATCCAACACATTGCAAACATGTTTTTGGTTTCCGTACCAACGTAGGTATATCCAGCTGTGCTTAAAAAATAAATAAATAATTAAGATAATACAGCATTCCTCACAACATACCTACAAGAATTAGAAGTGGCTACGTCATAAGGCGCTCAATGAAGTTCGATAAGGGCGGTCATTGAACCGGCAGATAAGGCGCAATTGCTGCACGCGACATCGTCCGATATTAGTAAGTATCGCCAATGAGACTATTGTGCGGTTGACTCTCTTTAGCCTGCACTTTAACGTTGCAATTATAAGTGATTTCGTTACCGCCCACTCGATACCGTGGTGTGACATAAGTACTCATTGACTCCATTCAGAACTAATAAGAGGACGTAGCAGCTGTTGTAAAACGATGTAATGATCTAATAAAATAAACCATTTTCCACTTCAAATTATTTACATTTGTAATGAGCTGTATGCCCTCTCTTGTCGTCAAGGTACTTTATACACACGTTTAACAATCGAGGTAAAATGGATACGAGTTTCATTGCAATTTTAATATTCCAAGCGGCATTTCACATTTCGATGTTACGACGACGCCGCAGTGTCTTTATAGATGTGTCGGTAAAGATTTAGCAAGCCATTGACTTGACATGACGGTGTATATTTTAGAGAATTTTACTGTCTTCTAAAACAACAAGTTATTTCTGAAAAATAATACGATCTTATCTAAATGTTTCCATTATGATGAAGTACCGCGAATTTTTGCTAACATTCCTCAAGGGTACTTCCGTTCCACCCCACGTAACGACCGATGCTATCTTGATAGCTCTCTCATTCATCAAAATCATTAGATGTTTTATTAGGCTCAGCTCATTACGAGCTGAGCCTTTTCTTATTTTAGCTGCAATCCGGCAAACAAGAGCTCAATTGAATCTGAAAGCGTCGTATCTACATAAACATGTGCGACTTTTCCACTGACGGACATCGTTGTCATCAGTGCAAGTGGGGACTGTTGAGACAAATTATGTGAAAATTCTTTAAAACTTTTTCTGAAATTTTTGCATTTTACTTTCACAACACTCAACATATTCTTTCCGCGTTGACTTGGGAAGTTCAGAAAAACACAGTTCCTTCTCTATCAACTTCTATAACATGTTCTTCTACTTTCTTTTTGGGGACTCCCAGGGTGGGAGTCAACTCTACAAATACTGGCCTCTTATTATAATTTAACTCTTATAAGGATAAAGACATACCTATTACATTATTTTGACATTACAATCACTGCGCGTAAGTTTAATAGGTACGTTTTGAATGAACTTGATTACAATTTATAATGAACTCCTTGCTAAGTTATGTCATTAACTTTATTATTGTTATGAATATGTTTTATTAATTTACATTTTCTATTTGTCAAGATAGTACCAATAGGTTATGTTTTGGTACTTACACAGTTAGTCTTTATTTGCGTATACACACCACAATACATACGCAAATAAATACTAAATATGTGAATGTGCTGTGTTTAATATTCATTAAATCTATGTACTTTAGAACAGGCAATGACCTCCAAAATACATATTACTTATTCTACAAAGGTTAACCACGGTAATCCACACAGGTGAAATTTTTCTAATAAATATGTAAAACAAGTGACTCACCACAACTGATAAAGAAACTATTTTTCAGGCACTGAACAATAATATAACCTTGATTTCATGAAATATAAAGACCTTGACATTCAAAAGAGGATGTAATAAACTATTGAGACAATTTTCCCGTTAAAGAACTTATCTCCATTTTTCTGACACTTTATTTCTCTACAATAGACGTAACCAGGTGAACCAGACTGACTGAATGCCCACTTGTACAAAGATAAGATTGTGTACGCATGATTAAACACCAAACATGACGACAAACTACTATAAGTGAAGTAAATGCCTTAAAACAAACAAACACAATAATTTGAGATTTGGAACTTTTACAAGGAAGGTCATTACTGTTAATATGACAGTTAATACCATGAAACAGGTTGACCAAAAGTGAGGGAGACATCAGAGGACGAATAGCGGTCATTTCGCTCGTGTGCGTTGCCATCACGACGGGCACACAACCACGCGGAGTACGCGCGCGTTCTATGAAACAATGAACACAGTGAAACTGACGGAGACTCGTCGCTCGACCTTATCACTAGTCAAACAATACTCGATTAGCGACTCGACAATCTTGCGATTGACGAAAGTGGACCGAATAGAGCGAATGAGCGATCCTATCTTGAAATATTTTATCTCATTACGATTACGCATAATAAAATCATCAGCGTTCGAACAGATATATTACTTTCATTACATTGGCGATAAGCCAACATAAATAGATGGATTTGAATTTTTATTGATAGAGGATTAATCAATAAAAAATTAGGGTTAGAATGGATTCCAAAAACCAAGTCAGGTCCCAATAAGTTGCGAGTCTTGCGAGAACATTATCTATCATATAGATGTTATTAGATGCAGAGATGACGAGGGCAAATTTTCGACCCACATATTAAATTGGTGCCAAAAAAGGGAAAGTCCAGGGTACAGTTTCTTATATTTAAGTACTCGTATATAGATTTCGCCTAACAAAACCGCAAAATCAACACGACAACGATGCCGATGAGGAAAAATGAATCCTGCATTAAATGCCAAAACTTATTTTAATTGCTATTAATTAGTTCTTCGGGTAGCAACCTGGTCTTGAAATAGCCAATGTCGTGAATGAGCGTAAAAAATGTTGAATAATGCAATAATAGAGGCGGGAACATCCTCGTCCACGATACTCGAGTCGTGACTTTCACTTTGTGTACTAAAATAGAGCGCAGACACATCCAGACGTCACAGAAACATATAAATAGGTGTAGTGTGTAGTGATCACGCGCTTGGCACTATACATACATATATTGCCTTGCTATGCCCCCTCACTCATCATCAGACCATTGCAGATTATGTCGACTATTTGTAAACAGATAGGTCGCAGCACCTCGATTCTAACTTCCTATTCGTGAAATTTGGCAAGAGAGTGGTCCACCTACTATCTGTTTCTGTTTGCACCTGCGATTGTCGCTTCTCTGTCAGTACTCAGCGGCCTTGTCCCGTCCTTGGACTGACAGGTGACCAGACAACTAAACTAGTTTTGTAATTAGATAATCTTATTATTTTGGTATGTAGGGTAAAAGTTGATGTAAAAAGTGTTATTTTGATTGAGGATATCTCATTCAACAATGCAAAAGGCCTCTTCGGAAGGAACCGAAAAGGGGGACCCATTAAAAAAAAGCTTCAACATAAACTGTTTAACTTGAAACAATGTAAAATCTGACTTCAAAACATGTAATTAGAAATAAATGAATCATAAAACTTATAAGCCAAACATAAATTCATAAAATGAACTGCAAGATTGCGTGACTCTGTTGCCAGTTCCTCCCTAGGCCAACAGCATCAGCCCACGATATAACGGTACTGAATAACTAAGGCTTTATTATTATTCAAACCACCGGGAGCGAGATGGAAATTAAAGTTTATAAGCGCGACAAGCTATTACTGTGATCGTTACTGAACACCGCAATGATTCTATCAACACGGCGGTAATAGTAGCATAGGGAGCCGAGGAAAATCGCTTGACAGATTAAAGGGCTGTAAATAAGGAAACTAATACTTTACTAGCAGCTGATTATAAGTTAGACGACTCGGATGTAGACGATATGAATCGTTCAGACTAAGTATATCTTGTAGACAAGATTGCAGTAATTATAAAAGTGTCCGCAGCAGCAAATTAGCTACGATAATAAAGGATGAGAATCCACGTCACAGTAAATGAAAGAGATTCTAATTATAATTCTTAATTAAAACACGCAGGAGGAGTAGCCGTTATAACTCGTTCTGATATCAACGCCATAGTAGGGTAAGCTGTTTACATCTTCGATATCCATGTTCATAGTTAATTTACAACGTTCAACAGTATAGCAGTGCGATGCAATGGAGCAACTGCGCTCGATTATCAGTCCACGACCGGTTCTAAAGAAAATTCAATGCGCTTTCACAAACAAGACATTTCATTATAGGTTTCCCATAAAGAATTTTCATATGGGATTTAAACCTACATTCCATAACCACATACGATGATTATGAAACCGAGTTACTAAAATATTTTTTTCTTCGAAATTGTTCACAGGTTTATTCTTTACCATCAATAACATTGATGGTAAAGAAGTCATTTTATTTTACTTGTCAATTCCGTACCGTTGTGACGCTCTTGTTTAAATATTTGAGAGAGAGAACTGTCCATCGTACGATCAATTATGAATACATTGGGCACGCCCCATTGCGTCGCCTTTCTATTGTGTTTGTAAACATCAATTGAAAATCTGACATTCAATTACTAACAACCACTAAATAAGCTTATCATATTTATTTTCTTAACGAATTTTATGTGATAATTTGACAATTGTTTTTGTAATTATGTTTCTATGAATGATTCTTCTATGTATCCGATATTGAATCTCGTGTTTTTTTACAGTTCCAGAATAATGTATCACTTACGCATCCAAAGTGAATATCTGAGACACACAGAGCCATAATTAAATGTCAACTAACTAATAAATCCATAAGTATAATTCAATGTCCCTGCTAGATACGCTTCATTCTTCAATGCTTTTCTTATTTAGCTCTGACATAAGTATGTTTATCTGCAATTTGGTTTTGGTGTTCAAGTTTGTTCAGATTTTCAAACATTTCCTTCAATCGAATCACTTTTTTATTTGACTTCTTCCTAAATTTGTAGTTTCTGTGCCAAATAAATGTTTACAAGACTTCTTTACTTACAGTTTGATCATCGCTCGTAAAAATTGTTTGACGTTATAAAATGGTGTGAATTTAACGTTAATTTCTGATTTTATGGTTGATTTCCGAGCAAATTTGCGTCAAACCATCGTCATGGCTTGTAATATCCTCACGGGGATAATTCGGCTACAATGTAACGTTACAGAGTCGAACATTCATCAGCGAGCGAGGCGAACTGAACATTACAGTGCCCAACCAGTAATGATACAATTCGAGCATTACAATCAGTGAGGGAGGAGAACCGAGCATTACAGTGCGCAATGTCTGTTATGTTTTGATACAACTTGTAACATCAATGCTCGTAACGTAATGCTCAAAATCGTATCTATAACGTTACATTACAGGCGAATGCATAAATATATATATAGTAAGGCATAAACTGGTCCTGTACTCTTGCGCCCTTGACAGCCTTCCGAATAGTGTGCAATAAGAAATGCAATGAAATTAAATTGTTTATTCTTTATATAAGATATCGGAAACACTTTTACCAACACCCCTTATAAAAAATAAAAAGACGTGTGGCACTCGGAGACTGCCGCGGTAAAGCTATTGCATAGCATTTTTTATCAACTTATGCAATTTGTGTCACAGTGATGCGCGCACATCTTAAAATTTCACTCTATGGGGGTGTTAGGTTATTTTCGTTACGGAATTTCTGGATTCGGTCTCCACGCTCAAGGCCCGCGATAGAAGTTATGCAATAGCTTAAAAAATGCTTTTACCACTGAGAAGAAATGGCGAAACAAAGTCAGGGTCGAAGTCTCTTTTGAAGTACGAGACATAATCTTGGTCAGATCATGTGAGGACCAATTAGTATCTAAAATGGTATTTTGAAGAAAGCTGAACACAGATTTGAGTGGACCTGTCAAGTTAGTGCAAGCATTTGTCAGTAATCGTGTAGCTCAACACAGCTCAACAAGAGAAAGTAGTAATAAAATAACTATGCAAGTGCATATATGATTCCGATCTATTGTTTCCTTACGTCCGAGTTTATTATATGGCCACTTAAATTTAAGTATCATAAAATAGTTTTATTATGAGACTTCAATCGTTGATCCGTAAATTGAGGTTGAAAATTATGTCAGCGTCAACTTTATAAGTTGTTTACAAAATTAAATAATATGCTCTTATTAAAGAAAGTGTTACAGCGCAGTTAATTAATTCGATAATTACCGTTCATATTTGTTTACAAACATTGAGTTGTCATTGTTTTACTTTTAAGGTTGTGAATTATCTTTCCTTACCTATCTTCAGAGTGATAAATAAAATTGATAACAAATCAATGACAGAAAAAATGTAAACAAAGTCATGTTAGATAGGTATATTAAATAGGTAATCTGCGTTCGCATTTAATTTGCCGAACATGTAAACAAACACGAGTTTTAAGAAAAACTACTGTAATGCCCATATATAAGGTTCATTTTGCGCTACAACTTCATATTTTTTTATGACTTTTTCAACAGTCTTAGTCGGTTTAAAATCAATTTTATTTACACTTGCATAAAGTTGATGTTTGTCTAAGTGGAAAATTCGTGTTTGTTTACATGTCTGGCAAATAAATTGCGAACGCAGATTATGTACAACAACGCCTACGTCATCAACTCATCATATGCGGTAAAATGAATGCCGAAATCAATCAATTAATAATATGTTGGAATGAACTCTACAAGCCTACTTTTCGCTGAAAATTAAAAATTTCAACGTACTTACAATTTTTTTTTTACTGTTACTAGATTTACATATTTTTATTTTTTGTCTCTATCTACTCTTTAAAATGTTTTTATTTTATGAGTTGTATTGCAATTTGTGGTAATGTAAATTATTTTAGCATAAGCACTATTATATAGAATAAAGTTTTTCAACTGAACAGACAGCTGTGCTGCTGGGGAGTTTGTTGCGCCACTTCTTCTTCCCAGCTTAAACACTACGAAGTGGTGAAGGGTGGGCGTTTTTGGGGACTGTCTTATGTAATTTTGATGTTCGAAAAATGCTGATTCTCAGCCTAGTTTTAATAAATGACTTTTAAATTTGAATTTGTGAAAATAAGTTTTTCTTCACTAGAAAGTAGATAAATCAGTAGCTAAATCAGTCTTACGACTGATTTAGCTACACATCTACTTTCTAGTGCTAGAGCATTATAATATTGATAGGCATGCTCCTATACCTTTTATTATTTAAAACTGTATTCTTTCCTTAGCACCATGTCTACAGAAAGGCTTCTTTTTGTAAGCATCGATACGTTAACAGTGTTTAACACAGTTATTCCTTGTGACAGTTTATTGTAACATAAACAACTACGTTATAGCGCTATATTTTACACATGGGTACAATCATCAAGAAAATTCCAGATATTCTACTGAAAAACTATCACAGACATTCATATACCTACCTAATACAGGGTGGCATCATTGACGGGAAAACTGAGACCATGGATTCAGTACATGATTCTGAACAACGCAAGGGTGTTCAGAATCATGTACTAAATCCATGGTCTCAGTTTTCGCGTCAATGTTCCTGCCACCCCGTATAGTGAAATAATTTTTTTAATTGTGCATAACAAGTAGAAACAATGACAATGAATTCAATAAGAGGCTTAATCACTTTGTTGACAGAGACCTATACTGTTATAATTAATTATCACTCTAAAGTGAACACTGTTCGTATTCTATCGGGCCTCTCTCAGTACCATTAAATCTCGCGGCGCGGCGGCGCCAAGAATCTAGAATCGAATCTTCCTATTTTTGATACAAAAATGTTCGAGAGACACGGCAGACATTTAGATTCCATCACTATTTCGAGCGGGGTGGATGACCGCTTAGACTTCGCTACTTCGAAGTTATTTATGTGACATTTAAATGCAAACGTTAAATGTTAAAACTATAAAGTTAACATTGAACTAATTCAGGGGCATTTGGCAATAAAACGTATATTTAGATAGTATGTCAGTCAGATTTACATATAAAACGAATTGTTCCAAGAAGTTTTCCAATCTAAATAATGCAAAAGAAAATCTAAATATCTGTTTGATGCTCTCTAAATAAATGAAAAACAACGAATATTTCTGTATAAATGTAACCAATAAATCTATCAAATCATAGCTGAAATTACAATAATTTATTACAAACATGACACATGATATGCATTTTTATAAAAATGCATTTATGCTGCTTTCCTTGTTGTAATTAGCATCTTTGATTTTGTCCCAAATACTATTTGTATTCTTGTATATTTGTAAGTAGGTATAAAGTGATGACATGGGTAACGTTGGCACGAAACGCATATGTATACTTAACCTTAGCGATAATTGCAAATATTCGACCTTTCTTCGATTAATTTGCATCTATAAATTCAAGATTCTCAAGAACACTGAACACTGTGCGTATTTTGTTCTGTATGAAGGCTAAAGCTGCGTGCAGACTGACGCAAATTTATAGGTATGTATTCATCCTACTAATGTTCAATTCAAATATATCTACATTGGGTTAGTCTTGCGCAAAATTCAAAAGCCAATTTTTTCGTGTAATAACGATTGCAACTTTGAGAAAAGATGTATTTCATGTATTGATATCGATATCGTATGAATCTCACAAATAGAGAACCTCGTCATTACTATGATTTAAAATATTCATCAATTGCTTGGTATTATATCGAATAATTACCATCATAGACAACTACCAATAGTAAAAAACCTTATTACTTATAGTTTTATAAACATAAAAAATACCTTAAAAATTACTCAAATTTAAATATTTATTGCATATCACATGTGTTTACAAGGTCTTAATAATTATAATAAAGTTCACATGTGTCGGGCACAACAATTTCATAAAAATATGAGTAGTAACCAATGATATTATAATAAAGTAGTAACATTATCCTTCAAAATATTAAATACAATTACATTATTTATTATCACATTTAAATACGTGATATACGTCTTTGCAAAAAAAATAATCATAAAAAAGAATTCATTAATTTCAAATAAAATCATTAAAAAAAAAAACTACTCTCATACTCCTCATTTTGTTAGCAGAAATGCCGACTATTTGTTTTAACTTAGCCAAAACTTATTTTTTTTCGCTTAATCTAAGTGGCATATTCGTTAACTTAGTTTTTAAACATTCGTGCATAAAAGTTTTAAAATATTCGTGTTCATGCTTGTTATATAAATTAAGAAAATGTTAGTACCTATGGAAAATGCAACTTCTTGAAAATTCTCCATACAAAACGCTGATTTCATAGGTGGGGACCTATTATATGTATTTTCGAGAATACCATGTTCGTAACACTATAATACTTCTATCAATACTTATGAAGCAAGTTGTTTTTGAAGCTTACACTTGTAAGCTATTTATACTCGAGACTGTAACTATATCCGTGTGATGGCAAATGATCGGTGTTTGTTGTGACAATAATGATTTGAAGTTTATCAATAAAGTCTGATTTAATAAAGCGACATCTGATATAGATCCAAATCGGGAAGTCCCTCAAATAATCTACACAAATACAAATTAATAAAATTGAAGTGTCTGTTTGTAAAGTCAAAATAACAGCGTTTTACTAAAAGCATATGAAAGTCTATACGGTACATATAAAAAAAAAACTTTTAACGTAGTTGTCAGTCTATCTGTTTGTTCCGGGTCATCTCCGAAACGGCTGGACCGATTTTGACAGGACTTTCACTGGCTGATAGCTGATATTATAAGGAGTAACTTAGGCCAACTTTTATTTTAGAAAAAGATCTAGGGTCCATGCGGGCGAAGCCGCGGCCAGCAGTTAGTATAAACTATTATCTCAGAATTTATTACTGAAAAATAGATAAGATATAAGCACGCCCTCAACATTACACTAAAAGTGTTTGTTCACGTATTGTTGCAGGAGGAAAACATGCATGCGGCATGTTTGACAATAGCAGATATATTACACGCAATCATAACATTATGAGTATATGACCTGTCCTCTTGCTCTGTGATATGTGATTGATAAGAACATACACAACAACACTGCCGGAGTTCTAAGTTCCTAAGTTCTATTTTCCAATCAGTAGGAACTATAGCAATCAATTTCTGTTTCTAATGAGATCTTCAAGTGGCCTAGGAAATGTAGATCTGTAGACTAAAAGCTGTTGATAGTCCAAACAAACCATAATACGAGTAAGCGAATTCAACGCCAAAAAATTGAACTTTGTACACATTTTTTATCATTCTTAACAAAAATAACACAGCATGCTAAATTTAACCCTCAAAAGATAATTAACGGTTGAACGGTTAAAATTGTCGTAAATATGTCCCAGTCATGTGTATACCAGGGTACTTTTACGATGATCGAGATACTATGGCTGCATTGATCGTAACATCTGACCTGTCACTGAGATCTGTCTTTCTAATGAACATGCACAAACGTGAACTCGTGAGAGAATGATATAAGGACGAAAAGTGACATCTTCAATTACAATTTTGATGAAAGTAAAACTAAATTGGTCCGATGATCGAGATACTATGGCTGCATTGATTGTTACATCTGACCTGCCACTGTGGTCTGTCTTTCTAAACAGGAACAAACGTCTCCTCTTTAGAGAACAACATAATGACGGAAAGTGACATCTTTAATTACAATTTTGATGAAAGTAAAACTAAATTGGTCCGATGATCGAGATACTATGGCTGCATTGATTGTAACATCTGACCTGTCACTGTGGTTTGTCTTTCTGAACAGGCACAAACGTCTCCTCGTGAGAGAATGACGTATGGACGGACATTGACATCTTTAATTAGAATTTTGATGAAAATAAAAATTAATTTAGTCCGTTGATCGAGATACTATTGGCTGCCATTGATTGTAACATCTGACCTGTCACTGTGGTCTGTCTTTCTGAACAGGCACAACGTCGTCGCCTCCTTAGAGAATGACATAACGACGGAAAGTGACATCATTAATTACAATTTTGATGAAAGTAAAACTAAATTAGTCATGTTTGTTATCTACTTAGATGCATTGTTAAATGCAAGACAGCTTGCATTTCATTTATTTCAATCCAAGCGAGCGTTGATGTCTTATTACAATGTTCCAATGCCAATTAAATTAAAATTTATGAGTACCTATGCATCTGTGCTCATAAGATTATTTGTATCAATGTCAGTCTCTCTATTTGTTATTCATTTCGATGCCCGTAACAGTCCTCGGGGACTTCCAAGAGTCCACAAGGGTATTTATTTGTATCCTGAGATAACTTCGTCTGGACCCACTACGTGCAAGATAGGGAGACACTTTATTAGGCAGGGCTTACACGATATGACTACTAAAAAGGAGACTATAAGATGAAACCTTAGCGATTGGTGTTGATCTGATTATCTTGTATTAGCGATGCTATAATTCTCTCTTTGTGGCCGATCGATTTTATCTTACATAATAATATATATAAGATTTATCTTTGTAATTAACAACTTAAATGGACATCGATGCAAGTTATAAATATTCTAAACTTATTTTATTTTGGTTATTCCGCGAATAAAAATGAGAAGTAGATATCTAAACGTTGCTCGATCTGTAGCGTGACAACATTCAATCCTCAGTAACACAATGATAACAAATGAGGTCGTTCTCTACTTTAGTTTCAGTAACAGATTATATTAAATAACTGACATGCTTGCTGCAGCAATCTTGCGATCCGATCATTATCACAGCTACCAGATACAGTGATAGCTCTCAGTACCTACTTCTTAGTACTTAAGTATCAGTTTGACTCGCATCCTGTTCTACTAGGAGCGCTGCAACCCCAGGAGTTGTTCATCAATATGATTACATGCTCAGCCACCATAACTCGACCGGTACCGTCCGCCCCGTCGTTACCCGTCGCCTACATAATAACCGCACATAAGTCAGCCCGAGGAACACCTAATAATTTACAGCGAGATCCTGAAACTGGATATACTGGCAACTACCGAGGTGGTTTGCATACTAAATTGCGGTAAATACAGTCCACTGTTGGGATATATTAGCAATTCAACATGGACGCGCTTGCGCAGCCGCTCCTTGTTGCATCGCTATGCGTTAGCGCAGTCGGTAACGAGATAGCAACTACTTTATTGTATTGCTACTGGCTGTTGTTAGGTGAATTCGTTTATCAAATTAAATGTTTTCAATAAAGACCGCCAAAAAATAATTTTCACATCAGTAGTAAACATTATTCTGTTAACAACAAAGATAGGCCTCTTATCTGCACGCTCACTTTATATCAAACATTCACAAAGATCTCAGATGTGTCACTTTATTTATTTTTAATTAAATCTTCACCACATATCGTCATTTTCACTAATAATCGCAATGCCAGGCTAATTATTGAAACTATATTAAGACATTGTTATAATTAAGTCACCCGGAGCGCGAGAGGTCAAAGGCTAATGACAACACAGTTAACAAACCTGATAAATATTAATTTGGTTACCTTTTTCATCAACACAGGGATCTGGTGTTCCAGGGACATCTCCAGCTTGGGAGAACTCATGGAGCTTCTCGTCTTCGGTAAACACGGGCTCATTAATAACACCTTAAAGTCTCGTCCTGTTCCACTTAGTTACAATTTATTTATTTATTTATAGATACATTCATAATTAATGAAGACACTAAAGATAACTGTCACTCGATGCCGGCGTGTTATTCACGTTATATTATGCGTTTAATTTTTAGGAAACTTTTATTTTATTTTTATTTATTTTTTATTTTATTGGTGATGATTTATTTCCGTTTGTTAAACTTCGAGGGTAGATTAAAAATATATTGAGAGTACGTGTCGTGCGCAGCCACCCGACGCTTGCGCTTGGTGCGAATGAGCGGCGCGAGGTGCGCGGCCTGGCCGAAGCGCGCCGCCCGCGCTCCACTAGACAAACCCTATTTGAGATATTTAACCTATGCATCAATGTTCCGCATCGTCAGCTTTGTTTATGTTCATTAATGTTTATAATCCACCGGACCTTAATGATAAACTATCGGTTACGGCGATTTTGAGCGACTTGTAAATATATTTATACTGTCACGCCTGCAGCGCGTGCGCATCACGTATAGAGCGTGTGATTCGGTGTTGGCGCCCTCGGCAGTCGGCACCTCGGCGGTCGTAAGAATGCCCGGCACCGACGTGTAAGCACAAACATCAAGACATGTGTTGTGCAATCAAAACAAATGCTGATTCTTGTCCAATTTAATTAATTATATTAAGAAAAAAAACAATGAAATGCAGATAATTAAAATATTTTTTTAATGGAAGTAAATTTTCCTCCTACGCCTTTCATAACAGTTTTCTGCAGTGTCCAACATCTTTTATAGCACTACAAAACAATCAAGGAAGAACTTAATAATGAATAACTAAGAGAAGAGAAGAAAACCGTTTACATGTTTATGTTTACATGTATTTTATTCAAAACAATCATATTAATTATTTTATTTACTTACTTGCTTCATTCTTTTTACGATATGCATGTTGAGAATGTTGAGATGATACCGTATGTAATGTACAGGAAGACTTTCCACTGACTAACAAGTTGTTTACTAATAGGATGAGAAAGTCGTTAAAATAGTAAACAGTGCCCATCTTACTACCGTATGGTAGATAATGTATTAATTACATGAACTTTGATTAGAATTAATTACGATTACGGTCACCTATTTACGGTATGGATGACATTAGGAACAATTGCAATTTCAGCTGTTTATCCACACGAGCTTGAATTCTATACGCGTGACTTGGGCATGCAAATTATACGGTTCATTTTACCATGACCCTAACCGGATAAATCCGGATATTACGGATATTTTGGGTACCACTGTAAAAAAGGTAACCAATCGACATTTTCATTACTAAAACTCTCCAACAATTGTTTAATACTTATGCTTATTCTTAAATTTAAAAACAACAAGATTGGAAGCCGACCCCAACATAGTGTCAAAAAGGCTAGGCGGATTATGAAATGTTCAAATGTTCTGTACATTACTTTAAAAAGTTCCATATATCTAAAGAAAACGATGAAATAGAATTTCACAAGTTACTAATATTCTATTTCATTGTTTTCAGTAGATAAGTTTGTACATTGGGAACTTTATCAACACAAATTTCTGCCTTCATTAAGAGTGAGATTTAAAGAACTAAACTCTTTAAGTTAGTTATTTGGTAATGAGGCCTAAATAAACTCAACCAATTCAATGTTGCGTTGTTTAGAGATGTCCTGAATTTATTACATATGTTCAGTGGAGGCAAAAAGCTTTTCAGCTTTGACGCTGGTTGATTCTTCCAACCAGCATCAAAGCTGAAAAGGTTTTTCCCTGTGATGAGGAGGTTGTATACTTGACTAAGGTGAATGTTTCTTAGCCCCCCTCTCTATAAACGAGTGCCATTTGTACTTGGCAAGATTTAGAAACTCTCGACTTCAGTTGACGACGGCGATGATGATGACGCAGTACTCAGTGATTACCAGCACCAGAAAGAAACTGAACAATTATTAACTTTCATCTTCATTATCGCCGTCGTCAACTGAAGTCGAACTCTGAACTTTGGCCCATAAAAGCCCAAAGAGCTTTTTGCACTTTTGAATCATCTTAATGATGAATCTAGTATTTCTGTAAGTAGATGGATTTTTTTAAATATCGCATGAATTTTCACGATTTCACGATTGCGAATACCTATTTTACTAAGACACAATGGAAAATGTTGTATTATTTCTGATTTTGATAAAATAACATAAACAAAAGTAACTATCCGTATTCTTCGTTTAATCCAGATAGTAAAACTAATGATATCTGGATAATTTTGATAAGAATATCCGGATGTGCGTGACAAATAGAAATTGTTTACAATTAGAGAGTACCTAGTGCCTAATTAATTTGTTATCGTTATTTGCTAATTGACTCTGACTCCCTTGAATTAAGTAAATACCCTGTTTTTGAACAATAACGGGTGAAAGTACATTTAATTATGCATATTATTCGAAGAAAGCCTGACCGTTGTGTTGATCTTTATCGTGAATCTAATATACTTCAATAATAATATAAATCCAGTAACTTATGATTGCCTTTTAAGATGTTAATCGATGGCCATAAGAGTTTCGGTTCACTAATTCCAATCTATGCATGTATACTACTATCAAGAGATTTTTGAGTGCACATCACTAAAAGGAATGTCTCTCCGGAACATTGACTTTGATGTATAAAGCTATAAGCAGCGGAAGTCGTTATAAATAACACAATTTTATAGCATTTATAAAACTAAATGAAATATGTAGTCCGCCTTGACTAATATGTAATGTGATAGCGTAAACAAACGTATAACAAACGCGATTAACTATGTCTCAAAGTGTTTATTTAAGTAGGTAGTACGTAAGGTTTAAGGTTAGAAAATAAATACATACTTATTTTTACTATTTAGGCCTCAGAGTAATAACTAATCTGAGATTTAGGCCATATTTTCAATTGTTTTTATTTTTTTTAATTCGGCATTTCCCTTCTCACATTCAATGTCTGCAATCAACATTATTTTCAGCCAGTAAAATTGAGTGAAATATGTTCGAAACTTAAAATTTCCAGTACGGCAGGCTTCCAAACCTGTCAGTGTGACTTTGTCTGTGGAAAGTGTGGCCATTCCTGAAGTAGCCGTAACCAGCCATATATTTAGGCTTTCAACCTGGTATTTTTAGCTTCGGGAGCAATGCACTGAACCTGGCCTTTGCTGATAGCTTGCAGACGTAAAATGATATATCTCTTATTTAATACAAACGTAATTGATTAGATAAGGAATTGTAACCCTTTTGTATTTGGGTGATTTAGATCAGTTATTCTTTTTTGAAAATTATTATCAATGACCGGTTTTTTGCGATTAACCCGGTCTAATACTTGTCTTGTTATTATGATTTTATGTTAATGTATTTAAAAAGTAATATCACTTAAACGAATGAGAAAAATCTCCTTTTCGCTCCAATCTGAAACACACTTCATGCTTAACGAAATTATAACACGATCTAAACCTAAAGCATTATTTATTGTTTGTTTTAATGATCCTAAATGATTTTGAGAGGCAGATTCTTCGCTGGCAAAATGCACCTCAGCTGTCAATATCCGCACAAAAAATCTGCTACGTAAAGGTTTACAACCGATTGGAAACCAAACAAAAAAAAATGATTCTCTAAACCAAAGTCCATTACAAACATCGAAACTTTTGCAAGCTTTTTATAGATATATCCAATACCAATCGCAGGTTCGCACGCACGGATGTAGAACGTATTATTTCACCAAAAAAAAACTTTGACACACGAGAAGTTCCTACTTATAAGGGATACGCACCTACCTATACTTAATTTTTTGTTGTTATTTATTTAGCCGCGCGACATTCGCCCGTTGGCGCAGTAGTGAGTAGTGATAAGTGATGAATGGCATCCCTACTGCGCCCGCGCTGCGCATCGAACTACACACAACTGAGAACGCGACGGATGCCCATCGCTAAAAATATTCATAGAATTTTAAGCTTACGACAAAGTAGCTTATAGAAAACGAATGAATATACTTACAATATTTTTGTTTTCGTCTTAAATGTTCCAACAGTTCTATTATGTCTCACATGTCACGAGTATAAGAACCAATATTTAGGTACACTTGTAAGGTGTATGAAGGGTTGAATCAACTCGCAGAGGCCCGTTTTTAATGGAATGAGGCACCAACCGACAGTTGTCCCTGTTCGTACTATGCAAGTGTACCCAAGGACAACCCCCGGTTGGTGTAGAACGGAAACAATGATAAGTATTGTACTATGGATTTGGGTGGCTAAAGTGGACTGGTTACAATTATATTAATAGATATGAAATGCCGAGAACTACAGAAAACTAGATATAGCAGTTCAATATTGTGTGTAGATATGTAGATAGCATAATCATCCAATAACGTTCCCACTGCTGGGACCTGGGACACCGGCCTCTTTTCTCCGAGGGGGAGTGGCCTGTAATCCACCACGCGGGCCCAGTGAGGTTCTTAGGCCCGTAACTTAAGAAAGACGTGACAAATCAAACTTAGACTCTAGGGCCCTATATTACAGAACCTCACTCAAGACTCGAGCATTACTTAAAACTAGTTTCAACCAAGCAAAAGGCTTTAAACGAGTTTTAAGTAATGCTTGAGTTTTGAGTGACGTTCTTTAATACGGGCCTAAGTTATGTGGGAACGTATCCTCTCTATTCAAATGGTCTACCTGCATCTCGACAAAAAATCTAGGAAAAGAAATAAACGAGTATCCGAGGGAGAGCATAACTATCGATTTTATGATGTGATTAAATGGTTCGTATCTTTTATGATTTATTATTCCGATTATCTCGGTGCATACTGTATCTGGGTAACCACTGCATGCTTTAAAATATTACGGCGCTTATTGTTATTAATACTCTATGGAATTAGCCTCCAGTTAGTAGCTTAAAAATGTCTATAATTCAGTCCTTAAATATTAAAAATACGAGTATGTAGTAATGTAAGGTTGTAATGAAGTTTTTCCTTTTTATTGTTTGACTAGCTTTTGCGGCGGCTTCGCTCGCGTGTGGCGGAAAATATCCCACGGGACTAACACTAACACTGACTGACTAACACTTAAGGTAATTTCAAACCCGGTAGTACGTACTACCGGGTTTGAAATTACCTTAAGTGTTAGTCCAGTTTATAAAGTATTTGTGTGACTTTCATCCAAACCCGTTCAGCCGTATTTTCGCCAATTCGGAACATACCTATATCCAGACAAGAGTACAATTTTTTTTTAAACTATATTTTTGGCATCAGACTCGTTGCCACACCTCGTAGCTTTAAAAAAAAATATATAAATGTAGTTTTGATTTCGTTACAATTATATTATATGTATACGAGTAGATACATATAATCCATATTCAGCCGACCCTTACATACTTATTTATATTTACAGACAAGACTTCTTCTAAACACGGTGAGAACCGAGGACCGCAAGGATTTCAGTCTCAATCAACTGTTACGGAACCAGAGAGAATAGACATTCTATGGTATTCTTTATGTGAATGTTGTAACAAAATATCATATGGATGCATTTTCAAGAAGCAATAAAATTGGAATTTGAAGGCATCATTAATTTTGTTTCTCACAAAAGCGTGATAAATAGTTTTTCTTCGTAGCGAAGCAAGCAGATCCACCATTTGGTATTCATTTGCGTCATGTTTAAATGCAACTGAACGATAAAACACGTAACATTTAAATTGGTATTGCGACCTAGTTCAGAAATACACGATATTGTTGCAAAATTCCAGAAAGACACAAATATTTAGGATATAAATAGAAACAATTTATTTGTAAGGAACTGCGCAATAGGCGTTTACATTTTATGTAGGTATACCTAAGTAGGAACTCAATCGTTCTGAGTTCAAACGGATATTAACAACAAACATTTAATAGTTTAAATAGGCCAGTACTATGTTGTCATTATCAAGTCAGCCGATATTGGAATTCATCGTAAATGCAACAACGATATAAATTCCTTGTGGCCGTTCGCCCTGGGCCTGCAATCTGTGCTGAAAGCCGATACAAGTTCCCCATAGTGAGCCCAATGAATTTAGTTGTCATGGTGCCGACAAAGAGCGGCCTACGCTTGCGGTAAACGCGGCTGAGCCGACACTGTATCGGCGAATAAACGTGAAATGAAGCTAGACCAACATATCTACCGTGTGTCTAACGTTGGCAGATTCTGATACGAGTGCTAGGAACGTGTATTTATTATCTGCTGCAAGTACAAGACAGGTTACAAGTGCAAGACACGCGACCATGATAAAAACCTTTTACAACAAAAAAAACAACCGACTTCCGAAAAAAACACTACAAAGTGAAAAATAACTTTAATTTCGGTAGTCTTTGGTTTTGAATTTTCGTTTTTTGCCACCGACTTCCGAAATTAAAGTAATTTTTCACTTTGTAGTGTTTTTTTCGGTAGTCGGTTGTTTTTTTTTTTGTTGTAAAAAGTTTTTAGTTTTCACTTTTTAGTTGTGGTACCTACCCCACACAAATTCGAATACCGGTACCTGCTATGTAAATAACAGTCACAGGAAGTTATCATCATATCATCCACATATACTAAGTGGGAAAAATACGTATTATTGAAGCTTACTCAAAAACTATCCCACCAAAGTTAATAAAATTTATATGGGACCAATCCGGGATTAAAAAATGCTAAGAAAATCACATGAAAATACGTTTTTATCAGCCACGTGTGTGTTCATAGAAATTGAAATAAAGTTAGGATCTTTAAAGTAGGTAAGTTATTTCATGCATCCTCCTCATGGATAGAAAAATTACCTAAACTGAAACCTCATTGCAATTTCGATCAATAATTCCATACAGGATCTACAGGAAGTCAGGAAATATAATTATTTATCTCACCTTACTCGTACATACAAATAGGTGGGTGCACGTGGTATATTAGTAATAACCTCTACATAATTAATACACAAACGTGAACAATTAATTATTAACTTTCAGATCTAATTAATTATTTGCGCAGGTATACGTAACAGAATAAACAAATGACGATCTGACGATACTGATGGAAACGTTGTAAATATAGTCAATACTCATTAATCATTATGTATATTTACTAAAATTTTGGACTCGCGACCTAGCTGTGTGATAAATTCATGACTGAGATCTCCATTTGAGCTCGAAACTAATCAGGAAAACCCGAAATATATTATAAAAAGCAATAAATTGTGAAATTGAATAATTATCATTTATTTATGTACCACACAAAACACATAATAGAGAAAAATACATAAAGATAGGAGTTTTTTATGTTTTTTTTTTGTTTTGGAAATTATCAAATAACTTCTCGAGGGCGAATCAGACTCTTACTGACTAAAAATGTTCCTTCAGTTGCCTGTATGTTGTATTCCTTTCGGACTTTCCCGCGACCCCGGCAGGCATCGGCCCTAGCGGACCCTGTCAGTTGTGCTGACATCTCTTTGAGGAGCGCGTGGAACACAACGCACCGTCGACCCGGTTCTGGTCCTTATAGGACGGCGAGCTAACCATTGCTCACCGTCCGCAGGCCCGCGCCTACAGTGACAGGGAATCGAACTGGGATTCCCGACGCCCAGGGCCTCCTGCGGTGACTAGGCGTGCGAAATTTGCCTCTCCCTCGTGCGTTCTGCCTCCTCCTTCTAAAGCATTACTGCTTCGCAGAAGCTGACGGATTCCAAGGTAGGTGCCGGTTCATTAGAAATTTCATCCAGCAGACATGCGACAAGAGAGTTTAGATGAGGGACGTAGACACAGTGTGTAAAAAGACAATACAGGAAATTTTGACTATAGTACCTAAAAATATTAGAAACACTCAAAGAAAGTGAGGCCTAGGTCTAAAGAACTACTTTGTGTTAAATGTTTACCGATAAGGAAACTATTGGTTCATATTAGGTAAGAGTACTTAATGATATCTAGCCAGTATGCTAATACTAGACTGAATTAGGAACACAGAACACAGCCAATCAAGATAGCAAATTACAAGACAATGCTACTAAAGTGTGAATTCCTTAACTGTCTACAGGATTTGTTTCTGAATTGTAAAGAGGTACAGTCACGAGCACCAATATGTATACACTAAGCAACTTTAAAAAGTGATTTTCTCCTACTGTGGTGATTGTAATTTTATGTTGTTACGAACATAGTATTTTGGAACCCACACTAATATGAAATAGGTCTTATCTCAAAGTTGCAATCGTTATTCCATGAGAAAATCGCTTTTGAACTTTGCTAACTGGATACATATTGGTGCTCGTGACTGTACTTGGAGTTAGGGTGTTAGACGACTTATGATAGTGTTTGATATCGAGTTTAGTATCGACTAAGTAAAGAAAGAAAGAAAGAAAAAGTATTTATTGAGACTCGCACAGGAAATCACAAATTAAACTTAAAACATAAAAAAAATACAAAACAAAGTAATATTAAAATTTAAAGCAGGAAGTCCTGTACGACGCCAAAAGGCTCCTAACTCAGCATGATGATGCGACATTTAAAAAAAAATGTCGCAGTGCTGGTATTCAAGGTTAGACTGAAGACCTAGTGAAGACAGCATAGTCCGGAGTTCCTCGAAAAGGCCTTTGTGGACAAAGTGTACCGACGTCTTTTGGCTGATAATAGTGGTGGTTGAACGTTTTCCATAATCTCGGATTGTTGATCGAGACTTTGTCATATTCAATCAATATCATTTCAATTTTGTTCATTTAGTCTCGCTAGAAATGATCACTTCCCAACGTGGTTCGTAAGGCCTTAGCTACGTTGTCTAAAAACTGTTCATCAATTCATGGCTCTCTCTTTAAAATGTTGACAAACCTTTGCTAAGTGGTAACACAACTAAGACAATCTTAAGAGAAACCTATTCACTTTAGCTGTTACGATACAGTGTATGTAAATCCTAAGTAAGCGGGCTGTTGTGCGGAATGCGTGCGGGAACCGGTCGCGAGCGCACGCAATGCACCCCAACACTCTTTCATACAGCCAGACTGCGACTAGGCTCAGGAATGTCTGACTTGGACTACTATTATATAACACTGTCCTAGGATCTGTTGTACCTACAGTGAATTATACTTTGTGTGTTTGTGAATGGGGATAAAATGATGCATTTTTTTATGGTGGAAAACCTCATGTGCCTTCTGGGAAAGGAAAGGGTAAGGCATTTAACTGACGAGAGGTTTACCACCTCAAAAAAATGCGCCTTAAATGATTCTTTATACCCACCTCAAAGCAGTTAGCCATATAAAGAATCATTTACCTAAATAAAATCACATTCACTGTTCAGGAATGCAATATCTAATAATAAACGCTGAAATGATTTTTCATAAGGAAAACCGAAGCGTTTCTTGACGTTGAGTTTGGCCAGATGACGACTGAGTTTTCCCAAAGAAAAATAAGAACATTAAGATATTTTCATACCGCCATAATTCTGCAGGAAAAAACCATCATGTGATATGCCGCAACACAAAGAAAGTATAATGAAATAAACGGACAGATGCGAAGCAGAATATATATAATTGATTTAAAAAAAAAATAAGTCTAAGTAAGACTGGGTGTCATACTTTTACTTACTTTATCGTACATTTGTTTATACTAAGTATCGGTAAAAAGTCATAAATTATATTGATACGATTGACATCGTGAACTTCTGTATACTTTTACAATAAATTGCCAAGTTATCTCGCGTGATAATTCGCAGCTGCACTGAGGGTTTAACCTAGCACATATTTTATTATTAATAATTTTGTTCTAGAATCAAGTGCTACGGCCCTATTGCTGTTATCGTAATAGCTCCTACACACTATGCCGGCGGCATGGCTGCCGGGCAAGCCGCGGCGCGCCCGGCTTTGCCGCACAAAGCCGCACAAAGGATCGCAAAGGAAATGAAGGCGCAAAAGCCGGGGGTACGTGCCGCGCGGCAAAAGCAGGCGGCCATGCCGCCGGCATAGTGTGTAGGAGCCATAAGATTGCTACCGTTGATCTCTACGAACAGTTGATTTTTAATGTGTGTTCAAATCTCACAGTAGATCCTTAGTATTGTATAAACTAAAAACATGTTGATTGGACAATTGCGTTTTGTTGTGAAACGTGTTTGTGTTGGTATGTGTCATTTCTTTTATTACCGAAGTATTTGAAGGCGCATTTTTAACTTACTTTCTGCATGTTTTTTTTAGATTTAAATAAATGTGTATCAATTTTCAACACAACACAGGCGGTTTGGCTACTGTATCCGAAAATCGTGATTACTCAGTCATGTGAAATGAAAAACTAAAGTCTACGACAGTTTCATGTGTTTAAAATGTTTAAGACGACACATCTAAAGCAAATGGTTTGTCGACAGACAAGACTATCAGTAGCAAATTAAGTATTTTTAACCTCTGAATAACAAAGAAGAATATTCAGTATTTATTTTTGGTGCATACCGTCGTGCCCAGCCTACGCTTTTGGCATAGCTTGCAATGTAATTGAACGTCATTGGTTCAACACATTTATCTCAGTTGGGGACTGTTTATGTCCATTCAAATAAACCAAGAATTTGCCTTAAGTATTTTGCTAAGAGGTTTTTTTGACGTCTGAAATTCCTGAAAATCTTGGCTAGGAACATGATTTAAAAACTATCCATGTCTAATTGTTTCACGCGTGCTCTCGTTACGTAACATAAAACGGAGTTAGGTATAAGGTTTCTGCCAACAGGTCAGCGATGATTTTTTTCTTTTGATTTTGTTTTCGCAATTTTATTTCCATTTGATCGGAGTGTTAGAAGACTATCGTAGCCGGATACACCTAGCTTGTTATTATGTAGGTGCAAACGGGCTTGTTCGTATAACATAATAATTATAATACACAGCTGTTTTACCATCATCAAGGCATAATTTGGTATTTCATCATGACTAAACAACTGTTGCTAAAGCCAGTATTACCTGAAGTCCGTTTTTTACTCAAATTGGCCTTCGTTCCATCATAGTTTTTATTTAATTTGATTTTAACAAAAACATAATACTTGTACAGATCGAACAAGCGCCTTTACCAAGACCACTTGAACACTAATACGAGTTTATAACTCGTACCAAAATATTCAAACAAGGCAGTACCAACAGCAACTGGATCTACCAGCCTGTTGCAACGAAATTCTCTTTACATAAATCGGTTCCGCGTCAAATATGGACTAAAGGCGACTAGATAAGGTTGTGCCGTGGCGTGCCGTGTCCGGTTCAGGCACGTAGGCTAGATCTCGCAGGGTGACTTATAGAGCACGACCCGATAATGTATGTGCCGGCACCGGTAAACGATGTCGTCTACGATTTATGCCCCGCAGTGCCCGTGAACCGTCTCACGATCCCGAAAACTGCAGGAATGTGCACCGTTAGCGGAAACAATATGTTTTGAACTCTGTTTGATGCATTGTGTTTAACAGCGCACGATTGCGTTTTGTTTGTTGATGTGGATGCATGGTGCATGTGTTGCAGTGCCACAGTCGTGTGTCCAAATGGGCACACGATGCTCGTGTAAATTACCTGAAAAAGCACCGCAACGGTTGTAAATAATTGTGGCTCACTTATCGTTAGTTGCGCGTGTCCTCATGATCAGTGGTCCATCCTACAGACCATGGTATAGTAGTTTTCAATGCGATACACGATTTCCTCTGTAGGACAAAAGAAAATTTCAGTCATCATTTTCAATCAATTATGCAATTCTGAATCGGTAACACTATTTATTGAAACATTCAAGCAAAGTGGCGCCGGCGCCGTATGATTTAATATTGATATCCAATAAGTAATTCTACGTGTATCTCGTAAACGTACAGGTCGAATTATATAATCTTTCTGCTATTATACCAAAAAACGACAAGAGTATTTGTTGAATAATACCTTTGAAGTGACTTTCCCGCTTCATAAAAATAATAATATCAGTATCGTTTTACTTGTTTACGAATTATATCAGTTACTTATACATAATATTTAAATACACAATATTTTTATTATGGTAATCTTGTATGCACAATGTTTACTAGTCAAATATGAACGACAGGGATTTAGTTTAGAAGAAAATTTAATTACAATTCTTACAGTAATTAGGAGGTGTTCTCGGTTAGAGCGATACAGACGGAATGGCTTACGAACTATTGGATTGGTACATATTTCATAAACAAGAGTCAAATAACAACGACAACATATTTCTGGAACTCTTCTTTCTTTAAAACGTTAACTGAAGTGTTAGACACCACAACAAAAAAAAAAGTGTTCGAAAGAGATGTAAAATAATTGTAATCGGCGACATGGTTATTTAACTAAATAATAAATTCAAGGGTGTCGAGAACCAGGGTGTCGAGTGACTGGGAACTGATGTCAGGAAGCCTCCACCACCTCTAAAGCAGTATTATTTTAATATTACTTTAGTGTGGAAAAGAGATGAAGCTCTACGAGACGTATAGCTCTATCTCTTTCGCCCACTGAAGTAAGATTAAAATAATACTCATTTAGAGGTGGTGGTGTGGTAGGCCCCCTGGTAGGGCTTCCAATCCCTGAATACCGAAATCTGGGTATTGCGGGATCCCGCACCATTTTCCAATCCCGCGTGTTGCGGGATTACGGGTGCGGGATCCGCAGGATTTGCGGTACTGGAAAGAAGCATACGACCTCCCGCGCATTTCGTCTTCCAGCGAGAAATTTACTTTGAAAAGAAATTAAAGACTTTGTAATGATAATGAACTTGAGCCTATTAAATTCATCTCAGAACAATGATGACGAAGAGGCTGATCAAGTAAGAGACGTCAATGAAAAAGTTTCGCCATCCGGTTCCGATCTTACTTTGCAACAGGAGTTGGAGTTAACTATATCGTCAGCCCCACATATTTTGATAGTGTTGCTGCGTAATGATTCACTACCAGACCTGACCGTAGAAATGTGTTTTACTCTCGCAAATTGAATAATCTACGATATACACAAACTGACCCTCATGAAACTTAAGTTTATAGGTACCTATCTAAAACCGCATTCCAACTATACAATCACTTTGAATTGGAAGATTGTCTTGCAAAGGAGAACGACACAACTCACAAGCAATTTAAATGAACGAATAACATTGCAATCCATTCAGTAATAAATCCTGAAGCGGTACATTGATGACGACACCAATTTGGTCAATATAAAGGGTTTAAATCAGCGCGCGGTTGTTGACCTCTACTTGTTTGTGAGTGGGCGGGCGGCGTGTGCGCATTTCGCGAGTGACCTTCGACGACATTCGGCGGAAAATAGAACTAGATCCTAAATGTTCCCGCTGAACGGCTGGACTAATAAATAACAAGTTTTTTTTATAATTTTCTTTTGAAACATAAACATGGGATGATAGTTGGATGAGGCATTTTTATTTTGTTTCGGTAGCTGTTTCATTTAGTTACCAACAAAATATGTTGAGAAAGATGCATTGGTCTTGTGTTTGTGAAAAACACAGATCATGTTACACCGTAGCTACAAATAAACATTGCTACGCCGCCGCGCCGACTGCAGTTATGCGACCAGGAATTGATGAGTTACAAGAACCTTGTTCTCGTTCCATTCATCCTGGACCTACAGACAAATCTCTTATCATTATTTCTTCTTTGTGAACAATATCAACCTCGATTATAAAACAAAGTTTATTTAGATAATGCAAGCAGCAGTGTCCCGGAGCATCTGCCTCCGGGACGTCCAACAAACCTTGGCCTGCGGCGAAATAGGGAATTAAATTTAAATGTACTACATTTGACATGTCAAGTCTCTTTAGCCTTTACAAGTGGCGCCACTCATAACATGTCAAGATAAAGTGGGCACGCTGCACATTGTGACGCGGTACAGCGCAGCGTGACGGCGCAGCACCGTGACAAACAACGACATCACCCGACACACTTACCATCTACACTCCTACAAATTATACAACTATTTCAGCATCACAAATTCAAACTATAGCAATTTCTCAGGAACAACCCGGGAGCTGGATTCGTGCCCGGTTCATGGCAATACGCTAGCCTCTTATTACGTGAGACCTAAACATAACTGGCGAAATGTGGGTGTATACATACAAACAACCCAACCGCCCAACCCATCGGAGAACACAAGCCTGATGTTAGAATAATGACAAACTATTGCTACTGGACGGCGCCAAGTTATTCTGTCGTCAGATCTCATTTGTTGGACAAAGGTACCACCAAGCTTAAACACTGCCATGAGATAAACAACAGATTAAGTAATTATTTAGTCTTGAATTTTCCGTTAGTCGTAGGAGGAAATGACAATTAGCTAGTCACTCGAACTGGTTAAGCAGGAATCCAATTAATACAGATATAAGTTCTGAAATGAAAATGTTTAAATGGCTAATCTTTTAGCTTTAGCGCTTTTAGGGCTTAGCATGACCACAATAGAAACGGGTTTTGTCGACGGAAGAATAGGCAAAATGACAGACAAACGATCACAATCTGTCATTTTGTCTATTCATCCGTCGACAAAACCCGTTTCTATGGTTGTCATGCGACGCGTGCTTCAGAGATATGAGTAAACGTATATCTATTAATAAACCTACTATTACTCTGAAATACGTTTCCCTGAGTAGACTTTCTGAAGCGAAATGATAAGAGATTGATACTAGTCCGTTTTGAGGACTCATGTTGTTCTACATACAAGGATAGGGCTTCTATGTTTTGTTTGGCCTTCGAGTCTCAATCATCTCTCTAACATCCCAATTTGACAAATTCATAATCACTTCATCGTTTCCGCTCCTCATCATAAATATGACACAATATCACCTACTTTTTTGTTGCCTATATATTTTTAAGTACCTACCGAGGTATTCATTGAATGATTTGACCTCTGTGGCAAGTCCTCTTAGTGGCAAGACTATTCTTATATTCTTACTTCTTAGTTCTACATTACGTTGACCTTAAATCTGTCCAGTGTGGTTGCATCTAAAGACTGAGCACACGTGAAGAACATAGGTATGTGAATAATAAAATAGATATCTAAGTGTATGAGCAACGTCGTAAAAGTTACACAATGGGTTCTTAATTTTGATGTATATTTGTGTGAAATCATGAATTGAAAACACGGTCTTAAAGAAAGACAGATATACGTCAATGCAAATGCTTATACAGGGTGGCAGGGACATCGACATGAAAACTGTTACCATGGATTCAGTACATGATTCTGAACCCCCGCGTTGATTTTTTTTATTAATTAGCTATTTTATTAATTATTAGTAGCATTTTCATTAATAAAATAAATTGGTGTTTCATAGAAAAGTACAATATCTACGTGGTCAAAATGCATGGAACAGCAGATTTCTTTTTTAATAACCGACGAAATATTTCAACGCAGGGTGTTCGGAATCACGTACTGAATCCATGGTAAAAGTTTTGGCGTCGATGTCCCAGCCACCTGTATTAAAATTTTGAAATCTGGAAACTTTAACGTAATGACTCTGAATTTCCTCTAGGTAGGTACTATCCCTATATCTTAGGATTTTATCACGGCAACATTAGATCTTTCCCTGGTACATTTAGTACACTTATTGTGTACTTAGGAGAGTTAAATCTTACAAATATGGTAGTCAATAGCAACACTATCATGTTAGATCGTAATTAAGTGCTATCTACATTCACAATCAAGTACCCAGTACTTGGAAGCACGAAGTAAATGTCACTACAGATAATTTGGACGTTTATGGCAATAACGAGTGTTCCCAATTCCGGACATAACCACCCAGCCGGCTTTACGTGACCATATACAGCAGCACCCATTCCATAGAAACTGGCGAAGTAATAAGTGAATGCGACAAGTGCATAATGCGAATAATAAAATCCAGTGCACTTGCATAAAAAATAAATTAAATATATATTTTTGTAAAACCTTGAGACAGATATAAAGGCGATTGTAATGTTTTTAATCCTCAGTGAAGGATACGATTGTTAAATGATTAAGGATTTCGCGAAAAAATAAACATGAATTGATTAAGAACGATTGGTAGTCAGATAGCTATAGCTTATCAATTACTAAACCAGCACGACTTCTAACTACCTTAGTTATAATAAGTATTATGTTTTCTCCGCACTTCACACAATATAAATGCAGTCTATGGTCAGAATACAGAACTATTTCTGCAGAAACAAAAGGCATGTGGTCGATTAAAATGCATCCTGATACAAGTTCCATTTCACTGTATGTTACATTTCCCGGTAGATACATCTAGGCTGATGTAGCCAGTCCAGTATATCTGGAATGACTGGGGACAGTGTGGGCTTTCTCTTAGAATAACAAGGCGTTATCGCGGGTGGAATAACAAGGTAAATCTCATCGTGTTTTGTGTTCCGAGGTCGGGTGGTCGCCTGGTCAAGTCGTGTGTACCATTCGCTAATGACTGGGACCACCAGATAATACGAGATCATATTTACTATTACTCATATGATATTTTGCACATTATGGAGTCTACGTTTCAAGATACTGACTAATTACGATGTCTTATTATATTTTCTTGTGTTTTTCCTCGAGTTCGTAGACGGAAAACCGAGATTTCCGTTGGTATTCACTTAGTGCACCGAATCGGAATCACTTATAGTCAAGTGTATTATAACTTTTATAAGGCTTAGTATCAAGAACTGAGCGAGTGACGTCTGCGGTCTGAAGTACTCTGGCTTTCTTCAGCTTCCCGCACTAGAGGTCTTACGCGAACCACTACTTACGGCATTTCAGGAACCACTTACTGGTCAAAAACTACAAAGCAAGTTCAGAAAAAATGCTTTGAATTTGTTTTTAATAAGAGATAAATAAACATGGTAAAAATTTACCATCTACATATATGGAAAACTTGAGTGTTTATAAGAATTGCATATTTTGAAGTATTGCATAATTTTAAGTATTGCATAATATTGTTAAGTTTATTTAGGTGTTACCCTATCCATGTTTCAAACAAGAACTTATAGCTACCCCATTTGCATAATTTACTTCGTATATCGCTTTTATAATTAATTGCATTTAAAATGCGGTGTTTTCATTTTCTCGATTGCACCTATCTGAATATAAACAAGCACCTATCTATGCTAATCAACAATGTTTTGACAACAATATAATCTTGCACCTGTTAGATGAGTACCTGTACCCCTAATTGCGTAATACATGATCAATCAATCAGAATCGTTTCGAAATAGATTGATAATTTATAATCCATTGCTTCATAAGTTCGAAAAAAATCTGCTCAACAACGTAAATAACGCAATGAATGATGTTGAACTGTCAAAATGAAACAGATTAGTCGTAATCGTTAACGGAAACTTATCTTGCGTAATCAGATGGCTGATGAGCAGCACCCTAATTGCTTTAACCATTACAACTTATGCATTTATTTATTTATTTACCTATAAATAAAAATGAAATGCTGTTCGTTGGTAGACCGATTTGGCTATTTTATGTTTTAAAATATCCGTAATAGTCCGAATTAGGTTTATAGATAGATAGATAGAATATTCTTTATTATGTACACCATAAAAATTATAGACATAAATGTACACATTTTACATAGGGTGACACAATGGGCGGTCTTATCAGACGAATAATTTCAACTCAGGGGTTTCAGAATCATGTTATTATATTGTTATTATCAGTGATTTTTTTGTGACGATTGACTGCCCCTAATATCTGGGCGCCCTAGGCCCGGGCCTACTGGGCCTTAGGGCAAATCCGCCACTGGCTGGGAGTTTAAGTGTATGTGTATGTATACAGCTATCCATTCCATATTCCATGACTAGTAGATATAGATACCATGATTATGATAAATTGTGTTTCTCTTCAATATCTAAAACATTTGTTTTATCGCACTGTAAGTCGTTAGTCACTCGCTCTCTAATGATATTATGACCAATAAGAAAGGCGCCTAACTGTTTCTTAGTAAACAATTTTATCTTACAGCTATATTGGTGCCGATTCTCTTGTACACCGAACTAAACTTAACTTAACTAAAGTAAAGTAAAGTTTATTTATTTGCATAGATTGTAGGTACATGACATAAGATATTTAAAAGAAAATGTGATCCTTGTACAATCTACCTTAGATTAGGCATGCAAACATTAATGTATGAAGAAAAACGAGTATGTGATCCACAAAATTAATAAAATAATAACAATAGTGTCAAAATACAAAATTACGAATTACAATTCAAAACGAGTACATTTAAATAAGTTGTTATGTCGTTAAAATGCATAAATTATTATAATTACCCATTAATAAGAAATTTACACTAGGATAAGTCATTTTCATTTAAGAAATCGTTAATCGAGTACTAACATTTTTCAATCAATAATGCTGGTAACTTCTTTTTAAAATTACGAAATAAGTCATCTTTTATTATGTCAGGTATTTTGTTTTATAAGCCAAATCACACTAAAATTCCTTACTTTTGGCTATGAGAATTTTAAAGCTATTCTAACAAAATAAATCTCTAAATTTAAAAATAATTTTGACGCAACTAAAATCTAATTTGACAATCGCGACTCCACGTGGTACCCGTGGTTTGCCATATACCGTCATTTTTTTTTGTGCCAGGGGCGTGCAGCTTGTGTAACCTCGACGTTTTTTACATAATATTGAATTTTTTATTTGTTGTATGGAAAATATGAAAAAATTGTACCTACATGTTGAGTGTTGGGGGTTTAAGAGTTTCATAGAGGGGGTCGAAATTTTCATTATTTTTGCGATAGGACGCACCATTTTCGAGATATAATTAAGCAAAAGAAAAAATAAATACAGTACTGTTTTTGCACGTGAATTCGAGATATTGGTATGAATTTTAGTTCATGACAACGTATTTTAACTCAACCCTTTTTAATCGCGATTAAAATTAGTCAGGTTTGTCTGGTTTGGTTTTTACAATCAAAATTTTAGGAGAAAAACGTCAAATTCAGAATAGCAAAGTTGCCATTTTCACTCAATTAAAAACTCAGTACTATCTTAGTGCTGTCAAAGTTGTCAAACTAAAATATAGTTAAGTAGTGTCACTTTAGTCCATTTCAGAATGGGAAATCGTCGTTGGACAGGAATAAACTAAATTTTTGTGATGTTTTGTCTAGTTTAGAGGCATTTGTAACAAGAGAATCGGCACCACTGTCCACTTCTCTACGATAAAAAAATTTGATGAGAAATGGGTTCAATAATAATTAATTTGATTTCTCAGTAGCAGCCCGGAATCTGGAATTTGTGCCCGGTTGATGGCAATAGGCTCGCCCCATAATACATGGAACTTAAACATAACTGGAGAAATGTGGGTGTACTATAGGGACACCTCTGCATGTGGGTGTACTATAGGGACACCTCTGCATGTGGGTGTACTATAGGGACACCTCTGCCTAACCCTTCGGGGAAATAAAGGCGGAATGTAATGTTATGTTTGCAATTTGATTGAATTTTTGCAAAGGAAATATTCTGAAATCAATGAGTGACACCTGTGTTTCTATCGCAGTAGCCAATGCCTAATATGTATTACATACACAGGTACGTGATGAGTTTACATTGCCCTTTCGTCATACATTTATGACACAACTTTGGTAAATACAGCATGTGTATTTATAAAGCAGGAAACCATCCCAATTGTCATGAATAGTCACAGCGGTTTTCCCAATAATTGAACCTACTTTTTGTTTTCGTAATTCCGGTTCTTTTTTTCCTTCTGTTATCATTAAAATTCTTATGCGGTAAAACAAATGATAATGATAGGTATAATAAATGTTATAATTGGAACATATTCATTATTATTAACTTTTGCGCAATTACTTATCTCACAGTTATCTCGGAAAGTACCTGTCAATACGAAATAAAATAAAACATTAACAAAACACTCACCCGTAGATCCATTTCATAGCAAAACACTCAACATGCACAATCGTCATCACAGTATAACTCGATATAAATAAATACACCACTTAACAGCAAGTATGTGAGAGTGCACGACCGATAGCTGGTGCGTTGTGTTACACGGGAGTGCGCGCGCGGCAGGATGCGGTCTGACAGGCGCGCGCGCAGGACACGAGGATCCAGGGGAGGAGCCTCCCGCACCCCGCGCAACAATAAATACCCCATTTATATTGATTCCCAACATTTACATTTGAGACTTATTGTACAATTGGACCTTGATTACGACTATAAAATATTGTAAGTTCGAGTACATAAATCAAATATTCTAGAAATGACTGGCAGTTTACGTTACTTTCATACAAACCACGATATGTTATCTACACTAATATTATAATAAAAAGAAAATATTTGTATTTGCGTTTGTAATAAATAAACTCAAAAACTACTGGACCGATTTAAAAAATTATTTCACCAGTATAATGCTATATAGAGAAGAGATAGAGAATTTATAAAATATCACGCGAGCGAAGCCGCTGGCGGAAGCTAGTTTTGATTAAACAAGGCGCGCTTCGACACACGAGCATGCACTCTCTCCAGTTATCGCGCTGGGGTTAACGATTTTCGCATGGAAAAGTACTAGTATGATTACGCCTGCCTGTGACAAATAAAACAATGTCACATTTATCTATAAATAGTGGGTCGCACGATGCAGGGCGGTTGCGCCGGAGTGGGTGGGTACGGGCGGGCGGCACCGCGCATGCGCGAATATTTGGCACACGCCTTTTACATGCATCTAAAATTGACTGACACCAATTTATTGATGGTTATTAAATTTATGAGATGCAGTCTGGAACGTTTGGCTCACGTCAGAATACTTCAAGACGTTAAAAATACATCCCTTTATGAGTCAGATCGCGTTTGACGGTTTGAGGCACGGGATGTAGGTGTGTCTGTGCATGTATAATCGCGTGATTATTTATAAAGTGCATTCACTCAATGTGCATAGCTATAGCATACGACTATGTTGATGAAGTCATGTCGCAACAAAGTCTGATCAAGACTAAATAGCCCATCGTACGTGTGACCACGTGTAAATATAATTTCCAGTTCGAATTTAAGCGGTCAGACAAAGAATATTTTTAGATCTTTGGAAATATGGAAGAGTTTCACAACACCGAAGCTGAAACACTGTTCTGTAATAATTAAAAAACAAAAGCAAATCAGACTATTGACCACATGATCAGAGTTCAATTTGATATCTTAAGTGGAATACGTAATAGTAAACAGTAGATACTCGTACCTACAACCTCTACGATCACCTTAGATTGCGTCAGTTTGATAAAACCAATATCAAATATGTGTCATTCTATATAATGATGATGCAAAGATAAACATCTCAAATATGCTCTCCAATATTTGGTAACTTCTATTATTTATTTAACACTAGCGAGACGCCCCGGCTTCGCCCGGGTACAACAAACCGTACAAATGCATACACATAACCTTGCGCAAGAGATTGTATAATTGATTAAATGGAAATTTGACAAACACATCATGAAGTTTAGAAGAACTCGGCAGACACACAGATATCTTTATGGAAAAAACCACAGTATTTTTCAACAGATGATAAAACGTCTTAACCACAACTATTCAATTTATCGTTTACCTTTACATTCTAAGGCAGACGTGTAGTTTATATTTCTGAAAAATATTTAAATGCTAAGCTAATCCCAAGAACAATCAGCAAGCCGGTCGCTATCTGCACAGGGGACAAATAACGTCTTGCGTCTGCGCAAATATTGGCCAGTTGCACACGAACGACCACTGGACAACTTATCAGGGAGGTGTGAAGTGAAACCAGGCTGTAACTTGACGTCCTAGCTCGGGGGTAAACTTAGACAATGATGACGGTAGGTACTTGAAACTTACAGAATGGTTTTTACTTTGATTTTATTGTTTACTCTTGTGTAAAAGGCAATGAAGACAGCTGGAGGCAAAGAATGCCGAAAATTGTTTGTGATAAGAATACAAAAAGTTTAATACAACGGCCGGTGACGGCCCAGCTGTTGATTTTTGTGATATGGAATTATGGATATTTGATGCAAAGAATTGAGGAACATGTGACAAGTAAAATCATTGATTGTATCAAATGATAAATTGAAAGATTTTATTTCTGTAATTAGGTTTGTACAAACACTTTTACACATCAATCATCATCAAAAATTACCTCTGAGAAGAAAGGCCGAAACAAACTCAGACAGACGTCACAGTCTCTTTTAAAGTCCATATATAACCTTGGTCAGGCCATATGAGAACCATGTAGATTAGTGTCTGAAATTGTATTTTGAGGAAAGAACCACACAGATTCGGGTGGACCTGTCCAGTCAGTGCACGCATTTGTCAGTAATAGTGCAGCTCAACGCTCAACGATTCGGCGACAATACCAAAGAAAGGACATTTGTGTAGGCCGCATAAATTACTTAAACTGCCAGACCATGATTAAAACTAACTGAGAAAAAAAACAAAAAAAAAGAATGTCAACGAAGAAAGTGAACACATAAATGACGGCTGGTAGTGATGGATAGAAGAAAAGGCGTACCTTTAATAAATTGGAAAACGGGCACGTGGACGATGGTACAGGTGGCTTCAGTAGGTACAAATATTTGAAGTGATTAGCATCCAATCAATACAATCAATCAATCTGCCTAGCCTTTTCCCAACTATGTTGGGGTCGGCTTCCAGTCTAACCGGATGCCGCTGAATACCAATATTTTACATAGCGACTGCCTATATGACCTCCACAAACCAGTAACTGGGTAATACGATACCCCTTGGTAAGACTGCCTAGTGTCAGACTTTCGGGCTTCTGACGACTCGTAACGACTGTCAAAGATCCACGAATGACAGCCGGGACGCGTGCTTTCGTGCTTTCCGAGGCACGGAGGATTCTCGGTATGTAAAGATGGTCACCCATCCACTGACCAACCCCGGCAAGCGTAGCTTAACCTGATGGATCGACCAGTGCGGCCGTTGTTACTTAGCCACGAGCTCCTCAATACAATACAACAATCCAATCAATACATAAACAAATAAACAGTGGGTAATTTTTAACATGGTCCTATTTCGGGAGAATGCTTTATAAATTATAATTTATTCGACATCAGTAAGAACTCAGAACAATTCAGTAATCCAAAGCCGCATTAAAATATGAGTGATTGTAATGAAGTTGCATCGGCCGAGATTCGAACCTGAGAACTGCGGTAGACCGCACGCCTCCCGCTCACGCACCCCCACGACATGCGACACCACCTCGTATTGTCTGATCTGTTGTAATGATTAATATTGTGTAGTTCTCATTGATTAGATAGTTTACAAGGCGTAGCACAAGTTTGTAGTAATCCTCTAGTTGTACGGAAGAAGTCGGTACCGAAATCATTAACCACGCTCGTTTTGACGAATTCTGTCTTTCAGTCTGACCTGTTGCCTATACAAGCCCTGCAAAGACCCATCACATAGTCGTCATCTACGCATTCTGTACATCTAATGCTGGGCCCATACTTACAATAACGATCAACGTCAATGCCCATCATCGCCATTAACAACGCGGTTATTATTCCGATAATTATAGCGATAAATTGAGTGGCCACACTTGGACGGTCAATGTCAATGCTCATTTGCCATCACCCGAGTTATCGCTTAACGTCAAACGCCAATGTGAATGCCGTTGTCAAATTCTCGCGTTATGTTGTGGCTACACCTACGGTCCTCCATCATTGTGATAATCAACGGCGTTTCCCGTTGGTGTGGCCCAAGTATTACTAAGTAACTTTGAGCAAAGATTATTACTGGGAAACGACTTTTATTTTTGGTTAGAAAAATGGCTGTTTACGGTAGCGCTCAGGGACACACATGCAAAACATTGTACGTACATTGTGCGTACGTAGCTGACGACATTTAAAACTTGTTTTCGTAAATAAACGTCAAAAAAAAGGTGACACCTTCAATATCCCCGTAACCACCAATACTTTACACTTTCAGTGCCGGGAGCCCCCCTGGAGGGCTCGTTTTTAAATTTAGGTTTTTCTATGCGATTACATACACACATTATAAACCGTCAAAATAAAATCTGATGTATATTTTAACAAGATTTATTAGTATATGCGTTGGTTTTCAAATCCAAGAAATTTTAATTTTTTGTTCACGGTTACAAATATTTATAAAAAAATTAAAAGCGTGGAAACTACGTATAGCGACAGAACCCCCGGAAAACACTATTTTGCTTCTACTATTACTTCTTTTATAACACGGTTTTAAAGCTAATGCCGTTGACCGTCCGCGATTGTTAACTTTAGCGCAAACGTAATGCCGGCAACCCTCCGGAGGGTTCACTTCCAATATGTATGGCGGCATGGCGTATGAGTTCTATGAAAAATGGGTGATGTCGAAAGTGTTAAAAAAGTAATTCAAGAAGATAGAATGACCCATGTTCCATACAAATTATGGCCTAACCTAAGTGAGCTATATAAACTCAGTGATGGATACTATGAGGGTGGATAAAGACGAATCTACATAGGTGAAAGACGCCTTGACCTACTTGTCTTCGGGGTATCGAGCACTAGCAGGAGTAGCAGCTAACTAGATCGTGAAAGACAAGGAAAACAAGGAAATTAAGAAACACAAAATTACTATCTTACCTATTGATGTTATTAAGGCTAGCGCTAAAGACTAGTGTTAGAAGCTAGTTTTTCCTGTGTTTTCCGAAAAACCCACACATATTTTTCCAGCAAAACAAAATTGAAAGTTAACCAAAATGTAATCGTGACAGCGGTCGTCAATCTACGTAGGGTAAGCGTGAAATATATTCACCTATCAAGGTTACTGCTCAGAAATTATGCACAACGTCTAATGATTGAAATACTATCTTGAATTCATGCAAGCCTAGTACTTTTTGTGCCAAATTTCAAGTTTATTAACTCAAGGAATTCCACCTTTAGAATTGGGGATTTCGTTAATCCCCTTTACGCCCCTTAAAGGTGGAATTTGGAAAAAAAACCCCTTCTTACTGCTCCCTTACATTATAAAAGAAGCTGTGTGCAAAGTTTCACGTTGCTAGTCCCAGTAGTTTCGGCTCTGCGTTGATACGTCAGTCAGTCAGTCAGTTTCTCCTTTTATATACAGGCTGCAGGGACATCGACGCGAAAACTGATACCATGGATTCAGTACGTGAAAAAAACTACTGCTTGAATTGATTCTATCAATAAATCCAGCAATTGAATGTAAATTGACAGAAAGATATACAGTATATATAATGACGATGGTGACAAGTTGCTTGACAATTTACCACTCACAGTAGCTAACCAATTACTAGTTTGAATATTACATCATTTCATTTGAATTTTCTATTATATCTAAATACAGTAACATTTGAAAGGCATTGCTATTGTGGCCGGTGAGATAACAGGGATATACAGTTAAAGAGTACTGTAGAGATTATGACATACTTACATGGTTTGTGGCATGCATCCTTTTCTAGTTAAATAATTATAAGACAATTGTACAAGAATTTAGAATAGAAAAAACGGCCAAGTCCGTGTCGGACCACGCACAATGAAGGGTTTGGTAGTTGGGATGAATTTATCCCAAAAACAAACTTAACATTGAAGTTGAAAAACATGTTCATGTACGGAATGTATGGGAGAACATGTATTTTCAAACTGCAAAATTAAGTTGATCGATTATTACTCGATAACCTGTAAAGACTACTTATCAGTGATAGTTTTCCTTTTAACTTCGTTATATATATTAGTGCTGTGAATTTTTTCATACACATATACCTATAGACACTATACTCTAAGAAAAATTAGCACTTAAAAGCTTAATATTTCGCAAACGGATCCCTAAATTGAAAAATAGCTTTCACAATCCCACGATATTTTTGAACTACCTTTCCAACGACACACCACACCATAGGATAGACTAGAAAATGCGCACATTACGTGTGGGAGGGAGAACAAAAAAAAAAATTACACAATTTATTTTATTTTACCACTTTTTCGGCGTGATTAATATGTATACCCATGCCAAATTATAGCTTTCTAGTACTAACAGTCTCTGAGCTAAGCTGTGGACAGACAGACGGACATTGCGAAACTATAAGGGTTCCTTGTTTGCTACGGAACCCTAAAAAAGAATTAGGTGTCAGTTGAGAAAAGCGTTTGCAAAGAGTATAGTAACTAATATATTATAAAGGGCAGTGTATGTCATACATGTGAAAAACATAACACGATTCCGTAATAAATGCATGTAATTTTTTTTTCACTTAATCAATAGAAGACATTAATATAAACCTAAGAAAAGTATTATAAAAGCTAAATTAAACTACTGCTTGATGCTCAAAAAAATTATGAAACACCAACAATTTTCTACTACAGTTGAAACGTCCATATTTGCCGCGGTCAGTATGTGACGTCATTTGGCACGTTATTGCTTTGTTTACATCTGTTTTTTAAGGTTTTTAGTCCCAAACATAGAAATATAAATAACATTCTTATATCTATGGTCCCAAATCATATAAATTAAATTGTTTTTGTGTTCATTTTCGAAGACGACACGTTTCGAGTCTGTGTTCCATTTCACCAAAAAACATAACATAAAATAACGAATTGTGAAATACCGTAATACATTAGAAATGACAAAAAAAATTACTTGATTCCTATTATATATCCTAATGTATATTTAAATCATCATAATCATTTCAGTCGAAAGACGTCCACTGCTGGACATAGGCCTCCCCCAAATTAGGGGGGGGGGGGGGATAGATATAACGCTGCTGCCCATTCTCTAGTAAGTCCCTTAGTCGCATTTTACGACACCCACGGGAACAAATGGGTTGGTACTATTCTTCACATCCGGCACCACACGGAGCTATATATATTTAAATAATGAATAAGTTTTGAACTCAGTACAGTCCGCCGCCCGAGGCAAATCCTTTCCGACCCAGACGACCCCATAACCCTCCTCCAGGAGAGCAATAGGGAAACCAGTACAGTGAGAAAACACACACACCGACACACTTTCCGACCTCGCCGCAGAGGTCCGCGATCGCGACCCTCCCGAGTAAACAGCCACAGGATTGACCGGTTGAGTAGTCATGACCTCAGTGGTCAGCTACGAGTAGACCTAAATAAAAAATTTTAAAAAAAAAGTTTTGAATTATGTGCATATTCTCTATTATTAAATTCCAAAGAAGTTTTTTAATGATGTGACTCTCCTACCTCGAAGATATGTGACATCTACCAACCCGCACTGGGCTCGCGTGGTAGATTACAGCCCACGTCCCAGCAGTGGGAACTTAAATAGGCTGATGATGAGATGATGATTATTATAATAATCATACCTAATCTATTGTAATGTTTATACGTAATGTGCATTAATAAAGCGATCAACAATAAAAGTATGAGTCACTTGACGTGATTAATTTTGTTGTCGCTGTAGACGGCATAGCAACTCCAACTACATGTGTAAACGAGTAAACAAAACACTGATAAAAGTGCAATCGAAAAAAGCATGTAGCTTGTGTAACATTATTCCTATGTATTATCAGACAAAAAGAACCAGTAGAGCGGGATTTGGGCCGTTTTACTATCGAAGATCAGCCTTCAAAGTCAAAATCAAAAGTCAGACTTATTTATTTACCAGAAATACGGTACATAGGATGTTCGTGTTCGTAGTTCTATGAAGCGTCCCTGCGACCAACACTGATAAAAGTGCAATCGAAAAAACACGAAGCTTGTGTAGCATTATTCCTGTGTATTAGTAGGGGGTAGCTATGTACCGTATTTCTGGTAAATAAATAAGTTTGACTTTGAAGGCTGATCTTCGATACTAAAACGGCCCAACTCCCGCACTACTGGTTCTTTTTGTTTGATGTAGCTTCATAGCTCCGGATCGCCACATTCACGGACGCAAAATTCAAGCGTAGCAAACAAGTGCAACACCCAGCAAACCGCAACTTTGCCACACCTAAATGCGACGCGCAGCACAATGGGGGGCGCCAAAGCCGTTGTAAAAAAGAAAGATTATAATCTTTCTTTTTACAACAGCTTTGGCGCCCCTGTCGGATTGGAGCATAATAATCACATTTTATCGATCGATAAAATGTGATTATTATGTTGCAGCCAAAATTTTCATTTATAGAAAATTTTACTTTAGCGGGCTATCTTAGCAAATACCCCACAAAGCTTCAAAAAAATCTAGATCCGAGGCTGTAGCTTCATAGTCACGAGCTATAGGTAGGTACGCTTTTGAACTATGGTAAACTGGAACATTTGGAAATGACAGCCTGAGCCTAGGGTGCGCCGTGAAGACAAGCGTAGAAATCTAAACATTATAAAAGACAAAGTCGCGTTTCGTGTCTGTCTGTGTTACCAGTTAAACCTTCTAAACTACACAAGGGATTTTGATGTGAGAAAACCACATCAAAATCCCACTATCATTTGGAGAAGAATCAATTAATAAATCAGAATCCATTTAAAAAGAAGCAATGTCTATGTACCTTTTCTAAATAAATAAAAATCAATTGTCGTATGTATGAAAGATCATCACTTAAGAACGGCTCGACTGATTTGGCTGTTTTTTAGGGTTGCGCACCCGAAGGGTGCCAAACAGAACCCTCTTACTAAGCCTCCGCTCTCCGTCGGTCTGTCTGTCAGCAGGCTGTATGTCACCGTAATAGGTAGACATCACAGATTATGTATTTCTATTGCCGCTATAACGACAAATAACAAAAATTAAATAATTTATAATTAAAGGGAGGAATTTTAAATGAAGGCTGCCAGCGAGATCTGCAAGAAACCTGATACGGATAGCAGGAAGGCTTCTGACGAAGACATAGAAACAGCTAAATGTAACGCAGCACAGCAGCGATATAGAAAAGAGCCGAGAAAGCAGCGTTACCCCATTTCAACATTCACCGGTGAAGATAGACTTGAACCAACATAACGGCGACGTCGCAAAAAGATGCCCATCCATAGATAAAAATAACACCCGTCTCTCCACTATTCCAATGCTTACTCTAGGATGCATATCCGGTACGGCTCGCCAATCCTTCCTTATCCTAAGGGCACGTCTTCCTTACCATTACCGCGCACCACCCGTTGTACTCCTTGATATGCAATGGCCTTTGTAGTCCAATGAAACAAGAGGCTTCATGGGCTAGTGTAAATCTTGGAGTTCATTCAATTTATCGAGTCTGGTTAAACCACGCTGGGATCGGTGCATTTAATTCATTCATTCATTCTTTAAGGGTGTACCGGTACAAGAAACTTTTTTTTCGGCGAATTTTGCTCGTTCTTAAGTCGGTACGGAGCCCTTCGTGTGCGAGTGTGACTCGCACTTGGCCGGTTTTTCAATACATTCCACAAAACAATATTGCACAAATGTTTACCAACAGTGCCTCCTATTTAATTAATCTAAAGCGCCAGATGACGCCTTGTAGCAATGTCGTTGGGTGACAAACTGATCATCAAGCGCAGGCGTCCCACCTCGCCCTCCTCATGGTAAGTTGTCCCGTCACTCCCGTGGTCTATGGACATCTACTATAATAATAACTACTACTATGATAATCATCCTCAAAAATGTCTCACATGTGCCTTTCAATATTCTACCAAAAAAAAAAACATTAATTCACATGAGGCTGAGATTCAGCTCTTTTTGAACGGAAAATTACAGAGACAGTCCCCCAAAACACCCACCCACACTTCACCAGTTCCTAGTGCTTTAGCTGGGAAGAAGAAGTGGCGCAACAAGCTCCCCAGCCGCTATTCTCATGTGTCTCTATTACATACTTTTATTATTGTACAAGCTGGCCCGCCCCGGCTTCGCACGGATGTTAGTTTTACGACTTCCTTGATAAAGCTTAGCTAATTTACAACACATGTGCATTCATTATAGGCACACATATACCTACTCCGAGATATACTCTATCTACTGGCGGAAAGTTAAATAGAAACCACCATACGGTAAAAGCTGCTGTCGTAAAGCTCGTGCCGACTCAAGATAGTGAAAACATCAGCTAAAATCATAGACAGTCACATAAGCGTAGTATGTTTGTACCTACCATTACTTCAGTATCTGGTAATATTCCACACATGATATTGATTGATATTATTATTGAACTAACTATCCCGAGTAAATAACATGTTAGATACTTATGCGTTTATTTACATAAACATTTCATAATAGAATCGTGCGATATGACCCTATGTGTCACAATATACTCATAATTCTTTGGAAATACTAATTTCTCCTACAATAGAGAGAAATGTTAATTATGCAATTTTATTATGGTGTCGTCATAAGTGATAAAATACATAGTATTCTGTTAATAATCCCCTATTATTATCAACAAGTTTACGACAAATATGTCATAATCTCAGATAGAAATAAATATAGTTTAGAGCGATTTTCACTGTTTCGCCACGCAAATTAAAGGCTCGTGCAGACTAGCTTGACGTGTTTCGCGACGCGATACCGGCAATTGTTCTACCGTGAAGTTTTCTTAGAAATTGTTTTGTTAGAGTCGCGTCGCGCCGGTTTGCACGAGGCTTAAGACTAAGTGAAATTTGTGGAGCCGAGAGTAACCTTTAATCAAAGTAAATATAATTATTCAGATTTTCTTTAAAAACATATGCAGGCAGTAACTAAGTTTGCATATAAATTACATGTAACTTGTACTATATCTACCGGCGTATTGATAACAGATGCAACGAATGATCAACTTTTTGTATACGTACTTAGAAATTAAATGTGGCAATAGTAGGTACTCCGTGGTTAAGTAGTACAGAATCTGCCAAAATATGAGTTAACATAAACATGAGAATTTGCCCCACCCGCTAAAAACCATAAGACCGAATCATAACCTACACAAAATCTAATAAGAATAAAGGCACTATTTGGAATGCACCATGGCATATAAAAACCTGTCTATCTGACAAACATAATCTATCGTCACCCTATACAGTAGATGTCGCAGCACAGTGTCGCAGCAATCAGCTACGTTGTAATAATATTCCAGAATAACAGTGGAAGTTTTACAATCATCAGCCTTTTACATAATCACCATCAGTGGTCCTTTCAGTAGAGATGCATCTCGAGACAGCTCAGCTGATCGACATAGTTGGCAGGCCCGCAGACGCCTCGTGCCAAGGTACGCACTTCCTATTTTCCTGGCTGTAAACATTAGACGTAATCGTGTTCCAGTTTCATTTAAAAGTAATTAGTAGGTTATTCGACGGAGCTTGAAGCTTTCGGGAGGAAAGAAAACCGGGATCGCTGAAAGCTCACGGACGTGAGTTGCAAGCGCCGCAGTGGCAATTGAAGGCATCGTGGATATCAAACTAGCTGTCAGGTCAAGGGGTATGGTATTACCCAGTTACTGGAGTAGAGTATACTGATTAGTGGAGGTCAGATAGGCAGTCGCTCCATGTAAAATACTGGTATTCTGCTGCATCCGGTTAGACTGGAAGCCGACCCCTACATAGTTGGGAAAAGGCCATGCAGATCGATTGTGGGTATCAAACTAGGGCACTACGGCCTATTGGCCGGTACGGTATTTTTGATTAGATCATGACACCACGATGCAACATAGAAGATCTCAGAAACGTGACCAGCTTTTTGGTCCTAACAATTTAGTAGTAAGGTAAACGCGGGGAAATCGACCGGACTTTTCAGGCTCATTGCATTCTTTAATATGCAAGTTACTTAATTTGGGTTTTTTTTCATTTCTGGCCAGATTTACGGCTGATATGAGACGACTTCTGCTATTTAGCTATTGTTTATTTCAAATTCATTTTTTTCCTTGTTTCGGTCAATATTTCAGTTTTTTGTCTTTAGTTCTGGTGGTGCTTTTTTAATTCTTGACAATGGCACCAGAATCATCGTTCTAGCTAAACATTTTTAGCGCTATACAAATTGGAATAATCGAAGGTCGTGATATGACGTCTTATGCAAATTATATCCTACCTCAAATTTGGTGCATGACCTATCTTTTTAATTCTCAACTATTCTAGCATTCAAATTCTCGTAGTTATTACCTACATGATTTTGTCGGTCAGAAATATTGAACTTACCACCGTAGTACTTAGTACCGAGCAAAAAGACGTTTTCACGTCTAAATTTATTCTGATCTCAGTTATTTTAAACATTAGGACAATATTAAAACTCTTCTCTTCGTCACTTTTAGTCTGAAACACAACACTGCTACTTTATAAATACATAAATCTTGAAGGTTACTTGGGACCTCCAAATCTACCACGCTCGGCACGATTTATGTTTAATTTTAATTTAGTCGGTACTGGCAGATAATAAGTTCACGCACGTGTCAAGAGTCAGATTAATACGACAGACAGACGGATGGCTACTGCATCCTAGCAGTATCTCGATCGATTATGTCTGTAGTATTCCGCCTACTTTGTTCTATTCTAAGGTCCTTGAACCCCTCAACTTGTTAGAAGACAATATAAACGATAAATGATGATAATAATACCTGGCTTTTGCGTATATTCATTCCTAATATTTGAATTGAATGTTAATTTTCCTAATGATATCCGGGAAGATTGCCGGAAGTTGGTACATAAGTAAGTTGAAACAAAAGTATTGACGACAGCTGAATAAGCTTGAGCAGCCTAGGTTCTTAGCTGTAACAAGCTACAGAAGTAAAACAAGGCTCACCAATTGGGAAAAACGCCTTTTAATTAAACTAAGTGTGCAATGTACTTAAATATGCGCCAACGCGCAATATCATCAAAATACTCCACACGTACTGACATTCGTCTGGGCCGGATTTAAACCAAAAGAAATAACGCACGCAAATGCAAAAATCTTATCATTTTTGGAAACAGTCCAATAACGAAATACGCAGATATTTATCTGCGAATTTTGTCTGGACTCTCGTGTATTTTTAAAATGTCCACAACTCATATCAAATATTTCTTTTGAACTCGTACTGTCATCGGAATAGTTGTTTAAGGTCGTCTATTTTCATACCGGTTACAATATATAAAGATAAACATAAGTTATCATAATAACTGTCAACACTGCTAGCGTGAACCAGCATTCACTCAGTACGGACAGCCTCTTACGTGCATCAACACAGGGAAGTTTATAAGTAGGTAGTTATCACACGTGTTAATTATTATAATTCTATTGTAACATTATTCTTTTGAAGTCTGGTTGGTAACTAAAAAAGAAACTTAAGTTTGCATTAATAATGTTTAACTTTGTAAAAGTTCTAAATACTGCAAGCTAAAATGATCACAAGTAACGCCATCTATCCACCGCTCGGAGCAAGTAAATGAAGTGCGAAAGAATACATTTAAAATTGAGTGCTTGAACACATATAGGTACAGCAATAGCATTTTATAGAACCCACAAAACCATCGCAAGAGCTCTTCAAATATAAGAAACCAAGTAGTTACTATGATTAGTAGCTAAATGATGTTAAAGCGTGAATTCGAACCTACCTCTAGTTAAATGTCGCCGGCATCGGAGCCCCGTGCACCTGTCGCAAGTTTAATACAAATTGTTAGGAACTAAACTAATACTACTATATTTAATTATATTTTAAAGTATATACATATACTTTTGAAAATAGGTAAAAAAATAATGTACCTAATAATGAAGAGATTTAAATGCTTAGTTTTAAAGAAATAAGGTTGGGAATGAAGGTCCTCGAAACGTAAAAGGTGAGCACACACACAACCGAAGATTTAGAAGATTAGATGACGGACGCCTGCATTTATTGGGTGCTCCTGGGATTATTTTAATTCAAATAGGCAATTAGGAACCTAAAAGAAGGTGGGCTTATTATTGCGGGCGTCCGTTAATGAAAGTTAGGTAAGTAGTACGAATTCTAGGAACATTAAGCTAAATCTATTAAGAAAGACTTAAAGAACTAAGTTTTACATATTTGACCTAATTATTCACAACATAAAAATTGGTTTCATTTTAGCACTCTTAAAATTGGTTTAATTTAAATTCAAAAACTGAGAAGGGAAAACGAACGCGTACATTCAATAGATTCTTAATGCACTGAAAAATTCACTATCCCACCAAACAAACGAACATACGCAAAGATCACTTTACGATACTGGCTAGTGGATAGGTCCTAGTTTCCATAAATAAACCCATACAGTTTTATGAGTCGCCCTGTACGATGCAACGTACCGAATCGAAGAAACAGCCGCATAGATAAGATTTGTATTGGAAAGCAGCTCCGGGCATTCTGAATAGCATATAAACCAAATGGCCATGCACTTGAGCAGACTCAACTATAATTGAATCTGTCGATAATTGTCGTAAATAACAATTACTCCGCACGCCGCCGTCAAGTAATGAATTGAACTGCAAAGGTAATAGAAATCACATGGGATACATGGGCTGATGGGCTAGCTGATTTGTATGCTGATTGGGCAACGACAAATCTGCCATGCCCGGCCTTGGGAAAATGTTGGGCTTATTGCCTCATACCTAAGTAATTAATTTAACTGTTAAAAGATAAGGTATTACATTGAACCACAATGCGATTGCAGAGCTACACCTCAAACGATCGCTTACCATTGTCTCGTTCTTCGTGGCAACAAATACCTGCAGACATTTTGCTAGATCAATGCGAACGCTGTTGATGTGGCAGGATTCTGATTGAAACTCATATAATGTGGAATCATCGATACCACGAAGTAGAAGATTGTTCAAGTTAATAAAATTGGATATGAAAGATTTTTGCTGTATATATCGTTGTAAAAAGGAACGAAAAGGTAGCTGATTTGACGTTTATTTCAAAATCTATCCTCTTATAAAAGTTGATGACAAAGTTCGCATTAAGGGCGAACCATTTAAGTACAACAAGTAGGTACTATTTATCATAGATCATAAAAACTAAATTGTAGGAAGATGAATTCGAAAGGAGCTCGTCGCCAGACACATAAAATAATAGAACATGTAGATAGTTTCAGTAAACCTTAGCCAGACTAGCAAACAGGTCAATACTCTCATCACTCTCATTTCTTTGTAACAAAAGTATAAATCTCATTTTGTTTTAATGGCACATCATAAAGTATTGATGTAATGAACTGAAGTCTTTAAATCTAAATTGGATTTCTGAATAAAAGTTTTCTTAATGTAGCAGAATGTACCGTAAGGTCTCGGCCATGACCCACGGCAACGATTGGAGTACTTCTTGATGGTACAAGAACTAAGGAATAATTAGCCGAAGGCGATGGAGAGGTTACAAAAATAAAGAGCAGCATAAATTGCGGAGTCACCGCAATTTCATCTTTGACATTCTCAAGGAATAAAAGTAAGTACAGCATTGTTCTTGATGTTCACTTCAACAACTTTAAGAAAAAGTAAAAATACTCTTGCTTCATATAAAAAGGTAAATTGCTCTCATATTATTTTTACGAACATATATAATAAAAGATGTACCTATATTATGATTGTGACGCCAAAAAGATGAATCGATATCAACACAAAATCACAGTACATACGTATGCCTTTAAGCTTGTTATTCCGTTTCAAAGATATGCCACACTACAATAATACGTCAATTTATTGCCATTAAATTGGCGGCCGGCCAACGTAGAGTCCATTGGCCACGCTGGCTGCATGGCCACATTGCCGGTTAAAACCTAACCCTGTCCCTTTTAACTGTTATTTATGATCAGACCCTCATTGACCTCCGTTGTTTCGTCTTCAGTGACTCGAGGAGGATCATTTTATTACTTTCTTCTTATTGGCTATATACGACAGAGACGATCATTTTCAATGGTGGTATAATGTCGTTGACAACGGTTGTCTTTCAATAAATTGAATTACAGTGTGGAAAGAAAACATCTGGTACACTTTACACAAGTTCTCAAAACACAATATTTTCATTGGCGGTAGTGCCGTTGACATCGGTTGTCTTACAATAAATTGAATTAAAGTCTGGAAAGGAAACACTTTACATAATTATGTCCTCAAAAAACTATTATTTGTGTGCTGATAGTTTAGACTGGGGTATAGTTCGATTCAAACCTCGGAAGTTAGCCACGCGCTGCGCAGTACCGCACCCCTCACCCCCGTTGACACATGAACTCGTTACTGCGCAGCGACTCGCCTCCTGTTCAGAGCCGCCATTAAGTTTGAATCGGGCTGTACCTACGGTTGTTTGTAACAACTCAAATATTTCTAAACCTGTACCTACACGGTAGGTGAGGTATTACAAGGGGAGAAACACGCAGGTTGCAGGTCCGAACATAATTCCCAGTGTTGCGTGTCGTTTCGCGCGCTGTATCGCTTCTAGAAGGGTCAGGGTTGTTGAAGGCTCGCCCCCTATTACATGGGACTTAAAATACAATAGAAGACGTATATTTAGTAACCTAATCCGCTTAACTGTTCTTAAAGAGTCATAAAGAACCCTGTAAGAAATCGACATGTGTTTCATCTCTCAACGACGCATCGTCAGGATGACGATTGACTTGTTGCGAACCCGGACACGACGTGTTGCCACGTCAAGCGTCGAAAGCAGTGTGAGCCACTTCGCCTAACAACCGAACTTAAATAGTAATATAGGATTACTGCTCGGCCCACCTCGACTAGGATCGTTATCAAGAATCATAATTAAATCCCTAATTAGGTAAGTACCAGTAAAAACTGACCTCTTAGTGTACGGAAATCCTATACAATGCGAAATCAGCATAAACTGGAAATGTATAGCTTGATGTGTAGCCGTGTGTACTACTGTATCATAGGGACTGTTTGCGATCCAAATAACACCAGAATTCAACACTGGATTTATATTATTATGTTGTGTCGTGTCGCCTTCTGACGCATTGTTATGCCGGGGCCACACCAACGGTCAACATCAAAATGCCCATCATCGCCATAAACAGCGCGATAATAGCGATAAATTGAGTGGCCACATTTGAACGGTCAACGTCAATGATGCTCATTTAATTACACCCGAGTTATCGCCCAACTTCAAACGGCATTGTGAATACCGTTGCCAAATTATCGCGATAAGTTGTGGCTAAATCTACGATTAACGTCCATCATCGCGATAATCAAAGGCGTTTCCCGTTGGTGTGGTCCCAGCATCAGCCAATCAAAACTCTGATTCGACGTAGTCCTGCTGAACGGATTCGTTTGATTAGTGTGTATCCCACGTCACAACACAACACGACACAGTAAAGTGTCGGTTTGATTGCCTTAATAAATAAGCATTCAATTTTGGTCTTTTAAAATATGCATCTTACGTAAACGGGTAAATAAGGCGAAGGAAAGAAATTGGAAATAAAAGCAGGTACTTACATAGTGAAAATAAAATGTTTTTTTCTTACCGCTCGTTAGGAAGAACGGTCCAATAGGTGAAATTATTAACCGCCGGAACTTTTGTTTACATGACCTATGCCAAAGGTTCAAGGTCACGACCTCAAATCCTTTCCTATCATTTCCGTCGACGGTATCGGACTAATTTAGAGATGTGTTGCATGAATGAGTGACCCTCGTAGCAGTCATAGCATCACATATCTAGAATAACAGTGATTGATCAAGGACGCTTAATGCGTGCCATATTTATCAACATTCTACCAACCTGATTTTCACGCCGGCGCTGTTATAATGCCAGTATTCAGTAATCCCAGTTCACGTCACCATATCACTTCACGTTCAGTCTAGGTATATAAAAAAAGTACTCGGTGGTCTAGGTAGATACTTAGTTGTGACGGGGAGGATCGCGATGATTCGGACGAAAGCGAAAGTGGATCGGTTTATTATTGTTACCCCGTGTTTACATGTGTGGCCGCACGGCGTGAGCCGTCGACTCGACTGGCGGTAAGGACGCGGGAAGGTCGCCCGCCATTGCTGCGCATGCGTCGTAATGCCCATAAAGCCGCCAAACGCTGCCAATTTTCTGACCTCTGGCAAACTTTCGGCAGCAACAACAACGCGAACGTTATCGGTTTGTTTGCATTTCAGAATAACTAAATCAGTAGGTAGCAAATGTTAAAGTTTGAATAAATTTACCACAATCCACAAATGCAACTGCGCGTCGCTAATCCGTTGTAGACCATTACAATGGTCAAAAACGGACACGGTACACCTAGGTACAGTTCAAGCTTAATGGCGATCGGCTTGGAAGTGCGCTGCATATGTAGGTACCAGCAATTCTATTCTTATCTCGAGTAAAGCTGGGAACAAACTATCGGACGCGTCCGTAAGCCGCGACTGATAGTCGCGGCATAATTGTATTTGGATAGTACATTTAGCAGTACACTGTGCAAACTATGGGTCGTAAGTCGCGGACGTGACCTTGGGCCGTCCTTGAGCGTTCGGACGTCTGATAGAAATCTGGCCGGCTGGATGTTTGTTTCAGCCGCGGACATCCGCGGACAGGGTGAACGGGGTTCGGACGCGTCCGTGGACGATTCGGGAGTCAAGTCATAAGCAAACCGACGATGGTAACAAATTTGTTCGCCAAGTAGTTTAGCAAGAGGTACGCACGTCGACTGTCATTCGCGGCTTACGGACGCGTCCGAAGGCTGTGCACACTCATCGGTCGCGACTGTCAGTCGCGGCTTACGGAGGCGTCCGATAGTTTGTTCCCATCTTAACAACTAAAGCAATTCGTATGTAAGACAACAGACATACTTTCTTATTATATTTTTTTTTAAATCTATCAAATTATGATTGAAAGTGTGTTATTGAGTTGCGGGTTTCAGAATTTTGTGGTAGGAAGCTATGAGCAGTAGGAGTACGAGGCAAAAAAACGTGAAACTTACTCTCCGTGATGATAAATATGTGTAAAGCTAAAGAGAAGGATATCATTATGACATAGAAATTATCAGCCAAGTCAAGCAATTTTCCTCTAAGTCAAAGACATCCAAATGTTGTACAGTTGGCTCATATCCTTACTCCATAAAAATTAGGAAAACCCCTAGCACTGTAATTGCAATCCCGAATCGAATCAGCTCCAAATAACGCGATTTCCGGAAATCCCACCACAAATTACATAACACAATATTCTTAATCAGCGCCATCTAGTTTCGTTTAGTGAATCGTTTAATTAGTTGGTAGGTACCATAGATATTGAGGGCAGTCCGCAGGTAGCGAACCAACCAAATACTAACAAACTAGAACTTAATATTAATTTGAGCGTATTCAATCAACAACATTGAATGATCATTCGGATTTCCTGTGTGGGGCCACATTTCGTGATGACATCGACGTTGTTTCAGCCATGTGTATTGCCAACTATTTTGTTCATCTTTTTGACTAGTTTTGTGTATTACTAGTCTTTACAACTTGTTTTACGACAAACAAAACTATACGCAGTACTTATACACAACTTGTAACAGACAACCGACTTCCAAAAAAAAACTCTAACGAAGTGATAAACAACTTTAATTTCGGAAGTCGGTGGCAAAAAACGAAAATCTGCTATTTATATAACAGTGACAGGAAGTTATCATCATATTATCCACTTAAACTAAGTGGGAAAAATACATATTATTGAAGCTTACTCAACAACTATCCAAGCAAAGTTAATACTACTTGCTACGTGAGGCGCCGCTGACGAGCGCGCTCCGCACTCTCAACCTCATTGCTGATGACATCGACATAATAATTATTTTGTTGCGCTCTGGGTGAATTTGAAAGAATAGCTTCTTATAGAATTTGTTATGGTACAAGCAGTGGAATTTGTTAATTTTAAGGGTACTACAATATCGCATTGGGTCTAGCCTGTACGGATATTTGTATGTTTGGAGTGAATAAATAAATAAATAATAAATAAAATTTATATGGGACCAACTTGAGAGCATACCATTTCATACAAAAAAAAAAACTAAATCGGTCCACAATTGACGGAGAAATCGGTGCACATACATTAAAAAAAATACTTACGTGACGAAAATATAACTTCCTCTTCTTTGGAAGTCGGTTAAAAATTACATGATTGTGTTCCTCATGGTTTAATAAATTATACTTCGCCTGTTCTTTTAGACCATGGTGTTCCTCGATGTAAGCGCGGCGTTTGCAATTTACATGGTAATAAAAAAAAACGCGCCCTTAAAAATTTGTAGGTATTTACCGAAGTAAAGAATCATCAAAATTATCAAATCAACATCATCATATCTTTAGTTGAATTTGTCATTTGAGACCAATAGAAGTTGAGAGTCCTAATAGGATTCTAACAATATTTCTGTAAATACGGGCGCGTCAATTTGCCTACCCTTTTCCCAACTTACTACTACGTAGAACATCATGCACGCGCCTGGGCATGGGCGCAGTGGTGCAACTAGCCAATTTCAAAACTGTTGATGTATCGAATTTTCAAGACATAGTAAATCGATAACTTATTGTTATCAGAATACTTTTTAGATACTGCGTATTATAGTTAGTTCTGCCACCTCAGTATTCACAGAATGAGTGTGTTCAGTGAGGATGAATGAGCGGTGGGACGACAAAAATAGAGCTTCAAAAGTGGTACTAAATCAATGAGGTGTGCGACTAGCACTAATGAATTACTCGTATATACTTACTTAACTTTTTTTTTTTTTTTGTGGGTGGATAACTAATGACTTCTCCCGCTCTTGGCGGAGTGTCAGACTTTACTGCCTAAAACCCACCCGTGTTCCTTCCGTTGCCTGTGTGCCGGGGCCGCGATATCCCTTTCGGACAAACTCGCAACCCTGGCAGGCATTGGCCCTTACGGACCCCGTCAGTTGGTGCTGACTACTCTTTGAGGCGCGCGTGGAACACAACGCGCCGTCGACCCGGGCCTGGTCCTAATCGGACGGCGAGCTACCCATTGCCCACCGTCCGCAAGCCCGCGCCTACGGTGGCGGAAGTCGGCTCGCGACTCCCGTCACCCGGGGCGTCTCCTGCGGCGACTAGGGGCGCGAGGGCATTGCATCTTGCATTTCCCTCGCGCGCTCCGCCTCCTCCTTCGCGAGCATTACTGCTTCGCAGAAGGAAGTGACGGCTTCCCATGCACTCTCGCTCCGGACCATGGCCTGAACCAAAGCCGGACGCGAGAGATCGCCACCGCCGATCGCCTCCGTGAGGACACGGTGGTGCTACACCCAAGCAGGGCAGACCTCCACCGTATGCTCCACCGTGTCCACCGGGCGATCCACACAGTGGTGACACCCGGGCGTTTCCTCCCGCCTTATTCGGAACAGGAACCTCCCGAAACAGCCGTGTCCGGTGAGGACCTGCGTCAGGCGGAAGGTGAGGACGTCGTGGCACCTCTCTAGCCACTCCTCAAAGAGGGGACTTATCGCCGCAATTGGCGTGCCCAGCGCTGGGTTGCGACAATTGCACTCTCCATGCCACCATGAGATCCCGCCGGAGCTCTGTCCGCTGTGCCCTGATTTCTCGCGGCAGTGGAGTTACGCCCCGGCGTTTCGCCTCCTCGCGACACTCCCACATGTGCGCGAGGACTTTTGCCTCCGTGTGGCTCGCCGCCTCACGGGAGACCGTGCGGTATCCTCTGACCAGCATAATGGCCATGACCCTTTGGGACGCGTTCAATCGCTGGGCTGGTCGCAGCCTTAATGAACGCGCCCATACCGGTGCCCCGTAAAGGGCCATGGACCGCACGATCCCCGCGTAGAGCCTCCGGTAGGAGGCGTTTGGACCCCCTAGATTGGGCAGAAGCCGCTTCAAAGCAGCCCCAGCCCTCTACAGTTTGGGAGCCAAACGTCGGAAGTGCTCCACGAAGTTCCACCGGGTGTCGAGGACGAGTCCCAGGTACTTCATCGTCGACTCGACACCGATGTGAACCCCTCCCGCCGTTATCTGGGAACCCGACAGTGGCAGTTCCGAGGAGCATAAAAACACATGGCCTCGGACTTGTGCAATGCCACCTCGAGTCCCAGTTGCCGGATCCTATCGACGATTGTCGGAACCCAACGTGTCGCCAGTTCGGCCGCCGCCTCATGCGACCTCCCTTGCACCAGGACCAGCGTGTCGTCAGCGTAGCAGACTACGCTGACGCCGCTAGGGAGGTCGGCGCGCAGCACCCAGTCGTAACCGATGTCCCACAGATGCGGCCCCAGGACCGATCCCTGCGGGACACCACACGACATCTCTCGCCGGTTCCACTCTCCATGGTGACCGGGGTAGATGACGGCCCTGTCCGTCAAATAGGCCTCGACCACTCGACAGAGGTAGGTAGGCATCCGGTGATACCGGAGTGCCTCCCTAATGCAACTCCAGGGCAGGGTATTGAAGGCATTGGCGATGTCAAGAGACACCGCCAAGACTACCCTACCCCGGGCAACAGCATCCCCCGTCGTGATGGCTCGAACGCGCATGATGGCATCCACCGTAGAGCGCCCCTTGCGGAAATAAACTGGCTCTCCGCCAAATCCGGCCCCACTCGCAACAGCTGCCCGACAAGGCGGTCTGCAATTACTCTTTCAAAGAGCTTGCCCACCACGTCGAGCAGCACGATGGGCCGGTAAGCGGACGGAGAGTCCGCCGGGCGCCCCGGCTTCTTGATGAGGACCAGTTTCCCCGTCTTCCAACGAAGTGGGAACTGGCCCCTCTCTAAGCATGCGCTTAAGAGCCCTTGAAGTCGAGGCCCGAGAGCCTCTAAGGCCAGAACCCAGGCTTTTCCAGGTAAGCCGTCGGGTCCTGGGGCGGTATTTTTGGCACTCAGCCTACGTACCGCGACTCTCAGATCTACCTCGGTCACCTCCGGAGTATCGTCGTCGTCGTCGTCACTGTTGTGGTCCGCATCGGGCACCGCAAGAGGCGGAGCCATGGGCGGGGGAGTATGTTCCTCTCTCAAAGGGAACAGAGCGCTCACCACGTCCTCCACGAGCCGGGGCCGGAGACTCTGCGTCAGCATGGGAGCCCATGGGTGGAGCTTATCTCGCACCCATTTATATGGGCGTCCCCACGGGTCTCTGTTCAGAGTCTCCAGCGACTCCTCGCGGGCCAGTCCTCTGGCCCGCTCGATCCCCGCTTGGAGGGCGGTCTTCGCCGCTCTGTACCCGTCGTACAGCTCCGCCTCAATGGCTTCCGTATCCGGAGGGCGGATACGGAGCCTGCGGTGCCTGGCGTACAGGTGGCGCGCAGCAACGCACGGCGCGCGTAAAGCGGTCAGCTCACGCGACCACCAGTACACCTGGCGCCGAGCACGTCCGGGCTGGACCCGGGGCATTGCCACGTCACATATTTCGGACATGGCCTCCCGGAACCACTCCGCCTCGTCGTTGATGTCAGCAGGCCTGTCCGGTGATGACACCCAGGCCTGCACGATCGAGGCTTCCAGGAGGAGCTCCGGTCCAGCTGCTTCAGCGCCCACCGCGAACCACTCGGGGTCTGTCTGACCGGCGTGCCCGAGGTCTGGGCGGAGACGTCAAACCGGATGTACCGGTGATTGGAATAGGTCTCCACCCCTTCCATGACGCGCCAGTCGATAACACGCGACGACAGAGCGGGGCTGGCGAACGAAATGTCCACCACTGATTCGCCCCGCATCCGCACACACGTGGGGACAGAACCCCGGTTTAGGACGACCAGGCCCGTTTCCAGAGCCCAGTCCTCCACCATCCTGCCCGTGTGTCCGTTAACCGGGAACCCCAAGCCACGTTCTTGGCATTGAAGTCCCCGAGGACGATCACGGGGAGGAGATGGTACCCGACGACGACGACTCTCAACTCCCCAAGGGAGTTATGGAACTCGGCGAGAGTTCGGCTCGGGGAGAAGTACACTCCTACCACGACACTCTACCCGAACCGTGCTGCCACGCAACCCCGTCCCCTCTTGACGGCCTCGAGGGACGGAGTACCGGCGGCGGCCGACGAAATAATGGCCACTGAGCCGCTCAGGTCCTCCACCCAGTAATCCCTGGGCGGGATAAAGTACGGCTCAGTGACCACGGCGATGTTAATCGATCACTGCGCCATGCTCTGGAGCAACAGATCCTGAGCTGCGGCGCAGTGGTTGATGTTCGCCTTGAGGAGGCGTAATGGACCTATTGCCAGTCCATTTTAGCCCCTCCCCCCCCCCCCCCCCCCGAGCCCTGCGTGAGGACCCTGCCACGGCGGCAACGGCGGCGGCGGCGACGACGGTGGACGTGGCAGCGGCGGCGGCAGAAGTAGCGGCGGCTGCGGCGGTGACGGCGGTGGCGGAGAGCTTGCCCCTGGCTTTGCCTTTGGCGGGTTGGGCGCAGGCTTTGCTCCCAATCTAGTGCTCGGCCGGCTTGCCAGCCGCCGCACATACGGCGCAGTGCGGCGTGGCTTCACACGAGCCGGCCTTGTGACCGGGATAGTTCCGCGATCATCACTTGGGGTCTCATCAATTAGCACGTCTGTGTGAGTGTGCCGTTTCGAACGTTTACTACGTAGTTTCTGTACTGTCCATATTTATACTGTGGCCAGAACCAACGGCCTACCGTGATTTCCGAGACACGAAGGTATCTCGGTACCTATGTCCATGTAAAGATGATCACCCAGCCTCGGAGCATCCTCGGCAAGCGTAGCCTAACCTGATGGATCGACCCGTGCGTCTGAAATAACTTAGCCACGAGCTCCTCTGTAAATACGGGCGCGTTTATTTTTTTATTGATATTTCACATGACTTTTATTATTGCAGCGTTGAAAACCAATCTATGTTGTTTCATTCTAATAAAAATATTTATTTTGTAAATAGGAAAGGATCATTTACATTTAAACACGTCGACTAACGAAAGCAGCCAACTTCATGTATCCAATGACTACTAATCCTACTAAACACTCATTAAAATAAAAAGATATACACTGACATTTTCGTTTTACAAAGGGCCACTCAATGTACCCGACCGACGTATTATACCTCTAGAAGCATTAAAAATTGTTACATTATTTTTTTTCTAAATATGAATGTTTATTATGTCATTGGATACATGAAGTGAGCTTAGTGAGCTGCTTTTGTAAGACGACTAAAATGTCACGGTGTCTAGGCAAAAAGCCTTTGTTCAAAGATCGAGCAAAAATCTGAAAAAGTTGCCAGTTCCAAAAAAGCATACATAATCGTTGATCCACACAGCCGGGCGGTTGGCACCATAGTGCCGGTCAAAAAAATAGAAGTTGCCTATTTGCCTACCAGATTGTATCTTATGATATATTTATGCATATTATTGGCTAATAAAAGCAATTTCAAGCAAAAAATCGACACTTTAAAATTTAAGCTCCAATGTCACTGAGAGCCTTTTTCGATCGATGTTGCGGCGGCCTGGCCACCGGCTTTGCGTGCGGCAATCGCAATAACGCCGGTGGCCATTTTGCCGCCGTACCGCGCGGTAGCGGGGGAACAGTTATCGTAAATTTTTGTGTCCAGTATCTGCGTACAACTCACTTCACCGAAAGTCACAAGACCAACTGTTCTTACCTTGCGTCATGTGTACCGCAAATAAACGTATTTTCTTTCTTTCTTAAACTGAGAATATCGATCCACAGCCGCAATTGCCGGTGGCTTTTTTCCGCCGGCAGTGTGGATCCACAATAAGGCGTCTTTAAAGCTACGGTTTCCTAGAAGAACGTTGATTATGAAAGTAAGTTGGCGTGGTTTCCTAGAGAGCGTTGTTGACACCGTAAAGCAAACCCCGCACCCTAAAGAATTAAATCGCTAGATTTGCCCCAACCGTACTCAGTCACAAAAAAAGTGTTCTGATTTTATAAGAGTGAGCTCACAAATGACTAAATAGCATTTCCATGACAAACAAGTGTAGTCACTGCGTCATTGTGTGTCAGAAGTGTGAAAACGAAACAGAAACGCGACTATCTTTTGACCCGGGTAGGGTGAATCTAACGATTTAAATCTTTGCCGCTGTCATAATTTTCATGACAGCAGTCACTGCGGCCACCGCTTTTCTAGGAAACCGTAGCTTTAGGTTAAGAATTTATGTTGTTTATTTTATTTACCAGGCTATAAACAAGACACCCCACCATACTTGACAAATAAATCAATTGTGATATTAGTTACTGATTCCATGACGTATTCCATGGTGTTATTTGTTGGAGTATTTTTTTTACATGTTGCCAGTATACTGAGCACACTATATTACAAAACGCAAATTGATTTTTGGGGTCTTGTGGTATATTTTTAATCTGTATTCAATGAAAAAACCTGAAAAAACAAGACTGCACAGAAAACAGATGACACTGAAATTTCAAAAGAAAAATTTCAACACTATCAAAAATAGGGAGGCTACGTTATCGATCGATTTCTTAGAGCATTTAATAAATTCTCTAAGATCGATTTACGTCAGTACCGGTTTTTAAAAGTAGACTAACTTTTTTAATTAATAAATTTGCTTTATTATAACTCTTTCAATATCAGTAAAATTAAATTCTGTTATTGAATGGCCTTTTTTAAGAATTATCATGAGTTTAGACGGTTGACATTGCATGCGATCTCATTTCTATTTAGAAATAAAATCGACTAAGACGAATAACGATTGCGATTAATAAGATTCTGATGAGCAAAAGTTGTATTTTTGAAGACATCATTTATTTCCACTGACATAGAAATAAATTAATTATGGTAACAAATTCTGTTCAAAACCCATACAAATAGTCTCATCTTGGTAACAAATTCTGTATTTTCCTAGTCCAAAATGGCCGCTGTTCAAGATTATTTTAAAATCATAGTTATTACACTATAATTATATATTAGGAACTATAATCTCCGTAGGTACTTTCTTTAATAAATATTGAATGCCTTAATAAGTTTTATTTATATGGGGGGTATTACACTATCGTAAAGCTAGGATCCTAATGTTTGTCATAATGTGGTTGCAATCGTCTATTAAAACAAAATACTGAAACCTTTCGGCCCACATTAAAACAAATAGAACTCTATAGAACACCAATGAAGCCAAAACAATTAACTCCCGGCCGCCTGGCAGGCAATCCCGGCAGTAGTTTGCTTTTTTTTTAGTACAGCTGTGTTGCCAACAATAATTTTAGAATTCCACTAAGCATAATGGTGCCGATTCTCTTGTACAACGAACTAAACTAACTAAACTATCACTAAAATTCCTTACTTTTTGCTATGAGAATCTTAGAGTTATTCTGTAAATAAAATTCTCTAAACTAAAAACTCAGTACTATCTTAGTGTTGTCAAACTAAAATATAGTTTAATTGTGTCACTTTAGTCTATTTCAGAATGGGAAATCGTCGTTTGACAGGATTAAACTTAATTTTTAGTGATTTTTTGTCTAGTTTCGAGGCATTTGTGACAAGAGAATCGGCACCATTGTGAACTTACGCCGAATTTCGTTGTACTTACTTTTAATTCGTCAATAAAACCGTCAATTTAGAATATGGCAGTAGCAAAATTGAAAAGGCAAATCACATAATTTTATAGACGGATTTTGTGAAAAAAGTAAATGTGAAAATTCAATATATATTAATCAATATGGCAAGACCTGTTTCAATGATTCTATTTCGCTCACAACGCTCACAAGCACATACAACAAATGTCAAAAATCTTTGATCAAAGGCTTTATAAACGATTTTTATAGTTTAGTTTAGTAATAGTGTAAGGGGGTATTACACTATCAAATATCTAGGATCACAGATCTATGAGTCTTACAAACTTATGAATCAAATTAAATCGTCTTTGATCAAAGATTTTTGACATTTGTTGTTAGTGGGATCATAGAAACAGGTCTTGCCATATTGAATAACATATATTGAATTTTCACATTTATTTTCATAATTTCCTGATACAAAATCCGTCCATTAAATTATGTGATTTTGCTTTTTCCGTTCTGCTATTGCCATATCCTGAATTGTCGGTTTTATTGACGGATAAAAAGTAAGTTCAACGAAATTTAAGCGTAAGTTCACACTGTGCTTTAGTGGAATTCTAAAATTATTGTTGGCAACATTGCTGCACAAAAAATAAAAGCAAACTGCTACCAGACGGCCGAAAGTCATCCGAAAGTTCATTGTTTTAGCATCATCGGTGTTCTCTAAAGTTCTATCAAGTTACGTTTTAAAAGACTTTTCTACTCCAAACATGTTAGGAGACTGGCCATTGTTATATAAATGGCACCAGCACTAAAACCTACGAGCCCTTTCTATTATAAAAAGAATCAGCGAATTGAGATTTAGAACCTCCTCCTTTTTTTTTTTGAAGTTTGTTTAATTAGATGGTATGGCCGTTTTTACACAGCGACGCTAACAACACCAACATATTGTCAGTTGGGACGATAAATATATCGGCCGATAATGTCGGAACAAGATGTAACCAACAGCTTATTTTTTTTTTTTTTAAACGTTGCCCCGCACTAAGGAATTTATTCTTGTATCTTGGGTGCGTTTACAAACATAGAAACTCACATACACTAACACCCAGACCCGGAACAACTACTTGCAGATCATACAAATATTTGTTCCGTGCGGGGATCGAACCCGCGACATGTTGCGCAGCAGTCGATCACTCAGCCACTGCGCCAACCGTGTCGTCAATTATCGTGCAATATTGTCATGCGTTAAGCCACAGCAGTCTCGAATAGTCGTGTTGCGCCAGCAAAAGCTAACATCGCCGCCCGCGCGGTTCCAAAAGTGTTATAAACAAGTGCACTGTGTCGTTCGCCGATATTGGAACGAAGTTCCTTATCGCGCGTTACGAAAGGGGGCTAGACGGAAAAAATTAAGACCAAAAGTTGTAACGACACTTTTTGCTATAGTTGTAAGCCGTGCGGCGTGCGCGTGTTTCTCTGTCTGTCTCTCTCTCTCTGAACTTCGTTCCATCCGGGTGTCCCTTGACACCTCTCAAGTTTTTAATATTACTTCTGTGGTCGATATCGGCATGAAGATCAATGTCGGCGATTATAGGTAGATATGTAGGTACCGTTGACTACACCGACACAGTGTGAAAGCGTTTAGTAGTAGGTAATTGTATGAAACTACCAGTCCGACGATATCGTGTCGCTATAGTTATCGTCCAATGTGAAAACGGCCATTGTTGGACTTTTAATTAAGTACTCGTAGCTGTAGTAAAATATCATTTCGTCAATAAGTAAGGCCCTAGTTATTATAACAGGCGCCCGAGGCACGCGTCTTGTACTCTGCGTTTTGGGCGCTCAATGAAATTATAAGCAAGGCTCGGAACCGGTTTCAGAAATACCGGTTAATACCGGTTTATTTCGGTTTTCCTCCGAACTTTTCTTATGAACGTGAACATTTTAAGAACTTTATTTTAACCTAAATTTACCGGTTTATTTGACGAACAGCATGTCGGTAAACGCGTTGCAACTTGTGACTACTTGTAAGGATACCGTACATAGCGGCGCGGTATGTAGACGTACGAACAGCGCGCGACTTTTGTTTATCGTGCCCGTATTAACCGGTTTTTGTTGCTCTAAACCGTTTAATCCACAATAACCTTTATGTAAATACTCTTCCAAGTACCGGTTTAAAAAACCGGTTTATGCGATCGAGACCGAATGTAAAGGTTTTTGCGTCAAGTACATGATAACGGTTTGAAAATTTAACCGGTATCCGAGCCTTGATTATAAGAATTTCTATGTAGGTACTTAACAAATTAGGAACATCACTGCCGTCCAAGGGCGCGCATAATAATGCGGGTCGAATACGCGTATGACGCGCGCCCCTCCCGGGCGAACACTACATCTTCGTAATCGTTTCGTTTTAAGTACCTACCTACTATACTTCCTGGCGTTTTCTATGCATCAGTAATAAACTTACAAGAAACACTGTTACAGGTACTGAGCATGTTGAAGGTTGAAAAGTTACAACAAAATGTGGACATCTTGTTGCGTTTGATGAGCGTCCAACGCGCCGAGAACGAGAACGCGCACTCGGCTTGCGCCGAAATGCAGCATAGGTACTGAGCGCGCGCCTCGGGCCCTTCGCCCTCGTAGAGTATATAGGTTCTGTGCCTTCGCCTGTTATAACTAAACTAGGGCCTATAATTATGGTTGCCCTGTCGCAGGCAGATTCTATGATTCGTCATTTTACAAACGGAGCCATCCATTTACGAACGCTCGCGGTTTTGCAAAATGCCCAAGGCAAATTGACAATTCGTTCAATTGTTATATAAATTTCTACATTGAGTGTTATTGTAGGGTGACCATTACAAAACACAGGTTTGACAAATCATACTTTATTCCAGCAATCAGGTACCTACCTACCTATTGTGAGAACCGTAATAAGCACCTAGGTACACACTGTGCCGTCAGCATGACCGCCGCCGGGCAAGCCGCGGCGCTCCCGGCCTTGCCGCACAAAGGATCGCGAAGGAAATGAAGGCGCAAAAGCCGGGGGTACGTGCCGCGCGGCAAAAGCCGGCATAGTGTGTTGGAGCTATTAGTTTACAATTTATCGGTATTATTTCCGTTAGATTAATAAACAACCGAAAAATTGTGAACTGGGTGAAATTGGTTATAGGTTAGAACTGTGACCAACCGCGCGCGAGCTGAGCGAACGAAGCGAGGGGTGCCGCGGCAGCGGCCAGCGAGCGCTACTTTCAAGTTGCTACCAGCTAGGCAAGCTATTTAGTAATAGTATTTGCGCAAGGTGCGTTACGTGGCAACTACGCAAGCAAGTTTGATACCAGTTCACAATTTTTCGGTATTAATTCCGTAACATCAGAGGTTCTCAAACTTATTCCATCTACAGCCCACTTTGAAAATCAATTATTTTTCAGTGCCACCCATTTTTTTTACTATAACACAGCTTAAAAACCACAATGACATTCATTATTTTAGTTCATTTAATTGCAGTGTGCTATAATAGTCTGGTCTGGAGTTTAAACTTACAACAATATTAGGGTTCCGTAGTAAACAAGGAACCCTTATAGTTTCGCCATGTCCGTCTGTCTGTCTGTCCGTGGCTTAGCTCAGAGACGGTTAGTACTAGAAAGCTGTAATTTGGCATATGTTTACATTGTCGACTTATGTAGGAAAGGTCAAGCAAATATGAAAATGTAGAATATAAGAGCGAGTGAAGCAAGCTCAAAAATTTTGCACACTCGGATACGTTCGATTTTCTTTTGATCATTCTAAAAGCCCAAAAAATTACTGGCTTTGTCGACTTATGAAGAAAAGCTCAAGAATCAGGACAAGCAAGCGAAGCGAGCCTTAAAATTTTATCATCCCGCCTTGAATAGGTTCTGTTTTCTTAGGATTTGATTTCGTTTTCAAACAGAAATAAGAGTTACATTGTCGACTTATGCAGCAAAGGCCAAGCAACTATGAAAATGTAAAAAACAAGAGCGAGCGAAGCCGAGTTTGCTTAACAGGCATTTTTTCATTTTTTTTTTGTTAGAATTACCATCGCGGTCACTGTGGCTCAAGTACCAACAGTTTTTAGTTAGTAAGAAACGTAAATCATTTAAGTTGTCGACAGCTTGAATGATTTTGGGGGGGGTCATGACCCCCAGGACCCCCCCCCCCCCTCGGACCGCGCCTGCTGTACAGGTTAACGAGTAATAATCAACCAACTTAAATTTGCGGTTTGAAAAACATGATCTCCCATACATTCCGTATGGGAGAACATATTTTTCAATTACAATGTTAAGTTTGTTCTTGGGATAAATTCATCCCAACTACGGAACCCTTCATTGTGCGTGGTCCGACACGCACTTGGCCGGTTTTTTTTAATAACTTCATTTAGATGACTGTATAACTACCTATTGCATTCAACTAACTTACATCTTATGTAGGTAGGTCCACCAATACGGCAACTGATATAGGATAAGGGCTTTGAAGAAAAACTGAATGATCAGGAAAAACTCGGCTAGAAATGTTTTGTGAACGTTGTCCAAAATTTTCTAGGAAACCGCATAAATCGGAAAATTACAAAGACTTAATAAATTAACTTTTAATGGGATATAAAGTGTTGGGGTGCCTAATATGTCCTTAAAAATACATATGCTGGACTCTCATCTGGATTTCTTTCCGGCAAATTTGGGTGCTGTGAGTGACGAACAAGGCGAGAGGTTCCATCAGGACATTTCCATAATGGACAAGCGCTATCAAGGGAAATAGAGTCCAGGAATTCTAGCAGAATATTGTAGGAGACTTAAAAAAGACCTTCCAGAAGCCAAATATTCACGAAAATCATAAGTATTTATTCTATATTAAGCAATTTCTCTAAATGCTCTATTTTAGCTGATGTTTGTACTTTTTACGAAAATATATTTTTTGATGTCACAAGGAAACCTGCCGTGTCAATTTTTTTTCATTCACTTATTATTGTTTGATGGCCTTAGTGCATTCAAAATTTGATATAAGTTTTCATGTGACAAAAAAAAGTTAGAATTTTGTTAACCAGTGTTATCGAAAAATAATGCGTTAAATTGTAAATTGTTTGTTGTTCACAATTTTTCGACAATTTTGTACCTACCAATAATATTCCGCAGGAGTCCTCCGAGCACATGTAGACAACAAGCTAAACACCTGCGTCACCTTATGGCAGTGCAGGAAAATAATTATACTTAGGTAAGAAATGGGGCCTATCCCCCAAAATCATACTGTGGCTATAAACAGCAGTGATCCGCCCCATGATCGCTTCCGGGGTCTGGTGGCCCCGAACTTAGCTGGTTACAGCTTCTAACAAACTACAACGCATGCAAAGACTAGCCTGCGTGGCGACCACGGGCTGCATGAGGACTACTCCGACTGCAGCAATCGAAGCCATGCTGGGACTGCCCCCGCTCCACCTGTTTATACAGCAGGAAGCGACAATGGCAGCGGTACATCTTAATGCAATTATCTCTGGGGTAAGAGAGACACACAACACACCGCGCTGATTGAGGGACTCAATAATGAGTTCCCTATTACGAAAGCCATAAATGATCGGGTAGGTACCCAAACAATTTATCTTTGATAAAAAATACAGGATCCAACTTCACGAGGAACGCCGATGCGAGGGTTTGCGCCCCGCAGAACTACGAATCTTCACTGAGGGATCCAAGACAGGTAGTGGCACAGGTGCTGGAATCTACTCGGAGGACTTCAACATACATATAGCCTCAACCATTGGGAGTCCACAATACAGTATTCCAGGCCGAATGCATGGGTATATCCCTTGCCGCTTTAGCCATCATGGCCAGGGAAGTTAAGGACTACTCGATACGTATACTCTCAGACAGCATGGCTGTTCTGCAAGCGCTAAACAGCCACACTGTTGGCTCTGGGCTGATATACGAGGCCTTAACCAGATGGGTAGCCTCAATAATATTACCATTCAATGGATTAAAGGACACAGCCATAGATATAAGAAAGAAGTTATTTATATTTCTATGGACACAGCGGTTCGCGGGGAAGTTCCTACGTGAGATTGTCAGTGACACCAAGGCGTTGCTGGCCTTATTTGTGGTGCTGGGGTGGATCGAATAACCAATTTTCCCACCCGTACGCAAAATATGCGCTTAGACGTGGAGTTGCGGATACCAGCCCGTATTATCTATTACCCTAATGTAGGTATCGACTCGCATTCGCATTGTCAGGCAATTTGGATTTTTTTACAAAATCACAGTGAAGTGTAATTTTACTGCAGCTAATTAAATGTCCGACTGTAAGCAGGTATAATACCTACCTACGGTTTTAGGTTCGTTATTTGGAACCGTTAAAACACCTATCGACCCTCTACAACTTGATTGGGTAGTCTACCCAATCAAGTTGTAGGGATTTTTTTTTTCTGACAGACGAGAAAAATATTACGTTCCCACTTTACGTATAGGGGCGGTACCTACCCTAAAAAGATTGTTACCACAAAAAAAAAAATTTCATTATTTTTCTAGTATCACTTTGTTGGCGTGATTAATATAATGTATACCCATGCCAAATTACAGCTTTCTAGTACTAACAGTCTCTAAGCTAAGCCGCGAACAGACAGACGGACGGACATGACGAAACTATAAGGGTTTCTTGTTGACTACAGAACCCTAAAAACGCAAGATATCCCGTTGTGTACTTACCTACTAACCTAGTAATTTTATAATTTTGTTTGATAAGTAGGTAGGTACCTAGTACGGTAACTTACACATTTTTTTAAACATTAGCGACCCGTTCCTACTTCACACGGTTTCAATGGCGACACGTAAAAACATCGGCAATTCTGTGCTAATTTAAATATTCATGAATTATACACAAACCTTCCGGCAATCCGGAATACATGGTCTATAATTCTAAACGATCGTGAAAACCGCATCAAAATCCATTATATAGTTTAGTTTAGAAGACCAAAGTGGTTTTATATACAGAATAGATACAAGCGCTGCCCAGTCATGGTCTGGATGATTATAATTGTGTGGTATATTCATACTGCAGTCTGCACCTGCACACATAGATCAAGACGTATCTAGTTCTAGCTTGTGGCAAGTAAAGGTATGGATAACATTGTTTATTCAACACAATGTACATACCTACATACCTGTTATAATACCTATAGCGTAGCAATGCGTGCGCGTTACCGTAACGGGTATCACACTCGCGTCACAATACTGATCCCTAGACACAATGAGTTTTGCGGGAGCAGCCAGCAATCCTTACAATAATATTTCCGGCCCCACCTTTACTACATTGCAGTACCTACCTATAAATACTTTGAACTAAGTGATTAAGGAATTATTCCATTAAATGAAACTTTTATGTGAAAAATCATTGTTTTATGCTGTTATGAGCTAGTTTTCTACATACAACCAAAGGATTAGTAAGAAATTGAACATAAAATAAAAACAAAAAATAAACATAGTAACAAGCTCGTTTTGACATTTTTATTCATGTAAATTTTTGCAGATATAATTAATACAAATTATGGTCATGTAAATTGGGATCTATGATAAATAATATTATTACTATCAGCTGGTTTAGAGGACACTGTCTTATACCGTCTCCGAATAGCTTAATTCCAGCCATTGTTAAATTTTGATGACTCATCGAAATATAAAAAGGCAGTCTCGGAGGAGTGGCATTACAAATACTGTCTTACTCCTAAGTTTACATAATGAGATTTTTATTGTGATAGTGATAAAACACAAACTTAAACTATGTGAACATTCTACTTCCTGAATGGCTACTACATGCATGCATGACTCCTTTATATTAGGTTCCTCACCTTCTAGGATGTTGTTTTAAGTGCAGAGCTATGTCATTATGTCAACTAAATTTCTAAAAGATTAATGTGACAAAACCTATATTGTCTACATGTCATACATCACAATTTTTCCTAAAGTTATCTGTACAGTTTGGGTAATTTGAGATGTCTAATATAATGCCAATTACTATACATTACGTCCAAATAATAACTTTACGCAGAGCAGCTGATGTATTATATACTTTGCCACTGTTCCTTTGCAGGTTGTGTTTAAGAAGTTCAGCAACATGTCTCCAATAAGTAGTCATACACAATTTCTATTTTCAAACAATTCAGGATTGCTAACAAAACAATCTAGATACAAAGTAAATTATTCACAAAGAAATCCATAAATAAACTTTTTATTAAAATTGTATAAGACTGATACTTTGTATGTTGACACTACTGATTTCATGAATGTATGATCATTCATTTCAGAGAGCAATATAATATTATTTGTCAGACTCGTTTTGTTCAGGTTCAAGCAGTTTTAACCATGGGTGCTGAAGGCACTCATAGGCAGTGGCACGCCGATTCGGATCAAAGTCGAGCATTGGCTTTAAGAAATCAGCAAAATCTTCTGCATCCTTCTGACTCCACTCATACTTCTCAGTTAGCACGGATACTAAGCCCCATGGTTTTAAGCCAGTTATGTTCCTCAACTCACCCTTTTTATTGAAGAATACTTTTGAATATTTTCCTGAAGCTGCAATTCGTTTTGGAATATCACCTAGAAGTTCTATAATGTGAGCAAGGTGATCTTCATCACGGCTATAGCCATCGCCAGAATGAGGCTCAAATAAATAGTCTCCTGTGGCCAACTCAAAAGCCATACATGCAGTGCTCCATATGTCAGCTGAGGTCCCATAGCCGGCACTCAACAATACTTCTAGAGATCGGTACTGCCTTGTTTGTATATCTTCAGTAAAATGCCGGTGGACCCAACATGCATTACCTAAATCTGCAATCTTTACTTCTAAGTCACAGATATCAAAAGCTGGATCAATTTTTTTATCAAGAGATTTGCCCTTAGTAGACTGAGAATTGAAAGAAGGTGGAGTATCAGTCATCTCCCCTTCAGACATAGGGGTTCCTGCATCATCTCCACAGCCATATTGCTTAGATCTCACCTGTACTGCATCAGCATCAGTATCGAAAGCTTCCTCGTCAGCTCTATCATCTCTGTCATCATTACAACCATTGATATTAGTTTCATTGTCAGAGCGGGTAGTCTCAATCACACTTGCCTCTTCAGGTGTTGGAGGTGAGTCATCATTGTCTTGCGACATGGGGGCTGACTCACTGTTATTGACCACTTTTTTCTGTTCTTCTATTTCTTCTATTTGTTCCATTTGCTTTTTAAGTAACATAGACTGACGCTTTGCTTTCTTCTTTAATTTTTTCTTTTTATTTCTACTCATTTTAGCAGTGACTACCTGTTCTTGAAATTCCTTAGGTGCGGTACTAATCAAGGAATGAGGCAGTCTCAAGCCCAAGGAATGTAATTCAGTAGCCTCAGCTGCCAGCTTGCGGATGTAAGATTCATCAACACAAACCAATACATTCTCAGGCTTAATATCTGTATGAATAATCTTACATTTAGTATGGAGGTAATCCAAGCCTTCAAGTACTTGACGTATGATTGTTTTCACATTTTCCCGCGGTATACCCCTATAGTTAGACTTGAGTATCAACTTCAGTAGGTGGTGACCCAGAACTTCAAACACCATGCACACATGGGTTCCATTCACACCGGTTATTTTAAAGTCATTAAGCAATTGAACGGTCTTATTCCTCTTGGGATCCGCTGGATCGCTGTCACGAACTGCTTTCAGTATTTTAATTTCATCTAAGGCTGTCTCCGTGAAATGAGGCGCCGATTTAACGACTTTTAATGCAACGAAACGCTTATCAACAAGATCCCAACACAACCACACGGTAGAAAAATGACCCCATCCCAGTTTTCTAGTGACGTGGTACCGATTCAGGAATAAGTCTCCAATTTTGACAGGATGGTAACCACCCTTACAATAGTCGGCGCTGTCCTCCTGTTCCTCGTCGTCGCTCGCATATTGTTCGTCTTCATCCTCCTCGATCGTTTCATTGGAAGAGCTATGTGTAGGTTCTAAACGATTCTGATTCTGGTTGCGCAGACCGTTTCCTTGTACACCAGCCCCGTGGTCCTCCTCGCGATTTTTCTTTTTACCGAGTTTATGCCGTTTCTTTTTCGCCTGAATGGCGAGCACTCTTCTATTTACATCTGATTTAGAACTCATTTAGTAAATTAAACACTTTCAACAACGCCAATATATATATAAATTTATCTTTTCATCTCAAATCTTTTTGTTTGAGTATGGCGGCCGGTCGCAGAACAAAATGCGCTCGAACATGAACTCAAAAATGTTGCTAGTAAAAAAAATCTAACTGAATCCATAGACCATCATGTTTTAGTTTTCAATAAACTTGTCGATCTCCCGAACGCAAAAACAAACAGATCGAACAGGCGGTCTGCAATGGCGGAGATTGCAGACCGCCTCTGTCTGAACGCATGACGATGCGGTGACGGACATTTGCATAACTAGCAGTTATGTTCGCCCGCCACCACGCGCGCAATCGCCACTGCTCCTGTTTGAACGAAGCATTATTTTATAATGCTTTGTTCAGACAGAAGCAGTGGCGATTATAATAATTTGACCGATTGCACTGCTGTTAGGGTTACCTTAACGAAACTCGATATCATTCCACGTTAAGATTAAATAATTATGTTTGAATTTGTCATTATTTCAGTTGTAATGCCGGTTATTCAGGGAAAAGATCTGAAGTGTACGTGTGTTATGATAAAGTGGGAACAAATTATCGGACGCGTCCGTAAGTCGCGGCTGAGAGTCGCGGCTTATTTGTATCTGTATAGTACATTTAGCACTACACTGTGCAAACTATCGGTCGTAAGTCGCGGACGTGCCCTTGAGCGTTCGGACGTCTGTTGGTCGCAATGACTAATAAATCATATGGACTTGAAATGTTTGACTATAGAAAAAACAGTTATACAAATATGAGGCATATCGACGCCAAAATCATAAAAATACTGCTATCTCTTTTTTTAACTTTCATAATTTTGCGTAAGTATAAAAGGATAATAGTGTTTTTGATAGTTACTATACTGGCAACCCTACACTTGTAGAGTCATTGAAATACCTATTTGCGGCCGGGTCGCCATTTTATCCTCTCGCTGTTTGGTTCCAAAGTTGAGTACATCAACTGTCAAATGCTCTTGAGCCTGTGGTTAAAATTTGTGAATTTTGGAGTAATTTGCTGTGATATTGCGTTGGAATTGTGCAGATATTGTATCGTGACATTATGAAAACATTCTCACAATCTTTTATCGATGTTATTTTATAGAAATATCGATAAGGGCTGCCCTATTAACCGCCATTTAATCCGCTCAGTAAAGTGTAGGTATACACGGTTTTCTTGTAGGTATGCCAAGTCCATACGATTTATTAGTCATTGGTTGGTCGCGACTACGACTGTCAGCCGCGGCTTACGGACGCGTCCGATAATTTGTTCCCAGCTTTATTGTCTGATTAACAGAATCTGTTCCCTAAACGAGACGAATGAGCCAATCTGTCAATGTGTTGACAATCACGAGGGGACAAGATGTGAAGCAGCCATAATTGACACTTTTACCAACACCCCGTTTGACTCAGTGAAAAGAAACCTATCTCTAGCCGATTTATTGTCAAGTTGGCGAAAACCTACCTCAAAAATGTTTGTAATTGTTGAAGTATGACTGTGCGTTTGCACTGGCGAAACATCACAACAAAACATGTTGAAATCTCTAGTTCCTGTCAAACATTGTATCGAAAATTGACAGAAAATAGAGATTTCAACATGTTTTGTTGTGAATGTTTCGCCAGTGCAAACGCACAATGCTAATATTGTATTTTAATTTTTTTATTAAGCTTTTTTCTTAAAAATCTTCTAGTTATCATGTTTATGAAAAAGTCATTTGAGTTTTCGACTTTGTCTTCATTTAATTTATGTTTTTAAATCATTATTATACAATGGTAATATGCAAAAATATCTGTTTTATTTCCTTATTATGTTATGTTGCACACTTAGAGTATATATATCACTGTAGAAGCCTTAAGAACACTTCCCCTCTGTAAAAGTACAAGAACAAATGTTCTAGTACGTTCATAAAAACTACTTTCAAATCGATGCTAACGCACTTCGTAAATCGTTTTAAAGGCGCGCGGAGCTCCGTGAAAATGCCTATTTGTGCTGTTAAATGGTGTAAAAAGCGTTCAAATACGTCAAATTTACATAAAGAACTGAATAACTTTCCATATGCATTTTTTTTTTCTAAGATTTAGTCATGTTTTTATTGAAATTTAAAATCCTAACCTCATAATATAATTCGATTCAACCATGATTCAATATAAAACGTAGCATGAATCGAGTATTTTACTCACGTTGCTTCTGTGACGTCACCGAGTCTCGCTACATCTCGTTTTTATTTCGTAAAGATCAAAATACTTTTCTTTTGCATTACGAAAATATACGTCAAATCAGCAAAACTTACACGCACTTGACATGCGATTATGTCCTCTAGTAAAAATGTTAACGAGACTATAGTGTTGAGGTCATGTTTGAAACCAAAATTGACATGTCGATAATTTCCTAGTAAAAATTACTTAGTAATTATTTTTGTTTATATATTTTTTTAATGTTCAATGTTTTATAATTTGTTTATGTCCATTGAAGTGGTGGTCCAGTGAAGTTGTATATAAAAAAAAAATTAACTTGACCTAATTTTTTATTGAGATTACTTACATATTACAAATTTAGTTACTTTTATTTAATTGAAGTTATTTTATCTTCTTATTAAAATGTAACTATGTTATGCAACAGCTGTTTTATTTCATGGATTCAAGCAAAATTCCTCATGAATATCGATATCGATAAAATAAAAATTAATGATACGGACTTCTCTTTCCGCTACCGCGTCCCCCGCAAAAAGTGACAGACTGTTTTGTTCGGAATATTGTGCTTATGGCTTCTCCAGTGTTATATACTCTAAGGTTGCACACAGACAGATCGGTCGGTGGGAAGACTCGTTAGCAAGCACAATCCACTGTATAATAGTAAAAAGTATCTATGAACGGAACCAACCAAATGGCAAAAGGAGGATTATAAACTGTCCCACCTCAGCCCACCTGTGAACCTGTGTGTTTCCCACTGATTTTAGTGGGAGCAAATGACGCTCGCATAAACTCTGATGTCCCTTTTATGGTTTCGTAGTAAACAAGGAACCCATATAGTTTCGCCATGTCCGTCTGTCTGTCCGCGGCTTATCTCAGAGACTGTTGATACTAGAAAGCTGTAATTTGGCATGGGTATACTTACATATTAATCACGCCGACACAGTGGTTATTTTTTTTAGGGTACCTCCCCTACACATAAAGTGAGGATGTTTTTCTCGTCTATCCTATGGTGTGGGGTATCCTTGGAAAGGTCGTTCAAAAATATTGTGGGTGTGTCAAAGCCATTTTTCAATTTAGGGATCCATTTGCGTAATATTAGGCGTTACAATCCTATTTTTATTAGAGTATAGTGTCCACTCCCCCCGGCCAGCTGAATGGTTGTACCTACTTGAATTTATGAAAAAAAGCACAGCCAAGTAGGCTTATCGAGTAATAATAACCCAATTTAAATTTTGAAGTTTGAAAAATATGTTCTCCCATACATTCCTTGTGGAAGAACATGTTTTTCAACCAAAATGTTTGTTCTTGGGATAACCCAATTACAGAACCCTTCATTGTGCGTGGTCCGACACACACTTGGCCGGTTTTCCACTAGGATTTAATAAAATACTATGATGGTAAAAAAAATTGGTAAAACAGCTTGGTGGGACTAAATGGAATAATCCAAAAACGGAACTCATGATCTCATTCTGTCCGTCTGTCCGGATATCACACAGACCATTAACTCTGAGACTATTGGCACTTTATCGATGAAAATTGGAAGCAGCCTGCGTATTTAAGGCGAAATTACGACAAAAAAAAATACGGGTGGTACTCCCCATGCATGTAGGTACCTACCTAACTGTGAAAGACAACTTAACACAACACCCTAACTATTTATTATATATAAATTACTCAGAAAGTCAAAGTCAGTCTCCTAAGAACATGTTCCTGTATCTACAACGACTATGGTACCTGCACTTACTGCCCCGTCTCAACAATCCATCCTGTAAAACTTGGGCATGTATTTAATTGAACCCCAAATAAAACCCATTTTGTTGTCCTAAATAGCCAATTAAGACGCAGATATATGCCAGTGACCTTGAGTGGTTAGCTTGCGTGAACTCACGCAACGCGTTGTATGTCCAGCCAGTAATAGGACTCGCCCATCAAGGAGCGCTGTCCCAAATTAGACGCATTATTAATTTATTATACATAAAACAAAAAGTATTTCAATAAAACACGCATATTTAAAGATCATTCATTAAATTATCTTTAAAATGTTGAAGGTTTCAGAAAAATACGCTTGATAGATTTTGTGTGATTCTCCGTTTTTTATCCGCGTTAGACATAAGTTAACAAATTATTTTCACTATGTAATATAAAAATAATCTAAAATATTTATATATTAAGTTATTAAGAAAATGCTCTAATTTAACATATATTATTTCCAAATCGTTTACACTACTCGTTTAGACGTGATACACAGTATAAAATCATTAAAAGTCGGTTATCGTCGCGAACCCGAATGTAGCGTTTGCCGCCTGCGACGACAACGCGGCTACGTACTCTGGGCACGATAGTGTAAATCCTGGCTGTGCAAGGTCTAATAAATTAGCTAGCAAAACTCAGCAGACGTGCAGGGTTATAGCCAGCCGTTGAATAATGCGCTCCTGTCTGTTATGTATGCAGCTAGAATGGGTCTTGCTTGTAATAAATGACCAGGCGTTCGGGCAATGATTTCTGTATTTTTATGTAGATATTGTCTTCGGATTCTTCGGAAAAGTGATATACGTGAGTGGTGTGTCAGTGAGCAATAAAACAGTTATTTAAAAATTCAATGGCATTTCTGGGTTCGTGACACATGACCACTCACATAATATTACCGTGGGTTTGTTTCAGACTCAGAAATTTAGGGAACTCAACATTTATTTCAATTAAAACTTTTACACACAGGCATTTGAATTTTCAAGTAACATTTTTATTGCCTGGGATTTATTTTCATAATTATAAAATAACATAACTGTTATTTATCAACATTGTATTTAGCTGTAAGTCTTCCAAAGTCTTAAATAAATAAATAACATCACGCGGTCTAGTGGTTAGAACACCTATCTCACACCCAGAGGTCCCGGGTTCGATTCCCAGTGGGAACAACATTTTCTGCTTGGTTTGGTTGTTTTAAGTCCGCCTGGCTAGCTATCACCACCATCACTGAGTCTTGTCAGTTAGAGGCAGTTAGAGGTAAAATAGCCAGTTCCTTGAGGATTCCAAATTTTGATTGTCTAACTAAATCTGACTATTTTTAATCGCGATTAAAAAGGTGTGGAATAAAATTAGTGCAAAAACAGTACCACATGATTTTTTCTTTTTTTTGTTGCTTATACGAGTATCTCGAAAATGGTGTGTCCTATTGCAATAATAATAAAAATTTCGACCCCCTTTATAAAGCCCGTAAACCAACTCAACATGTTGGTAACAATTTTTCATATTTTCAATACAAAAAGTGAAAAATTCCATATCAAACACGTCGAGGCTGCCCCGAGCTCTAAAAAAATTTTACAAAAAACAAGTACCACGTGGAGTCACGATTGCTAAATTCAATTTTAGTTTTGTCAACATTATTTTTAAATTTAGAGATTTTTTTGCAGTTTCACTTTAAGATTCTCATAGCCAAAACTAAGGAATTTTAGTGATAGTACCACTACTTGTATTTATGTAAAACGCTTACCTCAATGTTATTGAATGTCTAAATGTATCTAAATGCATCTAACACCAAATTGTAGCATTTTTATGTTGATTGTTATAAATATACACAAACATTCCAGACTTATTTCTCGTAGATGTCAAATATTTCGTTGTTTTGATTAATTTGGCAATATTACTGTACCTATGGAAATAAGAAATGTGGCTAACTAGCGAACTAGACTATTGATTATGAAATGCAAAAATTAATATCGTAACACCGAATATTTAGTTTTAGATGTAAAAAAAGGATTTGGAAGCTTTCCAAATGCCTTTTTTACACCTAAAACGGGTACAAAATCAAATGCAATGTTATAATTGCAATTCATTATTAATACTCTAGTTCCCTAGTTAGCCACATTTCTTATTTCCATACAGTAATATTGGCAAATTATTCAAAACAGGTAAATTTTTGACTGCTATTTGCGACGTTGCCAACTTTCAGAATAAACCCTTTTAAGCGATTACTACGCTCGATCTTTAGGCGCGTTGCGTGAACGTTGCACACAAACATAGCATCGCAATGATTTTGCCTAAACTCTGTCGAGTGAATTTTGTGCACGGACTCTTAATAAAACAGTAGCGCGCATGCCAGCACGCATGCGCAGGATAACTTCAGAGCGGCAAAGTTATTTGACGCGAACTGTAGTCCTAACTATCCTAACTAATATTATAAATGCGAAAGTGAGTTTGTTTGTTTGTTTTTCCGCTTTCACGCAGAAACGGCTTTACAGATTTGGAAGTAATTTGGCACATGGACAGACCATGACCTGGTTTAGGACATAGGTACTTTTTCGCGGGTGAAACCGCGGGGTGCAGCTAGTATCCAATAAAATGGTTCCTTATTCGCGTATTCATCTTTTTTGGGGCGACTGTACTTCTACTTAGTTTTAAATTTTACATCAATCCACCCAATAAAAAATCGGCTGGCTGGATACTTACTTACTTATAGGTACCATGTGTTCAATGACATGCTACATTCAGAAGTTCCCATAAATCTGGTTATAAAGTGTTTGCGGATTGAACGTTTTGCATTCAACGCATACAGACGTGCTCATCAATGCATAATATCAATAAAATAAATGAACGCTTGCATAAACAGTGACCTAGTTTCAGTGTATTAGCGTGGTATACAAATAAACATTATAGTGATAAGTTAAAATTATGAACTGAATAATTTTTTTTTTAAAATCATGGATGGCAGCCCCTTTAATCGGAGCTCGATGATGCGACGCAGGCCTCCACCGACACCGACCCCGGTACCGACACCAGCACCGACATCGCCCGGACAACCAAGACAGGACCAAGATGAGAAAGTTGAAGTTGTGTCCACTCCGGAGATTCAGAACTGGATGGGATCTATTGAGCAGTGCCTGAATGAGGTTTGTGCTATTACTTCTGAGGGAAAGCTAAACGCTGATCAGAAGCTAAAAATAAATAATCTTTGCCGGAAAGTTGGACATGGAGTTTCGCAAATGGCTGTTCAATACCAGTCACCAAAACAAAAAGCCATCCAAACCCATACCTCCCTTAAAACCATGACCGAAGCTTGAGACTTATCAGACTGTCTAATGGAGATGAACCGTACGATTCAGGAGTCCTGCACGAAGCAAGAAGCAGCTTCTACATCTTTTGCAGCTATGGTGAAGAATGGGTCCAAAACAGTTGTTCGTCCTAATACTCTTAGCTCCGTCCGTGGCCATTTATCCTAGTGACACCTCAAAGACCAGTGACGAAACGAAGAACATGGTCCAAAAAATCATATGCCCTGGAGAAATGAAGTTGAAAGTACGAGGCGTACGCAAAATTGGAACAGGAGGTCTCATAATCAGCACTGAGACCAAAGATGACCTAGACAGGCTCAAGCAAACAGTCCAACTCGCTTCGTCAGGGCTTGCTGTCGACGAACCTAAAAAGGAGTGAGAGTAATAGAAGTACCTAGGTACATCAATGGCTGAAAATGAGGTTTATAAATGTATTTATGAACAAAACTTGGCCGACAAACTGCCCCCTATATCCCTAGATAAATTTTTGACCTCTATAAAACTAAGCCACAAATCTGGCAGGGAAGATGCTGAGAATTGCAACTTTATTATAGAAGTTCCACCCGTCATACGTAAGGCCCTCATCACACAAGACAGATTATTCATTAATTGGTCACCCTGCCCGGTGCGAGACTTCACACTAGTAACAAGATGTTACAAATGCCAGCAGTATGGTCATGCAGCCAAAACATGCAAAATTGCTGCCCCTACATGTGGACATTGCGGTGAAGAAGGTCACACACTTCAAGACTGCGCAAAGAAAGCCGGAGCGCCAAAATGTGCTACATGTTTGCGCTTTAAAAAACAAGCCAACCACAAGACGCAGATTGCCCGGCTATATAAGCTGCCGAATACAGGTACATAAACTCGATCGACTATGAAGGCGCCTAAGAGCGCCACTTACTTGTGTATATTTTAGACTTAATTCGTTATTGTTATTTTTCTATTTTAGTATGGATAATAACTTATTAACCGACATAGACAACACATTTTTAACTGTATCAAAGACATGTGACGTTGAGGATTGCAGACAATATTTTTCCGGTTATAAAAAGTCACTAACCGTACTGACCCAAAACATTCGTAGTATTTATAAGAACATAGATAGCTTTAAAATTTTCCTTCATAGACTTAACTTTGATTGTGATATAATGGTACTAACCGAGTGCTGGCTAGCTAACCGCATCGATAACCTCCCAGGTATACCTGGTTACAACTTATTGCATACCACAAGAAACCACAACCAAAATGATGGTGTGGTAGTCTTTGCTAAGGAATCATTAAAGGTCACAGTCGAGGAACATACTCTAGAAGACTGTATGAGTAACTGTTTAGTCATCAAAATTGGTACAACAACAGCGATAATCGCTATTTATAGATCCCCTTCCGCTAGAAACTTAGAACCTTTTAACAATTCCTTAAACAAGATTTTTCAAGTACTAAGTCCATTTAAGAATGTTAAACTACTCGTAACAGGTGATTTAAATATAAATATCGGCTCCGAAAACTGCGATGCAGGGACACAAGATTACCTTAACATCTGCTCATACCATGGTTTTCTCCCAGCTCACACATTGCCTACTCATCAGAGCGGTTCCTGCCTCGATCATATGATGATCAAAACCAGCCTATCATATATTACGCTTGTTACTAACTCAACAATTACTGACCATAAATTTAACGCTGTCTAAGCAAAATCGTCCCCAGACTTAATTAAATAAGTCCCCAGACGCTAATTTGGCTTTATCGTACTTAATAAAAAATGTACAACAAGCAATATTACGTAACACGTAACAGTTTCTGCAGTAAAGAAGAAACTTTATAATATTAAAACTTGGAATACTCTTGGACTAATTCGGTGTATAAGACACAGAGATAAACTTCATCAGAGAGCAAAGAGATACCCTGATAATTTAATCATCCAAACCACATATAAAAGATACAGGAATTTCTGCAACAATCTCCTAAAGAATTTAAAGAATAGTTACGATAAAAACGAATTAAATAGAGCAGGTAACAATAGCAAGCAACTTTGGAAACATATAAAAAATGTCATCAATATGTATAAACAGCGTGAATCAAATTCGAGTTTACTGCTTACTAATCCTTCACCACTCTTGTCAGCTAACAATGTAAATACCTTTTTTGTAAATGTTGGAAAAACTCTTGCCGAACAGATTCCGAAACATTGTTACCAACCACCTTTCCAAAAATCGAGAAATAGCTGTAACTCGAAATCTTTTGCTATGCTGGACACTGATGAAGATGAAGTAACTCGAATAATTTCTGGGCTAAAAGATGACTGTGCAGTTGGATGGGATAATATTAGCAATAAGATCCTTAAACTCCTTAAGCGTTTTTTGGTACCTCCCTTAACGCATATTTTTCGAATATGTCTTTCTGATGGAATTTTTGCAAGTTGTCTCAAAAAGGCAGTTGTAATCCCTATCTATTAATCTGGAAGCCAAGACTTAGTTAATAATTATAGGCCAATATCCTTACTCCTCTCAATATCAAAAATACTAGAGAAAATTATAAACAGTAGACTAGTTAACTACCTAGCCTACCTACCCTAAAAATAACTTGTTATCCCCTGCTCAATTTGGTTTTAGAGCTAAACTATCGACAGCCGATGCGGTACATAGCCTGACTGATTATATTTCAGAAGAACTTGGCAAAGGAAACCAGACCCTGGGAGTCTTCCTTGATTTAGCTAAGACTTTCGACACGGTGTCTGTTTCTTTTCTGATAAACAAATTAGAGACCATAGGAATAAGGGGAACGCCGCTGAAACTCTTTGCTGACTATTTAGACGGCCGGTTCCAATGTGTTAGAATTGATAATATTACGAGCGATGAGCAGAAACATACTGGTTTTGGTGTTCCTCAGGGAAGTATTCTAGGCCCTACGCTATTCCTGATTCATTTTAACGACTTGTGTGGTCTTAATATAAAAGACGGCAAAATTATATCTTACGCCGACGACACGGCGTTAATATTTAGTGCTAAAACCAGTAGCGAACTGTTCGAAATCGCTCAACTAGGTTTCAATACTGTGACTAATTGCCTTCATAGCAATTTACTAACATTAAATGCTGACAAGACAAAATATATTCACTTCTCCATGCGCAAGCCTCCACTTAACATTACTAACCCTCATTTATATGCCCATCAATGTGGAAAACGTACAGTCAACAAGTGTAATTGTCCTTTTATCCACAAAACGAGCAACTTAAAATACCTCGGGGTAATAATAGATGACACACTCTCTTTTAGAAAACATATTGAAAGTCTAGTTAAAAGAGTGCGCAGACTAATATATGTTTAAAAAAATTTGCGATCATTTGCAGATTCAAAATTAATCACACAAGTTTATTTGGCTCTATGTCAATCTATAATTCAGTACTGTATCACTTCTTGGGGTGGTGTACCAAAAACTAATTTACTTCCTCTTGAAAGAGCTCAGAGAGCCATTTTAAAGGTAGCAAACTTCCATCCCTTCTTCTTTCCCACAGTTCTGCTATATAAATCCTGCAACTTACTGACGGTTCGCCAGCTTTTCATTATGCACCTTCTACTTGTTGTTTGCAAATAGAACCGCTAACATACTATTTTTGCTTTTATTTACTTAAATTTTAATTTAGTTTTCACTTTAGACTCATTGTTAATTTATTGAAATAAGTATTTATGCACTTTCTAGCCTGAAACACAGGTTCAACCTAGTTCAGGCAAATAAGCAACTGTGCTATATTTTAAATAGTTAAGGTATTTATTGTAAGCGTCGTTAGCGTATTGACCTATGGGATATACCTACTGGGTTTCTATTAAGCAGGGGCTTTAAGTAAAAAAAAAGAAAGTCAAGTATTTTTTTTACTATGTTGTTAATACCCTTTTTGGCGTACCAGTAGTCGTAGCCGTAGGTTTAGCCGTAGGCGTAGCTGAAGTCTTAGCCGTAGGTGTAGTAGGCTGTACAGGCGGTACATCTTCTAGCTTACTTTTCTCTTTTTCATTTAATTTAAGAACTGGTATTAAAATTAAACCACTAATGAGAACGAACGTCCCGGCCACATAGAAAGACACTACGTATCCAAACTGATTTTTTAGTACACTGGATAAAGGTGTACCTATTAGACTTCCAAAACCTTGAAACATTATCATAATACCAGTTCCGGTAGTTAACATTTCTAATCCATACAAATGTACAATTACTACACTTCGTACGCAACTTAAACTAGCAATATGAAATCCAAAAACTACGCATATCACATACTGATACGTTGGGTTAAATGAAAAATTAAATGCCATGATCGACACTCCACTTATTAAACACACAGATAAATACAACTTTACTGGATTGTATTTCATAGCCAATGTCCCTATCACCAGGCGGCCGAACGCATTTGCGAGACCGATGACACTTACAAATAAAGTACAATGTTCGAGAGGAATGCCAACGCTCTTACTTCTATCTGCCAGAAAGACATAAGGCACTAAATATCCGCAAAACGTGAAGAAAGCACTGATACATAACAATAAAAATGAAAGTCTTGTAAGTAGTTTTGGGTCCAACATGGTAGCAAGAATCCTTCTTACAGCAGTTGTGAAAACACCCCTTTTTTCCGATAACTCCGCAGCAGTTACGGCACGTGAAACTGCCATTTGATATTCAAGGCCAGTCCTGTCTTCCGGCCGGGTTTCCATCATACTTTTTTGATAGGCTGGTAACTTATCTAGTCTGCCTGCGTAGAAAGCATCATCTCTATACATTGGCCGAGCTTGGGATGCCTCCTCCTCCCAATGACACAACTTTTTCCACCATTTTTTTTTCGGAGTTTCTTCTTCAGCAATTAAATGTATTTCTTTTTGTTTCTCAATATTTTCATCTTTATCTCGCATACTTATTCTGGATTTGGATATTATAGATTGAACTTTTTTTAAGTGTTTTCGACTTACTCCATCTTGAGGACCTTGAGCTGTTAGTGTAAACCTCGATGCAGTAGCTGTGGATGGACCCGCTTTCGTCGGTGACGATGTCGGCTCTGTTCTTTCTCCAACCACTGCAGCCGCAGTTGGAAAGTGGGCATTAGATACTGCACTAAAGAGCCGTTCTGCAGCACTTGGCATAAAGCTTTCTCTTCTCGTGTCTCTTTTCGAGCTGGACGGTGCCTTAATTGCAGCCAAACTTGGTAAAAAAGCTACTGTACGAGTAGGATCTTTATCTGCAGGAACTGTCGTCGTCACAGTTAAAGAGAGTAACGGTCGAAACGTCATAGCAAAAAAATAATTTGTACCTAACATTCCAGCATGCAGCAACGTAAGTATACGCCATCCAGCTATTTTTATTAATTTTGTATTTACGGAAAACATAATCATGATACCAACACTGGAACCAATACTTGATATCGCCATTGCCAAGGATCGAAGTTTTTCAAAATAAAAACCCACGACTAATGCAGAGCCCATACTCGAGAGGCAGCTTCCAAATCCACTAACGATTCCATATAATATAAGGATTGCTATATAAGTAGTGGAGAAATATGTGCACAAGAAAGCCATAGAAGATATAACAGAACCAGCCATAGCAATAGCTCGAAATCCAAATCTATTTATAAGCGCAGACGCTAAAGGACCTGCCATAAAGTATAATGCCACTGCTACAGAATTGGCAAGTGCCACCAGAGATTCTCCTACTGCAAGATCCTGTGCCATATCATGGAGTATACTGCCAAACGTGAAGTAAACTCCGTCTAACGTGAAAACAGTCATAAAGCTCGCTAGAACTACTACCCATCCCCATCCGCCATCTACTGGTAATGATATTTGTGCAGCGATTTCTGTTTCTTCAACGCCTTCAAAGTCCTCAGGGTTCTGAGGAGTGTAATTGTGTTTGCTTGGTATAACTATACTTTTTATTTTCCCGTGTTTGGCTTTAGACGTTGCAGTCTCCATAGGGGGCATTCTTTTCTTCTTTATTTCATCATTCAATAAGTATCAAAAGATTGGAAAAGTCCACAAACCAACAGGAATCGTCAAAAAATCATAATACATTTTGTATCTTTGAGGTGTTCAACAGCCTTCATCAAAGAAAATACCGAATATACCTACTACCACAGATAGATAACACACTATAAACATAGATAATACACTATACAACGTGTCCCAAAATTCAACGATAAGCGGGCACCACACGGTGGACCTGCTCATCACTACCCTAGAAAAAAAAATGAAAAAAAAAAAATGAAATCCTTCGGAAATTTACACCCCTTAAGATATTTTTAACTACCATGACCACAATTTTTCTACCATTTCTGTTTTTTTTTTTTCTATCGGCAACCTAAGTAGCACTGCTATCCACCACAACCCTCAAAAATCCCAGAATACCTGAAGCTTTTACACAAAAATCAATCCAAATATTTTTTTTCCTTAAAATTTTCTAAGTTTTTTACTTTCAGTCGTCGTGGTGTAAAAAAAAGTATGAAAACGGCAAGTTTAAAAAAAAAAACTGACGCAACTAATCAAGATTCCAAAATGGTATAATACTTTAGGAACAAATGCCTATATTAAAAAAAAAAACAGATATATTAGAAAAATTGTGGTCATGGTAGTTCAAAATATCTTAAGGGGTGACAATTTCCGAAGGATTTCAATCTATGTTTTGTAATTTCCAAAAAATAATTGTTTTTTTTTTCATTTTTTTTTTCTCGGGTAGTGATGACCAGGTCCACCGTCTGGTGCCAGCTTATCGTTGAATTTTGGGACACGTTGTATATACGGGACTACTCTCACCGAGAGGCCTTCATCTTCGACCTACAACAATGTCTTCAACGTTTGTTGACAATGTACAGACAGTTCACTAAAACTTGTCCCGTGTCGTCATGTTGGTACCATTGCTTGTCAAACCTAGTTTTATTATAGATAGAGTTCAAAACAATGACTAATAAATGCTACCAATCGCGTCACGGGACAAACTATTGAACACACTGTAGTTAACTGATTGATAAACCACAGATTATTATTTTATGTCAGTATTCCTCTAGTATAACCTTATAATGCGTCGTTTAGACAAAGGCGGCAATTATATTATTCATATTATTTAAAACTAGAAAAATTTAGAAAAACGAAATCCCCTCCAAAACAATAACTGTAAAAACGTCGGACCACGCACAATGGGTTCCGTAGTTGGTATGAATTTATCCCAAGACAAGACAAACACTTAACATGAAATTGTAGTTGAAAAACATAATTTTCTCCCATACATTCCAATTCCAACTGCAAATATAAGTTTGTATCATTGCATACACAATATTAGCCCAGTAGTGTAGCCAGTTTGTGGTCGTGGGTGCGAACGCACGCAAGTGCTTTAATTTGTATAAATAATTTCATCAACATCTCAAAACGGTGAAGGAAACCCGCATGTCCTAGCACCAACCATTCGAGGACATGTGACATCTAACATCTACCAACCCGAACTGGACCCGCGTGGTAGATTACAGCCCACTCCCTCTCACAGAGAGGAGGCCTGTGTCGCAGCAGTGGGAACATAATAGGCTGAATAAGATGCACATTATTGAGAGACGAAAATAAATATATTTTATGTTATTTTAAGACCATTGAATTGTTATAGGTTTTCCTGTAATCTATAAGCATAGAACTACGAGTATTTTCTGTAAATAAAAAAAAATTGTCTCTAGAGGTACCTAGTTAGTTTCGGAGATAAGATGGCGGAACGGTAATTTTTTATCTATTTCCTTAAATAACTTTAATACTGTTTATTTTAAAATGATTAAAAATAAATTGAGACCCTCACCTCACAGCATGCCCTTTCATTTGATAATTATGTTACACGGTACAGTTAGCAAAACATGTTTTTTTCATTTCTTAATTATTTGCCTCCCAAAAGTGTCCCCCATATTCAAAATCCATTTATGTACTACCCAAACACGGACGTGTTTGGGTCACAGAAATTCATATTTGAACCAAACTTCAACTTAATCGGTCCATTATGATCTTAGAGTATAAATACTCTAAGATTATGATAAATGATTTTATTTCTGTAAGTAGGTTTGTAAAAACACTTTTACACGTCAATAAATTCGGACAAATCAGATTCGGAGCAAACTGACTGTGACAGACGTACTGATAGACACGAATGATATACGTCCAAAATACCCGTCAAAATAGCTTCGGAAATAAAAATGAAGTATTTATAAAATTCTGAAAGATAATAATGGTTTATGTGGCTGATATTATGCCATCGCGGACATTTTTGTAGAACTCTTTCAATAGAAAAGTGCAATACCTACGCGGTCAAAATATATGGAAACACAGTTTTTTTTTTAAATTACCGGCGAAAAATTTCGACTCAGGGCGTTTAGAATCATGTATCGAATCCATGGTATCAGTTTTCGCGTCGATGTCCCTGCCACTCTTTAAAATGCGTTGTTGTAGTCTGTTTTTGAATCATAAGTTCTTGTTATTCTTTGTGTCTCATGTTCTTTCCTTGAATTTCAAGATGGCCGTTGACGCTGCTTCACTGTATTTAATTATTACTGTAATAAATGGTATTTAAATACGGGAACAAATTTTTTGAGCTTATAGTTAGAGTTAGTTATTTTAAATATTCGAGATGATAATATGATCAGTTAAAAAACATATTGAGCAGTTATTTAATTTAATGGCGGTTTAAATACTTCTTTTATTACCCGACTACGGCGGAGGGTTATGATTTCGACCGGTATGTATGTGGGTCATAACTTCTAAACTAGTCATCATAATTTGACGATGAGGTATTATTGGAATCATTCTGCTTGCTCGTCTGCGACGTCACATTAATATATAATATGGCGCCATCTAGAGAACAAGTTATGAACTATTTTTTAATTTTTTTTTTTGATGCCGTCTTGGGTGTCAAATGAAGGGGCCTAACACGTTCAGTGCCGGGAGCCCTCCCGGAGGACTCATTTTAAATGTAGGGTTTTCAAACCGAATACAGCATTCTAAACCGTGAAAATAAAATCTGATGTATATTTTAACAAGGTTTATTAGGGTGAGTGTGTGCTTGTTGGTGCGACTGAGTGAGTATTTCATTATAATATTTAGTTTATTAGGCTGGTAATATAATTTATTAGTAGGTCGTTGGTTAAATCCAAGTATTTTAATTAAAAAATATTTTTTATTTGCGGTTACATAATTATCTTCACTATAAATTTAAATGGTTGCAAACTACTTATAGCGACAAGACCCCCTGAAAACACAATTTTACTTCGTTTTACAGTGTTTTATAACACGGTTTTAAACCTAATGCCGTTGACATTTTGTTGACGTTGCGCATTAGCGCAAACGATAAGCCGATGGTAACCCTCCCGGAGGGTTCAATTCCAATATGTATCGCGGCATTGCGTATGAGTTCTATGAAAAGTAGGTGGAGTCGAAAGTGTTAATTAGTACATCAACAAAATTTATATTAAATCTCCAATGGCAAAAAAGCCAAATAAAAAGGTTTAAAAAGACATCACAGACTGATAAATAAAAATCGTAAATAGTCGTAGTTGGGTTTTAGTTTTTATAACTTGAATTTTTTCGTCTCCAAGCATCATTTTGCGATGCACGATTCTCGAAGGTTTTGTGTCTCGGATCCCACAAACATGGCTCTGTTTGCAGAATTACGAGAAACCCAATGACTTTCATAAGAAAGTCATTGGAAGTGGACTAATAATAGTCCACTCCACTCCATTGGCTTCGCTAAATAAACACGTGCTTGCAATATTTTTGATCTACAAAAAAATCCGCCACCCTAGTTCTCCTTATCGCCCAACGTCAAACCGCAATGTGAATACCGTTGTCAAATTATCTTGATTAGTTGTAGCGTCCACATCGCGTGATTCGCGATTATCAACAGCATTTCCCGTTGCTGTGGTGTGGCTCTAGCATAAGTCGCTAATATTTTGACCGTTTTTTGTTTTCTGTGGTTTTTTGACGGTTTTGACCGCTGACAAACTTAAAATAGCAACTGACACTGACAAGTGACAAGCATAGTTTTGACAGACAGACGCGGACGCGCGCGATTTTGTTCCGCGTTTGCCACAAGTGCCAGCCGAGAGTCGTTTTGTAGTTTTGGAGGGAAAAAATTGCTGCCGAGACCAAAAAAACAAAATATCAGTCTTTCTAAATACTCTTTCTTAAAATTTGATTGTATGTTAGTAAAGCTATCATGTCACAAACATCTATCACTTCGTTTTTCAATAGTAGAAAAAGACCTGCTACAGAGGATCTTATTACTTCTAAAAATAAAGCTCCTCACATCGACCGGACTCTAGAAAAGAAAATTTTATCTACTGGTACGACTCCCCTAAAGAATAGGTGTGAAATCGTTACAAGAGAATTCAAGCAACCAGTTAAATCAAGTGACAAGGAACATTTTAAACATGTTGCTACTCAGCATGTCGTGTCATCTAAAGATACGATACAAAAGCCGCCAAACGTCTCAGCAGCATTTGGTAAAAAAGTGAATGCCTCTAACACACCTAAAATCACAGAAGCGACCAAAGCGGAAGTTATTACCACTTCTCGCAAAGAGCTAAGTCTTGGTGACATAAGGAAGAAATTGGCTGGAAGTTCGAGGTTAGCTGAATTGAGGGCCACCGCTGATCGACTGAGCAAAGGCATACAAGAACTTAAACAAACCAGCGAGAAGCGTAATCTCCGAGAATTCAAGTCTATTGATGTGGAAGTACCAGTAAGGTATGTGAAAGTCCAATAACTTTAGCTTTACTTGTGTTAACACGTTAAGAGATCAATTTTAGTGGTCTGTACTAATAGACAGAATTTTAACTGTATATTCATCATTTTCCATGGTTTAAAATATAGACACCAATCAGAGATATATATATCAATACTAATTTTGTGTTGCCCAACCCGTGTATATGCAGCATAGTATAAATGCATCTACTACAGATGCATTTATACTATGCTATGCCAATAGCTATCACTAAATCAAGTAGAGCATTAGGTAGAATATTAGATTGTTTTAGGATTCTATCATAATTACTATTGTAGGTATAACTTGAGTATGTATCTTGTAAGCTTTGTAGCTAGATTTCGATGACCAAATTAATTGTGAGTCTTACATGTGACTGCTCCTTATGAACCCCCAGTGTTTTGTTTTTCCATATCAGTATAGAATCAGGTTAGGATCAAATTCCAAATAGCACTGGAATTGAAAATCTAACCCTTGTTTTTCATTTTACAGTCCAAGCAAGAAAGCACTCATTCAAAATGAATTACTGTCACCGAAGAAATGCATGTCAATGCCTGCACCTCAACACAGGCCTCTTATATCACCTAGGAAAGTGGTTATCAGCCCCATCAAGAGTCCAAGCAAGGTTAGTATTATAAAGTTAAAAGCTAATCACAGTGGTCTCTATTGTAGTTCTTTTCATAACTTTATGTTAAACTTTAGTGAATAAATGATTATGTTTGAAATTAATGTTTTATCAAAGAAGATATCATTTTATCCATTTAACTAGGTTCCTACATGCAGATGGCCAGTTTTTTTAATAACTGATATTTCCTTTTCAGGTTCCAGCATATATCCGGCATGCAGCACTTGCCACATCCTCCAGCAACTTGCCACTGCCTCATCACTACAGGTTTCTTGCTGAACTGTTTCGTGGCATGGAGACTGTTGTTGCTTTACTCTATAACAGAAATGAAAAGATAACCTTTGCTAAACTGAAACCCTCTGTCCAAGAGATGCTGAAACGTTCATTCGCCCAAAAACATTTGGCTCAAATAAAACATTTAGTGCCTGATTTTTACAATTTTGAAATTCAAAAGGTGAAAAATTTCAGTGCCTCATCTCATAAGGAACAATATGAACTAATAATATCACCAAATTTTCCTAATGATATTAAGGTTATGAATCCAAGTGTGCTTTTAGAGAGGCGCAGATACTTTTACCATATTTTGCTTCAGTTAGTAAAGAAACATCATGCACAATATTTACAATCACTTGATCCTCCAATGGTGATCCCTGATGATAAATTGACTCGTTGGCATCCTGAATTCGACATTGAAAAGGTACCAGAAGTTGAGAGTGGCAAGTTGCCAGAAATGCCAAATATTGAGAAATTCTCAAGTGCCCAAGACGTGTTAGCCAAGGCGCGCGAATTATTTAAATGTAATACAAAAATGGAAAGGGCTTTAGAGAAGTTAGCTCAAGCAAAGGCCTGTGGACTCACTGAGCAAGAAAAGGCTGCAACTGGTATCACAGATACAAAACCAAATACTTCTGTAAATGGAATGAAGACCAACAGTACACAGACAAGTCAGCCAAGCACTAGTGCAGTTACAATATTGAATCCAGCACTTCGTAATCTACCGACTGCTCTCTTAGAGAAGGTAAAAGCTAAACAGGCTGCTAAAGCCCTTGAGGCCATGACTAGATCATCTGAACATGACCAAAAGTATTTGGTGTATTGTCGCCTGCCAGATCTTGCTCGCACACTTCGAAATATATTTGTGACTGAGAGGAAAAACGTTCTGGCATTAAACATAATCCTCTCAAAGTTGGATAGTAGCTTCAAAGCAAATGTTTCAGCTAATGATTTACAAAGAGATATAAAAGTTCTTACAGAGGAGCTGCCAGATTGGGTTAAATTACATGAAATAAGAAACAATACTTACTTGAAACTAGATAAAAATGCTGACTTGCAAAAAAATATGTCTAAGTTAGAGGCTTTAGCTAATAAATACAAAAATGAATAGTTGTAGTGTAAAACAATTTGACATTACTAATTAAGACTGAGTAAGTATAAAACAATGTTGTTTAAATTATGAAAAGCTAACTTTTAATCAGTTTATTACCAACTAAGTTATGTTGTTTTATATGTCTTTGTCTGTACAATACATAATATACGAATCAAATGGTTTGTACATAGTACATACTTACTGTAATGGTCTAACATAGTAGTAGTAAATGGTTCAGAAGAATAGTAAATTGACTTGATATCAAACCATTATACCAAAAATATATATTGACATGGTTGAATCTTGTAGATTTAAGCTGACATTTTATATTTTATTTATATTGTAATAATGATTAAAACCACCATTTCTTAGCATAATTTAATATATTTCTCAGGACATGAACTGGATAACTATGTGAAACCTTTGAGTTTGTATTGATTTAGTATTAGTATAAATCTTATTTTCTTTTTCTTTACTGTGTGGTATTCTTTCTTTAATTAAATATTTTTTCATCAGTGTGTTTTTGAACTTCATACCTATATTACCAGTATACAATTAGTGGAAAAAAAACTTAGTTTCTTGTCAACAGATCTATGTAAAATCTAGATCTATTCTATTCATTATTATAAACTACCTGCTGCCCTCGGCTTCACCCGCGTGGACTTTAAATTCTTTTTCTAAAATAAAAGTAAGTCTAAGTTACTCGTTATAACATCAACTATCTGCCAATGAAAGTCCTGTCTCCTACCGTTTTGGAGATTAGCCGCAACAAACAGACAAAAGACAATTTCTTTTTTCACTATCTTGCATTTAATAAAAAGCATAGACATATTTTGAAATCATTGATAAAAAGCTGTTATTTTGGCAAACAGACACTTCAATTTTATTTATGTGTTTATTAAGTCGCTTTGATGAGGTTTTACACCATCATTTAGAGAGAATATATCCGTAATAGTAGTAATGCATTCCTAATAAACTTACATATTCGAAAGAAATTTCGATGTTTTGTCAAGTCCTAAAAACACATTCGAGCGTAGCCTGGCCGTGGGTCGTAGTGAACGATCCCGCCTACATATTAATAGAAAACGAAGCTAAGTACGAGTACACGTGCGTAGCTTAGCTGTAGGCTGCTGTGCTGTCACAGGGGCAGCGTGTTCCTTTTTTACGCGACTGCCACAGAAGGAGGGTTATTTTTTCGAGGGTATCTATGATTTCATCTATTCTATTTCTGGACTATTGAAAAAAAAGTGTACCTAAGTATGGTGTGTACTGCTGGGGTTGCGGGTCTGTCCGAAAGGGATATCGCGGCACAAAGGCAACGGAAGGAACACGGGTGGGTTTTAGTCAGTAAAAGTCTGACACTCCCTCTCGCTCTGCCCAGAGCGGGAGGAGTCATTTGATGATTTCCCACCCAAAAAAAAAAAAAAAAAAAGTATGGTGTGTACTTATATATATATACTTATATATAAACTTTATTGTACACCAGAAAATACATAGTTAATCATAAATTTAACACTACAAAACATACAATGGGCGGCCTTATCGCTTTCTGCGATCTCTTCCAGGCAACCTTGGAATGGATTGTGTATGTACCAATGTGTTTAAATTCATATGTACTTTCTAAGTTAATCTTGGACAACACTGACATCGGTGAAGGAAAATATCGTGAAGAAAATGTGTATTTTTATGTAGTAAATTTATGTAACTGTAATCGTCAATTCGCCTTTACCATGCTTGGTGATCAATGCTCGTGCCATTCCTTCTTCGTATAAGAAGAGGATTTAAGTGTATTATCTATGGCCTTTACCCAGCAGCTCTCGTAAGAGAGTAGTTATATTCCTTGCCCAGCAGTGGGACAACAATAATAGTCTCGCTTATAATAATCCCTGTGCGCATTATGTAAGTGTACCCAAGGACAACCCCCGGTTGGTTTGGACTATTGCAGGATATTTATGGAACAAAGATATTGGACTATGGGTTTGTTTGGGTAGCTAAAGTACCTAGAACTATGGAAGGACTATGGCCCCTGCCTGATCAATAATGGGCCCCCGGAAACTTGCTAGCATATAGTGACGTAGCGACAAGGGGACATCCTGAGGTACTTGAGGAGTGGAGAGGTATTCCACGGCTTGCAGGACCATCCCGGAGCCCGGAAGAACGGTCAATATATATCAGCATCATACTGGAATACTTCGAGCACGTTTGCTCTTGCGAGTAACTCAAGCTCAAGTTTTTGTACTTTATTCAAGCAGAAATCGCACTTACAAACTTATTTTTAGTGACAATTCAAGCAGTTTGCTAAGAAAAGATATTCACATGCATTTTGAGGTCACTTCCAGGATTTTCGAAGACGACGCGTTTCTAGTTTGCGTTCCGACATACTTAACGTAAAATAATGAATTGTAAAATAAGTCATGCATTAAAAAATGACAAAAATTAAATAGGAATCTGTTTCTTGACTCGTTTATCTATCTATTTATATAAAATGCTTTGTCCTGAATGACTGACTGACGGATCAACGCACAGCCTAAACCGCTAATCGTAGAGACCTGAAACTTGGAGGTGTGTTCTTTGTATGACGTAGGCATCCGATAAGAAAGGATTTTTCGAAATTCTACCCCTAAGGGGGTGTAAAAGGTGGGCAAAGTTTGTATGCGACAACGTGATTCCTTGGTCCAATCTACTTCAGATTTTGCATAAACATTCTTTAACTGAATTAATGGAAGACCTGTTTCGTATTTTATTGAAATTCATCCTCTAACGGGGTTAAATAGGGGTAGAAAGTTATTTTGGGAGTGATTTGCTTCGAAGTTGATATCAATACTCCTTAGTGCTTTTGATTTAAATTACATTTTATTTTGACCTTAGATTTTGACACATGTTTGAAAAGTCAATCCGATTTTATTAAAAAAAAGGTTGAACTCACATACAGGCTTGGTGCTTGCAATGCAAATACTCTTTAAAATTGGAATGTCTCGAAAGTCACCGTACTCTATACATACGAGACGGACAGACTATATTTAGCGGCTATTATTTAGCGGCCGTTATGTGGCGGCCGTTATGTGGCGGCCGTTATATGGCGGCCGTTATGTGGCGGCCGTTATATAGCGGCCGTATATAGCGGCCGTTATATGGTGGCCGTTATATAGCGGCCGTTATATGGCGGCCGTTATATGGCGGCCGTAAATATCAGCCGTTATGTTGTGGCCGTTATATGACGGCCGTTATGTGGCGGCCGTTATATGACGGCTATTATTTAGCGGCCGTTATATGGCGGCCGTTATATGGCGGCCGTTATGTGGCGGCCGTTATGTGGCGGCCGTTATGTGGCGGCCGTTATATAGCGGCCGTTATATGACGGCCGTTATATGGCGGCCGTTATGTGGCGGCTGGTATGTGGCGGCCGTTATATAGCGCCCGTTATGTGGCGGCCGGTATGTGGAGGCCGTTATATAGCGCCCGTTATGTGGCGGCCGTTATATGACGGTCGTTATTTAGCGGCCGTTATATGGCGGCCGTTATGTGGCGGCCGTTATATGGCGGCCGTTATATAGCGGCCGTTAATGGCGGCCATTATATGGCGGCCGTTATGTGGCGGCCGTTATATGGCGGCCGTTATGTGGCGCCCGTTATATAGCGGCCGTTATGTGGCGGCCGTTATATGGCGGTCGTTATATGGCAGCCGTTATAAGGCGGCCGTTATATGGCGGCCGTTATGTGGCGGCCGTTATATGGCGGCCTTAGATTTTGACACATGTTTGAAAAGTCAATCCGATTTTATTAAAAAAAAGGTTGAACTCACATACAGGCTTGGTGCTTGCAATGCAAATACTCTTTAAAATTGGAATGTCTCGAAAGTCACCGTACTCTATACATACGAGACGGACAGACTAGCGGGAGGATTAGCGGCTATTATTTAGCGGCCGTTATGTGGCGGCCGTTATGTGGCGGCCGTTATGTGGCGGCCGTCATATGGCTTCCGCTATATGGCGGCCGTTATGTGGCGGCCGTTATATAGCGGCCGTTATATGGTGGCCGTTATGTGGCGGCCGTTATGTGGCGGCCTTTATATGGCGGCCGTTATGTGGCGGCCGTTATATGGCGGCCGTTATGTGGCGGCCGTTATGTGGCGGCCGTTATATGGTGGCCGTTATATAGCGGCCGTAATATGGCGGCCGTTATGTGGCGGCCGTTATATGGCGGCCGTTATGTGGCGGCCGTTATATGGTGGCCGTTATATAGCGGCCGTAATATGGCGGCCGGTATGTGGCGGCCGTTATATAGCGGCCGTTATGTGGCGGCCGTTATATGACGGTAGTTATTTAGCGGCCGTTATATGGCGGCCGTTATGTGGCGGCCGTTATATGGCGGCCGTTATATAGCGGCCGTTAATGGCGGCCATTATATGGCGGCCGTTATGTGGCGGCCGTTATATGGCGGCCGTTATGTGGCGCCCGTTATATAGCGGCCGTTATGTGGCGGCCGTTACATGGCGGTCGTTATATGGCAGCCGTTATAAGGCGGCCGTTATATGGCGGCCGTTATGTGGCGGCCGTTATATGGCGGCCTTAGATTTTGACACATGTTTGAAAAGTCAATCCGATTTTATTAAAAAAAAGGTTGAACTCACATACAGGCTTGGTGCTTGCAATGCAAATACTCTTTAAAATTGGAATGTCTCGAAAGTCACCGTACTCTATACATACGAGACGGACAGACTAGCGGGGGGATTAGCGGCTATTATTTAGCGGCCGTTATGTGGCGGCCGTTATGTGGCGGCCGTTATATGGCGGCCGCTATATGGCGGCCGTTATGTGGCGGCCGTTATATAGCGGCCGTTATATGGTGGCCGTTATATAGCGGCCGTTATATGGCGGCCGTAAATAGCAGCCGTTATATAGCGGCCGTTATATGGCGGACGTTATATAACGGCTGCTATTTACGGCCGTTATATAGCGGCCGTTATATGGTGGCCGTTATATAGCGGCCGTTATATGGCGGCCGTTATATGGCGGCCGTAAATAGCAGCCGTTATATAGCGGCCGTTATATGGCGGCCGTTATGTGGCGGCCGGTATGTGGCGGCCGTTATATAGCGGCCGTTATGTGGCGGCCGTTATGTGGCGGCCGTTATATGGCGGCCGTTATATGGCGGCCGTTATGTGGCGGCCGTTATATAGCGGCCGTTATAAGGCGGCCGTTATATGGCGGCCGTTATGTGGCGGCCGTTATACGGCGGCCGTTATGAGGCGGCCGTTATATGGCGGCCGTTATATAGCGGCCGTTATGTTGCGGCCGTTATGTGGCGGCCGTTATATAGTAGCCGTTACATAGCGGCCGTTATAAGGCGGCCGTTATATGGCGGCCGTTATTTAGCGGCCGTTATGTGGCGGCCGTTATATGGCGGCCGTTATATAGCGGCCGTTAATGGCGGCCATTATGTGGCGGCCGTTATGTGGCGGTTATATGGTGGCCGCCACACATCACCAACAACAATTTATCCTCGCCTTGCAACTTCTTGCAAAGTAATATTGGGTATGCGACGATCGCATAGGACTAAGGTTGTCAACTTTTATATCATTTATACAATTTTTACGAAGCTATCGCCAGTAAATAAATAGTAGATGGGGAAAAAAAATAGTGTATATGTTCCAAAAACATATCCGTCTTATTACAAAAAACTGCATAAGTAATGGTTTAAACCAAGACTAAAAGGTCTTGGATTGTTACGGTAACAAAGCTACGAGTAGTACCAGCCTCAAAATGTGTCCCGATTACAAAACGAAGACCAATCGAGGATCAGTTAGTACCTAGTACCAAAGAAGGTTCATGGTTCAAACTCAGAGTAATAACTAAGGTTCAAATAATATCCACAGATAAGAAGAAACATTATTGGCATTCTTTCATTCGTTCACGCAGGCTTTATTTCTGAGCTTTATTTGAAGCAACGTTCTGTTTCTCTAAATACTGATATTGTAATAACACTTGAAATGCATAAATAATTATTTATCAATACCAAAATATGTTCTAAATTGTTCTTTGCTTTGGTTACAATTATTTATGTTTAATGTGTTTTTGTTGTGATTTCCTGTGCGAGTCACAATAAAAACTTTTTCTTTCTTTAATTTCTTTCTCTTAAACGGGGAATACTGTTAGTGCAATATGGCGCGCTTCAACAATTTCAAGCGGAATACCGGAAAAAAACATGTAAAGAAAATTTATTGCCCAGCAATGTAGCATATTGCGGCGTTTATTTATTTAATACTTTAAGCACACAAATTTACAGAGGCGGACTTAATGCCATAGGCATTTATCTACCAGTCAACCTTTGGGTGATGCAGAGACAGTGGCAGGTGCAATAGCGAGAATTGAGGAATAAATATTTATTTAAATATAAAGATATACATATATCTATCAAAAACTATAAATATAATATATACACCTAATTATATATAAATATAAGTACAAATAAATACACATAAAAATACTAAATACGCGTTTGTTATTGTTGTAGTGTTGCGGCCGATAGTACGAGTATTAGTACCGCTTGAAGGTTTCTAAGCTTTACAGAGGTTTGTATTTATTCCTAGGATTCCCCTAACACCATCAAATTACCCCTTCGAATTCAAGAGAGTGCAGTCTCCCATCAAAGTATGCTTCGCAATGACTATAAACAAAGCTCAAGGTTAAACTCTTAAGGTAGCGGGAGTAGACCTAAGGGAAAGCTGCATCTCCCACGGCCAGTTGTATGTAGCATGCTCCAGAGTAAGCGCACAGAGTAGCCTGGTGATTCTAGCACCCGAAAGAAAAACAAAAAATATTGTTCACAAAGAAATACTGCGGTAGGTGTAGTATTTCGATTTCGTTGTCATAAAATATAACTTTTTTTTTCAGTTTTATTTAACCTTTATATCCCTACACTATAATAAAGATTGTTATATTTTATAATTATTCAAACATTTTAACATAATAATTTATATGTTTTAACAAAATTAATAACGTAAAAAACCAATAAAAAATTCTATTAGAACCATTTTCGACTTCTACGCGGACGAAGTCGCGGGCAAAAGCTAGTAATGTATATTTAAATAATGAATAAGTTTTAAATTACGTGCACATTCCCTACTGTCGGCGAGAATATTTTGCCGGTGCTGTACGCTCTGGGCATGGCACGCGACGACGCGCGACGTTGCCAAACCAGTGCGCGCAGGCGGCGAAACGGTGAGCATACGGGCTACACGGGCGGGTGACGCAATTAGGATGCGGTTCAATGTGAACTGCAGGCTTAGTTGCCCGTCATTAAGTTTTTTATATGGAACAAAGAATATCGTACGGTTAAGCGCATTGCAGTAGTAACTGCTACGAAATAAAATCGTTATCCAAGCCAAATTGTTATCATTACCACATAAATAAGATGTATTATTTTCACTAAGTTATATTAGTGACATAAGACAACCCGCCCCAATGTAATTGTATTTCTTGCTTATCTCTATAGGGTGGACGTGAAAACTACTACCGTGGATTTAGTACATGATTCTAAACCCCCATGCGTTGAATTTTTTCGCCGGTTATTAAAAATTTAATCTGCTGTGCCATATATTTTGACTACAGCTTTATTGCACTTTTCTATGAAACAGCAGATTTTTTTTTAAAACATACTTAGGTACCTACTAGAACCTGCCAGGGTTGCGAGTTTTTCCGAAAGGGATATCGCGGCCCCGGCACACAGGCAACAGAAGGAACACGGGTGGGTTTTAGTCAGTAAAAGTCTGACACACCCTCCCGCTCCGCCCAGAGCGGGAGAAGTTATTTGATAATTTCCCATCATAAAAAATTAAAAAAATGGTACCTACTAGAAATATTATGTTGGAAATGAATTTATCTAAGTCAAGTATTTGTGTGACATAAATAAAAATGTTGATAGTCCCAAGCCTGTTTCAACAACCACTCAACAAAATTGTTATCATGATAAAAATATGTGTCTGCTTATTTCATTAGCAGTCATTAAAAAGATTATCTAAATTATAATATTATCGATTTTACGCGTCCGCACATAAATGTAATGTTTACACGTGCGCGTAAAATCGCTACAGTCATAATTTTATTCGTAGCCACAGCCATACGGGACGGAGTGAAACTCGTGGGCTACGGCGTAGCGACCTACGCCGTAGCCCACGAGTTTCACTCGAAATGGGATCTTTAGATTGAAATCGAAGAGACGTCAAAAATCAATCATCACGCCTGTATTCTCCGAAGTAGTGGGTAGAGATGTATTGCTTATAAACAGACAGCTGTGCTGCTGGGGTGTTTGTTGCGCCATTGCTTCTTCCTAGCTAAAGCAGTAGTGACTAGGAAGTGCACGGTGAAGGGCGGGCGTTTGGGGGACGAGACATGTTTAAGTGCCATGTGTGGGTCGGAGTATTTTGCCATCAACCCAGCACAAATCAAGACTCTGGGCTGCTACTGAGAAATACAAGATGAGAAAATCCAATAACACTTTGCCCCGACCCGGGAATCGAACCCAGGGCCTCACGCAGGTTACCTATCATAAGTTCGAAAAATATTTGACTGAATTTCATTTCACCTAAAACTTTTCAACTATTATCGTTTCGTTTTTTTTTTACTTATTTAAAGTCACGTCTGCCACTGTATCACTGTATCACTGTATTATACCACGACGTATGGATGGGTGAGGGAAGGATGCTTGTTTCAAGCATGCAGCAGGCAGACATACAGCATGCAAGCAGGCATGCAGCGTGCAATCAAGCATGCTGCATGCAAACAAGCATGCAACATGCACGTAGGCGTGCAACATGCAGCAAGCCTTGTTTCTGTTACGGCTCCGGCGCTGCGGGGTTTGGGTGGCCACACGCGAGCTTATCGTCGCAGATGGTTTTAACAATCACCACCGCAGCTTCGGCTTGCCTCCTGCCACCTGCTCCACAGCTCGCGGGCCGCCCTAGCCCTCCGCGCCTACGTGGGTTTAAATTACACTCTAGGGGTAGGGCAGACAAGACTACGTGGAGTCGGTTTTGCAGCGATTCGTTTCTGTCACTAAATTTTGTAGCACAACATAATGACTTTTTATGACACAATTTTAATTTAATATTGAAAAATATTGTTTTGGTGTGGTGAAAATATGGCAAATAAATCATTTGGCAAATGAAAAATGTTCAAAAGAGGCTTCGGCCAATAGCAAAAAGTTATTTTGTAAATCGGCGAAATATAGTTCGGTAAAATAATACGTATGACACATGAAACTTCAATGATCTAAAAATATGTCAAATAATGCGTATAGCAAAAAAGACGTCGGTCAATTAAGTTTTCGGTAAAATGAAATTCGAACAAAAAACAATCGGAAAAGTGATCGGTTCCCCCTCAGGCAGTAGCGCTTGCGACTAAACCAGCGAGGCATTCCACTCACTCGAGGATTCAAAGACATAATAATGTAATCCTGCTATCAGCGAAGTTCTTCTGCTTCGAAGGCTGGAGACTTTATCCTTAGGCCGAGTGACGATGAAGATTAGATAGGTATGCCTACGAAGATTGCACAGTGATCGTCTAGACTTGAATTGACTGTAATATTTTAAACAGGAATCCGTCAAGGTCGTCCGCGATTTTCATCTCTAACGGTTTTCTGCAAAATGCTGTGCTGTTTTACGTTGTATGTAGAACAAAATTCAATAATGAAGTAAGTATTAAATTAATTCGTGTCCAAAAAGTTCGAATACACTTTTACAAGCACTAAGGCTGCCTGTCCATTGAAGCGGAGCGAGGCAGCAGAGAGGAGAATGGCAGCGAAGTGGAGCGGAGTTGCGGACAGTGTCTGTCCATTGATGCGGAGCGAGGTAGCGGAGCGGAGTTACGGACTGTGCGGAGCGAGGTAGCGGAGCGGTGTTGCGGACTGTGCGGAGCTAGACCGAGTTCACGTATCTTTCCGCATCGCCTCTCACTTGTCCCTAAATAAAGGTTCATTAGAAAACCAGCGTCAAACAGCATCTGTCGGGCATTAATGCTGAATTGAACCTTTTTTGCGCAGCCGTGAGGCACACACTACTCGTAGGTATTATTGTTAAAATATTATTCTCACTTTTTTTATTTTGTATTTTGTGTTTCACGAACTGTGTCCAAATAAACATAATTCTTTCTTGATTTCTGTCTGAAATATTTTCTATACAATTTTATGGTATTGCAGACGGGGGCAAACCAATAACCTGAAAATATGGTGTACACAATATTTTTGAACGAACGAACGACGAGACGAGAAAAAGAAGCATCCCCACTTTACGTGTAGGGGAGGTACCCTAAAAAAAATATATTTTTCTTGATTTTATTTTACCACTTCGACGGCATGATTAATATGTACACATATGCCAAATTACAGCTTTCTAGTTGTAACCGTCTCTGAGCTAACCCGCGGACAGACAGACGGACAGACAGACAGACAGAAGACGGACATGGCGAAACTATAAGGGTTCCTTGTTTACTACGGAACCCTAAAAACCAATACCATACCAGTTTATTGTCTATGTATATGACTGCAAAATAAAAGAAAATTAAAATTACTGATGTATTTTTTTTTCTAGTTTTTTTGCCAAAAAATTTAAAATGAAGCAATACTCCTCGAGAGTAGTTGTTAAAAAAAACTCAGTGGCGAAATGCCTGGTGCAATTTTTAAGGCTTTGAAACAAGGATTAAACGTGATTTTGTGAACAAAACCATGAAAAGGTAAAAGGAGACATCTCCAAGATCTGGTCAGCCGCGTTCAGCACGGACAGTGAAGATCGTTAGGGAGCGGATTCGACGAAAACTTGCGGTTGATTTGGAAATTTCAAGGGGATCGGCGCATAATATCTTGAACACGGACCTTGGGTGTCAGGCTTATAAAAAATGTCCAGTTCACGGCGCAACAAATGCTTGTAAGAAAAAGAGGAGTTAGATAGAGATAGAGATTAATAACAATACTTTCCTGGCACGCTGGGGACGAGTTCGTCTTTTCCGATGTAAAACTGTTTGTCCTGGAGTGTTCAAATGAACGCTGAATGTTATAAGACAGAAGTTTTGGAGAAAACTGTTTACGTCACATGTTTGTAGATGATTATTACATCTTCGAACAAGATGGAGCAACTTCACTCATAGCAAACGTGGTTCAAGCATGGTGTCAAGCCTATTTGGCTGATTTCCTACACAAGAATGAATGGCCCAGCTCACTAGATTTGAAGCCTTTGGATATTTTATATGGTCATACAAGCTACTGAAGCAAAATTTTTTTTTTTGTCTTCTATGGCCATCCGCGATCGGTTGTTACTTTTAGCGGAAGAGCGCGACTCCTGCGCACCATGTACTCCGTATTCGTGCTTAGGTCCACACAGGTGTGGGTTGACTACACGATGTCTTTCCCTTTAAGTCTTTTCCTGTAACTTCTTGTTTTCAGTGCTGCAGCCGGAGTGTTCGGGTGCCTTTCCAGTCTTTCCTGGTATCTTTTTGATCTCGTCCATGACGGTATTCATTGATAACTCCTTGTGTATTTCAGCGTTCGTGACAAGCCAAGAAACGCCACTAATTGATCTCAAATAGCATTCTGCATTGCATTCTCTGTAAGGTGCTAATGCTTCAGTTACAGGCGCTGCCCCAAAGTTGAATTCCATAAAGCCGCACTGGCTTCAAGATCTCTTTATAAATTAAAAGTTTGTTGTCGGTACTCGGTCGGTAGTTTTTGTAACGGATATTAGTTCATGTCTCTTGGTCTTAAGATGTTTCTTTCACGTTAGACGTCGGTCAAGATGTAACCTCGATGTAACCCTAGGTATCTTTTGCTGTCATGGTGATATAGTGTCACATTCTCGAGGTGTACAGGTGGACAGTCAACTTTTCGCAGCGTGAATGTGACGTGGACCGATTTGCTTGCCCTCGTCTTTATCCATCAGCATGTGTGAGGCCGAAGCTAAATGACTACAAAATTGCAAATCTGGAGCAGTTTAAGAAAGTAATCCAGCGCGTTTGGGAGGAAATGCCGATGGAAGCTATGCGAGCCGCGTATGACGGGTTTGAAAAATGTTTGAACCCGATAAAGAAGGTCACAGGTGGAATTATACCGAAACATCTATTATAATTGTTAAATAAATGTAATTTAATTAAAAATATATATTATGTTTAAACTAAATATGATAGTTCTTTATTTATTGAGTTTTCAAAGTGTATTCGAATTTATTGGCCGCGGTAATCATTTAAAACATGATTAAGCAAAAAACGTAAGGAATTCTGAATTTTTGTGCTACTTTAGAGTAATCACCGTAAGTAAGCATTTATCTACTTTTTTTGTTGGACTTTGGACAGGACAGAACAGCAGAGGCGGCGCTAGACCAAACTTAGAAGCGGGCGACATCAGCTTTGAGAGACCCCTTTCATTTCCCAGTCGAAAAGAAAACGTTAAACAACCTAATGTGCTAAATTATACACTAATGTATGAATCGAAGAACTATTGGTCGATGAAACATCTCATGAAAGGACCACTCCCGCTTTCACTAAAACGAAAGCTCATGGACATGTGCATTCTTCCCACCCTCACCTACGGAGCGCAAACATGGTCTCTTACAAAGCGTCAAAAGTCCGCACTTGGGGTTTGCCAACGGGCTATGGAGCGAAGCATACTAGGTGTCAAACGACCGCATTAGGAACTTCGTTCCAAAACACAAATAGCAGATGCTGGCCGCACAGTTGCTGGACTAAAGTGGAACTGGGCTGGCCACATCTGTCGCATGTCGGACCAGCAATATGCAAAAATCACCACTCAGTGGATCCCAAATACCAGGAAACGACTACGCGGCAGGCCCAGAAAGAGATGGCGGGATGAGCTGGACTCCTTCTCTAAGTATTGGCCCGCAATCGCAGTAGACCGGGAAAAGTGGAAAGAGGGAAGGGAGGCCTTTGCCCTGCAGTGGGACAACACAGGCTTATAATAATAATAATAATAATGTATGAATATAGTTATACGTTTGATTGCTAATCAAATGATGATTCATAAACAAACACAAATGAAAAAATAAAGGCTTTTAGCATCACTGAATTGTTTTAAGATTATGTCATAACTAACATCAGCCTCTAATTCTAATGCAGAAAGTAGAATGCAAGAGCGTGCGAAGCGAGCTCGCAAATTTTAGCACGCCGCCTCAGATGGTTAAAATTAGATAGTCTTTTAACCATTCTTACAGAAATAGGAGATATTTGTTAAGATATACTGAAAAGTTTGAAAATTAGGAGAATGCAGGACGCAAGATTCGCAGTATTTTCGCATGCAATGAGAAGTCAGTCACAAAAAGGCTGCTGCTAGAAATAGGTATAAACACGAACTAAATGTACCTCAATGTACGAGTAGATTACAAAGTTTTAGTAGGAATGTATATATGTAAATGCAATTCAGGTGTTTATCAAGTTTCCAAATACACTTAAGGAACTTCCCATCCCCATGTTCAAGAAAAAGCTGACAAGCTGGCTATTAGATATGGCTCGCGCGCCAATGCCGCCTTGTGGGTAATGACCAATACAGCACACTCGTATCATAATATGACATTCACAAATACCTATAAAGAATATTGTAAAAATCCAAGATGTCATGCACTTCATTTTGACATTTTATAGTAACGATTACCTAATTATAAAAATACTAATTCACTGGACTTATTGTAAATCACAAATCTTAAAATTAATACCTATTGTACTTAGTTAAGAACGACAATTGAATATTTGTACACCATATACTTTGTGGTAGAATGTATAAAACTAACAAAAATACTAACACCATACTAAAACTACATTCCCATTTACGGAAGCACACTCACCTTTTAGAAAATATGGACCAAATTATCCGACACACATTAACTTTAATTTTAAATGTGGCCATGGACGGCCGAGCTTGGGCGCAAGTTACTCTTCCCATTCGTATGGTAGGCCTCGGCGTCCGCAAAATTGTTAGTATTAGTTTACCGGATTTCATATCCTCGTCCACGGCACTGAGAAATTAATCAGGAAAATTCTAGCCTCCACACTGATTAATTTTGATGTGCTGTGCTTCACCGAGGCTATGGATGCCTGGAAACTCGCTTGCCTGAACTCAGATCTTCCCGATTATCCTTCTTCCCAAAGACGGTGGGCTGAGCCGCTCTGCAGAGTAGTACAGAACAATTTACCTAACACGTCTGCTTCCACTGCGGAGCGTGCGCGCCTGCTGGCTGTGGGTAAGTGGGAATCGGGTCTGTGGCTTCATGCACTACCGTCGTCAAACATGTACCTTGTTCGACGACACTACATTCCGCCTCGCTGCTTCCCTACGACTAGGAGCTCCATGTTGTTCTCCTCATCGCTGTCACTGTGGTGAAGTCTCGGACATCACAGCCTGTCTTGCAGCCGAAGTACGGGTCGCTTAGCGCGGAAAGCGAACATTAACGACATCATCCGACGAGCTCTTGTCACCGCCGGCGTTCCAGCTGTATTAGAACCTGAACCAGAAATGGCTTGCCATTGGGTTCTAATACAGCTGGAACGCCGGCATTTATTTCCATGGAAGGTGGTTAGGCCTGTAGTGTGGGATGCAACCTGTGTCGACACTCTTGCGCCATCCCATCTTCCTGGCTCAGCATGCTGTGCTGGTGCTGCTGCTGCGGCTGCAAAAAGCGGCGTAAGTATAATAACCTCACTGTAATTATATTTTCGAGGCGTTTGGAGTTGAAACCCTCGGGCCGTGGGGTCCGACTGCTCACGGCCTCTTTAAAGAAATCTCCAAACGGTTATTTGACACTTCCCGTGACCCAAGGGCTGGTTTTTACCTTAGGCTTTTTATTAATTAATTAGTTACAAGTTGTTTGTACCCACTTGTAAATATAATATAATAAATTTAATAATTATCCATTTGTTAAATTAAAAAATAAATAAATAAGGATTTTGTATTATGAAATTCTGAAAGCAATAATATGTACTTATCGAATAACTTTGTATCTCTGTAAAAATTTTAGCACCCCGCCTCGGAAAGGTTTTCCGCTAGCTGTGAATTTGAATTAGAATTAGCGAGATAGTTTCTCGTTGTTGACTTATCCAGAAAGATAAGAAGAATATAGGATGCTATAGAGCGAGCGAAGCGAACTCGAAATTTTTGTACCTAGTCTTAGATAGGTAAATTTGAAAATGTATACAGAAATAGGTTATATTGTCGATCTTTGCAGATAAGTTTGAAAATGAAGAAAATATACGGTGCAAGAGCGACCGAAGCGAGCGCAATTTTTTTTGCATGCTACGTTAATATTTTGTACGTTATAGTGGGGCTTCCAATTACAAACTGCCTCTTTGTTACTGAACATATTTTGGCCTTGTTTGGGATTTGATTAAAAAGTACTTCTCTAGATTTGGGGGACCCCAGGACAGGGGCCAGGGGGAACATTTTTAAACTTTTTTGCGAGGCTCAGGCGCGAGGCCGTCGGCGGTCGCCGACTTCACCGACGCCTAGCGCCGCCACTTTGGCCGCATGCCAAACGGGCTGTAGAATACAGGAGTGGTGCTTTGAAACAGTATACTTTATAGGATCATGGATTCATGGCAGTATGGCCACAGATGGCGTCCACTGCTGGACAAAGGCCTTTCCAATGGTCCGTTCTGGGCCACTCGCGTCCTGATTGATGTTCCGCGACCGTCACCAGGTCGTGTGTCCATCACTCCACCTAGTTGTACTGTGATATATGTAATAAAATGTCGGTGCGATTTCAATGAAGTAACTGGACTGATAGTGAATCACATAGATGTATTGTTTATATATAAAATCGAGGTCGTTCTCTGATAGCACTATTTTAGGATTCCGTATGTACCTAGTATAGCATATGTGCATAGGTTTTATTATGTGCAAATTACTGGAACAATTCTGTGTTCTGTCCATCTAACCGTTTGATGACAATGTTGATTATACCGGAAATAACGTCATTCATTTTAAACGCAACAATTTTATTGTTACAGCTTCAGAAATAGTAGTTAAAACAGATAAAAGGCACGAGGAAAATCTATATTATAAATAATTACTTAAAATGTTCATTTAATTATAGAGAAATACAAGCTGGAAATTTAGAAATAAAATCGAAATAGAATTCATTCAGTTGAGAGAGGCGAGAAAGTAGCACTGTCCAGTACGGCATCATACATACATAGTACGCGGTACGGAGCCCATAGCTAACGGAAAATTTCTACGAAGGTCGAATGCATAAGGTTGCGCAATAATAATTTTGCTGATTTTAAGTATTAAATTGTGATATGTTTGCTAGATAATATTCTATCTGATAAAATACAGCTGTGGATACACGATTTACATCATAATTAAAGTGGAAAGCATAGATATGTATCCAACGGAAAGATCAAATTGTATATATATAAGGAGTTTATTATCAACTCCATACAAGCAGCTTTAGAGATGTCACGTGACTTTTATCTAAATTGGTAGACAAAGTCATTATTCCTCATGCGGAAAGGAACGTTGAAGTGAGTTTGACGTAAAGACGCCAAAAATATTAATCAAAATATCAAAATGGTAGACAAGTGCCACTTTTGATAACCGCAATCGCTATTTTGGTGTTTCGCAACACGCTGCATTATCGGGAGTTCAGACATCTGGTTTGAGGTACAGGGCCGTACTCGCGCAGCGAAAACGCATGACAACATTGATAAACGCTATCGCTTAAACTTCTGCAGCCAGACGCCTTTATTATATACCTCCTTTCGCGAACACAGTACCTACTGACAGTACCCTAACCAAGAAAAACTAGAGTATATCAATCAGTCAGTCTAGACTAGTAGTTTTTTCCCTAGGAAAAAAACCACTATATAAGTAGGTACCTACCGTACGTAATGCTTGCACGTTAATGATTTTACGGAGGCAAGAATGACATTTGAGATTACACATGGTCTGTTAGATGGTAATAATCATTATTAGGTACGGGTATATCTTTATATAAATAACTGTTTTCACACGTCATAAAAGTAAACATAAATGAGCAAAAAATATACTCATCTGTCATCGTTTAATGGAACTGCAATAAATAGTCCTCCAGACTGAATTTCGGCCATGGCGATCAATCTCAGCGGAGACCAGCCGTCTACCATCGGCGCGGGAGATATTACTGTATAGTACCTACACAAGTGCGTGCGCAGATAGGTGCACTCTTTCTACCCTCAATCTTATAGTCTGATGGGACGGAATTCGATACGACCGGAGAGAGCAAAGGGGGAGTGGTTGGTCGGGCAAAGTGTTATTAGGTTTTTCCAACAGGAATATCTCAGTTGTGTTGGAAGTTGGCGGTGTGATACCCCCGAGTCTCGGAAAGCACGCATCCAAAAAGTTGGCAACGTCGCAAATAGCTGTCAAATATAAATATTTACCTGTTTGATTAATTTGGCAAGATTTCTGTATGGTAATAAGTACTGAACGGCCTGCGCCTGGTGACGGGGACCATCACGGGCCACTGTTCGCTGAACAAACACTTTCACACAATAGGCATAACGGACAGTCCTCTGTGCAGGGCGTGCATGGAGGCTGAGGAAACCGTCACGCACGTGCTTTTTGAATGCACAGGCGTCACCCAGATCAGAACACAGACCCTCGGGACACCCAGATCTTTCACAGATGTTCTGAACAGACCAGGAGATTTAATTAACTTCTGGAGGGAGGTGGGCTGGTTGGAATAACCACCAACGGCCGCTATGGCCCACGCACAATGGTCCACTGAAGGACTAAGTGCGGAAACCAAACCCCATAACATAGAAGATAGTAGTAGTTTTGTTCTTCTAACTGAACAGACAGCTGTGCTGCTGGGGAGTTTGTTGCGCCACTTCTTCTTCCCAGCTAATGCACTAGGAAGTGGTGAAGGGTGGGCGTTTTGGGGGACTGTCTTATGAAATTTTGACGTTCGAAAAGTGCTGATTCTCAGCCTAGTTTGAATAAATGACTTTTGAATTTTGAGTACTGAATGGTAAGAAATATGGCTAACTAGTGAACTAGAATATTAATAATGAATTGCAATTATAACACTGAATTTGATGTTGTAACCGTTTTTGGAGTAAAAAAGGTATTTGGAAAGCTTCAAAATACTTTTAAAATATCTAAAACGAAATATTCGGTGTTACGATATTAATTATTGCTTTTCATAATCAATATTTTAGTTCATTAACTTCAAAAGTCAGTCAATTTCGGCCCATCCGTCCGGCTAATGGGCGAAAGGCAAATTTGCGTAGTAGTACTCGTATGTGAGTAGTTGTAGCACCTACCTAGTAGTGCGGAGCACCCGGAACACAGTAGCGGAATGTCTCTGTCTACTCATCATTCTCCTGCCCTTATCTTGTGGTGGGCGCAACATGTCCCTTTCTTCCATACTTCTATAATAGTCGTCATCTCGGTAGCCACCCCCTTTCTTGCCATCTCATCTTTTACACAGTCCATCCATCGTTTGTTTGGTCTTCCCCTACTCTTATAGCCATCGACATTCATACTCAAAACTTTCCTCACGACATTTTCCTCATTCCTCCGCATCACATGCCCATACCATGACAACCGAGTTCCGCACAACTTTTCGGTCACCGGTTCAACGTTCAGACTTCCTCTTATGTACTCATTTGTTATTCTATCCATTCGTGTAACACCACACATCTGTCTTAGCATTCTCATCTCAGCTGCATGCAATTGCCTTTCATTCATCCCTTTTGTGGGCCAACATTCTAATTAATTTAAGACAGCAGGTCTGACCATTGTTGTACATATGTCTCTGTCTACTAGAGCAAGGAAATAGAATCCTGTGGGTATTATTTCCACTTCTCCATTCTTCTCTGGCCCATTGGATAGGTAGACTTATAGCTGAGAGCTCAGAGAAGCTTCAATCTGGTACAGACATGGAGTGTGATTTTACTATGTACTTATCTTATCGTTATCTACCGTAATTTAATGTACCGAACTTTTTTGGAAAAAAAAAAAACATTTTTTTATCTATTGCCTTAAGATTGGGTTCAATTGTGTAATAATTAATCGCGTAATTTTGCAGGTGTAATTTACTTATCTGATGCTAACTAACTGAAATTTCAAAATTTTATTTGATTAACGATTAACTATGTACGAAATGCAAATAAATGATTTAAGTCATCAGTTTTCAAACAAGAGAGGGATCCGAGAGGGTTCCGTATGTTTTGCTTTAAGGCACTACTCCACAGCAACACACGGCTGAGATACGCACGTGTACATCATAGGTTCGCTGGCAATTCACAAATGATCCGCGTAGCTAACTTAAGAGCGTGCATTCTGAAAGTGGGCAACGTCGCATCGTCATCGATTAATTTGACAATATTACTGTATGGAAATAAGAAATGTGGCTAACTAGTGAACTAATACTAACTACATAACTAGTAATATTGCCAAATTAATCAAAACAGTTATATTTTGACAGCTATTTGCGACGTTGCCAACTGTGTACTCTTAAGTCAACCCCTAACCACAGACATAAAATGTCTGTGCCCCAAACCCACGGGCGATTGCGGGCAATTGCGCACTGGATTTTCAACGCACTGCGTAACGCCGAGACTTGTAATCCAATAGTGTAGTTTTTGATGTGCTGGGATGCACTCTGGTGGATTCTCAATGCTTGAGAGCCAACACCGAGAGTTGAAAATCCATTGCGCAATCAAAAATTGTCGCGTAAAAAATTGCTCGTGTCACCTGAACTGGACTGAGTCTTGTGCACATTCTAAGTAGTAGTGGACGTTCGACTTTACCCATTCTGTCTTCTCATATACTACCTACCTACTTTTGCAAAGAATATTGTTTCCAATCGATTGATTCAAATCAAAGAAATAATGAGGCTTCTGTTTTATAATTTAGAGATAGGTCACGTACCTATTATGAAATCTGGCAAACCTTGACGCGACTGAAACTGTGACGCGACTGTTCAGGCACGTCACTGTAAAGATGACAGTACGAAATCACACTGATTGTAATGTAGGAATCCACGAGCGTGATAAGACGGTGAGCATGAGTATATATTTTATGTACTTAGTAACCTCATAGTGTAGGACATACTATCAACAACGTGTCTCAGTGCGTTATCAACGCTCCACCGCGGTGCGGTAGAACGTGGCCGCGATTTTTTATTGATAATTATTTAAGATACGGTGTGCATTATATTAATAAAGTAGTACAATTTAATGTTAGCACCAGTAGATGAGATTTTAAACCATGTGTTTTAATTTTTTTTACAAATTTCAAAAGTTTTTAAATTTCACTCAATAAGTTAGTAGTTTTGGCAAGTGCGAGTGTATTATTGTAAATAGTAAGTTTTCGGTACTGAAATAATTACCAACAATATTATAACGTAGTCCTTATTGTAGTAGGTACTAAAATACTGAGTGCAAACAAAAGTGCATCGGCTTGCTTATAAATCGCATAGTAAGTATTTTTTGACAACATAATGATTGCCGTAACCCAGTCGCCAACTACTGTGGCACTATCCCAGGAGTATCTAATTGTTTATGTCTTTGTTTCTTCGCTTTAAGGCAGGTAGGTATGCTTCTAAAATGCTGTATTATTTGGGGCAATTTTATTAAAAAAATAAAGAAAGAAAAAGTAAGTTTTCTTTAAGAGATACACAACATAATAAAATATAATGTTTTTACTACTTACCTAAATTTTTGTTTTTTTTTTTATTATGTTTCTATGAGTGTGTTAGTTTAATTTATGATCTACTGTGCGAGTCTCAACAAAAAATATTGTTTCCTTCTTTCTTTCTTAATACACAAAATCATACACATTCAGGAATTACAATTAAACTGACCTTATAATGTTCCTTCAGTTGACATTAAAAATAATGTCGTCTCCTTTCTTTAAGGCTTTAGAGTTTACTAGCTATTAAAGGCTACTGTTGCAATGCGGCTTGTCTCGGATATTAATGAATGTAACGTACGTACGAGTATATTAAAAACAGCTGTCTTACCCTCGATGTATTACATTACCAATAATTGATTGAAGTGGGTAAATGTTTACGAATATTTTCATGAAGTACCCACTTCATGAAAATATTCATAAAATTACGAAATTAAAAATACATACATGAATCGCAGCAAAATTTTTGCATGATTGGCACATTGATTGAGATATTGATTGCTGCGCTACGGATCTGGGTTCGATTACCGCACCGAACAAAAAAATATATGATTTGCAGATCATTGATTTGGTTCTATCTGGCTGTTTGTGTTATGAGGTTGTAAGATGACCCTCGCCTCAGGAGAAAATCCGAACCCAAAGTTCTGCATTCAATTAAAAGAACCATAGCATAAGATACATCTCAGTAACACGAGTCCTAAAATAAGTTTTTAAGAGCATTTATCCTAAAAGTTAGCAACGTCGCAAATAGCTGTCAAATATTTCGCTGTTTTGATTAATTTGGCAATATTACTGTATGGAAATATGAAATGTGGCTAAATAGCGAACTGAAATATTGATTATGAAATGCAATAATTTATATCGTTACACCGAATATTTCGTTTTAGATGTTAAAAAAGTATTTGGAATCTTTTCAAATACCTTATTTATACCTAAAATGGTTATAACATCAAATTTAGTGTTACTAGTATAATTGCAATTCATTATTAATATTCTAGTTCACTAGTTAGCCATATTTCTTATATCCATACAGTATTGACAGCAATTTGCGACATTGCAAACTTTATGGATGTACGCTCAACGATATTTATTTGATAAAACCCCAATTACTATACTTTGATATTGTCGGTGCTTAGCTTATTAGTTATAAATAGTGCTAGCTAATTTACTCAGAACCTAAAAAATAAAGAGCTGGTCAAAATGGTTTCTCGAATTGTTTGTCATAGTTTCCCACTTTGATTTTTATGTCGTAGCGGCGTAGCGGTGCTACGCCTACGCCGTAGCAACAATGCATTTTTGAACCGATTTAATATAAAAAAATGAAAATAGATGATAATGCGATTAACTGGAAACTCATACGAACCGTGAAAACTAGGTAAAGTGAGTTTAAAGTGAGCTTGTCAATAGTGCCAATCCCTAGCGTCTCAGACGGGACGACATGACAGTTCATTTCAAGCTCACTTCACCTAAATTCGCACGGTTAGATTCACAGAATAGACTCTTCGAAGTCTTCATTTGAAATATGATTTGTTAAAAAAAAAATATGTCTCAAAAACCGTATTGCTGATTTAATATATTTTCCGTTTATCCTTTACTTTTTATTACCTTATCGTTTGAAATTTGAGTACAGTTGTTCCGCTTTCGTTATGCCTTTCCAAAAATAGTTATCTGTTTAGATAGTATAGGTAAGTAGCACTCTCGATAGCACATTACGAAGAAAAAGTAATTCCCCCAATTCTTGCATGCCTTTCGTTATGCAGTTAATATATTTTATTTATTTATTTAGGTCAACCGGCAGTCTTCGCTGATCTCCAGTTTCGATATCTACACAGCTGCTGTGGAAACCAATAGTTATAAAAGTATTATATATACTAAGAACAATCTTCGGTACATTATGGAGTCCAAAGTGATACTAACGGAGAAGAATCCTCATGAAAAATCCAACGTGATCTCCAATATTTTTTTAACGTACGTATCTGCCTGTCTTCTGGGAAGGGAACGATATAGGTACTCCTAGTTTTAATTTTCAAGTACTCCACCAACTAAACACCGTGAAATTTTAGTCGGCTTACAAAAGCAGCCCACTTAATGTATCCAATGACTACTAAACATTCATTTAAAAAAAATGATACACGCCGTGACATTTAAGTCGTCTCGCCCTCGCGTCGCGCGTTTTAGTGGCACTTTGTAAGCAAAGGGCCACTCAATGTACTCAACATAAAATACTTCTAGGAGCAATTAAAAAATTGTTACAATATATCTTTTTTTTAATGGATGTTTAGTAGTTATTAGATACATGAAGTGGGCTGCTTTTGTAAGATGACTAAAAAGTCACGGTGTATAGTCTACTTATGAGTTTGGTACACAGAATTACGAGTATCATCATTAAACTTACTATTGTGCGTAATCACTTTTTTTAAAGAAGTCGTTCTAATGGCCGGTACGAGAATGTAAATTTTCTTACACTTGTCTGTTACTGATTTCACAATAACAAACAAAACTTCTAACAGCTCTTCCTCGATCTGTCACCCATAAATTGACACCGAAGTTAGATAAAAATAGTTGTTAAGACAAAACGAAATATAAAAATGTCGAAAAAGTTCAAAATCTAAATCGATTGTAGATTATTGATGAAGGGGATAAAGCAGTGTCTTATGTCACGGGCTTTATATTAAATCCTGAGTGCAGCGAGAGATTCCAGCTCGCCCAAGACGGAGACATTTTTAACCCCATTTTCAAATCACGTTCCAGACCATCGGGTTTATAATGAAATTCAGTAAAATATTATATATTATTGCCCGGCTAGAGACCAGCACGCGTAGCATAATCACCGTAGAAACGGGTTTTGTCGACGGAAGAATAGACAAAATGACAGATAAACAATCACAATCTGTCATTTTGTCTGTGTGACTGTAGTGACTTACTCTTAGAGTATATAACACTGGAGAAGCCATAAGCACAATATTCCGAACAAAACAGTCTGTCACTTTATGCAGGGGACGCGGTAGCGGAAAGAGAAGTCCGTATCATTAATTTTTATTTTATCGATATCGATATTCATGAGGAATTTTGCTTGAATCCATGAAACAAAACAGCTGTTGCATAAAATAGTTACATTTTAATAAGAAGATAAAATAACTTCAATTAAATAAAAGTAACTAAATCTGTATTAAGTAAGTAATCTCAATAAAAAATTTGTTCAAGTTATTTTTTTTTAATATAAGTACTTCTTCACTGGACCACCACTTCAATGGACATAAACAAATTATAAAACATTGAACATTAAAAAAATATATAAACAAAAATAATTACTAAGTAATTTTTACTAGGAAATTATCGACATGTCAATTTTGGTTTCAAACATGACCTTAACACTACGGTAGTCTCGTTAACATTTTTACTAGAGGACATAATCGCATGTCAAGTGCGTGTAAGTTTTGCTGATTTGACGTATATTTTCGTAATGCAAAGGAAAATTATTTTGATCTTTACGAACATAAAAACGAGATGTAGCGAGACTCGGTGACGTCACAGAAGCAACGTGAGGAAAATACTCGATTCATGCTACGTTTTATATTGAATCATGGTTGAATCGAATGAAAAATTGAATTGTATTAGAGGTTAGGATTTTAAATTTCAATAAACACATGACTAAATCTTAGAAAAGAAATTTAGCATATGGAAAGTTATTCAGTTCTTTATGTAAATTTGACGTATTTGAACACTTTTTACGCCATTTAACAGCACAAATAGGCATTTTCACGGAGCTCCGCGCGCCTTTAAAACGATTCACGAAGTGCGTTAGAATCGATTTGAAAGTAGTTTTTATGAACGTACTAGAACATTTGTTCTTGTACTTTTACAGAGGGGAAGTGTTCGTAAGGCTTCTCCAAGGCTTAGTTTGCATGACATTAATTTGACACTATCGAGCAAGTGGTGTGAAAAGATACTTAGATTGTGCCCTATGGTATGGAAACTTGACTACTTGCATACTACATGGCTTTAATATATGACTTAAAAAAAGTTAGTAGTAGTTAGCTGCCTGAAAATCTACTTATCTCAGTTGAGAACACTTGTTGGCTGTCAATCAAACTTATCAGAGAAACCCGAAGATATTTCCTGAACGAATCGATAAAGATACGATAATCTCCAAAGGACCATGATAAACGCGAACAAACTCTTTTCTTAGTAATACTTTTAATCAGCACAACTGTACTATTTCACAATCCAATGACGACTGACTCTGCACTAGCATACGTAGGTACACGTGAAGAGGTATAATCATCTCGTGCATAAATGATTAGGTAATGATTTTATTTCTGTAAGTAGGTTTGTACAAACACTTTTACACGTCAATCATATTTTAAAAACTAGATGAGGTCGGCATTTCCTATCTGACTACTCTGGGAAGAAAGGCCGTAACAATCTCAGAGGTCAGTCTGTTTTAAAGTCCAAACATAAATTTGGTCAGATCATGTGCACACCATATAGATTGATCATTGTCTGAAATTGTATTTTTAGGAAAGAATCACGCAAATTGAGTCAACCTGTTCAGTCAGTGCACGCATTTGTCAGTAATCGTGCAGCTCAACTCGGAAGGCCAATTCCCGTATTCTAGTCGCAATCTGTCAAACTTGTCAAAAATGTTGGTAAATTGATTGTATTTTTGATAGATTGCGAATGAGATGCGAATGCGAACGTTCTTAAAAATTACGGGAACTGCCCCTCAGACATTTGGATAGGCCGCATAAAGTATTCAATCTCCGTATTATAATTAAAACAAACTGATAAAATGAAAAAAAAGTGTGACCCAGATAAGTCCTCATATTAGGTATGTCACATGAATCACTTGGATAAGCCGCATAAAGTACTCAATCTGTCAGATGATCATTAAAAGACACTGAGAAAAAAAAAAACCCAGATAAGTCCTCACATATTATATAACACGTGAATCAATCAAATTAAAAATGACAGTATTAATTCTAAAAACACAATCCAATTCCGCCCCATTTACTAGTACATGGTATTCACCATGGTATAATAATATACTTCGCCAGGTATGGCATTCCGAAGGTACGCCCTTTCTTCTCCTAAAATTGTTTGTCCGAAAATCATAATCCATAACATGTTTGCTATAAACTTCAGTAACCATAATGTTCAAACATTCGAAATTTTGTTTTACATAAATCTTTACTTCTAAAACTATTCTGTCCTAATATCGAGTATATAATACTATAATAATTGAATCTCCTAATTTTGCATGACATAAAGTCATATGTCCTAAGTATTGTATTATATAATGTGATGTGTACGAGTATAATGTGTATCCGAATGTTCATTTATAATAAAATTGTAAGTCCTAAAAAAAAATAGGTTTTAGTGACAGAAACGAATCGCTGTACATCCGACTCCACGCAGTCTTGTCTGCCCTACCCCTAGAGTGTAATTTAAAATCGCGTAGGCGCGGAGGGGCTAGGCGGCCCGCGAGTTGAGGAGCAGGTGGTTGTAACCACAGCTTCGTCTTGCCTCAGCCGCGGCGGCGAGCGATAAACCATCTGCGACGATAAGCCCGCGTGGGACCGCCGGAGCCCTGCAGCGCCGGAGCCGTGACAGAAACCATGCCTGCTACATGTTGCATGCTCGCTTACATGCTGCACGCTTGCTTGCATGCTCGCTTGCATGCTCACTTGCATGCTCGCTTCCATGCTGCACGCTTGCTTGCATGCTCGCTTGCATGCTGCATGCTTGCTCGCTCGTTGCATGTATATGTATGTGTGCATGCTTACAGAGAAATAAAAAATACTAATGTTAATATTGTTTATTGAACTAAAAATTTGTTTAAAAAATATTATTAGGTTATATAAACATTAAATAATTTGAATTTAGAATATCATCACTGTATGTATAACAAACTAGCTGCGTCCCGCGTTTTCACCCGCATAAGTGTCGATCCCGTGGGAATATCGGGATATAAATCCTATGTCCTAACCCAGGTCATGGTCTACCCATGTGCCAAATTTCATCCAAATCTGTTCAGCTGTTTTACCGTGAAAGCGTAACAAACAAACAAACTCACTTTCCCATTTAGACTACCGTACTATCATGTATTCGTAGTGGTTTTTCCAAAGATCAATCGATGACTTTAACTTAGGCTACCTACATAATTATTGAATAGATAAAAATATAACAAAAAAATAACGACACAATAATATTATAATTTAAGCGATAATTATCCATTCAAAATACACTCGAAACTGTTCGTATGTCTATGAACCGTATGGCCATGTACATAATTAGATATTGCTTATGACACAGCATGATTCGCAGATCCATAGACTCATCGTCATTATTACCAATGAGATAAGAAAAGAAAACATTGAGCAGTGATTTTAATCAAAACGAAAATTAAACGCAGTATTCACGATAAATGGGTTGTTGATATTCCTGTTCGTAAAATTACACTACGCTAATTAATTAATAAAAGTAGCAAAATTATATACTAACTTAATTAAAACTATTTACAAACTAAAATATAGCATCGAAAAATTCATCCGCATCGCTGTCGACTGGTACCTAATGTACCCAAGAGGCTGGCCGCATTGCCACGTTGTATGGTCTGCTTAGCCTCTGCCCAAGGTAAAAACCAGCCCTTGGGAAGTGTCAAATAGCCGTTTGGAGATTTCTTTAAAGAGCCGTGAGCACTCGGACCCCACGGCCCGAGGGTTTCAACCCCAAACGGCTCGAAAATATAATTACCAAAAAGGTTATTATACTTACGCCGCTTGAGGTTTTAGATTTATTGTAGTTTCATGAAAAAATCACCGCGTGGAAACTAGAAAAAAACAAAAATCGTTTTGTTTCACGCGCTCGACTTTTATTTATCTATTCGACATGTCATTTTTGGATACGCATAGTAACTGTACCAGATCTGACAATGATGATATAAAACTAGTATAAGATCAAGGTACCAGTAATACAAAGAAGTACTCTCATTACTTCAAATAAAAGATAAGATAAGATAAGATGGGTTATTTCACAAAATGGGAGTTTAGGAGTACTGCTAAACTATTGAATAATACATTTTAGTTTACTTGATTTTTATAACAGTGGTACTTGAATAGGAATTTTATTTATTTATATTTCTAGATGGAGCTTTAGGCTATTTCGGAAAGGGTTCAAGCAAGGCATAACGTTGAGCGACTTGTGGCAAGCCCGCAGCGAAGACTCGTCCGGCCGCCTCGGCGACCGCCTGGAACAAGCCTGGCAGGAAGAGCTGGACAATGCAAAGAAAAACGGCACCAAGCCTTCCTTTACGAAGGCGATACTCAGATCCTTCTGGTTTGAGTACATGTTGTGCGGTCTCGTGGTAGGCCTGCTTATGATCGTTATTTGGTGAGCACAGATTTGAATTAAAAAACGTTCTGGCATCAGTTCTCTTAAGCCGTGTTTAACCATTCCATTTAATTTTTGTTTCAGGCCCCTTATCCCTTTTACCTTAGCCATATTTATAGAATACTTTTCAAAAGAGAAGACTGCAGAAAGCTACCGTGAAGCACATATCTACAATTTCTTGATGAACGTGTGTAGTACTTTGTCAGCTCTGATGCTGAACCATACCAACCTGTCCCAGGGTCGGGTCGGCATGAGAATAAGAATAGCTTGCTGTTCTTTAATGTATAGAAAGGTGAGGATTAGTCAACATTTTGAGGCTGAATAATTATCCATAATTATCCTCTAATAATTATCCTCTATGAGGCAAAGCAATAAATGGATATGATATTTGGGTAAACCAGAATAACGTGTTTCTTAAATTTTTAGATACTGAAACTCAACCGCGCCGGTTTGAGCAAGACAGAACCCGGACAAGTGATCAACTTGATGTCAAATGACGTGAACCGGTTCGATCTAGTGACCTTATTCCTCAATTATTTGTGGATAACGCCTATTGTGGTGCCTGTGGTGTGCTACCTGGTGTGGCAGCATGTCGGCATCGCCACCCTCGCAGCTCTGCTCGTCGTCGCTGTGCAAACCATTCTTGTTCAAGGTAAACTATGATATGATCGTTTTTAAGTTTTTAATGTACCTAATGACCCTGGAATTATAGGTAGGTATTATTATAAAGATGGCAATTAAGCAACTGAACTGAAATGAACCATAAGTAAACCTCTTTAAATAATAATAATAATAATAATCATTTTGTTTCTAGTAAATAATAATCTTTCTTTTGTTTCTAGTATATTTGAGCAACCTTCAAGGAAAGCTCCGCGGTAAAATAGCACATCGAACAGATCAACGAGTAAAGGTGATGAGTGAACTGGTTGAAGGAGTACAGGTCATCAAAATGTACGCTTGGGAAAAGCCCTTCGAAAAACTAGTCCACCGGTTAAGAAAGTAAGTATCTACCTAATATTTTATTTATTTATTTTATTCTATTGTCAAATACAATAGAATAAAATAAATAAATACAGCTGGCTTACAGCTATCAATACAGAAGTAACACTGAGGTAATTGACGACAAGCCATTTACAAGCCTCCACAGTTAGCAATAGACTATTGTTGTACAAATTTCCAAATGGAATAACAATTCGTAAACTCACTATGTATATAACACTAAGTATATTTTTAAATTAACTATTAAATTAAGTAAGTACCTGGATAGGCACAGATGCATGCGCAACCGCTGTTACAATACATCAGCAACATTAATATAGTGTTTAGATAAAACAGTAGAAATGGATGCTAAGCTGCATGCAAACAAATCGATTGAGGGGTTTTTATTCTATATGTATATCTATACTTACGTATAACCGGCTTCAATAATAGAATACAATACACTTGATAGGAAAATCTAAATGTGTTACTTAAATGAAAACAGAAAAGGTAATAGATACACTACTGTGGAAGTTTTCTGTCTCAATTCCTCTTTTTATTTATGGCTGTCACGTAATTCGCACGTTATCTCTCCGAAACTGTTCACCGCTGCACTGTCACGTAATTCGCACGTTATCTCTCCGAAACTGTTCACCGCTGCACTGTCACGTAATTCGCACGTTATCTCTCCGAAACTGTTCACCGCTGCACTGTCACGTAATTCGCACGTTATCTCTCCGAAACTGTTCACCGCTGCACTGGGGGATGCCTTCAAGGTTCTGGACTTGAAAGGGATCAATATAAATGGCGGGAGAAACAGGTCAATCAGTGTTCGGGAAGCTACTACTCGTACTACGTACTATCTTCTCGTTACGTATACCCACAGTGTCTCAAGACGAAAGTTTTTGACCAGTGCGTGTGATGACTTATGGCTCTGAAACGTGGTCGCTCACAATGGGCCTCATTAGAAGGCTGAAAGTCACCCAAAGGACAATGGAGAGGGCTACGCTTAGAATTTCTCTATTTCATCGAATCAGAAATGAAGATATCCGTAGAAGAACCAAGGTAACCGACATAGCCCGAAGAATTGCCAAACTTAAGTGGCAATGGGCAGGGCATATTGCTCGCAGAACAGATGGCCTATGGGGCCGAAAGGTTCTGGAGTGGCGACCGCGTACCGGAAGACGTAGCGTCGGAAGGCCCAAAAGGTGGACCGCTGACCTGGTGAAGGCCGCAGGAATGGGAGAAGCACAGAACCAGTCCAAGCGGAGGTCCTTGCGGGGGTCCATATCCAGCAGTGGATGTCTATCAACTGATATGATGATGACGTATTTCGCACTAGTATTTGAGTCCTCGTCCATCAAAACACAAACACAAAACCCACTTGCGTCAATAAGATACCCAATGTGTTTATTATTTCCAGACTGGAAGTCGGCTACATTCTCAGGACGTCTTTCGTCAAAGGGTTCTCTACAGCCCTGGGCGTGTTCACCGAGCGATTCATTCTCTTCTCTGCTATCGTAACATTTGTCCTGATTGGCGGCGACATTCGAGCTCAGACCACCTTCTCTTTGGTCCAGTACTTCAACTTGATGCAACTGGTGTGCAACATCTTTTTGCCTATGGGACTTGCGTACTTAGCTGAAACAAAAGTCACCATCAGGCGACTGGAGGTTGGTTGATGGTTTTTCTGATATTATTATGTAATGACAATTCTTCCAAAAGATTGATTATCCTCTTGTTGGCCAAGTGTTGAAACCTTTCTAGAACTTATAAACATTTATAGAATAGGTACTAATGTTTATGTTTACTTTTCTCTTCAGGAATTCTTATTGCTAGACGAAAATGAACCAGAGAAATTAACAGCGAATATCGTACTCGATTCCAAATCCCTGTTGGCCAATGGAGCTGAGAAAGAACAGAAAGTTCAGGAGAAGCCAAGACTGACGGGTCTGACTATATCTAACGTGACGGCGAGCTGGCAGGCCGACTCCGTCGTCGATACCCTGAGAAACATCACCTTGAAGGCTGCGCCTGGAGAGTTTGTTGGCGTTGCAGGACCAGTTGGCTCTGGCAAGGTTAGACTTGTAAATGCTATAATAGATTTCCGTTTTGTACAGAAATACGAAACTGACTACATTTTCTTAATAATAAACTTTTCTGGTGAGCCACAGGCTCCATCAAGGTAAAAAGCAAACGAAATACGTTGAAAAAAAGTAAAAAACGTAAACTTTTCTTGTTATCAACAGTCGTCTCTCCTACAACTGATCCTGGGTGAGCTGACTCCTAAAGATGGAACGTTCTTTCTGGGCGGAGCGCGAGTGTCGTACGCTAGTCAAGAGCCCTGGCTGTTCGTCGCCACTGTTCGAGAGAATATCTTGTTTGGTCTGCCCTATGATCGCATTAGGTACAAGAAGGTACGTATTTTAACAGCAGTTAAAAGTTAAAATTTGGTCTATAAATTATGAATGTGTGGCCATTTGATCCTATTTTTTTAATACGCTTTAATAAAATCTTTGCATGTCCAAGCTTTGTCATTTTAAATAATCTTCAACCTTTCGCAATAGGTGGTAAGAGCGTGTGCCCTTGTGAGGGACTTCGAACTGCTGCCTCATGGTGACTCGACTCTGGTGGGCGAGAGAGGCATCAGTCTCAGCGGTGGACAACGAGCGAGGATTGGACTCGCCCGCGCCTGTTACAGACAGGTACGACATGGTCTTCTTCTGTTGTTCCAAAAATGCATCCAGAACTAGGTACATCAAATCTTTCAGAACCTTTTAATTTTTTTTTTTTTTTTTTTTTTGCTTTACATGGATATTATAGGCAAAACCAGTCTCCCTCGAGAACCAGCATTTGGTAATATAGAATATTTATATATTAGATAAAAAAAAACAACTACATTAGGGTAGACTGTCAGTAAGTCAAAACTAAAGGATTTACTTTATCATTTCCAACCTACCCGTTTTCGGCAGGCTGACATCTATCTGTTGGACGATCCACTATCAGCTGTGGATACTCACGTGGGCAAGCACATGGTCTCCGAGTGCGTGATGGGTCTTCTGGAGAAGTCTACTCGGATCGTGGTGACGCACCAGCTGCATCACCTCAAGAGTGCAGACAAAGTGGTCATATTACGACATGTGAGTATAATATTGACCTATTTTGCCACTGTACACAGAAGTTTTCCAAACTGATGATATGGTGGTATGTTAAGTAAAAGGAAGTTCATCCTCATATTCTAGGCATGATCCTTTGATTATTTTTTGACACAACATTGTATCAAACAGTGCGCCCGCAGCGCACTCATACTGGTCTCACATTACATATATACACAGTATTTCTTCAAAGTTAACTCATAACATATTTTTATTTTTTTCATTTTTATGTCCACGCAATCACTGTCCATTCCAAGGTTGCCTGGAAGAGATCGCAGAAAGCGATAAGACCGCCCATTGTATGTTTTGTAGTGTTAAATTTATGATTAACTATGTATTTTCTGGTGTACAATAAAGTATATATAAACATAATACCTTAAATACCCATATTATTTTACAGGGTGTAGTTGAAATTCAAGGGTCGTTCGACGAAGTATCCCGTACGCCATTGTTTTCCGAACTTTTACAAGACGAAGATGAAGAAGTAGCGCCTGCAGGCGAACATATAAAGTTCCAACGCAGCATCTCTGTCATGGTGAGTGTCATAAACCTTTGGATAAACATCTAACTATAAATATTCGTAAACATTGATTTTTCCAGATAACAATAAATAATATTAAGAATACCAAAAAATTTAAGATGTACAATGCACACGACATGATAAGCAATGAATCAAGCAATGAATGATAGATTATAAAAAAATTGTTTTATTTTCAGTCACGTGCAAGCAGCGTAGGGAAAGGGGACGGTACTGAAGATTTGATACAACAAGAAGAAATTGAGGAGATCACAGGAACAGGTTACATATGATCTCTATATAATAATTTACGATTAATTTACCTAAAAACTTCACCTTAAATAATGACTATCTAGTCTCCTCGAATTTATCAATTCTTACAGTTTAAAGTTTAATATGATGTGCGAAACACTGTGTTTTGGTTTTACATTTCTTGTAATGTTCCGTTAATTTGTTCCAGGTCGTGTCCCAGGTGCAGTGTACACCAAATACTTCGGTGTAGGAAGCGGCTGGTTCTTACTCAGCTCTACAGTATTTGCTATCATTCTCGCTCAGGTCATCACGTCCATCAGTGACCTGTGGCTAACGCGCTGGTAATTTACCTTTCAAAGTGTTTAGTTGAATTTGTATAGGATATCATATTCTTATGCATAAGCATGCTGTACCAATTTCTCTTCATTTCTTGCCTTTGCATAACATCTTTATTTCTAATTTCAGGATGAATGACGTAGAAGCACAATACGTAGGAAATGAACCTCTTTTCCGCCATTCAAACGTTGCCATCGGTAACATAACTGATATACCGTTGAATATCACGGAGTATACTGTAACCGAGGACCCACTGACCACAATTATAGCTGCCATCACTTCAGCAGTTATGTTTAATGAAACAGCTGACGTCTACGCGAATAACGGTACTGTGCCTGATGTTGTAACAGTGGCACCGGCTAAACTTGATGATCTATTCTACATCTACATATGGGCAGCTGCCATTTTTGGATGCATTATTATCACTTCTGGAAGGTTTGTACATTTTATTTTTTACCTACTCCCAAATTCCTAGTTACTAATTATAGTCTAGCCAAATTCAACTGAGTTCTTTATCAACATTTTGGTCTATTTCAGAGCCATGTTGTTCCTGTGGGTGTGCATGCGTAGCTCGATCAAGCTTCACAACCAGATGTTCAGCAACATCCTGAGCGCCACGATGCGGTTCTTTGACACCAACCCCTCCGGCCGCATCCTTAATAGATTCTCTAAGGACATGGGCGTGGTCGACGAAATACTGCCGAGAATGTACTTGGACACTATTCAGGTATATTACATACAACTTTTTTGCAAGTGACCATCCGCAATCATAAACCTAGCTAAAACGGTTGAGTGAATCAAATAAGTTAGAAGAATAACTGGCTAAAATTATAATCTGTGGTTTCAAATTCATATATGTGTGCGACGTTGACTGGAGCAACCAATATTACACTGGATAAATGAAGCGAGTTTCTCGGTGAATAAACAAAAACACACAACTTTCATTTGTCTCGTATTTATAAAAATAAGATTCTAATAAAGAAGGTATAAAACCCTTGTTGTACAGGTTTTCATGGTGATGATGGGTATTCTAGTGATGGTGGCCATCGTAAACCCCTTCATGCTGGTGACGACCGGCGCCTGCGCTATTTTCATGTATGGCATGACCGTCGTCTACCTCAGCACAGCGCAGGCTATCAAAAGGTTTGTTTAATTACTTTCAAAACTTGCAATAACTGAAAAGCAAGCTTTTCGCAATAAGTGAAATAAGTTAAGTTAAAAAAGTAATTTGTAATGATGTTGTGGACAGAGTGGAGGGAGTGTCCCGCAGTCCAGTGTTCTCGCACGTGACGGCGACCATGTCAGGTCTGGGAACGGTGCGCGCGTGTCAGGCGGAGGAGCTGCTGAAGATACAGTTTGACGACAAGCAAGACGTGCACACGGCTGCATGGTGAGTGGGGAAACCTTTTCCTAATTTCTTTCAGTAAAACAATTCATTTGTCCAACCAATGTAATGTTCTGAATCGGGAGGCGGTTGGACAATTATTATTTTGATGAAGATTTTACTTAGTTTCGTACAATATTAATGGAAACATTTTCTTCTACAGGTATTTAACCCTGGTCACCAACACTGCCTTCGCCATCTGGCTAAGCCTTATCTGCAGTATGTACGTCATCGTGGTTGCTTATACTTTCCTATTATTGGATGATGGTAAGTTGAAAAGATTGATTGAGTTACAGATAAGAATTTTAAGGACTGACTGCTGGGTGATATATACAGTTCCAAAGATTACAATTAAGTGACCCAAAATATTGTCAATACAGGTAGCACCAAGTCTGGCAACGTTGGCTTGGCTATCAGTCAGGGTCTGATTTTGGTAAACATGGTCCAATACGGAGTGAAGCAGGCGACAGAAGTCATCTCACAGATGACGTGCGTGGAGCGAGTGATTCAATTCACGTCACTGCCGCAGGAGGAGACGAACGGACCGAGCCCGGCCGCGGACTGGCCACAGAAAGCCCGAGTCGTATTCAAAGATCTCACTCTAAGATATGACAAGGATGCCGATCCCGTGCTTAAGCGACTGAACATCGAAATCGAAAGTGGATGGAAAGTGAGTGCAAACCTAGTTATAATTAACCTTTTTTTGTTAATCTTTGAGTTGATTATTGCCAGCATGAAATCATTTGCGCATAAAGTTAAAAATCTAAATGAACCTGGAACTGGTTACTTACATGTAGAGTATCTAATCTAGAAGTGCTTTTTTTTTCAGAGAAAATGTAAAATTTTCTCTAGTAAAAAAAAACCACTACCATAATCTCTTTCACCTCAGGTTGGAGTAGTTGGGCGCACAGGAGCTGGTAAATCTTCTCTTATCTCTGCTCTCTTCCGTCTGGCGCCGATCGAAGGCAACGTCTTCATCGACAACGTCGAGACTGGAAAAATTGCTCTTAAAGTACGTATCATGTTTGTGTAATGATAAGAAAGTTAGAGCCTTTTGTCTCATTCAAGTACTCTTTCTAAAATTCTGAATTTATTTTGCAGGAATTACGGTCGAAGATAGCCATCATTCCACAAGAACCAGTGCTGTTCTCTGCCAGCTTGCGTTACAATATGGATCCGTTCGACAAATACTCCGATATTCAGATTTGGGAAGCTCTGGAACAGGTAACTTATAAGTTCTCAACAACAGAACTCGAAAACGACTTGGTGCAAAGAAGCTGTTCCGTCTGTTCAATTCTAATAAATTGTATAATTTTTGTCCGTTGCGTGCAGGTGGAGCTGAAGCACAGTATAACCGCGCTGTCGTCGGCGGTGGCGTCGGGCGGCTCCAACTTCAGCGCGGGTCAGCGCCAGCTGCTGTGTCTGGCGCGCGCCGCCCTCGCGCGGAACAAGCTGCTCGTGCTCGACGAGGCTACTGCCAACGTTGACCCTACGTATGTCATCAGTCCATATTGTACTCCACTCCACTACTAGACGTAGATGAACTTGAGCGGTTTCTCAGGTTTATCAGAGTTTTGTCGAACGGACTTGCACGTACAAATACATGCGGTCGACATAGCTTTTGTGTGTCTGGCACCGTTTGGTATTTAGTAATCGAAAAATTACTTCAAAATATGCTTTTCGGTGGGCCGTACTCGTTAGGAAGTCTTATGAAACTTTAACAATAAATTAATACTAAAATTATTTAACCTCCTTTACAGCACGGACGCTTTGATCCAGAAGTCTATTCGCCGACACTTCGCGGACTGCACGGTGATCACCGTCGCACACAGACTGCACACCGTCGCAGACTCCGACAGAGTGGTGGTAAGTTTGGTCTCTTAACAAAATTTTACTTTGTTACCTAAAGGCCGATCCATACGACACAAACTTATGCTGTGCAAACTGTTGCACAAACAAAAGTCTATACGAGGCCCAATGTCCACACGGCACAAACAATTCAGTTGATCGTTGGCAGCACAGGTGTTACAGCTCCACCAAAACCACCAAGACGTCATAATTATGCCTTAGTTTTCATATCACGGTTGCAATATTCTTTTGATTTTGATTTAATTATCCAAAGGCAGGGAAAGACTTGTACGAATCTATGAATTCTCTGGAATATTTTCTCAGGTCATTCATTCATTTTCAATGTTAATTATTTTGTAATTATTCTATCTCTCAAACAAGTTTGAATATGCGTCTACACGCTGCAACAGTACGGGCAAACAAATTGTTTGCGACGATTTTTTGATACAAAATACAAACTTTCGCGCCAACTTAAAACTTGACATTCAATTCGTTTGTGCAAATACGCTGCGCCAGCTTAATGTTGGTGTCGTGTGGACCGGCTTTAAGCCGCATAGCATAACATAATCAACCTGTATTGTTCCCACTTTTGAGAGAAAATAATTTACACAAAATAAAGCGCCTAGTGTATAGTTGGTACTCTTATATTATAAGTATGTAACCTAAGCCCATAGACTTCCGGTGCCACAATTCGGGCACTGACAACTATTCGTGCAGATCAGTCTCGAAATGCTCCTGACTTTCCAATGGTATGCTTAACGATAGCTTGGCAGGCATCTCAATAGTTTCGCGTCGCGCCACAATACCTTACCAGCTGCAAGTGGCTTTAATTCTCTTTTTAATATTCCAGGTAATGGAAGCAGGCCAGATAATAGAGTGCGGTCACCCACACGAGCTACTTCAAGATGAAGAAGGTCCCTTCACGAAGATGGTGAAACAACTGGGACCAGCCTCTGAACAGAGTCTTCGAGATCTAGCGAGCAGAGCTTACTCCGAGCATAACATAAGGAACGCGATGAAACCTTAGACTGGCTTAGAATTAATATATGGATGTATTTGTTTGGAGATGTAGACGTTATAAAATCATGATAATGATAGAACGTCATTTTGAAGGTGGTCCGTCTCTGATGGGCTTCAAAGTTAAATTTGGGAGCATTTTCACTAACATACGGTGAGCAGGCGGACACTAATCTTCAGTCAAGTTCTACGTTCTACTAAGTTCCCACGGGTTTGGCCAGAAACTGAATTAGGGGTTTTTATTGCCTGTAATAATAAGATTAAGTGCATGTAAATAATTGTTGTAGGATATTTATAATTTGAATGGTTATGAATGATCATAAAATTATCATTGCTGTGCCATGAATACGTATATGACGTACCATTGTGCTATAATATTCCCTTAGGGGAATTAGAACAAACCAAGTGTGTTGAGTTATTTTAATTTCAGAATTTGAATGTTGTTTGCAAGTTGATATTACTAACTACATACTAAGGTACCAAAATATTGTCTCGAATTGTACAGTCTTTCAATTAGGTACTTTACTGTACTAAAAGTACCTTTTACGTTTTTAAATAAGTCTTTTTTTTTTTAATATTTGTGTAAACTTGTGTACCTTTAAACTATGAGGCAATAAAGTACTGAGGCGGTCTTTGGATGCCAAAGTTAGATTAGATTTATAATGTAGGTACTTAGTAACATTAGTAGTTTGTAGGTATTATTATTATTTCGATAGTTGAAGTGTTTAATAAATTATTAAAAAAAAAAAAAACTACAAGCACCGCATTTATTTTATTTGATCCTTGTGAATTGCTAAGTTACCAGCAGGTACATTGCGTAACTTCCTTCCTTTTTTCTATTAATGCCGTTTAAGGTAAATCGTTACCTTTGCATGTTTTTATTTTGTTGTAAATAATAATATAATATATTTAATAAAAACACGCATTAAAATAAATATTTTTGTTGAACAAATCTGATTTATGGTTATTCGAAAAATCCCCATTGACAATCCCCATCAATGGGGGTTTTGTGAACTTTCGTCCACAAATCCCCATCAGTTAAAAAACTGGGTTATTCCACCAATCCCCATTGATAATCCCCATCAATGGGGATTTGTGAACTTTCTTATCCACAAATCCCCATCGGTTTATAAATAAAATACAAACAACATATTTTATAAGCATCATGAAGTCTTTATTTCTTACGGAGGGTTAAAACGGCCGCTTTGGCAGTATTATATGATAATATTATGAATCACACAAACTGTCACAAACTCACAATCCATAATATTAACTGCGTTCAGTTCCTATTACGCAATTCATCTGTTTGGCAGTTTTATATGATAATGAAATAACATTTAAACTGTATAAATAAAAATCTCATTGGATTAATAAAAACTCAGAATTCAGAAAATAAATTGCTTTTAGAGGAATTGCTTTATGTGGCCGTTTTAGGCCCGATCTCGTGGATTCTTTTTTTATTATCAAACAAATTAAGTAATGGCTAAATTGATGTCTCAATTTAATGGATTTTGATTTAATAAGCATCTTTATTCACGAGTTATTTTTTTAAATAAAAGGGCACCACTAGACTTAGGTAAAGACTCAACTAAACAAAAGGTAAACAAAAGTTCTAAAATAATCAATCACAAAGTTACCATAAAGTAATTTAAAAGTTGATCTCCAAAAGATTATACTTTGTAGTAAAGTTTAGACTTTAATATCACATAATAGAAATATTTTACACTAAGGCTATTAATTTAGCCATTACTTTAATTTGTTTGACTAAAAATAATCAATGCGTCCTTACCTCCGTAAGAAATAAGGACTTCGTGCTTCTTATATAATAATTATGTTGTATGTATTTTATTTTTAAAACGATGGGAATTAGTGAACTTTTTGTCCCTCAATCCCCATCAATAGGGATTTGTGGACAAAAAGTTCACAAATGGAATGAATGGATGGATTGTCAATGGGGATTAGTGGAATAACCCAAATAACTAGTCGTTCTGCGACAGCAACACACACCTCAGACATCAGTAGACCTCGCGAGCACAAACTTTTTTACAACAATTAATAAAACGGTATAAGTTATTTAAAACGGGATATTTACCATTTTTTTCAAACAAAAACAAAAATACCGTTTTAAATAACTTTAGTAGTAAAAATAACCATGTCAGTTAAAAATCCTATAATTAAAATACCTATCCACCTTTAAAAAATCCGACTACGGCTGTAGGTTACTAAAAAGCATATGGTGGCAAGGCGATAATTAAACAGAAATAAACTAACCCACCACTAACCTACAATCTGTTAAACACGAGACTTTACTTTTGAAGTAATTGTACACCTAACAAAACTCAGTCACACAAAATGTACTACGGAACCTAACCATTTGGCGAGCGACAACGACGGCGTGACCTAGCGGTGGACAGTATCCATCCAGCCATCTAGTGACCTTATTGTAAAACGTTTTAGACAATTCTGAAAATTATTTTCAGAACTCCCTAGTAGTTAAAGGGCCTATTTCACTGGTAGAAATCTAAAAGCGAGCAATTTACTGCTTTTTGAGGAGCTATTCTGCTCATCACGCCGAAGATCCTCATCAGATCTTCACCAAACTTTTATGGGAGCAACTTAAAGTTACTACCTATCAAATAAGAAAGAACCATCGAAATTGGATCTCAGAATGTTACTGCAACCTACGTAAGGGCTCTTAACCTATTTTCCTAATAAAGCCACATAGCTTTACAACTATTATTAATACGTAAGTAGGCAATAAAAAAATAAACGTGATAGTTTAAAAAAATCTCTTCCACTTCATCCCGATATCCATATTTGAAGATATTCGTAATAGTTTTTGGGTTTATTTGTTTCCGTCACAATTTTTCATCATTAAAGAAAAGTATTTTATCATAATATACGTAGTTGGATGTTTCCCTGAGAGGATGTAATAGATTTTGATTTAATAAGCATCTTTATTTACAAGATTTTTTTATATAAAAGGGGCACCACAAGGACTTAGGTAAAGACTCAACTAAAGTTCTAAAATAATTAATCACAAGTAACCATTTAAAGTTGATCTACTATTTTGTAAAGAAGATTATACTATTTTGTATTAAAGTTTAGACTGTAATATGATATGACAGAAATATTTTACATTTTACACTTAACCAGGTCGGCCCCAGCATTAGGCTATTAATTTACCATTACTTTAATTTGTTTGATCATAAAAATAATCAATGAGTCCTTACCTCCGTAAGAAATAAAGACTTCGTGAATCATATACTTATAATATGTTATTTGTATTTTATTTTTAAACCGATGGGAATTTGTGAACAGCTCACAAATCCCCATTGATCGGGATTGTCAATGGGGATTAGTGGAGTAACCCCTGATTTATTTTATTACTCAGTACCCAACCATTAACGGTAACGGTTACCTATCATAAGTTCGAAAAATATTTGACCGAATTTCATTTCACCTAAAACTTTTCAACTATTATCGTTTCGTTTTTTTTTACTTCATCGAAGTCACGTCTGCCACTATATCAGTTGACCTATTATCAATTCGATTTTTTTCGCTACTCCGACGTTTCATTTGGTCGAAAAACTTTTTACCGTAGTTACACTTAGCCGAAATAACATGTGTTCGAAGTATTATGTTTCCGAACATTTATTATACCACGAGGTATGGATGGGTGAAGGAAGGATGCTTGCTTCAAGCATGCATGCAGGCATGCAGCATGCAAGCAGGCATGCAGCGTGCAAGCAGGCATGCAGCATGCAAGCAGGCATCCAGCTTGCAAGCAAGCATACAGCGTGCAAACAAGCATACAACATGTACGCAGGCGTTTATTCCCGTTGTCCCCGTCCTACGGGGACAGCGGTACTTCAATTAAATATTTGAAAATACTTCCTGTTTTCCCCGTGGTTTGATTGTACATTCAAAAATATGTTTCTGGCACTCGCCGGCCGCTGCCGCGGCACCGCTCGCTACGCTCGCTCGGCTCCTGCGTTATGTGGTCACAGTTCTAACCTAACCTAACCTAGCTGTTTCGATTTAAAAAAGGTTTACTTCCCGTTGTCCCCGTTAGCCGAATGTACGTTATGGGGACAACCGGAAATAAATTTAATCACGTCCCGCTGTCCCCGTGACGGGGATATGGCATACGGGGACAACGGGAATAAACTTACGCAGGCGTGCAACATGCAGCAAGCATTGCTTCTGTCATGGTTCCGGCGCTTCGGGGTTTACGGCTCCACGCGAGCTTATCGTTGCAGGTGGTTTTAACGCTCACCACCTTCAAACCACCTGCTCCTCAGCTCGCGGGCCGCCCCACCCCTCTGCGTCTACGCGGGCTTAAATTACACTCTAGGGGTAGGGCATACAAGACTACGTGGAGTCGGTTTTGCAGCGATTCGTTACTGTCACAAAATTTTGTAGCACAACATATTGACTTTTTATGACACTATTTTAATTTAATATTGAAAACTATTGTTTCGGTGTGGTGAAAACATGGTAAATAAATCATTGGGCAAATGAAAAAAGTTCAAAAGAGGCTTCGGCCAATAGCAAAAAGTTATTTTGTAAGGGCGAAGCCCCATTAGTGCGTTGCGTCGTCGCAGCGTCGTCGCTGCGTCGTTTTCCATTGTCGTGATCCATTGTTTTGCATTGCATACAATGCGTTGTTTCGTCGCAACCGCAGCGCAACGCACTAGTGGGGCTTCGCCCTAAATCGGCGAAATATAGTTCGGTAAAATAATACCTATGACACATGATACTTCGATGATTTAAAAATATGTCAACTAATGCATATAGCAAAAAAGTTGTCGGTCAATAGTTTTCGGTAAAATGAAATTCGAACAAAAACAATTCGGAAAATTGATCGGTTCCCAACGGTAACGCATTTTCTTGTCTATACTGAAAGCTTTTTGAATAGTATGGCGGTTGCCTAAACATTATTATTTAAAGCGCAAGCGTCACAGGGTCGTCCGCGAAATTCAAAATTTCTTACGTTTTTTGCTATTTGCAGGTCAGTATCAGGTTGTATGTTGATCTAAATATGATTCGCGGCCGTATCAAATGTTTATTTACAGAATTATAATCATAGAAATCATCAATAAAACTCTCTCTAAGTTCATGTAATCCTATTGAATGATTATTTTGTGTAATCATGATATTTGAGGATTATGCTAACTTAACGTATTGCTGATTCTAATGATTATAATTATGTAGAGACGTATTTGGTCGGTCGGCGAATCATATTTTAATCAACATGACCTGCAAATTGCAAAAATACAAAAGAAATTTTGAATTTCGCGGGCTACCTTGGCGCATCTTCCTTAACCAGGTTTCTCAGTAGGTATGTACGAGTACTTACCGAAGAAGTTGGTGGTGTGTCAGACAGACAGTCCAATGGTTGGTAACGCACGTAAAGCTGTTGGCCCCATGCCTGATCTCTCTACCGTCGTGTCGGATTGCCGTCCAATCTGACTATGAGAGTGAGGTAGAGACACCTGTTTTTGCGCACGCACGTGTGCACTTTTATAATTATCTGTTATTAGTTAGTTAAATTCATTAATGGGTCGTTTCAAAATTAATGTAATTTTTTTTTTTGTTGTCGTGTAATTCGTCGCCAACACCGCAAAGGGGCGAACCTCAAATAAGAAAATTTTACAGGAGAGCCAAAAAACGTTTATTTTCTCCCGATGACGCGCTTATTTTGATGATATTAAAATATATATATATATAATAATTAAAAACATCAAACGCGAAGGTGTACTATGGAAACAGGACTACAAAATTAATACAAGTATAACAATTTACAATGCCAGGTTTTCCGAGGAAAAGCCGAGAAAAAATATACGCCTTTTCGTCGCGCCTCTCTACCACCAAGACATACCGTTTATCTAATATTCTCTTAGTTACGTCTCGATGCATTATGATAATATGCGTTGTTTCAAAAATATTCATTCTAAGTTATTATAAAGAGATCACAAACTTGTTGCTTTCAAACTCAAACTCAAAGCATTTATTTCAAATAAACCAATTACAGGCACTTTTGAATTGTCAAGGGGTCGGTCAGTCAGAAATATGAAGCTAGTTGCCCATTCCAACGCGTAGTAGGTTCCTATGGAGAAGAACGGGCAAGAAACTCCACGGACACTCTTTTAAATCAGAATATTGTTACAAAATATTGGTTACATCATTCATGTTGTAATTATACATGTGAGAACAATGTAGAGAGACGTGCACGTTAAAAGCGTCCGTAATAAAGCAAAAACAATTCAAAAATTAAAATAATTTCAAAATAAGCCTTGGCAGCTAAGAGATGACCAGTCCCCACTGACGGCGCCCGTTCACGAACATGACGCATGGATCAGCACCATTTAGCTCAACCATTTTGAAGGGAACTTAATGATCCAACACACACGCCACCACCAGCGAGACATTTGAGTGAGCATGACATACTCTCAGCCGCAAGGGCACATTCAAGTCAATGAAAGACGTACCCAGTAAATGGTAGCTTTAAAGTACATAGTGCTCACACATGTGCTATGCAATTATATAATACTATGAAATTGAATTTATACAATCTAAAGATAGTCCTACAATCTTCAGTAGCTCCAACAATATTTTCGAATGCCAATCAATTAGTTTATGCGCCTTGTGGAGCTGGACCAGCGTTGAGCCAAGCATTTTTGTCAACGATGTAATCCCCCAACTTATAATATGCTTGGCAGCATAGTGTGCGTTTTATACAAGATTTAAAATTCCTTTCATTCAATTGGAGTATGTGGGGAGGTATTTTATTGTAACATTTTAAACAGTACCCCATGAAGGTTGAGTCTACTTTGGCCAGTCTGAAACCCGGTCGAACTAATTGGTCCCTATTTCTAGTGCTACAATTGTGTCTATCACCTCTTTTACTGAAAAGACTTAGATTTTTTCTAACGTACATGATGTTTTCATAGATATGTTGACAAGGTACCGTCATGATATTAATATCTTTAAACAGTTCCCTTAGAGAATCGCGTCTACGTAGCCATATATTGCTCTGATGGCTCTTTTCTGCAGAATAAAAATAGACTCTATATCAGCAGCCCGTCCCCATAGTAGAATACCGTAAGACATGATACTATGAAAGTAACTGAAATAGACTAGCCTTGCGGTGTCTACGTCAGTAAATTGACGGATTTTTCTCACAGCATATGCTGCTGAACTTAGGCGTCCTGCAAGAGATGTTAAATGAGGACCCTATTGCAGCCTTGAGTCGAGCGTAATCCCCAACAAAACAGTTTTATCGACGAATTCTAATTTCTCCCTATTCAATACTATGTCACAATCACTACTACATTCGGTAAAGCAAATCTTATGCATTTAGTTTTTTTTCCCATTTAATACTAAATTATTAGCAGTGAACCAATTTTGGACTTGTAGTAGGGCGTTATTTAATATAATATAATAACATATATTAATATTTTTAAAACACACCAAATTACTTAATAAGTTCGGATTCTTCGTCACTAAACCTGTATTATGGTTAACATCAAATAAAAACAATTTGGTATTTAAAACACTGTTTCATATAAATCGTTAATCTAGACAAAGGTAACAAATACAATCAGAAATCAAAACATAAATAAAACAATGCTATACCTACTGAAGTAGGCACAATATTGTCTTTGCGAAGACTGAGCATCTTTATGTTTTGTGATAGCTCTTTATAGTCTTTAAAATCAGAGTATTGCAAGGGTCGAAGAATGTACGGTTGTGAAGATCTAGCCATTTGAATAATAGGATACAATTGGGATGGTAGGAATATATCTCCAGCTTTTTGCACGGCGTAACTTATGGTACTATGTGCAGAGTCTCCCTCATTCTGTCCGTAGCTTAGAGCAAAGAATCTTAAAGTTATAGTTTGCAGATGTGTAACGTTAGCGACTATAGAGTTTTTATTTTGCCTTGCACATCCAACCGCATATAAGCTTATTGACTTAGAACCTGCAACGTCATGTTCATGAAGAAACATAGATACAGCGGTAGCAATTTCTGAAGACCCGCGTCTACTTTCTGTTTCAGGCCACGTGAAACAATAACAATCTCGATTTGCTATATTGTAAACTGTGAAGTTATACATTGAAAGCTGTCTTTTATAAAATACTAGCTTTTGCCCGCGACTTCGTCCGCGCAGAAGTCGAAAATGGTTCTAATCGGATTTTTATTGGTTTTTTACGTTATTAATTTTGTTATAACATATAAAAAACAATATTTTTTGTTTTTCCTTCGGGTGCTAGTATGACCAGGCTACTCTGTGACTGTGCGCTTACTCTGGAGCATGCCACATACAACTTGCCGTGGGAAAAGCAGCTTTCCCTCAAGTCTACTCCCGCTACCTTAAGAGTATGACCTTGAGCTTTGTTTATAGTCATTGCGAAGCAGACTTTGATGGGAAACTGCTCTCTCTTGAATTCGAAGGGGTAATTTGATGGTGTTAGGGGAATCCTAGGAATAAATACAAACCTCTGTAAATCTTAGAAACCTTTAAATGCGGTACTAATATAGCACGGTGACTTTCGAGACATTCCAATTTTAAAGAGTATTTACATTGTACCAAGCTTTTTTGTGAGTTCAACCTTTTTTTGAATAAAATCGGATTGAGTTTTCAAACATGTGTCAAAATAAAATGTAATTTAAATCAAAAGCACTAAGGAGTATTGATATCAACTTCGAAGCAAATCACTCCCAAAATAACTTTCTACCCCTATTTAACCCCGTTAAGGGATGAATTTCAATAAAATACGAAACATGTCTTACATTAATTCTATGAAAGAATGTTTCTGCAAAATTTAAAGTAGATTGGACCAGGGAATCACGTTGCCCCATACAAACTTTGCCCCCGTTTTTCACCCCCTTAGTTGTAGAATTTCGAAAAATCCTTTCTTATCGGATGCCTACGTCATACAAAGAACACACCCTCCAAGTTTCAGGTCTCTACGATCAGCGGGTTAGGCTGTGCGTTGATCCGTCAGTCAGTCATTCAGGACAAAGCATTTTATATGTATAGATTGCTCCTTCTTTTGTAATGGGTAAGAACATGACTTGTTGCAAATCAAAAGATGCACAAACTAGTTGGGGGTTTTCGGCAGAAGCTTCTTGCTTGTCTGTGTCTTTAAGTTGGCGAACAGTTTGCTTTGGTTTTAGTTTTCTTTTAAATTCGATTTAGTCTCAGGTAATTCATCGTGATAAGCAGCAAAAAGACTACATTGAACTAAGACTTTTTTGGTCGTTGAAAAGCCAAATTTATGGATCGTTGAACATCTTTTTATAGGGCGAAACTGAACTAGGGCTTTCTGCATTACTCGCGAGTTGTCGCCGCTATAAGGCGAACTTCGAGTTTCGTCTTTTCGTTAAATTTCCCTAGAACTGATTTTGAGATACGCCGTCAATCTTTTTTCGTTTTTATTAGTCTTAGAGCTCCGCCCTTTTGTGACGCTGCTCGACAAATGGAGCATTTTTGTATACTTAACAAATTTTTGACCGTTTTATGAGGTTCGCCCCTTTGCAGTGTTGGTGACGAAATCAGCAAAATTTACATGCACTTGACATGCGATTTTGTCCTTTAGTAAAAATGATAGCGAAACTACCGTAGGGCTTTAGCATCGTTGTGATTTGAAAGTCGATGAAACGACAGACACATAAATTCATAAGATTTAACGTGGGAGAAAATGAGATAGGAAGCATTATACAGTGTTTCTTATATTCGAGGTTCTCTTTGTGCTCTGCTTCGTACCCCCTCCACTCGTGTTTACCAAGGCATAGTGGGAGTTTGCTTGGGCCTAAATTTTTGAAGGTTTCACTTCTACCACGTGTGAATTGCACACATGCTTTTTTTAATTTTTGGCTTGTTCAATGTTTTATAACTATGTCTATTGAAATAGTTTTATAATCTGTTTTATTTATTTTTTAACTTGTCCTGTTTTATTATTGAGATTATTACAAATTTAGTTACTTTTATTTAATTGTAAGTAGTAATTTTCTCTTCTTATTACAATGTAACTATTTTATGCAACAGCTGTATTTCATGGGTTCAAGCAAAATTCCGAATGAATATCAAAATCTATAAAAAAAAATATGGTAGGGACTTCTCTTTCCGGGCGAGCGCCTTTTGTTTTTTTTTGTAGTAGCTACCGCATCCCCCGCCAAAAATCACAGACATTTTTTTACGGAATAATGCGCTTATGGCTTCTCCAGTGTTATTCGTTATACTCTAAGAACAGCATCTGTTCGCGAGCGTCTTCTCTCTTCCTTCAATAATGTACAATAATCATGAGTACCTACTTACTTATCTACCTACTTATTAATACAATAATGAAAAATAATTTATTATGTTAAATTACGTAATTTTATTACAGTAAGTAAATTCTGTATTTGTACTGTGATTAACAATGTATAAGAAAGGCAAATAAATGGTATTAGCAACAATTTTTTTATTAATAATGCGCACTCGCACACCATGGTTCCGTACTTACCATATTATGTTAGATTTTACGGTTGTATTCCGTGAAATGTAGGCACACCCACATTTCGCCAGTAGTTATAATGGGCGAGCCTTTACCATTAAAATGGAATGACTGCTACTGAGAAATTCCTATTGAAAAACCTAATACCTAATAAATAATACTTCGTTTGATCTAGTACATAAAGGGATCGAAAGCAAGAAGCCCTCACTCATCCATCGCGGTTGCAACGACAAGAGAAGGTATATTTTTACATTTGATTTGATTTGAAAAGATTTCATTTCATTTCTTAAGAAATGAAATGAAATATTTTTATTGCCTAGATAAAAAATCAACTTTTAATAAGCTTCCTTGGCTTTATTTCTTTACTAACGTAAGAAACTCATTCACATTGCATACCTAATTCGCACCATTAATTACCTAACTAAATAGGAAAAAATAAAGAGAAAAATAGATGTGTTTCCTTATCAATCGTCAGAATGATGTTAACATCACTGCCGAGTTATGATTTCCACTACAACTACGTAACCCTAAAAATCTGGCGGTAACGATGACACAACGAAATCACAGCGCGAGCAATCCACAAGTGTGATAAGACGAGTTGCTGTTCGCACGTAATATACCTATAAGTATATAAGGACATATGTACTTAATAAGCTAAGAGAGGTGTAGATGAGTGTTGAACCTACTACATGTCAGTGCGATATCGACGCTCCACTCATTAGTACGTGGACGCGAATTTACATAGATACAGTGTGGGAAAACGTAATCATTAATGGACCACGATTAAAATAATATAACCAGCTAAAACATTTAGCCAGTATTGTAACATAATTTCTGAGAAACCGAGCGGCAGTATAAACTGCGCTCAAATTCATTAGGTACTATATTTTAAAGTGCGTGTTAGAACAATTTGAATAAAATTTCTTGGAGTTAAATAATAATTAACACGGAAACTCAAAGTGCATCATCGTTTATCCAGTAAGTAATGGTTGATAATATAATTATGACAGTGTGGTCATATATATGTTATCTGGCTGGGCCACAATCCCAGATTCCAGCAGTATATGTGGATAGTTATGTGTATTCAGAATCTTAAGGATATATTTTCGGCGACCCACGTAGCACTTGTGTCGACCTTAAAACATAAGTACCTCTACTAGATATATACTCGTAGAATATCGAGTACCCTTATTTAAAATAATTCCTAGACTTAATTTGTCAGAAGAACAGACCTCCTTGTCTTGTGACTCCAATCTTTTGAATTTACGTAGATAAGATATAGTAAAGTGCTTACTGGCTATGTACGATGCGGTTGTCTCCTCTCCTTTGTTGATAAATGATAACAGCTGTGTTGGCACTTTACTTAAGTATGCAAATAATTGAACGAAGTGAAGTGCGTATTACGAAAGTAAAGAAGGCAGTTTGAGAGGAAAGAACTCAAGCCAGTTGCAGACAAGAGCTAAGCTAAGGTAGTTTAGCTTAGCTCGCATAGCTGAGGTGATTTTTCATACTTGAGTGCAGACCGCAAACTATGAACACAAGTAAGTAAAAAAAATACCTCGGCTATACGGGCTAAGTTAAACTAACTTAGCTTAGCTCTTAGTCTGCAACCGGCTTTAGTCTATACTATAATATAATATTATAGAGATAAAATTCGTTTGTTTGTAAGTTTGTATGTATGGAGTAAACTACGATTTGAAAAATTATTTTTCAGTGGATAGCCCAATTCTTGAGGAAGGTTATAGGCTCACCGACGAAGTCGCGGGCAGAAGCTAGTCTCTTATTAAATAACTTTATAGCTTCATGTCGGAAATTATAAAACCACTAGAGATTGGTACTGTTCGTATTAAACGGGTTAATTTGCGTCGAAAACTAAAATTAAAGGACTGGCTGACAAAAAAATAACCAAGACATTAAAACATGGAAAACTTAACGACGATGGGTTTTAAATTGTACGGGTTTTCAAACAAACGCAGTTTTTTCAAAACCGATGCATTACTGCATTTAGTGTTATGCGGTAGTATAAACAAGGTTAAGACAAAGTAATAGATCGTTCCATAATATAGGTACAAAAAAACTGTTAACCTACAATTAGTTGTTTCTTATTATTGTCAATTTAAAAACATTATAATCCAGCCCGAAAAAACGATGATCCACTCCGTAGCGTAGCAACACGTAGCATTGCCTCGCGTAGCATAGCTTGCGTAGCATAGTCTCGCGTAGCATAGCCTTACCGTAGCTGAGCTAAGCTACGGTAGTCCGCAGCAATAATGAGTCTTTTTAATTCAACTTTCTTATGTATGTAAGCAGCTTACTTAAATATTAAGTCAAATGAATTGTTAAGTTTGGGTTTCGGAAGTCGGTGGGAAAAACCGAAAATTCAAAACCAAAGACTTCCGAAATTAAAGTTATTTTTCACTTTTTTGTGTTTTTTTTCGGAAGTCGGTTGTTTTTTTTTTGTAAAAAGTTTTTATACAATATATATAGCATTATAGGAAAATATAAAAACCAGCCAAATACGTGTCGGACCACGCACAATGAAGGGTTCCGTAGTTGGGATGAATTTATCCCAAGAACAATCGTAACATTGTAGTTGATATCTCCCATACGGAATGTCGCTCCGCCGCCGCGCCGCGACGGCGCACGAACCTGGCCGCGCACCTAGCTATGACTCACAATACGTCATCACGCTCATAGACGCAATCGGGAAATGCAAACTGTACTTTATTACTGTGAGCGCGAAGCGTGATGGCGGGAGCGAGACAAAACACTGTATTGATAATGGTGTTTTAGGTGGGTACATGTTTTATGCACGCACGGTGATGCCTGCGGATAATTATTAAATGTTATTTTATAATTTTATTCATACTGTTGGTTGTATAATAGCATTATATTATATTATATTATATTATAAGTACTATTTATTTTATTTTATATTTATGTATAATTCTTTACCTGACTTGGTTTCCGTACGTTTTTTTCGGGTGACCACTGAAAATCAGCGCTGTGCTGTAGGCTTCGATCAATAATGCACTAGATTCCCGGTAAGCGCTTCAAAAACGGAACGAAAAATAAGAGCACAAATTCGGTTGTGGTCTTATTTCAAATTAGTATGATCCAATCATAGCCAACGTTAAGACGTCAAAATTTCGCAATACGCGTTCAAAAAATATGCAAATAACCACCGTAACACCAAGATTTTGGAAGGATTTTTTTTTTTTCCGTAAGTTTATTATCAGTAAGTGATTTTCATAAAATAAAAACAGAATTAAATAGTAAATATAAATCATTTAGCAAATATTATGATTGTTTGACCAATGTTTGTGACAACTACCAACTATTGTACCAAACATCGACTGTTCTGGAACAGGGAATGCATGGTGTAGTATTGTTATTTTATATTTTATTTCTGTTTGTAGATTTCCGCGAAAGAAAGAGGAAAAGAAATATTAATACATATCAATAGAAATATTAATAGCCTTATAAAAAATTGACAATTTGTTCGATTCATTTTAATAGATTGGACATAACTGGAAACACGCAAAGGCTTAGATTACTAAAAACAGTACAACAGTAACAATAAATATTTTTGAACTTATATAAAAATGACTTTTAATTTTCATGACACATGACATTATATTTGTTTCTCCGACGACAGAAAGATTTAATTTTGCCATTGTAATTATATATTTGTTTCTCCGACGACAGAAAGATTTAATTTTGCCATTGTAATTAAACTTTATGTTTGAGTGTCAATGGCTTATAATAAACTGAATTTGTTAGTATAAATGATTTCTTTCTGTATTTCATATAAAGAAATATAAATGTACTAAAGTGTGTACAAACGTGGCCACTTCAGCGACGTATCTTTGTTCTAGTACTATTATTGATCGAAGGTATAAACAAAAATATATTACACAGTTCGACTCCACTCATTCCTTGTCCAAGCGGCGAGCCTCGGTCATAAATTTTTATTGCTTTTATTAGCACTTTGTAATTCGAACTTTAAAACATGCGTGTAAGGTTGAATTTGTTTTGATGTATGTTTGACTTTATTGTTTTTTGTACATAGCTTTGTGAATACAACTTTAAGCATTGCATTTAAGGTTGAATTTACATTAATGTATATTTATTTAAACTAGAATTACGTAAACACGATTGGCGACAGTTTTAGGAGAACTTTTGTATGGGATAGTGTATCTAGTGCATTATTGATCGAAGGCTGTAGGTCTCCATAGCACAGCATCATGCTGAGTGGCCTTCTTGTCACAGTCATGACGTGCCAGCAGCTGCCGACTATTTCTGTTTTGTACTCGTTATTGTTTTGTTATCTACTCGAGTTTTATATATTTTTTTATGCACGTGTTTCTGTGGCAAATAAACTTTTTTTTAACTTGCAGAGCCTACTTAGCAGTGATAGTTTTCCTTTTAATTTCGTTATACACCGTGACATTTAAGACGTATAACAAAAGCAGCCCTCTTCATGTCGGCTGACTTGAATGATTACTTAACTTTTTTTATTTTTTTTATTTATATTGTAACAATTTTTTAATTGCTTCTAGAAGTATTTTATGTCGGGTACATTTGTAAGACGACTACGACTAAAATGTTACGGTGTTTATAGTACTGCCGTGTTTTTTTCACATATACAAAACCAACCATTTAGCTGGCAGGGGGGAGACACTTGACTCTAACAAAAATTTGCACTTCAAAGTTTAATATTTATTTATTTATTAAAAATTTATGCACAAGTAAAAAATACTGTACAAAGGTGGACTTAATATTTTGCAAACGGATCCCTGAAACCAAAAATGGTTATCACACACTCACAATATTTTTGAGTCCTTTCCAGCGACACCCCACATCGCATAGATGAGAGAAAAAAAACCCCACACTACGTGTCCGTGATATTTTTTTTTTGGAGGTAATCGGCAAAAAACGTGAACACGCGCGAACGCGAACATAACTTAACATCACGCCTTGTTTCCCCGAAGGGGTGGGCAGAGGTGTACATATGGACTATGGTACCATAGTATAGTTTTATATCATAAGTTTAATTCTGAAGATATTTATTTTTGTCTGTTTAACGGTTGTCATTTGAGATTTGCGAACGGTTAACAAACTCAAACTCAAACTCAAAGCATTTATTTCAAATAAACCAATTACAGGCACTTTTGAATTGTCAAGGGGTCGGTCAGTCAAAAATATGAAGCTAGTTGCCCATTCCAACGCGTAGTAGGTTCCTATGTAGGTTACATGTTTGCGATAGGACTTTATCGCTATCCGTTCAGATACTATTTGATTGTTGATAGTAAATATAGTATTCACATCATAGAAGTATTAAATGGTACAGTCATGCTCAAAAAGATTTAAACATAAAAAAATATTCATTTGATTGTCTTTATTCTGTGTTCCATAGTCAATGTGTAGCTACAATTAAGTACTCAATGTGTGGTATGTTTTGTGGCTACATACCAGAATCAGCCTACAATATTCCCACTGCTGGGACGCTCTCTGTGAAAGGGAGTGGGCCGTAATCCACCACGTCAGTTGGTCAGGGTTCGAACCCACAACCTCACCACTCGTAATTTGCGGCCGTGACCACTGGGCCACCACTGCTCTTTTGGCTACATATTCATACGATATTATGAAGCAATTCATGGGCAATTAAATGAACTATTTGTCGAAGATTTCATCTTTTTGAGGCTGACTGTACAAAGAAAAGTAATTCTTCTAATACTTTCACATCTCTCGTTGTGATGATAACATGAATATTTAACACTTTTTTATTTATAGGAAAGCCAGCAGTGGTCTGTGGATACCTTCGTCAATGCATTAATCGCTGTGAATGTAAAAAGTTCTAAGAAAAAAGTAGAAAAATCTACATCACGCCATGGAGTCCAGGGTGATATTAACGGAGAAGAATCCTCATGACAAAGCCAACCCCATCTCCAAACTGTTTTTAACGTAAGTACTTACTTCTAATTACTGGATATGGAACTAAATGTAAAGTAGGTAGTGGGCGTCAATATGATAATTATATCGAGCTGTCACACAGCCGATCTATTCTTTAAAAATCTCTCCGTGAAACCAGATGAAGTGAGCTGTAATTGACACTATTGACAGCTCACTTGAAGCTTACTTCACTTAAGTTTTCACGGTGAGATGTGTACAAAATAGACCGGCTGGCATCCCAGTGACAGTACTTTATACATGCTACAGTCCTTTCATAGTTTTTTCACCTCTGGTAGCAACACGCACATTTTTTTTTCCTTTTTGAATCGAGAATGAAGATCACTGTGGTTTTGACATTCATGCAACATCAGGGGTAAAATAAATATGAATGGACTTTATATTTACGGCCGGCAGTACGAGTAGTGTTCAAGCTATCCAAACATACAGTCAACAAAAGAGTTTTGTATTCAGGCATGAAATAAACAACTTTGCACTACACAATACTACTTATTTACACTGTGAGAGTTGTTGTAGTAAGCGAGCTTAGTCAGGGACGAGCGATGCTTCTAGTTGACGATGAGTTCGTCCCGTCTACAGTCTGTATGCACCCTTAGTTGCTTGCAAACTTGACAAACAAAGTTATCAACAATCACCAATATTTTTTTCACGAACATATCATTCTGTATTCTCTATTAACATATTTATATATTCTGTGTTCTTAATAAGACGATGATATGTACAATTTATTTATAGGTATACCCCCCAATCAAGGAAAGGATGGTTAAAGATTGCACAATTTTAAAATCATGATCAAAATGTGCTAGAATTCCATTCAAGAAAAAAATCTCATCATGACATGCACAAAATACTACTATCATGACGACTTCTTTGGTTGTTTTGTGAACTTAGTGATATAAGCCGACGAGATACTAAAAGATTATACTATATTATTATATTATATTATATTATTACCAGTGATTTATAAAAACCGGTAGTTTCTGATGGTATTACATAACGTTTAGATAAACTGATATATTATTTAACTTTATCAGGAAATCACAATAATGAGGGTACGGTAAGAGGTTTTACACCTACAACCAACTTCCCCTCGTAAAAAAAAATTGGACACTTAATAGCACCTAGAAGTCTTCATGATTAAAAATATCTACTTCACGGCTAGACCTAATACAGCATTAATTTAACATACGAGTACTTATACGGTTTCACCTTTTCGTTTTATGAAGATATTTTATTTTAAATTTTCCAAAATAGCCTCTTGGAGCAACCTGTACTTAAATAACTGTAGCGCAGAGGTCATTTGCTGGGGTCACGGATCATAACATCGCATCAATGAAAATAAAACGAATAACGTGCAAAGAATGGCATATTGAAAGAGTGCCCTATGTCGGCGAGAGTTTGAACATTTTAATATTTCAATTTACGAATTATTTTATCGTAGATTTTTTATGATTACTGACCACTAGCCCTATACCCGTTTGTAAAATCAATATTGCCATTATAGCGGCACGTTGTATAATTTACGAGTCTGCGTTTACCTGTTTGCTGCAACGAGTTTTTATAACCCTGTTCTGGTACATGTACCAATAAAGACTTATATTTTCCAGATGGAGTTTCAGCCTATTCCGCAAAGGATACAAGCAAGGACTGACGATGAGCGACTTGTGGCAAGCCCGCAGTGGAGACGCGTCCGGCCGCCTCGGCGACCGCCTTGAGCAGGCCTGGCAGACAGAACAGGAAAATGCAAAGAAACACGGCACAAAGCCTTCTTTCACGAAGGCGATAATCAGATCCTTTTGGTTAGAATACCTATTGTGTGGACTTGTGGTAGGCCTGCTTATGATCGTTGTTTGGTAAGCACAGATTTAAATCAGAAAATAGCCTAGCATCAGTTCTCCTATGTTGTGTTTAACCTTTCCATTTTATTTCAGGCCCCTTATTCCTTTTACCTTAGCCTTATTCATAGAATACTTTTCAAAAGAAAAAACTCCAGAAAGCTACCGCGACGCACACATTTACAACTGCTTGATGAACTTGCTCAGTGCTTTGTCAGCTCTGATGCTGAACCATACGAACCTGTCGCAGGGTCGGGTCGGCATGAGAATAAGAATAGCTTGTTGTTCTTTAATGTACAGAAAGGTGAGGGATCTTATTATTATTACGCCTACTTATTATATCTTTGCAACTAAAAAGTTATAAACATGACCTCAACCCGATTATTGGGATACATTCATTCCAAGCTCGTAGCCATATGCTGGCCTGACTCTATATAGATTGCTATCGACACGCTAAGAAAAAGAAGGGATACACATTTAGGTTATTGGGTAAAGGACAGTCAGATATTTTGACAAATTGCCCTGAATGAGCAGGGCAATAGCCTCGGGCAACCCTTAATACTGCAGTGTCTCAAAGTGAAAGTCTTTGACCAGTGCGTATTGCCAGCAATTACTTACAGCACTGAAAAGTGGTTGCTCGCAATGGGTCTGATTAGACACAAAGTCCAAAAAATTTAAAGGGCGGGAGAGGCTTATTTTTTTTTAATAATTTCGGAAAACAATATTGTCCAATTTGTTAGTAAAATACCTTATCACTAGTGTTAGTAGTACATAAAACATAAAAAGTATAACAATAGCTGATGACTGCGGGAGGATGTGCAGAGAACGATAAAGCAAGGAATATGCTACCTGACCATTCTCCCCACATAGTGCCTCAGAAAAGGGGAGTAAGGGCTCTCCACCACTGTTTTCAGGATGCTATTGTCACTGACCCGCGCTCTACGCATCAGTGATGCGACTTTTTTTTCGAATTACAGCATGGAAGCCGTCAGTTCGGTTCTGAGCAAACATCTCCGATGCGCTACAGAAACGGCGCAGTTTCATAAGCATCCTAAAAACATTTTTGTATTGGATGCGTAAGACATCTAGCGATCTTTTGGTGTAGCTCGCCCATAGACCCCCCGCATACAGACCTTGACAAAACGCCTTGAACAGAGTGATTTTGACTTGGTCTGTACAACGAGAGAATCTACGGGTCAACATGTTCCCTCGGACCGCCAGTGCCCTACGTTCCCTTTCGATGTCTGCATTATCTTTAAGGTCGTCGGTAATATGTGCCCCAAGTACTTAAATTGGTGGACTTTATTTATGGTTATACCATCTAGAGAAAAACTAGGTTCATGATTAGGACACTTACGAAATGTCTACATTTTTATCTATATTTTTAATGGTGTACATAATAAAGAATATTCTATTCTATTCTATTCTATTCTTACCGGCGGCCTTAAAGACCATGTATGCGCATTTACGGAGATTGTACACAAGGCCGTGCAAGGCAGCATACTCCTCGCAGACCTTCAACATTTCTCTGATAGATCCCACAGTCGGGCCCAGCAGTACCATGTCGTCCGCGTAGCTGATGCTGTTAATACTAACACCACCAACCCGGCACCCGAGTTATATAGTTATGCTTGGAGTTTCACTGCGTGATTGAATTAGCAATAAAACCAAGGCAACCGCTTTCGGTTACGAAACGTTCTGGTTCTGGCCACCATGTACAGGAATCAATAAGAGTAACGTGATATTAATTTTTTAGATACTGAAACTCAACCGCGCCGGTTTGAGCAAGACAGAACCCGGACAAGTGATCAACTTGATGTCAAATGACGTGAATCGGTTCGATCTAGTGACCATATTCCTCAATTATTTGTGGATATCGCCTATTGTGATACCTGTGGTTTGTTACCTGGTGTGGCAGCACGTCGGCATCGCGACCCTCGCAGCTCTGCTCGTCGTTGTTGTGCAAACAGTTATTGTACAAGGTAGTATCCATGATTTAGTCGTTTATCTTATTATCTTGATATAATAGAAACTTGCAATGCAGAGCGCCTTGCATTATTTAAAGATGTCAATCAATTGACCCTCATCTAACAACCATCGTTCTTTTGTTTCTAGTATATTTGAGCAACCTTCAAGGAAAGCTCCGCGGTAAAATAGCAAATCGAACAGATCAACGAGTGAAGGTGATGAGTGAACTGGTTGAAGGAGTACAGGTCATCAAAATGTACGCTTGGGAAAAGCCCTTCGAAAAACTAGTCCACCGGTTAAGAAAGTAAGTATTCACTTAACCAGAAAAACTTCAAAGTTGCCTTCCGGAAACTACGAGCTTAGTTTTATGATGTGTGGAGATACCTAATGTGTGTATTATTTTTAGACTGGAAGTTGGCTACATTCTCAGGACGTCTTTCGTCAAAGGGTTCTCTACAGCCCTGGGCGTGTTCACCGAGCGATTCATTCTCTTCTCTGCTATCGCAACTTTCGTCCTGATTGGCGGCGACATTCGAGCTCAGACTACCTTCTCATTGGTCCAGTACTTCAACCTGATGCAAATGGTGTGCAATATCATGATGCCTATGGGACTTGCGTACCTGGCTGAAACAAAAGTTACCATCAGGCGACTGGAGGTAAGATATTGCTTTGTCTAAAATTATTGATTTAATGAAAATATCTTCAGAATTATATTCATATTCGGTAACCACCATTTTCAGACTACTAATGTTAATGGTTACTTTACTCTTCCATCAGGAATTCTTATTGTTAGATGAAAACGAGCCAGAGAAGCTGACATCTAATATCGTACTCGATCCCAAAACCCTGTTGGATAATGGAACGGAGAAAGAGAAGAAAGTTCAGGAGAAGCCGAGACTGACGGGTTTGACTATATCTAACGTGACGGCAAGCTGGCAGTCCGACTCCGCCATGGAAACCCTAAAGAACATCACGTTGAAGGCTGCACCTGGAGAATTTATTGGCGTTGCAGGGCCGGTTGGCTCTGGCAAGGTGAGATTCTGTACTGAAAGTTGGTTTTGCAGTGTTGTACCGAAATAACAATGATGACAGACGCCTCTTTAGCAGTCCAAAATTCGAGAGGAATTCGTTTTAACAAATAATGTCATAACAATCTAAATCTTCTTCAAATAAACAGTTACTTTATAATGATGACTAGCTTAGATCTGTACTGTTCTTACTTCTTATTTGTATCTATTGTAAAGATTAGTTAATGTTATATTGCGCTCATCAACCAGAAAGCAAGATATCAGGATTCATATGTAACGTAATTTTTTTTTAGGTTTTGTATACATTTCGTAAAAACAACTTTGCTTGCTAGGAAAATATTTTTTTCTGACGGTAGTGGCACCTAACCTACGAATATAGCCTATAATATAATATGATAGTCATAAGGGAGAGATAAATAAATAAATAACGGCCATAGCAAACAATATGCGCGCGGGAGCGGGTCCCGCGAGCTACATAGTGTGTTTTCTATTCAAATTTCAATACAATGTTATAAATGCCCCACGCTACGCGACGAAGCGCCGTGCAGTGTGATAATCGCCTTATGTCGTCTTTCAGTCTGTATTTTTGTATTATTAACGTCTTTTCTTGTTTCATTTTATTCAGTCGTCTTTCCTACAACTAATCCTGGGTGAGCTGACTCCTAAAGATGGAACGTTCTCTCTGGGCGGAGCGCGAGTGTCGTACGCTAGTCAAGAGCCCTGGCTGTTCGTCGCCACTGTTCGAGAGAATATCCTGTTTGGCCTGCCCTATGACCGCATCAGATATAAGAAGGTATGCACAGAATCTATATATGCATATGGCCAAAAAAATATATAGAAAAATGTATGGTCAAGAACACGAATATTTGAGGTCTAAGAATTATTATTACGCAAATATGACCTCAACATTAGCAGCACGGTTAGCATGACCACAATAGGAATAGGTTTTGTCGACGCAAGAATAGACAAAATTACAGATTGTGATTGTTTATCTGTCATTTTGTCTATTTTTTGTAGAAAATTTAGAGTATTTTCCGTAGAAAACCCGTTTCTTTGGTTGTCATTATGGTTGTCGTTTTTATGGTCATGCATGCTGCGCGTGCAGAAGAAAAAGAAAAGAGGAAATATTAATTTCCGGCCATGATTCACCCTCCAAATAAAAATGTGTACTAATTATGCATATATGCTTCTCCAGGTGATAAGAGCCTGCGCCCTTGTGAGGGACTTCGAACTGCTTCCTCATGGTGACTCGACTCTGGTGGGTGAGAGAGGCATCAGTCTCAGCGGTGGACAACGAGCCAGGATTGGACTCGCCCGCGCCTGTTACAGACAAGTAAGTCGACAAAATCTGACATAAGTACTTTCATCCGTTTTTTCGTTTAAGTACTGTTGATAAAATAAAGGTGTCATGAATAGAACTTATGAATAGAACTCAGGATTAGACTAAGTTCTAAGATAAGAAAGTTATCACGCCTTAGCCTATCCAGGCTTGTCAGTAGGATATTTGTTTAACGTGGAAAGACGTTGGCATAACATATTATGTTATGGTAAATTTTTACATCGTCATACTCAAATACCTTAAACTACTAATACTACCTTAATACTTAAAGTGCTAAGCACTTTAAGTGCTTACAAATGATTATGACGATGTAAAAATTTTGGTGTTAGATTTTAAACACGGAATCTCGAACTTAAGAACCGATTCTGTAAAATGAATGCATATAGTATTTGATACTCACGTTTCTGATGTTAAAACAGTGTAAACACGTGCCGTTGAATGTGACAATCGTAAGTGTTTAATTGATAACAGAACGTAAACAGACATTCATGACCTGCTAGTAGTTCGTTGTCCTGAAACTGTGTATTTAGGCAATACACAGTAAAATGACAAATATATATTTTATAAAATTAAAAAAAGTTAAAATATTATATTTATCCCTTTTAATATTTTACTGATTCTTTTCCGCAGGCTGATATCTATCTCCTGGACGATCCACTATCAGCTGTAGACACTCACGTGGGCAAGCACATGGTCTCCGAGTGCGTGATGGGTCTTCTGGAGAAGTCCACTCGGATCCTGGTGACGCACCAGCTGCATCACCTCAAAAGCGCAGACAAAGTCGTCATATTACGACATGTAAGAATATACATAATAAACACTAACTCTGTTTACATTTGACACATATTGCAACATTGTGAAGGTCATATTCATTACTTGAAGAAGATAACAATTCTATATTTTAAAGTAAACTTAAATACAGTGTGACAAATTTGGGACTTATTTTCTGACTGAAATAATAATATTATCCTAACATTTTTCTTCTTTGACCCATATTATGAATACCAATAGAAGCGATGGACGGAACGGTTTGTGAAAGAAAGAGGCTGAATACCTACTGAATGACAGCTGAGACATGACAAAATAACAATACTGCACCGGCCCCAAATATATTGGGATAAGTGCAGGAGGAAGACCATGATAAAATCCCAATTTTCAATAAGAATTTTCTCTTACAGGGTGAAATGGAAATTCAAGGTTCATTTGACGAAGTTTCCCGAACGCCACTGTTTGCTGAACTCTTACAAGACGAAGATGACGACTTAGCGGCAGCAGGACAGCAAGTCAAGATGCAGCGAAGCATCTCTGTTAGGGTAAGCCTATAAAAAACATATTGATAAATATTTATACACTTTCGTAACATAGTCGTCGTCGTAGATAACAAAAAATATATTAATGCCAATGGCATGTTACTTGATAATGCAATGTATAAAATACACACGAAAGTGCTGCACATAACATGCAATATTTTACTCCGGAAGTTACAATTCTAACCAAATTGAGGATAAGACTTAAAAAATATTATATTTTGTTTTTCAGTCACAAGCAAGCAGCGTTTCATATGCGGAAGGTATTGAAGATTTGATAGACGAACAAGTAGAAATTGAGGAAATCACAGGAACAGGTATGACGCCGTTTTTATACCTATGTGTGTAAAATTATTGATTTAGCCTTATATGGCGGAGACCAAGGATTTTGCTGGTCCTGTCGCACCGTGTGGTTTACTAAGTTGTGCTACAAATCTTGGTCTTACATATTGAAATCTAATTTATATCGGCTACGTTCTTCACGTTTTTGATAAAAATAACTAAAAGTCGTTCGACGTCTTGATGTCCGATTTCCACACAAAAAAATCACCTTAGATCGTGATTCTTCAGCTTGGTTGATGTTGCTTCTCGTTTCTCACTAAGTTTCGTTTATTTTGTTATTCCTGATCTATGTAGCACTGTGGCAGGGACATCGACACGAAAACTGATACCATGAATTCAGTACATGATTCACATAACGAATTCACCCCGCACTATTGTTGCGATCAATATATGTAATCTTCCGCTCTTTTTGCTTCAGGTCGTGTCCCAGGAACAGTGTACAGCAAGTACTTCAGTATAGGAGGCGGCTGGTTCCTGCTCAGTTCAACAGTCATTGCCATATTGGTTGCACAAATTATCACCTCCATTAGTGATCTATGGCTTACACACTGGTAATTTACACTTTTAAACATTTACTGTTCAGTTGCTTTTGTACAAACTTTGATATTTTTTCATAAGCAGGCCGTACTTATATTTCTATATAATCACTTCTTAGAACATCTTGTTTTTTCTTATTTCAGGATGAACGACGTAGAAGCGCAATATGTAGGAAATGTACCTATGTTCCTTCATTCAAATGGTACCGTTGGTTATTCAACTAAAGCATCCCTGAATATCACAGAGCACTCTACGACCGAAGGCCCTCTGACCTCAACTATAGCTGCTATCACTTCTGCGATTAAGGTTAACGATACGTCTGACGTCTTGTTGAATAACGTTACTGGGCCTGATGTTGTAACTGTAGCACTGGCTAAAATTGATGATGTTTTCTACATCTACGTTTGGGCAGCTGCGATTCTTGGATGCATTATCGTTACTTCCGGCAGGTTTGTACATATTTCTTACCTCGTCTTAGTCTAGTCAGATTTATAACTTTAGGATAAGGCATTTTAAAAATATAAGGCGAGAGGAAACGCCCGGGTTTCACCACTGTGTGGATCGCACGGAGGACACGGTGGAGCATACGGTGGAAGTCTGCCCAGCTTGGGCGGAGCACCACCGTGTCCTCACGGAGGTGATCGGCGGCGGCGATCTCTCGCGTCCGGCCCTGGTTCAGGCCATGGTCCGGAGCGAGAGTGCATGGGAGTCCGTCACTTCCTTCTGCGAAGCAGTAATGCTCGCGAAGGAGGAGGCGGAGCGCGCGAGGGAGAGGCAAGATTCGCGCCCTCGTGCCCCTAGTCGGCGCAGGAGACGCCCCGGGCGTCGGGAGTCCCGAGACAACTTCCGGCTACCGTAGGCGCGGGCTTGCGGACGGTGAGCAATGGGTAGCTCACCGTCCGATAAGGACCAGGCCCAGGTCAACGGCGCGTTGTGTTCCACGTGCGCCTCAAAGAGATGTCAGCACCAACTGACGGGGTCCGTTAGGGCCAATGCCTGCCAGGGTTACGAGTTTGTCCGAAAGGGATATCGCGGCCCACAGGCAACGGAAGGAACACGGGAACAGAAAAGGAACAGGGTGGGTTTTAGTCAGCAAAAGTCTGACACGCCCTCCCGCTCCACCCAGAGCGGGAGAAGTTATTTGAAAAATTCGCGCCCTCAAAAAAAAAATGCATTTTATAAATTGCTTTACTTTGCTTGCAATCAGCTGAACTTAAAAGCAGATGCTCAATCATAATAATCATCCCCTTTAGATACTACTTTCTTTTTTGCTAAATTGGACTAAAATCAATCAGTTCTTTATTAATATTTGGTCTATTTCAGGGCCATGTTGTTCCTGTGGGTGTGCATGCGCAGCTCGATCAAGCTTCACAACCAGATGTTCAGCAACATCCTGAGCGCCACGATGCGGTTCTTTGATACCAACCCCTCCGGCCGCATCCTTAATAGATTCTCTAAGGACATGGGCGTGGTCGACGAAATACTGCCGAGAATGTACTTGGACACTATTCAGGTATATTTCCAAGAGCGTTTATTAGTCCGCAGAACTTCAATAATTTTTTGTGAAAGAGTTCATCTTGAATGCGATCCTTATCCTAGTACTATAGTATTAACACTTTTTGTACAGGTTTTCATGGTGATGATAGGTATTCTGGTAATGGTGGCAATCGTGAGTCCCTACATGCTGTTGACAACTGGAGTCTGCGCCATTTTCATGTATGGCTTGACCGTCGTTTACCTAAGCACAGCGCAGGCTATCAAAAGGTTTGTTGATTGAAACATTATCAAAACTTGCAATAAGTGAAAATAATGCTTTTCGTAATATGTAATACAATTGGCCTTTGTGGACAGAGTGGAGGGAGTGTCCCGCAGTCCAGTGTTCTCGCACGTGACGGCGACCATGTCAGGTCTGGGGACGGTGCGCGCGTGTCAGGCGGAGGAGCTGCTGAAGATACAGTTTGACGACAAGCAAGACGTGCACACGGCTGCATGGTGAGTGGGGAAAACTTTTCCTAATTCTGTAAAACAATTAATTTGACCAAATAATGTAAATTATTGTTCTGAATCGAGAAGCGATTGGGCGATTATTATTGTGATGAAGATTTAACTTAATCTCGTACAATATTCATGAAAATATTTCTTCTACAGGTACTTAACTCTGGTCACCAACACTGCCTTTTCCATCTGGTTAAGTCTGATTTGCAGTATGTACGTCATCGTGGTTGCTTACACTTTTCTACTATTAGATGATGGTAAGTTTATAAAAAATATTGAGTTTGATACTGATAAGAATTTCAAGCATGTTTCAAATGATAGAATGCCGCTGATTGATGGATGAGCTTATCCAATTCAAAAGATTAAACAGCATTCCAATTAACCAAAATATTCTCAATACAGGTCACACCAAGTCTGGTAACGTCGGCCTGGCTATCAGCCAGGGTCTGATTCTGGTAAACATGGTCCAATACGGAGTGAAGCAGGCGACAGAAGTCATCTCACAGATGACGTGCGTGGAGCGAGTGATTCAGTTCACTTCACTGCCGCAGGAGGAGACGAACGGACCGAGCCCGCCCGCGGACTGGCCACAGAAAGCCCGAGTCGTGTTCAAAGACCTCACACTCAGATATGACAAAGATGCTGATCCCGTGCTCAAGAAACTAAACATTGAAATTGAAAGTGGATGGAAAGTGAGTGTAAACCTAGTTAAAATAAACATTTTACTTTTTGCTAGTAAAGTTCAAATTAAAACACCGGTAAGTTCTAACATGTAGAGTACCTAACCATATACGAGTACATAGTATTTTTTTCTTAACCTAGTATATTTTCTCTATTGTAAAAAACTAAATATCTAAATTACTGGTATTCAGCTACATCCACTTAGACTGGAAGTCGACCCTAACATAGTCGGGAAAGGCTAGGCAGATTGATTGAGTATATCTTCTCTATTTAAAAAATAAAATTAAAATCACTACCAAAATCTCTTTCACCTTAGGTTGGAGTAGTTGGACGTACTGGAGCTGGTAAATCTTCTCTGATCTCTGCTCTCTTCCGTCTGGCGCCGATCGAAGGCAACGTCTTCATTGACAACATCGAGACTGGAAAAATTGCTCTTAAAGTACGTATCATGTTTGTGTAATGATAAGAAATGTAGACCCTTTTGTCTCATTCAAGTTCAACAAAATAAACATTGAAATGAGTTTTTCTAAAATCCTGAATTTATTTTGCAGGAATTACGGTCGAAGATAGCCATCATTCCACAAGAACCAGTGCTGTTCTCTGCCAGCTTGCGTTACAATATGGATCCTTTCGACAAATACTCCGATATTCAGATTTGGGAAGCTCTGGAACAGGTAAACTATAAGTTCTCAACATTAGAAATCAAAAAAGTGCAAAGTATTTTGAAGCTGTTCCATCTGTTCCATTCTATTATATTGTATAATTTCAAAATGTCCGTTGCGTTGCAGGTGGAGCTGAAGCACAGTATAACCGCGCTGTCGTCGGCGGTGGCGTCGGGCGGCTCCAACTTCAGCGCGGGTCAGCGCCAGCTGCTGTGTCTGGCGCGCGCTGCCCTCGCGCGGAACAAGCTGCTCGTGCTCGACGAGGCTACTGCCAACGTTGACCCTACGTATGTTCATTAACACACTTCGTTAGTTGACAGTTTCAAAACGGAAGACGTCAGTCTATTCTTTGATCAGACTGTGAACGGGATGCAAGTGACAGTGAGCTTTATGCGTCTAAAATCTGACGAGGTTGCCAGAATTTTCCTTGCCTCTACAAAAATTGTGAATTTACCTGCAGTATTAATAAAAGAAAAAAATTTGCAGCACGGACGCTATGATCCAGAAGTCTATTCGCCGACACTTCGCGGACTGCACGGTGATCACCGTCGCACACAGACTGCACACTGTCGCAGACTCCGATAGAGTGGTGGTAAGTAATACTAGATTAAAGATTTGTTTTTGATGTGGTTTGATTTCTGTTTCACTAGTTGTGCGCCATTATAGCGCAACTCGCCAGGCGTCCATGCCTAGCTGTTTAGGTACCTACGCTTTCACACGTTTGGACGAATTGTATACTTTACCGACCATCAAGGATTCTTTAGCTTTCACAGCTTTACAGGTCATCATCTATACGTAGCTTTTCTTAAGTTTTAATATATTATTTTCTAATATTCCAGGTAATGGAAGCAGGCCAGATAATAGAGTGCGGTCACCCACACGAGCTACTTCAAGATGAAGACGGTCCCTTCACGAAGATGGTGAAACAACTGGGACCAGCCTCCGAACAGAGTCTTCGAGACCTGGCGAGCTATGCCTTCGCCGAGCACAGCAAAAAGAATACGACGAAAGAAGCCTAGAGACTAAAAACTAAATATATCAATAAAGGGACGCAAAGTGTGAAGCGGTTGTAGCTGCGAATGATAGAAAGTTACAAGAACGTGGTGCGCCCCCATTGACTACCCGCAAAAATGACATTGGGGACCTTTCTAAGAAAATAAACTTGGCTGGCAGAAAGTTCATTTCAGATGTATATACTTATTTTTTAGGAAAAAACTGAGATAAAGAACTAAGAATTAGTAATTATACGATTAATTTAAGTGAATGAACGAAGTTCATGAATTTTTGAAATTTGAATGGAAATGTATAGATATTTAGTTACTGTTCAATTAGTGCCATGAACCTGTAGTTAAAGTAGCTTAAGGTCTATTTAAATCTTTGTTTCCAATTGATTTTATTTCACTTAAACAAACATCAACCTTATTTAAGTGTCTATAAAGTTGATTTTAGACTGACTAGTACTGTTGAAAAAGTCATAAAAAATTGAAGTTGTAACGCAAACTGAACCTTATATGTAGGTTTTATTGTTGTTTTTCCTAAAACTCGTGTGTGTTTACATGATTGGCAAATAAATAGCGAACGCTGGTTGGGTACAGTTTTATATATAAGTATAAAATTGCTATTTAATATGCCATATTATGCTCAGTGGATAAACCTATTATTATATTAAGTTATTTTGAATTCCATTCATCAATCTTTTTTTATATCATTTTATCGTGCATTATTAGTCAGTATTATTTGTAATCTACAAACATCCAAGTGCTTATTAAATATTATTTAAGTAAGTTATAATAACATAAGTCACAAATGTATTATTAATACACACTTAGATCATCTATATACATCTATAACGATACATGGGAACAGTGCCTTATGTGAAAAATACGACACACAACTAATGAAATTTGCAATACCAGAGGCAATGCAGTTGCGTTGCCATCCCAGATAGGTTTAGTAGTTTCTAAGCTAATTTACCTTCCGAATTTTATATTTTGATAATCTATTAGTGTGTTTTATTTATTACCTATTTTTACGAAGTTTTGAATGGTTATTTATTGTAAATATTTAATGCAACAACGAGAGTTAAATTAAATATATAGGTATTTGTTGAACAACTTCTTGATTTTTATTTTGCTGATTATTACCTATGCATCTTGCGTTAACCCTGGTTCCAAAATAAAACACCACAACACAATATCCCACAGATTACTTCTCCCTTTAAATCTATCCAAAGCCGCAAAACTTGTCTGTAATAAATTAATGGTTTAAAAAACACTAGAAAAACACGCTTTTAGTTCATATCTTCTGGCTCCATCATCAGATCAGTTCGACAGTATCATATTATTGTATTGTCATCAGAACTACATACAGCTCCCAATTTTCATTACGCTACGACCCTTGGAAGATGGTTAAATTAGTTACCTTAGATTCCATTACATAGTTAGTTACATACAGGTCGACCTAATAAAAGCATGTTAAAAAATAGCTTTTAGCGATAAGACCACAGAACAGATGTTCTGTGGATAAGACCGCCAATTGTGTCTCCTTAAGTAGGTACTACATTTATGTCACATCTACATAATAAATATTCTCTTCTATTCCATTCTAGTCTATTCTACTGACTGAACATTTATTGAATGTAAACTTTGACTATTTAGTTTTTCTATTCTGTTCTTGAGACCAGCCCCCCGGATCTAGATTTTTATTGAGGCGAGGCAAAAGTTTCGCCCCCCGCCAATCCTTTATAAATGATGGGGGACGCGCTAAAGTACCCCGCGAAATCCAAATTTTCTCGAAATGAAAATTTTGGCAGCAACATTTTAATAAAATTTTATCGATCGATATTGCGCCAATCCGACAGGGGCGCCAGTAAGTCGAAAGCTATTCTATACGTACATAAAATATTCAAGAAGAGTAAAAGAAGGCATGTAAAATGGGATAAAAAACATACCAGCAGGGTTTAATCAGGGTTTTTTTTTTCGATAATAATAATAATAATAACTAATTTTGATGTACTCTTTCGGCATACTCAAATGGACTCAGACCGAACTCGACGCCCTGGACAGAAGGGTCCGTACACTCCTAACCGCAAACCGGATGCATCACCCACGTTCATCGGTGATGAGACTGTACATCCCGCGGAAGTGCGGGGGTCGAGGCTTTTTAAACGCTAAGACCCTCCACAACCGCGAGGTGTGCAGCCTCAGGGATTATTTTTGTAAAGCCGAAGTGGGTATGCACCGGGATGTGGTCGCAGTGGACAAGGGACTCACCCCGCTCTCCATGGCTAAAGAGAACTGGCGCAAACCTGTAATACTTACTACAGATGACCGCAAGGAGGTATGGCAGAGCAAGGAGCTTCACGGGCGCTACTATCGGGCTCTTCATGAGCCTGGTGTAGATTTCTTAGCGTCCGTATCCTGGCTACGTGTCGGTGACCTTTTCGGGGAAACTGAAGGTTTTGTCTGTGCAATTATGGACGAAGTTATCTTGACGAATAACTACCGGAGACATATTATGAAGGACGGGACGGTTGACGTGTGTCGGGCATGCCATCGTCCGGGTGAGTCCATCAGACATATTATCTCTGGTTGTTCGCGACTAGCTAACGGCGAGTACTTACACAGGCATAACCAAGTGGCTAGGATTATTCACCAGCAACTTGCTTTGAAATATAAACTTGTTGACTCTGAGGTACCGTATTACAAGTATGTGCCCGACCCAGTTCTCGAAAATGACCATGTCACGTTATACTGGGATCGGTCTATCATTACTGACAGGACTATTGTAGCCAATAAGCCTGATATAGTGGTGATAGACCGATTAGCGCGCCGCGCAATGATAGTCGATGTTACCATCCCACATGACGGGAACCTCGTGAAAGCTGAGAAAGAGAAACAAATTAAATATCTCGACTTAGCACACGAGGTTGTCGACATGTGGAATGTGACCTCGGCTATCATTGTGCCGATTGTCGTAACGGCCAATGGCCTGATTGCCGAAAGCCTCGACCAACATCTCTCGAGGCTGTCGTTAGGCGGTTGGATCAAGGGCCTGATTCAGAAGGCAGTACTACTCGATACGGCTCGCATTGTGAGGAGGTTCCTGTCTCTGCAGCCCTAACCACCGGTAGCTTGGACCCTGCTCCCGACACCGGCGGACATCTATTTTTTATATTTTTAAATGTTTTTTTTTTTTTTTATATAGTTTTTTAAGAAATATTTAAAAATGTAAATAAATAAGAAGACAAAACGAATAAACGACATAATAATAATAAAGAATTAACTAATATTAACCATGTAACCTTTTTTTATTTTTTCTAAATATCTACGACGACCACCAATTTATTATTATTTTTTTATCTGAGTTTAAATTTTTGTTTTCTTTTTTTCGTTATAAACCAATTGAATTATACAGTGTGACTTAAAAATTTTCTGTGTTTCATTAAACGTTCTCCATCATCCTGGGTTCGATTCCCAGTGATTTTTTATATGTAATATAGCGGAAAATCATTTATATCGCTATAGAAATGCCATTTCTATAGCGATATAAATGATTTTTTTTTTTTTTTTTTTCATTGATGATGAGCGCCAAATAGAATAAACAAGAAATAAATCTCTAGAATAAACAAGAAATAATACAATAAACATAACTAAAATGAAAAAACGAAAGAAATATAGAAACATCAAAATGACGCTGTCAAACTCGGACTCCCTAAAAACAAATTATGTAAGATTTGAAAATTAAATAAGTATGTTGACGAGATCAGCAGCTCGCCGTGCACGCCTACTACCCCCGGACTCGCCGCTCAGCTCCGCCTCGCCGCCGCCGGTACCCAGCCCCATCGTGAGCGCTGTGTCGACACCGGCCGTGGTAGTTGCGTCGAGCTCGAGCGACGAGTATTTCTCCCCTCCGACGTCGCCAACACCTATACGTCGGCAAGGGAGAGGCCGGCCACCGAGAAGCTTGGGACTTAGGGGCCTACCGGCCCCGAGCCGGGTCCCCGCTGCCGGTGGTTGTGTGCAGCGCATGAGATGGACTCAATCTATGAACGAGAACGTCATGCGCGCATATTACGGGTCTGCAGAGGGAGGAACTAACCTCACTGCGTACCGTGTTAGGATGCTGTCTCTGTTTCAGGAACTAGAGCCAACCGTCAACGTCTCGGTCCAACGTCTGTCGGATCAGGTGCGTGTCATCCAACGCAATCATAGGTTGGACGATGCCGCACTTGATAGGCTGCGCTCAGAGGTACTGAGCAACCATATCGTATCAACTCCGGCACAAACCGCGGCACAAACGTCAAATACTGATGCAATCCCGCCGCGGTTCAATCATGGAGTTGCAGAGGAGGATGATAGGGTTGATACAGTAAGTAGCCAGTGCAACGTCCGACTGAGGAGCGCACTGGAGGATGCGTTTCGCGAGTATAGGCACACCCCGACCGAACTTAGACCCCGACTTCCACGCTTACCCATGCACAAAAAAAATAGGGCGCTGGTTTGTGCCTTGGACTCGCAGCTTAAGAATTTCTTCGAGAGCAGCGAGGATCTCATTGATACACACTCGATCCTGTATTGTGCGGCTGTTGCGGCATGTCGTTTAGCTAACGTCAAGTTCCCAAACTGTGACGGAGCTACTCGACCAAAACCAGCCGTACCAGCCTGGCAGTGCAGGATCGAGCGACGTATTGATGGGACCAGGGTACTCATCGGCAAACTATACTGCTTCAAGGAGGGCAATACACGACCACGAGTGATGCGCTTTGTAAGGCAGGCATTCTCGGGGACTGGAATCAGTCCTCAAGAATACATGTCCCGTGTTACAGAGCGCATCGACTTCCTGAAGCAGAAAGTTTGTGCATGCGCGAGCCGAATTCGGCGGTATAAGCGGCGGGTTGACCGATACACGCAAAATCGCATGTTCCAGAGCGATGAGAGGTGGGTATATAGAGCTTGGGAGCGGCCTGAACAAAATGTGACAGACGTGTGCCGCCCAGATGATGCCGCCACGAGTGCATTCTGGCGCAGCATATGGTCGGTACCCGTCTGTCACGCTGAGGCTGGCTGGATGCAGGATGTCGAGCGAGTGTGTGAAACTATACCAGAAATGGATAAGGTGGAAATCACGCCATTAGATATAGCCAGTGCAGCCCGTCCGTTACCGAACTGGAAATCACCGGGACCGGACGGACTGCACAACTTTTGGCTAAAATGGCTAATTAGTTCACACACTTGCCTGGCATCTCAATTCCAGTCATCCTTAGAGACTGGGTCGCTACCACAGTTCCTTACAACAGGCGTTACCCACCTGCTCCATAAGTCAGGTAGTCCCGCGGAACCCAAGAATTATAGACCGGTCACATGTTTGTCGACGGTTTATAAACTTCTTACATCCATTTTGAGAGCGAAAATTAACACACACATTGACAATAACTCGGTTATGTCTGCCTCTCAAAATGGATGTAGGAATGGGTCCCGCGGAACTAAGGAGCTACTCCTCATTGACATGGCCATAAGCCAACAGGTTCGTCGATCCCGCAAGGATCTGTCGATATGCTGGATAGACTATAAGAAGGCCTACGACTCGGTGCCACATACATGGCTCATGAGGGTGCTGGAGTTGTACAAGATAGATGCAACTCTGCGCACCTTCCTGATGTCGTGTATGGGGCAATGGAGGACGGTCCTTCGCTACCCAGGATGTCAACAGATCCAGGGGAATGATGAGCCTGTATGGATTAAACGGGGAATATTTCAGGGCGACAGTTTGAGTCCACTTTGGTTCTGCTTAGCCCTGAATCCTCTAAGCACACTGCTGGAGGATTCAGGTCTGGGCTATCGGTTGAGGAGAGGTGGTCAGGTCATATCTCACCTCCTCTACATGGATGACTTGAAACTCTTTGCCCCCAACAAATCGCGACTGATGGAGCTACTGAAGGTAACTGAAACATTCAGTAGCGCCATCAGGATGGAATTTGGTGTGGACAAATGTGCAGTCATGCATGTAAAGCGAGGGGAGATTATGGAATCCGAGGGAACTCAACTCTCGGACTCCATACACCTTAGATCCCTCTCCTCAGCCGAAAGCTATAAGTACTTGGGTATGTCGGAAGCGTTAGGCATCAACGTTGCTGACATGAAGCAATCGTTGAAGGAGCGCTTCTTTGGTCGCCTGAAGAAGGTTTTAATTAGTCTTCTTTCGGGCGGAAACAAGGTGCGCGCCTACAACAGTTGGGTCATGCCGGTTTTGATGTACTCTTTCGGCATACTCAAATGGACTCAGACCGAACTCGACGCCCTGGACAGAAGGGTCCGTACACTCCTGACCGCAAATAGGATGCATCACCCACGTTCATCGGTGATGAGACTGTACATCCCGCGGAAGTGCGGGGGTCGAGGCTTTTTAAACGCTAAGACCCTCCACAACCGCGAGGTGTGCAGCCTCGTGTGAAACTATACCAGAAATGGATAAGGTGGAAATCACGCCATTAGATATAGCCAGTGCAGCCCGTCCGTTACCGAACTGGAAATCACCGGGACCGGACGGACTGCACAACTTTTGGCTAAAATGGCTAATTAGTTCACACACTTGCCTGGCATCTCAATTCCAGTCATCCTTAGAGACTGGGTCGCTACCACAGTTCCTTACAACAGGCGTTACCCACCTGCTCCATAAGTCAGGTAGTCCCGCGGAACCCAAGAATTATAGACCGGTCACATGTTTGTCGACGGTTTATAAACTTCTTACATCCATTTTGAGAGCGAAAATTAACACACACATTGACAATAACTCGGTTATGTCTGCCTCTCAAAATGGATGTAGGAATAGGTCCCGCGGAACTAAGGAGCTACTCCTCATTGACATGGCCATAAGCCAACAGGTTCGTCGATCCCGCAAGGATCTGTCGATATGCTGGATAGACTATAAGAAGGCCTACGACTCGGTGCCACATACATGGCTCATGAGGGTGCTGGAGTTGTACAAGATAGATGCAACTCTGCGCACCTTCCTGATGTCGTGTATGGGGCAATGGAGGACGGTCCTTCGCTACCCAGGATGTCAACAGATCCAGGGGAATGATGAGCCTGTATGGATTAAACGGGGAATATTTCAGGGCGACAGTTTGAGTCCACTTTGGTTCTGCTTAGCCCTGAATCCTCTAAGCACACTGCTGGAGGATTCAGGTCTGGGCTATCGGTTGAGGAGAGGTGGTCAGGTCATATCTCACCTCCTCTACATGGATGACTTGAAACTCTTTGCCCCCAACAAATCGCGACTGATGGAGCTACTGAAGGTAACTGAAACATTCAGTAGCGCCATCAGGATGGAATTTGGTGTGGACAAATGTGCAGTCATGCATGTAAAGCGAGGGGAGATTATGGAATCCGAGGGAACTCAACTCTCGGACTCCATACACCTTAGATCCCTCTCCTCAGCCGAAAGCTATAAGTACTTGGGTATGTCGGAAGCGTTAGGCATCAACGTTGCTGACATGAAGCAATCGTTGAAGGAGCGCTTCTTTGGTCGCCTGAAGAAGGTTTTAATTAGTCTTCTTTCGGGCGGAAACAAGGTGCGCGCCTACAACAGTTGGGTCATGCCGGTTTTGATGTACTCTTTCGGCATACTCAAATGGACTCAGACCGAACTCGACGCCCTGGACAGAAGGGTCCGTACACTCCTGACCGCAAATAGGATGCATCACCCACGTTCATCGGTGATGAGACTGTACATCCCGCGGAAGTGCGGGGGTCGAGGCTTTTTAAACGCTAAGACCCTCCACAACCGCGAGGTGTGCAGCCTCAGGGATTATTTTTTTAAAGCCGAAGTGGGTATGCACCGGGATGTGGTCGCAGTGGACAAGGGACTCACCCCGCTCTCCATGGCTAATGAGAACTGGCGCAAACCTGTAATACTTACTACAGATGACCGCAAGGAGGTATGGCAGAGCAAGGAGCTTCACGGGCGCTACTATCGGGCTCTTCATGAGCCTGGTGTAGATTTCTTAGCGTCGGTATCCTGGTTACGTTTCGGTGACCTTTTCGGGGAAACTGAAGGTCTATGTTCTATCTATGTTATGGGGTTTGGTTTCCGCACTTAGTCCTTCAGTGGACCATTGTGCGTGGGCCATAGCGGCCGTTGGTGGTTATTCCAACCAGCCCACCTCCCTCCAGAACTTAATTAAATCTCCTGGTCTGTTCAGAACATCTGTGAAAGATCTGGGTGTCCCGAGGGTCTGTGTTCTAATCTGGGTGACGCCTGTGCATTCAAAAAGCACGTGCGTGACGGTTTCCTCAGCCTCCATGCACGCCCTGCACAGAGGACTGTCCGTTATGCCTATTGTGTGAAAGTGTTTGTTCAGCGAGCAGTGGCCCGTGATGGTCCCCGCCACCAAGCGCAGGCCATTCCTATCCAGGCGTAGTAAACGCCGGGTTAGCCCGGTATCCAAGGATGGCATGGCTTCCTTGGATTGCCTGCAGCCCGGTGTCGAGGACCACCAGTGCTCCGCTTGAGTATGGGTGAAATCCTGCAGCCATCTGCGTATCTGGTTGAAGGGGATGGGTACGATAGGCTCGGGTCCACAGACCGCCGTGCTGGATCCTCGTCTAGCAAGTTCGTCAGCAGCGTCGTTACCTAGCGAACCGCTGTGTCCTTTTATCCATTGCAGCGTCACCGTGTTGCGGCTAAATACCGTTATTTGTTCGAGTGCATTGTGACATTCTAGTGTCAGCTTTGAGGTAATATGTGTTTTCTGTAAGGATTGAAGCACTGAGGCGCTGTCGGAGAGTATGCGTATGTGTGTGTCCGTAACTCTCCTGGCTTTTAGGGCGTGGACCGCTCGTATGATGCCCACACACTCCGCCTGATAGACGGTGTTGAACATTCCCAGCGGGCTGGATATCTTTATGTTGAAGTCGTGTGAGAAGACTCCAACTCCAGTTCCGGAGTCGGTCTTCGATCCGTCGGTGTATACTCTCATTTCTTTCGAGCCTGAGTAGTCACACTGTTCTTCTGTAAGTATTATGTTGTAGTGCCTATGAAAGTGGTATGTTTTCGGGGATTTATCACAGGGTGATGCCATCATTGGTCGTCGTTTGATCGCATCTTCCTTTATACGTGTGTGCTTAACTCTAGAGTCTTTGCTTAGTGTACCGGATACATGGAGCCTAAAGGCGGCTAGGGCCGCCTCCTCCCGCACGATGAGGTGCAGAGGAGGCAGTCCAAGCATTGCCTGTAGGGCGGCAGTGGGTGTAGTTCTCATACTGCCAGTGATTGCAACACAAGCAAACCGCTGCAGTTTTTCGAGATTCTTTTGGGTTGTGCTCAGGTCCGTCCTGGGCCACCAGACCAGTGAGCCGTATGTGATAATTGGTCGGATGACTGTGGTGTATAGCCAGTGGGTGACCTTGGGGCTAATTCCCCAGTTCCTGCCAAGCAGTCGCTTGCACTGCCACAGGGATATGCTGGCTTTTGTGATAATATAGTTGGTGTGTTTTGCCCAGTTCAGCTGTTTGTCCAAAAAGATGCCCAGGTATTTAGTTTCAGTTGATAGGCTTAGGGTTGTTCCGAAGAATCGAGGTAGCTGTAGTGTTGTCAGTTTTCTCTTTTTTGTGAAGAGAATCAGTTCAGTTTTTGTAGGGTTCACTGAGAGTTGGTGCCTGCTGCACCATTCCTCTACTATTTTTAGGGCTTGACGCATTAGGTTGCATAGAGTGTTTTCGTGGGTGCCGTTTATTACAATGGTTATGTCATCGGCGTAGCCTACTGTGAAGTAACCTTTGTCATTGAGTGTTTTGATGAGGCTGTCTACTACAAGGTTCCATAGGAGCGGCGAGAGGACTCCTCCTTGCGGGCAGCCCTTCGCAACGATGGCCCTCGTAGTGTCATTTACTGTGACTTGAACAGCTCTCAGTTTGAGCATGTTGGTGATCCAGCCACTCAAGGTCGGGTCAATGTTGTGACTGTTGAGTGCCATGTTAATGCTGTTGAACATGGTTTTGTCAAAGGCTCCCTCGATGTCAATGAAGGCGGCCAGTGCTGAGCATTTGTGGTCCACTGCGCATTCAATTTTGGAAACCACGCTGTGCAGCGCGGATTCTGTTGATTTGCCTGTGGAATACGCATGCTGGTATTTGTGGAGTGGTTTTACCCGAAGAGGTCCGTCTCGGATGTGCCTATCACAGAGCCTCTCGAGGGTTTTCAGAAGAAAGGATGTGAATTCAAATTCAAATTCAAATTCAAAAGTCATTTATTCAAACTAGGCTGAGAAATCAGCACTTTTCGAACGTCAAAATTACATAAGACAGTCCCCCAAAAACGCCCACCCTTCACCACTTCCTAGTGCATAAGCTGGGAAGAAGAAGTGGCGCAACAAACTCCCCAGCAGCACAGCTGTCTGTTCAGTTGAAAAAACTTGATTCTATATAATAGTGCATATTATTATGCTAAAATAATTTACATCACCACAAATTGCAATACAACTCATAAAATAAAAACATTTTAAAGAGTAAATTATGTCAACAATAAATGAAAACAAAATTAAAATAAATTGACTTACAGTCAAATAAAATAATCCAACAATTATATGCTCATATAGTATCGTGTAGTCTAAAATAGTCTAAAATAATTGTTTGTTCCTTGGGGTACATTGGAGTAGCTTAATTAGTCCCAAGCCTTTTTGTCGTCTAAGTAATCTTTAACTTTATAGAAACCTTTTTGACATAGTTTCTGTTTAATAAATGATTTAAATTTATTGAGGCTCAGTTCTTTGACATGGCTTGGGAGTTTGTTGTAAAAACGTATACTTTGGCACTTAAATGAATTACTAATTTTTTGGAGCCTAGTCCTCGGCACAATAAATAAATCTTTGTTTCTAGTATTTAAGCTATGAATGTCGCTGTGTTTAGAATATAGATTTATATTCTTTTTCACATAAATCAGGTTCTCATAAACATATTGAGACGCGACTGTCATTATGTTTATTTCCTTAAATTTATCCCTCAGTGAATGCCTACAACTTAGGTTATAAATTGCTCGAATGGCACGTTTCTGCAGCACAAATATAGCCTGAAAGTCGGCTGCATTTCCCCACAACAAAATGCCATACGACATTACACTATGGAAATAACTAAAGTATACTAATCGAGCTGTTTCTACATCAGTCAAATGACGGATTTTATACACCGCGTAGGCTGCAGAACTTAGCCGCTTCGACAATTTGGTTATATGTGGGCCCCACTGAAGCTTCGAATCCAAAGTAATACCTAAGAACACAGTGGTGTCCACAAGATCCAATTCTGTCCCATTTACTAGTACATTGGTTTTCACCTGTTTAACGTTAGGTGTTAGAAATCTAATACATTTAGTCTTTTTCTCGTTTAAAAGTAAATTATTAACACTAAACCAATGCACTATTTTAGAGAGAGCATTATTCACATCGTCAATAACTGTCTGTTGTCGCTTAAGCTTAAATATAAGTGACGTGTCATCTGCAAATAACACTATTTCATGACTGTTCTTTATAAGGCTTATAGGTCTATAAGCCTTGGGTTGCGTGTAATCGGTTTTTCCTGGTTTGGGTATGAAAATGACTTTTACCTCGCGCCATGCGAGAGGTATCTGTCTGAGTGCTATGCAGGCTCGGTAGATCTCCACCAGCCATGGTGTTAGATAATCTACCCCCCACTGCAGCAGGGCTGGGAAAATACCATCCAGCCCTGCTGACTTGTATGGCTGAAAGGTGTTGATAGCCCACTTTATTCGGTCTTCTGTTACTATATTGCGGGCAATTGACCAGTCTTGAGCCGTTGGGGTCCATTCTGGTTCAGCCTCCCACGTCCTGTCTTCCAGGATTTTACAGTCTGGGAAGTGAGTCTCGAGAAGGACCTTACTGGTTTCAAAGTCAGTTAGTGTGTATGAGTTATCGGGTTTTTTCAGCGCGCCAAGAGTTCGGTCCTGATCAGCTGATAGGATCTTCCTTACCCTTGCGGCTTCATTATTAGTTTCGATGGATTCACAGAATTTACGCCAGGCGGTCCTCCTGGCGGTTCTGATCTGCTTTTTGTATGTATATTGTGTCTCTTTGTATATCTCCCAGTCGTCCGGGAGCCTCGTGTTTTTTGCTCTGTTAAATTGCTTACGTAGCGCATCTCTGAGTTTGCTAAGTTCAGCATTCCACCAGGGGTTTCTCTCCTTCTTGGTTTGTGGCGCTCTTAGTTTACAGCATGCGTGGTATGCTTCAGTAAGGTATTCTGATATTTTTGTTACGGTGTATTCTAATTGTGCTTGGTCTCTTATGGTTACTTGTGTTAGGTGCCTAGCTAATAGGGAAGCCAGGAGGCGTTTGAACCTGGGAACATTGGTGCGCCTCGGGTTACGCCTTGGTTCGGGTTTCCTAGTGTTGGTAGTTATTGTAAAGCGGATCCTTCTGTGGTCTGAGCAGGACGGCTCGTCCGATACGTGCCAGTTTGCGATAAGGTTTGTCGCGTTTTCTGTAGCAAGTGTTAAATCTATAATCGTCTGTCCTCGGATTGTGACCCAAGTGGGTTCGGAGCCGCGGTTTACGATGTTAAGATTAGTAGAGAATAAATAGGTGGATAGTACCTCTCCTCTGGGGTTTGGTGCCTCGCTGCCCCACAGCGGGTGATGGGCGTTCGAGTCGGTGCCGATGATCAGGTCTAGTTTGGCGCGTTCGCAGTGCTGTACCAGGTCGGCCAGCTCTTTTGGCGGGCAGTCCGTGTCCTCGCCTGGCATGTATGCCGAAGCCAGTACAACATCTGGAACACTACCTTCGGTTTGGAGCCTGACAGCTGTCAGGTCTCTGGAACAGAATTGAGTGAGTGGTGTGATAGGAATTTCCTTGGGTATGTAGACGCAGGTTCTTGGCTTGTCTGAGCTGTGTGTGTTAAGGATTAGCTTACCTCCGATGTTACCGAGGCCGCATATTCTGTTGTTTCTGATCCACGGCTCTTGGATCAGTGCGATAGTTCGGGGCTGCACCTCCAACGCCCTGCGTAGGCTAGCCGTGGCAGTCTGGCTATGCTGGAGGTTGGTCTGGATGATGTTTAGGGGTGATCGAGGCGGTGGAGAGGAGCTAGTCGGAGATGGATCCATCGGACAGCTTCTCCTCTACCTCCTCTCTGTATGTGTCGTGATGTTCGCCCGGCGATGAGGCGAGCAGACATTCGCTCCAGCCAGGTGATTCGGGCGGTACAACGTCCTCGTCGTCAGCCATTGCCGCTCGTGCCATTACCTCCTCTAGTCGGTCAATGTCGGAGTCGGTCGTCTGTGTCAGAGTCGTCGGTTGTACTTCGGTCTTACCGTCTGTGCTGTCGGTCTGGACGTCGGAGGGTTGGGTCGTGGGCCAGAAGCGTACGTATATCGACCCAAGTAGGTATGATATACGCCGCTCCCGGGCCCGGACCTTTACGGCTTCCTCCGGTGGCACACCCAGGGTCAAATAAGTCCCGTAGTTGTCGCCACCGACGGTAGTCGCCCTGTAGAGTGACCACTTTGCTATGTCATACCAAGTATTCTGACGAATCAGAATACTCTGGAGTCTGGCTATGTCACCTGTGTACTGAGGGACAAAAAGCGAGACTCGGACACGCGTGGGCACGTCAGTCTGTCGCAGTACCGTGAGTGTTTGGTCGGTCGTTGGGAGTCTGATCAGGGGTGCGTTCTGAGTCAACCAGGTCAGGGCATAGTCGTCCTCGCACCACAACTGCACGGTACCTTCCGCTACCCGTGGGTATCCGCGGAAGGCAGGGAGTGGCGTTGGCGAGTCGGCTTCCATAACCCGATTTACTAGGTCCGTCTTTATGTATTCGGCCTCTTCCTTGGTTAGGTCCCTAGAGGGGGGAGGGAGGCAGATTGCTACGGCCAACATCTTTCGAGGCTCTCGTTAGGCGGTTGGATCAAGCGCCTGATTCAGAAGGCAGTACTCCTGGATACGGCTCGCATTGTGAGGAGGTTCCTGTCTCTGCAGCCCTAACCACCGGTAGCTTGGACCTTGCTCCCGACACCGGCGGAATACTATTATTTATATTTTTAAATGTTTTTTATATAGTTTTTAAGAAATATTTAAAAATGTATTTTATATGTTAAAATGTTAATAAAGGAAATAATAATAATAATAATTGGCAACACCGTGTCAACTGCACGTCTTGTTTTTTACAGTCTTCGTAATAAAATATTAATTCACACGCAGTTCTACAAGAGTTTGTTAAATTTTAAGTAAACCGTATCCACAAAGCAATAATTCATTAAGGAGATAAATATACACCAAAATGTAAAAGAATTTTAATAAAAACTGCCGAATCGGAGGTGACATGACAGGTGTCACCTCCGATAACAGAACAATGAACACAACAGGAAAATAAGAAAATCAAGACAATGTTGACAAGATCGGCCACACGTCGAGCACGCCTACCACCTCCGGACTCGTCGCTCAGCTCCGCCTCGCCACCGCCGGTACCCAGCCCCACTGTGAACGCTGGGACGACACCAGCCGCGGCAGTTGCGTTGAGCTCGAGCGACGAGTATTTCTCTCCGCCCACGACGCCACCACCTGTTCGTCGACGGGGAAGACACCGGCCTCCGGACGGCTTAGGACCTCGAGGCCCACCGGCCTCTGATAGGGTCCCAGCTCCCGGCGGATGTGTGCAGCGCATGAGATGGACACAATCCATCAACGAGAATGTCATGCGCTCATACTATGGGGCTACAGAGGGGGGAAACAACCTGACCGCGTACCGTGTCCGGATGCTCTCTCTTTTTCAGGTGCTTGAGCCAGCTGTCAACGTTTCGGCACAACGACTGTCGGATCAGGTGCGGGTCATCCAGCGTAATCATATGTTGGATGACGCTGTACTTGATCGCCTGCGAAATGAAATGCAGAGTAGCCATGTCATCGCTCCCCCGCCGCAGAGTGTTATTGTAGTACCGCCACAGGACACTACAATTCAAGCTGACGAGAGGATTGATGACAGGGCTACAAACGTAAGTACCCAATGCAATGAGGAATTGAGGAGTGCTTTGGAGGGTGCGATTCGGGAATATCGATTCATGTCGCCCGGACTTAGACCACGTTTACCTCGTTTGCCCATGCATAACAAAAATAGGGCGCTGGTGGCGGTTCTGGATTCGCAGTTGTCAAACTATTTTGATGACTGCGAAGACCTCACTGATACTCATTCAATTCTGTACTGCGCGGCTGTAGCAGCATGTCGTGTAGCTCACGTAAAATTTTCAAATGACTCTAGAGCTACACGACCGAAACCAGCCGTACCAGCTTGGCAGTGCAGAATTGAGCGCCGTATTGGTGGGGCCAGAGCGCTCATCGGCAAACTTATCTGCTTCAGGGAGGGCAATACTCGCCCTAGAGTGATGCGCTTTGTGAGGCGGGCGTTCTCAGGGACTGATATTCGTCCTGAGGACTATGTGTCCCATGTCACAGAGCGCATCGACTTCCTGAAGCAGAAAGTGTATGCATGGGCGAACCGTATTCGTAGGTATAAGCGGCGAGTGGAGCGATATACTCAGAATCGCACCTTCCAGAGTGATGAAAGGTGGGTTTATAGGGCTTGGGAGCGACCGGACCAAGGTGTGGCTGACGCGCGCCTTCCGGATGATGATGCCATGTGTTCTTTCTGGCGGAGTATCTGGTCGGCGCCTGTCAACCACACCGAAGGTGATTGGACTAGAGAAGTCGAGCGAGCCTGCGATCCAATACCAGAAATGGGGGCTATTACCATCTGCCCCCAAGATGTAGCTCGTGCAGTTCGTCCGTTGCCCAACTGGAAGTCTCCAGGGCCGGACGGGCTGCACAATTTCTGGATCAAATGGTTCAAAAGGTCGCACGCTCGCTTGGCGGCTCAGTACCAGACTGCTTTGGAGTCCGGTTCGCTACCCCAGTTCCTAACGACAGGAGTTACCCACCTGCTCCATAAATCTGGTAGCACCGCGGAACCCAAAAATTATAGGCCGATCACGTGTTTACCGACGGTCTATAAAGTTCTTACTTCCATTTTGAGAGCTAAAATTAACAAACATATAGACACCAACTCCATCATGTCTGCCTCTCAAAATGGATGTAGGAACGGGTCCCGCGGTACTAAGGAGCTACTCCTCATTGATATGGCCATTAGCCAACAGGTTCGCCGTTCCCGAAAAGATCTATCGACATGCTGGATAGATTATAAGAAGGCCTATGACTCGGTGCCACATACATGGCTAAGGAGGGTGCTGGAGTTGTAAAAAGTAGATGCAACTCTGCGCACCTTCCTGATGTCGTGTATGGGGCAATGGAGGACGGTCCTTCGCTATCCAGGATGTCGCAATATCCAGAGGAATAGCGAGCCGATAAGGATTGAGCGAGGCATATTTCAGGGCGATAGTTTGAGTCCGCTCTGGTTCTGCTTAGCCCTGAATCCTCTAAGCACATTGCTGGAGGATTCAGGTCTAGGCTATCGGCTGAGGAGAGGTGGTCAGGTTATATCTCACCTTCTCTACATGGATGACCTAAAACTCTTTGCCCCCAACAATTTGCAACTGATGGAGCTACTGAAAGTAACTGAAACTTTCAGCAGCGCCATCAGGATGGAATTTGGTGTCGACAAATGTGCGGTCATGCATGTAAAGCGAGGGGAGATTGTGGAATCCGTGGGAACACAGCTCGCGGATTCCATAAACCTTAGAGCCCTCTCCGCATCCGAAACCTATAAGTATTTGGGTATGTCGGAAGCGTTGGGTATCAATGTTACTGACATGAAGCAATCACTGAAGGAGCGCTTCTTTGGCCGCCTGAAGAAAGTATTCAATAGTCTTTTATCAGGCGGAAATAAGGTGCGCGCCTTCAATGGTTGGGTCATGCCGGTTTTGATGTACTCTTTTGGCATACTCAAATGGACTCAGACTGAACTCGACGCCCTGGATAGAAGGGTGCGTACGCTGCTGACTGCATATCGAATGCACCACCCACGGTCATCGGTAATGAGACTGTATATCCCGCGAAAGTGTGGAGGTCGAGGCTTTTTAAAGGCTAAGATCCTCCACAATCGCGAGATATGCAGTCTCAGGGAATATTTCCTAGAAGCCGACGTGGGGATGCATCGAGATGTGGTCGCGGTGGACAAGGGCCTCACCCCGCTCGCCATGGCTAAAGAGAACTGGCGCAAGCCTGTAGTGCTTGACACTAACGATCGCAGGGAGGTATGGCAGAGTAAGGAGCTTCACGGACGCTTTTTCCGGGCCCTACATGGACCCGATGTAGATTTTTTAGCGTCCGTAGCCTGGCTGCGTTTTGGTGACCTCTTTGGGGAAACCGAAGGTTTTGTCTGTGCAATTATGGACGAAGTTATCATGACGAACAATTACCGTAGATTTATTGTGAAAGACGGCACGGTTGACATCTGTCGGGCATGCCACCGTCCGGGAGAATCAATCCGACATATTATCTCCGGCTGTTCTCGTCTAGCTAACGAAGAGTACTTGCATAGACACAACCTTGTAGCCAGGATTATCCATCAGCAACTTGCTGTGAAATACAATCTTGTGGAATCGGAAGTGCCGTATTACAGGTATGTGCCCGACCCAGTTCTCGAAAATGGAAATATCACATTGTACTGGGATCGATCCATCATCACTGATAGGACTATTGTTGCGAATAAACCTGATATAGTGGTGGTGGATCGAGTAGAGCGGCGCACAATGATTATTGACATAACGGTCCCGCATGACGGGAACCTCGTGAAAGCTGAGAAAGATAAACAAATCAAGTATCTTGACTTGGCTCACGAGGTTGTCGACATGTGGGATGTGGACTCAGCGATCATTGTGCCGATAGTCGTATCAGCCAATGGCTTAGTTGCCAAGAGCCTCGACCAACACCTAACGAGGCTCTCGTTGGACAGCTGGATCAAGGGCTTGATTCAGAAAGCGGTACTGCTGGACACGGCTCGCATTGTCAGGAGGTTCCTCTCTCTGGAGCCCTGACCACCGGTAGCTTGGACTCTGTTCCCGATACCGGTGGGCTACTATTTTTTATATTTTTAAATGTTTTTTTTAATGAATTTTATAAAAATATTTAAAAATGTACTTAATAAGTTTATAAATGAATAAATGAAAATAATAATAATCAACATTTACAACATGTAACAAAAACCCTGTCCGATCCGTGAGGGTGTTGTTAAGTACAATAATGAGAGTAAGTACCAATATTTACGTGGAAATTTTCAGAAAAAAAATCTTTTGTTTTTTTATCCCATTTTACATGCCTTCTTTTACTCTTCTTGAATATTTTATGTAGAATAGCTTTTGACTTACTGGCACGTCGATCCAATAGACATTCGACGGATAGGACTATCGTTGCAATGGCTTTTCGGCGAAACGAACGCTCGATCTAATGGCTATTCGAAATTGTGGTACATCGATGCTATGGGATTTCGGCAATTCGGACGTTCGATCTGATGACTTCGGGGAATGAGCCATCGGACATATGACATTCGAAATGAAGCAGTAATCCCATGCTGCGCGTGTCATTTATTGTAAACATGCGGTGTGCTAGGTGGTGCAATTGTAAACATGCGGTGTGCTAGGTGGTGCAATTTTCTGCTACGCTTGAATTTTTCATATATGTCACCCCTGAAGGTGGCGCCCAAGGCACGGGGCCCGGTTTGCTCCCCATAGATCCGCGGCTGTGCGACTAACCAATAACAAACAGACTAACTGTATTTAGCCCTAATTAAAGGTTTACCATACAACTATCTTAGTTTTTTCCGTTTATAAATCAGAAAAGGTTAGATTCCGTCTAGCCAGCTAGCGTACAGTAGGCCGCACGTCGGTGATGGTGACACTTTGACCTTGACCGTGGCTAGCGTAATATGGAGTTTCTCGTTCTCGTTTCAATAGATTATGAGGCCAGTTTGTACTGGTTTTATTACTACTGACGTGCGGTCTACTGTACATTTGATCGATCCCATCGTTCGTCAGCGGACAGAGACACGATCATCAGCTTTCTCTTGCTTTTATCCCAATTTATTTGGGGTCTGCGCAACATCTTCTTATCTTCTTCTTCCTTACCTCCCCACCTCACCACCCACCCCACCTCCCCGACCTTACGTTAGAAAGCCTTACCTCATCTAGTTTTAAAAATATTATTGACTAGCTTCGGATTCGGATTTTTAGGTCGGATATTATCCCCTGGGAACGTACTACCAGGATAAAAAATATCATGTGTTAATCCAGGTAATAAACTATCTATGTGCCAAATATCATCCAAATTCGTTCAGCCACATACCATGACAACCGAATTCCACTTGCATTTGGAGCTCATGAGGAGAAAAAGTGTATGACACTAAGGCACGGACGCTAAGTGTGGATTAATTGTAAGGCAGGAGTGTGGTCCTGCAGAGAAAGTCCGAAATGGATACCGTGGCCCCTGGCCAACGTACAGGCAACTGAAGGAACACGGGTGGATTTTAGTCAGTAAGAGTCTGGCACGTCCCCCGCTCCGCCCAGAGCGGGAGAAGTTATTTGATAATTGGGCCACCCAAAAATAAAATTTTGTGCAGTGTGGTTTTAGCCGGTAAGACTCCGGCACTGCCCAGACTGACTCGTCTATGACGCAGTCTGGGCGTCCATGAGGATTACCCATACCTGCCGAAAAATAACCATTTCCACACAACGTTTCAGTCACAGATCGATACAGTAAACATCTAAAAATAACGTGTAGACACCTCCCTAAAGTAACGATTTGTGTACGAAAAGCTGTACCGCTCTTTTTATAGTTCCCCACTTAGGTACCGTTCAGTTACAATGTTTAATCTATTTTACGAGGGCTGTTAAAAGTTACGCTGATAGGACACGAGTAGATATGTTTGTAGTATATGAACTACGCAATCTAATATTCTTAATAGGTGATAATGGCCATCCAAAAGACAATTAGGCGAGTCTATCTATTACTGATCCTGTCTACATGTAAGTACATAGACAAACATACAATGCTATAGCTTGAACAAGTTTATTAAAAAATATGCCATCGTTCACGTTTTATTTAATGAATGCATTGTGTATGTTTTGTTGTTGTTTTGCATACTCATCACAGAATTTTGAGAAATAACTTTTTACCTCTACGTTGCTACGACGTAGCCATTCAATGCGTTTTCGTAGCACGGCGTAGCATTCCTCAACGATTAGTTTTCTTCCATGTTCTCAACATCTGTCTTTTCGTACGTTTTGTTGTTCACGTAAAGTTTAAAACGTTTACTTGTAGGTGTGTATACAAAGTTGGGAATAGAAAAAGTTGTCATTTAAACGATAACCACGACTCGATGGTTCAACTAATTATCGTGCGTACTGGCTTGAGTACTAAGGCTAGTCTATTATTACTTACAAATATTTAGTAAAACCAAACACAAAGGTAACGAAAAAACAGTTTATTCATTTCATGAACGTTGATATAATTAAAATCATGCTTTACCTATACGTTGGTGCTTAAAAATATACTTACAAAATATGACAAACCAGTAATACTATAAAGTTAATAAAGATAAAATATAAAATAGTACTTTTTATTTCATCACAAACAGAGTGCCCAGCATGTGATTATTCCTCAAGAAGTAAATCGTAGTTGGGTTTCTGCTTCTGGCGATATGAATTTTGGAATGCCAGGAGTGCCTCTGTGGGTAGCTTGTAGTCGACTATGACGGGGTCTTTTCCCAAATTCTCGATGTACGCCAACTGTAAATAAGAAGCAAAGGTTAGGAATAGATCCAGCACGCTTAGCAAGACCACAATACAAAAAGGGTTTTGTCGACGGCAGAATAGAAAAAATGACAGATAAACAATCACAATCTGTCATTTTGTCTATTCATCCGTCGACAAAACCCGTAGAAAACACGTTTCTATGGTTGTCACGCTACGCGTGCCGAAGGCCATTTTTCCGTTCCGACCGTTTAGTGGTAAACTTCTCGTTTTTATAACCCATTTTCATTTCCTAAAAATATTTAGCGACACACTAATATAATAATTGAGTTTCTTTTTGTGAGCCTCAATTTCTTTTTTCTGATCTTTATTTTATCACTTTTAATCAACTGTATAACCAAAGATGTGTCCATACGAAAAAAAAACTGGCGATACATTTAAATCAGAATACGTATTATAAATTTTTCATTTCAGGATATTGATTCAACAAGGTGGGTCAGACAGTGACAATGATTCGACAATGGTCAAGGTATGAAATTAGTATTTTCAAATTACGAAATTATTTATTAGATACTGCGCGCCTTTAATTATTAGGTGCTCTCTAGACGTTCGTAAAGGCGATATCATGAAGGATATAATAATCATGAAAAATATTTTTCAAAACAGATAACAATATTTATCATAATTTTTACCGAGATTTAACTAAAGATAATTATGGCAACACCACATGTGAAGTGAGCGTGTCATGAAAATATTGTCGAGTCACTCTAGGTTTAGATTTATCATCACACAATGTTCTATAATTATCTTAACATTGCGCAGTATGTGTTAACCGATCTTTATCATGAAAATACCAAGTACTTTGGTAGATACATGTTCGTCGCATTGGGTTTGAAAAACATTATTTTGGGCTGGGCAGGTGACCCAAGAATTTATTAAGCACTCAACTAATTGATAATTATCTACTGTAAATTTACGATTTAGACGTGTAACGATGCAGAGTTTTTGCAATTTGCAGATTTGTTGTGTTAGAACATTCTATAGAATCTGTGCGAACAATGATAGAACAACCAGCATTGTTGTATTGTTGTTATTGTTATGTTTCACCAGTTAGAGGTAATATAGCCAGTTCCTCTGTGGTTGAGGATTCCGGGTGAAGCTCGCTTCCACCTTCGGCCTTATCATCACTTACCATCAGGTGAGATGCAGGCCAAGACCTTCCCCGATGTTGTAAATAAAAAAAACAACAACCAAATGCTCTGTGTCTGTTGACACCAAGCGCATGTCAATAGAATCTACATACAACAAAATCTACCTAATATTAGCACTCTGAGCGCTTTATTTAATTAGGACTATTTATAATACTAGATTGTTCTTATGTGATTATGTTGCCGTGCGATAGCCAAGTCATTCTATTTATTAAAGAAATAAAGATGTCTAATATTGATACGGTCATTATACAATGTTGTTAGATAACTAATTAGGTAACATTTTAAGACAAAGTTGATGAATAGATACAGAAGTACTGAGTTCTGAGGTACTGAATAAATTAACCGACTTGGTTTTACATTAGATCTCACAAGTTTTTGCGGTAGGATAAGTACGTTGCGAGACTGCATTTTTGTACGTGTATTTTTGATGGGAATGGGATAATATTTAGGTTACGTAACTTACCACCAACTTGTATGTCTTCTCATCCAGCCTTCCAACATCGCTGTTGATGACAACAAGCCTCTCAAACCAGGGCCAGATCATGTAGTCGCCGTAGCCAGGTTGCTCTCCATCCAAGAACTTGGTGCCTCGTTGCTGCAACTCTGACTGAAGCATGTCAATTGCCCTGAAGTAGGCAGCGATGTTATCCTCCGTGATGGTCTCTGGTCCTCTCACCAATTTGAAGTATAAGGCGTGGACCTGAAATAAAATAAAGATATAACATAACAGCACGCCTTGTTTCCCCGAAGGGTTAAGCAGAGGGGTATAGTACACCCACATTTCCCCAGTTATGTTTATGTCGCATGTAATAGGGGGCGAGCTTATTGCCATCAACCGGGTGCCACCAACAACTCCAGACCCCGGGCTGCTATTGAAAAATTCTGGATAGAAATAAAATAAAATAATCTTATTTTTTTTTTTTTGCTATAGACTGCAGTTTTCGAGATATTCACGAAAAACGGAAAAAAAACTATCTTTTCACCCCCCTACCCCTTAGCGGCGCCTCCACCCTTTAGTACTTTTATGTTGTTCAGGACACCTTCCACTGTGCCAAAATTGGATTTTACACGAATTATTTCCATGATTTGAGCTTTTTTTGTCTTCTTTGGTCGGGCTAGGTACATGGTGAGTAGTCAATGCGCCGTTTTTAACAACAGAGAGCGGGAATTTTGCTGTAAGTTTTAATGAAATTTGTTTACAGTTGTAAACTATAAGGCTTATTTGTTAGTATGATTATTCTACCGTTCATAACCAGTTTTTCAATTAATCGTCAAAATTTCAACAGTCGATTTTCCATTATATTTCAAACTTATTAGAAGTGTCCTTGACGGCAATTGCGCCTAGGCGTTATTATACCATACCATACCAAATGCTACTACCATAGGCGCTTTTAACCATCTCGTGCGCTTGTCATAAAAGGACTTTATTTGCACATTATGAAAATACATTTCATGAACACATTCTGTTCTTCATCTTCATTTATTATATTATTCGATAGACCTACCTTAATTTATACTTTGTTGTGATCTTTAAAACAAGACCTGCGATAAACGGAAATGAGTATTTTTTTTCAATGAAACAAAAAAACGGTCGAGTTATATTTGGAGATGTTTATACTTAGTTAAAATAATTACATGTTGTCTAGACCTGAATGATTAATCATAAAACAAAACGTGATCGTGACAGCATTTGCAAGTCATATATTTATCAGGTAGTTATCTCACTCAACTCTGCTTTTTTTATCATGATAATGCAATGTAAAGCCGGGCGCACACCAGACAAAACTCAGCCAGACTATCGCTATTAAAAAACCTAGCCAAGTGCGTGTCGGGCCACGCACAACGAAGGGTTCTATAGTTGGGATGAATTTATTCCAAGAACAAACTTAAATTTGTAGCCGAATAAATGTTCTCCCATACGTCAAGGTCAATTCTCCAACTGCAAAAGTAAGTTTGTAAACGCAAAATAAATCATAAGTGATAAAAATAATTAACGATTTTCTGACTTTTTCCTTTACTTGTGCTGTGAAACCTTGCTTCTTGCCAAATTTCATGATTCTAGGTCAACGGAAAGTACCCTTTTTTTTTTTTTTTGGGTTGGAAATCATCAAATGACTCCTCCCGCTCTGGGCAGAGCGAGAGGGAGTGTCAGACTTTTACTGACTAAAACCCACCCGTGTTCCTTCCGTTGCCTATGTGCTGGGGCCGCGATATCCCTTTCGGACAGACCCGCAACCCCAGCAGACGGAAAGTACCCTTAGGTTTTGCTCCATTTGCGAGTATCCAAATATGTCGCATATACGGCCGTTTCTTTTTTATTGCGTTGACTTAGAAGCTTGATTTTTTTTTTGAGCTCAAAGGGAGCGTTGTTGTAGGGACCTACATATATGGTATTAATTTCAAATTGATACCTCCACGCGTTCCTGAGAAAGAGGATCTTGACAGACTGACACACGGGCCGATGGACTTGCTACGAAGTGATCACCTATGGGTTCCGTTTTTTCCTCTTGAGGTACGGAACCCTAAAAACAATAATCGTGCCAGTTTATTTAGAGACAGTCTTGTCTAGGTCTGTACACGGCGTAAACTACTGCTGTAAAAAAATAGACAAATAAGGAATAGGTACTTACCGCGCTGAAAGCTTCAACAATGACCTTGTCTTTTGCCTTCAGCAGAGGGTCTTTAGGAAGAAGAGGCCTCTGTGGGTATACATCGTCCAAGTACTCCACGGTCACCAAGCTCTCGAGGACAGAAACACCTTTTGATATCTCCAGTGCTGGCACTTTGCCTTTAGAACAATAATAATTATATTATGAATTTATGATATGTAAAAAACAATATTGAAAGACTTCCTAAAAGTAATTCTAGATAAAGTTTTACAAGTAAAAAGGTGCTGGGTCACAACACTTCATACCTTCTTCAAACATAAATAAGCAGCTGACCCCAAAATTTCTGATGACCGCGGTAAAGATAAAGCGGGAGATCTGCCACAAACGCTATTCCTCGGAACTCATTTTACAATTTCACCTAAGTTCCTGCTTGCGTTACTAACAAGCTGTAAAATAAGAGTCAAAGCCCTGACATCGGCGGAAACCGATCAGTAGGTATAACCCTAAGGGATCGTGTAGACGGCACCTCAGTCGCACCGACACCGCTCCGCGTAACCATGTAAATTTATAGACTGAGCCGCCGCCGCGCCGCCGCCATGACGCCGCCGCGCCGTTTCGCCTTCGCCTTATCACTCTACAAACCACGGAGGCGGCGCGGCGGCGGTGCGGCATGGCAGCGGGTTGGCAACGTTGCATATACACAGCTTAGAGGCGTGGTGGCGGTGCGGCGACGGCGTCGTGTCTCTGAGCACGTAGGTAATTGAGCCTGGGTCTTCGACCCCTAACTCCCCTAAACTCGCTCCGTTCTATTACTACCTAGAAGATTTACCATCTATAACTACAAAGCCTAGCTGACGGACTCAGGTATTCACCTGTAAGCCCGTTCAAACAGAGCTATGACGGCGGCCGCTGCTAGAGGCGACTTTGTCAACACTTTTCATACAAGCGTGTCACCCTTTCATCGTGACATCAAATGAGCTATGATGGCTTCAGCTATGATGGTCTCTATTCGCTGAGCCATGCCCTGAGCCCATTGCCCATAGGAGTACGGCCACAGCTTTAAAAATAAATGACAGTAGAATTTCTCTTACCAAAGGCACTAACGGAAGTGAGCCATTCGGGTTTGTCCTGGAGGTCGACGTTGACGGTCTCATAGTCGATATTCTTCGCGTTCAGAGCCAGGATGGTGCGCTGCGCGAATGGGCAGTAGCGCATGTTGAACACGCGAAGCTTGCCGGCGAACGGCGGGAGAGCATCACCTGCATTGGAATAATAAATTATCATTACCTACTAGCTTCTGCCCGAGGTTTCGCCCGTGTGGAAGTCGAAATTTATCCCACGGTAACGTATTGTTATACTCGCATTACCTAGGTAGTATATGTAGTATTAATGGATACTTAAGTGGTAATGTAATAAAATTGCACGTCAATATTGACACGCCGCAAAGTGTATGCACATTCTACTGACGCATAAACACTGTAGTTGAAGTACTTAGTACTTACCTATCCTACACTGATAAACACTATTAACCTAGTTTCAGAACATGTTTATGAATGAAAATCTAATGAATGAAAAATGAAATGCTAATGTCTTGTTTACAGTACATTGTGTGGATACATTATTAAAAGTCGCTACTATCATGGTTCGCTACAACCTATTGTGTGATCCCTTTTTAACGGACTTACAAAAAGGAAGTTTTTTTTTATGTATGCCATCGATTTCTCCTTCTTGCAGAACGATTTAAAAAATATTTTTGGAACGAAGTTCCTTATCGCGCGTTGCGAAAGGGGGCTAGACGGAAAAAATTAAGACCAAAAGTTGTAACGACACTTTTTGCTATAGTTGTAAGCCGAGCGGCGTGCGCGTGTTTCTCTGTCTGTCTCTCTCTCAAAGTCAAAGTCGAAGTCGAAGTCGAAGTCGAAGTCGGAGTCGGAGTCGAAGTCGAATTCGGAGTCGAAGTCGAAGTCGAAGTCGGAGTCGAAGTCGGAGTCGAAGTCGAAGTCGGAGTCGAAGTCGAAGTCAAAGTCGGAGTTTGAAGTCGAAGTCGGAGTCGAAGTCGGAGTCGAATTCGAAGTCGAAATCGGAGTCGAATTCGAAGTCGAAATCGAAGTCAGAGTCGAAGTCGGAGTCAGAGTCGAAGTCGGAGTCGAAGTTGGAGTCGAAGTCGAAGTCGGAGACGAAGTCGAAGTCGAAGTCTAAGTCGGAGTCGGAGTTGAAGTCGAAGTCGGAGTCGGGAAGTCGAAGTCGAAGTCGGAGTCGAAGTCGAAGTCGGAGTCGGAGTCGAAGTCGAAGTCGGAGTCGGAGTCGAAGTCGAAGTCTTTTCGTTTATTATAGAAACTAGTACTTATTGGTTAACTTTTTGCTAAGCATGTAAGACCAGTTCCGTTTTGTTCCACGCGCGCCTCAAAGAGATGTGAGCACCAACTGACGGGGTCCATAAGGACCAATGCCTGCTGGGGTTGCGGGTTTGTCCGAAAGGGATATCGCGGCCCCGGCACACAGGCAACACACCCTCCCGCTCCGCCCAGAGCGGGAGAAGTTATTTGATAATATCCCACCCTCAAAAAAAAAAAAAAAAGCAGTTCTTTGTTTCTTTATTTACATGCATATTAATGTCAGCGCCATCTTACACTCTACAATCAACAAAAAAAGCCGGTAAACACACTCACACAAACACATCGATGAGATGTATGAATGAAAACTTGCAACTTGTTTAAATGTGGGTACCTTACTAATTGAAGAGTAAGGATAACTATGTACCTACTAGCATCTAGGTTCAACTTTATCATGTTCAGTTTCTCCAACAGTACCTGCTTTTTAAATTAAAAGAATCTGTTGCGGTCGTGAATTAATTAGACAAAATCAGACCTTTATTTACCTATACGAAGACAGTTACTTATACATATGGGTATCTTGAACACTATGTTATAAAATGTTCTTTAAAACCTTGCTTATAATTCTATGCAAGACGGCTCCGATTTGTGACATAAAAAAACCTGTTGCCTTGCTGTTGCCTGGCATAGTTACAGGTACCCGGTATGCCAAGAGTAATAATTAATGCGACGTTGCTCATATAAAATATAATTGAGTAAAGCTTGCTTTTGGCATCTGCCCCTTTGAAAGCTTTTCAATTAATTTACTCGACTTTTGATCTTACTAGAGGAACTTTTTAAATTACGCGCCTAGCAGCAAATGATACCCGCCACAAAAATCAGATTTTCGAATAAATCATGCAAACATAAATAGATATGTAAACATTAACTTCTACATAACTCCTTGGTTTTAAATAAGACATTTAGGTACACTTTAATATTTAGCCCTATCTCATTTTCAGCTTTATTTATCTACGCATTTATTATCTCTGGCACATTTTATAAGCCACAAAAAGCCAGTGTTAACACTACCTAATGATTATTCTGTAGACTTGTTTTTATCAAAACATTGTTGTTTTAGTTTATTATCTATACTTTACAATGTTCACTTATCTAACAGAGACTATAGTACATTCATATATATGAATAAATGTATAAATATTATCACAACTAACCTTTTGTCAGGTGCTTTGTGTTGAAGTTCCTCTTGACCTTGCCTGCTGCCATGTTGCTGTATGGTAAAACGTATCCGAGCGCTCGTCCGAGTGTCCGCACTCCTTGAAGTGAGGAGTATAAATGCACAGCGAAACTGATTGTTGACGATAACATAGCGACTATTTAACACAGCCCCAAATGTGACTGAAGATAATGATTCGACAAGATCTAAAACTATTAATACGACGATGACTCGCAAAATTTTATTTCATTTCAACTTTGCCGTGATAAATGTTTTTTTTTTTTATGTTTAATCTTACGATCGCACCAAAATACTGGTCTTGTTGGACGTGCTTAAGTATACAGAAATCGAATGTGAAATAAAGATATAAAATGATAAGTCGGATATAAAAATGAAAGTCATTGGCCACTGTTGTAGGAAGCTTCAAATACATAGTTATCTACATATATATCACTTATACAGATGCATCCATCATTCTGACTAACAACACTGGGTAAATCAAAGATTTGTATCCATAGATATATTTATATTTTTATGTTTGTATCAGTTAGGTACTGGTTCAATGAGTGTTATAATTCAAGGAGGTATGATGAGCATGATGACTGGGAATAATAAGGAAAATATGAAAGTCACTGACTGACTGATCAGAATATTAAACTTACTATACTAGTAGAGCTCGGTCGCCCAAAGTTTAGAACAAGATGGAATCGACTCCGTTACACACTGTGTTAAATGGTTTTGGAATTAATTTGGAACGATCAATAAACTGTATTTTAATTAAACAATATATATGTATACCGTACCTACCTAACTGCAGTGAGCTAATCCGGATCAGTCAATCTCCCCAAATAGAAACCACTGCTTAACATCTGGTACTTTAGACTTCTTCATTTTTATTATTTTCAGGGATAACACTTCCTGTAGGTAATAGAATAGCATTTAAAGTAGTTTCGGAGATAGGTATTTACATTTTTGTTGGAATCGTTGTTGGCTAAGGGCTTGTAAAATAGGCGTTGGCCGCAGTAGTTCATGCTTTTAAGAAATACAGACAGGAGCATGAATAAGCGATTTCCAGAATTCATACAAACACTCAGAAATAGTACCCACTTCTAAATAATTAAATTAGACTAATGGAAGCAAAATGCCCGTTTTTTTGCTGCCTCGCCTAATTTAATTGTTTTGGGTACCCACCTAGGCAATTTTTAAAACTGAAAGTTTAAGGGCAGAATATGCCCAATTTTTCCAGGGTTTAAGTAATAGTACAATGGTCCACTGAAGGACTAAGTGCGTAAACCAAACCCCATAGCATAACATAACAATTAATAGCACCCTTCAAAGAAGAACAGCAAATTAGACCTACCAGAAGCATTGTTCATGGTGGATTTTACATTTAGGTGCAAGTAGATATACCTGTCTGAAACCTATTTTTATACACGTTTCTCAGGCTCTAGTGACGAGACCAGCATACGGCGCGTTGTGTTCCACGCGCCCCTCAAAGAGATGTCAGCACCAACTGACGGGGTCCGTAAGGACCAATGCCTGCTGGGGTTGCGGGTTTGTCCGAAAGGGATATCGCGGCCTTGGCACACAGGCAACGGAAGGAACATGGGTGGGTTTTAGTCAGTAAAAGTCTGACACTCCCTCTCGCTCCGCCCAGAGCGGGAGGAGTCATTTGATGATTTCCCAACCAAAAAAAAAAAAAAAAAAACCTGTTATGCTGGGGCCACATTGTCGCGATAAGGCGAACTAAACTTCGCGCGCTCTCTCGCACACATCGCTCGGTGTCTCACTGCAACAGAGAGCATGCGAGGTATAGTTCGCGATAACGCGACAATGATGTAGCCCCAGAATTACAGTGTGTCTCTGTTTTTGCCGCAGTACCTTGTACTAAGAGAGGTACAAAAAGTCAAAATCGAAGATTTTATTTGTAAACCTATGTGTAAAATATGTGTTTTATATAAAGTAGGTAAAGAGATCTATATGTACTGCCGTTAACGGCGTACAAATATAAAAATACGAAATTTAACAGATTTTTTTGTTAAAATTAAATGACAAGCATAATCAAAGCTAAATTATATGTAAGTTAACAATATTGCAAACAAATTTTTGACCATTTCAATTGTTAGAAACATACTTTATGTAATATGTAAGTATAAATATTTTAAATATCGCTTGCCTATCGCAGGTATGCTGGAAGAGATTTCTTTAGGAATAAGCATCACTTTTGTACGTATTTTTCTGTTCCTTTCTACTTGTCTGTTTATATGTGTGTACATAAACTGTTAAAAAATAAATAAATAAATATATTTACAAATGACAAACATAATCAGAAATTAAATACTAGGAGTTAAATAAACAAATTCTTAACGCACATATCATAACTATGTATCTAACCCACATAACTTGATTTATCTTCTAGGTATTCATTAATAGAATAATATGCCTTTTGTGTTAGGAAATAACACAAAAGAATATGTATTATATATTTTTTTAAATCAATTAGCTCTTGTTTTTCTCATAGGCTTCGATATGTAAAGTATGTTGCCCTGTCATTTTATTTGTAGTTAGGTAGGTCCTGTATAAACATTATTATTTCTGCCGAACATAATCTAATGCCTGACCCAACCGTCGCCACATTGACCGGTCCTGTACTTCTCACAATCCGTAGATTCCCGCGACCTTCACCACTTGCACAGTTGCACTCGAATTACTTACTCATGGAAAGGGATAAAGCAATACCTAATAGAAATAATCCCATTTGAGGCTTTCGTTACATAATTAGGTAAACAAACCCTGTTCCTAAACCTTTTTCCAATTAAGCTGGGGTAGTTTCCAAGTTCCTATTACCCATACAATCTCAGTATCCTTCACGATCAACAGTATGCTTCACCAGAGGACGTTGTACGACCGACGCAGTTGTAACCTTTGTATTTTTAACGCGTGTGAACAGACCCCAGACGCCATAGGAATCTTTTGTGACCTCTCCAAAGCATTTGATTGCGTCGATCACGAAACCTTACTCTTGAAATTTGAAAGCGTCTTGGAAAAACGATGCTCAGTTTATCGATGTCGATGTTTAATCGATGTAAAATCTTGTATGATAGACAAGGATAGACAACAGCAAGTTCAAATAAATGGTGTCAACTCACTCGGATTAAAAAGTGAGAACACCCAATTCCACAAGGCTCAATATTGGGTCCTTTCCTCTTTCTAGTGTATTGAACTAGGTAGGTACTCCATTTATTAAAAAATCTAATCATCAGTGACCGTGGTAATTACATAAAATTACCGAACTTTTAACGCAGAACAGAAGTAATGATAGGGAAAACAGAAAAAATCTGTGGGTTCACTGTTCGATATTGTCTTTAAGTTTAGGTGACTTCTCAGTCATCAAACTGCGGCAGCGCTTTTTGCACGCTATTAGTGATATAAATTTTATGAAGTGAAAAAAAAAACACTTCTTATCTGTGCGTTTGCACTGGCGAAATATTAACAAAAAAAAATTATTGAAATCTCTACTTTTTGTCAATATTCTATACAATGTTTGACAGGCTATAAAGATTTCAACATGTTTTTTTGTGAATGTTTCGCCAGTACAAACACACAGTTAGGTTAGGTTTTTCGTAGGGGGTAAACTTATGGATTCGCGTCACCACGCGCCTTAGTGCTCTACTATAGAATATAGATGGTGCTAATACCAGTTTCAAGTCGGCAGTCCCTTTTTCCCTGACTCTCCATATTTTTTTGTTTCATTACTCTACAAGGTTTATCCATTCCTCAATCCCTTTTTTTCACTTACGGGTCTTCAGCTAGCCAGACGTTTTTTTTCGTGGCTACTACTTTAAGTTTTCTATTTATACTTAGGTACCTATCCAAAACTCATACAACGATTTCCTATAATTATCTCAATTTACAAAAAATAATATTGCTATGGCACCCAAACACCAAACATGCGTGGCGGGCCACTGGCGTGCGTACACGTGGTGTGTCAAAGGATTTCTGGATTTCATGAATAAATACGAGCAAAAAAAACAATGTGCCGAGATTGCCAAGTCATGGTGGTTGGTCATGTCATTTCAGTTAAATGTTGCCTGGTTACGGTTATTACCATTTAAATTAAGAATCTATTTGTATGTTGGATAATGGATTGATGGGGTTTTCATTAATTTAGATGAAACTTCGAGCTTATATAGCGTGAGTTATTATGATGTAATTAGTAAGATATTTAAAACGAAAATAATATTTATTTTGTGTAACGGAAACGACAATTTGTATGTTAGAACTAATGTCTGACTCGTAAAAGGCAGGAAGAATGACCTAATTACTTTATTTTTGTTTTGTTTTACTAGAAAAGACAGATTTTAAAGGGACTTTTCAACCCAATGTGGAAATTTCGTTTAAACATTTGGCAACACTAAAAGGTTTTTTTTGCAACTGCTGTCAAATCAAGTGGAAAGGAGGAGGTTTCGAGGTTTATATTTGAAGGCCAGCTCCGGCGATCACTTCAAAATAAAATTACTGCGAGTTGTGGAGCTACTGCTGACTACCGGCGCATTAATATTATACAATAAATTAAACAAGAAGGAAGTCTTCAACAAAATGTCTGAAAAGCATTTACAAACCGGTACGTTGCTGTTTTAGCCAGTTCGTTCACTGGTTTTAACAGCGACTTACTTATTTTATGATTATTGTGCCGGAAAACTTCGTGATAAAAATTAACCTCATTTATTTTTTATTATCAGGTGATGCTCTACCTCCGTACGGGGGCAAACTTCGTTTGTTCGCGATGAGATTCTGCCCTTACGCCGAGAGGACTGTTCTTGTTATGAATGCAAAGAATTTGCAATACGATACACTATTCGTGAATTTGGATCACAAACCTGAGTGGGTTTTCAACTACAGCCCTAAAGGTAAACTATCATTGCATATTTTTACTACAATAATCAGAAATAGTAGTGCAAAGTATTAGGATAAAAAGTGTTGTGTTATTTTACCAGTAAGATGTTAATTCAAATTGCCTCATCTCAGCTAATAGCTAATGACTAATCTAAACATACTGTTGGGCACTTACTTAAGATTTGTTGCACATCTGACACTGAATCTTTAATCAGAAATTGGGCAATGTCGCAAATAGCTGTCAAATATTTTACTATTTTTATTAATTTGGCGATATTACTGTATGGAAATAAGAAATATGGCTAACCAGTAAACTAAAACATTGATTATCAAATGCAATAATCAATATTGTAACACTGAATATATAGTTTTAGATGTAAAAAAATATTTGGAAACTTTCCAAATGCCTTTTTTACACCTAAAACGGTTATAACATCAAATTCAGTGTTATAATTGCAATTCATTATTAATCTAATTCACTAGTTAGCCATATTTCTTATTTCCAAACAGTAATATTTCCAAATAAATCAAAACAGGTAAATAACTGTCAAATATTTTTGTGATTAAGAAATCATACAAAAATAATAGTTGCTAGTATTTTATAAAAACGGCGGTAATGTAATATTAGTCGTTCGTAGGTAGATACTCTGATGGTGTGAAATGTTTGTAAATAAATATTTTGCATTTATTCAAGCATTGAAATACCTATTTACTTACCCTTGAATGAAAATGTCATGTGATTAGGTCACTCAATCAAAAATTTGCTTCAATTATTATGCCCTACATTAAGTTGATTCTACTATTTTGTTATTTAAAATACAAAATCAAACAACTATGATATTTTTTGTATATTCTAGGCACTGTACCAGCTCTGGAATATGAAGAGGGTAAAAGCTTATTTGACAGCAACATCATAAACTTTTACCTGGATGAGAAGTACCCAGACGTCCCCCTGCAGTCGACTGACCCACTGCGCAGGGCTGAAGACAAGATTATAGTTGAACTCTTTGCTGCGGTAAGCATTCTCGTTACTTAAAAAAAGAGTTTGATGATTTTAATTTCAAAGAAACTTCCACAAAAGCCAATAATTGACCGTTGTAATCATTATTTTATTTATTTAGTAAAGCAATTTAGCCATTAATATTAAATTAAGTTAATCCTATCACTCTGTTGTCTCACAGACCCACAAACATTCTTATAATATTATAAGCAAATCAGTCTAATCTCCAGTAAATAAATTTTACAGGCTCAATCAGCATTTTACACTGCTGCTTATAATGCACAAGCTCTGCAGCCAACAATGGTAGAGAACTACCACAAGGGTCTGGAAGGTTTGCAGGCACGACTGAAGGAACGTGGCACGAAGTTCTTACACGGAGACTACCCTGGATTAGTGGACTATACTTTGTTCCCATTCTTGGAGCGCTTCGAAGCCTTGCCGCTAATTGGCAAAACTGAATTTGAAGTATCCAAGACAAAATATGAATTATTGGTGAGTAAGCATGATGTTTTAAGTAGTTCGATCCCCAGCCATAAATGGTTCACATTAACTTTTAGAAGTAGGTAGAGTAATGTCTCCCACAAATACCTGTCTGACAGTCTTTCTAAAGCTCAATAATGCCAGGTTTCTTTAAAATCTTTAATAATATTGTACCTTTATTTCAAAGAATGCATTGATGACCAGCATAATACACTTACAATGACAATGCATTACATTTTGACAGTTCAGCAACATTCATCGCGTTATTTACGTTGTGGAGGAGTTGAATTTTTCGAATATATGAAGCAATGAATTAGCAATTTCCTTCAAAAATCCTTCGGATTATGAATTAACGTGTGTTACGCAACTGGGGTGCTGAACTTTCCATAATTGTAAGTTGAAAATCTAGAATAGCATTAAATCTGAATACATTGTTATAGGTAACCTACATTGAGGCTATGAAGGTAGTTCCTGCCGTCAAGTTGTACTACTTGTCCCCTGAGACTCACGCTAAGTTCATTGAGTCGCACAACAAGGGTGACGCTAACTACAACATGCTGGACACCAGCGCCGTGTGCTGCATGCGCCCAAGGAAGAAGAAGGAATAAACCACAACTGATTAAAACAACCACTGATATTACTGAAAAACATTATATTATTATTATACCTACTCTATCAAATTACAGTAGTACATTCAACTTTACAATAAAGTACTTACTTTTTTTTAAATTCAGTTTGTTTCAATGACTGCCCACGTATCTTATCAGTTTGGTAGATAGTGGTTATATTTTTGGTGAGCAAATATGTATAAAGGGTTCTTTGGGGCTGTGGTTTTCTACCGAAAATAGAGAGCCATCTGTTTTTATGTGGATAATGTATTTTTTCAATGACTAGTACACACGGCTACACATCAAGCTATACATTTCCAGTTTATGCTGATCTCGCATTGTATAGGATTTCCGTACAATGTGAGGTCAGCTTATACTGGAAATGTATAGCTTGATGTGTAGCCGTGCGTACAACTTGTATGCCATAGCCATTTTACTTTTTCCATAGGTATTACTAATGATTACCAATGACCATCAAGTTAAATCGATCAGCAACACTACACTAATCACTTAACGCCACGATCATTACTTGGGAAATTGGAAAACACATTTTCTCAACAATCCAAGTAACCAGTAGGTAACTGAACTCCGCACGACGAGATTGCTCATAAGAAACTGAATGTAAGTATGACATCCTAACTAATCAATTTTATTATAAATCCGAAACTGATTTTGTTTGTTGGTTAATCATGATTTTTATGCGCTAGCTAAGCGAACCGTGCGTCCATGAGGACGCACGGTTCGCTTAGCTAGCGCAATAAGCTAAGTATTTACTTTTGCGTTCTGGTTCGCGGCCTCATACATAAGATTAAGATTCGGGTCTGTCTGGGTGTGTATCATGCATGTCCTTCATAAACTTCTATGAAACACATGAAATACTATTGATTTTAATAGCAAATCAGGTCTCAGATGGTTCACTCCGTAAAATCATTTAAATAAAAAGCGAATTGCTACGACACAATAAAGTGCAATTTAGTTCGCACAGCGCTAATTACCTACATATATTCACCTATAAGTTGCGTCTCTATCGCGTAAAAAAGTCAAATCATTTATTTCAAATAGGCCCTTGCCAGGCACTTTTGAACGTCAACATTTAAAAAAAAAAAAAAAAAGATTCCAGTCGCCCCTTCCAAAAATGCCAAAAGGTAGTTTTCGTATGGAGAAGAATGGGCAAGAAACTCCACCGCTACTCTTTTTAAAACTGTTTTACAATATTTTGTATATGTAAGTACATTAGTTACCCATATAATTTTAAGTGAAGACGATGCACCAAAAAAAAATACTATACCACAATAGGTAAAAATAATTTTAAATGAAGCAACGACAGATAAATTAATTACCTACTTAAGCGACAGATACATTGTTCTCACGTTCTCACATACAAACATTGTAAAAGTAGATGATTTTCCTAAAATTTTACAATTAATAAGTCAGTGTGTGAGGAAGTAATCACAGAATGTAAAATCAATGTCATTTATAATAAAAAATAATAATTTATACAGCTTAAATTAGCAACCAGTTTGATTTTGTCTAGATTATCGATTATCCTATGGAGAAGGACCAGCATGTTTCCAAGCATTCTTATCTTGGATATAATCCTCTAATTTTTAATAACTCTTATAACCCGCCAAGACGAGCCCGCCGGCCGCCGCGTACTTGTAGCTTCGTATCTAAAATGCGGAGTGCGCCTTTTGTACTGTTCTGTGGCCATATCATTTTTCTGAAAACTTTTGTCAGCTGGTGATCTGCATTGGTCCATGACCAATTTTGTCCAGCCACCTTTACACATTATCATGCTCGTCTCCGTGGTGTTAGCTGAGAACATAATAATCTCATTAGGTACTTTCCGTTATTCGGGAATCACTCGAGCTATAAATAGAATAATAAAAAAATAGTCTTCCTGCCCCACAGAACACTGTCCTGCCCTGTCAGGGACCAACAATATGGCCACGCAGCAAAGAGCTCAATTCTATGTGTGGTCACTGTGATGAAGCTAGTTTGTCGATGTCCAAATGCGCGAAGAAAGCCGACATTCCGAAATGTGCAACATGCTCACGCTTTAACCCCAGGGACCACAAAATGGGAGACGCTGAATGTCCTGCTAAGAAGATAGCAGAAAATAGATCAACTCCATCGATTATGAGGGCGCCTATAGTGTCATAGTCATGGTACGGAAGCCTGGCCGTAGGTATAACTTGTCGCTGACTACAGTACTTATACTAGAACAGTGCGCTGTCCTACTTACCCTCGATTTGCCGCTGTCTAAGCACATTAGCCGGCTACTACAAAAATCTAATGTAGCCTTGAAGATACTTTATACAATATTTGCAGTCGGCTTCCAGTCTAACCGGATCCAGCGGAATACCAGTATTTTACGACTGCATACTGACCTCCACAACCCAGTACCTGGGTAAGACTGGTTGTCAGACTTTCGGCTGTCAAGGATTTAACAAATGACAGCCAGGGCCAACGGCATAACGTGCTTTCCGAGGCGAGGAGATTTAAACTGTATTTAACCATTTTTTATTTTTCAATAAATTTATTTATTTATAAAGTCGACTGGCTCGTGGATCTCGTGGCGCTCGTGGCTAAGTAACAACAGCCGCACTGGTCGATCCATCAGGTTAAGCTACGCTTGCCGGGGTTGGTCAGTGGATGGGTGACCATCTTTACATACCGAGAATCCTCCGTGCCTCGGAAAGCACGTTAAGCCGTTGGTCCCGGCTGTCATTCGTGGATCTTTGACAGTCGTTACGAGTCGTCAGAAGCCCGAAAGTCTGACACCAGTCTTACCAAGGGGTATCGTATTACCCAGTTACTGGATTGTGGAGGCCAGATAGGTAGTCGCTCCATGTAAAATACTGGTATTCAGCTGCATCCGGTTAGACTGGAAGCCGACCCCAACATAGTTGGGAAAAGGCTAGGCAGATTGATTATAAAGTCGACTGGCAAACAAACTTTCCAGAAAACAATAAACTACCCCTATATAAAATATAATGTACTCTGTGCAATAAACGCAGAAAGGTGACGTTTAGCAACTTTTGAGGGAAGGAAAATAAAATACGTTTTTATAAAATAAAATTTATATATTTCACAAATGTTAACACAACCTCCAATAATGTTTGTGTGCCAATCACTGATGTGTTCATACAAAGCACTTTGTTTCCCATCTCATCCAACTGCGTGTTTTTGCGTAACATACAACATTAACGTACCTACTACGCTATGGCCTAGTAAATAACATTTATGCTTGAGATTCAACTATTCAACGAGTACCTATGTAAAATACGCGCGGATAAACGCCATACAATGAATACAATAAATAGTTTAAAGTATTATTTTTGATTTTATGTACACGACATTCATAGCGTTAAAATATAAATCGAGTATTTGTTAAAGAAGGCATATCATATTATACAGTAACATAAATTATCACAAGTGTTCATGGTTAGATAAAATCGTACATACAAAGAGCATACATTTAATATTAGTGAGGAAGCACCATACTACCTAAGGTAAATGAGATCTCTGATACAATGCGCCCGATACTGGAGTTTATCAGCAATCTAAGTACGAGGGGTATTCAATAAATAGTGAGAATGCGATACATTCTCCTTGGAAAGAAAAAAAAAAAAAAAAATAAAGATGAAAATAAAAAAAGCAATTAATTCTCTTTTGTTTTTTAAAAGTAGAAATCTATTGTTTGCGTCGTTTCGGAACGTGTTCTTAAAAATTGATAAAATTGAAGTTCGCGCGGTAATAAAATATCTCTGCTTGAAAATTTTTACTACGGAGCAGGTAAATCAAGACTTGAGAGCAACATTAGGGGTTCATGCTCCTCCATATTCTACGGTTGCGCGTTGGTGTGCTGAGTTCAAGCGAGGAACAACTTCCACTAAAGACGACACACGAACGGGACGCCCCATATCGGCAGTGACTGAACAAATGATTAAAAAAGTTGAAAATATTGTCTTGGCGGATCGTCGTGTTACTGTTCGTTTTATAGCTGAAGAAGTAAAGATTTCGATAGGAAGTGTCCATAATATTATAAACGACCATTTGGGTATGAAAAAAGTGTCAGCGCGCTGGGTGCCCAGAATGCTTTCTGACGCGCAGAAACAAACTCGACTGAGAATTTCACAAAGCTGTTTGGATTTGTTACAACAAGATCCTGACCGATTTTTGGCTCGATTCATAACTATGGACGAAACATGGCTTCACCATTATGACCCGGAAACGAAACAACAGTCCATGACTTGGAAGCGACCGTTATCTCCAACTCCAAAGAAATTTAAGGCGATTCCATCCGCCGGAAAGATCATGGGCTCTCTTTTCTGGGACAGCCAAGGGGTGGTAATGATCGAATATCTTAATCATGGAGCCACTATTACGGGGACTATGTACGCAGGACAAGTAACAAAGTTGCGTGAGGAAATACGCAAGAAACGGCGTGGCAAACTCGCTAAAGTTGTTTTGTTTCACCAAGATAACGCCGCTGCGCACAAGTCCAGAGTTGCGATGGCTGCCATTCAAGAAGCTGGCTTCGAATTGATGGAACATCCTCCATATTCATCGGACCTTGCTCCTAGTGATTTCTACCTATTTCCGCGCTTAAAGGAACATCTCAGGGGCCAGAAATTCGAAGATGTGGACGGAGTAGTCGCCGCCGTAAATGATTTTTTAAGGGATCAGGAAGAAGATTTTTTTAGAAAGGGAATTTTAGGATTAGAGAAAAAATATACAAAGTGTATAAACCTGAAAGGTGACTACGTCGAAAAATAAAATAACATATAATAAAAGATAATTGCGTCTTACTCATTCTCACTATTTATTGAACACCCCTCGTAAATAGTGGAAAACAGTGTTATGCTATTAAACTACATGTATTTGCATAATAATATCTGTTACACTAGAACTAAACTGCATCAGAGATATCATTGTATACGTAACTCTCACTGACTCCGGGTAGGCACAGATAATGATCCATATAAAGATAAGTCGTTAATTACATCGTAAGTTACATTGTATTATGAAGATAATAAACAAAAATGTCATAACGAGTTGTATATTGCACTAATTTGTACTATCCTAAGCTAAAACAATTACTAAATAATACTAATTAAGTACTTTTTTGAAAGAGTACTAATTAAACTTGTATTTTTAAATTTGGCGCTGAAAACGAGGCCAGAAATATTTGCGCCAATTATGAATAGTGTTCGAGACGTTAATATGACTCAACATTATTCTGAAGGACACTTTGCATTTTGACTATGTAACCTCAGAGTAGGAACAGCATATTATCAACAATTGATATAAATTCACGACACCAGAAAGAAACCACATTGCGCACATTGAGTTGATGAGCTGTTAATTATCGTTATTTTTTAAGAAAACATTCTGGTTCTAACTCTGACCGTTGCATTAGTTGTAATGGACATTCAAATAATACTCTTTAATAAATAAAAATGATATCAGAGTAAAGGAGTAATATCATTAGGAATGTATAATTTCGATCATTATCAACTGACTTAGCATTTAGCAATATAGTAACACCAAAAATCTTCTAAAATGTGGAGTTGGGAGATTATTCTATGTCATGCATCGGGTTAAAGCGTTCCCTTACTTTTATTAATACTAAAACATGTTTATGGCATAAATAAATGTATTGTGGTTTCATTGTTAACGAAAACAGGAAACATGGTTGTGGTAATATAATTTTAATATTAACAATTTCCTGGCTAATGTGTAACACAACACAAACAATTTGTATTTATTTATATACATTATTATTGACTCTTGCTTTTGATCGATTTTTAAATAAAGAACTCCATGCATCTGCATATTTCTTTATCGGGCGACTGTATTCAAATACTTTCGCTCAATGTTTTTAACATGACGAGTTTACCGCACTCGTTTACAAAAAGTTCATAACATAATATCATTTTGTTAGTGGACGTGAATTGATACGAAAACATTGATCACTGTGACTAACAGCTTAGCGTTATTCTGCAAAATGATTGGAATATGATTTGCACTACTTGACGGAAACATCTGAAATTATTGGCCTACGTCATGCTTCACATTTCGTTTCGCTCAGTAGGCGCCACACTGCACTATTGTTATACATGGTAAGTTCTACTTTCAGATCTGTCTGACCTTACCAAAATCCGTACCGTGTGTGGTCGTGCGGGCCGCAACATCTACGCGCGTACGACGGCCGGAGAGAACGAAACAGCTTGCATCCAGTCAAACCTAAATGGCTCACGTTCGTCCGTTTACTTACATTGGTCTCTCCATGAGGTCTTGGGTTCGATTCCCGGGACGGGCAAAGCGTTATTGGGTTTTTCTGTCTGAATTTTCGCAGTAGCAGCCCGGAGCCTGGATTTGTGCTCGGTTGATGGCAATAGGTTCGCCCCCTATTACATGGGACTTAAACATAACTGGCGAAATGTGGATGTGCCTACTACTGGTACACCTCTGCCCAACACTTCGGGGAAACATGGCGTGATGTTATGTTGTTATCCATGTATGGTTAATATGGTAGCGTTTAGCCAAACGCAACTTTATGTAGGTGATAAGTCGATAGATATTCCCGTTTCAATACTTGCTTGACTTGTTCACGTTCACCGCTATGTTTTCTTCTTAAATATATTCTGTAAGTTCATATTAGACTTGGACTGTTGGAACATCTGCGTGACTCTCCTGCCGACCTCCTGCGCCGCCTGCAGGTTGGTGTTGGGGCGCGGCGGGGGCTCGCGTATCATGTCTGCGCTGCCCCCGATGCCGGCTACGTTGTGTATTAGGGCTTCTATTGCGGCCTTGTATTGAGATAAAGCTGGAGCTTGCACGCCTTCTTCTAATTTTCTGTTTGGAGAGTAATAGAATTAGTATTATGTGAGTTAGGCGTGATAAGAATGAGAATTGTTGTTTAAAGTGTTTGAAAATTAAACCTGCTGTAAAATTGAATATAACTTTGTGGAGATCGCGCAACGAATGCGCAGTGTCACGACGTGGCTGTACGTTTCGCGTCACATTTAACGCTATATTTAACAGGCAGATAAGATTGAGTTTCCTTTGATGAGTAGTAAGTCCCGATATTTCAGTAAAGGCGCAAACAGTACGATTTTATATTATCCTAATATTACTCGTAGTAACTTGTTTATAAACCGTGTTTAGTGTATAGTAACATCATTATTAAATTAATTGTGTTATATTGAATGAACATTTAATTTCATCTACTATAGAACCACTACCACATCCCAGCAAAAGTTATACATATACTAGATACATCGTCTTCGAAGTTACTTTTATGTGTATTTAATATTGTAAAACATTTTAAAAGCGTAACTATGGAGTTTCTTGCTCATTCTTCTCCATACGAAACTACCTTTTGGAAGGGGCAACTAGAATCAATTCTATTTTCTTGTAAATTTGAATGTTCAAAAGTGCCTTTATGTGCCTATTGAATAAATGATTTGAGTGTGACTTGATGTGCCCTATTAATCGTGTGGGTAGTATACCTCAGTGCGGGTAGCAGGGCGGGGTGGTGTCGGCAGTGGTGCACGGCCAGCTGCAGGCCGGGAGTGAGCGCGGCCAGCACCTCGCGCGACAACGTGCCGCGACACACCACGCACAGTAGGGATACCGCTATGAACAAATAACATTACGTATTACAAGAAATCGATGAATAACTTTTAGGTGCTATACATGGTATAATAATATACTTAGCTAGGTATAGCATTCCGAGACACAGTGGTCACGTGGGTGACACAAGTCTAATCTGCATTCGCAATTAATTTGCCAAACATGTAAACAAACACGAGTTTTAGGAAAAACAACTGTAATGCCTACACATAAGGTTCAGTTTGCACTACAACTTCATATTTTTAATGACTTTTTCAACAATACTAGTCGGTCTAAAATCAACTTTATTTACACTAACATAAAGTTGAGGTTTGTCTAAGTGGAAAACTCGAGTTTGTTTACATGTTTTGCAAATAGCTTGCGCACGCAGATTACGTCATCACATCTGTGTTACCAGAAGTTTGTAATAATAACTCCCCAACCACCTTTATTACCTGTGCGAATCCGATAAAACAATGAGGTTTTAATTAACAATTTATTACGTTGGTTCATGTTTAAATTGAATTGTTTCGTTTGATTAGACATACGAAACGACAAGTTAAATGCTTTGTATATATTTGTTAATAGAAAGGTGACTGAAAATCTTTCCTTAATTCGTGGTTTGTTGCAATAAAGTGGCAACTGGATAGTGACGTAATCATGTGTCACTCCCGGTATGCCAGACCTTGTTTTATTAGACCATGGTGCTGTAGACACTGGCCGCGGTGCCAGTCGGTCCAATTTTGTATGCATGAATACTAGACTACGAAAAACTAATGTATCGTGGGATGCAACGTGTGTTTCCCATCCCGCAGGATCCGCTTTCCATTGGCACAAGTAAGCGCCAGTGATCTTGGAAGCAGCGCGGGGCAGTCAATAACCGCGCCACGTCGTTTGCACCGTATTTAGAGTATTGAACTCCTTACCTTAATTATAAGATAATGATTTATTGTATAAGGCCGGCTTATTGTGCTTAAAAGTAGGTATACATCGATTAAATTAATATCTACTGTCACATACCTTTCTCTGAAACTGCATGGTTATCAACAGTAGGTAGGACAAGCAACGCCAACGCCTCAGCGGTACGCGCGGCTTCCTTCACAGTGAGCGCTTGGTTCCCTCCCAGCATGTCTTCGACGGGCGCCCAACACTGAGCTTCACAGTCTAACCCACGGATCAGACATGTTCTCGTCACACTGCCCCATGAAGAAATGGCTTCTTCGCGAACAGACCTTTAAAAGTTTAGTTGTTTAGTCTGTGTGCTGTCTTAGGGTGAACCGTAAAAACATGTTCATCAACGGCTTTTCGCAACTTTGGGTCAGGTATATATAACGACCTTCACATGTATGTGGCAATGGGTTTCAAGATTACTATACTCCATAGGTTTAGGTAATTAAATAAATGTCAACAAAAAAAACCCGTGACGAGGCAGCTGTCAAGTAACCGACTAAACGTAATACCTGTCACTTAAGTTGTAATGCTACGTCACAGTTGTACTCTTCAAATTAGCAACGTTATAATTTGTTGACGTTTAGAGTTTGGGCTCTTTACAATAGACAGATTACAAAATATTATATTATTATTATAAATATAAATAAAAAATTGTGCTCAAGCAGTCACATCTACGAAGATTCGTTTAAGAATAAATGATAAAGTTTAATATACATCAATAAAAGGGAAAACTATTATAAAAAATTAAAAATAAATTTAATTTGGTTTTATCGTATTTTAAAACAAGAAAGTGTCATCTATAAAAACCCTTTTTGCATTTGTTTACCTTTATTTAACAATCAAAATCTATGGAGTATAAGTACTCTTATGTCTTATCTTTTTCCTCTAAAATGAACTTACACATCTTCATCGTGCAACAGCGCCATGACAGCGGGTAACATTTGTCGCTCGATGCATTTCTCACTCAGTTCCGTCGCGTTCAGTAGCTCAGTGATCAGGTTAGCGATATACATCCGAATAGTACTGCCGCTTGAACTATCACAACTGCTTGCCGCGACTGTTAACATAATTTTGGATTGTTGATAGGTACAGTTAACAATGGAATTGAAAAGGCGCCACCGTTGCTTGAGTAAGGAATGATTTACTGATGAGCGTGAAGATTTTCAAAAGCGTCTTTACACCATATTGATCAATTCAAAAATTTGTAAGAGTTTATGTTTTTGAGACACTTCGCTCTATATAATGCCCGCATATCGGTGTAAATACGCTTGTGAAATTTGAAAAATCCGTGAAACTTGAATAAGAAAAAGTGTGAGACACGATAATATTACTGAGAATGGAATTGATAAGGAACGTAATAAGTTGCATAAATATGATAAAAATAATATCTCTTCAGTAAGTTGGTTCTGATATCACTTTTACAAGTCATTTTTATTTTGACAAGATTAGGTCATCATCAAAATGATGTTTGTTGATATCGTGACATGACACTACTATATAATATACGGTTCTATATTTTCGCGTCATCGTGTTGTAGGAACATTTATAAGTAAGTAAGTAATCATCTAAGGTAAATTAAATTTTTTGTTTCCAATTGATGTTATTTTCACTTAAACAAACATCAACTTTATGCGAGTGTAAATAAAGTTGATTTTAGACTGACTAGGACTGTGGAAAAAGTCATAAAAAATATGAAGTTGTAGCGCAAACTGATCCTTATGTGTAGGCATTACAGTTGTTTTTCCTAAAACTCGTATTTGTTTACATGTTTGGCAAATAAATAGGGATGATGACTGTGTAAAAAAAAAAAAATCTAATTACTCCGTCAGTCAGATAATAAAAAAATATTAGACACGTACTTTTGCTTTATCATATTAATAACAAAATATTTAGATAAAACGCATTTTACGAGTAAGTTGGGGGAGTGGGGGTCGCTACGTCACAAGTAAGTATTATAACATCTACATACTCGTGACGTCATGGCACATTTTAACTCAATGTATCGCCGTAATCTTTAGATTACGTAAAAAAAGAAAAAATACGTATCCAATATTTTTTAATCACCTCAAAGACGGACAATTTTTTTTTTGTCATCATCCCTATTAAAGTCGCTTTTCGGTTATGTCTGTGTGACTGCGTTGTTCATCTAAACGACGCTACAGATTTTGATTCGGTTTTCACCATTATTGAAATAAATTATTGCGGAAGGTTTATGTGTATATTACTATTAAACTTACAAAGAAAGCAAGGGCGGTTCACTAGTACCAAATAAAATATCTATAATAGTTACTAAAATACTTACATTCTCTAAGATGCTGTAAATAGAAGTCGAGCGAGTCTTCTCTGTGCTCTGCCACCCATTTCAATGGTATGGAGAATATCTTGACTGGAACACCGCGTATGCTGCTGTACATAATCCACCTAAAAAAATTACAAATCGGCACATATAAGGCACTTTTAAACGTCAAAAGTTACAATAGAATTCATTCCAGTCGCCCCTTCCAAAAGGTAGTTTCGTATGGAGAAGAATGGGCAAGAAACTCCACCGCTTCTTTTAAAATATTTTACATAACATATTATAAAACATTCGCGTTATTCTTCTGAAATATGCAACGGATTTTGATGAGGTTTTCAACACAATTTAGAGAATGTATTCCGGAAGGTACATTAATATACATTAATGTACATTAATATTAAACTTATAGATAATTAAGAAATCTCGATGTTTTGTCAAGGCGTAAAAACCTTGCGAAGCAGGGCGGGCCACTAGTTTTGTATTAATTAATTATATAATTATTTAGGCGAATGCACCTAGAATAAAATTACTATACCACAATAGGTAAACAAAAAATTTCAAATAAAGTAATGACAGGTAAATTAATGATGAGATAGATACATGGTGCTCAGATATTTACAAACACTTTTAAGTGACGATTTTCTTAAAATATTTACAAAAAATATGTCAGTGTGCAAGTTAAAGCAGCGGCGGAAACATGTAGCATTAATGAATAGGATTTCAAAACAAACAAAGAAATAGATCTCAGAAAGAGACCGCACTATAGGAATGCGACATTTTTCAACTCTATCTAACCACTTCATACAATAACCGTTCAGCGGGACAAGGACAGGAAATGTGTCCAACAATCTTGATCCCTTTGGAAAGATAACTGAAAATACGTTCATAAAGAACGCTACGTTTTTAGATCTATAGTTTTTGCATTTCACGAGCGAGGATCATACATTGCAATTAAAACTTTATGTCAATGGTATAAAGACACATAATGCGCGATCGTGATTTGCAAAACTTAGAAAAAGTCGACAGTCAACTTACTTTTGTAAAAACTCCCCATGTTGTATCCTATCATCAAGCGCAGATAATATAGTCACCAAGTATATGCCAACAAGAATAGTGGTATCCACATTCACAGGATGTAGTTTTTCCATCTTTTGTTCTAACTCGGAGATGACGTCATTAAATATAGGCTTCAGTATGTGCTTAGTGAACGGTACGCCGAAATTGTCCACGTAGCCATTGACCAGAGATATAAGTACCTCGTATATCAAAGTGTGGCTTAAAACTTTAGTGATTGTTGCCACGTCTAGAATTTGTTTTAATCTATAAAGAAATATAAATTAATTAAGTATTAAGTTTATATTAGTGATATTTCGATAAAAAAATAATTTTAATTCTTCATTTCGCCTTGGGTTGGTCTACTACTGAACCAAGGACTCCAAAGATTTTTCTTTTTAGTTCCAAGCACATTTTTGAGCGCTTATGACATCTTTTGTAAAAAAATTAATAATCACCCGCGACAAGGCAAATAAATTAGGAAATGAATACTCACGTGCTAATAAACCAACTTAACTCCGACCATCTGACTTCCGGCTTCTCCTTAATAATATTATTTGCAGCTAATAACAATATTTTCGCGTCAACATTATCAGTGACGTAGCACTGTAGTTCCATAAAATACTCCGTTTCTTCTAACGGTACTTCTTGTAAATTAACCGATTGCATATCACAGTTGCTGAGGGTAACATCCCTAACTATTTGTACATTAACTACGTAGGCCAGCTTCGCTAACACTAACACTCTCATCACTTCTAAGTATAACAGCACAGTCTTCCACTCATTATCACTGCTCGCTTTCGTTAAATTTGACATTATTCGACTGCATAAGTCCGTTGAGAATTTTCCTGGAAATTAAATAATAGTTATTTATGCAACTGTTGTATAATAAGGGGTTTACACGAATAGATCGTATAAATAGTATCACATGAGTGTTTTAATACCTAATTATGTACAGTTGCACACAAGACTTTATTTACACCCATGATATGAATCTTCTTTAAAAGGTTCTGAAACCATAGGGTGTTGTACAGTCTTGTAAGAACTCTATGTAAATTCATGGAAAGTTTAATTGCTGAGTATCTAATACAAACAAACTATATTTTTTTATTTCGATTTTGTGGTATTGAAACGTGCATGACAATGTTCTTTTTTTTTAATTCATAAAGATACCACGAATTGAGTAGTGAGAATGTGGCTGTTGCTTTTTCCATCCATTCCTTACTCATGTAAGGAAAGGATCGAAAAAGCAAAGGAGTTGCATAATTAAATTTTGTACATTATAACACTTGTTTGGATGATATTATGGTTACTATGACACTGGTTGTTTTAATTTTGGTAATAAGGTGTTTCAGAAGCTTTTATATAGGATTTATAGCATGGGTGTAGATAAAATATAATTAACATAAGTAGGTATTTGAATATGTGAGAACATTAAGTTTTCCTTAAAGGGAAACAATATTCCGGGAAACGATTAGATGTTACATTAGTATTGTCCTCGTGAAAGGCTGAACTTGATGGCTATCTATTAGCAATCAGGACCTAATGGCTGCGTCAGCAAACGGTATTCGCGTATCTGAATATTAGGCTAAAGAAATTTAAAAAATCTAAATTATATTATTTCGTGTTATTTTTTCCATCGACTAAGACGAAGCGATAAGACCGATTCTGTCGTCCTATGTAAAATTATATATCCTATCGACATTGACATCTGAATTAAAACTGAACTATATTTTTATTTACCAACTGTAATTGAACATTACGGTTTGCAATAAACGTTTTGATTTGATTTGATCCTTCAACAAAACTTATAACAAACAAGGAAATAAAGAAAGAAACACCAATTTACCTGCAATCAAAGCACTTCTCGCGAGAACAGGCACAAATATATTAACAGTATCCCTCACACACTTTTCGACCGGATCCTTCAAGAAATTGAACATCAGGCTTTCTAGCTGGCTGTACTTATGATCCGCGACGGGACAAATGAGGCAGGCAGACTTTAGCCCTAACGTCCGAATTTCTAGTTCATTGGACTCGCACATAAGGACCACGAGGCTTAGAAGTAGGGATGTGCATAATTCGATGGGTACGTAAGGAGCTATGGCCATGCATACTTGGCTGGCTAAGACCCTTCGTTCTGTGGATCTTGATGCTAAGAGCTCGGCTATTGACGAGAGGACTTCGCCGCTGCCGCCCCATTTCACTACGAGGCAGGTTGCTGAAAAAAACCGTATTTAAGTTTATGATGGTCAAAATGGATAAATTGAATGTGGAGTAGTACCTAATTATAAAAACACAAAAAACATTAAATACTTTAAATATGTATGTGATTAACGTTATCAGTTTCAAAGGACTTAACACCCAGATTTCTTTGAATCATAGCTTTAGCATAAATAAAGGAATGGATTATTTATGACTAGCTGCGCCCTGGAGTTTCGCCCGCAATATTATTTATGAATATCGGGATAAAAGTATCCTATGTCCTAATTCAAGTCATGGTCTACCCATGTGCCAAATGTCATCCAATTCTGTTCAGCCGTTTTAGCGTGAAAGCGTAACAAACAAACTCACTTTTGCATTTATAATATTAAGAGCTTCGATCAATAATGCACTAGATACACTATCCCATACAAAAGTTCTCTTAAAACTGTCGCCAATTGTATTTACGTACTTCTATTTTAAATAAATATACATTAATGTAAATTCAACCTTAAATGCAATGCTTAAAGTTGCATTCACAAAGCTATGTACAAAAAACAATAAAGTCAAACATACATCAAAACAAATTCAACCTTACACGCTTGTTTTAAAGTTCGAATTACAAAAGCAATCAAAATTTAAGACAGAGGCTCGCCGCTTGGACAAGGAATGAGTGGAGTCGAAATGTGTTTATATTTCTTTCTATGAAATACAGAAAAAAATAATTTATACTAACAAATTCAGTTTATTATAAGCCTTGACACTCAAACATAAAGTTTAATTCCAATGGCAAAATTAAATATTTCTGTCGTCGTCGGGGATACAAATATTTAATTACAATGGCAAAATTAAATCTTTCTGTCGTCGGAGAAACAAATATTTAATGACAACGGCAAAATTAAATCTTTCTGTCGTCGGAGATACAAATATTTAATTACAATGGCAAAATTAAATCTTTCTGTCGTCGGAGAAACAAATATTTAAATACAATGGCAAAATTAAATCTTTCTGTCGTCGGAGAAACAAATATGTCATGTCGCTTGAAAATAAAAAGTCAATTTTATATAAGTTCAAAAATATTTATTGTTACTGTTGTACTGTTTTTAGTAATCTACCCCTTTGCGTGTTTCCAGTTATGTCCAATCTATTTAAATGTTTAATTTTTATTAAAATGAATCGAACAAATTGTCGAATTTTTATAAGGATTATTTATTTCTTTTCCTCTTTCTTTCGCGACAGTAGATACCCATTCTACACAGCGAAATGGGTAGGAAATCTACAACCAGAAATAAAATATACAATAACAATACTACACCATGCATTCCCTGTTCCAGAACAGTCGATGTTTGTTACAATAGTTGGGAGTTATCACAAACATTGGTCAAACAATCATAATATTTGCTAATTGATTTATATTTACTATTTAATTCTGTTTTTATTTTATGAAAAACAGTTACTGATAATAAACTTGAAAAAAAATATATTCCTTCCTAAATCTTGGTGTTACGGTGGTTATTTACAATTTTTTTGAACGCGTACTGCGGCATTTTGACGTCTTAACGTTGGCTATGATTGGACCATACTAATTTGAAATAAGACCACAACCGAATCTGTGCTCTTATTTTTCGTTCCGTTTTTGAAGCGCGTACCGGTAATCTAGCGCATTATTGATCGAAGATTAAGAGCATTTATTCTGAAGGTGGGCAACGTCGTAAATAGGTGTCAAATATTTCACTGTTTTGATTAATTTAGCAATATTACTGTGTGGAAATAAAAGATGTGGCTAACTAGAATATTGATTATGAAATGCAATAATTAATATCGTAACACTGAATGTTTAGTTTTAGATGTAAAAAAACTATTTGGAAACTTTCCAAATGCGTTTTTTACACCTAAAATGGGTACAACATCAAATTCAATGTTATATATATGTTTCAATATTATACGGATAAACCCTCTTAAATTAATATATAGTTAGGATAACCAAGATACAGCTTGCCTAGTTTGGGGTTAATGTAAAACCCAAATCTTTTGGTAATAAAATATTATTATTTTTACCTTCACAAATAGCCCGTGTGTCAGCCCGGTCGGGTTTCTTGACGAGTGTGAGCAGCGCGTGCAGCGCGCGTGCGCGGCGCGCGTCCCCCGCCGGCAGCAGCGCGGCCGCCGCGCCCAGCAGCGCCGCCGCCTCGCTGCGCCGCGCCACCAGCGTGTGCGGGAGGAGCTAGGGACAGCAATGTTGATACATGTTCCTTTGTCGAGTATAATAACAGCGCGCGTGCGCGGCGCGCGTCCCCCGCCGGCAGCAGCGCGGCCGCCGCGCCCAGCAGCGCCGCCGCCTCGCTGCGCCGCGCCACCAGCGTGTGCGGGAGGAGCTAGGGACAGCAATGTTGATACATGTTCCTTTGTCGAGTATAATAACAGCGCGCGTGCGCGGCGCGCGTCCCCCGCCGGCAGCAGCGCGGCCGCCGCGCCCAGCAGCGCCGCCGCCTCGCTGCGCCGCGCCACCAGCGTGTGCGGGAGGAGCTAGGGACAGCAATGTTGATACATGTTCCTTTGTCGAGTATAATAACAGCGCGCGTGCGCGGCGCGCGTCCCCCGCCGGCAGCAGCGCGGCCGCCGCGCCCAGCAGCGCCGCCGCCTCGCTGCGCCGCGCCACCAGCGTGTGCGGGAGGAGCTAGGGACAGCAATGTTGATACATGTTCCTTTGTCGAGTATAATAACAGCGCGCGTGCGCGGCGCGCGTCCCCCGCCGGCAGCAGCGCGGCCGCCGCGCCCAGCAGCGCCGCCGCCTCGCTGCGCCGCGCCACCAGCGTGTGCGGGAGGAGCTAGGGACAGCAATGTTGATACATGTTCCTTTGTCGAGTATAATAACAGCGCGCGTGCGCGGCGCGCGTCCCCCGCCGGCAGCAGCGCGGCCGCCGCGCCCAGCAGCGCCGCCGCCTCGCTGCGCCGCGCCACCAGCGTGTGCGGGAGGAGCTAGGGACAGCAATGTTGATACATGTTCCTTTGTCGAGTATAATAACAGCGCGCGTGCGCGGCGCGCGTCCCCCGCCGGCAGCAGCGCGGCCGCCGCGCCCAGCAGCGCCGCCGCCTCGCTGCGCCGCGCCACCAGCGTGTGCGGGAGGAGCTAGGGACAGCAATGTTGATACATGTTCCTTTGTCGAGTATAATAACAGCGCGCGTGCGCGGCGCGCGTCCCCCGCCGGCAGCAGCGCGGCCGCCGCGCCCAGCAGCGCCGCCGCCTCGCTGCGCCGCGCCACCAGCGTGTGCGGGAGGAGCTAGGGACAGCAATGTTGATACATGTTCCTTTGTCGAGTATAATAACAGCGCGCGTGCGCGGCGCGCGTCCCCCGCCGGCAGCAGCGCGGCCGCCGCGCCCAGCAGCGCCGCCGCCTCGCTGCGCCGCGCCACCAGCGTGTGCGGGAGGAGCTAGGGACAGCAATGTTGATACATGTTCCTTTGTCGAGTATAATAACAGCGCGCGTGCGCGGCGCGCGTCCCCCGCCGGCAGCAGCGCGGCCGCCGCGCCCAGCAGCGCCGCCGCCTCGCTGCGCCGCGCCACCAGCGTGTGCGGGAGGAGCTAGGGACAGCAATGTTGATACATGTTCCTTTGTCGAGTATAATAACAGCGCGCGTGCGCGGCGCGCGTCCCCCGCCGGCAGCAGCGCGGCCGCCGCGCCCAGCAGCGCCGCCGCCTCGCTGCGTCGCGCCACCAGCGTGTGCGGGAGGAGCTAGCGCCACCAGCGTGTGCGGGAGGAGCTAGGGACAGCAATGTTGATACATGTTCCTTTGTCGAGTATAATAACAGCGCGCGTGCGCGGCGCGCGTCCCCCGCCGGCAGCAGCGCGGCCGCCGCGCCCAGCAGCGCCGCCGCCTCGCTGCGCCGCGCCACCAGCGTGTGCGGGAGGAGCTAGGGACAGCAATGTTGATACATGTTCCTTTGTCGAGTATAATAACAGCGCGCGTGCGCGGCGCGCGTCCCCCGCCGGCAGCAGCGCGGCCGCCGCGCCCAGCAGCGCCGCCGCCTCGCTGCGCCGCGCCACCAGCGTGTGCGGGAGGAGCTAGGGACAGCAATGTTGATACATGTTCCTTTGTCGAGTATAATAACAGCGCGCGTGCGCGGCGCGCGTCCCCCGCCGGCAGCAGCGCGGCCGCCGCGCCCAGCAGCGCCGCCGCCTCGCTGCGTCGCGCCACCAGCGTGTGCGGGAGGAGCTAGCGCCACCAGCGTGTGCGGGAGGAGCTAGGGACAGCAATGTTGATACATGTTCCTTTGTCGAGTATAATAACAGCGCGCGTGCGCGGCGCGCGTCCCCCGCCGGCAGCAGCGCGGCCGCCGCGCCCAGCAGCGCCGCCGCCTCGCTGCGCCGCGCCACCAGCGTGTGCGGGAGGAGCTAGGGACAGCAATGTTGATACATGTTCCTTTGTCGAGTATAATAACAGCGCGCGTGCGCGGCGCGCGTCCCCCGCCGGCAGCAGCGCGGCCGCCGCGCCCAGCAGCGCCGCCGCCTCGCTGCGCCGCGCCACCAGCGTGTGCGGGAGGAGCTAGGGACAGCAATGTTGATACATGTTCCTTTGTCGAGTATAATAACAGCGCGCGTGCGCGGCGCGCGTCCCCCGCCGGCAGCAGCGCGGCCGCCGCGCCCAGCAGCGCCGCCGCCTCGCTGCGCCGCGCCACCAGCGTGTGCGGGAGGAGCTAGGGACAGCAATGTTGATACATGTTCCTTTGTCGAGTATAATAACAGCGCGCGTGCGCGGCGCGCGTCCCCCGCCGGCAGCAGCGCGGCCGCCGCGCCCAGCAGCGCCGCCGCCTCGCTGCGTCGCGCCACCAGCGTGTGCGGGAGGAGCTAGCGCCACCAGCGTGTGCGGGAGGAGCTAGGGACAGCAATGTTGATACATGTTCCTTTGTCGAGTATAATAACAGCGCGCGTGCGCGGCGCGCGTCCCCCGCCGGCAGCAGCGCGGCCGCCGCGCCCAGCAGCGCCGCCGCCTCGCTGCGCCGCGCCACCAGCGTGTGCGGGAGGAGCTAGGGACAGCAATGTTGATACATGTTCCTTTGTCGAGTATAATAACAGCGCGCGTGCGCGGCGCGCGTCCCCCGCCGGCAGCAGCGCGGCCGCCGCGCCCAGCAGCGCCGCCGCCTCGCTGCGCCGCGCCACCAGCGTGTGCGGGAGGAGCTAGGGACAGCAATGTTGATACATGTTCCTTTGTCGAGTATAATAACAGCGCGCGTGCGCGGCGCGCGTCCCCCGCCGGCAGCAGCGCGGCCGCCGCGCCCAGCAGCGCCGCCGCCTCGCTGCGTCGCGCCACCAGCGTGTGCGGGAGGAGCTAGCGCCACCAGCGTGTGCGGGAGGAGCTAGGGACAGCAATGTTGATACATGTTCCTTTGTCGAGTATAATAACAGCGCGCGTGCGCGGCGCGCGTCCCCCGCCGGCAGCAGCGCGGCCGCCGCGCCCAGCAGCGCCGCCGCCTCGCTGCGCCGCGCCACCAGCGTGTGCGGGAGGAGCTAGGGACAGCAATGTTGATACATGTTCCTTTGTCGAGTATAATAACAGCGCGCGTGCGCGGCGCGCGTCCCCCGCCGGCAGCAGCGCGGCCGCCGCGCCCAGCAGCGCCGCCGCCTCGCTGCGCCGCGCCACCAGCGTGTGCGGGAGGAGCTAGGGACAGCAATGTTGATACATGTTCCTTTGTCGAGTATAATAACAGCGCGCGTGCGCGGCGCGCGTCCCCCGCCGGCAGCAGCGCGGCCGCCGCGCCCAGCAGCGCCGCCGCCTCGCTGCGCCGCGCCACCAGCGTGTGCGGGAGGAGCTAGGGACAGCAATGTTGATACATGTTCCTTTGTCGAGTATAATAACAGCGCGCGTGCGCGGCGCGCGTCCCCCGCCGGCAGCAGCGCGGCCGCCGCGCCCAGCAGCGCCGCCGCCTCGCTGCGCCGCGCCACCAGCGTGTGCGGGAGGAGCTAGGGACAGCAATGTTGATACATGTTCCTTTGTCGAGTATAATAACAGCGCGCGTGCGCGGCGCGCGTCCCCCGCCGGCAGCAGCGCGGCCGCCGCGCCCAGCAGCGCCGCCGCCTCGCTGCGCCGCGCCACCAGCGTGTGCGGGAGGAGCTAGGGACAGCAATGTTGATACATGTTCCTTTGTCGAGTATAATAACAGCGCGCGTGCGCGGCGCGCGTCCCCCGCCGGCAGCAGCGCGGCCGCCGCGCCCAGCAGCGCCGCCGCCTCGCTGCGCCGCGCCACCAGCGTGTGCGGGAGGAGCTAGGGACAGCAATGTTGATACATGTTCCTTTGTCGAGTATAATAACAGCGCGCGTGCGCGGCGCGCGTCCCCCGCCGGCAGCAGCGCGGCCGCCGCGCCCAGCAGCGCCGCCGCCTCGCTGCGCCGCGCCACCAGCGTGTGCGGGAGGAGCTAGGGACAGCAATGTTGATACATGTTCCTTTGTCGAGTATAATAACAGCGCGCGTGCGCGGCGCGCGTCCCCCGCCGGCAGCAGCGCGGCCGCCGCGCCCAGCAGCGCCGCCGCCTCGCTGCGCCGCGCCACCAGCGTGTGCGGGAGGAGCTAGGGACAGCAATGTTGATACATGTTCCTTTGTCGAGTATAATAACAGCGCGCGTGCGCGGCGCGCGTCCCCCGCCGGCAGCAGCGCGGCCGCCGCGCCCAGCAGCGCCGCCGCCTCGCTGCGCCGCGCCACCAGCGTGTGCGGGAGGAGCTAGGGACAGCAATGTTGATACATGTTCCTTTGTCGAGTATAATAACAGCGCGCGTGCGCGGCGCGCGTCCCCCGCCGGCAGCAGCGCGGCCGCCGCGCCCAGCAGCGCCGCCGCCTCGCTGCGCCGCGCCACCAGCGTGTGCGGGAGGAGCTAGGGACAGCAATGTTGATACATGTTCCTTTGTCGAGTATAATAACAGCGCGCGTGCGCGGCGCGCGTCCCCCGCCGGCAGCAGCGCGGCCGCCGCGCCCAGCAGCGCCGCCGCCTCGCTGCGCCGCGCCACCAGCGTGTGCGGGAGGAGCTAGGGACAGCAATGTTGATACATGTTCCTTTGTCGAGTATAATAACAGCGCGCGTGCGCGGCGCGCGTCCCCCGCCGGCAGCAGCGCGGCCGCCGCGCCCAGCAGCGCCGCCGCCTCGCTGCGTCGCGCCACCAGCGTGTGCGGGAGGAGCTAGCGCCACCAGCGTGTGCGGGAGGAGCTAGGGACAGCAATGTTGATACATGTTCCTTTGTCGAGTATAATAACAGCGCGCGTGCGCGGCGCGCGTCCCCCGCCGGCAGCAGCGCGGCCGCCGCGCCCAGCAGCGCCGCCGCCTCGCTGCGCCGCGCCACCAGCGTGTGCGGGAGGAGCTACAGTCTTGATACATTTTCGTTTTTCGAGTATAATAACATCAAATTAAATAACATCCAGCCTGTATTCCACAAAGGGTTAAACAGGTTATATTATACCCACACTTTGCAACCGTCCAACCTCGGAATGTAACCCAGGGCCCCGTGTAAAATAGTCTTAGTCTTGCGACGCTTAGGTACACCTACGAGGCAGAATCAATCAATATGAAATGAACTTCAACGATCTTTCTAAATTATAATTATAAAAATCCATTACCCACCACAAATACATGCAGAAAGTAGAAAAATTTTCTTTTCTTCTATAATTAAGCACGATCAAACATGTTCGTAGTATTGTTATAAAATTCTATAAGTAAGTACAAACCCGAGGTAACGTGTCTGCAACAAGCGTGAGTAGTCCAGGCAGAGTGATAGGCTTGTCGCTGCTCACTAGCTCGGCAAGGAGGTCGTTAGCTAATGGCTCGTTCAGATTCAATGTTTCACAGCACCAGTTCAATATTGATACTTTGAGCCCATTGGGTATGCCACTGTAAAGTAAACAAAGAACTAATAAAAAAATCATGATAGCTGAAAATATTATGATCTCAAAAACGAAGAATTCCATTGCCAGACTAACTCTCAAAAATAATTAAAATAGACATCGGAAAAATAATTGGCACACCTCGCGAGATAAGATCTCGCTAATAATCTTGCTGACTGATAATCTTTTCACAGCTCACACACGAGAGAAAAAGACGATAAAAAATCTACTTTACTCATATTTTACACTGCAGTGAAAAGTGGAAAATTCTCTGAACCCTAGACAAGGTACAGATAACCCCAAGAAAATTATGCGCTTCGGGAATCATCATTTATTTATGTTCGGAAATACGAACGCCTGATGACGAGATCTAATATAGAGCTATTACAACTATAGAGGTACTTACCTATTTTGTATTACTATGATTACAAAATTATATATTAACAACTCTATGCAATTCCATAAAAAAAATCAGATCTTTTGAGTGACAGATAACGATCTGCAATCGGAGAAGGTAACCCGTCACAGAGAAAACTATATACAAACGTGGAATGATAAGCGGAATACCAGAAGCTTTGCAACAGTGGAGGATCCCTGTGGCGCGACGGTCGTATTAATTGATACACGAATATTACCGAAGCGCATACTTTTTCTGGTTTAACTGTATGTCACCTATCGATCCACATCTCCTTGCTGTTTAACTGTATGTCACCTATCGATCCACATCTCCTTGCTGTTTAACTGTATGTCACCTATCGATCCACATCTCCTTGCTGTTTAACTGTATGTCACCTATCGATCCACATCTCCTTGCTGTTTAACTGTATGTCACCTATCGATCCACATCTCCTTGCTGTTTAACTGTATGTCACCTATCGATCCACATCTCCTTGCTGTTGGTCTCGATGCTGTTGTACTCGTAGTGCACGCGCGTCCACTCGCCACCGTCGTTGATGCTGAGCGTGTCGTCCAGCGTCGTCACACTGCCGCGACGTAGCGGCGAGTCGCGTGTGCTGTTGTCGCCGACGGCGCCCTCGCCAGTCGTCTCGAACGAACTTAGGTTTGAACCTTTTCTTGTTCTGTGGGGCAATTTTAAATCAAATACACCGTCAAATTAAATTAATTGGCATGAACAATAAGTACTATGATAGTAAAGCAAATTATAAAAGAGAAAAGTAGAAAATAGATGAATCGGTCATTTGAGAAACAACATAAGTCACAGGGGTTTCAATCAACAAATTAATATACAAATAAAAAGTTTGATCGAAAAAAATAAGTACCGGTAGGTATTTAAAATTAAATAATACACCATTAGCTACTTTTTCGTACAAGTTAGATATCAATATTTCCTTCAAAATGTAATAAAAATTGTTTTTTGTGATACTTGAAAAGGTTCGGTTGATTGACTGCTGTTTCTCAAATCACCAATTCAAATACAATTTCAGCTGAAATGTACCTGTATGAATTCAAAATGACTCCCACTAAATTTGTAAGTTAAAAACGTGAGTCATGAAACGTCCATAGTGAGGTAGTTTTATAGCACGCAATAAAACACAAGACCAACTACATAATTTACATTAGCAATATTAGCATACAATGCATGTTGTAATTTGATATGAATCTGTGGCGTTAAATGGTTGAGATAATCAAACACATTTTAACATGCTTAACCCGTGTTTTCAATAGAAAATTTTTTTTGCACAACAACAATTAATATTCAATGAGCAACGTTATACTTTACTAAGGGTGCAACTTGATTGCCGTCGATCGACGTAGACTGTCTTCGCCTCAAAATAATCCAAGAAATATGTCACGAAGTCGTCGATCGACCGTCAAAATAACGCACGAAATATGTCACGATATCGTCGATCGACCGCAGTCTAGTTGCACCCTAAGGCATTTTAATGCGTGAGGAAATTTTAATTGATGTAGGCGCCTGTACAGCGTGGCCAAAAATATTACACGTCATATGTCGCACGTCAATTTTATTGTTACAAATGATTTTATTTAGAGATGTTTAATATATACTCACATTGCACTATTTTTCTCACTATCAATCATCTCAAACTGCTCTGGAGTCGCACTATGAGTCGATTGACCACTTCCATAATGATTCTCTGAAGCTGTACAGGTGATGGGCTTGGCTTCTAGACTCTGTTCTACCCTTTGCACTGATAACAGCTTATCCTCAGGTATATGGAGGTCTAGCCCTTTGCCCTCGGAAGCAGGACTTGTGAGTGAGTTTAAGCTAACAATGGCAGCATCATACAATTTTTGGAAGTTCAGTTTTTCAGTCTCTAGTGCTATTATTTTTTGCTTCAGTAATTCTATCTCTTCGGCTTGGATGAGGAGCTGTTAATGAGTTCAATTAAATGATTAAAAACCTTCATCTTTATAAATAGCTAGACTTCGTTCGCGAAGAAGTCGTAAAATACACAATATACTAAAATAACAGCAACATTTTTATAACACTCTCTCGGTCCCCGATCCACTGCATCACAACACATCGCCCCCCCGAGCAAATTCAAATGCAAAAATATTTTTTCAGATCCGACTGGTAGAACTCCAGAAATTCGCGTGATTAGATAATGAAGTTTTATTTAATGCTTTATTATTGGAGAGTTCAATAAAGCATTTATTTATGAGCACTTGTGATACATTCCAACCTGAGATGAAAAACTCTCCAGTTTTTCATCTCAGGTTGGTCACCCCTGACGTGATGGCGAGAGGCTGATGAGGCAGGAAAGTATGCAACCAAATTTAACAACTTTTAAACCCATGTTGTGTATTTTTGACCAAATTACTGATTATTTTGCTGACTGCACATATCTTATCAAGTTAAGAAGGTTAATAGCAATAATAATAATAAAAAAATATTCTTCACCTCATGGCTCCAATCAGTCTCATGCTCCAGTGAAGTCTGGCAGCTGACACAAACATTCCCTTCATCCAAATCCGTCTGACAATCCACTTCTATGTATGACCAGTCAATTTCTGTGGACACATCTGCTTTAGGTGGACTGATGCTTGAACTGTTCCCACGGAATAATGACACCAGTCCAGCTGGTCGAGGCATATTGAGGCCAACATCATCCCAATCTTCAAACTCCTGAAATAAATTTTAAAGAATTTGTAAGTAAAGTTGCAATTTTGTGATTAAAAGATATTGCACAGCTGCAGGACATACTTTAGCAACATTTAAATGTTCTTAATTTGCCAGTAAAAAGGTAGTACTTTATTTAGTTATGTGCTAATCCAGGATTAACTTCTTCGTCGTAGCGTGATGTTAAATAGCCTATACTTATAACTTCCTCAAGAATTGCGCTATCTAATGCAAAGAATTTTTCAAATCCTAACGGTAGTGCCAGAGATTAGCGCTTTCTAACAAACAAAAATGTTCAGTTTTCGCTGTATAGAAGTATAGATATATTACACAGCTGTATAAAATTTAGTTCCCACCAATTTATATTGTTATGTGATTGATTTGTTTTGTACATATTGTTTGCTACATAAAATATTAAGGTTTTTCCCACATTGTCCTTGAAAAGTCCGACAAGTTACACAATAGCAGATTACTCTTACATGACTGGTTTTATTTAATTAGAAGCTGCAGTCGTGCAACTCACAATGCTATTAATAGAGATTGATTACTTTGATTAGAATAAACCAAACCTGTAATGTAACAAAATATATAAGTTTTTTTTTTTTTTTTAAGTTTTTTTTCATGTGATTTATGTGTTTGCATGCATTTATTAACAAAGCACAGACCACTCCATGTCAAGTGTAAGAACTAATATAGTTTAAATGACCATGGCATAATACTATGTAAATAAAAAACCACAAGTCATTACAGAAGCCACATGTCTGAGATGATCATAGTATTCATAGTAACATGTTTTTTCTGATTACACCATCAATACATACGAACCTGATCCGGATTTTCATCAGAAAATGTGATGGAAGTGAGTTTATAATCTTGAAGGAGAAGATACTCATTGATAAGGAAGTTCAGAGCTCTCTTTTCATGCGGCTTAAGAGAACGCTGGTTGGACAAATCTTTAACGCTTTTGTCTAACGTAGACTCTCCATCTGAAATAATTGTTTAATGGAATAGACACCTCATATTAATTTATCTTGTGTTTATCCAGATGTTGCAATATTAATTTAACAGCGTTATACAGCTATTTGTTACTCTGTTAGGGACACAAAGTATTTACTTATATTTTTTCCTTATTTTGTCTACTTGTGATTGCAGCTATTCTTTGTCCTCAATCTTTAATTTTATTTGGATATCCTTCAATGTCTAATTTTGTATTTAAAACATAGCAATTTTTTTTTTATTATTTTTGTTTATCTTCAATACAGAAAAATTATATTATAAATAAAGTCAACCATCCTTAAAAAAAGTTGCTTTAAAAATAAGTATGAATAAGTAATTAGAACACAGCTCAATATGCAAATACCTAAACTGTGTCACAATAGCTTATCAAGAGAATTAATTGAATTTACACTTCGATAATTACCAGCAAATTGAGTAAGGTTAGCTCTCAGTGAGTTGATAGTTTCTCTGGCCTTTCTTAGCTCAAACTCTAGCACTGCAACATCACCGCCGCTGCCACCTCGGTCACCACCGCCGTCTTCTGAGTACCGGGCAGTGTCCAGAGAGTCAAGTGTGGCCTGGCTTGGGGTCCGATCTAAGAATTGAATAATAATTAAACTTTTTTACCAATACAAATTTTCATACACAATAGTTTCTGAGAAACTAAAGATTCCAAACAAATTAAATTAAAGTTTGCAGATAGTAAGTTCATATAAATAATTGCTTATACAGTAGAAAACATCTTTGTCCTCTCAAGAATTTACCATATTACTCTTAATTACAATTAATTGGAAGTTATATTACTATTCGGTGGTTATACGCAATTCAAAATAACATACGCATCGAAGAAAATTCGGATGCCCTAGAAACATGCTGCTCAAAGTTGCCTGGATTGGAGAAGAATTCTCTTAGTTGCGGCAGTTCCTTGCCGCTCTCTACGAGCTCTGTATGAAGCTCCAAGGCTGTTAGGAAGTAATTATCTTTCAGCAGTTTCGTAGCTATGTCCTCGTAAGCTAAGTGAGATGATGCTGCGAAGGAACTTTCTTCTATGTCTTTATACGGATTCATATTGCAACAGACGACTGTTTACATGCCACATGTATTACAATATTATAATTGTAGTTTTAATTACACGTCGACTTTTTTCAAGATTCATTCAACGTTTTTTCCTAAGAAAATGTATGTATTCCACAAAAACTGAACTTGACAAATAACAACACAGATTATGACTAAAATAATGAATGACAGCAAAAGAGATTGAGACAGTTTACCACAGTCAATATAACACAGACGCACAGATAATTACAGAATACAGCCGTTTGCCGTGGGTAAAGGTACAAAATGGAAACATGTATGTAATATTATGCGAAAATCATACGCGCGCTACTGACCAATGCAGTCGCGAACTCACACTACGTTGGCAGCATGGTTGATACTCGTAACTACGTTTTGTACATGGGTTTTGTACATAAAAGCAGGATCAAACGCCGCCTGCGAGCGTTTTGGTAGTATTCGTTATTGGATAAAAGAAAGAAACCGGTATGAAGAACATGTCAAGGCAGAAAGAAATCCACACATTTTTCAATTTTATAATTATTGATCTGCCAAGGGTTATGTAAGGATTCATTTCGTACACAAAAATTAAAGTGCCGGCCGGAAAAAAAAAATATTTTCAGGGAAATAACATTGTATACATGTTTATCACGTTTATCACAACGAAAGTCTTGAATTAACCCCCTGGCTGCTATTCGAGTTTGAAAAAAGGTACCAAAAGTCATATTTTTGCCAACAATAGGTACGTTGGACATTCGTAGACGCAAACATTTATTGCCCATGGTAGAAATGGACATGAGCATTGAGCGTTACGTAGGTATAATAGGTATGATAAGTATTAAAAAAAATAACCAGAAAATGATTGAGGGAAATGTTTTTATTATACCCTAGCAGGTAGCTGACTGGTGGAAAATCCTTTCTTAAGATTCCCAGAAGCTGTTTGATTCCGTCATAGTCGAGGGTAAAACGCCACAGGCAGACAAGCGGACAGAGGTGTGGTGATACTCTTCTTTAAAAAGGGCGACATTCAGAAGTGAGATGGGCCTATATTTCTTAAGCAGGGCTTAATAATTATAGGCCCATCTCACTTCAGAGCCATGAGCTGTTTTCAAGATTCATCACGAACTGTCTCGCGAGCAGCTTTGGTGACTTCCCGTCTCCCGAATAAGCCGGATTCCATAAAGGCTTTAGCACCTTAGACCACTTATATACGCTGCGGCCGATATCGCATAATTTTACAATGTTTGTAAATATGTGAGCCCCATGTATCAATCACATAATTAATTTATCTGTAATTGCTTCGTTTTTCATAATTTTTTACCTACCGTGGTATATAATCTTATTCTAGATGCATCGTCTTCACATATAATTATATAATTAATTTAAACAAAATATTGTAAAAACATTTTAAAAGAGTAACCGTGGAGTTTCTTGCCCATTCTTCTCCATACGAAAACTACCTTTTGGAAGGGGCGACTAGAATCAATTCTATTTTTGGTAAAATTGACGTTCATACGTGCCTTTTATGTGCCTAATTGAAATAAATTGTTTGACTTTGACTTTGCTTCCGAAAGAGAAGGTCATTTAAGAACATGGACAAAACTCAGTTGACGTCAAATACCCATGTAACACCCACCTTCATGAAGATCGGAGACTCTACACTCGAAGTTACTCGAAGTTGTGGGCGACTACGTTTACCTAGTACAAACTGTCCAGTTAGGTAGGTCCAATTTCGAGAAAGAGGTCAATCGTCGAATCTGACTCGGCTGGACAGTGTTGGGGAAGCTACGCAATATCTATTCGTCTCACATAACGAAATCGTGACCAGTGCGTGTTGTCAGTGATAACCTATGGAGATGAAACGTAGTCGCTCACAATAGGCTTCATTAGAAGGCTGAAAGTTGCCCAAAGGGTAATGCAGAGGGCTATGCTTAGAGTTTCCCTGACGACGTGATTGAATCAGAAATGAAGAGATCGGGAGGAGAACCAAGGTAACCGACGATATAAACCTAAGAATTGTCAAACTTACGAGTATATGACAGTTGGCAGGGCAAATTGCTCGCAGAACAGAGGGCCGATGGGGCCGAAAGGTTCTGGAGTGGAAACAGCGTACCAGAAGACGAAGCGCTGAAAGGCCACCAAGGTAAAGGTTCCGTAATCCGGGTAAGGTAATCCGCTGGATGCGAGAATCACCGAACTGGTCGAAGTGGCGATGTTTGAGGGAGGCCTACGTCCAGTAGTGGGTCTTCCAGCTGAAATGATGATGATGATGATGTAATGCTCGAAACATTTAAGTGAAAATATGATTTTTAGTATTTTCAAACTTAAATAGGTAGCAGCGGAATTATAGATATGTACTCATAATACTCATAATATTGTATACTCTCATTGTAGTAGTAAAAAATGTTGAGGGTGTTATTTCCCATGGGAAAACCGTTGTTTTTTTTTTCTGGCTGCACTTAACCCTTTATCGCATACTGTATCAAATATGATACACTACAAGTTTTCACAGATAAAAAAATTTTGAACCATAAAGACAACGTGTTGATGGCTGATAACTAAACTATGATTGTATCCGAACACGAAAAATATATTGGCAGATTTTTATCTTGTCTGTGGTTTGTTATTTCCGTCACTGAATATTTCAAACCGCCATTTCTGAATGTGAGTGCGGTTTGTGGATTGAAAAAACCGATTTTAGCAATTTTTTCCTCAAGCTAAAATTATTTTTGTGTTTTGCGAGTGAGTAAAATGGATCCCAAGAAGTTTTACGGAAAAACATGTAAGTATTATTACTGTGTATACGCCTTGTATACAATACAATAATATTGCTCAAATAAAACACTTTTCTTTCAAAGTATAGTTTTAATGAAACGTTCTAGTGAAGCGGACGGAAATGGAAATTTTCTGGGTTGCTAGCCCTACATTCTTTTTTTCCTTAAATGGTGTTACCAGTAAATACACTACAAAATATACTACAATACTCCCCCTTTACAAATTCAAACGTTGAGGTGCTTTCCTCTGTCTATCAGAACGCCTCAAAGTTTGATTCTCATTACTACAAGAAACAACGGGTTGATTACCAGGTAAGTGTTTGTATGTATTGTTACAAGTTTTTGCATCCTGGTAAGTATTTGAAGTGTGTGGGCTAACTTCAGAGACTTTATTAAAACCTGGTAGAATATTAACATTATCATTTACTTCTTGCAATATCTCTGAAATTGGCTCATTTACAATAACCTGAGATTCATCATTAAGAACTATTTGTTTATCATAATTATTATCTCTTAAATCCTTAGAATTTTGCAATAAACTATCATCTACTACAAAACTGGTTTCATTTAAATCTTCCTTTTGGTCTTGAGGCCAAGAACTTATAATCTGGTCTAAATGACGTTTCCAAATTAAGTTCTCTTCTAAAACTCTACATAAATAAGTTCTTTGTCCCAATACCTCATCAATTACACATTTAACAAATTTATTTTTATTAGGATTCCTATAATCTCTACAGTAAGCATACTCTCCCTCTTTAAACTTTTCTTCTCTTTTTCCTACATTACACTGTTTTCTATCTTTCTTAGTAGACAACAAATCTAGTCTAGATCTAAGTTTTCTATTAAACATAGCTTCCGATGGTGAAATATTTGTAATGCAATGAATTGAATTTCTGTAATGAAATAAATATCTGTTCATTAAAGTTACAAATGACACATTTCTATTTCTAATATCATTTAAAGACTTGTACATAGCATTTTTAAAACTTTTTACAGCATTCTCTGCAAACCCATTTGTTGCAGGATGGAACGGTGGAGAAGTTTCATGTTGAATACCGTTTTTAGATAGAAATTCAGAAAATTCCTTAGAACAAAATGTAGCAGCATTATCTGTAACAACTACTTTAGGCAAACCAAATCTACTGAAACATTCTCTGAATTTTTCTATAGTTGTATTAGATTCTAAATTCTTTACTATAAATGCTTCTGGCCACTTGGTGTAACAATCTATTATTATTAATATCATTTTACCACTTATAGGTCCTAAGAAATCAGCATGTACCCTTTCATATGGAAAATTAGCTTTTGGCCATGTTATAACTTTAGATTTCTGTGGTTCTGGTCTAGCAGACATACAGACTTGACAGGATTTAACAAAATTTTCAATAGTACTGTCTAAATTAGGAAACCAAAAATAAGATCTAGCATTATTTTTCATTTTAACAATACCTTCATGTGAAACATGAAGTTCCTGTAACATATTTTTTTGTAATTTATTAGGTATTACTACTCTATAACCCCACATGATAACCCCGTTTTCAATATAAAGTTCACTTTTTCTGTTTATGAATGGTTTCAAGACTTCACTATTCACATGTTTTGGAAATCCATACCTGATCATGTTATAAACACTACTCAAAACTGGATCCTTTCTAGTTTCTGAACGTACTAAATTTAAATCTATAACATTCTGATCTTCAATGAAATTAATGTAATCACATTCCTTCCTGTTATCTGGAATAACTGATGGTAATGGCAATCTTGACATACAATCTGCTTTAACATCTTTAATGTGTTTATTCACAGTAATTTTGTAATTTGCACATAACCTTATTTTATTATTTTCCTTCAAAACTGGAACTAAAGGTGTCCCCCATTGGGATGTTTCTGCTTTTGTAATAACACCTTCTTTCTCTAATCTAGTTAATTCGGATTCAACCTGTTCTTTAAAAGCATGAGGTACTGGCCTCGGTTTGTGAAAAATAGGCTTTACATCTTTATCCATTAACTCTAATGTAATTTCCTCACCTTTAATAATACCTAACTCACTTTTAAATAATGTTTCAAATTCCTGTAACAATAATTGCAATTTCTCTTCTGTACTTTGCACATAGTTAATTTGTAAAAGTTTTGAAATATCTACATTAAATTTCTGAATTAAATCTCTACCAAATAAAATTTTACAACCATTTTTAACAATAACCATACTACAATCCACCTCTTTTTCTTTTACCTTAATTCTACAGTTTATTTCTCCAACTGGTTTCAAAATATTACCATTATATGTTTTTAATTCAATATCTGAATTTTGTAATTTAATGTGAGAAAATTTAGATAAATAAATGTTTTCAGGTAAACATGAAATTGCAGCACCGGTGTCCAGTTCCATTTGGACCGGTTTGTTGTCAATACAACATTTAATTGATATTGGTAAAACATAGTTAACATTTTTCTCTATTGCAAAGATATCAATAGAATTATTGAAAGTGTCTTCATTTACCTCTACATTATTAGTTTGACCCTTACTCTTACATACAATAGCTAGGTGTCCAATTTTGTTACATATTTTACATTTAAATGACTTAAATTTACATTTTGAAAAATTATGGTTCGGTTTACCGCAATGAATGCATTTTAATAACGATGACTCACCGTCCTGTTTCTTCTCAGTCTTTTTAAATGTGTTGTGGGAACTTCTATTCGTCTTAGCATGTCCGTATTGAGCTACTTGATGTACTTCCTGCACCTCCTTCAAAGCCATTTCCTTATTCAGTGCTGTATCTACTAAGAATGTCACCGACTTGGAGACATCTTGTTTACACAATTTTTCTTGGATTGGTCCTGGACGCAGACTCGTAACGAATTTATCCTTAACACGTTCTTCTAATGTATTCGCAAAATTGCATCCCGCAGCAAATTCTCTAACACGAGCATACCATTTGGCTATACTCTCCCCTTCCAATTGTTGTAATTTTTCGAATTGAATCCTTTTTCTAAAATGCGAAATTCTTTTCTCGAACCTTAGTTTTAACAAATTCTGCAGCTCCATATATGACAACTCTTTGGGCATCTTTGGATGACACATATTCTTTAGAATTTTATATACATCTTCGTGAAGACTTATTAATAATATTGAGCATCTTTTTTTAGTTTTAGTCTCATTCGCTTCAAAATATTGCTCTATTCTTTCCAAAAAACACAAGATATCGCCATCTTGTTTGAAAGCATCTATACGAAAATCGTTGGCCATGTTTCAGCCGTAAAAATGTACCTTTTATGCTTCGAAATTCTTGTTTATCCTCGTCGCCATTTACTGTGTATACGCCTTGTATACAATACAATAATATTGCCCAAATAAAACACTTTTCTTTCAAAGTATAGTTTTAATGAAACGTTCTAGTGAAGCGGACGGAAATGGAATTCTACTGGGTTGCTAGCCCTACATTCTTTTTTTCCTTAAATGGTGTTACCAGTAAATACACTACAAAATATACTACAATTATCAAACACTTCTTGACGAAAAACAGACTAGAACTTTGTATCAGAAATGATACTATATGCAGTTATGTTAAGCAAACGTTTTTCAAATATGATACTTCATGCATTAGAGTTTGTGCCAGTGCTTGGTCAGATATGAGACTACATGCAATAAGTACATCGTACAGAATTACTAAATGTTTATAATGATTGATGGTGAGACAGTAGAACAAGTGAACGAGTTTGTGTATTTGGGAAATTGTACATTGTGGGTACATCCCATGTAATAAAAAAATATGTCTTTTTTGGTATTCTTATTTACTGCTGCTATAAACGTTTGGAGCTTATTTTTATTTATTTATTCACTCCAAACATACAAATATCCTTACAGGCTAGACCCAATGAGATATTGTAGTACACTTAAAAATTAACTGATTCCACTGCTTGTACCATATCAAATTCAATCAATTTTCATATGGTTTTGCATTAAATATACATAAAATAAGAACCTTTTTCATTAAAATAAATAAATACAACTTGATAAAATATATATATATATATATATATATATATATATATATATATATATATATACGAAAACACTTACCTTAACTGCATGTTGTATCATATATGACGTCGCGTTTAACGTTACCTGGACTGCATGTTGTATCAAATATGAGATTTTGGGTTTCGAATCAATTATTTCGGAAACTACTGATTAAAAAATAGAAAAAAAAAAGACCAGCGTACCTATCAGGCCGTAGAAGCATGTAAATTAATTTGAGCCAAATCTAAAAATCCATGCGGTAAAGGGTTAAGTTTTTGGGTACAAAATGTTAGAAACTTGAATTATGTCCTTGGTTAGTTGAGGTATACTCTAAGATTGAGGGCCAAATAATTATTTTTAAGTCTGTACGTTCAAAAGGAAAATAACGGGTGATTCATTTGGAGGTACTTTTTCAAAACTAAAACAAAAATATGTTTTTTTTACAAATTTAGCGAGTTATCTATATTATCATACAAAACGACCATTCTTTACATTTATTTTTTAAAGATTATTTCTTTCCAATGTTGTCCATAACTGCGGTTAACATGGTCCATTCTGCAGTTAGCCTTTACATAGCCCCAGAGGAAAAGTCTAGGGGTGTGATGTCACAGGATCTAGGCGGCCAACTCACAGATCCGAAGTGCGAAATTAACTGTTCACCAAATAATTGTTTTCGTAATAAAGCCATGGTTTCACGGGCTGTGTGGCAAGTAGCGCCGTCTTGCTGGTACCAAATGTCCTGGAGATTACGGGCTTCAATTTCAGGCAACAAATAATCAGTAATCATGGCACGATAACGGTCGCCATTGACAGATACGTTCTAGCCGGTCTAGTTTAAAAAAAAAAAAAAAAAAAAATTGTAGATGCTGTGCCGGCCTAAGTATTTGCATGATGAAATGTCTAAATATACTGAACAAAAATACCATGACAGATTTTCACTACTCGTTTTTTTTTCTCTCCCGGGTTTTGACAAACAAGATGTGGCAACCCATTATATGTTCTGTGCAACCCATGGTATGGCAACCCTGAGTTCAGTACGTCATTCAGTCAAATCCAAACAAAACTTGAATTATCGTTTGGAATTGAATTTTGTAAATATTTGTAATAAACAGAATATTAATATATGTATGTTCCCAATGACACTTATAAAGTATTCAGTTATAATTATAATACGAGTTTTAGAGTGAGCGAAGTCGAGCGAGTTATGAGAACAAACGTGCGAAATGGGTGAAGAATATTTTACTTTGAAGAGCAAACTGGAGGATCTCGGTTATAACATCTCGTTACCGATAGACGCCGTTCCTTTGGTAGAATGTGTACTAGCAGACCTCTTACAAACTACTCGTAGTTTACAACACTACATGGATTTGTCTAAAGAAGCTCTAATGCAGCGCGATTCCTTGATGATGGAAGCCGAGCCCTATAAATGTGATAACGCTAAATTAATTCAGGAAAATAATCGACTCCACAAAGAGATTATGAAATTGACAGAAGAAAATCTCAAACTTTCAAAAGAGTCCAGGAGAAAAGTCAAGAGTTTGTCAGAAGAGCTCATAAGGAAAGATTCAACTATTAGCAAATTACAACATGACTTACGTGACCTAAGTCTGAGAGGTTTGTGTGCAGAAACTTTTAGTACACGCAATAAAAGTAAGAGGCGTGATGGAGAGGGCACTAGTTTATCCAAAATATGTATATGTAATGAAAGGAGGAGTACCTGCAGTGATAAAGATCTTACAGAACTGACAAATAAGATTCACTCACTTGAAGAAAAGAATGATGCTTATTGTGATGAAATAATGGTGCTAAGAAATCAAGTTGAACACAGAGATGATGAAGTAATACGCCTGAATATGTTACTGGAAGGTGGTAGACCTATAACAGCTATTAGTAGAGACTGTTGTAACATGAGCTCTAATGAGAGACTCAAAAAATGTATGAAAGAGTTACGAGAACTAGAATCTGCAAATGATATTCTGAAAAAAGAGTTTGATAATAGTTTAGCGAAACAACATGAAGCGATGCTCCGTGCACTCAGTCTTGCAGACAAAAATAAAAGTTTACAAGAAGAGTTACAGAAAGTTGACACATTAGCATTAAAGGTTGAAGAAGACTGCAACAAAAGATTATCTGCAATGATGAATGAAATTAAAGATATGCAAAAGAGAATAGACAGTTTGGAATCAAGAAATTCTGAATTAGAAAAGCAACTTTTAGAACAACAGTCAAATAAAGAAAACACACCCAGAATTAATAAATTGCATGAAGAACTGAGAATAGCTTTAAAACAAAATGAAGCATTGCATAATGAGATCAAAAATCTGGTAGATCTTAATAAAAGTTTACAAGATAAGATCACAACATTACCCCAAATGAGCCAACCATTAGAACTTAGTGATAAGTTTGGATATAGCAAAGATAAAATGTATTGTCCTACTAAAAATGAATTACAAAATCTCTTAAGAGAAGAAAGAAATAAATATGAGATTCATGTGACTAATGTTCAAGAAAAGATGACTGAAATTATGAATACCTTCAACAAGCACTTGTTGAAATCCAAAGACAGGGACAGTCCTAAATGGAATAACTCGAAAGAGAACACATTTATAAGAGATTTACACACAAAGTTATGTGAATGTGAGCAAAAGATATTGATGTTAAAGAAAGAAAATGATGAATTGAAAAGAAAAACAAGTTATGTGGAAGAAAGCAGCAAGCAAAATTTTAAAGATGTTATAAGTCATTTGAATGTGGAAAATGCTGAACTATCAAAAGAAAACATAAACTTAAGCAAGCAACTGAGTCAGTACAAGAATTTAAATACAGTGAGACACAGTGATAGAGGTGATTTCTACAGGAATGATGCACAGAAACTCAAAGACCAAATAAATGAACTAATGAATGAAATCCAATTATTAAAGAAAGATAAACAGGAATATAATTTAAGATATAAAGACGCATTGGAATTATCTGAGAAATTAAAAATGGATTTAGTATTTAAACAGAAAGAAATTGAACACTTGGAAGAAGAAAATTGTTCATATAAATTGACCAGTAGAAATGGAAAAGCTTCTACTGAACATCTTAAAGATGAATGCAATTTTTTGAGAGAACAACTAAAGAAAATGCAATCAGATGTTATAAAGGAGAAAACACTTTCAAGTCAAATAAAAAATATACAAATAGAAACTGAACGGAGTGGAAATGAGTTACACAATGAATTATTGAGTGCCCAAAAAAAACTTAGTTTATCTAATGACACTATAGACTCATTAGAAAGAAAATGCAAAGATCAACAATCTGAAATTATGTCTTTAAGAAATGACAAATCTAATCTCATGGATAACATTAGAAAGATTGACCAGGAACGGGATAAAATGGTAATGGAGCTGGATCATAAAACTGAAAGTATGTGTATGCTTGAACAAAAAATTAAGTCTCAAACATATGAAATAAGCAAATTAGAAAATGAAATCTCAGACTTGAAAAGAAAATTAAATTCAAATAAAGTGTCTGAACACAAGTTAGCAGATCATGAAACACAAATAACTTTCCTCAATGGTGAAATATTAAGACTTACTAAACAACATGATACTGCTATTATGGAAAATAAACACCTGCAGAATAGCTTAGCTGATGCTAATGGTGCATTAAAACTGACAAAGATAGAATATGATAAATCTCGAAAAGAAGTAGAAAGCTTAAAACAACAGTTGCAGCACTATGTTGCTGAAGTTAGGCGTATTGAAGAGTTGTTATCACAAAAAGAAGCTGAGAGGTCTGATATGTTAGAACATTTTGCCAGTCTCTCTGTTGAAGCTAACATTTTGGAAAATACTAATCACTCTTTGGAGAGTGAATCAGCATCTAAATCAATGCAGTTGCAAACTTATACAAGCAAGATTCAAGGCCTTGAAGAAAAATTATTACATAAAGATAATATCATTGATACTCAAGCAGCACGTATAGCTGCTATGCAATGTAAAATAAATGCATTAGAAAATGAAGAAAAATTAATTTTTGAAGAAAAAACTATTCTTGAACAGAACATTTCATATTTGAAACAAATGTGCAATAATTTGCAGTCAGAAAACTCAAATACAGTCAGAGGAATTAGTGAAACTGATTCAGAATTAAAGCTCTATGAGACTAGAATTAAAAGTCTTTCTAACAGAAAGACGAAATTAGAAGTAGAGAATGAGGAAATTAAGAAAAACTTAGCAACTACAGAAAAGTTATTATCAAATGCAAGAAAAGAGATTGTAGAGCTAAAGTTAGTGTTGCAAGATGCTACCTCAGAAACTAAATCTTTGCAAGAGAGTGTTAGCAGATTGAGTAGGAGAGATGAAGAACATCATGAGGTAATATATTTTGAAATACCTAATTTACATTGTATATTTCCGCAGTTGGACAATTTTTTTTTTTTAATCTCTTTATTTTTGTCTCAGCAATAGTGTTGCTCTTTGTAAAAAAGTAATATGATTTATTTTATTTTTCAGACTACGTTGGTGACGGAGCATGAATATGAACTACCCATTACACTGGAGGAGATTCACGAAGGTAGCCATGAGGATGATGAAGAAATTACGCGTTATCATACAATCAATAAAAATTTCTTAAAATATTCTCACAGTAGCAGCACTCTATAACAATGTTCTGCAGGTGTTTATGAACATTTCAAATACAGGGTAAAAGGTATACTAAATTCATTAGAATATTTCTGTACTTTTACAAAAGTCAAGTCAATCGGCTCACCACTTGGGACTTAAAAGTAATTGGTGAAATGTGGATGTACTAAATGCCTCTGCGTTACCCTTCCAGGAATGCAGTTGTGCTGTTATTATACAAATTTTATGTAAATATAAATACATGATGAATACTTTATATATACTTCATGATGTTCTAGACTAGAATATTTTCTTTGACGAATTTAAAATTTGTTTTAGCTTAATTCTGTTCATTAATATATCATAAAGTTGAATTATACATAAAAACATCTAATATATAAATTTGAGTCATTACAAAAAGATTTTATTTTTATCTGTAAAATGATAGTCAGTATATTATAAATGTATATTGGTGTGTGGATAAGTTATAATAGCTGAAACCATTGATGTAAATTCGATGGCTGAAACTGAATAGCATAAAATAAGAGCAATGCAATGGCAAACTTAAACTCATTTCTGATGGTTCTAAAGAAAAGGTTTTGTAATAAAAGCACTTTCGTTAATATCCAAACCATTTATTTCGTTTGGATAATATTTATATTGAAGTATGGAAAATGATTTTTCCCTTTCCAATGATCCTCTACAATACATCTATTTACAACATGATCACACTAGCTTTGCGTTTATATAATAATAATAATTTTGCTTCTACTCGAAGTGATATTTTTATTGTACAATATAAGTACAAACTTGTGGAACAATACAGTTACAAATAAACCACATTACATGCTAACAGTGGCTTTGACAGTAAGAGCAGAAACCCTAAGTGCTATGTATACCTTGCCTTATAAGTATTTAGTATCCCAATATATTTTGTTTCCTTCATGCATGCATAAATGTGTCACTAAAAGCAATTATTAAATCTTTGCACTATGCTTTCATTGCCACACGTATTCTATACATATCACATGTTCATATAGCCACTTGATAATAACACCAAAACCCTAAAATAAATTAACATTACAAGTACATATCACCATAATCTGATTAACTTTACTATATTATACATTACATTATCTATTAATTTATAATAAAAAATAAAATTTTGCTTTTGTTTTTCAATTGATTACAAATTAATTAATTCAATAAATAATAAGAACCCATTTTATAATAAATAGTGGTTAATAAATTTTTATACATATAAAAACTTGAACAGTTTCAACTTATTTACATAGTTCTGTTTCTACAAAAAGGAGTAAATTATTATGGAATCATTGTGAACACAGTGGATCTATTATGTACATGCACATAAGTACAAAACCAGATAACATGGATATAATGACGCTTTTAGCAAGTGTCAGTTTTATTCAATCATTTCATTTCGAATCCATACTAGCGATTTTATGAAATATGATGTGTAAATAAACAATAAACAACTAAGAAGATAAACATTGTTTTGTAGTTCAAACAGGCATCAAGATATCAATCTAGGGGTGTTGCGAATACTAACACATATTTGGTAGAACTGAAAGTGTAGAGTCGGTGGGCCTAATAAGTCTCATTAACAAGTAATGAGCAAATAGATTAGTGTCACAAATAATACATTCTATTACTTATAAGAATTTAATGACAATGTCACTGCAAAAAAATATTTTTTGAGACATTTTTTACATGGAATGCATTATACATTTATGATAAGAAATGAAAATGTACAGTCACAAGCACCAATATGTATCCACTTAGCAAAATTCAAAAGCGATTTTCGCATGGAATAACGACTGCAACTTTGAGTTATGACCTATTTCATATTAGTGTGGGTTCCAAAATACTATGTTCGTAACAACATAAAATTATATATAAATAAATATTAGAGAAAATCACGTGTATACATATTGGTGCTTGTGACTGTACATGTCAAGTATACAACTTATCACAATAAACTCACACAAATTGAAGATGAAGATATTATAAAATTTATTAATAACATATAATTGCCACTTTATGGTTGCATATTTTAAGTAGAAAAACTAATTTTAGAAATATGTTTTTTTTGTGAAATATCAGTCATTATATTTATAGGTAGGCACATAATTACATCCTAAAACAATTCATCATTTTATTGCATAGTAACATTCATAGTGAACTTCCTATTTAATATTACTGTTATTTTATACAAATATGCGAGACATGAAAGTTAGTTTATATACAAAAATTAAGCACATTGTGTAATATATGCCGCTACATATAATAAGGAATATGTATTTACAGCAGATAGTTAATGAGTATTCACTATTGGGAGTACCAAAACAACAACTAGTTGCTATTCTATTTCAGGAAAATAATGCATCAACATTCGGCACCTTTCCTTTCACTACATATATCTCATCACACACTATAACTCTATGTTAATTGACTCAGAATTTATTTAATTTTTATATAATTATATTGTTTGTAATATACTGTGATGTAATTAGCTAAATAGAACTAGTTTTTATTACAAAGTAGCCAAAATCCTTGTGAAACCCATTCCAGCTCCGAGCACAGTTTGTCCTATACCCCAAATCATTGCATGAATAGGGGGCATAGTTAAGTTAGCGGCTCGGTATATGAACGCGACTGCGGCACTTGTGGCTACACCTGAAGTCACTGGGCTCACGACACCCATCACAATCAATAACACAGGGAAGAACTTCCCGTACTTGTGCTTCCTTAAAGTTCCGAAGGCAACTAGCGCCGCACACGTATGCACAAACACTGAAGAGAACAAAGACCACAAGAACACGGGGTACCACATCTCACCAAATGTATCTAAAGGATCACCAGGAGTCAATTTCAATATATCCACGAATGAATCGAATTCTGATACTCGAAACTCGGACAACATGTCATACATGTTGTCTTTCGGTTTTTAAAGCTTACAGGCATCGGGGCAGTTTTAATTATCGAAAATTTTCTTACGACACAAAGTAACTCTTTGGAATACTTTGTTAAACTAAAGTCTGCACACCTTTCTTACTTAGTTAATCAATTATTCACATATGATTTACCAATCATTTTCAATTGCAGATCTTATCGGAGAGAAGTTACTAATGTTTATTTGATTTATTACGGCTGATCGACTGATTCGAAGCTGACATTTTGTTTTGTTTGACAGCACATTTGACATTTGATGTTCATGTCATACCACAGGTTGTCGTAAGTCTGCTGTTTTCTCGGTGTTGTTGCAAGAGATGTACTTTCATTTTCGTTTTTTGCATCGATATCGATAAAACAAATACATTAAAACTCATTTCAGGCTTCCGGACCTAAAGCTACGGTTTCCTAGAAAAGCGGTGGCCGCACTTGACTGCCGCAGTGACGGCTCATGACGGCTGTCATGAAAATGATGACAGCGCCAAAGATTTAAATCGTTAGATTAGCCCTACACCGCGTCAAAAGATAATCGCGTTTCTGTTTCGTTTTGACACCTCTGATACACAATGACGCAGTGACAACACTTGTTTGTCATGGAAACGCTATAGAATGAATTGCTAGATTTGCTCTTACCGTACTCAGTCACAAGAAAAGTGTATGGACACTTTTTCTTGTGACTGAGTATGGTAAGAGCAAATCTAGCAATTTAAATCTTTGAGGGGCGGGGTTTGCTTTACGGCGACAACAACGCTCTCTAGAAAACCACACCAATTTACTTTTATAATCAACGTTTCAGTGACGTCATTCGCCGGTAAATTGCCAACGCTACGTAAGCAGTCACCGCTCTTCTAGGAAACCGTAGCTAGTGTTTATTTCAAACACGTTCAGTGCCGGGTTGCCCCCCTAGAGGTTTCCCGCTGGTCTCATTCAGGACTGCAGGGAGACCTTGTGGAGGGCTCATGTAGGTTTTTCTTAGCAAATTTAGCGTTGTAGAATGAGAAAAAAATTATTTGTTGTTTTATACAACAGATTTTTTTATTATACATACTTACATAAACAACTGTTGTATGTACTAACTTAACAATAATTATTAGTTGTGCGTCGGTATTCAACTTCAAGCATAAACAAAATATGAGTTTCAATAGGCCTGACTTTCAGGGGTGTAAAATCATTTTCACTACAAATATTCACAAAACACGAGGATGAGTTTATCAACCGAGGTTTTTCAGAGGATCAAAATAGCAAAAAAGGAACACATAAGGTGCGACTTTGTCTTTCAGAGGTGCTTATTTCAGGATACTAATGCTATTGACTTGAAATTTGGAATAATAGTAAAGCAAGTTTAAAGTGGGTGACAGACGTGCGAACTTACAGTACGCGGTTTATGCTCACCAACTTACTCGGCTCGCCGCGGCCGTCAGTGACACACGTGAAGTTTGCTCGTACTTTAACGCTATGATCGACGATTTTCTGAATCAAACTAAACAAACGTTACACAAATGTTGAAATTAAATGGCGGCTCGCGACTCACAGCGATGACAGACGTACGAAACTACGATACAAGGCGGACTACGAGCAAAATTTCAAACTTGTTGGATCGCCGTCGAACTACTACTACTCAGCGGTTTTAAAGTACGCGTACTTATTATGACACGCGGGGGAGTAAGGTCGTCGAGTCATAAGTGCGCGTACTTGTTCGTACGTGTATCAGTAAGAATAACATAATATTATTACCAGACTGCGGGGAAGCCAAAAAAGGAGTGTTATGTGTTTGACCTGTATGTATGTATGTTTGTATGTGTGTGCATGTGTGTGTGTGTGTATCTCTATGTTCCCTCATAACTACTAAACGGCTGAACCGATTTTGATAAATGCTAAGTCGTTAGATTCGTCTTAAGTATCACTGTCACATATTAAAATTTAAAAAAAGAAAACAATTTGATTTTCAGCGCCAAAATATACGTTAAAAAAAAACAATAACAATGAAGGGTTTCAAAAGGTGATTACATCAAAATATAAAAAATCAAATATATACAAATGATATGTGTAAATGTAATGTGGAATCAGAAATGATAAAAAACGAAAAGCTGAAATACAAAAAAAATTACAACTGCAAAAACACATCACTGAAAAATTGAATTTTGGTATCCTAGGCGAAGCCAGACAAAAGTTACACCATATTTCAGGTTATTGGTTTTTCCCCGCCAGCGATACATTTGGCCCGATGTGTAGAGCGGTATTTATGAATAGCTGTGCTGGTGGAGGGTCAAATAGTAATATGTATGCATGGCATAATAATTATGAGCTTTATGACAAGTAGGTGAACTCGAATAAATTAGTGTGTTAGTCTTGTGTTGTGATAAGTGTTTCCTACCCAAACCAGCCCTAGATAAAGGCCGTATGAACAAATAGAAAAAAATCTTTGTGTATGTATGATTGTATGTGTTACTGCCTAGAACTAAAAAAAGTTTGGAAAAGGACTTCTATTTTTCTTACAAGCTTCTTAGAAAGTACTTCCCAAGTTTGGTGCAGTGAGTTACGGTTTCTGAATAGCTGAGATGTCAAATAAAAGATAAATAAAAAAAAAACTATAATCTTTGATTTTGATTCCTGTGTTGCCATTTGTAATAATTCTAAAACCAATCAATAGAACAAAAAGTTTGAAATGAAGTGAGCAATAAGTAAACAAAGCAAAAGCTTGTGGGAAACTTGGAACTACGGGAGAATTCGAAGGTAAAGGTTATTTATTCTACGGTACTGAAGGAACAGTATTTAAAAAAAAATCTTCGTAAATTACAACATACATAGTAAAAAAAGGGAGTTGGATTCTTCCAAATCGTAAGTAGTTTTGAAGTATCTTACCTTTCCACTGCAGTGAAGTTCGTTCAGTGCTGTTTGACACAATCTGAAAGCATTCCGCGGAACGTTGATAACCTTTATTTTCCTGTGTAAACCGCGTGATAGGTGATTTTTGTGGTATTATTTAAGTTTTTGTAAGTGTATAACTGTACGTAGCAATGGGAAAAGTACGATCAGCAACGGGTGCCCCCCGGAAACAAGGGATCAATAAAGCTGTGCATTCTATGAACCCAGATAGACCAACTGAGGGATTAAAAGGAGTTGCGAAGCCCAGAACTAAAGCAACCATCAAAAGGCTGCAGATGTACAGGAACTTTAAAGCCAAGAGGGATAAAACTGGTAAAATTTTGACACCTGCACCATTTCAAGGGTGGTTACCATCAGGAACTCAAGCTCGCGTTGAGCCTAGCCAAAAATGGTTCGGGAACTCACGAGTGATCTCACAGAATGCTCTACAGAAATTCCAAGATGAATTTGGGGCTGCTGTCAGAAATCCTTATCAAGTAATTATGAAACCCACTAATTTACCAATCACATTGCTCAATGAAACGGCAAAAAACGCAAGGGTACATTTGTTGGACACTGAGGGATTTGATAAAACATTTGGTCCAAAGAAACAGAGAAAGCGTGTTAATTTGAAGTTTAGTGATCTTAACACTTTATCAAAGGCTGTAGAAGAAAACACAGATAATTATGATGAGAGTAAAGATATAGACAGAGTTCGTGAAGACACTGGAGTGAAGGACGGACAGAGAGACTGGGTATTTGGAGCTGGCATGAGCAGGAGGATTTGGAATGAGTTATACAAAGTAATAGACTCGTCTGATGTGCTTTTACAAGTGTTAGACGCCAGAGATCCCATGGGCACCAGATGTCCTTATGTGGAGAAGTTTCTAAGAGATGAAAAGAGGCACAAGCATCTAATATTTATTCTAAACAAAGTTGATTTAGTACCCAACTGGGTGACACAACGTTGGGTCGCTATACTGAGTGCTGAATACCCCACTATAGCCTTCCATGCGTCAATGACACATCCATTTGGAAAAGGCTCTCTTATCAATCTGTTGCGCCAGTTTGCAAAATTACACATTGATAAAAAACAAATAAGTGTTGGATTGATTGGATATCCAAATGTAGGCAAATCATCTGTCATCAATACTTTACGATCCAAGAAAGTGTGCAAGGTTGCCCCAATTGCTGGTGAGACTAAAGTTTGGCAGTACATCACCTTGATGAAAAGAATATTTTTAATTGATTGTCCAGGAATTGTGTATCCATCTGCTGAAACAGACACAGAGAAAGTTTTGAAAGGAGTTGTCAGGGTTGAATTAGTTCAAAATCCAGAAGACTACATAGAAGAAGTAATCAAAAGAGTCCGAAAAGAATACTTGGTTAAAACATATAAAGTAGATGCCTGGGATACTGCTACAGAATTCTTGGAAAAAATGGCAGCCCGCACAGGGAAATTATTGAAAAAAGGTGAGCCTGATATTAGCCAGGTTGCCAAGATGGTTCTTAATGACTGGCAAAGAGGAAAACTACCATTTTATGTGGCTCCAGAAGGTTTTGAAGTCCCACTTTCTAAACAACTGAAAGAAGAAGAAACAGTGGAAACTAAAAGTAATGCAGATGAAAAGAAAGAAGATGCTGTTGAAGAAGCAAAGCAAACCACAGAGAATGAAAAGGAAGATAACCCAGAAAAACCTGTTTATATTAATAAACTCATTGTAGCTCAAGATTTTGCTAAAATTAGAGTTGGCTTGAAGTTTGACAATGATGATGATTATAAACCACTTGAGACATTTGATATTCCTGAAGAACTTAAAGGAATTGATGATGAGAATGCAGAGAATGATGAATCAAAAAGTGTAAATGAAGAAAATGAAGATCCTGATTCATCAGACATTAGTGACTTTTATAGTGAAGATGAAGATAAATGTAGTGATGTAGAAGATTACTTGACAAATGATGCAGAAACTGTAAAAGAACTAAAACGTAAGAAGCTTGAGGCTGCAAGTGGTGAGTTTACAGTTGAAGAAATTAAACAAATTGGAAAGAAACGTAAGGCTGGTGCTGACAATGGAGTCAAGAAAATTACAGCAAAGGCCAGAAGGGCATTAGACAGAGCACAGAAACGCACTAAAACTGGAAGCAACTTCTATGAAGTTTCTAATGTCAAAAATAGAAACAGGGCCAAGAAACCACTTGTCTGAACTCAATAAATTTCTTGAAATATCAATTGTTTTAATTTTATTTATATATATTTTCATTACTCTTATAGTATTAACAGTTATCTATAATTTTAGTCTGTGAAGATTAAATGCTAATCAGTTAAGTTACAAACCCTAATCACCAGGCTCAGTAGACAGATTGGAAATCACTTCTTTTCTATCAGCCCATTTATTACACCTGAAATACAAAAACATTATTTTTAGGGTTCCATACCAAAATGGTAAAAAGGAATGGTGCGAGTGCGACTCAGTCTGTCTGTTTGTCACAGCTAGATATCTCAAGAACTACTAATGCTATCTATCAACTTGAAATTTGGAATAGTTTAAGATGACGTTCGCCCAACTATTTTGCAAATAAGAAAGAAATAAAACTATATATTTTTATTTGCAACAGGGACTGAATGGGGGTCTTAAAAATTCGAAGGATAAAATACTAGGGCATCATATGAAAGAGCGCTATTTGCACATTCTCAAACATTTTTCTTTTTATTTTAGGCCGCGTAGTTTTCGACTTTTGACGAAAAACGTAAAAAAATACCGCTTACCTCCCGCTTGCTTCCCCCCCCCCCCTTATCTCCGAAGTTTGCATAGAGAAAAATATGAAATTATTCCATGTGTTGTAATTGTTCCATAGAAGTTTATGTAAAGATTACAGGAAAAATAAAACAATGTCTCTAAATAGCACACTTTCACCAGTAGTGCGGCGTTCATCATAACGATAACACGTGAATGTTCACTGCTGTTAAAAAGTGACCACGGACAGCAGTGCAGCGCAGCGTTGCTCGGAATCACGCGGCAGGCAGCACTGCCGCATCAGCAATGCCGCGGCAGCCCTGCGGCGTGCAGCGTTGTTCGGAATCATATCTTTATTCAATTCTCAGCCAGACATGGTCAACATCTATTTATATTGAACTAAGTTTTACAAACATTGTATGCATGTTTTTAATTTTAATTAACTACATACAGATACGATACATAACATAAAATTATGCCTGTATTCCTCGAAGGGAATGGGCAGAGGTGTATGTATGGTATACGTCAATGTGCGTATTTAGCGTACGGGTGGAAAATCGGATATTCGATCCACCCCAGCTCCTCATAGAAGGCCATGGCCAAGGCCAAGGAATCTCACGTAGGGTACCTAGGTTACCGAAGTACTTTGCCCTGTATGTGGTGACCACCGGGCAGTTTAATAGCTCCTACACACTATGCCGGCGGCACTGCCGCCGGGCAAGCCGGGCGCGCCCGGCTTTGCCGCACAAAGGATCACAAAGAAAATGAAGGCGCAAAAGCCAGGGTACGAACTGCGCGGCAAAAGTGTGTAGGAACCATAACTGCACATGAGTTGCTGTCTCGTCATCCTCCATGCCTTTTTTTTTTTTTTTTGAGTCGACAATTATCATATAACTTCTCCCGCTCTGGCCGGAGCGGGAGGGCGTGTCAGACTTTACTGACTAATACCCACCCGTGTTCCATCCATTGCCTGTGTGCCGGGGCCGCGATATCCCTTTCGGACAAACTCGCAACCCTGGCAGGATCCTCCATGCCTAACGTGACCATTTTTTTTATTGTCAAAGCGGGACATTGCGGAATTATATAATAAAAAAAAGTTTTTAGTGTTTTACAAGTATTTTATATTTATACACAAAATAATCAAAGCACTAAATAGGTACAAAATAGTTAAGTAGGCATGACTTACTAAGCCCCAGTAGTGGCGTGACTTCTAAGTCGTATATTTGTATTTGTCGGCTGAACCAATTTGTTTCAAAATATCGGGTCTTGTTGTTAGATATGTGCGGAACTCAGTAGGCACATGATTTATTTATATTTATTTTCGTAATCAAAATAGCTTTCAGTACTGCGACACATAGCTGTGTTTTATCACTTGTCCATATTTTGTTAATTTGAGAAAAATCTCTTTAGACTGGTGCGTTACTTGTAGACACATAATGTACTCAATAATTATTGTGGAAAAGTTAGTTAAATGAAGGTTGTTCGTACGGAAGTGCCGGAATAATTCGACCCAACGGTTTTCAGTAGAAACATTCTCGGCATTCCAGCCAGTGATTTTCATCTGTCGCAAAGTTGGAAATAAGTGAAAACTCGTCAAAGACTCGTATCTTGTCTTTTAAATTATCGTTTGGTCTGTTTGCAAAAGCTGGACTATGTCGGCTTCGCTGGGGACACCGGGACACTGCCTGAAAGCGGGACTGTCCCGCCCAAAGCGGGCGTATGTCACATTATCCATGCCCTGCATAGCGGACTGTCTGTGATTCCTATGACAAAGAGGTGTTTATTAAATGACCCATGGCCAGTAACAGCTGCTGTAACAGTGGTGTATGGTAGTTAAAGTACCAAGTAATAGGGGGCGATCCTATTGCCATCAACCGGACACAAATCTCGACTCCGAGCTGCTGCTCGGAAATTTTCAAATGGAAAACCGAAAAATCCAATAACATTGCTCTACCTAGGAATTGAACCCAAGGCCTCATGCTCATTGCTCAGTAGTCGCCGGCGACCACTAGTCTAATAAAGCAGCCGCTACTCACTAGTCCGTTGAGGCTGTTGAAATAACTAAGGAGCTTGTTTATTGTCTTAACTGTTATTACTTGGGAGAGATCTTGAAAATCTAAGAAGGTAACTAACCCATGTTGTCCTTGTAATTCACAAGCGCGCACATCTTTGTGATTTTCATCTATTAACATTAAAGTATTATTTTGTATAAAATTAAAGTCTCTTTTTATGTCTGTCTGTGTGACCGCGTCGTTCTTTTGAACTACCGTACGCTAATACGTAAATACTAAACTTAGCTAAAATAAAGAAATCGCTGTGTTTTGTCAAGTCGTAAAAACTGTGCGAAGCAGTCGCGGACGCTGATGTAACAACTGTATTTACTTTGAACTGTGGGTCAGCCAATAGGCTACATAATCTAGTCATTCTATGGAATGAATAGACATGTAATACGTGTTTTCATGTTTTGTTTCAGATGTCGTCATCCGGTAGCGAGAGTGATGATGATTACGTACCCGGTGAGCCTGAAAAAGTGTCAGAAGAGGAATCCGCCAACGAAGAAACAGATTTACAGTTCGAAAAGGAACTAGACCTGAAAGCGAAGAAACGGAAAATAGTCAAAGAAACAAAAGCTACAAAGAAACGTAAGACAAGAAATGGTGGAACAGACGAAGAAGAGTCTCCAGTAAAAGCAGAAGAAAGCGACGAAATAGCAAATCCTGAAGAACAGAAGAAAAAAGAAGATGATTTATGGGCAATATTTTTAGAAGGAACCGATAGTAAACCTAAACCTACCTCAACAGTAACCAGTTCTAGCATTGACACCACCAAACCTGTAGTAAGTAAGACAGAAACTGTTAAAAATGATGCACCTAAAAGTGACGATCAAGCCAGAGAAAAAAGAATATTCGAGTTTGCTGGTGAAACTATTGTTGTAGAGAATAATACGATCAAAGAAAAGATCAAGACCGGCGATAGTCTTGCAACAGGTACGGATAATATTCTTACATTATTTTTGTTGAAAAGCCATTTCTATCTAGCCTTTTTGTTTTTGGTGGACATTTTTCAAATTACTTCTCCCGCTCTGGGCGGAGCGGCTAAAATCCACCCGTGTTTCTTCAGTTGCCCGTATGTTGCCAGGGGCCACGATATCCCTTTGGGACTTTCCCGCGACCCCGCCAGGCATCGGCCCTAGCGGACCCCGTCAGTTGCGCTGACATCTCTTTGAGGCGCGCGTGGAACACAACGCGCCATCGGCGTCGACCAGGGCCTGGTCCTTATAGGACGGCGAGCTACCCATTGCTCACCGTCCGCAAGCCCGCGCGTCGCCTATTTCTCGCATCTAGCATTACAATAGTTTACAAAAAAAAAACAAAAACGTTTACGTGAAATAGTAAGAAAATACATTTGTATGCGCATTAATTCTACCTGACGCTCACGTTTATAATTTTTCAAGTCGTCACTCCTGCATCTTATACTTTATCAAACTTGGTTGCAACTGGCATCGACGTAAGGCTAGCTTTGCCAAGAAAAACTTGGAAATTATACACGATGCCAAGTTGCAGGCAACCGATTTCCGTTAAAACTTTAAAATCACTAAGCTTTGGATCAACTTTTGTATTTCAAAGTAGATTTTAGTTGAAAAAGTTTTGCACCTAGTTGCACAAAATGTATTTGAAACTGATTGTAGAAGATTGGATTTTGTTACCACCTTATTTCTGCAAACTAGCGATTATTTCATATAATCTATAGATATAGATAGACGGAGAAAGGGTCAAATTAAGTTTGGAAAGGGTTTGATAGTTTAGCCCTGAAGCACTACTCGTACTACGTACAGTAACTTCATAAAACTATACTGAAATACTAGTCGTACATTTGAAATATTTCAACAATTTAAATTAGGCATAGGTTTCAGAGTAGACCCTTGTAAATATTATGTAAAGAATATTAAGATAAGCATCATCCTCCCTCGTTCCAATTATAATAATCTGAGCAAATATGTTTGATAAACTAAAAAAAATATAAAACATTAACTTCTTTCAGTAAGCAAACTGGAAGGACCGTCTCGCGGCCGGCCTGGTTTGGGTGGAGGCGGCCTATCCGGTGTCCTCGGTCAGCTCAACAAAAATAACAAATTGTCCACACTGGAGAAATCGAAACTCGACTGGTCTACTTACAAGCAAGACGAAGGCCTCGAAGAGGAAATACAAAGCCATAATAAAGGAAGAAATGGGTATGTTACATGCGTGGTTTATTTTGATCTATGTTACATAGTTTATTTCCAGTCAAACTTTTTTTAAGCAGCCATGTACAACCGCGGACATATGCGATGAACCACTTTTCACCCTATGCCAGTGGTCGGCAAACTCATTAGTCAATAGAGCCAAAGATCAATACTATAACGACTAAGATTTCTTATGAGAGCCAATCCTTTCTGTGTGTCCAAACTTTTTATTTTATTTATTTAACTGTCTCAATACACTTTACTTAACACTCTTGAGACACCTTTGAGTTGTGTGTTACATTTAATTGTAATGATTAATGAATGATTAATTTTCGATGTCCTGTTAATTTTTGGTGAAACTTGTCACTTCATGTTGTTAAGGTTTGTGTTGCAGTGCCAGAGGTCAAATAAGCACTTTCTATACAGGTGGGTTTTTGAGATGGGGCAGTAAGGGCTGCTACCTTAACTGTTGTAGCTACAGGAAAACGGTCTTAGGAGACTGTCCTTAACTTTTTGAGACATTTTGATCTGCATTCACAGATTTAAAAAAAATACAGTCAGCAAAAGAATAGGCAGTTTCCGCAAAAACTTTGTTGATGCCAATTGATCCTGTTTCTTATAAGGATCAAAAAACTCTATTAGACCAACTGAAGTTTGAGTACTAGAAAAGTCAGAAATCGCAAAAATCTTTCCCCATACATTTCGGTTCTATACAGGGTGGGTTTTTGAGATGGGGCAGTAAGGGCAGCTACAGGAAAACGGTGTTAGAAGACTATTCTTTAACTTTTTGAGATATTTTGATCTGCATTCACAGATTTTGAAAAAAAAAATACAGTCAGCAAAAGAATAGGCAGTTTCCACAAAAACTTTTTTTGCTGCCAATCGATCCTGTTTCTTATAAGGATCAACGAACTCTATTAGCCCAACTGGACAACCAAGAGATTTCCACATAAAAATACTCTCAGTGCGATACCTAACAACACCCTCACGGACCACGGAGCGGACAGGTTTTTTTTTACATGTTGCAGAATGCAGCTGATGTCGTCTATAAACAAGATTGCATAAACGATTCGTTCAACGATAGGTTTGTTACATTGTACATATCTACTTTTGTTTCAGTTATTTGGACAAACGCGATTTCTTGGAACGCGCAGATGTTCGGCAATACGAGATGGAGCGAGATATGCGGCTGAATCGTCGCAGCAATCGATGAAATCATAGAACAAATAGCAAATAAAATAGAATAAATAGCTGTAATGTTAATTTCACTAATAAATAGATACTTAACTTTTAATCATTAATATATCGCTTTTCATTAATATTTCCCATAACTTGACGTTTAAACGTGTGTATGTATAGTGATTGATTTATCGGGCATTGTTAGCCAGTACAGCCTTCAGCAACCATCTTCTCGGTTTTATGAAAATATTGCGAGATGCCCTCGCTCTGATATACATTGACTGAGTAGGTTTCAGAATGGTATAGTTCGGTTGGATATATATATATATGCATATATCTACAATAATGCTACAATAAATTACGGGTTCGTATTGCATTATTAGTTTTCCAAGTTTTATTCCGAAGGCAAAGCTAAAAGTGATATCGTATACCTACTTGAACGAATCAACGATATAATTTATTCGAGAAATGAGATATCTACCCAATAAAGATTTAATCTATACATCTATACAAAGAAATAAAATTGAAATGCTTAAGAGAGTATATACAGTAGGTACTTATAACACAAAAACATATTTTTTTTATGTCTGCTTATTTGTTCCGGCTAATCTCCGAAACGGCTTTACCGATTTTACGGGACTTTCACTGGTAGATAGCTGATGTTTTATGGAGTAACTTACTTTTATTTTAATAAAAGCCACGCGGGCAGCAGCTAGTTTAAAATAAAGTGCGTGGCGCACCACGCACTTTATTTAAGCTTTTGTAAACTAGCAGAATACATTTTCGCAAAAATGTATTCTGCTAGTTTACAAAAGCTTTCACGTGTTGGTACATCAAGTATACCTAATAAACAATTAATGTTATCCCACTTTATATAAGTAACGCATTCCTATTGCTCCAATTAGTAACAAAACACTGGCACACAAAGCAAAACACAGGTACCAAACTACGTGAAAATATGTGTGTTTGACACGGCACCTCTCACAGTAATTGTACAATGTCGGTACCGAGGTGCATCGGCTGTGGTTTCTTAATGGTAACAAACTGCCTCGCAAGGACCATTTCATCCATTCTACTCAATCACGTCAATGAGTGCGACTCGAGAACGGACAATCAATTTCAATTTGTAGGAGCTCGGGCGACTTCGAACGATTTGCACACGTTGTGCTAATCAAGCACTAAACAGTTTATTTGTCGAGGCCGCAGTGTCACATAGCACTTCAGTACGGAGTTTGCGTCCGCAGCGTGCAACGGTTTTTAAAATAAAGTGCAGTTCAGACTGTGTAATTTGTGCAAGGATTTAATTAGGAATTCATGTGAAGGGCTGTTACAATGACTGCATACGGAAGATGGACGATGTACGATGGTGGAATGCAAGGTGTTCAGGTGAGTTCAATATTATGTTCATTCGTAGAAATTCTATTTAGGTGGGGAAGATCTGAACTTCGAAAAGATTTCAAAAATCAATTGTAAATACCTACTAAACGTATCTAATAGAATGTATGGAACCTAGTGCAGTTACTGAGGTAGTTTTTTTTTTAATTCTCGCAAGCTCGGCTGTGGGCTTTACTGGCGACGAGTTTAAAGCTGGCTACCTAAGAAGATAAGCCAACCTAGAGCTTTTACTTTCAGATGTATCTTGTAATGTTTAGGTAATTAATATCTACTTATTCTAACTTTGGAGCGCCAATCAAGGGAAGCTCCTTGGATCGTGAAATACCTACATACCTACGGTTGAATTGACCTACCTAAAAAGTCCTTCAGTTAAAGTAACCTGTTCGATATGTAGGTACCTACTTAGTTATGAAATTAGGTCGCAAGCGCATAAAGACGAATCATTATACCGTCCTAACTTTATTCCACCCACTACTGACTGCTAAGTATCCTTTCTTGCACTGAAATAACACAATATACGAGTATCAGAGTATTCATTAATAAATACCATATAATAACGAACGTATTCATGGGCGCCGGCAGGTTTGGTTTTAGGGGGTGCATCTTCAGCTCCACGAAGCAAGCTCGTTAATTTTTGCAGTTCACCTCGGATATGTTAGGTTATCGTTTGTCCATTCATACAAGGAGTAACTTTGTCGACTTATGCAGAAAAGTAAAAAAAAAAACCATCTAGCCTCGAATGAGATTGATGAGGTTTTATTTTGTCCATTCATACGAAAAGAGCACTAAGTGTGTCGAAATATACAAAGAAGCTTAAGAATTAAGATAGAGAAGGATGCAAGAGCGAGCGAAGCCAGCTCGATAATGTTAGCACTCCGCCTAGAGCCGATTCGATTTTCGGAAATAGGAGTAGGTACTTTGTCGACTAATGCACAGAAGCTTTAGAATTCAGAGATTGCAGAATGCAAGAGCGAGCGAAGCGAGCTCAAAAGTTTTAGGATCTCGCCTCAAATAGGTTAAGTTCTCTATTATTGTGTTAGGCGTTCTCAGATGTTTCTTTAGTTCTGAATGTTTTTACACCTACCTATATTTTATTTTGAAGCAAGGGAGGTGCAAGTGCACCCTCTTCCTGGCAACCATGAACGTGTTCCTAGTTCGATTTCCCGGCCGGGCGTGGTGTGTTATTGAGTTTGGGTAATTGTTCAGTTAAACTGGGCCATACATTTACAAGAAGCCATTTCAGAACTTAACAAATAAAAAAAAAACAAAAAACGTTTAAAATACAGAATTGGTCAACTCAATATTTTTTGCTGAAACATTGAGTTTCTTTTACGTTTTTCTGTTAGTAAAAGCTCTCAAATAACTAAAATCTCGAGGGGTAGCGCGAGGTCCTCAGATTTTTCGCTACGATTAAACCCCGTTTTCGCCAAATTCTAAACAGCTCTAACTGATAAAAATGTCATTTGATTTATTTGATACCAAAGCTTTTACCTAATGTATAGATTGAATTCAATGAAAAGTATATAAATAAGTAATTTAGTGAGGTGCTTCTTGGGCATCATCCTTACATGTAGGTAATGTTTAATTTACCAACGTACAAGGTAGAATAGAGCATAAGAAATACATAGGTACCTAATATGAAAGTGCAGCCTTCAACGAAGTACTTACCTAGGTACCTACATCTATGTACAGGTATGTACATCTACATTCGCCTGTTTCCTCCCACGGCGGCGAAGGTAACGAGGAGTCAACTAAACACAGATATCTAGTATAGATAATGACGTAATCTGGAACACTGAACGTAGTAGAAAGGAAAAGTGGGCGAACGGATTGAGTAGGTATACAGCCTCGAGCAGCGCCCACGCAGGTCCACTCCACTCCTTGCAGTCTGCACCCTTCCAAAATAAATGTAATATAATGGAAACATCGCTCGGCAAACTTAAGCGCTCCGTTGTTTCAATTTTATAAATTGCATTTTTCCCGAAATGTTTTAGGGTGCACGGAAGTGCGCCCCATTTTTGCCAAGTTCTAAACAGCTCTAACTGATTAAAATGCCATATTATGATTTAGCTTTTACCTAATGCCTAGATTGAGTTTTCTCATCAAGAATGAAAAATAAATAGGTAAACTAACTCTTAGTATACAAAAGCTCATTATTGATTGCAACAATTTTACGCCAATCTAACGTTTAATGAGGCAAACAAATTAACTTCCAGACTGCCTGCCTTGCTCCGGTAATTGTACATTTCGAAACAACGGATCTATTGTCGTCAGTTCCATAATATTTGCTCAGGTGTGCGCTATTCGAGGCGAGACCTGTACAAATGAATGAGCCACGACGGTGATAGTGCTGCCCACTGCGCATGTGTACGCGCGCTCGATAACCGCACTACGCCCGTGTCCGCGGCACGTGTCCATGTGATCAGCCGTAAGGATTCTGAGCGTACCGCCTGAGATGAAGGAGGCTGTGCCGCGACCCCATAAGGTTGGTTCGCGAGCGTACCGAGCGGCGCGAGGGTCTCGCTCGAAGGCGCGGGGTGAGCGATGCGCGCGGCGGCCGCGGCCGGTGGCGGCGCGCCAGTCGCACGCTCGCGCCTCACGGGGTGGCTGCTAGTCCGGTGCGTGAATTTATCGCGCTTTTAAACACTGCCGTATTCTGATTATACATATGCATCGAATTAATTAGGTATATTTATAAGTGATACTTTGTATGAATGAGGATTTGCTCGTGATGTGTGGAATTGTCTCAGAGATACGTCAAAGCAGCTGAGGTGCTGGAATCCTGTAAAGTCGTGAAAAATCGCGTTATCGGGAAAGTGTTTTTCTTGTTTGTGGTGAGCGTCGGTGGGAGCCGGGGAGCGGGCGCGCGGCCCGTGGTGGCGGGTCGGTGGATGGTGCGGCGCGGGCGGGCGCCGGGGCGCGGCCGGCGGCGCCGCTAGCAAAATGTCGATACCCCTGGGCCGGGAGACGGTGCTGCCCACGCAGGTGAGTCCAGCTCGACTCCTCCGACGTCACCGCCGTGCGCCGTGCCGGGTTTGTGCCGGAGCAGTAGTGTGTATGGATGCGTTGCCAATATTTCATTAATGAATTAAGTAGTGGAGTTGTACCTTGTAAAATAGACAATTATTGAACCAGGCATATTTGTATTTGCCAAATTTTTACCCGATTACGGCGAAGCATAAAGGAGGGTTATCATTTTGACCGGTATGTATGTATGTTCTCTCATAACTTCTAAACTGCTTAACATAATTTGAGGTATAGTTGGAAGCGTCTTGATCGTCTGCTGGTTAGGTGTAGGCTATGTGACGTCACATTAATTAAACATGGCACCGTCTAGCTAGAGGACATAAAGCCAAAAACTATTTAAAAAAAATGATGCCTTTTGGGTATCAATAGAACTTAATTAAAACATTTCAAATACCTATATACCTACTCGTATATATTGTTAGCCGTTGCTCGCGGCTGTGCTTGCATGTATAAATAAATAATAAACTTTATCACGAAATTATAACCCCAAAATAATTTAAATAAAAAGTAACTTCATAAACTATAACCCGAAAACTAAAACCGGGTTTTAGTTTTGAACTTACTTTTTGAGAATAATATACGAGTAAATACATAGGTAATTACTCTGAAAGCATATAAGAAAAAAAAAACAAATAGAGATTCTAATTAGTATTATTATTAGCAAAATACTTACTAAGAAGCTTTTCTGTACCTACCTAAGAATAAAGAGTAAGTACCGAAATATTATCACAAATAAATTATCTTGGCTAATTAATTTTTAAATGGATAAAATCAACTCGAAAGTCATTTTGAATCATTTGTATTTATTTTTCCACTTGAAAAGGTGGAAAAATAAATACCTACATATCTATCCACTTGACATCTTTGATAAAACTGGTATCTAGCAAATATAAAAATATCAAGTAGAATGCAGATATACGAGTAGGTACCTACTTATTTATATCGATAACATTTTCACAAGAGTACCTACATAAAATATAAACAGTATCATTTTCATATTATCAACAATTATAAGTATCGTGCACGTTGTCATGTCGATTGTTGCACATTTTCAGGGTCTCCTACTTGGACAAGCATTAATTATGCCAAAAAGGCGTAATTTAATTTATTTTGACAAAATACGTGAATATTTTACACGTGCGTTTTCACCTGATACTGACAGATATGTAGGTACCTACTTAGTCCAAGTTAGTTTTTCGTTGCGTAGCACTAGAACGTAAACAGTGTGACTGATCGTGACAGGCGATAGGACGTATCTGCGCAAACCGTTCAACTTCTTATCAGGAGAGTTTCACACAAATCACTGATGCTTACGCACAAACATTGATTTAGTCCCGTCTCCGTCAAGTCTAAAAATAACTACTTACTTATTATGCAAGGATACAATGACAGTTTTATTACGTAAACGTCGCGCGTTACTTATATTCTAACGTCAGAGCTTTTATCTACAATGAAATATCGAGACTATATCAATTGTGTAATCTAATGAAAATGGTACAGAATGTTCAATTATAAACGCGGGCTAAGTACGAACTTGAACCTCTCCACTACCGCGCTTCTGAAAACACAAATTGGAAATTGAATAAATTTCCTAAAAATCCTTAAAAATTTTTACTTAGGTACTCGTATTTATTTATTTATTTATTTAACCATTTATGTACACACAATAAACAGACAAAAAGAATAGAACATAAAAATACGTACCTACAAAGGTGATGCTTATTTCTAAAGAAATCGCTTCCAGCATAGGTACCTGGGATACGACAGAGGATAAAAAGAGATATAGACACCGTGTGTTAACTTAGTAGGTTGGCAATTATTCAACAGTCATCTTGATATTCAGTATAATCACCATGTGAAGTCATTTTATAATGCATCCAAGTCACACGGCCATATCTAACTCGGACAGGTTGTAGACTACTTGTAGAGCTCATTCGAAGAATCTAAAAATATGTATCAATACGTGCAATTCTAAAAACGTGATTTGAGTAAGCATGTGTGAGTGCGTCTAACGGTTGAGTGCGTACCTATGTGTTATATCACAGAACACTACTACACGGGAACCGACTATGTTTGATCATAAACTTGACGGCGACAGTTAGCAGAATTGGGCTCAAGGATCGATGCGGGCGGTTGTGGTACGAATAAAATGGATTGGTAATTGACCGCACAACCGAATTACAAAATCCTAAAGTGGCGAAAAAACTAGGCCATTGAAAATATTCGGTGCTAATGATGCTCTATTGCTCTCCAGAGTTTCCTATCCTCTTGCGATACATTTCCCGGATCCCAAAAACTAAAAATATTTACCGAATGTTTAAAGAATTCCAACCTCAGTGCTCTGGGGGATTACCACCACCTCTAAAACAGTATTATTTTAATATTACTTTAGTGTGTGAAAGTGATGAAGCTTTACAGGACGTATAGCTCCATCTCTTTCCCCACTGAAGTAAGATTAAAATAATACTGCTTTAGAGGTGGTGGTAAGCCCGAGGTAGGTACTACTCTGTAGATCCTACGTAGCTACTAAGCTACCTACCGTAGTAACTCCGGATACTCCGGAACCAGCCAAACCAAACTGAATATTTCAGTCTTCAGGCTATAAACCCGAGCCCGACCGCATCAGAGCTATCCAAACCTATGCTTAGTTACAACACTTTCGTTTTTAAATGATGCAATCGAACGCTTTTTCGACCAATTTAGTTCAGATTAACATGAAAAAAATAGATAATATTATTATAAATTTTATTAGACTCTATGTCTCCATGATCTACAAACACTCAGAACGAGGCTTATACAGGATGTGGGTGAACAATTTATATTGATATTGACAAGCGGTGAGCGTGACCATTCCAATTAATATGTTTGAGCACATGTAGGGAGCCGAAACGACTAAGATTAACACTAATAATTAAGGTCACATAGCTGGCACAAATGTTTCTAAGCAGATCTATGATAGTGCTTAGATTTAATACGTCCTGATTCTATTGTAAAAAAAAAAAAAACGCATTTGCGGATTGGACGTAGGTATGTCCTCGCGAAAGCAGCCCAAAGCATAAGAGAGGTCTTTATAGTTAATCGTATAGATAGACTGAGAATCTGAATAAAGAGAGAGCTTATCAAAATATAAATCATCACAATCATTTTTTTTTATCGTTTTTTTACAACATAAACACCTGCTAAAGGCGATAAACTATTGATAAGTAAAAACTGTTGCTCATACTCATATTGTATGTCAGCGAAGGCTTAGTTCTACTTACTCAAATAATGTTGAGCTCCATTTGGCTGCGTTAAGTTCGGCGCGGCGCTAAGTTCAAGGCTCTATTGATCCACGGGTGCAAGGTTGGAGACGGCTATTTTGGGCCACTATTTTCACCTTTCTTTAGTTTTGCGGCGCTTGGAGACGCCATAATATTAACTTGGGTAGAATTATAGCGTGCATTTTGTAGTGAAACCGGTCTTACGGCCATTAAGCTAGTTTTCTCGAACTGAATACGACGTATAATTAGAAAAACGGGAAGTGGATGCACGCGGAGGTAATCCTACTTTCCTTGAACAAGCAAGTTTAGTAAAAATGGCTTGGTCTAATATGAGACGGTTGAAGAAACTGCTGTAACATGCTTACATTTTTAAAACAGTACCTAATTATCTATTTGAAAGGATTTCTTCATTTGGCGTTAAGTAAATAAGGTCACACCTCGCTAGATAGTCGGTTCGATGTCCGTGTAGGTACAGAAACTTGCATGGTTCTAACGTGACTCACAAGTTCTAAGAAGCGACTGCGACGTTTATCTGTAGGCCGAGCTACCTTTATGTACAGTCAGGGCTGAGACAGATAGACAACCTCATTAATACTCAGTCCTTATAAATATATATATAATAAGCAAAAGCGTTCGAACAAGTAGCACAATTACCGTAGTTGCTATTCTGTCTGTAAAAGAATTTAGAAAAATAAATAAATATAACGACAATATTTTCAGGTTTATTACGATGTTTCTTAAGCAACAAAAGAACTAGTTGCATTTATTGAAAGTTAAGCTTTTGTGGAAGCTTTTACGATGCTAATAAAAAAATTATGTAGAATAATTCACATTTTATTGTGTACCGTGTGGCTGCCTGCTTGTTTTTCTGTATGCTGTATAAGGCAGCTCTAGGGTCGTGTAAAAGTCAGCTTGAACAAAAAGCAAGCCTCGAAATGCGTGACTTTGCTCTGTGGAAGAATGCTCTCCCTTATGCTTATATGGGAAATATATTTTTTTTACACGAAGAGCGTTTGCTATTGAAATACAATCACATTTGTGTTTGTTGATTTGCAATAATCTAAACTGCTTACCGATGACGATATCTTTTTTCAATGGGTCACCATTAAAAAAAAATTTCGTCATCTGGAGCTGATGATTTGTGTTTCCTGTATTGGTATTGTTAACTCAGCCTCTCTTATCTCTATGTCAATGCCTCAATGGGCATTGTGTCGCCAAACTTGATTTACTCGTACCTTTGAATGAGGTTAAATAATTTGTTAAACTGAAGATTGGCATTGGCACTGATTATCTTTGATGACAAGCACAGTCCTATAATCATCCACAATTATAATGTAAACCATCTCAGAATATGTTTGTTTCCCTACATGCATTAAATACCTATAAGAAACACGATGTAACAATTTAATTATGATTAACATGAAAAGTAATTATTCTGACACAATTTAATTTGTATGACAATATTTTAAATTTTACAGCAAGTAAACAAAATTTTCACACTTAAAATGGTCATAATACAGTAAGTATACCTAATTCAATATTTTGTAACATTCATTCCTATAAATCTGTGACATGCAATTATATGACTTCGAATTTTAATTAAAAGTGCAAATACTAATATGTTGAACTTCCTTGAACAAAAATCTATGCGGATGTTATTCGCATTTCAGATAGCGGTTTGTTGTAGGTCAAAAGTGCTGTAAATGAGCTACACTTGCATATTGTTCAGCGTTAACGCCTACTCCTTTAAATCAGTAAGGAAGTAATTGCACTTAAAGTTCTCGGTACTTATTCGTAAAGTTGTAACATACAATCTTTTTATGGAATCCTTTGTAACTTCATCGAATAAATTCAACAGTTTAAGACCAAATGTGCAGTTCCTTTAGTAAAATATGAGGCAAGTTATCTTATTTTCTTATTCAAGGGTATATAAAAGTAGAGAATTTTATTTTAAGTCTACTTTTATTACTTACGTCTAGACAATGTTCAGGGTACTTAAGACGGTGCATGCGAACATAAGAAGGCTTTCTGCTAACTAGGTTATCCTGAGGCAGTATGCGTATCGTAAGTACATTGTCTGCATCTTAGCTGCCTCTATAACGATAATGGACCGAGCATCGGCTCCGAACATTAAGCATGATATTATTGGTCCAAGTGTCCTGCGCGTGCGCGTGATATGTGCATGTTCGTTTAGCAACCGCTTGGAGTGTTAATATTACTGGATATGGTAATATTGGTAATTGTTGCGGTAATATGTTTCGTGTCGTACGTACCTCTAGTTACTTTACGAGACTGAACGGGATATTAGCTGCGGAATATTCATTGGAAGCAACTCTGTCTGCCGCCGGAGTTTTCACATTAATTGATAACAAATTTGCTAGGTACCTACTTCTGCAGTCCTGCATAAGTGGTCATCAAATGAATATCTAGTCTGAGTGTTTCACTGTTTATCATTGAGAACATCGCTATTAATACAAGTGAGTAAGATTGTTTTAAACGCGTCCTTATTCATGTTGCATTGCAATGTATGGAGTGTTCACTCTCAGTCCGTACGTTTTACCTGTACATTGCACGCTTATCTCGTCCGATTCGTAGATATCTGCACTTTGTACGGTTCCTTTATCGATGCTGATAATGTATCGATAAAGCGATAAGTGCGCGGTTCTGTTTTGGTTATCGAATATTTATTACTTTATGTGGCATTTCTTACCTACTGAACATATTTATGTTAGTTCGAAGAAAATAATCTACCTCTGAATGTAGGTAACGTAAACAGAACGTGTCACAGTTAAAACAGAGCAGTATTTTTGTTCAACAAAGTTTCATAACACTGGAACATTTAAACGATTTGTGACAGCGATTTCACTAACGACGTGTGAAGTAACGTTCGTGTGACTTTATTCCAATTTACAATCAACAGAATTGAGTTTATAAATATTTATATAGTTTTATTCAGTTGCTTCAGAATTCGTGCATAACAAGACAGTTTGAGCAATGTTTTCCTCCGGATTCAAAGAGACAGAGCCAGTTTTCAGAAAACGGCAAAAAAATCAAAAGCGTCCAAATTACGATAACTACGCGCTTCGCGTGCGTGGTTTCGCAGAACTGCCTGTTCCTTAAATAACCGCGACCAGTATTCGGCTGGTTCTTGTGCGCCCGCGCCGTCCTCGGCGGCGTCCTTTGGACCACTCCGGGAATGCTCCGACCCCCTTATTAGGCTACATAATAACCCATCGCTCCCGGCTCCTGTATCTCCCGACACGACGCTTCGATTGTTCGACCTAGTTTGGAGATCGGTTACATTTTTGGCAATGTCATTAAAACTGTTTTTGTACGGTAGTTGAAGATCGCCATTAGGAATTAGTCCTTAGTCTTTTTCTTACAGTCTGCTTAGGAATCTTATTTATGTACGCAACAAATATGTCTGTCATGATTGAAATGTCGTTTGTAAACGTTTATCTATAATCAGAAGTGATTAATGAAAATCTCGGCGGCAGGCTGCTGTGTTAAACGCAAGTGTAACACTTGTTAAGTAGCGCCATGACATTTTAAATTAAATTAAACGCAAGCGAGTTGCACGTAAACAATTTAGGGCCTGAGCCTAAAATACCTGGCCTGTCGCAAGTAGCCGAGCCCGTCGGCCGCCAGCGCCATATAAGGCGACGGCACATCGAGGCCGGCGCGGGCGCAGCGCAGCCCTCTCCCGCGCAACCTCGCGCCTCGCCTAGCGAGGACTTGAGGACATCTCCGTCACGAGTCACCACAATCGATACGAACCATCACAATAACCCAGTTAACCTTTCAATTTCGTCCTCAGTACTTTTACGTGAGTCCATAATTTGCACAGCAATTATTGGCGAGATACTATCTCAATGTTAATTGTAGAGCACGAGAGAGACATAAATGAGTTTATTATTACTCTTTGCAGAAAGAACCAGATTCTTATAAGGGGGTTATGTAAACAAAAGCTATCTGCCATCAGCACAGATTCGTATCACGTAGGTATTGCTCTTGTGAGATGATATGGGACGACGGTCTTGCATAGATAAGACACGCCGCGAAAACCAGAGCAAATACTCGGTGTCCGTGTAACAAGCTAATCAAACGCTGGCCCCCGGCAAGCGGGTCGTCTCGCCGCTGCCACCGGCCCCCGGCAATCTAATGTCGACTTAATAGCTTCTTGCACTTAAGCCGCTATATCATTGAAAGCTAATACAGGCAAGTGGCAATTGAACACGGATTGTGGTCCATTCCGTAAGAGCACATGTGGCATGTTATGCGGTTGACTCAGCGACACATTGCCATAAGGATATAAAAGTGGTTATAGTGTACATTCCATACAGTGGATATTTTTTATCTAATTTCACTCTTTCCTATGTCAAGTGCTACTGCAAAACTTGAAGGACTCGCGACAGTTTTGCAGATCTTCTTCAGTCTGCTGTTCTAGACAGATATCGTGTACAGTTGCGTAAAAGAGGAATAGGTATCTCTTTAGCACGGGAAGTTTAGTATTAATTTCTTGTATCGATAGTGTTTAACAACTTGTCAACTTATTTTGTGTTCACTTTATATGTAAAACTATTCATGAAATACGCCGCACTAAACGCTGAGCCCAGTTTAATTACACGCAAGTATTCGCAAGTCTCCCCGAAAATGATGTTGCGGTTAGTTAAATGGAGTTCGGTTTATGATCCAACTCACATTTTAAATGAAAATTAAATAAAGGGCCTCCACTGACCGTGAAGGATTGGTAAAATATTGACCCGTGGGCACAGGGCCACCCCAAGAGCCCGCAAAATCATTATTTCTGACCAAACAAACCATTAAAACAACAAAACAAGATTAATTTGCTTCGTTACAATTTTGCAACTTGGTCAAATTAAGTAAATATGTATAATATCCAGTTTTATCATTTGGCCAACTGGTTGATTGGCAAAAAAGTGCAAAGTCATACAAACGGGTCATGCATGCTAAAATTGTAGAGTAGGTAGAGTCGGAGGATCGACGATCACCTTCAGATGTAATCGTATCTCGTATCAGTAACCCTGATACACTCAGCTCAGCCAACAGCAACTCGTAAAAGACGGTCTTGACTTTGCTAATAAACGTTCAAGCGGTTTTGTATGACGGGTCAATAGATCAGTCGAGATCGCGCGATTTTGCAGCGCTACGCCCGGTCCTATCGACCTAGATTGTGAAGTAATAAATCAATAATCCTAATCATCAATCTATCTGAGACGACATTTATTGCTTAGTAGGTAACCGTGACAAATAACATTAGTGGACTAATACGTGCAACATGCAAATAGACAGTGCTCCTACTGTGCAGACTGTTGACCGCTTCGCAGTCGGGCAGACTGAGCCGTGTAATGAATGTAGGTGACTCGGTCATATGGAACATTACATAAGTATATCAATTCGCTCCAACTGCTTCAACCAATATGTCTATTGTTCTCTACAACTTAAATTGTTTATCCAAACAGCGAAAGCTTAAATAAATATTTTATCCTTATCATTAATGTTGTGCTGGGATTTAAATTGTACAAAGTTCCTAATTAAAATTCATCAAACGACCCCTCTTAAGGTGCTCCTAGAATAATTTCTTAACTGCTAATTGCGGTTCATTGAACTTTAAATGGCGAATAAACAACACTTTTACAAAATTGCACTGCGTTTGTGGACGTCATGGAGTTGAACAAAGTTTAAATGAAATAAGGGCTGTCAGAGACTGTCGCGAGCCGCGGCGCGGAATAAGGGGAGATATCGTCTTTACGATTGGACATGGCGACAAGTTGTCGCAATTAGAGTGCCTATACAAGAGGATGATAAATCGCAGCGGGCCGTGCGGCGACAGCGGGATGACACTCGCTATATTCTGATGACTTCTTGAACCGGTCCATTTTGCGATGTCGTTTATCATTTGATCTTTCTTTAGCCACATGTAGCCTTTAGCCACATGTAGCCTTTGGAAGTATTTCTAAGAATACATTAAGATGGAAAGACAAGTAATATATTGCGGTATTTATTTTATCTTGATTGCATATTTGGCAACAATTAAGCTGGCTACGACCGCTGTTTTTTTACAGGTTTTACACTGATTATAAAATAACCTTTTAGTAGGTGCACAAACCTGCGCACGAAGTCATTGAAACACGAAAACAACAAAGTCGTTGGCATCGAAACAAAAAAACGGTGCGTTATTGTGATAGAAACTATCAATATTGTTGATAATTAACAATTCCAAAAGAATGCATTAAAGTAGGTATGACGTAGACCGGATTTAGCATATTGTTCAGGCAATACACTATCGATAGTGATACCGATTGACGCACGTGCACATATTGCACCAACAGATTTACTATTGACACTGTTATAGGATATCTAGAGTACCTATGGGGCACACAAGGCACGCACGCACACTTTCGCAATCAAACGTACCTGACCAAAAACAAATGAGGCAGCTATAATTTTTAGAACAAAGCAATCGATCCGCGGAAGATGTAGCTCTCGAAACCAAACAATGCCTAATTGTAACGAAGGTCGGATGTTTTCCCAGTGCATTGACACCTTGCAAGTACTATGTGTTGTTTAGTCTGCAGTCAATGACCTCGAATGTGTTATAAAAAGTAACGTGAACCTGCCCGCCGCATTACTGCAAATTGACTCCATATCTGACGATAGCGACCCGATCAACCGAGCTACGGAGCTACTGCCCGCTAAGTATATTGGCTCTCTAGATATGCACTTGCATGGCTACATATTTAATTCAATCTAACATTTATGATAAACTATTGCTACATTGCTACCTATCTATCTTATCATTTACATAACATTGTCTACAAAATGCGTTCGATTCTAAAAGTACGATTATAGACTATAATATATACGTATATGAAAACGGTTTGAGGCCGTTTTGCATAATCGTAAAAAAAACAACGATTAGGAGCTGAATATCATGTTTACGATTTAGTGATGTCCATAGAAGTCGATAAGGGGATTTTAATTTAACGATAACAACTTGATTTTAACGTTAATGGATATGTAAATTGATCTATTGCTACAAAAGCGTTACGTTTAGAATGACTGCAGTAAAAGTCTATAAAGGAGAAAGTTTAAAACATAATGGGATTTTTTGAATATCGTTGCCATCTGATAACATAAGGTTCAAGGAAGATCCTGTCAGTTCGGAATTTTTCAGATAAGTTAATATAAATGACTGTTGTAACGTCTGCAGTTATCGCTGCGGTGAAATATTGCCCGGTCTTTTGAAGCGACCGGGGAGGACAACACATAACTTTTGTTAATTAAATGTGCCGTACTGACAGCATTAAAAAGAAAAAGGAAAGGCGACCCGTCACGCAGCACGCCGGAGATATTGCCCATCGAAGCCATCTCAGTCTACGAGCTTCCAAAATGCTATTTTGGACGTACAACGCATATAAAAACCTTATGCAAAATCTTTCTATTTAAATTTCGATGATGTATGTCGCATTTATTCTAGCGAGACTATCGATTTAATTAATCAAACGAACCCCTGAGAGCGGCGCGGGCGCACTCTACGTATCACTCTTGACTTTCACTGATCAAATTTTTGCTAAAAGCCGGTCCACGTTTCGCGAAAGTGGTTGGTCTGGTGGCCAAGTGTTTATGTATCGGTGGTTAGAGGAGAGCTGGATAGACACGCCACGGTGGCGTCGCCGCCTGCGCACAGATCCTGTTACAATTACTTTTAGTAGCGCACCATACGTTCATGCAAACGTGATTATCTGAACGTCAGACAGAGAATAAAAAAACTACTAGTGCAAGCGCTTGATGTGTTTCTCTATTATCATTTCTACTGAACTAGCTCAGAAAATACATTTAAATATGAGAAAACCTTACTGCACTACAAACTAAGAATTTCTTACTTTTTAAGGACTAAGGTACTCTTGGACTATAAGAAATGTGATTAGTTATTTCTTGCTCTAACATTTCCAGATCATTTTACAAAAGATAAAAAGACCTCATCTTAGGCACAAAGCACGTCCCAAAGTGCTAATATTACATTCATAGAATGAATTTGTCGAACTGCGAAAACCTATCACGTTCGGTACGTTTCACTGACGTGAATTGTAAAACGAGCTGGCTAGATATTGAGAACTGATAAAGATGGCAGTTTGACAGTCTATAATGACGTTGATGTAACAGAATGGGAAAGGGATGATATTATGAAAGCGGAGAAAATATGCATTTGTTGCCTGACCAATAAAAAGCTTGTAGATGTTTAAGTTGTAGCTACCTACTCAATCCTGAAATAAGAGAGACTGAAAACGAACTTCAGCTAAATGACGATGAAACGTAACAAAAACATAATATCAAGAATGAATTGCCGACAGCTTCACATCAATACAATCTATACTAATTGAATGTAAGTAAAACACCAAACAGGATAAAGTAAAATAAAAAGGTGAAGATATATATGGAGCAATTTAATTTTAAATCTTCAGTGGTTCTTATAGACCGCAGCATGGAAACTTTCTATGTCAACGGGCTGCGGTAAATCACTTGCGTACATAAATACTTGTGGGTCCATACATATACTAATGTATATTATGTGTGGCTGGCTATTAACAATACCATTATTCAGGACGGGACAAAAAGGAGCTTTGGGTTGTATGCAAACAACTGCTAACTACCCTACCCAGCCTTGGGTGTTCAAAGTTCCCCGTTTCGACCGGACGTTACTCCGCCGTTTCAACCAGTAACTATGTTACAGATAATTGAATTTCCTTTCTGATAAAAGTTGGCTTTATTTTTATCCCTGTTAAAACGAGCACAAAGGTTTTATCGGCTGACAGCGATATTTCTTTGTGGAGGAAGCACTTTTAATTTTTTTATGATCGTTTTTATAGTAGGTAGTACGATTTTTTATTCGATTTTATGTAAATTAATTTTCTTTTCATCTGGTGGCTAACATTTATAAGTTGCCATAATTACTGCGTAGGTTTAATTAAGTTTTGTGTAATTGAACTCTGTGGGTAGTTATCTAGTAGAATTATTTTGTTTATTGTCTGGAATATGATACTTGAAGTACCAAAATTAATAAATCTCTCTATTTGAACCTCATTGCCATAGTAATTAATTAGGCTTGTAAGTAGCAAAACATTTGACGAATTTGCGAGTGAAATAGAAAGCTTTTCTCAACATCGTAAATCACTCGATAAAAGCGCCAACAGCAGCCATTTTCACTCCATGTGAAGTTCTATTTTTTCGGATTACAGTGGCACGAGCGCCCACGCTTACATCATGAAATTCAAGTCACGTCCTAACAAATTGATATCAACGCACGATTTTAAGAAATGACGTGTATAAAAATACACTTTACCGACTCGATTAACATTCGTGCTCGCCCTGAAATGATAAAGAGTCGATGCACATTGAATGTATAATAATGGTGGAGGCGTCGCGCGCTGTACATGTAGCGAACTGAATCGAATGGGATTCCTTCTTAGAATTCCGTGTTGGGCGCCAATATCGATACCATCCGTCTTGTCGTCTTTTGCTTCGCTTTAATCTTCGTGTTTTATGGCAATTTTATTGAGTAGGAAGATGTGATTAGATTATACAGTTGTGATTTGTCCGAGTCTGATTAAATTGTCCAATTCCAACAAAATGGATTAGCATAGATTGTCTGGAAGGCCGGTTACGTAATAAAGGTACACATTTGCATAAAGGACACTCCGTTTTCTACGTAGTTTAGATTCGTGTTGGTCGCGTTAGCTATCATCTTGTATAGTAAGAGCTTATATATAGGTACAAGTAACAGGTTGTATAATGACGAATTCGTGTATAAATGTAATCAGATAGACAGAATGCATCTGTAGTGAATGTCGTGACTCCATCTGGGAATACACGCAGCTTCTGTTTTGTTACCGTCGTTTTGTAGACATAGAAAACCTAACACATAATAGTAAAAATCTCATTTGGACCTTTTAGGACCCCTACATAAACGTCATCATCTTTAACGAAATGGAAATCACAAACTGAATGAAATGCAAATAATTTTAACGGAATGGACTATTAATAGACTCCTATTGGGATCTCTAACACGTTTGCTAGTCGATAACTTATCAAAGGCTATGTAGCGACATCTGGTGCACATCGGAACATGTCTGATATGCAAATAGAGCATCGATACCATGTCGAGACTGAGATACAACCTTTAATTCAATCGACGCTACAACTAATGAATTATTCAATACTAGCCAGAGATGTCGGTCTGCCGACAAATTTTTTGTGTCATGCAAAGTCAGCGTAGACAGCGTATAATCGATACGCTTTAATGCAACAATAAAATGTACTAAAACAGAAACAGTAAAACTCATGTATTTAATGCACTTGCGAGAGCCAACAGCGTAAACTGTTATCCAGGTTAATTAGCAATGGAGGACGAATAAAACTTGCGAGTAATTGCTGAACAACATGGACTGCTTGTAATGGAAATGTAGCAAATTGCGTCGCTTGAGCTCTTGACTCGAGAGACTTTCTCGTGTTTTTGTTTTACTTAATCAGGGATGGAACTTAATGTAGAGGAAAGCAGTTTTCCTTGAGAGATTTTTCGTCGCGAAAATCTTTTCTTTTCACTCGTTGAAGTGATTGGTACACATATAACATTATGTATATTTGTTTGTTACGTAAGCGTAATATCGACAGCGAATTTGTCTTCGTGAAAAGGGCAAGAAAAAGTTCTCGTGTCTTCGCCTACATTTTCGTGACTACATTGAGAGTAAGATATATCTGCGCAATAAAACAAAGTTCTTGCCAGCTATATTTGTTTTTCTGAGAACCAGTCTCGTCATCTTTAAATTGCAGGCAGAGACGATTCTTGTACCGATTTTATTTTCGTATCGTAGCGTAGACACAGTTTAGTTACTTACTTATACAATAATAGCTGGGAATAAATTACTGCATATGGCGCCGTCGGGTTAAATTATCATCTTAATAGCGGGACACATGTCCTGTGTATCAGTAATGTTATACATATCGTAGGTAATTATATGAATGCCAGTGCGTATCGATAGATGTGCTGCTCCATTCACACGCAGGCACACGGATCGAAATAACAAATTAACTAAGATTATAATCGTTCGGGAATGTAAACATTTTGATTGGAAGTGCCATTGAATGTGGAGAATTTATCCGATCAAACAAGTTCATGTGGTAAAAGTAGGTTCTTTTAAACAGAAAAGTAAGTAAAGTATTCTCCTACATAAATTGCGTTTTTCATAAATATAGAATTCTGTATTGCAGACACACGGTTCGATAAAAATACACGTCGAAATTCCATAGAATGTTCGGTAAAGTTGACCGCAAATTATTCAGGCTTCACTATTTGCACGCAAATCTGTTTATTTGCACTCTGCTTTTGGTGTTCGGATAGAATAAATTGCATTTTCAATCGATACCGACCGTGAGTTGAACCACTGTGTAATCCGGCCGTGGGAGTATTAATTAATACTACTACATTAGCTTCATACAAGCGTCACACATGTTTCCTATTGAACATCGTTAGGTAAATGGAGTCGTCACTTTTAGTATAATTTGTTCTCACATTACAAAATTGAGGAAGCTAGGTTAGCTTGGGGTATATGTGAGGTCCTAGCGGACATAGATAAACTCCGAGCGACCAACCAGAATAAAATACCCGAGACTATAATTGTATAAGACAGACGCATATTCCCAGGGAGATGATGCAACTGTTTTAGAAACCGTAGCGAAAAGAAAATTGAAGGAATAGGAAATAACACTCCTTCGAATCAAGCAATAAATCAAACCGTACGGTCCTCGCGAGAACTGAGGGTCTACTCCCTAAGCGAAATCCGTAGTTACGGCCGAAGTTACTGGCGCATCGTACTCTGTCACTCTTACTACGGTATGTCCGAAGGTGAGACGGAAAACGAACCATCCGTAACTTTGGCCGAAACGACGAACTTCGCTTAGGGAGTAGACCCCCTGACAGTTCTTCGCAGTCGTAGAGTTGCTACACTTTATAGTAGTTTATAGTAATGACGAAGTAAGCTCCTGTTCGTTTATCTCCGTGCGGTTACAATAAAAAAACGAAGTTTATTGCAGAACTGTATTCATAGTGGTCGGACAACAAACGTTGCGGGCAGTGCATGGAGGCTGCAATTATATTTAAAATAGCCACCGCTGGTAGCCCGCCCAAGTCGGCTACTGGCGCTATGTTGCATCTGCGGCGTGTGAAAATATAATCAATGAGACTTGCTTCAGCCACAGTTACTTGTTGCACACTTGTTTTATCTCTGCACTTAACTACTTCAAATGTTTTGTGGCATGCATTTTCAAAACAACGAACGCTCATAATGGATTCTCGTAGCACTTGAGTAATTATAGTGTCTGTCTAATATTTTACATCGCCATTAATTTCCTCGTTTTTCCAGGAAGTATTGTTACTGACACTATTCGAACTTCGTAAATAAAAGATCAGTGTAACAAGTACCAGTATTTAATGTCTTCTTCCCCATGTTATGTTATCAGTGATGAAAAGTAAGACGTTTGTTTTGGATAGCGGTATACACTCTAAAGTGGGTTTATTATTAGAGCAGATAATAAGTCCATCACCAGTTCGTTTATGAGGTCCGTCAGAGAGCCGGTAGTTTTAGCTCTTGTTTATGTGTTCAGAGCTTCGATTGCCTTCACTGAGATCAAATGTAAACGTTCTTTAACTTTCTTACTATTATTATAGCTATTCTGAAAGATATATAATCGCATAGCAAAGAAAGCGGGAACATAATTATTTTTTGTATATAAAGGTCACTAGAAAGCCGAGGGAATACTTAGTTTGTTCTTAGAACGACTTCTGCCACCCAGACGTGCCAGAAACTACAATATTGTGGTTTACACAAATAACAAGGTAACTGGTCACAACTTCACAGGCGTGGACACCATTTCGGGCAACACATGTCGCCGAAAACATACCGTGATATGTATCAATAAAATTTATGAAAACTGCACTGTCATTATGCCTTACGAGTTTTACGGAAAGCGGTTGTGGTCTCGTTTTACGAGGCGACTCGGATTCACTCGTATCCTCCCAGACTTATTGCTGTATGCAAATTTAACGACACGATGATTATTTACAGGCGTAACAACTGCATGTTGCTGAAGCATTTATGTTTACGTTTGCCAGTGATTTATTAACTTAATACATTCATCCACATCTGAGGAATAGGACCCTGTCCGGAATATAAAACGACTTATCTCTACAGAAATTAATGTCCATTTTTGGAACCGCTTCATATTCGTCATTAGTTTCCATATAGGGTGACTGATTAACAAAAAGCCCCTAAAAGGAGGTTAGATTAGTAAGATATGCATCGGGAGCTATCTCACGGTGGCGAGTTATCTCAACATCCTACAGGAGTAAGTAGCGGGGTCAACGCCCCTCGGAAGTCACGTTTCTCCACAAAAACTCCAACGCAATAAAGCATTGAAATAACTCTCATCTGTCATCTGATCTAGTCGCCACTCGCCACCCCGTGACGCTTATGTGTTATAACTTAAGGCTTACTGTCACACCAGTAAAGGCTGTTTATTGAGGCCTTTTATTGTGCCGGCAGTCAGCGCACCCTTTTGTGTAACGCACAATATAAATGTTGTTACTTTATTTAATGCTAGTGTGATATTGAAAGTTGTTGTGTTCTTTGTTGCAGGTACGTGTCTAGATAAAACGGATTGGATATTGGGCGATAATCTGTAAGTACTCAAGGTTGAAGTATGATACTGATGACATTGAACAATTAAATAAAAAAACACGCATATTTGCTGGAGACCCTAATTTTCTCAATGCTGCCAAGGTATTATTCTAAGACACATTCCATATTTAACGGTGGTGAAGGTTATAAAGACGTTGTCCGTTCGTTGTTTTGTGAAGCTCGCAGCTCGCGTTGACTTGTATCGTGTACATAACGAAGCTCGGTGCCGACAAAGTGCGCGTCGCGCGTCGGCGCGGACAATCAAATCAGTCGCGACAATTTCTCCAGCGACTGTGCCTTTGTCCTTTGTGCTCTCAGCCACATCTCTGTTACCACGTTCATGTCACATATTTGTGACGCTGTTATCCACAATATCTTTTGTCACAGTACAGTTTCGTGTACTGACAGCTTAACGGTTTTCTTCATAACTACATACTTGCATAATTATTTTGTCATTAAGTACAGCAATACTTAAGCTGAAGTAGGAAATTACAAAGAATTACTACAGCTACAACTCTACAAGGTGTACGCATCATATCTTAAGTATCGGATAAATGTGTGCAATCATGCACTCCATGGTTATGATTTGACCTATATAAAACATTTACAGCCCGCTTGCATAGCACCACATGGCTATGAATATGCATTTATATCAGTACATCATTCCGTAGGGATTCTGGGTCAGTTCCATACAGTATAATCCTATCGATTTCGAAAGGTTGTTCAATCTTATTGCTGCTAACGGTGAACTGATCGATAATCAAATAGGGTCGGGTTGCACATATTTGTGAAGCCCTTATCTCCGCTATAAAAAGCAGGTAGTTGCATTCCCAGAAGTGAAGAACCACTCGAGGGAGCACGCGGGTACGAGCATTTTAATGGATTCGTTTGAACAACACGGCCGCTTTTGGTTTTTGCGCAAATCTTTTACGGAGAATTGTACGGAGAAAAAATATTTGGACACCACATGTGTGTCCCTTTTTATGCTTTTTGGGAGATGAGTTTCATTAGCACTACGATTGCTCTGCTTTCGGGTGTGGCCGATGCCCATTCATTTAACTCTGGCGCATTAGCACTTGCCCCATTCAAAGTTTTTCTGTCGCTTTTTGTGATGACCTCCGAACCCAAAGATAAAACAAATGTAGCGGCATGCGGTTTCTGTTGAAATCTGATGCATTTGGTTTGTCGAATTCCTTAGTTGGTGGTCACAGTAACAGGAGGTCTTTTGATGTCATCGATATTTTTGTTACCGTATGCTCATTGGTCGAACGATAACATCTAAGAAATAGTAACCGTTTGTATCGATTTCTTATTGCCAACTTAATGCACTGTAAAATGCCTTTCTCTTTCCTAATAGTTATGTTCCTAATTATGTATTTGAAGCGTAATAAACATTATTAAATAATGTTCATTATGTAACTGCCTGGTTAGTGTTAACTACATGTATGTGTGTCGCATATGCCTTGCAGATGGATTACCTAGTTCTTTTTTATCTACTTTTTTTATGCCTTCCTACCGACGTAGTTAAGTGAACAATGCTCTTCCAGTATAATCCACATGAATGGGTATTCTCATGTGGTGGAGGTGGTCGGTAGAGAGATCAATATATTAACATTACGTCAGATTACGAGGTGACCGGGCGTGACTCAGCTGGTCGAACGTACGCGAACTTAACCACCCTGCCTAGGGTTGCCGACTCCTCCCTCTGGGTCCAAGTAAGGAGTAGCCGGGTAGAATATAATAAAGTGTTGAAGAATTACCATGATTTTTCCACTAGACTTTACATAAACTAGGGGAACTTTTAGAAGTCGCAAGCAACAATACAATACCGTATTAATGTTCATATCATGTGCGCACTTGCATTTAATATCTTGCATAGCTTATCGCGCACGGCACCGAAGTAACCCATTTCTCTGAGTTAGGTCTTTGTGTGAAGTGATAAGCCGCTAAGTACATTCTATTCAACTCTCTATATTTTCCATACTAACTAAGACACCTGCACATTTAAAGTCACATGAGAATTTTCTGTTCAAAACGGCTTATTTTTTTTTTTTACTTTGTATTTATTTTGTTGGTGTATGTCAAAGCTTTTTTTAAAGTTGCCAGCCCTACCTGGTCGCGCCCTGCGGCAAGGCCTGACCAAAGTGTCGCCACATTGAACCTCGTTTATGAAAGGTCAGCGAGCCTTTAATGAAAACTCTCATTTTCATTTTGATAGCATAATCATGTTAACGATGCCAGCAATTAGTGGAGATACGAAGACTACCGGAGATAACAAGGTGTAAATTGGTTTAGATTTTGATGAAAGATGAGATGAGGAAGAGAGGGACAGTAATTTTGTTCGTAATACCTGTTTTTGGGTCTTGTATTTTTTACTTTGGGATGTAACAGCATTTATAAAAATCATAGCTTTTGTGGTAAAACTAAGACACCTATTGTAAATGTACCTAGTTAATGCAACTTAGGAATCCTGAAGAGGATTGCTCGATAAATCGAGTTGAATGAATTTGCATCCGAAGATATTGCAAATCCGCGATCAATACTAAACTTATCAGACAAAGGGAAAAGTCATTCAAAGAAAGGTACATATAGAAAAAACTATTTAGGTATGTAAATCAGTATATGGCCAGCACGATTCTCTTGTATGTATAAATCAAGGCTCAATCAGTCACGCGGCATGTGCGAATTCGTTCCGGCCACGGCTGGCCTCTGACTCAAACTCATAATCGCCGGTAATCATGTTCAGATTGATAACAAACTTTGCGAAACCTGCTATGAAAACTGTTGGCACAAATTAGTAGGTTATACTACGCACAACGTTGATTGTATTTCCTTTTCCAGCCTGCTTTCCTGAGCATTTGTGAGCCTTACACAAACGTCGACATGGCCCTTTATCGTAAGGCTACAAGCTAAGCTTTTATTTATCTAACCTTAGTAGAAGAAACAAGCCATGTGTCCGATGGGATTTCCCATTGGAAAAAATTACGAATTTCACACGGATATCTATGCGAACTGCCATACAAAATTTCATCCCCTATTTAATCCCTTTAGGGGAAGATTTTTTAAATCTGTCTTTAGTGTTCACTTTCGTTGTAAAACTGTTGTGCAAAATATCATGTCCCAGTGTTTTTAAGCTTGTTCGTTGTATATCAGTGAATTGAAGATTTATAATAAGTAGATATGTAGGTAGGTAGGTACTCTTTTATGATTCAGACGGATCTAAAAACATAATGAACTGTGTCCTTCTTATCCATCTTTAGCTAAGCTCATTCCGTAGTGAATCATTTAAGAAAAATCTTCGTGGGAGTTTTAGCACCGTCTTCCGAAACCACAAGATCATTGGAATGTTGTATGCAAATAATTAATTTTAAGCTAAATGTTTACTGTTACTTCACACAGTGTAAAAGTTTTCGAAACTACTGGAGTCAATATCCGAATAATAACGGAATGTTTTATCTTTACTTTACTGAGAATGTAAAACGTTTATGGCTTTAACATTACACTTTTGTAGCTATTCCATTTGCATTTTATTCCTCTTCTGTGGACTCGTTATTTTCTAAATCGATACGTTTATTCTCGTCCCCATGCTTTATTTATTATTCAACAACAAACATTGTATTTGCGCGAGCGGAAGGATATTTCCCGCGGCGCGGTGTTTATGCCATGACAACTCCATATGTTGGAATCTAAACCGAAGCCAATAAAAGCACAAAGCTGGCTCCATGCCGTCTTTGTGCATCGTCAATGTGTTTATTGCGGATACCACGCCCCACATGGGAAATATTTTCGTTCATGTTATTATTATAAACATATGGCCATCAAACAATTTTGTTTTGCATACAAAATAAACTTTATTCAATGGAGCGGCAAATATAAATACAAACTCAAGTTTAACAGTAAAAGTACGAGGTATATAAATATTTGCAACGTTTGTTTCATAACTTGAATTGCACGCCTGATTTACTTTGTTTGCAAGTGCATTCAGTTTCAAAGATAAAGTTGTTCTATGAAACTGAAATTCTTAGCAAGGCTTGTCTTCAAGTGAATAGCTGTATTTTATACTAGCTCGGTGTACGGTTTACTTACTTTATTGGTCTTTTACTGCGGACCTATCGCGCGATCACCTATCATGTATTTAACTTAGCGAAACTCTGTTCAACGTCACTCGATATGTGTCTAAGTTGGGAATTACATTTTGGTCAAGAACCATTCCTGGCTATCCGTGTTTAGAATAAACAGACATCGGGAGATATAACAAGAAGATTTGTGTAGAACTGGACTTTATCAATCGAATGCGGCTGACTGCTGAAAGATATACAAAGATCTTTGTTTGCCTTAGTAACGTTAGTAAGTACACCAGTATCATGTTCAGTTATACCAGCTTGTTTTGTTAGAACAATAAAAGAGAAACTGCAAGATACAGGAAAAGATTTTGTCTGTGAATTAATTGATACGTTGAAGTGGTAATTATTATCTTGAGTCAATACCTAAGAAAATTGTTAAAACAAACATTTCTTTGAATCGTCGTGCGTGACTAAAATGTTTATGAGAACTTGACAATCTAATCAATTCGTAATCGATCGAGTATATTTTCTTCATATCTCATCGTCTTTTCACTTTGTTTAATACAACGCTTAATCATTGTCAAGAGCATTGAATAGTGCATCGTTATCATGGAATCATTTATCGCACAAATGAGAGTGTGCGTCTTTGCAAATCGGCGTCCATCCTTTATTGTGGGGCAACTATTGTGTTATAGTCGCATCGGAAAGAAAATAAAATTGTTAGAAACAGTTCTCGGTCCCGTGTCAGTATCACTGATTGCAACTGACAAACCTTTTATGTGTTTGCTGGACTCACACATGTAAAATATGCTGGCATGAAGCTTTCTGACGAAACTTTTTCTGTTTGCGAGTACATGATTTCGTACTTAAAACAGATCAAACAAAGTTCTATCGTTGGCTGCGAAGCCTTTCGACTCTTGTTTTAAAGCTCCTCCGCTTTACCGATATGAATTTGTCGCAAAATCTCAGCTGTCTGCGTTATAAAATGTTCTTTATCTTATTTTATTATTAAATGTTCAAATAAAACTTGGTTCGGAAAAGTATTTTACTTTATTATGATATCTTCTATTCACTGTGTTGTCTTTATTGAAACTTCCTTGATTATTTTATGAACACGAACATATAATTTATAACACTATGCTTGATGCTTGGATTCTAAAATTGTCATACATCTGAATGTCATTCTCGTGATTTTTAAAGCAGAAAAACTAAATATATAAAGCGTCGTACTAGTACTTAATATCACTGAGCATTTATGAATATTATGACACATTGAACATATTTCGAACTTTTTCAGTAGGTAAGTGCAGTAGCCATTTTATGATCAGGGACACATGATAATACATTCATATATTTGTATGATCCAGGGATATAAATGTTTGTGAGAAGTGCGTAAAGAGCGTTTTTGTATCCGATTCAGATTTAAGTTGACATAATAAAGTGTTGTGCTTTATCATGAAAGGCGGAGGTCGCTATCTGCGGCGGCCAGTCGCGCGTGACCGCTCATCTCGTTACCGCCCGCCCCAGCGGCTCCCTGCCGCCCTGCGTCACCCACAGCCCCTTCTCACCATGTTATAAATTTAACTTAATTATCGACGCTGTTGTCCCCTTATTCAGCTTTAGAAAGGGTTAATATTTTAATGCATACTCTCAGAGGAGAAAGCAATGAGTTATGACTAGGAGTTAGAAACACTTAATGGCGCCACACCCTATTTCCGCCTAAGTCTTTTTTATGATTTAGTGTGCTGGCAGTGATTAGTGTGCAAGTTGAACTTCCACGGGGACGTGGTCAGCATGGCCCACTAATCGTTAAGTAGTTCGTTGACGGTGACTTCCGAGCTCATTAGTGTGGATACCGACGTGGTTACGTAATCTGTCGCGACGGATTCCCAGTTAGTGTTCAGACAAAGTTCAACGAACAAAACCCCAGTTTTAATTTTCGGAATACAGATTTGTATAGAGCATAAGCCTGAGGCTGAGTACCCAAACTCATTGTTTTCCTACAAGCTAATTTCGCGGTGCACATGCCTGAGTGGACTCCCCATTTTTTAACCACCCTCGGTTCTATTAACGCCCTTGTTATTATTAGCCCAGATACCTATTTTAGGTATGTAGGTTAGATCATACATGACATTGCGCTACTATTGTATTTGCTAACGTTATTAAAGAAGAGTTACTATCGGAGAAGTCTGTGCACTTCAGCGAGCATGTAAGTCCGTAACACTCCTAATACTTAAAGTGCTCAGCTCAGACACGAACAAGTTTTAGTACTTCTCAACATTAAGTTTTCACGCGGCAGACAAGCGAGAGTCTGCAAGTCGCACTCTCACGCGCCGTGTATAAATCTTCAAGCATTTCTCCGCCTGGCTGTAAGATCGTGTTGACTCAGCCAATGCTCGGGTGCATTTTGCAAGAAAACCTTCCATTGAACGAAAATAATTTCATGCTTTTAATTACCGCTCCAGTTTTTGCTGCCCGTCAGAGCAGTAATTTTTGTATGATATTAATTATTTTTGTAATGAAACGCAGTTGAGAAACTTCGCACAATGAGGTTCATATTCCTTTGTGGTTGTACCCTTTATAATGTTTTGTTTCATAACCAAGTGTTAAACAAAGGCTTTAAAATATTTGGAGTGTTTGTCATCATTTTCAAGTTCTAAATATAATATTATGATTTCTGTTTTGTTCGAATTCATTATTATTGAATTAAACTCTTTGTGCTCTGTTGCTTTCGCGGCCATTCTTTGGGAGAGTCTTCGAGAGATTTTAGTGTGAATTTGATTATTGTCATCCAACCACCGGTAACAATAATTGATTTATTTCTATATTCTATTGACTGGACTGGTTGGTCTCTGCTAAATCCTGTTTTCTGTATACCTACTTATACCACAAAAAATATTATAAATTATTTTCGTTTTGAAAACCTTGCATAAAATATTAATCACTGATTTGTCACGCAAATCATATTCTTTGATGATATTATTACATTTGTTTAAAGCCTAAGCTGGCTTTAAATACACGCACGTTTGTTGTCGGCTTGCAAAAATAAATTGGTAATTGTTCACACTTCTCGACCTGTTATTTTTTATGTGCAGCTTGATTATCCATTGTGATCTTTGTCGAACGCTATATTCTTAACCAAGAACATTACGGTATAGGAGGCCATAAATTCGCGATTACTTTCTAAAATAAAACTGTGTTCGCAGGCGGCTGGCTGCGTTAGATCCATACCTAGATTGTGTTCATAATCTAGTCGGTGTATCTTGTCAGCAGTATTTACTTAGGATAAGGAACCTTCTGAAGAAGCTTGGGGTTAAAAATAATCCTGCGTCTGAGGATTAAAGCGCTTGCAGGTGTCTCGCCTTTATCTGAGATTGTAACCTCCACCAGATCACACCACTTTGCACCTTATTACACGAGTAATTTGGTTTCTTACCCCTCGTTGGCTTTTAATACAAAATCGATTAGGCTTTATTGTTTACGGAGCGGATTTGTATCAGAATTATAATCTTAGCTGATGGTTTGAGTCTTGCATGTATCACAGTCTTAACAACTATAATGCAATGAAATCTTTAAAAATATAGTCGGATTGAACATTTTATAAGTTCCTAAGCTCGCGAAAGCTCACTTATCTCTTCCGTGCGTCCTGCATGCGTAATGCATGAACACTTTAACTGGATATTAGCTTACTTTTTAAAAGCGGCTGTTTGTATTCTTTTGGCACACAATGGTATGTTTAACATGTTAGTATGGTGGCTGGCGGCGGGTTCAGCGCCGGCGCGGGCGCCGCGTATCTTAGTATTCCTTGTATCGCATGTCGTTGGACTATTTCTCTTACGCACAGCGCCAACGACGCGCCGCCGACGCACGCGCAAGGTCGCCGGGTGCTCGTCTATCTCTGACGGCGCCTGCCATGTCCTGACACTCGAATAACAATCCTTTGTCTATACACATGAGGTCTGCGTCGTTCCCCATTTCCATTATCTCACATTAGCAGCAGTCAGCACTTACTTAGCGCGTCGTCGCCTGTTCGGCCAATCGCTTTCGCAATTCGTCCTATATTAGTAACAGGATTCGTATGCATCAATGACGGTGTTAGCTCCTGCGTCAGACTGCCGTTGGGTCTATTTTCATCATGCTATTGAACTAGCTGGTCCCAGCTATTCTTGGGGGAATTTCTGCATATTCTATTTTGAAGTGGCGGATTTTCAAGGCACACATGGTGATTTACCGCCTTCGGTAAAATAACTCAAAAACATTTCTGTATATTGGCGTGTGGACGCGGTCGTTGACTCACAAGTGCTGCACCTACTCTACCTTATTTGTCGTACGGATAAGGATAGCTTGGGGTCCCATTGACAGTTTCATGGTCGGAAATTAGGCTTTGTTTTTTCTTTCATTGATGATTCGTTTTGTTTGAAATGAACTTTACTGAAGAAGGTGTTGACTACCTACTATAGCAAAACAAACGTTTTCTAAAACGTGTCTCAAGTCTATTTCCAAAATAAAAAAATATGCTAGCTAAAACATTTGTGGTTTTTGTGGTAAGACAGGACGGCTCCACAGAGGTGACTGAATGATTTCAGATTTATTTGCACGAGGCGTTTGCATTATAGGTGTAGGTATAAGGACCTAATAGTCATAGAATACTCACAATTATTTATTATTTGGTAGTAGATGAAGCGATGTAGGCTTGTCACATTGTTGTTCAAATGTCTGGCAATGAGCGAGCAATCGATTATACTCGTAGATAAACGCCAAGTGTATCTCATTACTGGGGCGTTAGATATTCGCATTCGAGTCTGTTTTGTGTTACATGCAGATTAATGTGCTGTGCCACGTAATTGCGCTCCGTAGTTTATCCTTACACAATTTGCTATTGTATAATATCTATTCGTTTTATCAATATGTACTTTGTCTTTTGTGTTCCTGTTTCTACAATTACAGGAGCCTTCTTATCATTATCTGGAAGACATATAATTGCCGTTAGCGTGAGATTCATTAGGTGTTTCTTGTTTGTTAATGAGAAAATAACAAGTGATAGCTATCTCAAATAAATTGTTCATTTAAACTAAGTTTTAGACAGGAGTATAATAACAGTGTATACGTGCAACAGAGGGTTTATATTTTTTGACCCCGTACAAGTTCATTTCCGAATTACTGATTACTGGCCCTGAATATTTTCCGCGAAATGAACAACATGTTTTTGATGCGCGTTCCTTTAACATTTATTATTCTCAAGGTTGGCTCGCTAAGGATAATAGACAAACATGTGCCATTCATAGTTTTATGCAACTGAGAAATAGGTAGGTATTTATAGTGTAGTAAGTACCTAAGTATAGACAATTACATACTGCCTGCGGTTTTCCTGTGAACTTACTAAATAAACAAGTTTTGTTGTTTATGAATATTGTTTCTTCTTTTTCCTTTTGAAATAATATTTAATTTTCCTATTAATTTGTAATTATGTTGTAAAGACATTTTCGGAAGTGTGACGTTCATTTAGTTTCGTAGTTTCTCGTTAACCTCCTTTCTTACCTTGGTAATTGACTCGTTCATTAATATTAAGCCTTTACTGTACTCTTACTTACCATATATGCCTCTGAGTGACATGTTCAATTAACTAATTATAACGTTAATACCTCATTATGGCGGTAGTTATTGAACAAGTTCTAATTACTACGACGACGTATTTTTTTTACATAAATGTATATACATGGAACTCGACACTTGATAGGCAAGAGACATACCAGCATAAAATGAATCCATAAAGAGTTTTTCAATTAAAAATCCTGGCTGGAATAGATATTTCTGCATAACTTAGACTGCTAATTTATTATATATTATTTGTTAAAACTGTATATACTCGTACGAGTATATTATTTTCTATCTACATAGGTATAATGTAATATTTGTATTTAATTTTTTATACACATGTACATAATTAACTATATTACTTATTTATGAAACAATGTATGTACAAAAATTTTTGGCATAAACACACCCACCCACACATACACGCACACGCACTCAAACAGACTTGCACTTAGAGACATCATCAACCACTCGCAATTGTACCACGTTGACAATCTCTACTATGTGTTACAATGGGGGACCTGGAGTTCTAAAATACAGGCCTAGACTTTTTTTTTTTTTTTTTTGGGTGGGAAATCATCAAATGACTCCTCCCGCTCTGGGCGGAGCGAGAGGAAGTGTCAGACTTTTACTGACTAAAACCCACCCGTGTTCCTTCCGTTGCCTGTGTGCCGGGGCCGCGATATCCCTTTCGGACAAACTCGCAACCCTGGCAGGCATTGGCTCTTACGGACCCCGTCAGTTGGTGCTGACATCTCTTTGAGGCGCGCGTGGAACACAACGCGCCGTCGACCCGGGCCTGGTCCTAATCGGACGGCGAGCTACCCATTGCCCACCGTCCGCAAGCCCGCGCCTACGGTGGCCGGAAGTCGGCTCGCGACTCCCGATGCCCGGGGCGTCTCCTGCGGCGACTAGGGGCGCGAGGGCGCGCATCTTGCATTTCCCTCGCGCGCTCCGCCTCCTCCTTCGCGAGCATTACTGCTTCGCAGAAGGAAGTGACGGCTTCCCATGCACTCTCGCTCCGGACCATGGCCTGAACCAGGGCCGGACGCGAGAGATCGCCGCTGCCGATCGCCTCCGTGAGGACACGGCGGTGCCCCGCCCAAGCCGGGCAGACCTCCACCGTATGCTCCACCGTGTCCTCCGGGCGATCCACACAATGGTAACACCCGGGCGTTTCCTCCCGCTTTATCCTGAACAGGAACCTCCCGAAACAACCGTGTCCGTGTGCGTCAGGCGGAAGGTGAGGACGCCGTGGCGCCTCTCTAGCCACTCCTCAAAGAGGGGCCTTACCGCCGCAATTGTGGCGTGCCCAGCGCTGGGTTGCGACAATCGCACTCTCCATGCCGCCATGAGATCCCGCCGGAGCTCTGTCCGCTGTGCCGTGATTTCTCGCGGCAGCGGAGTTACACCCCAGCGTTTCGCCTCCTCGCGCAACTCCCACATGTGCGCGAGGACTTTTGCCTCCAGATCCCATGGCGGTAGTCCGGCAAGGAGGCTCGCCGCCTCACGGGAGACCGTGCGGTATCCTCTGACCAGCCTAATAGCCATGACCCTTTGGGACGCGTTCAATCGCTGGGCTGGTCGCAGCCTTAATGAACGCGCCCACACCGGTGCCCCGTAAAGGGCCATGGACCGCACGATCCCCGCGTAGAGCCCCCGGCAGGAGGCGTTTGGACCCCCTAGATTGGGCAGAAGCCGCTTCAAAGCAGCCCCAGCCCTCTGCAGTTTGGGAGCCAAACGTCGGAAGTGCTCCACGAAGTTCCACCGGCTTTCGAGGACGAGTTCCAGGTACTTCATCGTCGACTCGACACCGATGTGAACCCCTCCCGCCGTTATCTGGGAACCCGACAGCGGCGCGTTCCGAGGACCATAGAAACACATGGCCTCGGACTTGTGCAAGACCACCTCGAGTCCCAGTTGCCGGATCCTATCGACGATTGTCGCAACCCAACGTGTCGCTAGTTCGGCCGCCGCCTCATGCGACCTCCCCTGCACCAGGACCAGCGTGTCGTCAGCGTAGCAGACTACGCTGTTGCCGCTAGGGAGGTCGGCGCGCAGCACCCAGTCGTAGCCGATGTCCCACAGATGCGGCCCCAGGACCGATCCCTGCGGGACACCGCACGACATCTCTCGCCGGTTCCACTCTCCGTGGTGACCGGGGTAGATGACGGCCCTGTCCGTCAAATAGGCCTCGACCACTCGACAGAGGTAGGTCGGCATCCGGTGATACCGGAGTGCCTCCCTAATGCAACTCCAGGGCAGGGTATTGAACGCATTAGCGATGTCAAGAGACACCGCCAAGACCACCCCACCCCGGCCAACAGCATCCCCCGTCGTGAGGGCTCGAACGCGCATGATGGCATCCACCGTAGAGCGCCCCTTGCGGAAACCAAACTGGCTGTCCGCCAAATCCGGCCCCACTCGCACCAGCTGCCCGACAAGGCGGTCTGCAATTACTCTTTCAAAGAGCTTGCCCACCTCGTCGAGCAGCACGATGGGCCGGTAAGCGGACGGAGAGTCCGCCGGGCGCCCCGGCTTCTTGATGAGGACCAGTTTCCCCGTCTTCCAACGAAGTGGGAACTGGCCCCTCTCCAAGCATGCGCTAAAGAGCACTCGAAGTCGAGGCCCGAGAGCCTCTAAGGCCAGAACCCAGGCTTTTCCAGGTAAGCCGTCGGGTCCTGGGGCGGTATTTTTGGCATTCAGCCTACGTACCGCCACTCTCAAATCTACCCCGGTCACCTCCGGAGATTCGTCGTCGTCGTCGTCACCTGTGTGGTCCGCATCGGGCACCGCAGGAGGCGGAGCCATGGGCGGGGGAGTATGTTCCCCTCGCGAAGGGAACAGAGCGCTCACCACGTCCTCCACGAGCTGGGGCCGGAGACTCTGCGTCAGCGGGGGAGCCCATGGGCGGAGTTGATCTCTCACCTATTTGTATGGGCGCCCCCACGGGTCTCTGTTCAGAGTCTCCAGCGACTCCTTACGGCCCTCTCCTCTGACCCGCTCGATCTCCGCTCGGAGGGCGGTCTTCGCCGCTCTGTACCCGGCGTACAGCTCCGCCTCAATGGCTTCGGTATCCGGCGGGCGGATACGGAGCCTGCGGTGCCTGGCGTACAAGTGGCGCGCAACAACGCACGCCGCGCGTAAAGCGGTCAGCTCACGCGACCACCAGTACATCTGGCGCTGAGCACGTCTGGGCTGGACCCGGGGCATTGCCACGTCACATATTTCGGACATGGCCTCCCGGAACCACTCCGCCTCGTCGTTGATGTCGGCAGGCCTGTCCGGTGATGACACCCAGGCCTGCACGATCGAGGCCTCCAGGAGGAGCTCCCAGTCCAGCTGCTTCAGCGCCCACCGCGGACCACTCGGGGTCTGTCTGACCGGCGTGCCCGAGGTCTGGGCGGAGACGTCAAACCGGATGTACCGGTGATCGGAATAGGTCTCCACCCCCTCCATGACGCGCCAGCGCTTAGTTAGACTTCAGATCTCCCACAAATTACAAAAAAAAATCAAAATATCTGTCAACTTTATTATGTTTAACTAGTTTAAGAATGTAATTTGTGGAGATAAATAAACATAATTTTTATTTTATATATTTATTTAATTTACTTTTTGTATTGCCTTTATTTCTAGGATGGGTCCACAACAACAAGAAGACGAGAAGTCGAGAATACCGTAAAAGAACATGATCATCTTTTTTTCTAACTTGCACTTTGTTTAATAATATAAGTAGTAATCTATCCATCAATATGAGAAACTACACATCTATAAACCCATTTATGTATCATATTATACTGGGCAGTGATTCTGACTCCACAATTATTACATTACCGAACCTACCCTTAACATGACACTGGTATTTTTATACAGAGAATCGGGTAAATCCGCCATCAATCGGAGGGACGCGTGCCCCGGGTAAGCTCGGCCAGATTACGCTGACGATGAATGAACGGAACGAGTGAACATATATGCGACCCTCTGTTTGTCCGTGACGAGGGAAATTGTGATTACATTCGCGTTTATTACGCTATTTCCTTCCATTAGGGCAGTGTTTTTATGGATAAAGCCTGATACCGCATTAAGTAATCCATTGGAATTATTGGTTTAGATAGTTTGCTGACACATATGTTTGCGTATGAAATTCTATACTTGTGTGTGTTTTTAAACCAATATTCCGATAACGGATGAGTGATGAGTTGAAAATTAAACTGTTATCATTTGAGTTTCCAAAATACAAGAATTTCCGGATGGAACTCTGTCGGGATTATGAACTAGTTTTGAACAACCCGCATGTTTGCGGACGCGGTCAACGGTCAGATGTAAAACGAGCTTAACTATTTGTTGTATCGACGTCAGAACGTCAACGAAACAATGGCGAGTAAAATATTAATATTAATAGTGCACGTGGTTGAGTGGTTGCATAACATTCGCATGACAATGCCACACTTCCTACATGGTGTGGACTATCCAGCTTTATCGACGATTTACATTCAGTTATGAGGAACACGACATAAACAGTCTGTGAGGTCTTTAACCAATGTTTGGCCAATCGAGCTCGATAAACGGCCACAAGGCATCGAAAGCGTAGTTTATGATAGTTTGTCTATGCCTATTAATAGTTAGGGCGTCAATCACCAGTTCATTCGCGCATCATTTGGTGCCGCCTGCAGCTGTACTCCGATAACAAGAGATACGGACTTGACGGCCGCAGGATAATAGAACCTAATTAAATGCGTTAATTATCGCTGTTTCAAGAGCCGACATGTTGAAAGCAGTTTGTGGCATGCCAAACTCTTGCAGCACTGATTCATGATTATGATCATCCACAGTTCCACATTCTACGCAGCAAGCTTTAGGAAACTACCTAAATATAATGCCATCGACATTAAGGCATCGGTCTTCCTTTGTTATAGATCTTGTAAAATAGAGTATTTGGATCAAAGTTAGGTAATATAAGTTATCTAAACTGATTATAACAAAGTTAAACGCACCGATTTCCTATTTAAATTATACGCTGTTGTAGCCCGGAAAGTTTCATAACAATATCGACCGCGTCCAAAACGGTTGTACAAGATTTCATCCCGTGTACAGCTCCCCTTTTCATCTTGAAACCTTTTAAAGGGGATCGTCGAGACGCAAGCGAAGTGATTTTTAATCTTTATTTACACCCGAAAGAGTCGATTAGCCGATTTTTTCTTTGCGTGAGTGGTTTATACGCTTGAGTAAATTCGACAATTGATTGTTTTTTTTCTAGTGTTTCAATCAGACTATGGAAATACCAATCTTCGTCAAGGCTAGACAGGTAATATTATCAAATATTACTTTATCTGTTTATATGTTTATATATGACACAGCTTTATGATTTCAGATAACGTGTACCTATGTTAGATTTTAAAATCCATTACCTACTTACAAACTAGACACGTTTTTACCAAGATTACCAATAGTTTTTGTCGTAAATAATTTGACATTGAAACTGGAAAGTTAGAAACCTAGGTAAGTATTGTGTAGACCTAAGTATTTTATTAACGTCTGAGTAGGTGTCATTGCTTTAATGGTGAGGCATTACTCAGTCATCCATTCTTTAAGCTCAGCACAAATTTGTTATTATGCCTACTTATTTACTTACCTAGTGGAAACGTCATCACCTTTTATGACATCTTTCGTTATCTTTTTATTAGAAAATAAACCATTGTTTTCGAAAACAACGATAATTGTCTTTATTTTTATAGAGCATTGAATAATAATGTACCTACTCGACCAGAAGCATATTTTCAGTATTGCCTTCAAGCAATTATATAAGATTCTTCATAAAGCAAAAAAATAAAAGTATCTAAGTATAGCGGATATAGACTGCAGCCACGTAAGATTGCGAAAGTGCTCCATTTTCGCTAACACGCAAAAAATATAGAAGCGACGGCGAATATTTTGCATGTATTTAGTAACGTGAACGTTATGCATCTATGTGAGTGTAAGTGCGTCGGCACACTCGCCACTCGAGTGCGTATCGCAGATTGGAGTGCCTGCCGCTGTCACGACAGACGAGTGCGATGGCGATGTCACCCCCCGGCCCTTCTAGTCCTATCTGTCTGATGCGCAGGGCTGTCACAATCAAACCAAAGTAGAAGCTGTCCTAAATATAAGTTTAGACCTAACGAACATAGAGCATGTCAAGCCCTGTATTTCCAAACGAAATTGGTTAAGTGGGAATGTGCAGGCGATCGTTGGGTCTAAATCTAAATCGAACTGTTGAATGTCCATCTCCGCATAAAGAACCTAATGCCCTTACTTGGGTATTAGGTTCTGTATGCATACTAGGTATTCGTAGGTATCCGTGTAGGTAGTCCTTATGTATGCCACCTAGCACAGTTTATTGCTTCAAAAAGTTTGAACTGCATGTCAAGCCGTAATACGCATAACGAATGGTATCCTGTGCGGCTATCATAATCTCATAAATATGTAAACATTTGGTACTTGTAAAATGAAATAAGGTGCAGAGTTACAGACCTACGTTTGATACTCAATCACACCAATGTAGATTAATATGAGTAACTTATAGATTAGAACGTAAGGAGCTTCTCCCCGGACGAATTTAATATTCTGGTAGACTTGCCATTATAAAGTTATTAGATTTTTTAACCTTTTACAATGTAATAACACCAAATCATAGAATATTGTGGTTGTAGAAGGTTAACAAGTTGGTAAAGTTGGTCAACAATAAAAAAAAAAATCTCTTTATATAAAAAGAATAATCTAACATGGATAGGATAAACAGAAAACTAAATTACTTACAAGAACTATTTTAAAAAATACAGAAAAAAAGAGAAATATCAGGTAGGAATAAACACAGATGTAGCATAGTACCTTGCATTTTTGTAGTCATAGTAAAATTTGCAGTTGTTTTTTTATTTTATATAAGACCCGTTTTTCTTAATTCGGCCAGCCACGCTTTGACTAAAGTTAAGCATTCGGGTTATAATCCCAAACATTTTTAGCAAAGTAACGTCTGTGCCAACCCTAGCCACGAACCACACGGACATTTTATATTTACGCCTGTGGATATGGGTTTAACGACAGTTTAGGGGTGATTGAATATTATCCATGTCTGAAGGAGACGGTGCGTTATGTTATGTGCAATTTGCGATGATTTGCACTAAGGACATCAGTATTTAATGTTTGTAGGTACATTAGAATACTGGCTACATGACTCTCCGTGCAATATCCTGAGGTACTTTCCCGTTGAAGTAATTAACAAGTGACTGAGACTAGCCTACTTAGTATGCTAAGTAGGTACTGAAAAAATCGGTGACTGCGTTCTGGAGGGCCAGCGTTCAGCACAGCTCTCAGCAGTGGACATAAACTAAAATGTGTAATGATATAGACTAGACGGATTGTTAGCTGAAATTCTATGTATCAATTACGGTGTACTACCTGAGAACCAACATATTTGTATACATACAAATGTCTGTTTACTAAAGGATAACGCAGATCGGGGCGGCCGCGCCGCAACGCAAGCATTACATAAATACTCCTCCATCACTTTCGTACATTTTTAACCGACTTCAAAACAGGAGGAGGTTATATGTTCGTGTGTATGTATTTTTTAAACAAGCTATTTTTAGTTTTTAATTTTCTCTTTTTAGTATAAAATAGTCCTCCATGACTTTCGTAAATTTTCTATGAACCAACGCACTCTACATCAGGCGGCCGCACCGCACTATTTTGAATGAAAATGCGTTGCACGTAGCGGCTGTAATGTGCGCTTGGCTTAAAACGGAACTTATTAATCAAATCAAATCAAATCAAATCAAATAATTTATTTGCATATTACATGTTAAAAAGGTGTTACACGTATAAAATGTACATTGTAATATAACCTAATGAGGTGTGCAAATTTATATCTTAGGTACTGTAGGTTAAAGTCATGGTAGAATAAATTTTAAATTAAATACATTAAATATAGAAAAATCAAAATAAAAAGTCAAATCAAAATTTCAATAATCATTATGCTTGTGATGCCATTACAGATAAAATCAGTTATCTTTCATTTAAATAATCATTAATTGAATAGTAACATTTTGCAACTAGGAATTTGCGCAAATCTAATTTGAATTGGTCCATTTTGGGTAGGTCTATGATACTTTTTGGCAACTTATTGTATATTTTGGGTGCCATGCCCAAAATGTTTTTATTAAATACTGCTTTTTTATGACGTATTACGCATATTTTATTTTTGTGTCGTGTGCTTCTTGGATGTGTATAAAGCTGTAGATTCGCTTTGACAAAGATCGCCACTTCATATATATAAAGACACGGGAATGTCAATAGTTGGAACTGTTGAAAATGTGGCTTACAAGTTTCTTAAGTTATTCTTATTACAATACCCTAATTAATTTCAATCACAAAACATAATATCTAAACAAGTTCCAATAAACAGTTCAAACGCGAACAAATTGCTCGGCGATTCTATTTCGGGGCAATAACGTCAGATAAATTGATCTAACAAGAGCGCAAGTTATATTAAATCGCGACATCGGAGGAAGTCTATCCAATTCCGACCTCAATAGGAAACCGAGGACGTATTGATGAGTGCAATATCACTCGCAATATCCTATAAGGAGAAAACTAAAATATTGGAACGCTGAAACTTCGAACATGTTGTTTAAACGTTCCTTTAACATTAATAACATTTTTTTTTTCGTGTTGTTGGCTCGACAGTATTTCAAATCTTATAGGCCCAAAAGTTCGTCACTTCTACGGCGTCGTCGGGACGTTTTGGGACACAGAGGGTAGGATAGGAGGTGCAGCATGGTTTGCGACACAGCTCGATATCCACACCTTGTTGCCGTTCCGAACAAAATTAATCGCGGCTAATATCTTTGTCAGGTACAAAAACATTTTGGTTGAGCACGCAACTATCATTAGCTTGTGAAACAAACTGATTGCCTCAATTATTATAGACGAATCATGCGATCGTTTAATTTTGTTTCACTGATGTGTCAGAACTCAAAATGATAGTTCATTGGCTGTAGACATTGGATTTAGACGCATACAATTGTGTAGCAATAGTCGGCGAGAACAAATAACAGTACAAAACCTAGTTTATGTATAAGCAGGTACATCACTAACGCTGTTGATTGACGTACAGAAGCGACGACGCGACAGGCTATACATCAAAACGTCACTGGCTCGAGCGCTCGTTTTGCCTGTTTGAACACCCGAACATCTCCGATGGGTGCCGATTGCCGATGGGTTATCGGTCCGATTGATCTCACTAAGTAGCTGTGTTCCCACACACGAGATTATCTACGTTATCAACTCGAGTTACGATCGAGGATGTTTACCATTATGATACGGGCGCATACGCTTTAATTAAGCGACTATGTCCACACGGTTGGACGCCTACAGTACGGCCATTCATTCAGAGTTACATGAGTTTATGACTGTGGCAGTAAACTCGAGTTACGGTTTGTAAGTTGGGATAAGATAAGCGTAAATTAACGTAATTAATGAGTTCCTAACATTAAGTAAGAGTGTCTTCGCACTGAGTTAACTTTCCAGCGTAGGCGTTGTTGCCACGGCCACGTAGACTCGCTGCTCTGTCGAGTTGGCGTAGCGGCTACGTAGCTACATCGCGTTCTCGTAGCAGTTACGCGTCTACATCACGTTTCGTAGCGGTTACGCAGCTACGTCGCGTTGGCGTAGCGTCTACGCTGCGTAGTCGCTTGACGAACTTCTACGGCTACGCTGTACCAACACTAGATGCGAAAAAGAAATGATCAAAGGTGGAAAAGTAAAAAAAAGCTCCATTAGGAGCTTTTTTTTACTTTTCCACACACGAAGAAATATTAATTTCTTCGTGTCCACATGAAAATCTCCTAATGACTTCAGGAACATCTAAAAAAGTTTTAAGTATGTAACTCGGTAAATAACACGCTAACCTACTTACTTAAAACTTTTTCTAGTTACTTAGGAGGAGGCTTCATTAGACCCCGTGAGAGAGCAACAAAATGTAATTGGACTTCAGCTTTACGTTACGGATCACAGCGGAGCTCAATTACTTGAGTTAAAACAAAAGAAAGTAATTTAACTACATCCCAACTACTTTCGGTTTGATGGATTAGATTGAGGTAGCATTGTCATGATTTACGACTAGATACGAAGATCTTGATATGATAAGGTGGCTCATTTTATCCTAATCAATATAACGCAAGGTAAAAGAGAAAGAGCAGCGGTATATATGTCACAAAACAATCTTGTGTCGAATGAACCTATTCTATGCATATATACTATTATATTGTTTGTAGCCTTAGGGGAGCGAAATGGTACAGTAATGAGAGTACTCCACATCGGTCGTTCGGGTAGAAAAAACGCGGAGGGTGCCAAAGACTTTCATCCCGCGCCGGGAGACGAGTCGCGGGGGAGCTGTGTGCGACACGGCTTCTATAAATTCGGAACAGCTGTCCAAGTGTTCAAGCTTTTGACATTATAATATTTCTATCGTAAAAGAATAATACCTTATTTGAATAAAATATTTAATTCATTACTTTTAACCAGGAGGACAATAGAGGTATTCTTAAAGAATATTTTAAGTGAGGATTTGTTTTGCTTAGATATAATTATTCGCAACTCAGACAGTTGAAAATTTCATCTCCATTTCAATTCTTTCAGTAAATGTTTAAAAAGAGTGCCTGAATATAACGAAGATTCAGAGTTTTTCACCAGAAACTGGGAATGCAACGGAGGACTAAACTATACAAACAAACAAACTAGAGTAACACACAATTGCAGAAAGTGAAAAATACAATCACTGATATAGCAATTCCTAGACATTGTAAAAGCAAACGAACCTGGCCGGAATGCATCACGTAGATCGCATTAAATATTGATGAAAATACCACAAGTTAATAACACTATTTCAGTGCAGGCCCACTGTAATGTATAATGTAGAGGCGTCTAGTTTTCTCTCTGGAGAGTCGTGTCGCGCGCCCGTCTGCGGACAGCGGTCGCCAAACTTTTCAATGTAAGTGTGCACTTAAGTGGGACTGCACAGCAGAGTACCGCTTTGTTTCGAGATTAGTTGCAATCGCTTTTCTCACTGTTTAGTACCAGTTTGCCGACCTGTTCATTGGTTTCCAGTCATTTATCTTGTGGTGGTCGCATGGGTGGGTTTGTAATTATTTGCCGGGGAGTGCTTTTCCAAGGCAGAATGAGTCACTAGTAAAAGGAATACTTCAATACCCCTGTGAGGTTAACCGTACCGCATGGTTACCGTTAAGCAAGAGGATACGAAGCTATACAGATACTGACTGAGCCATTGTTTTACTTTACTTTACCTTTATTTTATGTTTCATAATTACCCGATCTGTTTAAAATAAATGACAAACATGTAATTTTTACGACTCGGCAGAAATATATTGAATTTATTAACGAGCTATTTTATTATAAAGTCGTAAATTATTGCTAACTTTCTAAACTTGATCGCAAGACGCATTTCTAGTAATATAACCCTGGTTAGAAAGTTTATTTAGTTAGTAGAGACGTTAATGTTAAAATCATTTACTTACCGGATAGCTGACTGAAATGGCAAAGATGGCCTATAAAACAGCCAATAAATAGTCAGTGATGTTTGAGAAACGTTGGTCTTTATTTGGTGCCAACCATCTAATGCATAATTCCAAAGTGGTGGCACTGGTGGCTGCCGCGCTAACGCCAAATTTATGCCATACGTCTCACTATTCTAGATTAAGCGTTATTAAGGAACAGCACTTAAATGTTTAAGTTATGATTATCGTAAAGATGAAGAGGGTTACGTGCGTTTACATCTTCGTCTCATAAAAGTTAGTGCTACAGCTACTTATCTACTTACATCTGAAAATATATCTACCTATCTATTGGTAGCAAAGCTTAAAGGACGGAAATAAACCGCTGCGCTCAGTGCAACATCTCCAAGCACAGTTATGAAAAATAAAGCAATCCTCGACTAAAACACGTACCAGATGATTGTCGCGAAAATATTCCAGCAGATGTTTGAAGTAACTTCGAGGATTTTAATGAAACAGTTAGCAAATAAAGCAAAACCCGTACGCGACTGTGCGGGCTGAGTTTAATCAGAGGCAGTGCTCTCGAGACGAGGGCACACTGTGCAACAGACGAAATTGTTTGAAGTCGGCTCGAGGGTTCTGCTTGCCACGACCGCTACTGTTCGATTCGAGTTGCGACTCTGACTCGTTACACTAATTTATTAGGATACAACGTCCCGACGATCACGATTCACAAACGTGCTGGGACAAAATGACTGAACATTACTTAACAAAACGTAACTAGGTAACGTTTCAGATCATGAACGTGAACATGTAACGTTAGCATACAGGCTGGCAGCCAGCAGGGACATTGACGTGCAAATTGTTACTATGAATTCAGGAGATTGAAATTTTCCGTCAGTTATTAAAAAAACTTGCTGTTCCATACATTTTGCTGACCGCGAAGGTATTGCGCTTTTGCAAACAGGAGTTTTTATTTTGATAATTAACGAAAAATTATTTCTACGCTATGTCTACATCATGGGCTGAATTCATAGTTACGCAATTTACGTGTCGATGTCCCTGCCAACCTGTATAATCAACACCTATTAAAGCTTGTAAAGTTACACTGAGGTATCCGTTTTCCAATTACTCGATAATTACCTGCGCGCTGTAGAGGCTGGAAATCTCAATGAAAGTCAAACGTTACGCCTTTCGGAAATGGGAATATACTTAATGGAGATAGGATGAACATGAAATTTGATATTGGAATACGAAGGAGCGGAGAAGTAAGCATAGTATATAAGATGTGAAAGAAAATTTCCGTCGAAGTAAATTTTTATTTGAAATTCATGTTTTACAATCTCCGTTTCAGAAAGCTCTTAATATTCTTAAAAGATTAATTTCGATTTAAGCAGGTACGAAAAACGTGCTGGTTCATGAATCCAATCTGATTGTCTAGCTGTAACTAATCTGTAAAAACAAAAGGGTGGTTTTGTGATAAAGGGAAAATGTACAACCTCCTCCCCGTTCCTTTTGTAAAACCCACACCTTCTCCAAAGCTCCCCAAAGTTTATAAACTGTGGGCGCCATTTTGGAGCCTTATCGATATGTTTGTAATATTTTCACCAAAACACGCGTTAATATTCGGAGCACGTCGTCGCATATTATAATATAGTGCGGCCGTTGAGCCACGGGCCCCGCGCCGCGCGCGTATTGTCCGCGCGACTTGCTACAATGTGTCGTTTGGGTGGCTGCCAAATCTGCGTCGTGACACAAGCTACAAGTGTCAGACGTTCACTGCTGCCAGCCGACGTTTCTTCCCGACAGATGCATAATTGGGACAGAAATGGGGACGCGACTAAAAGTTTAAAATCATTTTCCAGTGAATAAAAAGAGAGCATGTTTCAAAAGCTCGGGAAGCTTTTCTTCGCGGAGAATTTTGCGATCAAATCGCCATTGTGAACGCGCCGCTCCTTGTACAAAAAGTCGACGAACCCCTAAAGAATTGTTACCATGGTTAAAGAGGGGAAAAAAATCGTTTCTATTCTTTGGCGTCTGCATATCTATAAAATGCACTGCAAAATTGCATCACTCGTCCCTCCGTCGCCCCTCGCCCTCTCGTCGGGACTTCGGAGGGAGATCTTTTCAATTCACCCCCTTGGACTTGGTTGCGCTGTTCGCCTTGTTGATGCGGTGATGTTATTCAATTCACCAGATGAATAACATTTTCTAATTTACATTTTTAACATAACTACGTTTAGTTTATGGTCTCAATTTGTTGTAAGAGCTTATAAAAACTGAATAAAATAACTTTAACCAATTTGGATGCTCATATTTACGTCATAAAAATTATAATTATCGTAATGAATATGAGGCCCACATATGGAGAATTGAATAGGTAATCTTTTTCAATCGGTTGCTGACGTGAAAGTTTCTCAACACGCGTCAAGCCATTTATTGTTTGATTTGAATTCAATAAACTTATAATTGAATATGACAGTAGTTAGGACATTGAGATGAGAAACCATAACATCTTACAAGTGTCTAACAATGACCGTACACATTCTCGAGTTGATATTCCTAGAATAACTCAAATCAATGGGTACCTACATAATCCACAAGTGCCTTCTTCTTCATTGTCCTTTGACGAGTACTAAACACAAATTAGGTACCTAAGTATTGATATTATCGTTGTAGAAGACAAGATAAACATTGGGATTCCCGATGAGAACTCAAAAAATGAAAAACAGTAACACCTCTTGTTTCAACTGAACAACAAGATCTTGTTTGTTTATTGTGTAACGCGTTATCTATGGCAACACCGGTATAATACACTGGTGCGATGTATACCAACAATATTGACCAGTGTCTGGCGCGTCACATATCATGTCAAATGACGCACTCCTGGGAATATCAACACTGACCCATTTGTGTCCTCCGCATGTCACACACCTACGATACTGTTCACAGTCACACGCATACCATACATGTTTCTTAATTGCTACTCAAATTAGTATTTCATCGAATTCAATTTATTGAGTCAGTAACTGAGTAAACAGTTACTCAACTACTAGGCATAATGATTGCCGTGTACTGTAATAGATGTGATATTAAAGAGCCATGATAGTTATATGATCATAGTTTCGGATAGTTAGTGATGCGTGGGATGTTTTATCTCTTGGGATAGGTCATTGACTGAGCGTCAGTAGCGAGGAGGTGTTGAGCGTCGTATTATGATAAACATCACTGCAAAGGGAAACTCTATAGGCGATTTATGAACTAGTATTATTGTTTATATAAGATAGATAGATAGATAGGTAAATCATTTATTTGATGCACACAAAAGACAGCACAAAATACAAAAACACGTTTAAATAATAACTAAATACATGAATATAGAATATAAGGTGCCAATATACAAAAAATAAAATATAAAAGAAAATAAAGACATTGTGATGACACTTTAAAATAGTGAAACATACAAAGTGCGGTGCGTGTCTCAAGGTTGCACCAAATGGGAGTCCAACTCAGCATGTGTCAGGCAAATATACCTGACGCTGATATTCTGCTGGATCCCTGCAGTGACATACGGACGTCGAGTAGATGAAATAATAAATATGCGAATTATTGGTGTTGTGAAAAGTGCAGAATTAAGTTACGTAAGTACATACCCGCAATTTAAATAATGACATTCCTACTTAAAAAAAAAAAAAAAATATATATATATAGAGCACTAGCTATATTCGTTCAACCCTTAACCGTACGCCGGCTGAATGAGAAAAAAGCTTTCTGAGCGCAGTTCTACACACTCCAAGGAATATTCAATCTTCAGATGCAGGATGTGCGCTTTACTGAAATTTAGGTACCTGGGAATAGAAGATGTATCAAACTATCTACCTACTGTACGACTATGAACTAGGTTTTAAGCTAGTAAGATACCTGAAAAAGCTTGTCGGCACTTTGCATACACTGTTACTGTTTATCTGTTGCGATTATCTTGACGGATTCCAAAAGGATGTCGCCGGCGGCCACTTATGTGTCGACAATAAACGCTTCTCGCGTCTATCTGTGCGACTGATTGGGATCTACTCTATTTCTTGCGAACCTCGCAACATATTACTTCTACTTATGCAGATAAACTTTTGCGTATAGAATTGGTGCTCAAACACCAATTTGAGCACCAATTCTATACGCAAAAAAATGATCTCTCGAATGTAGAGAAGAACGTAACGCTTTATTTTACCTCTAAAAAGGCGTCTCAATTTTTTATACGCTCGTAAAATCTTGGCAGCCATAAGGAGAAACTTTCCTCAGAAACGTGTTCCCATATTTGTAGGAGACGACGTGCAATTTTTCCTGTTGGATGTTCAACTTTATCGTTTGCTACAGTTGAAACTTTTAGGAATGAAGCATACCTGAGATTTCAATATTTTGATACGTTAAAGTTAGCTACAGTGCAGTGTAGGTCCTCTTCTAAAGCCTGGATGAACATCATGAGATGATCCCTGAAACTACGTTTGGATTTAACGTGAAATATTTCAGGAAAGTCTCGCTTCGAATGAAGGTCTTGTAAAATTATGAAACTTCATGCAGCTAACTAGGTAGGTGTATTACGAGTATACCTAACGAGTAAAAAAAAAAAAAATTACTCACAAGTATTACTCAGGTACAGTTTATAGACAGCTATGTTTAGTACTTTCCTTGTTTTGGAAAGTGCATAACAATTTGTATGTTATTAAATAACAAATAAGCACTAAGTAGGTACCTATTACGTATATCATAATAAATATGAGAAACTAATAAAAATATATTCCAAATAGGACATAATTATGTACACCTAGTAATAAACGATTAATTCACACATGTCACACTGTAGCAGTGACTTTTTAAGTTTTCAGAAGGAGTCAAGGAGTTATAGGTACCACCTACTCATTATCTGTACAAACTATTACAGGATGGTATAACCCATCATTTTCTTAATTAAAATAAAATAATGTGCGTCAAGGCACGAGGCGCGCGGCGCCTGCCTACCGCTTTAATGCCCCTAGATTAACACCACTCGCTGGTTCAAGACTATTTTAAGTTACTACCTGCTTCCTGATACCTATATTTTGTTGTGATAACCATCTTAAACTACTGAAGGACAGATTGTATTTAGAACGATCCCAGTGCTAAAAATATTGTACGCGGACTGCTAATCATTCTGGATTTTTGTGTTTTACAAACCTTATTTTATAGAACTTTTGCATTCAGTAAGCGTAATTAATAAAAGTTTACAATAAAGTAATACGCGTGTATCTAGGTAAGCTTAATACAAAAATGCATATTTTAGCAAGGTTCGCGCATGCGTGAACCCTTCGCGTACTACGGGAGTGCGACCTTCGTAGGTCGCCGCCCTGCCATTCAGTTCGCTGCCGGTCCTCATTGATTTTCGACCCACTATCAGATGGTGAGGTCTACTAGAGCACGAGGACCATACATTCGGTTGATTTGGCAATATTAGTCGCACCTCGCACGTGCCGGGTGAATAAAACACATCGAGGACGAATATTCGGCGGGAAAGGAACTGTCATGGCCACTAAGCTCTCTTCTCGCTACGAATGTGGGATAACCTATGGATAGGTACGTACCTAACCTACCAACATAGTGTGTAAAAAATATACGAGGTAATTATTTTTTTATAGTTCTGACGAAGTGACCTTTTTAAAGATTAATATTCATAGAAGATTCGTGATTCATTCAAATAAATTAGTTGGGGACTAATTGCATTTCATTAAGCAGAACTTGGTTTATTCCAATTTATTCATTGATCGAATACTCGTAAACAATAACAACATATTTATTTCGCGAGTATCTTGCCACTTTGTGGTCGAGGAGTGGTTTCGTTATGGCTCTATTTGTTAAAGTGTTTTAATGTTATATTAATAGCCACTTATTTGCCTATCAATTTCGTCTTAAATTATGTGACCATTTTTTGGCATTTTGTAAAACAAAATAATATTTATGTTAGTTATGTATTCGATAAGTGGTTAGGGTAGGTAGTAAATAAGGAAACCATATTAAGAAATAGTAAATACATATGTCTATTGATATGATCATACAAATAATTTAGTTACAGGGTGCATTTGAAAAAAAACAAATATTTCAAAATAAAAAATCTGGCAGTAATTTGGGTGGTGGTGGTGGTATATACCTACCCGCTAATCAAGAACAACTGAGCTGATTTTAAATTATAATGAGGCACTAAACAGTAAAACCGATCTTCGGCACAACTTTGAAGTAACATTAGATTAGATTTTATTGCCTAACAGATATTGGAACAAAACTAGATCAAATTGGCATTAAAATATAGCCGTCAATTCGGGTCACCATTAGACTCGACTAAAATCACTTAAAAACAACAGCTTTTAGTTCCATTAGGTTCCCGTTACCTGTCTAGACGGTAAAAAGTTAAGGAAAAACAATATTCACGAGAAGTCTCGCTGATTGGCATAGGATCCATGTATTAAAAGGTCAAGCCAATGACCTCATCGACCTCGCTGGCACACTCGGCACTCACGGGTTACGTGCGGTACCTATACCTACAGTACCTACCTACGATAGGCGCCGGCGCACAATCATTCAAGAAATTCTGCGAATCCACGCTTTATGATTCACGGACATCCGGTTCCTCAGCATCTTTGTCAATTACTAATCGATCAATGGAGTCGGTTAATTAAAGAAATGGCGTAGAGAAAGTACTCATTTCTATTAATTTCTACCCATTTATCCGCTATTCAATTGGCATTGGCTTGATAGAGCACTTAAGAAGTTAAGTGCTTTCGCTAGCTTTTAGCACAGAATAAATAACTTAACTTTGGACTAAATCAAATCTAAACTAAATGATAAAAATCATAGTACGTAGACGTATCGTATCGTAGTACCTAACAAGACATGATTAATTTGAATGTTTCATTGCTATGAATCCATGATGATATCTATTATTTATTGACGACCGTCCATTGTTTCTTGTGCAACCATACCATTTTATTTTATTCCTTAAAAAGCGCTTTATAATTATTTTTAAACAAATATCGAGTTAATATTATTTGCTACACATATCTATCTACTTTTATTTTAAATACTCGTATAGAACAGATAAAACTTATTTACATCTGTAAGACGTCCTCGTAACAGGTTCAGTTGAAAACCAGCGTCAGACACTAGTTGTCTGGCATATAAGCTGAACTGGGCCTATTTAGCGCAGTCGTGAGGCACATAATATTATTTTAAGTTATCCTTTTTTTTTTCTATTTTTGTGTGAATATTGTGTGCCTTAACCTGAGTCAAATAAATTTATTTTCTTTACCTAAGTACTTATACAACGGGTTGCTTTTGATAATCCCATAACTATATGTATTAACACTTTCGATTCCACCCACTTTTCATAGAACTCATACGCCGTGCCGCCATACGTATTGGAAGTGAACCCTCCGGGAGGGTTGCCGGCATTACGTTTGCGCTAAAGTTAACCATCGCGGACGGTCAACGGTATTAGGTTTAAAACCGTGTTATAAAAAACTGTAATACGAAGTAAAATAGTGTTTTCGGGGAGTCTTGTCGCTATGCGTAGTTTCCAACCTTTAAATTTTTTTGTTAATACGAGTATTTGTAACTGTGAACAAAAAATTTAAAAAAATATTTTAATGCTAGGATTTAAAACTAAGGCATTTATTCACTAATAACTCTTGTTAAAATATACATCAGATTTTGTTTACACGGTTTATAATGCTGCATTCGCTAAGAAAAACCTACATTAAAAATGAGCACGCCGCGAGGCCTCCCGGCATCCCATATCTGACTAGTTGAACCCTCCAGGAGGGCTGCCGGCACTGAACGTGTTATGAGACCATGTCATGATTTAATTGAGTGAATATTTGGTTTGAAAGAAAAAGATTTACTTGTACTTATCAATGGTGAACCTTACACACCGAGAGTCTAGTGTTATGTTATCTTCGAAACTATGTAGGATAGGTACATATTTTTGGAATTGTTCTAGGACTTTTTATTATATTATATTGTATTGTATTGTTAATGTATTATATTAACCTTAGAGTTATAGGACGTCAAAAGGAACAGGTTGTATAGTAATAATGTGACCTACCTAAATGCAAATAATGAAAGGTGTTAAACCATTAAACATTGTTAAACCGAGTGTAGTAGTAGTAGATCTATGCACGAATTTCTATTTTGCTAAGTACCTGGTACTTGACTGAATTGAATGTGGAGAAATCGATAATTTAAATGTTTTGTTTGTTTTTTGCCCAATCTCTGAAAATGTTGATGACACAGCAGAACCTTTAAGGGATCTCGCGTACTAGACGGCCACGGCCACGACCGGCCACGACGATGTATGGTCTGCGGGTACTTGGTCGCAACGGCCAACTAGCCGCAGACCATATAATACCACTAGACGGCTACGACTGGCCGGAGTCATGGCCGTCTAGTGCACGAGACCCGTAAACCAAGAGATGTCCTATGAAATGAAATGGTTTATATACTTATATATTGTACCTAAGCACCTAGTTTACGTTCCTTCATAGTTCGGTGCTTATAAAATATTCATACGAGAGTTCCTCCATTAAACTAAGTGAAGTTGTAACGTAATTAGTGATGAAGACAATGTTGATAACTTTAATGAAGATTCACTTAGGTACGTTACTTAGTTAATGCTATTATATTCAAAATTGAACACGTTCAGTGCCGGGAGCCCTCCTGGAGGTTTCGCTCAAGTCGCATATCGGATGCCAGGAGCCTGCGCGGAGGGCTCATTTTAAATGTAGGTTTTTCTTAGCGAATTCGTCATTATAAACTGTGGAAATAAAATCAGTTGTATATTTTAACAAGATTTCAAACCGAATGCCGGTGAAACTTCTCGAGGGTTAACTTTAGCGCAAATGTAATGCCGGTAACCCACCCTACTGGAGACAACTTGCAATATTGGCGACGCGACGTGGCGTATGAGCTCTATGTAAAATGGGTGGAGTCGAAAGTGTTAAACATAAAGACTAGCGAAATGTTGGCTTACAGGTACACCTCTGTCTAACTATTCGGGGATACATTTTTATTTCTTCGATACTTTTATTGAATACCTGGATAATTCAGGACTGTTATATTTTTATCATACGAGAATGTGAATGACTTTAATCTGCTTAAGACACGCACAGGCGAGTAGAACAACTTCTATAAAAACTTAATGAAAATTGTTCTACCAGAATCGCAACGCTCCGTCACTGCTCTCGTCCGTGCCTGTCTGCGAGAGCCTTTACTATACCTATGTGTCGAAGTCAGTGATATGTAATATAGGTGCCTGCCTTCTATTTATTTTGTTAATAAATAATACCCAGAGACAGTTAAATTATGTACTATTAATTTATCGCAAGCATGTCTAGCCAGTTTTATCAATACTTAATTGTAACTTTGTAACTTACGCATCTTTATTACTGTTGAACATTGTTTCATAAATACTCGTATAATCTAAAGCAAAGCATACAATTTCTTGCAAGTGATTGTTTGGGCATCATGAAAATTGGAAAATTGTTTTCATAAACTTCGTCAAAGTGACCCATTCATTAATTTGCACTAATCAACTACCCACCGTCCTACATAGAGGTACTGTCTAAGGAAGGTGCGCATACCCACCTTCTCTAGATAGGTTTTGCTCGTTTGAATTACCTAATAATAACGAGCAAAACATATGTAAACACTTGTTTTTGTTTTTAAGTCCCAAATCATAATATTTCCGTTCTGTAATTATTAATGACGCATTTCGGAGAATTAGGGATATATTAAGGAAGTTCAAAACTAAAATAGAGATGTCACCTGGAACAGTTTTGAGGTTCAATGCATCGACTCGTGCGCAAGTATGACGTAGCCACCTGACTCAGACGCATGTACGACCGGTTCTAATAAATTCAATACAAATATATTTATATTTAACTTGTTTTCAAAGGCTATTATTTCGATCATTACGTCTGGACTCATCGTAGCGAGTACATGTGCAATTGGTTCAGTTACCATACGTTCTCGAAGTAAACTCGAGCTTTTGTAGTACCTACTTGAATTGATTTGTTTGTAAAGTGAAGTGTTTTCAATAAAATATTCAAGATGTGTAAATGCAGAAAATATATTGAAGTTAGAAAGATCACAGCCATTTGGATTAATCCGGTAAATATAATTATGATTTTTAATTAATAATGTTTGGATATTTATAGGACAACAAGTTCTAATAAATATGTACCAAATTGCAAAAAAAAAATTAAAAATACAACTGGGGTAGGTATCTATCTAATATACCCATAAAAAAAGATATATCTAAAGCCTTTCTATACGTGTAATTGTAATAAGAAGGTAAATAAATTACCCTATTTAATTAACATGACAAAAAGTTCGCCGACTCATATATTGTCAGCTTATCGGTTGCATAAATGATTGCGTTGATCGGAAACGGACATGGCCTGCCCCAACACGTGCCGCCCACAATCTCTCGTTGCACAATGCGATCCGTCATTATCGGCTGATTTAGGACGCGCCCGTTCCGCTGCAGCTGCGCAGACGCAACATATGCGCCCAAACGCAACGTGGGCGGGTTTCGAAGCTTAATATGAAAATTATGGGGACTGGGTGCTGCTGTTTCGACTTTGGCTAAATGTCTAATGTTTGATTGATGGACTATAGTTTGCAATATGTTAGCAACGGTTCCGTTTTGAACGAACATAGGATACGCGACTTTGAGGTAGGATTTAGGCATAGTGTATTGTTAATAAGCCATAAAAAATCTGTTACGCGTAGGTAGGTAAGTAAGTAAGTAGTAGGTAGGGCTAAGTTTAATAGCTAAAGTCCATTCGCTAGAGATGATTCAGTAGATGTCGAAGCCAAGAAGTACATTAGTCATAAACTTTAATTTGTATGTTCTGTCAATCAATCTGGCAAAGTAACAAAATAGTCTAGTACCAAAAATAGCCTTTAAATTGCACGCTTCAAGTGGCTTCAACAGGATACGAACAAATACAATGAAATGAAATGGAGGAAAATGAAAAGTTGGTTTTAATATTACCACTAAATAACAACTTTCATTTTCCTTTTATTGTTGTTTTAAAAACATTAGGAACCTACCTTAATGTTTCATTCTTTTGGACAGTTTACGTAAATAGGGATTTTTATACCTATCGCTAATAAGTAAGATAAAATAAATGTAAGTTGGTACCTAAGATTAACCCAAAAGTTTGCCGACCTACAGTAAATCCTTTTAATCTTAACTACACAACAAGATTAGGGAAAATGTTTATACTTCGGGTCCTATATAAAAATGAACTTGAAAGTTATAATTTGTAAGCTCTCTCGGAAAATGCGGAAGAAAAGTTGAGGATATAAAGCTTATTATTAACTCTTGAACCTTGTAATATTTCTTAGCCAAAGTCGTTAGAAAGCCAGTTAGCAACTCAAGATGACGTTATAATGGTGGACGGTGGATCTCTCTTGATTTTCTTTCTTCTATTTTCCAGCGTAAGTAGCTAGTATGCCTTCAGACTTTTGCGAATCATAATGATCAGTATAAGCTAACCTTTTTCAACACTTTATAATGATGATGAGGTACCTACTAATTATAGACTGCCTCATGACCATCTCCAATATTTGTGATCTACAGAATTCAACTTTTTAACATGGGTCTCTATTAAATCACAACCACGATCGGCTGCAAAAGTATGTTAACATGCCATGCTCTTTGTTATTTCGTTCATACTTGTAGTTACAACGAAGATATCTTTGTTGCAGTGTATGGCGCGTGCGTTGTACGACAACATAGCCGAGTCGCCGGACGAGCTGGCGTTCCGTCGCGGCGACCTGCTCACCGTGCTGGAGCAGAACACCGGCGGCAGCGAGGGCTGGTGGCTGTGCTCGCTTAGAGGAAGACAGGTAACTAACTATTTTATTTAACTAATCACGAGGTAGTTTAAAAGATTGAAGTTGAATCTTCAAAACAAATTCTCGGCGACATCAGACCGCTGGACTTAAAGGAGCAGTTAGTTAAAAGCGGTGACATGACACCAATGGTCGAATCGCAAAGGAGTTCTCGAACTTCTCGATCATGAGAAAGAAAAATGTGTTGTGTTTAGACCGGCATCTAACGCCACCAGCGCTTAGGAATTCGGGATGTGCTATGGTTGAATGGTGATCTTTCTTAACTGCTACGTTCAAGCTAGTAAAGCAGCACCTAATGAAAGGCCATACGTTCTGGCATAACTAAGGAAATAGGTATGTGCAAGTGACAATGAAAAAGTCACGCTTTTTGTGACTTTTTCATTGTCACTTGCACTTAGGGTTTGACAAACGATGGTGCTCCATCCAAATATGGGACGGGGTGTCACTTAGAATAAGTGTGACAAGTTCTTCAAGCGAGCAATGCATCATTCTTTTCTCCTGAGAAATGTCAAGTACCTAATGCTAATTGTGTTGGTATTACATACAAAAACACTTATTGAGTACAATGGTACCATTGCATGTCTCATTCATAAACTTGTACGATATAATAATATGAGTACCTATTATGCTTATTATTTCCTGAACGTGCATTATCTTAATGGTGACGCATCTCACGTCGACATTTGCCTACGACAGCGTCACTACGGTCAAAGTTGATAATAATAATATTGTTTTCTAAGGATCATATTTACAGTAAAATCGCGTCATTTTCAGGGGAAAAACGAACTTCCTAAGTTTGGATGTTTGTGTACGTGATGTTTATGTGCATGGTGGCTGTAAACATCACGTAGACAGAAGGGATAACCGATGTTATCATAATGGTGTCATTGTTTGAATCTAGAAACATCTTGTTTACCAATTTTATTACCTACTTGTGGTAAAATACAACTTTGGGAGACTTTTGCGTCTACGAACACACAACCTATTTTCCAGTTTCCGTCACCTTCAAAGATTGATCCATTTTATTTTCTTTTTAGGGAATATGTCCCGGCAACAGATTGAGGATAGTAGCTGGCGTGTTCGACGCCAGTGGTGCGATGCAGCGGCGGAGGACACGTCCGCCGGCACCCGTTGCTCACCAGCCCATGCCTACACAGCAGTCACCTGCTTTTACAAAAGTAAGTTCTCAATATTTAGTGCAATTTCAAAGCCAAAACGGCCTTAAATGATCAAGATCCACAGAAGTTCACACTCTGAATTAATACAGCCGTACGATTCCCATCATCAACTTTTTGTATCAATTTCATAAGCTTAATTTCACATGTTCTTTCCCATCAGATCGAAGAGTGCTCACACTACGACGTGCCTCGTGCACCGATGCCTGTGCAACGCATTGGCATGTACGACTGCCCACGACCGTTGGTGGACTGGTATGATGCGCCACGCGCTCCGCGGCCGGCCAGTGCAGACTCAGCGTGTAGTGGCACTGGGTCCTTAGCCTCGGCGACCTCCAGCGCTTCGGCAAACTCCGGCAGTTCGGTCCATTCGGCTGCTTCCATCTCCAGCACGTATGATGTGCCAAGATCGCGCGCGCTGCCCTTGCCCTGTGATGCTGCGCTGGAAGCGCTCGATAGATTACAGGTTGGTAGACTGGTTTGATCCAGCTTCTTAGTAGACAGACACGTCCACAGAATGGGTTCAGGCACATTTAGCTAAAGAATCTCACGAAGTGAAAGAAGATCCAGAACAGCCTGCCTATCACATATACTGTTATGCAAAAGTTGAATATCTCCCTTGGCTGATAAATTGATGATTGATGTTCGATACATAGGTATGCCAAGAGGAAGTGATTTCGATCCTTTAATCATCTTTCCCTAAGACAGGCAGCTACAAGAAGCTTACCTAACGCTTCTTACCTTTGTGTGGTCCAGGAGGAGGCATCAGCGGCAGTGTCTCGGCTGCTGTCGTACGTGTCGCCGGGCTGGCGGCGGCGCGGCGCACTGCGTGCGCGCGTGTTGGACGTGCGCGTGGCGGGCGCACGCCTTCGGGCCGCCCTGCACGATCTCGCTGTCTTCGCCGACGCCACTCTCGCCAACGCGCATGATGCACAAGATAAAGGTAAGACATGGAACCACTTGAATATTCTGTACCTACCTACGTAGTCATCTTCACTATTCAGCCGAAAGGCGTCCACTGGACCTAAGGACTCCCACGGCGATCGTTCTATGCTTCCCGCATCCAACTATCACGACCTTCACCAGGTATCCGTGGATTCACTTTGTAAAATGAAATGAAAAGTGAAATCACAGGTCATTGAGGACACATTATGTTCTGAAGAATGAATAGCCCGGGGAAGTTGCGCCGAATTTTAGGCTATTATTTGAAGAGCTAAGTTCAAAAACTCGATTCAAGAAAAAAAATCGCTGTTAGGATTTAGTGTAGGGGTGCAGGGTTCAAACCTAATTTCCCCGGCCTAGAAAATGATTTGCTTTACTATACTGAGTTGTGACTAATAGGTACTTACCCAAACCAAGGTGATAAATGGGATATTTTTGAACCTCAAAACGCATGACAACACTTTTTTGTCTTAAGACTTATGAATCATCCTACTTTGGCTGGTTTTTTGTTGAATAAACTTTTTCACGCATTACTTATTTTTTCCAGGTATCGCAGTAAAGCTACGACCTCTAGTGAAAGCGTTGAAAGACGCGGAGCGCATAACGCATGAGGCGACGAGTGCGCTGGACGCAGGAGACTGGGCGCCCGAACGGCTGGAGCGGGACCGGGAGCCCACGGACGGGACCGAAGACGCACTCGACCAGCTCGTGTCGTGTGCGCGCTCCCTTACCGAGGATGTAAGGAGAGCTGCCTCCTTCATTAACGGAAATGCATCGCTGTTGTTTAGGTAGATACAGTTTTCATTTTAAAAACCGAATGAAGAAATTTAGGTGCCCAACATTTTTTTTACCTCTTCTTCCTTCTAAAACTTATGAAAATCACCAATTCCAGACGGTCACCTGCAGTAACAGTGCCAGAACACGAGTGGACAGAGGAGTACGACTACGTAAGACTGGAGTCCCGCACGGCGGTGGGACGGCGCAACGCAGAGATTAGGGCTGCGCTGCCGGACAAACTCAGGGCTTCCTTCGACGCTCTCGTTAGAGACGCCGATCATGCGGGCGAGGTGAGTCTTCAAGAACTGGTTATATTATGACTTAACCTTCAATTAAGACATCAAAATGTTAGAAGATCCGAGATTTCGTCTGAAATGAACCTTGGAATTGTTTCTTGAAGATTCTTTGAATTTTTTTTTAATGCGAATTGTGCCAGTTTATATGATTTCTACAAACAAGTTGCACTCAGATGCCTCTCTTATTCAAAAACTCTTCGTTATTATGATTATGTTGCTAATAAAGCTGTAATTTGTCCAGGTGAGCGCAGTAGCAGCGGCGACCCGTCTGCCAGCTGATGACCGCCAGCTCGCCGCGTTCTACGCCGCGCAAGCCGCCACATATGGCGCGCATTTAGCCACGGCCGTAGAGGCCTTCCTGCGCACCATCGAAATGGGCCAGCCGCCCGACGTGTTCCTAGCTCACGGCAAATTTGTCGTGCTCAGCGCGCATCGGATCGTGCACGTCGGCGACACAGTACACAGGTAATTTATATTTCAGATGACCTGCAGTTTGATTTGCTAGTTTAGATTTTAAGATTCGTATCCATCGTTTTGTGAATCCAGCTTCGTCACATTTCTAAGCCACACGAAATAAAACGAGGGAGGAATTTAAAATTTCCATTCGCCCATAGGAGTGCCCGCCACGCTGGACTAAAGACTCAAGCGCTGAGATGTTCGGATGCCCTATCGGACGCGCTGGCGGCGACCGTGGCCAAGACGAAGGCGGCGGCGCAGCAGTTCCCGTGCGCCGGCGCCGTGGCCGGCATGGCGGACGCGGCGCGCTCGCTGGCGGCGCGCGCGGCCGAGCTGCGCCGCGTGCTGGTGCGCGCCGCCGACCCGCCCGCGCCGCCCGACGCGCCGCGCGAGCCCGCCACGCCCGTGCCGCACGAGCCCGGCTCCGCGCCGCACACGCCCCTCACGCCGCTCACGCCGCTCGCCGCGCCCGCCTCGTCGCGCGCCACGCTACAGATATAAACTGCACGCACGGACACGAAGACCGTTCGTGTGGCTCGATGCCGACCAGACGCCTTTCCCGCTTCGACGGGCGTCGGAGGACAACCCCGGGCTGGAAGCTGTTCCGCTTCGCAGTCCCCGCGCCTCCAGCGAGGTGATGAGAAGACCTCTGTGCGCCGGTTATGGTTATGTTCTCACCTCGCTTCCGGGCGGTTGTTTCCTCCGGTGAGGTGATGAGAAGACCTCTGTGTGCCGGTTGTGGTTATGTTCTCACCTCGCTTCCGGGCGTTGTTTAGATGCGCTAGGCCTGGGCGGCGTCCGCTTTGCCGTGAAACGAATTCGGGCCGAGTGGACGCCCCTGTGGCACCCCCTATGAGTATAGCATTACCAAAGAAGTCGAGATAGGCCAAACGATGCCTATCGACGTAGACTGCCGGTACGATGAAGAGTAAAACGCAGAGTTTCTATTTAAATGTTAGTATTTATACGTTTACGATAAATTGAAGGCTGCTACTAGAACTTTTTGTTTGTGAAGCGTTTCGCCGCGACCTAGCAGGGCGAGTTTAAAGTTGCTGGATGCTCATTTTGCCGTAGTGAGTTGAGTTGTCCGTCCAGTTTTATACAATTTTGCATCAGTACCTTATTCGTAGAACGAGTTAGTGAATTGTAATGTGTGGCATTGATTCTGTCGAGATGTATTCAGACGTTTTAGTTTTAATGACTCTTTATGTGGTGTTTGTTACTTTACAAAACTCGTGAAAATGAGCGGATGCAGACAAATGCAAGTGAGGAATAATCGTATGTGTTCATACGTATATGCCTGCGCTAAAGAAACGCTGTTGCGATGTCTCATCGCTTTCCTGCTATTTCACCAAGCATTTTGGGCTAGCACAGTTGTGCGTCAAATTCATGATTAAATTCTTAGACAGTCAATCTCGATAGAGAAATTAAAATAATAATGAATGTGCTATATTTTATGATCATGCCTAATAGCACTATTGAGATAAATAAATTGGACCATAAGTTTAGAACTATGGCTGCATTTTGCCTATCTCGTGGGAATAATGTTAGCCTTGATAAGGACATCTAATACGTCGCATATTTAAATGAATTTAACAGTGACAATATTCTTTTACTATTAACGACTAATTAATTGTTTGAATGTTCCTTGTAAATGGCTCAAGTTGACACCGAGTGTTGTATCAAGTATGTTGTAACATTCGTGTAGAAGTCAAGTCTAATGGGAATGTTTTCATTTGCCGCCGCGACTGACTCAACAGCTCAATTATGTTAAAGCTCACCTTTATATACTACTCGTGGCTTGTCATTACTTAACTACTTACCGCAATAGCGTTACTGTATGTACGTACCTACGTTTTGTACTTTATACATATGACACTAGTAGATAGACGTAGGATACGATATCAATGTAAAAAGCATGTTGTATATTAGCGATGTGTAATATATTTTAGACGTTGTAGTTTAGTTAGGTATAGATGAAATTGTACAAATGCATATTAATAATTTTAATATTAATTTAATCATCTTGTAAAACGCAATCAAGTAAAATATACAAAATTTTCGTATCTATAACTTTGTTTTAATTTATTACCCTTACCTTTTCAAAAAGCTTAGGTACCTACCTACTAGTAACCAGTGGCGGACTAAGCCTACCAGGGGCCCAGGGCGGCAAACTAAATGCGCCCTGATATGAAAACTGAGAATTAGAAGAACATAAGGGCCTGTACACACCACGTTTTTTAAACGCGCCGTCGACGCGCTTTTTAGAAACGCGCGTCGACGGCGCGCTTTTATCCTACAGACAGGTGTGCAAAGGTCCTGACTTGCGTGCGTATCGCGCCTGTATCGCTACAAACGCGCGTCGACGGCGCGTTTAAAAAACGTGGTGTGCATAGGCCCTAAGAGTGACCAAAGCGAGCTCGAAATTTTAGCACACTACCTCGAAAAGGTTAGGTTTTCTTTTGACCATTCCGAAATAGGAGATACTTTGTCGACTTATACGGAAAAGTTGGAAAATTTAACGAATACAGGATGCTAGAGCGAGCGTAACGAGCTCGAAAATGATTGAACTCTGGATAGGTTATATTTCCCCTCCACATAATACACAAATTCACAAAATTTGCTCTCCCTGTTTATAATATTAGTACCTATAGATAGGAATTACTTTGTCGACCTATTCAGAATATGAATCGCAAGAGCGAGCGGTGAGCTCAATTTTTTTTCAAAAGGTAAGGTAATGTTTTCTTTTAACTATCCTTTCAAAGTCAAACTCAAAGCATTTATTTCAAATAAACCAATTACAGGTACCTACTTTTGACAATAATAATTGTCAAAGGGTCGGTCAGTCAGAAAGAGGAAGCTGGTTGCCCATTACAACGCGTAGTAGGTTCCTATGGAGAAGAACGGGCCAGAAACTCCACGGACACTCTTTTTAAATCCGAATAAATACAAAATATTGGTTACATCATTCATCGTTGTAATTATACATGTGAGAACAATTTAGAAAGACGTGCACGTTAAAAGTGTCCGTAATAAAAATATAAAAACAAAACAAATAATAAAATAAATTCAAATAAGCCGTAGCAGCTAAGAGATGTAGATCATTATTAATGATCTACCCTCTTTTATGTATATACTCGTATTAATGATTAATTAATATACTCGTATAATATACTTAAAAGAGGAAATTACCTAATATCGAACCTTGTGAAACACCCATTTTTACTTCAAGACCGAGTGAATTGACACCATTAATTTGAACTTGCTGTTGTCTATCATTTAAGATTTTACCAAACTGAGCGCAAGTTTACTTAGTCCGTAATGCTCAAGTTTCGGGAGTAAGGTTTCATGATTTACGCAGTCAAATGCTTTTGAGAGGTCACAAAATATTCCTATGGCATCTTGGGCCACCTCCCACGCTTTCATCCTTATATACATAAAACATATTATAAAACAAAGTCCCCTGCCGAGTCTGTCTGTCTGTCTGTCTGTACGCGATAAACTCAACAACTACCGAACGGTTTTCACCAATGGACGAAGTGATTCATGAGGCAGGTTTAGCTGTAAAATTCATTAAATGTTTTATGTAAATTGGCCAAAATATGTCGATTTTGATTGAAGATGTTGGAAAAAATCATTCCGCCGACTGGGAGCTTTACAGGAGTGCGCCGCGTAACCGTAAGATGTATATAAAATTAATGTTCGAAAGAATTTACAATACTGTAGAAAGTTTTTCTTTATAATCTTAAAAAGTTCAACAAAAAAGCGCGATAACATTATGTCTATTTTCTGAGGATGACCCACAGTAACTAAATTCAAAAAATTTTAAATTCAAAGGTCATTTATCCAAACCTGAGGCTGATTCTCAGCCTAGTTTGAATCTCAGAGTAATAAGTTATTACTCTGAGATTCAAACTAGGCTGAGAATCAGCACTTTTCGAACGTCAAAATTACATAAGACAGTCCCCCAAAACGCCCACCCTTCACCACTTCCTACTCCTAGTTTAGGCTGCCTGTCCATTGAAGCGGAGCGAGGCAGCGGAGAGGAGTTACGAGTGTGTGGAGCGAGGTAGCGGGGCGGAGTTGCGGACTGTGTCTGTCCATTGATGCGGAGCGAGTCTGCGGAGCGGAGTTACGGACTATGCGTGCGAGGTAACGGAGCGGAGTTGCGGACTGTGCAAAGTGACAGTGACAAAAAGGATGACATGACATAATGCAAAAAGAAATAATTGTAGGGAAGATCGAGTACAAAAGTAACGACGGTCGTTGTCACCTACTGGCCAGTTTTATGGAGAAGGAAGGCCTCTTTATGATGAGCTCCTTCTTTAGAAAGTGAACCTGGCAGAGCCCTGGATGGTGCAACTAAAAATGAAATTGACTTCATTATGTTGACAAAGAAGCAAAATATAAAATGATGATACTGTGATCAACGCGTTGAAAACCAGAGTGATCACCGTATGGTAAGGGTCTTAAGGACTGATGACGTCTACGCTCCGTCCAGCACCGATCCAAATCCAAAACCCCGAAAGCTTTCAGCTCGAACTTCAGAATCGTTTCAAGTATCTAGGGAGCTCCGAGGGCGATTATAATGAAAACTGTCCATACAATCTGGTCTAAGATCTTTAAGACCCGTCGTACGAATCGAAACCAGAAGCTTTCCGATGCTACTTTACAGTTCATGGAGGAGAGGCCTTTTTTTTTATCTCTGTAATTCCAATAAACAGCAAATAATGAGATAAATTTAGATACAAAGTAGAGCATAGGTAATCGAAGTTTATAAGTGGCTATATTCATATTATCAAAAATATGATAAGTAACTAGAAACCAGAGTCAAAGTAATTACGCCTAACAAAATAATTATGATTGACGGCGGCGCAGCGCGGACGCTAGGACAAGAGTCAATGACCTTTTCCGCGGTTATTAGGTATGCGATCATCGCTTTGCTTCCTTTTAATCCCGATAGTACGTTCCTGAGGCATATTTTCAAAAGCAAAAGCTAGTTTATACATAAATACTTACTATGGTTACTTTGTCGACTTTTACAGAAAAGCCTGAGTAAAAGAGAATGTAGGTAGGATGCTAGAGCGAGCGAACTGAGGTCGATAATTTTAGCACATTTTATATTTAGCATATGTAGGGGGCCCCCAAAAAATACTGCCTGTAACTTTCTGAAAATATTTCGGGGGGTGTTAGGGATAGGGCGCGTGTGTAAGGTCAAGTAAACCAAGTTAGTTATTTACATAGGTAGGTACAGGGATATAAATCATGCGTAATACGAGACTAGCAGTACCGTGCTACAAAAGCTTGATGATTTCACGCAACCAGTTCACTTGTGTCTCGAATTGAACACGGAAAGGGAAATACGCATATTAGAGTAGTGATCTTGGATACTCTGGGTCTTGTTTAAACTTTCAAGTATTTTCAACCTGAAAAACCATAGTATGTATAATGAACGATGGTCGCACAAGCCAAACAATCTGGAAAAGTATTATATTATGTAATTAAAGAAAACGACACGTTAATTCCACATGAACTTTTATTTGTAATAATTCATTCTCATAAAGTTACAAGTTTGCTTAAAATTCTAATTACCTATAGTACATGTAGCTATGGTATTTATAAAAATATTTCAGGTTTATGTGTGACTATTCAAGATTTGTGTGGTTTATTGTGTGTGAATATTTATCAATGAACATGTTTTAACAGAACTGTAGGCTAGGGGCCTATGCACAAGGCGTTTTATACGTCATCTGCGCGTCAACGGCGCGTTTTCTGCCATAAAGGCAGCGTTCGTTTATATTTTTGCGCGTTTACACGAGTCGACGGGCATAGGCCCAGAGTGCGTTCCGTCCCGGCGGGAACCACGCGGTTTTATTTACATGAGCATCTTCAAATTCGTTTAGCCATTGTACTGCCTATGCGTCAGTTCAGTATCCCTATTTTTTGTACGGGACCGGCCGGCACTTAGGTGCATGCCATTAGCAATTCTCAGCCAAAAGTGGTGCCGAGATTGGTGAATGTAATACAATAAACTTTCAAGATGTTACAATAATATTTTGTTGTAAAAAAATAAATTGTTGTCGGCAACTGAATAACAATTTTATCACTTGACACTTTCAAGTAGCGTGGTACTGGTGAATGTAGTGCTGCGCTCGCGTCTCCTCCGCGGTGTAGGCGAGCGCGGGGTGCGCGGGAGGAAGCTTCATCTCTGCAGCTATTGCTTCTAGTCTCGCAGCCCGAAGCTTTAGCGAACTTTCTCTAGATTTAGTCTCACGCTCCGCGGCATCAGCTTGTATTAAATCTTCTACCCTTTTCCTTTTTAACTGTAATCAAAAAAACATATAAGATATTTGGAACTCTTAAATGAAAGATAACAATTAGGACGTTTATTTGTAAACTTAACTTTTTTTGACGTTTAAATATCTCATAACTTTTTAAAGATATGAGATATTTAAACGTCAAAAATTTATGGATATCATAACTTAATTTTTAGCAACGTTTATAAATAAAGGAGGTAATGATAAAAGTAACCTTCACCTTTTCAGTTTCCAATTTGTACTTCAACAATTCTACTTTTAATCTTATAACTTCTTTATTTTCTAGTTGGATTGAACCTGAAATAGAATAGAAGTATTTATTAGATATGGTTATATTAGGAACCTAATATTTTACGAGGGGTGTTCAATAAATAGTGAGAATGAGTAAGACGCAATTATCTTTTATTATATGTTATTTTATTTTTCGACGTAGTCACCTTTCAGGTTTATACACTTTGTATATCTTTTCTCTAATCCTAAAATTCCCTTTCTAAAAAAATCTTCTTCCTGATCCCTTAAAAAATCATTTACGGCGGCGACTACTCCGTCATCATCTTCGAATTTCTGGCCCCTGAGATGTTCCTTTAAGCGCGGAAATAGGTAGAAATCACTAGGAGCAAGGTCCGGTGAATATGGAGGGATGTTCCATCAATTCGAAGCCAGCTTCTTGAATGGCAGCCATCGCAACTCTGGACTTGTGCGCAGGGGCGTTATCTTGGTGAAACAAAACAACTTTAGCGAGTTTGCCACGCCGTTTCTTGCGTATTTCCTCACGCAACTTTGATACTTGTCCTGCGCACATAGTCCCCGTAATAGTGGCTCCATGATTAAGATATTCGATCATTACCACCCCTTGGCTGTCCCAGAAAAGAGAGCCCATGATCTTTCCGGCGGATGGAATCGCCTTAAATTTCTTTGGAGTTGGAGATGACGGTCGCTTCCAAGTCATGGACTGTTGTTTCGTTTCCGGGTCATAATGGTGAAGCCATGTTTCGTCTAACAAATCCAAACAGCTTTGTGAAATTCTCAGTCGAGTTTGTTTCTGCGCGTCAGAAAGCATTCTGGGCACCCAGCGCGCTGACACTTTTTTCATACCCAAATGGTCGTTTATAATATTATGGACACTTCCTATCGAAATCTTTACTTCTTCAGCTATAAAACGAACAGTAACACGACGATCCGCCAAGTCAAATTCAAATTCAAATTCAAAAGTCATTTATTCAAACTAGGCTGAGAAATCAGCACTTTTCGAACGTCAAAATTACATAAGACAGTCCCCCAAAAACGCCCACCCTTCACCACTTCCTAGTGCATAAGCTGGGAAGAAGAAGTGGCGCAACAAACTCCCCAGCAGCACAGCTGTCTGTTCAGTTGAAAAAACTTGATTCTATATAATAGTGCATATTATATATATTATATTAGTGCATATCAAGACAATATTTTCAACTTTTTTAATCATTTGTTCAGTCACTGCCGATATGGGGCGTCCCGTTCGTGGGTCGTCGTTAGTGGAAGTTCTTCCTCGCTTGAACTCAGCACACCAACGCGCAACCGTAGAATATGGAGGAGCATGAACCCCTAATGTTGCTCTCAAGTCTTGATTTACCTGCTCCGTAGTACAATTTTTCAAGCAGAGATATTTTATTACCGCGCGAACTTCAATTTTATCCATTTTTAAGAACACGTTCCGAAACGACGCAAACAATAGACTTCTACTTTTAAAAAACAAAAGAGAATTAATTGCTTTTTTTATTATCATCTTAATTAATGTCTGGGCTATGCCTGCCAGTATTTTTTTTTTCTTTCCAAGGAGAATGTATCGCATTCTCACTATTTATTGAACACCCCTCGTACTTACAGAATATCTTCAAAATGATTCAGTATCTTATAGCTTTGCTACTGCATAGAAACATTTAAAATAAAAATCACAGGGATTGTGGAAAAGAATCTCGCTTTGCCGTGAGATTCGGCAACCATAGGCTTAATTTCAGTCGAAAGATTGCTGAACATTGGCCTCCCTCAAGCACCGCCACTTAGACCGATTCTGTGCTTCCCGTATCCAGCGGATTGCTGCGGCCTTCACAAGGCCTTCTATAGGCTTATGTATATATACTGAAGCTCTCCTACAAAACGTAACTTAACAAGTATAAGACCCGCTCATCCTACACATCAATCACACACACATACTCATACAATCACACATCCAAAACAGTCATGTACACTCAACAGCACATACACACTCATGCACACGCTCACACAAGTTCACATAATTATAATTTGTCTTTTTCCTGTATTTTTTGTTTTTTTGTACTGTTTTTTATTGTGTTTTAAGTAAGTACTTACTGTTGTGAAGGAGCGGAGTCCTCTAATACAGGCATTGCTTAAATGAAGACTCCAAACCCAAAATTGTTTGTGTATAATTTTTGGACACAATAAACGTTATTATTATTATGTCAAGAGAAAAAAGGCGTGAGTGTTATAGGTATAATACACATCATCTTCATTCTGCCAAGATAATGCTCAGAATAATATAAAATCGTAAAAATATAATACAATATTGCATCGACTTACCTATACCTAAATCACTGTTCAGAACAGTGCTCAAAGGGTCCAGGGTGGTAATAACATCACTATTGGATTTATTATCAGGCTCTATGTATTCGTCGTCACTGTCGTTGTCTGCATCCATACTGCTTTGGCACTCAAATAATGGCTCCGATTTAATTTTCTGAAATAAGATAAATGGACTAGTATGCTTTAATTTTTGTAGTAACAAATGAAGGCAGCCACTTAGCTAAGAATGTTGAGGTAGAGTTTATTTGAGTATTTCTGTTAAGTTGTGTTCTATTTTTCTTTTATTTATATTCTACTTGTGGTGGCCAGTTCGATTTGCGAACAATTTATTTTTTAGTGCAGATCTTAATGGTGAATGCATGGAATTAGTATGTACCTACTACCTATCGTAAATGTTCGTATGCGATTTCTACTTGATGGCTCCTACACACCATGCCGGCGGCATACCCCCCTCTTTTGCGCCTTCATTTCCTTTGCGATCCTTTGTGCGGCAGGGCCGGGCGCGCCGCGGCTTGCCCGGCGGCAAGGCCATACTTACCTTGCCTTTACTTGCTTGGCCTTGGTTAGGTTTGCATGACATATAATTTGACATTGTCGAGCAGGTGGTGTGAAAAACATTATTGACGTGTGTTTGTATAAAAGTACATAACGAACGTAAAACTGAATGCAATATACATTGCATTCAGTTTAATTCCAAGATAAAATTACACCTCTGCTTACTGCTTTGAAGAATAAGTAAGTGAGTGTGACGGTAATATTAAAAATCACAGTTAAATACAAATAATACTTACACTACCAGAATCTTCTAGCTTTTCGTGTTTCTTGTTAAATTGTATAAAATATTTTTTTATGTTACTACTTTTTACCAGTCTCCTCATATTTGTAAACTTTGTGCGCAATACTTTAGTGGAACGTTTTTGTGGACTCAGTTTATTGTATGAACTTGATATCTGAAGAAGAAAAGACAAGCTAATATTATTTTCTTATACATATTAGGATAAGTTATAATATTGTCAAAGAATATTAACATTTTAGTAAGAAATTGTCTTTGCCTTACCCTTTCCCAAGCTCGATTTTTCATTTTATTAAAGCTAGATGTGTTTGTTTTTGAAAATATAATGTTCTTCTCATGCCGCACGCATTGCAGTAGTAAATTGCATTCATTCATTGAAAAATTCATTGACCGGTTTATATACCTTAAACAAAACAAGTAAATTAATTAATTAAATTGCCGAACCATCCTAAAGTAAAATTAATTAAAACCATTATTACGAAAATTTTATTTTTATTTTTGCATGGTCTTGATATTATATTATTATTAGGTTGAGGTAAGAGAAAAAAAAAAAAAATTTTACCTGTCATTTTCCTTACCACCATCTGCAAATGGAGGAATGTTTTTAGAATTCAAATTCAGTGCTATATATAACATTTACATAAAATAAATAAGCTAAAAATATAATTTTACGAATTATCAACTGAAGTATCATTGTACAGTACAATATACAGAAAGACCTCATGGTACACTACAATTATATCTTTTTCATTAATTTTATGTCTTTTTAAGCATAATTTAATCGGCCTACAACATTCCCACTGCTGGGTCAACGGCCTCCTCTCTTTGAGAGGGACTGGGCCATGATCCACCATGCGAGCCACTGTATTGTTGTTATTGGTATTTCATAATTTACAAACCTATGGAAGAGTCATTAGAATCCTTGTCTTCATTGGCATCCCAGGGTCCTTCAGTAGATTCCTTGTGATTTTCAGTTTCTGAAATCATAAACAGAATAGCCACATTATATATATAGCCACAAGTTAACTATGACAACATTTATTTCCCATTACAAAAACCATGCGTGGCGGCATCTACATCGCCACATGAGACCTACACATCAAAGACCTGACGTCACATAAATCCTGCATAGTGCAAGTAAAGTTAACCACGCGCGCGTTGCTATGCATCTATATATATATATATATATATATATATATATATATATATATATATATATATATATATATATATATATATATATATATATATATATATATATATATAAAAGAAAGTCGTGTTAGTTACACTATTTATAACTCAAGAACGGCTGAACCGATTTAGCTGAAAATTGGTGGAGAGGTACCTTAGAACCAGGAGTCTAACATAGGATACTTTTTATCCCGGAAACCACCCTCTAAAGGGGTGAAAAGGGGGGAGAAAGTTTGTATGGGAAATTAAAAACTGATGACTGGATTTGGGTGAAAATTTTCAAATAGATAGGTGAGATACTGAGATAAAGGATAGGATACTTTTTATTAACAAGGGGATGAAAAGGGGTGGGATAGGGATAAAGATGACGAGTATCGATATTGGTATCATTTCCGAGGTTTTGGGTCGCTTATTTTAAAAATGATATCTATTTTTAAATCCGAAATGTTAGAAGTAAAATATTCCTTAATGGGGCGGAAAGGGGTCGAAATGTCTAAAAAATCAACATTGATGTCGTTTTCATGGTTTTTCTCATACATTGTCTAAGATTTCAAAAAACTAAATAAATGAATAGGTATATGTTTCCTGCTTTCCAAAAAAATTACTTACAGGGGGATGAAAAAGGGGTGTTCTAGGGATAAAAATGTAAAAAATCTATATGGGTATCATTTTCGAAGAATATTGGGTCGTTGATTTCGAAAATGACATCTATTTTAAAGAGGTTTGAAAAATGGATGTGATAGGGGTAATAAATGTGAATAATTAATATGGGTATCATTTTTGAAGTTTTTGGGGTCATTTATTTTGAAAATTTATATCTATTTATCTAAAAGAAAGTGGACCGATTTGGCTGAAAATTGGTAGGTAGGTAGGGTAGGTAGGTAGGTAGGTAGGTAAGGTAGGTAGGGTAGGTAGGTAGGTAGGGTAGGTAGGTAGGTAGGGTAGGTAGGTAGGTAGGGTAGGTAGGTAGGTAGGGTAGGTAGGTAGGTAGGTAGGTAGTAGGTAGGTAGGTAGGGTAGGTAGGTAGGTAGGTAGGGTAGGTAGGTAGGTAGGTAGGTAGGTAGGGTAGGCAGGTAGGGTAGGTAGGTAGGGTAGGTAGGTAGGTAAGGTAGGTAGGTAGGGTAGGTAGGTAGGGTAGGTAGGGTAGATAGGTAGTGTTAATATGTAGGTAGGGTAGGTAGTGTTAATAGGTAGGTGCGCCGTAGATAAGAACTTAATGCCACCCGTGCGAAGCCGGGGCGGGCAGCTAGTTTATTGTATATATAATACCTTTCCAACATCAATCGTTGGGCAGTTGCCCGCCAGACACAACACCCGTTTGTCCTCCCTTTTCTATAGAGGATGAGTGAACTTTACACCTGTTCCTCATACCTCTAAACATGTAACATTGGTTCAACTTACAGGCTAATCTAAAGGTTGAAAATTATAATTTTGTTTGTAGTCAAGTTATTTATACTTTGATATGACACTAATTACCATTAAGGTCTCCATCAGACTCCACTGGTTCCTCCACAGCGCTGGTGCTGTTCTCCACCTCGCACATCATGGCCACCATCTGACTGGTCATCTCATCACACTCACTGTAACTAGGATCCATCAGGTTCTTAGACATCATCCTTGCCCTCTTCTTCATATTATCCCACTTTATTTTTAAACAATCTGCACTTCTTTTATGCATGAAACCTTGTCTATTGAATATTTTAGCTATTTTCACCCATGCCATCTCTTTAGCATGACAGGCAGCGGCAGTAGTGGATTTGTTGAACACTGTCGTTTTGTATTTCTCAATTATATTCAACAACGATTTTACTTCTTCCGCGCTAAATGTTGGACTCCTGTGCCGACTGTAAATTAGGTGATCAAGGATTAGTATATAAAAATCTAACTTGAATTTTACATATTGTAACAGTCACTGTGTGTGACATCTATTATTTGATGAACTCCAACTGGCTGAGCTGTACTACACTTTAATAAATTGCCTAATTACAACAGCAAATTATTTATGGAGAAAATTTACCCTCATTTTTAGATTTACTTACAAGAAAGCAGAGGCTGTAGGTTCTTCTTGGCCTTCATCATCCATTCTTATTATTTTTGTAATGCAGAAGTCTTTTTAGTATTAAGCTGTGATTTATATTTGTAACAAGAAATTAAATCCAAGATCAGAAAAACACAAAACCCTATTTTACGCAAAAACCCGAATCAAATCGAATTAGTTTTGTTTTGACTTTTGAGTTGACATTAGACCATAGGCTTGTAGAAAAATATCGAAGTATCGATACATCGATATTTTTGTTTCAATATTATATCTTTTTTTTTTGCAATATCTATTATTTTGATACATCGATACACTATATCAAATATCGAAAATGTATCAAATACCAATAGCAACACCGTAGTCACACCACTGACTAAAACCGCTGGATTAAGAGCCGTAAAAAAGTAAACTTATTTTTATCAATGGTTTATTAATTTTACGTACGAAATGATGCCATGATGTTTCTAGTTTGGTATTTTTATAAATAAAAATAAACATAATATTTTTTTTTGACATAAATCAATCTGCCTAGCCTTTTCCCAACTATGTTGGGCTCGGCTTCCAGTCTAACCGGATGCAGCTGAATACCAGTATTTTACATGGAGCGACTGCCTATCTGACCTCCACAACCCAGTAACTGGGTAATACGATACCCCTTGGTAAGACTGGTGTCATACTTTCGGGCTTCTGACGACTCGTAACGACTGTCAAAGATCAACGAATGACAGCCGGGACCATCGGCTTAACGTGCTTTCCGAGGCACGGAGGAGTCTCGGTATGTAAAGATGGTCACCCATCCACTGACCAACCCCGGCAAGCGTAGCTTAACCTGATGGATCGACCAGTGCGGCTGTTGTTACTTAGCCACGAGCTCTCCTTTTATTGACATAAATAATACTTATAAATCTTTTACACAGTCTAAACTATGTGTATACAACTAACTATTATAAATATTATGTACAAGTATTCTATACACAATAGAACTTCATGAATACTTTTTTTTTATATTTCACTGATTAAGTGTTTTTTTTCGATTATGTCTTGGTTGTCGGATCCTTATTTCTTTAGTTGTCGATACGATATGTATCGATACTTTTTCAAAAGTCGGCCATTGACAAGCAAGTTTTCTTTTAGTGTTCTGGCCTTTAAGCTTTTCGTAATGAACTTCTAAAAGTTGCAAGAATCAATAATTTTCATTTTCGGACGATTAAATTAGTGTCAAAATTTCGAGGTTATACGAAAATCTCTATTTTGATGAAAAACAAGATTTAAAAGTACGTAAAATTGTATTTTATTAACATTATTGAGCAAATTTCACATGTTTTTGATACACTAATTCCTTTCCCAAGTAGGATTTTCTACAAAGAACTAATGTATTACGCTACACGGCTACAGTAACCAAAATGGCGCTGTAAAAATCACGAGTAATAAACATAGCTCACGTTAAAAATCTGACACGCTTCTTACGACTGATAATTTTTAAGTAAAGAGATAGTGGTTGTTCTGGTAAAGTGGATGCATTAACCTCGTGTTCATAATTATTAACCTATGCTTAGTGAGATATGAAGGAAGTGATATTAGCTATTATAACCTTCGTATGTAGCGTATTTTTAGTTTTTGTCTTTGTGTTATTTTGTAAGTAGCCCAATATGCTTGTCATTTCAATATGTTACTAACTGATTATAGCAAAAGTACGATGATGCAAAAGTTTCCCAGTGCTGTCATGCGTGACATTGTTATTGTCCTTTGTTCCAGGTTGGTACATTGTGTGGAAGTGTTGTTTGTCGAAGTTCCGATTCGTCCGTGAGCTACTAGGTGGTATGTCAGATAGCCCTCCAGCGTCTGAGATCAGACAGCCAACTAAAACTAGGAAGATTCGTAGGGAATAAATTAAAAAGTAAGTACTTCAACATCTCCAATATACCTACATATTGTCCCTAAATATGGTAACATGGCAATGTTTACAACAAAAACAAAGAATATTTTGATTGGAATCCTGTACTTATTAACTTCTATTTTAATGAAATAGTAATCTTTTTTATTATAAAAGTGTATTAAAAGATCAGAAATCAAAATCATTAAACTATTTTCCTAAATGTTTACAGAACAACTCAAGATGAACATCCGGTGCGCTAGGCCTAGTGACCTGATGAACATGCAGCACTGCAACCTGCTGTGCTTGCCAGAGAACTACCAGATGAAGTACTACTTCTACCATGGACTGTCATGGCCACAGCTCAGCTATGTTGCTGAAGATGAGAAGGGACACATTGTTGGTGGGTTGAAGTGCCTTACTTGAAAAATAAAGACCTATCTTTATTTTATTATGATGAGTTGGGCTCTCCTTTTTAATAGACTGGTCCCATGTTGCTCTTGACGAAAGTGGTAATGTACAGGCATTTCTCTTGCATTGGGAACACTAACTTCGAAAGAAAAAGAAAAAAAACAAAGAAATGTGTAAAAGCAGCAGAGTCAGAGCTTTGCTACTGATTTAGTATTCGCATTGGTCACCAGGCCTCCCACAAGGTGTACCAATGATCACAGAACAGAAATGAGCACAGAACCTGTCAAAGTAGTGGTGTTTTGGAGAGGCCTATGTCTACAGTGGATGTCTTTTGTCTGAAATGATGATGTTGATTGCTCACCAGATGAGATCCAAAAACTTTCCTTTATGACTGCGGTAATATTATTTTATGGTAATCTAATATCCATTTCATTATATTTCAGGCTATGTATTAGCTAAAATGGAAGAAGATGGTGAGGACAACCGTCATGGACACATTACCTCTCTGGCCGTGAAGAGGTCTCATCGTCGCCTCGGACTTGCACAGAAACTTATGAATCAAGCTTCACTTGCTATGGTGGAGTGTTTTCAGGTAAATTATTTTCATTAAACAGACTTTCTATTAATAAAATTGTAGTATAGATAAATCAATAAAAAAAAAAAATATATAACTAAAATCATACTTTTACTCTGATATAATAATAATTTCTTGGTGATTCCTTAACTAACTAAATCATGTAATTCCAGGCTAAATATGTTTCGCTACATGTGAGGAAAAGCAACAGAGCAGCACTCAACTTATACACCAACAGTCTGGGCTTCAAAATACTCGAGATCGAGCCCAAGTACTATGCTGACGGCGAAGATGCGTACTCCATGATGCGTGACCTTAGCGCCTTCGCAGCAGAGAGTAAGACAGAACTCCCGCCAATAGAGAACTTGGAAATTAAATCTGAATCTGCAATTATATCACAGTGCTAACTGATATATTTATGTAAATAAAGCATTTAACAATAATTTAATATGACTTTTATTGTTTTTCTCTTTTCTCATATCACCTTTGTGCGCGCTTTAATGCTGCCGCAGACAGGCGCGACGCGACTCTGGAACTCTTCACAGAAATTGTTCTACCGATGTCGCGCCGCGCCTGTCTGCAAGAGCCTTAACTTGTGGTCACAAAGGGTCACGCTGCGAATGTGTGCGTGAAAACGAGTAGCACACCCACACACTGACTTGGCCATTGTCTCGGGCGGTACCGAAAGCTCCTGTGGTTTGTACACTTGATATCCACAAGTAAACCGCGCGTCGCTTCGTGTGATAAAAATACTATAAGGCTTTTTCAGGGGGTCTACTCCGTAAGCACCAAACTCGTAGTTTCGGCCGCAGTTATGGGCGACTCCTAATCCTTATCACCTACAGACATAAGATCAGTTTGGGCCCACTTCCAAGGTTTTGTACTATATTCGGACATAGGCCCCCAGGGCAGGCTTTGAACAACAAAATAGGATACAATGCCGAGTGTGGAAAGACAGTGGTCAACCTATGTGAGTAGTCTGGAATGTGATATTGAGCTGTCATAGCAGCTTGGCTGGAAGACAGAAACTCATCACAATCATGATTTTCTGTAGTCAGGACTCCCAGCACTGAATGTGTTAATACACATTCAGTCCCTGGAGTCCTCCTGGAGGGCTGTCTCCAGCCATATTTCAGGGGTGGAAAACTATTAACACAATTACGAATACATATATGCACTTAAATTATTTATTTTCAGATTACAAAACACAAGGACATGTTTAACAATATAGGCTTTTCAGGGTTCCGTATCAAAATGGTAAAAATGGAAAACTTGTGTTACTTCGTTTGTCTGCCACAGCCACTTATATCAGAATTTCTACTACAGGTATACTTGATATTTGGAATAAATATAAATAATGCTTGTCCATCTGTATTTTATAACTGATAGAATTGAACAGGGGCCTAAATAATGCCACAAACCCTCGTCAAGGGTTCAATGATATCAATTGATATCTTAATACACTCAAATAAAAGTTGCATCCCTGAAGTTTGGTTGGGCAATATTGCAGAAAATAATCCATTTATAAGCCATCTTATTATTATTATAATTTATTCATAATTACAGAACTAAAAACTATTGTAAAAGTAAGTACGAAAGATTATTCATCTTCTACAAAAAGATGGTCTAGTTTCAATTCCATCTTTGTGCCAGAATCTTCAGATTTCTGAGTCTTATCTTTCTTAATTACAGTAACTTTCTTTTCTTTTTTCTTTGTTACTCCCACAACATATTCTGGCATTATGATTTTATTGCTTTTAAACACAGGTTTTTCTTCTGGCTTAGGCACTTTTCTTAGTGCCGATGAAATGTAGAAAGTTGGTTTTTTGAAAACACCTTCATCTGGATCCATTTCTACTTCCATTATTGATTGAGCTGCATTTCTTTCCTCCATTTCACGAATTAATGCTAATGCAGTGGCAGTATTTGTGGAGTCAGACATTTGTTCTGGTGTGACATCGGCTAGTGAATAATACTTGTATCTCTGAGGGTTTTTAATATGGTCAGGAATTGTTCTTGCCCTGAGGCATTCGCGAAGGTTAGCTTCAGGCCTCTTGTAAATACTCTCTCTACCTCTAAATTGTTTCATTTCGTGTTTTAGTTTCTTGTACGTGTATTTGTCGATAGTTCCGTAATCTTGGGGGGCAGCTTTGTTTGTTTTAGAATAACCATATTGATCTTCAGCATCTTTTAACTGGTTGAAAAGGCTTTTTTGCCTGTCTTGAAAAGATGACATCTTGGACCGACTTGAAAACACTGTAATCGAATAATTTAATGATTAATCGCACTTAGAATAACAGGAATCGTTTTGAAAACATTGATGTGATTGACTTTATGAGCTTTGTATTGTATAGTGTAATTACTATTTTGATATTGCAGGGACTGAGTTAGCTATTTAACCATGAAAAATTTAGCAATTATTTATTACCTATGACAGTAAAATATGTACGATGTAATTAATTCAATAATTTGTTTGGAGTACTTTGGAATTAACACATTGTCATTTTTCCAAATTTTTAAGTCTGACACTGACAAGACAAGACAATTTAGACAATATTTTGACAAATGACGTTTGATTCTTGACAGTTTAGAATTGCTAGCAGAAAAAACACTCAAGGAATGAGGCAGAATACCCTTAGAAAACCTTTGAGGGTTACGATTCAAAACTGCGCACATTGTTATACAATCACACCCGTGGCCCCCGTCCTCAACATCAATATTGCTAACCAGCTGGCCTTTTCACGACGTTGTCGACTCCCGACACGATACAAAAAGAACTAGAACAAAAAATTATACTACTTTATACTTAATCCTACCAAAAAAAATTAAAGCCCAGAAGTTTACACATCGGTAGATCAAGGCTGGTTAACCGGAGAGGTAAACCTTTGGGCTATTGAAGATCTAGGGAGTGGACATAAGATATTTGTGGTTCTGGGTACTGGATGAGTTCCGCAGGGCTCAAATCTTAGGCCGTTCTCGTTTATTCGATATACATATCTTATTTTACTAACAGGTAGGTACAGCCACTAAGTACGTACATTTGCATTTTTTACCCTTTAGTTAGTTAGAGTTAGAGGTACACACGGCGCCATATATATTAATTACATACTGGAAATGTCAAGATAAACATGTCGTCGTGGGTAGTTATTTCATTTCCTTAGAAAGTAAGAAATCTAATAAACCTTCAGAAATCAGAATGCTCTGGCTACATTAGGTAGCCCAAAAAATCATATCTGTCCTCAGATATCATAATTACCTATACCTATATTAATATAATAATTTAAGTGCTGTAGCTTTCTCGATCTCCACTTTGTAATCATCTAGTGGCGACTCTATCACTAGAGCCGCGTTAGGAATACGTAGGTAACGTAGGTGATGGAAAATCATCAGAAAAGGGGATAGGTAGCCTAATAACGCGGTTACCTTTTCATCGTAAAACATTTTTCCAACGCACGTCAATAGTAGCCGGTCAGCGAATAAAGTAATTTTTTTTTCAGTCTTCTATACATAATCTACAAAACCAATCAATCTGCCTAGCCTTTTCCCAGCTATGTTGGGGTTGGCTTCCACGAATATTTTACATAGAGCGATTGCCTATCTGACCTCCACAGCCCATTTACTGCGTAACACGTAACACGATAGCCTACACATTGGTAAGACTGGTTGTCAGACTTTTGGGCTGCTGACTACCCGTAACGATTGTCAAAGATACGAATGACAGTCTGGATCAATGCTTGCCGTGGTCAGTTTCTGGCTGGTTGACAATCCAGATCCTATTACATCGATATAACATGTCGATATGTAATGGATTGTCAACCATCCAGGAACTGACCGCGGTAAGCGTAGCTTAACCTTCGATCGACCCGCGCCGCTGTTATTACTTGCCCAAGATCCCCTTTACATCTCATAATCATTACTAGCTTTTTCCCGCGGCTTTGCCCGCGGGTATGTCGCAAAATATTCTACGAGAACGTACTACCGGGATTACATACCTAATAGCCGAGGAAAAGGTCATTGACTCCTACCGCTGCGCCCGCGTAGCCTCCTTGCCACGTATCAACCTTAATTTTTTTCTTACGCGTAATCGTGAATCTGTGATATCTAATATCTTTTAAACTATTCATTTAAATGATATGATGCCAAGGCATATTTTAATTTTATTTATAATACCGGTCAAAATTGCTAACAATTTTTATCAAATTCTGAAAGATATTAATGGTTACTTTGGGTCATGCTTAGAATAGACATGTACCCACAGACTTTTTTGTTGACTTTTTTAAGATGAACCATTCTGTAAAACATAATTTTTATGTATCTTTTATGGTTTACTGGGCGCACGCCAGTAAAGCGGGAGTCGGCATGATTTTTTCCGACATCTTCAACAATAACCGTCATATTTCAGCCAATTTATACAAAACCTTAATGAATTACATACTAAAACCTTCCGCATGAATCACTCCATCCATTGGTTTTTATTTTATTAACCGTTTGAAAATCCGTTCGGTAGTTTTTGAGTTTATCGCGTTCAGACAGACAGATGCGGCGGGGGACTTTGTTTTATAATAATTATGTAAGGATAAGGATACTTATACTCCATTTGAAATAAGATTAGACATTTCAACAAACCTTTTTTACAGCCCGTTCAACCGATTCTGACTTCTATACCGTAGGCACAAGGATGGCGGACACGGTGGAGCATACGGTGGAGGTCTGCCCGGCTTGGGCGGAGCACCGCCGCGCGCCGTGTCCTCACGGAGGCGATCGGCGGCGGCGATCTCTCGCGTCCGGCCCTGGTTCAGGCCATGGTCCGGAGCGAGAGTGCAGGCCCGGGTCGACGGAGCGTTGTGTTCCACGCGCGCCTCAAAGGGATGTCAGCACCAACTGACGGGGTCCGGAAGGACCAATGCCTGCTGGGGTTGCGGGTTTGTCTGAAAGGGATATCGCGGCCCCGGCACACAGGCAACGGAAGGAACACGGGTGGGTTTTAGTCAGTAAAAGTCTGACACTCCCTCTCGCTCCGCCGGGAGGAGTCATTTGAAGATTTCCCAACCAAAAAAAAAAAAGGCACAAGGATGGCATTAAAAGCAAAAAAGTGGTTACAATACCAACTGTTTACTGCAGCTGCCATTCTTCATGCCATCAACGCAATAGAAGTCACAATCAGTTGAACGGACTGTAAAAAAGGTTTAGTTAAATCTAATCTTATTTCAAATGGGGAACCTGTAGGTGATAGATAAGTGTTAAAATGCTTTTAATTTTACTTCTGGTCCAATTTTAATTATATATTCAGGTTTATAAAACTGAAGTGTTAATCGACTTTTGTCGCTGACTGTACCTTGAAACACCTTACACTTAATTTACCTACGAAAGCTCACTTACTGCTACTAAATAAACTCAAAGTCAAAGCATTCATTTCAATTTAACCATTTACCTATAAGCACTTTTGAATTGTAAAAAACCGGCCAAGTGCGAGTCGAACTCGCATACGAAGAGTTCCGTACCACAGTACAATATTTAGCTAATAACTACTAAAAAAACACGTTTCTTGTATAAGGACCCCTTTTATTTTGTAAGTTTGTATTATTTTTATTATTTCTTGTTATAGCTTCAATAGAAATACACAATCTGTGAAACTGTCGTAACTATTAAGGTTCATGAGGTACAGCCCACTGACAGACAGACGGACGGACGCACTGACGGACGGACGGACGGACGGAGGGACGGACTGACAGACGGACGGACGGACGGACAGCGGAGGTTTAGTAATAGGGTTCCGTTTGGCACTTTTCGGGTACGGAACCCTAAAAAAGGCGCTGCCAATGTCAAATCCTTGCCATGCACGTGCTGAGTGTAGGTAGGTGCTTACGCCAGTGCTTTATTTTTATGGGTCTAGAAGGTAAGTTGTCAGATTGAAGATAAAACTATGTACATACATGATACAGTAAAACTTGGTTAAGTGGGACCTGGATAAGAAAGAAACCTCCATAGCTGGAACTCATGCTGAGGTCCCGACACTTTAGCACTGAATCACCTCTGTTAGTGGGACAAAACGAACCTTTTTAAGTATATGGGATTAGTTCTTTCGATTTTATCGTTATAATTACCTCTATAATTGAGACAGCGAGTGTATTTTATCTCTTTTACTATATTTTAAAGAATACTTTTGCTAAATTGTTTTCTTTGAATTTTATATGTGTTGACCACGGAGATAACATCAATTTATTACCTCTCTAACTCGGACAGTAACATTTCCGTTTCGTTTACAAATTCTTAATCTACCCGCAAAATACGTTATTTTATTTATTAATCGCACCTTTATTACTGAAATAACCTCTATTAATAGAACCCTCTGTAAGTGAGACTGATATTTATTTATATCTGGATATCTGAGACATTGGGTAACTGGAATACTTCTTTAAGTAAGACAAATGGCAGGTCCCATAATGTCCCAGTTATCCAGGTTTCACTGTACTTGAAAGGATTGTATGGAGTCACGTTAGGTAGGTACCGACAAAAACGATGATTCATATGAATCACCCCTATGAGCCCATTGATAGTCGTGGTAGGTCAAAAACTAAGTAATATCTAAAAATAAGTATTAAACAAGGAGGACCTATGTTGTATGAAATGACTAACAAAAGGTCACCTCCTACTCTCTTTGAGTGAGGAACAGCGTGGTCGTTAAACTGCATTGACGCAAGTTTACCCAAAATTACAGAAAAAAATGTGCATTCAAGATTGTACATTATTAAACAACTTTTTATGAATAATGGACTGCATTACAGAAGAACCTACTATTAAAATTGGGAATTAGCGATTTTGTGACTTCATCAATGCTGCACAGCCTCTACTAGAACTAGAGACTACCTTAGTAAGTAGCAACGGTAGCATTTCGTGCTCTGCAGCAAACAGCAGACTAGTGATTGATAACCTAAGTTTTTACAACTTAATTTTACATAATAGATAGCACCGCTGAGTGTAATCAATTTCTATCTGATCCTCTATCTCCAAATAGGGACATTTTCTTTGCAAATATTGATTGATTTACATTTGCTGTTACATTTCTGTAGTAACAATTACCATCAATTTTTCAGTGTAATAATATTTCCAAACGTCAAAGCCGTTAAGAAGTAGTAGAGGAGTAGTAGAGGTAGGGAATGAGCCAAAAATAGTGTTTTGGTAAATATTTTTTCAAGGCAAAAGTATTAGCCATACGAAAAAACCCTGTAACACGAATGTTGTACATGACATTTTTTTTTTTTTTTGTCTTCTTACCAAGCCGTTACTGAGAAGTAGGCTTTATGAAATTACCGTGTTACGGTACTAAACCAGAGTAATTAATTTATAAGCCGCGTGTCCAATGGGTTTTTCATCGGCTTAAATTGCGAACAGAATACAAACTTACACCGTCTTATTACAAAAAACTGCATAAGTAATGGTTTAAACCAAGACTAAAAGGTCTTGGATTGTTACGGTAACAAAGCTAGTACCAGCCTCAAAATGTGTTCTGATTACAAAACGAAGACCAATCGAGGATCAGTTAGTACCTAGTACCAAAGAAGGTTCATGGTTCAAATAATATCCACAGATAAGAAACAATAATGGCATTGTTTCATTCATTCACGCAGGCTTTATTTGAAGCAACGTTCTGTTTCTCTAAATGTTGAAATTGTAATAACACTTGAAATGCTTAAATAATTATTTATCAATATCAAAATATGCCCTAAATTGTTCTTCGTTTAGTTTTCAATATATTTAACAAGCAAAACTTGTAGTTTTGATGCGCTTTTTATAATCAAGTTGTCATTATTTTTTAACACCTCTGTTGATGGTTTATTTTGTGAACGAAACGTTAGTTGGCAAAAAGCTGTCAATTTGACTGAATAAACGTGAGTGACGTTTCTCTTGGGAAAAACGACTCGAAAGGATATATTTTATTAATGATAATTCCTGAATATTATCAATTCCACTAATCGAACCTGAAATATCCATTAAAAAACATCCAGAGATTCGGCGACGGACGCTGGGCGCTCGTGAGCTTGCTAAACAACTTCTAGCGTGAAGTGCAGCGACTTACATGCGGCGGCGGCGCGCGTAATTTTAAACGCATGTTTATGTTACTTCCTTTACATATTAATAAATAAATGCACTTCTTATTTGTATTCATTGTTCTTATTATACCTAACTGTAAAGCTCAATACACACAAGGCGTGTGCGTATCGGGCACAGGTCGGTACGGTACGGTGAGACGCCGTACCACCGTACCGTACCGAACGAGCGTTCAAACTACCGTTCTTGGATCGCGACGCTGCACGCTGTTACGAAACAGGAGGTACGGTACAGACAAAAAAAAAACATGTTATGTAGTTTGTATAACATATAATGAAGAAAATCCATTTCTATCCCATCAGCATTTACTTTCTTTACTCTTATATGAGTTCATTCTATTGGTCCAATAACTGTAGGAAAATAAGCAATACTGGGGAACTTCCTAATGCTTTCCTCCTGTATATTTAAAGTAATAGGCATTTTTTATAAATCTTCAGGACATCTGCTACCTTTTTACATGTTTTGCTGACAACTGGTTGAGACACACCATATAAATCAGCTGTATCTTCTTATAGTCTTGAATCTACGAATAAAACAATGATATTAGTATATTATTTGGATTTTGTCTAATGTTAGGTTAGCATTGACCAAGGCTAGGTACTTACATACTTAATGGCGAGCCCAGTTGCGTAATGAGCAAACCACTTGCACTTCAGGATTCAATGGGCATCCTCGAGAGTCGTGGGAAAAAATCCTCACGTAAAACATCCACAATTTTTTTTCCAAAACGTTTTGTGAACCTATACTTATTCAAAAATCTTCGTCACTCAATTCAAAAGGATTTACACAATGTCGATGTCTGTAAGAACTCCGAGACGTTTCCAGCATATCCAAATCTTCCAAATCCATCAAATCAAACATATTAATATAATTTTTTAACGATTTTTGTATAAATTGACAAACAATAATAATCAACGCAAACGTCAAATAAATTAGTACCAAAGATAAACTAGGGGACTCGGCGGACTAACTTTAGTACCATAAATAGTTCTGAAACTAGTGATAAACTTCATTTTATAATAACGTTTTATTTAGTCATGGTACTAAAGCTAGTACTAATCCCAGTACCAAATTTAGTCCGTGTTTTGGAATAAGACGGTTAGGGTTAAATCGGTCATGAAAGTTTGTTTGATTAAATTTCAGATATTCTTCCTTTCAATATAAAATAAACTCTTGTGCAAGATTTCATTCTTCTAGAGTTCTAGACCGCCACCGGATTAGGCTGTGTGTTGCATATCAGTGAATGAATGAATTAATTTAAGGTTTTTTTTATGTAGCAGATTTCAGAAAGAGTCCTTGGCCAATTTACTTAATTAAGTAATTAAGATGGGTAAACTTACGGCTAACGCGGATTACACTAAAACAATCATGTTTGCCGACTCATTACAACAGCAGTAAGCGCAGATTAGATAAAGTTATGAGTAAATATAATTTTACATACGGTGTCATTGCTTGCTTAATTTGTTTAGTACCTACGTAGGTAAGCTTGGTATGGGATTAAATGTATGAACAAACAATGAGCATCATACCTACTAAGGTAAGACGATTTTTATTATTCCGTACTAGAAGGGTGCCAAACGGAACCCTATTACTAAGCCTCCGTCTGTTTGTCCGTCTGTCTGTCAGCGCGCTGTATCTCATGAACCGTAATAGGTAGACAGTTGAAATTTTACACCCGCCATAACAACAAATTATTTTTTATTAAATAAAGTTAATCATTATAAGGGGTTCCCATACAAGAAACGTGCTTTATTCGACGTTTTTGGTTCGATCTGACACTTTCGACCATATTTCATAGAGCTCAAACGCCATGCCGCCATACATAGATATTGCAAGTTGACTCCAGGAGGGTCAGCGGCATTAGGTTTGAAATCCTGTTAATATATTATACAACTGATTTTATTTTCACAGTTTTTAATACCGAATTCGCTAAGACAACCCTACATTTTAAAAAAGCCCTCCGCGATGGGTCCCGGCATCCTCTATGCGACTTGAGTGAACCCTCCGAGCACTGAACGTGTTAATACGGTACGGAACCTTTAAAAGAAAAATACACCATATAACAAAAAAAAACAGAAAACAATGATTATAATGCCAAAAGGGCCTCAGCTCAGCATAATGTCAGATGGCAACGCTGATTTTCAGCTGCAACCCACGAGTGCCATACGCTAGAATAATAAAGACAGGGAAGTGTGTGTCCGTTTTAATAAATTATCAGAATAATTTATCTTCGTGTGCGAATCCGACTCGCACTTATCCGGTTTTCAGGTTTCAGCTTAGGTCAAAAACCTTTAAACAGGTATCCGTTTTCAGAATGAATCTTAATGTAAGTCTCATGTCAACACGTGGTATAGTTAAAATTAAAATTTACAGTAAACCTTAAGTTTAATATTCTATATAATAACTTCATAAGCGCAGCCACAATCTGTCAACCCCACAATGACGAATGTCTTCCTTCGTGTCATTCATGGAAACAAAACTTAACACTAACTTGTAAGATTTATGTAAAAGGAATTGTTATTTACTATGACCATTCATTATCTACATCTACATCTAGCTAACAGTATTATATTTATACCGGAAGAACCTTTGACAAACAAATGGAAACCGGAATTAGTTAGCGTGGTAGCGGTCAAATTATTGAAACATATTGAATAAATTTAATGTAAATGTAATAAATAAAGGAGACTAATAAGCGTCGAGATTAGAACCTCGAGCACAATGTGAACGTCCTACAATGTTATTGTTATAATTTTAAATTGCGCGTGAGTCAGTGCCGACGCACGCTGCGCACGCGCTTGCGGGGGTATACAATCGGCGCTGGTGTTTAGAGTATGCATTGAAGAGGCGAATTAGGAGTTTGTAAATCGTTTTTTTTTGTGATTGGCAAGCAAATAAGTTTACTTATTATCCTTTTTTGTGCTTGTAGGTCTTACTTAGCTTTTAGCTATCATGTTATTTTATTGCGATGGTCACCCTAGGAAAACTGAGAGGATATACCCAATACTACCTTTCCAGTATACCTTTTATACCCCCAACTGCAACGCGAAAATGCGAAATGGTGCATTTGTGTGTAGAAAAACACACATACACTGCATTCTACATCTTATTCATACCCTGGCCTCGGTCGTATCGTAACTTACTACTTAGGTACTACAATAAACCCTTTAACTACGTGCTCCAAAAACACGGTGGTTTTTGTTAACAAGACTTCCATTCAGTCAGCATGTAATAGAAATATTTTTCTAATAGAGTCTATGTGGTCCTTTTACGAAAACAAGGAAGCCATTTATTTGTTCTTTCTTAGAAATATTGTTATTAAGTAAAGCAAGGTCGTGTTTACATTGTATGGTTACGATGATCGGTTTTGTATTTACCTTGGTACATGTTTAGTTCTCTTACTAATTATTGACCTAATTTATTTTAATGAAGTGGCATTTCGCCGTGTTTTCAGAGATGGGAGTTGTATACTATACAGGGTGGCAGGGACATCGACGCGAAAACTGATACCAGATATACTGGATTCAGTGCATGAGTCTAAACTCCCTGCGTTGAAATTTTTTGCGCTTATTAAAAAAAGAAATGCTGTTTCATAGGAAAGTGCAATACCTACGCGGTCAAAAGGTATGGAACAGATGATTTTATTAAATAAAATATTTAAAAAAAACGACAGAATCATGTACTAAATCCATGGTATCAGTTTTCGCGTCGATGTCCCTGCCACCCTGTATAATAAAACAATTCTAGCTAGCTGGCGGATTTGCCACTTCTGGCATGTGAGATGCCACTTTACTGGGTACCTACCCCTCGTTAAAATACCTTTGAAATGCGGTCAACTAATTAATTCAGGCGACTGGTTAACCCTTTCATGAAGGTTGTATGAAAAGAGCAACTCGATTATTGAAGGTCTGAAGTCGTCACTCGCCAATAATTGGTTACCCACCTAATTACCTACTTACAAAATGATTAAAGTCAATGGTCATTCCTTGTCTGTATCTTGATTGGGAATGCATTAGTTCTGCAGTTGAAAAATTACAGGTTGATTTCAGCACTTCAGTAAAATGAACATGATTTAGTACCTACCTACTTTGAATTCTGCATTTTGGATTTGAAATGGTAGGCTTTTATTTGTAACTTTTGATCTTTCATATTTTTCTATTTTTTTGGCGCAATTTTGTACTCTACGTTAAAATAAAATTAATACAAATATTATCAACAGAATTAACTGTAAAGCTGTATAGTGAACCAATATAGTGAAGCTTTACCAGCTTTTCAGTCAAAGTTCACCTCAGTAAGCACTACATTGATCACACTCGACTCTTCAGAAAAAATTAGGTACAGGTAGCCTGATCAAGTAATTAACTTTTATACAGCTTATAAAATTATCAGACTTATTAACCGGCAGATGTTGTCTAAACTAATATTATAAAGAGAAAAGATTAGATTTTTTGTGTGTTTATTTGTTACGCTTTCACGCTAAAACGGCTCAATGGATTTGGATGAAATTTGGCACATGGATTAGACCATAGCTGGGTTATGGGTTATTCCCACGGGACCTCTTATGCGGGTGAAACCGCGGGGTGCAGCTACAGTTAGTTACATATAAATGTTGCAGCTGCAGCGTGAGATCAGGTGTAAAGATTGCAGGCAAAACATCGTGACGTCTTCATAAAGCTCACGTAGAGCTTACAGTCGTTTAGTCAATAATGTCTGGTTACTATGTAAGTTGAGCAGCTACTGTTTGTTGTGATGTGTGCGCGGCGCATGCGCGCTGGCAGCCGGCGGCTGCCCAGCGCTCGCCAGTCAGCGACCACTTATCATCGGAGGTTCGGCGTGAGCGCGCCTCTTGTCCGCGCAAAAATCCGAAGCTAATATTAGCATGCGACAGCGCGAGCATACTACAAGTAGCATTGCTTGGATCGCTCGCTCCGCTGAACGCTTGACCGCTCGACGCGCGTACGGGCGAGGTCGCGCAGGGCGGGCGGCGCGCGCCGGTGCGCCCCGGGCACCCTGCTCGCAATACAATATCCACCACGCGCACAACAGGACGTGCTCCCAAGTGTCGACAACACAAATATACTAAATCATTTACAATTTCATCAAATCCAGTTCTATTTCGTATTCGGTGAAGTGCTGCATTAAACTAAGGTGTTGGGGCGGAGAGGATTTCCATCGGGACATATGATTCACCACTGAAATGTGAACAGTTTGCTGCTGTTTGACAGATCAGCGCACATCACAACAGGTAATAAAATTTTGTTTTGTTGTGTTTTAAGCAAAGGCTGACTTTTTTTTCATGTTGAAACGCCTGAAAATGATTCAGTTTTAGATGATATGTGAAAAGTGAGCGTAGAATGGCAAGGATATCCAATATGTTTCATGTTTGCAATAAAAATACCTGAGTTAACGTGTGGCGGCTGTTGTCAAGGTGTGTATTATACGTGAACACCTAATTACACATAGACGTGGGTTTTATGAAATAGTTTATCAGGTGTCGTGCTTCTTATTATCAATGGCTGGTACACACTTGGAGCACACTTGTTGAAGCTTATATATTTTGTCCATCTAATATGTATGTTGGTAACTATATAATTATATCAATGATTCGCGATTGCGATATTTCGTTCGATAATAGGTACCTACCTAAGTGCGTTAATGTCTAAAATCATGCTACATAGTCTGTGTTATGGTCTGCGCTACATAGCGTAGAAAAAAAAGTTCATTCGGAAAATTTTCATAAACATTAATTTCTTTGTGATATTATTAACTCACAAAGATAAACTTTTAAATCAGTCATTTGATTGTCATTTCAGCACAACACTGATATTTCACTGAAAACCTGAATCATGTCAATTTGGCATCACTAACATCTGGGAACTCCATTGAAAAACTTAATCTTTGCTAAATGACAAAACAGTTTATTAATACCCAGTTCATTAGAACTTTACGATTATTCATATTTTTGTACGATTGCTCTTATTGGCACATCTCCAAAACGCGAATCATTTGAATCATACTTGAAGTATCAACATCCATTCAAACGTTCCACGAATTTGTAATAACCTGTACATGATGCAGAATGCACTCGTTTATGAAGGGAATGGTCAATATTGTACGTGCTAAGAAGACTCAGAGATTAAATATGTGAGAAATACGTGGAAAATTGTTAACATCAAAGGTGGTTCAACAACGAATATTTCTCATCAATAAATAGGTAGAGTCGGTATCGTTTGTCGAGTAGGTAAAGGGTATTTTTAGCTCAAATATATTTTCCATCACTAAGGGTAAAATTGGTGTGTTGTTTTAAGAGTTAGGAATATTACCAACTGCCCATGATTATCATGACTTCATGGCTCTTATAAAACGGTTAAATCATGGTAGAATCTATGATTTTGGTCATCCCTTGCAACAATCGCGAAAGCCTTGATGAGACAATGCTCTCGACTGCCGTCTCACCACTGTTCCAGCACTGTAGTGCCTTGATTAAACGTTACAAAACATTTTGTTATCACTGTCTTGCCACTGTCCTGCCTTCATTACACGTTACGAGTGGACTGTCTCACCACTGTCTTGACACTGTACTGCCTTCGGCGACGATAACCGACTTTTAATGGTTTTATACTGAAGATCAATCAATCTGCCTAGTCTTTTCCCAACTATGTTGGGGTCGGCTTTCAGTCTAACCGGATGCAGCTGAATACCAGTATTTTACATGTAGCGACTGCCTATCTGACCTCCACAACCCAGTAACTGGGTAATACGATACCCATTGGTAAGACTGGTGTCAGACTTTCGGGCTTCTGACAACTCATAACGACTGTCAAAGATCCACGAATGACAGCCGGGACCAACGGCTTAACGTGCTTTCCGAGGCACGGAGGATTCTCGGTATGTAAAGATGGTCACCCATCCACTGACCAACCCCGGCAAGCGTAGCTTAACCTGATGGATCGACCAGTGCGGCTGTTGTTACTTAGCCACGAGCTCCTCCACGGTTTTATACTGAAGATCACAAGATCTAAACGAGTTGTGTTAATGATTTGGAAAAAATATATGTTAAATTAGAGCATTTTCTTAATAACTTAATATAGGAATATTTTAGATAATATTTATATTACTTAGTGAAATTAATTTGTGAAGTTATATCAAACGCGGTAAAAAAACTGAGAATCACGCAAAATCTATTAAGAGAGTTTTTCTGAAACCTTCGCCATTTTAAAGATATTTTAATTATTGATCTTATAGTATACGTGTTTTATTAAAATACCTTTTGATTTATGTATAATAAATTAATAATGCGTCTAATTTGGGACAGCGCTCCTTGACGGGCGAGTCCTATAACTGGCTGGTCATATGACACGTTGCGTGAGCTCAGTACAGAACACGCAAGCTAACCACTCAAGGTCACTGGCATATATCTGCGTCGAGTGCGCTGTCTTACCACTGTCTCAGCACAGTCTTCTTCTTTTCGTGTGGTTAATGACTAACTTGGTGTCAGAGTTTTAAAGCCGCCCATGGGCCTGTGACTTGGCTTCACATGCCGACCAGAAATATTTCTCAGGCATACCGGTGTCCTCACGATGTTTTCCTTCACCGTTTTTAAAGCAAGTGATAATTATAATACACACATGGCATATTTATAATACACACATGAATCCGAAAAGTCAGAGGTGCGTGCCTTGGGTTCGAACTCGAGACCTATGACTTGGCAGTCTGACAGTCACACCACTAGGCTATCATTGCTGTCAGCACAGGAAGTTGCCTCGTTTACATGTTACGAGTGCACTGCTTCACAACTGTCTTGTCACTGTACTGCCTTGATTACCAATAAGACCAATAAGACCGGTGGCGACACACACTCGTTACGTGTAATCAAGGTGTTGGTTAGGTTCTTTAAAATAACGCCGTGGCGTTACATAAATGTATCTTTGACAAACGTATCTTGGGCAGTCAGCGCACTACCCCCTTCCTTTTTTTTTTTTTTTTTTTGTTTTTTTTTTTTTTTTGGGTGGGAAATCATCAAATGACTCCTCCCGCTCTGGGCAGAGCGAGAGGGAGTGTCAGACTTTTACTGACTAAAACCCACCCGTGTTACTTCCGTTGCCTATGTGCTGGGGCCGCGATATCCCTTTCGGACAGACCCGCAACCCCAGCAGGCATTGGTCCTTCCGGACCCCGTCAGTTGGTGCTGACATCCCTTTGAGGCGCGCGTGGAACACAACGCGCCGTCGACCCGGGCCTGGTCCTTATCGGACGGCGAGCTGCCCATCGCTCACCGTCCGCAGGCCCGCGCCTACGGTGGCCGGAAGTCAGCTTGTGACTCCCGACGCCCGGGGCGTCTCCTGCGGCGACTAGGGGCGCGAGGGCGTGCAGCTTCAATCTCCCTCGCGCGCTCCGCCTCCTCCTTCGCGAGCATAACTGCTTCGCAGAAGGAGGTGGCGGCCTCCCATGCACTCTCGCTCCGGACCATGGCCTGTACCAGGGCCGGACGCGAGAGATCGCCGCCGCCGATCGCCTCCGTGAGGACACGGCGGTGCTCCGCCCAAGCCGGGCAGACCTCCACCGTAAGCTCCACCGTGTCCTCCAGGCGATCCACACAATGGTGACACCCGGGCGTTTCCTCCCGCTTGATCCTGAACAGGAACCTCCCGAAGCAACCGTGTCCGGTGAGGACCTGCGTCAGGCGGAAGGTGAGGACGCCGTGGCGCCTCTCCAGCCACTCCTCAAAGAGGGGACTTATCGCCGCAATTGTGGCGTGCCCAGCGCTGGGTTGCGACAATCGCACACTCCATGCCGCCATGAGATCCCGCCGGAGCTCTGTCCGCTGTGCCGCGATTTGTTGCGGCAGCGGAGTTATACCCCGGCGTTTCGCCTCCTCGCGCAACTCCCACATGTGCGCGAGGACCTTCGCCTCCAGATCCCATGGCGGTAGTCCGGCAAGGAGGCTCGCCGCCTCGCGGGAGACCGTGCGGTATCCCCGGACCAGCCTGATGGCCATGACTCTTTGGGACGCGTTCAACCGCTGGGCCGGTCGCAGCCTCAGTGAACGCGCCCACACCGGTGCCCCGTAAAGGGCCATGGACCGCACGATCCCCGCGTAGAGCCTCCGGCAGGAGGCGGTTGGACCCCCTAGGTTGGGCAGAAGCCGCTTCAAAGCAGCCCCAGCCCTATCCAGTTTGGGAGCCAAACGTCGGAAGTGCTCCACGAAGTTCCACCGGGTGTCGAGGACGAGTCCCAGGTACTTCATCGTCGACTCGACACCGATGTGAACCCCTCCTGCCGTTATCTGGGAACCCGACAGTGGCGCGTTCCGAGGACCATAGAAACACATGGCCTCGGACTTGTGCAAGGCCACCTCGAGTCCCAGTTGCCGGATCCTATCGACGATTGTCGCAACCCAACGTGTCGCCAGTTCGGCCGCCGCCTCATGCGACCTCCCCTGCACCAGGACCAGCGTGTCGTCAGCGTAGCAGACTACGCTGACGCCGCTAGGGAGGTCACTACCCCCTCCCTGACTGGCAATTTTTAGTGTTTCGTACACGAAAGGTGCCAAATGGAACCCTATGACTAAGCCTTCGCTGTCTGTCCGTCCATCCGTCCGTATGTCTGTAAGCGGGATGTATCTCATGGACCGTAATAGGTAGACAGTTGAAATTTTCACAGATTGTGTATTTATATAACACTATATAACGCTATAACAGCAAATATAATACTATGACAAATTCAAGGGCAAACCATGCAAGAAACGTGTCTTTTTCAAGTAAAGTAAAAAACGCAGTTTTAAATATTGTACGGTGGTACGGAACCCTTCGTGTGCGATTCCAGCTCACACTTGGCCTATTTTTTTTATACTTGAGCTATTCTTATGAAGTTCGTGCCGATGAGAAATAATAAGTTTTTTAACACTCGACTCCACACTTTTCATAGAACTCATACGCCATGCCGCCATACATATTGGAAGTGAACCCTCCGGGGGGGTTGCCGGCATTACGTTATGGTCAATAGTGTTTTCAGGGGGTCTTGTCGCTTACATAGTTTCCCACCTTTAAGTTTTTTTGTGAATATTTGTAACCCTGTTTTATTTTTTAAATTACATAGCTTGTATTTTAAAAACAACGCATATACTAATAAATCCTGTTAAAATAAACATCAGATTTTATTTTCACGGTATTAATGCTGTATTCACTAAGAAAAAACTACATTTAGAATGACCTCTCCGCGAGGGCTCCCGGCATCCCATATGGGACTAGGTGCACCCTCCAGGAGGGCTCCCGGCACTGAACGTGTTAAGTGGCAAGATAGCGTATTATTTGTAGTTTTTGCTTACCCTCATAGGAAAAAGGCGTGAGCTTATGTATGTATGTACCATCAAAGAAGTTCATATCTAACCAGTTTCAAAACAAAATTCCGTGAACACGATGACCGCATCTGTTACCGGCCCGGTGCTATAGCCGCCGAGCGCTGCAAGCAGGAATAGTCCTTACGGTGGTTAGTTAAGAACTTCTTCGATGGTATGTCTAAAGTATTGATATTAAAACAAAAGCCGCTATTTTTGACACGTGTCAGCAAATAAACTTAAATCTTAATCTGCAGAAATAACTTCAAGAGAAATCATTGGAAAGTAGAGCTTATTCACTGTAAATTATACAGTGTAGTCAGTCAAACATAATGTTTCGGATCAATCAATCGTGAGGACTCCTTTCGAGTCAGTAATTATGAGTCTTTCAGGCATACTTACTAATTAACTCAGTAGAGCGACACATACGTCGCTCGGGACTACGCTAATTATGTACGTTGATGAGCTTTACTTTGAAATGTGAATTACTTGCTACGAAAAATAAAAATCAATCAATCTGCCTAGCCTTTTCCCAACTATGTTGGGGTCGGCTTCCAGTCTAACCGGATGCAGCTGAATACCAGTATTGTACATGGAGCGACTGCCTATCTGACCTCCACAACCCAGTAACTGGGTAATACGATACCCCTTGGTAAGACTGGTGTCAGACTTACCAAGGGGCTTCGGGCTTCTGACGACTCGTAACGACTGTTAAAGATCCACGAATGACAGCCGGGACCAACGGCTTAACGTGCTTTCCGAGGCACGGAGGAGTCTCGGTATGTAAAGATGGTCACCCATCCACTGACCAACCCCAGCAAGCGTAGCTTAACCTGATAGATCGACCAGTGCGGCTGCTGTTACGTAGCCACGAGCTCCTCGAAAAATAAAAATATGAAATGTAAATCTAAGCTAGCAAAAAAAGAAACCAGTATTAAAGAGTCTTATGAAATGGGTAAAGGGATGCCTAACTATTTCAAGAAAATATCCTTCACCTTTCATACACCAGCAGAGTAATGGTGGCCCAGTGAGAGCAGTGGTGGCCCAGTGAGAGCAGTGGTGGCCCAGTGAGAGCAGTGGATTACGGCCCACTCCCTCTCACAGAGAGGAGGCCTGTGTCCCGGCAGTGGGAACGTTATAAGCTGATTATGACTATGCACCTAGCTAGTAGTATGTAAGTCACTGGCGAAATGTGGGTGTACCCACATAAGTACACCTCAGCCTTACCCGTCGGGGATAACAAGCGTGATGTTATGTATGCTTGTATGTACCTACATTATGTAGGCTTTAGGCCATCGTTTCACGGCTAGGCAAAACTCCGTATCCGTCAAATTAAAAAAAATAGTTTCGTTGCCTATAATAGACATCGTGTGTGAGAGTGTTGTTGGGTATCGTACTGACAGTCTTTCCACGCGGTAATTTACAGAAAAAAAAAAAGTTACGTTTTTTTTCAACAGCATTTTTTTTTGGTTTTGGGCAAATTTTGGTACAAAAAATTTGATTTTTAAATACCAATAACTTTTTATTTTCAATAATAATAAGATTTTTTATTACTTTTAGGTAGGTAATGTTATTGCAGTACCTACCATGTTCCATGTTCCCCTTTCGGATCCGACAGGGTATTTTATACATATTGTATGTAAATTATAAAGGAAATATAAATAATAACGAGTAACCACAAAAGCATAGGTTTATTAGCCTCCAACAGTCCCGTCATCATGGTACAGTCAGGTAAATTAATTGTTGAGCAAATTGACAATCTACGTCAATGTACCGTGTTATAGCTATTTCATAGGTACAACTGTCAAAGAATGACAGTTGTGATTTAAGTTGGTAGTCAAGTTACTGTTACTGTTAGCCTGTATCATCCTACTGTTGGGCACAGGCCTCTCCCCATGCGTGCTTGCGGTCCAATGCTAATGTGGAACATTGGTCGTTTGTTTTGTCCAGCTCGTCCCGTTACTTTCTACGGGGTGTGCCGCGACGCTTCAACAGTCAAGAGGCTTAACTATTAAGTTCCCTGTCTGTCCCATTGATACGGACACAACCTTGCTATGTTTCGCACTATTAATATAATTAGTGCTGCGGTTTGTACTACGATTATAACATAACAACGTAATGACTAAGCTCACTTTGGACTGACATTGATATTGGGAAAAATAAAGCGTAATATCCACTATAATATTACGCTTTATTTTTCGTAATCATGTCCAGAGATCCAGCCATCAAGCATATGAACTTTTGTAAAACATTCAAATTAATTAGGTATTTCTTAGACCATTTATCTAGATATGACTATAGCAGTACCTGCAAGGATGTTTTGGCGCGAGGCCAAAATCAGAACTAACGCCGCCATTTTGTGTTTTCAATACATTTCACAAAACAATTGCACTAAATTTTTACCAACAGCGCCACCGTGTCAACGTCATTCGAGCGCTAAAAGATGTACCAGTGTAAAAAGGGATCCTGTTTCTTTTTTAGTAGGTACACAATTTAAATTTACATGGTTTTCCTTCTTTTCAAGTTTATGGTTCTTATTTTTATTTATGGTTCTTATTTCGAATTTATGCGTCTTATCCAAATAAATTGGGATAAGGCAAGAGAATAAATATGACTATGATAATATGACTATTTTTCGACTATGATACTCATCTTAAAATGAAAGGATGCCTCAAAGTATCGGCAGAGTAAAAAGGCTTTTCTTTATAATTTACTCTCTTGGAAATCTTACCCTTTTAGTAACCTTACTAAAAGCTTTGGCTGTTACATAATGACACTTTTACGGCTCAAGTGCCGCTTTGACTTTTTAAGAATGAGGTAAAATGTTTCATAGATGCGTAGGATTTAAGCCTAAAAAAAAAACTGGCCAAGTGCGTGTCGGACCAGGCACAATGAAGGGTTCCGTAGTTGGAATGAAATTATCGCAAAAACAAACTTAACATTGTAGTTGAAAAACATGTTCTCCCGTCACGTCACGTCACGGTCGATTTTCCAACTGCAAATGTAAGTTTGTATTCGCATGTTTTTTTTATGGAATAAAACTATAATTTAACGATTTTCGGACTTTTTCCTTTACTTGTGCTGTGAGACCTTGCTTCTTACCAAATTTCATGCTTCTAGGTCAACGGGAAGGCTATATTAGGTTTTGATTTATTTGCGAGTATCAAAATATTTATGTCGCATACAATGAAGTGATCCTATGTTTCCGTTTTTTGCTTTTGAGGTACGGAATCCTAAAAAGACTCTAATGCCCATTTTCACTAACACTTATAGGCGAAATATTATTAATGCACATTGGATTATCAACTCTCGGCGCTGAGCCAAGCGTTGAAAATCAAACAGTGCGATTTGTTTAAGTTACATTACATTTAGGTATTGCCTAGTGATAGGGTAAACGGTCATTAGTTGTGTTTTTTAATATAAGTAGGTAACTAGTTGGACGCATTCACACAACTTAGTAACAAGCAATTTAACCCCAATCGTTTTAGTTTGTAAATTATATAAAGCAATCGTGCAAAGGACAACCAAACGATTACCAATAACAGAATAAGGAAAAATTTATCATTGCCTAGGTACCTATATGAATAACATTAAATAGGCATTCTTATAGGAACCCAGGAGTTGAAAATATTTAATGGAAAATGAGTTGCAATATCAATAGTCGAGTTTAGTTCATAAAAGGTATTGAATTGAAGGAAATAATAAATATAAATTAAAGTCAATTCCATTTAAATTAGAATGCAATTAAGACATTATTCGCAAAGGTCGCAAGCGCTACTGCTGAGCCGGTCCCGGGTTCGATTCCCAGGTGAATTTAAAATTTCTCAGTAGCAGCTCGGAGTCTGGATCTGTGCCCGGTTGATGGCAATAGGCTCGACCCTATTACATGGAACTTAAACATGACTGGCGGAATGTCGGTGTACTATAGAGATACTTCTGCCTAACCCTTCGGGGAATTACTGGCGTGATGTTATTTATGTGTAAGACATCATTAATAAGTTAGGTACTTAGTCTTTTTCACGTTGTTTTATCATAAATTCCTGGAAAGTTCATTTCAGTTTCCTAATGCGTATGTCAGTGATTTCATTCAATCTACCCAACTACATATGAATGGAATATTATAATTCTCGTAGATTAACCATTCATGCACTAAGACTGAATTAATTATTTACCGTGATGTAAACAATTATCGTTTATAGATGAATAATTCAAGTGTACTTAATTCAATATAGTACCTACATACCGATGACTGTACCAACGATATGTTGGTGCAATACGTCATCATAGACGAATTTATGGAAACTTGCCATGGAAATGTTTAATTCAGTTTTATGTGAATTCTATCCAGAAAAGTTTCCTTTCAAGTAAATGTAGTGATTAATATATGGGTTTATAAGCCCATCGCTCCGAAAACCACTCGCAGTATGTTGTTTGATGTCTTATTGTAACGGTGATCGAGAGGGCGACATGTGCTGTGGAAATTGAGTGAGTACTTTTACATAATCATTATAATAATATCAAGAGCTTAGGACTAAAAGTTGTTTATTTCTGAGTGAGCGTGAACTCTAGGACTTATATTAAGTTCGGTGAATGTCGTCAGGTCTCACGAGATATGCGAAAAGGATGCTCCCATCTAACTTATGTGTTGTCATCTGTAAAGCTCGCTAGCTGAGAGTTATGGAGTAACTTCATACATGAAATAACTTAAGAGAACAACGTTCTTCAGTAAAACCAAGTACTTTTAACGTTGTGGGAAGCTATCATAATTAATGTAAAGTTGACATTAGGATTGATAACGTTGTTGTAAGCTTTATCTCGAAATCGTTATGTGAAGTCTAAACATAAAATAAAGTCTTGCAGACTGATTTGAGTTAACAATTCTAATTATAATTTGTAGGTGTAGGCTTTCGAAATGAACCAGAATAAATAAAACAAGCCTAATTGCCTGATTGAAAAGCTCGTGTTACAGAGGCATTAGCTGCTTAAGAAAATTACATCCCAGTCTGGACATTAGTCCAGACTGGGATGTAATTTTCTTAGTCTAAGTACGTTTAATACTTAAATAAAATAAAAACTAATATAAGTACCTACATTTCATTTAAGTGTGTTCCTTTGTAAAAACACACTCAAAGGATTTCCTGAAAACTCACAAGAACTTCTGTTAGATTTCGAAGTAACGCGTACACAGTACCTATGTAGGTAGCAAACTAAGGAAGCTTTGACTTCAAAGAACAAATAAGATCATATTACTTTACTAACTCGTACAATATTGGACCTACTAAAGTTTTTGATCGTTAACTTCAAAACAGTCAATGTTTATTTGGATTCGGAAGTCCAGATTAGTTAGCACATTACTTATTAGGCATATGGTATTGAAACAAAATGACTAAAGTTCACACCGGTACATACGTACTAGTTACCATGATTCATATGTACAGTACTGTTTATAGATGAAGCGTGAATTGATTCCGCTCAGATCTGTATCACTCAGAATATTGACCTTCCCGTTTTATTACCATTTTTACGCCCAAGTAGATCTAGTAAATTTAAAAACTAGCTATAAATTGGTTTTACGATGAGCAGAACCCACGTGATACGAATGGCAACTAAGTCGTCCCGAATGATGACAGTAAACAAAGAAATGACTAAGTTAAATGACACATCGTTCTGAAAAATGTAAGTAAATTATAATCTTATTTATTCGATGTTACGTTTATGACCGGTCGTTTGTATTTTGGCTGTAGCAGCTGGGTTATCTTAATATGGCCATCGGTAATATATTTCTTATTTATGAGACGTTTAAAAAATACCTGAATATACTACGTGGCATTACGTAGGTACCTTACAATATTACGAGTAAGTATGTAAGTAATCGAGTTCTACTAGCGAAATTAGAAAGCTTTTCTTCTCGATTATGATTTAACTTAACTAAATGTGTTATTCTCGATTATGCAGTGTGAAACTAAAGAGCATGTGATATTGATAAACAGCAAGTCGATATTAAAGACTTGATTTTTTAAATTTAATTTGATTCGCTGCGCTCGCTTAGCTTCTTTATGAGTGTAGGTACTTTCATAACCTATCCTACTTGCTGGATATTGCCCATTTAGCTCTTTAATTTTGATACAAGCCTTCAGTCCCCGTCTTAACCACAGTAATAGCAATTGAATAATAGCTATTACTTTAAATATTATTATTTTCCTCGTTGTAATAACTAATTTAAGCGTAACACAAATATTCCATTATTTATATTTTTAATTAATAATATGACTGATGTTATTGTCCTTTTGAGTCAGTAAATAATGTTGTTAGTAGTTAGATGCATTTATATTGCGGTTATTAGATAACGTGTTAAATAACAAATGTCGCTGTTACGAGTATATGCATCCCTGTTGACATTAGGTCATATATAAACATACCAATAATTGTAAACACAATGCAACTAAAAGCAAATCATGAATATTATTTAAAATCAAGTGAAATTATAGTATTACCTATGTCTTCGTAATTAATGGAATACCCTTAAAGTCTTTGCTACACTCTGTTGCCAAATTTCCCGATGCGATGACGCAGGGATTTCAGTGGAGACCATGTACACTTGACCCAGTTGGCCGTAAGTAGGGCGGCCCGGCAACCGGGGCCGGCCCGGTCGCAGCCCGGCTCCTGTACCCACGCATGAACTATCTACTGCTTCATACTATAGCTAAAATAACATATACCATAACATCACGCCTGTTAAAAATTCGCCCCGAAGGGTTAGCCAGAGGGGTTCTTCTCCGTGTCGCTTGCACGAAAGTATCTCGAATTTTGCTGGTTCAAAACTTCGCCAGTTCCACAGCGTCGTCACTGGCAGCGTAGAAGTGTATTTATAGTACATCCACATTAGTGTTTAAGTCCCATGTAATAGGGGGCGAGCCTATTGCCATCAACCGGGCACAAATCTAGACTCCGAGCTGCTACTGCGAAATTACTTATAGAAAAACCCAATAACACTTTATTTGACCAGGGAATCGAACCCAGGACCTCGTGGCCGTTAGACCAATGAGGCAAAAATATCAATTATTTATATTTATGTCCCTTTTTTTATATGTCTATAGATGAAGACATCACGTTACAAAGCACGAGGAAATTAGATTTCAAGCAAGAGCAAACTTTTGAGTGGCTTCTCTTCTATAAGGGAGACGGAACTTTCAGATTTTTCTTTTGTAAGTCAAAGCGCAACTTTTCGCAGAAACTTTACGACTTCTTTCAGTTCAAAGTTTTACCCCAGTTTATTGTTTAGTTCGAAATGTTCCTTCCAATCACTAACCGCGACCACAAAGGCTTCTGTTTTGTCGGAAAAATCAACGGAAATACCGTCCACTTCCGCCAAAACTGTAAGATTTTTATGGTCTGTGACAAATTATTTGTTTATTTAAAGTTCCAAATAAGTATAGTGTTAAAACTATGTTAGATAACCGTTACGCGTGGCAGTTAAGTACTACCTATTACGTGTTTACTTGTAATATTATGTTCCGTTAGTTGTAGGTAGGGTTGCCAACTTTTTTATATCAAATATAATGTATTCAAAGCCATTGCCCGTAAAAATATAGGAGAGAGCGAAAAAAAATATGAATAGTTTATTTCAATTATCATCTAGATAATGCATATTTTTGCTACTATGAAATTTTATAATCAGGTTTTTATATCTCTCATTTCATTACTTCTTATTTTTACACTCTAAATTAAGGTTACAAAATATAATTAATTTAGCTTTTATGGGATTAATTCTAGTCCTGTTGCGGTCATCTCGCCATTTTGTATTGAAATAAAAAAATAGTAGTTTCGCCTACTACATTTATTCTTTTCAGAAATTATTAAGACCTCTATCAAAGCAGGATACTATATTATATAGTAGGGTTGGCGACCCTAGTTGTAGGCTTTGTGGCAAAGAAAATGAATCGGTTGATAACATTTAAATACGCGGAAAAGTGGCCAGTGAACGACGGAAGTGGCTTTGCATTATGTTGTACTTGAATGAGCTTTTGTAAGCGGTTTTATTGACGTAAATCCTTGCCTAGAAAATATATTCAATATTACAGTTAAAACAAATTAATAAACACATTCATCGACTTTAATTATAACTTTTTAGTTCTGTTTCAAACTAGAAGTAGTTAGTAAATCTACAGTGATTTCAAACAATGAAAATGATGAATATGACATTAGACAGACATCATTCACTGTAATCTTTATGTATTCTTCTTATTTCGACTCCTCTTTGAGGCTGTACAAAAGACTACTTAGCACAAACGACGTTGTTGGCAGGTCTCATCTATAATTTCAATGTCAAACTCCGTAAAAATGTGTTGTTATGAAACTCAGAACCGTATGAACAAACAACATTCGGTCATTCTGAAAATAATGATGTTTGCTTGGCTTTGTGCAGTAATCGTGTCAATATTGTAAGAACTGTAGCTGCCAAATGACCTTAATGTATATATTTAAACATATGTACATTAACAGAGTTACTGGCGCAACATAATATAAAAATAATACAGTACTTTGTAAACATAGCCTCGTCTGTTTTTAAACGGAACTAAAATCTCTGGGGTACATTTGAGCTCGGGAGGTGAACTCGCAATGTAATAGAATATTCAATTTCTCATGAAGCTGGATCCTGAACACGTGCGGCGTGTGTTTAGAGCTCTCGGATGCATCTCTTGAGACCTAATTTTGTTACTGCTGCATGCATCCGTAGCCGCGTAGATTCATTTTATTACGTGAGGCTCTGTTTTATATCTAGGATAGCTTATGGTCCTGACTTACGAGACCACATTCTATAGAATTTCTTAATCAATTTGCCATTTATAGCAACTGTTCTCTGACCTATTCAGCTTAAACTCTCGTGGACATAGACATTGTGCCTATCCCAAGTGTCACAGCACTCCATTCTTCCTCATTTAGTCTGGCTTCACCTGCGAGTTTGGTTAAAATAAAGAAAATAAAAGCACACGCAACATCTTGGCCAATCACTAATGTACTGCCAGTGTTCCATTTTGTAGTGAGCATTTTAAACCAACACTAGACCTTACCCAGTTCATTAAAACAAAGTTTACCTGAAACTGAAATGTCTAGGAATTAAAATATTTTAACTTGGCAAGTACACACGGCTACACATCAAGCTATACATTTCCAGTTTATGCTGATCTCGCATTGTATAGGATTTCGGTACAATGTGAGGTCAGCTTATACTGGAAATGTATAGCTTGATGTGTAGCCGTGTGTACACACATAACGAGTTTAATTAATATTAAATATTCCGGGCTGGGACGCTGACTATACAGGGTGGATTTTTGAGATGGGGCAGAAAGGACAGTTTCCTTAACCGTTGTAGCTACAGGAAAACGGTCTTAGGAGACTGTTCTTAACTTATTGAAACATTTTGATCTGCATTCACAGATTTTGAAAAAAATACAGTCAGTAAGAAAATAGACATGATACATTCCGTATGGGAGAACATGTTTTTCAACTACAATGTTAAGTTTGTTCTTGGGATAAATTCATACCAACTACGGAACCCTTCATTGTGCGTAGTCCGACACGCACTTGGCCGGTTTTTAATGTAGTAACAGGCTTTTCGAGGAAACCCGAGTTGTAATCCCGTCGCGTTAATTTTTGATACGTGTTCGTTTATCCGTTCTAAACCTATCGGGTTATATTTTTAATGGAACACTGGAATACTTCACAATAAGCTGTAAAACGGGAAGCCCTCGTTTAAATGGGATTTTCTCAAACATGCTTGGAAATTCGAACATTATATGGTCAACCTTTTTGGAGATCTATCGAAATTGCTGTACAATCAAAAACAGCCGGCAATGGCACTATGAAAATCCTTATCTGTGGTGTTATTAGCGGCCAATAAATAAATCAGCAGCTTCTTTCAGTTTCCGTACGATTCTTTGCTTTCATCGTAGATGTTTGTCAATCGTAGAATTTGTGTTTCGTATAAACCGAAACTCGACTGCTTGATTGTAATGAAAATTGTATCCATGTTTGTTTATTATTACACGCTATGATAGAATATACCTTAAGTACATAAGATAATTTTTCTCTTAAGACCAGCAGCAGTGTACCTACATTCATGCAATATTGGTTTACTTAATTCTTAGTATGGATTATAATGTTTGTATGTAAATTGGGGACAATGTTAAAAGTGTACAAGCGCGCCTGGTGGCCGTATCCGCGCCATGTTAGCATATGCGCGCTGTACGGTGCGCCGCGCCGGAGTCGATTCACTGCACATCCATTTCCGCATGTCGCAGCCGCGTTCTATTTCAGAGACACTCCTGCTCCAATCTGCCATGTTTCTTCTTATATGCAATTTACTGAAGAATGACATATTTAGCGCAGTTTGTAGCCTAAAGTTCTGTTGCCAAAGATTTTCTTGGATACGCAATGAAAGATTTTAACTGATATAAAAATATACATATTCAAATCAATTTTTTTTCCTTTTTAACATAAATTGACATCATATCCCACAGTTATTCGAAATAACTAAACCTAATACAGCACATGGACTTAGATTCTTTTGGCAATATCGCCCCATTTTTAAGCTCCACGCAAATTACACAGTAGTATCATAATAATTCAAACCGAACTATTTAAAGAGATTTCCCTTTCGATGAATTATAACGATAGATGAGATAGTTTAATTGAAGAGCCTTGGCTTCGATGCAAGGCCACCACTCACTAAGTTATCGCTGCCAAGTGAAGTTAAGCAACTCGTAGGATCCACGCATGGCGGGTGTTGAGGGCGTCACCCAACCGTAGCAATCATAATAAACTTTATTTTTGTAAAATAAATTTATGAAATATCTCTTAAATGCATTCTGCAGAAAAATTGTGCAAAGATAAAAATTTGCATTGTGTAAAGCGAATATGGAGAGGGTTGGAATGTGTCGATAACACTGGCTTTAGAGCCTTTTGATCAATATATAAAGCCGGAATACAAAGATTCGAAGTCAATTTATCTTAGCTAACTTTCTTGATTAAAATCACAAGAACAAAGGCTTTTTCTATAAGCATCTTAACAAGTTTCCTTTGAAATTCCTGCTTTCTTTACAGCAGCTGCAGTCTATTTAATTTCAAGTACACAACAAGCTAATACCTAAGAGTTCACAACTTCACAAAGTAAACTTCATTACTGCTACAAAATTTTCCGAGCGAATATTCTAACAAGCTTGATATTTTAATAACTTGTTGAACAGTGCCTCGAGCGAGCAGATATTTCAAAGAAAACAGACATGCAGTAGAACATTTTCATTAAAGATACCTGAATGTTACATAGAGTACGAGGATTACGGAAAAATATGTTAGCTATCGTAACAGAAATCGGAACAAAGTGGGTTTCATTGTTACACTACGAACGAAAATGGATCTCCTATCAGATACACACAATCGTAAGCGTAAGTTGTTACTTACATTATTCTGAAAATGTACCTAATAATAATGAATATTAGAGTACATGGCTAATGTAATCAACAGCTATACAACGTCACAACCAGTAACATTATGTCGACCTAGAACTCCTACAAGGCACTGGCCTTTCACAATGAACACAAGACCATACAAAAAACGTGGAAATACACCTGTTATTAGTTTATCAACTCGCATACAGCTATTGTGCTTTCGTAACATTGCACCAATGGATTACTGTCTCTAAATATAGGGCAAATCCAGCCGGCGTGGCTATGCGAATGTTATGTGGGTTACCGGGGGCATCACAAATAACCGCGCTCTATCGTAAAATGTCCCTACGTTTCGACATTAGCTGCATTATATTATGTTTCTGGCGAAGTAGGAAGTTGATCCACGGGATGCGTTGCACAACTTTACAGAAATGGATTGGACAAAACGTTTCAATAGTCTGTTTAACAGCTTTGGAGGAAAAACAAGCAATTGGAGACAAGATAAACACTTTTGTTTACATCTTGTAACTGTAGATGTCCACTTATTTTCACAGTTTTATTTGACTTCTGGATTAACCTGGAATTTGGGACTGTTATTCTAAATGATGTCATTTCGAAAAGAAATTGCGTTTGCGTCAGTACATTAGTAGCAAGAGATAGATCACGTTTTGATCGTTGAACAATTACATTAACAACACAGCTTGATAAGATTGTTTATCCCATTAATGTAGGAATTAAGGAACAAATTACCTACTAATAGGTAGTTGTTCGTGGTACGAATATGTTTGATATCGTAAAAGAGCAAGTGCCTCTGATGATGTTCAGCTGTAAGTACCTACTTTTTTTCTCATCAACAGTTCGCATGTCAATAATAATTATTAAAGATCAAGAGTGCAACATTTACACTATCTGTGTACTTAGTACTAAATTCTGTTTATTTATCGAAGCACTTGCGAGAAGCGCGATCGTCTTCAGAAGCATTTCAATGTGTATTTTTGTTTACGCGTTAGGGAATGCGCGAGGTGATGCATGCGTTTACATGCGTTTCGCAAAACAGACGTGGCGCGCGATCTTACTGCTGGAATTTACAGAACAGAGCCAATTGTTACGAACTAACAGCAATACAATACACCAGTAACTTAATCTGTTGCTAAAATTAACAGAATCCAATCAAGGTTATTGAATCGGCGCGTGCCTCGCGCGCTAATTGGAGGATAGCCGCCAGCTTACGAGTAGGTAATCCCGACAGATACTTAGTTTCATCCCGATCGTCGATCAATTTATCGGGAATCCGGTAAATCGAAACCCCTGTTATCCAATTAGAGATGGTATTTTACTTTATATAATATTCCAAAATTCCAATGTTGTATGCAAAATATTATTTAATAAGAATTCATTATCTATTGTCAAAAGGTTATCGAGTAATGTTTTACGTTTTAAAAAGGGGAAAGTACAACATAGGTTGTGCATTAAGGCGACGATAACCGACTTTGAATGTTTTTATACTGAAGATCACGTCTAATCGTGTAGTGATAATAATTTTGAAAAAATATATGTTAAATAAGAGCATTTTCTTAATAATTTAATCTGTGAATATTTTAGAATATGTTTATATTACATAGTTTAATTAATTTGTAAAGTTATGTCTACGCATTGCGTCAGCTCAGCACAGAACACATGAGCTAACCACTCAAGGCCACTGGCATATATTATTCGGAACAGCGTCATTTTTCTTTTCATGCAAAGGGGCATGATTCTGCTAGGACTAAAGAAAGGCTTAATGAACCAACGTAGTTTACAGCGATGACATGCAAGTGCGGCACGGATACCTCACTCATTTTAATATCTACAAATGCGGACACACTCAGTAGCATTCATTATTGAACTAGGATAATAGAAAAAAAAAACTTTATCATGCTTATTGAACCTTAATTTTAAAATTCCAAATAAATTGCTCTGTTTATCTTTTGAACTCGAACACAACTGCCCTTGGTAGTGTATTTAACACATAAGAATGATTCGTAATACAAACTGAGTAATAACGATTCTTTATATGGTGCTGATATGTTCATACAGGATATAATAAGAGGCATTAACAGTACGTTAACTGGCGCTAGTTAGCGTCTTGCACAAGGAAGGACTTGAACATAATAAAAGTAACAATACGTTTAACTTATTGCGCTCTATTGATTGGCTTGGCGTCATTTACCATGGAGAATGCGTTAGGTACTATTTTGAAGAGCATAATAACTAAGTGGTTGTCCTAATGAAAGTATTTCTTTGATTCCAGGTAGTGCCATCCAAAGAGAATCAAAATGACAGTGGTGACGAACCCCGCACGGACCGGCTCTGACGATGAGATCGAGTCGGGGCGCGACAGCGACGTGTGCGAGTACGGCGGCGCCGGCGTGGACCTGGACGAGCATGCGCGCCTGTACGACGACGAGAAGCAGTCCGACATCGTGTTCGTAGCCGGCATCAACGGCGACACGTGGCGCTACCCCGGCCACCGCCGCGTGCTGGCCGCCACCAGCCCCGTGTTCGCCGCACTGCTCGCCTGCAAGACCGACGTAATCGTCGTCGATTACATCGACCGCCGCGGCTTCGAGCAGCTGCTTCGCTACCACTACTGCGAGCCTACCCAGCTCAACTCCGTGGGCACGGCGCGCTGCGCACTGGACGCCGCCTACAAGTTCCTGTGCTCACCGCTGGCAGAGCGATGCGCTCGGCGCTTAGATGAAATGTTGGATGCCGGTGTCGCGCTGGAGATACTGCGCGACTTACGATTCCTTTGCGCCAGGCTGCCCGGCGCGGCCTCCGCACCACCGCTACCCGCTCTATCAGACGACGCAGCAGCTCGCTCGCTCGCACAATGTTCCCGCTGGTGTGACTCTCTGGCTCACAACGCTTTGTTGGTGCTCGATGACGACGCAGATACCGCCCTAACTGATGAACGTCTGGAAGAGCTAACGTATGAAGACTTATCGCTTATAGTCAAACGAGATACTTTGCGTGTGTCGAGTGAACTGGTGCTGGCGGAGGCTATATCGCGGTGGGCCACAGCGGCTTGCAAACGCACCAAGCGCGAGCTGACGCCCGCCAACAAGAGGGCGGCGCTCGGCGAGCTCGCCTACTGTCCGCGGTACCTGCTGCTGTCGGGCGAGGAATTGGACCGCGCTTTAAGCCTGGAGCTGCTGGAGCCGATGGAGCGTGCGCTGGTGACGGCGCGCGCTCGCAAGCTGTCTGCGCCGGTGCCGGTGGGCGCGGAGCAGGAGGCGCTGCTGCGGCGCTGGGCGCGGGCCCGGCCCGCGGAGCCCGCAGCGCTGCCCGTGCACCTGAGCGCGCGCTCCGAGCCGCCCGTGGAGGAGCCGCAGCCCAGCAAGCTGTGCGCGCGCCGCCCCAAGCGCCCCAAGCAGCCCAGCTTCGCGCCAGAAGAAAAACGCAAAAAGAAAGGCTGCTGCGCATGTTTCGGAGAGGGACTTTTACGTGCTTTCATTTGTTTGTTCGACTGAGACAGGGAGCCTACCTATGTGTAAGGTGGACGTAGTGCATTACGACAAGTGTGGACAAAAATTATATTAATATTTAAATAGGACTTTCGACTGAGTGTTAAGTACTGAAGTGACAAAAACTCTTAAATACTTATATCTACTTCTCAATCTTTCCTGTCTATCTGACTTCCTATTAAATGAGAAAATAAATGTTGAATAAACTTCGAAACAATGCAATTTGTAAGTACATGTTACGATTCAGCAATTAATCAGTCACAACAATAATAATTTGGGTCATATTTGGATAGACTTGGAGAGGTTAAGAATATAAAGAATGCCATCTTTTGTATTTTTTTACGAATCGAAATTATAACTTTTCGTAATGAATGTGACTATTTAGTATGTTTAGCATTTGGTACATATGATTTACAGTTACCTAATACTAAGTTAATGGTGTAATTAGACTTTATTTCTGCAGCTGAAATATTAGAGGTTTTAAGTAATTATTACGATGTCCATTTTAAGTCTGTGTTCATTTATATTTTATTTTGCTTTTGGCGGGAATAATTCCTTGTTAGCGAATTGGTAGAAAGAATAATTAAATTTTAACGAAATGCCGCGGTTTCGTATAGTAGAATATGTGTATGTTGTGATATTTTGGTTTACTGTAACACGTTAATTTTTATTGATAACATATCAAATTGTTTAACAATTTGCATTTATAAACATTTGATGAAATGAATTGGTGCACAAATTGTCATTGTTAAGTTACGTTTCAATTAAGTAGTTCTTATTAACTTTGTTGCATTTATTGACAATTTTGTGCAAGATAGAGGTTATCTGATTATCCTAAGTAATATTATAAATGTGAAAGTGAGTTTGTTTGTTTGTTACGTTTTCACGCTAAAACGTCCAAACAGATTTTGATGACATTTGGCACATGGGTAGACCATAACTGGGATTCGGACATACTTTTTATGTCGATATTCCTACGGGATCGAGACTTATGCGGGTGAAACCGCGGGGCGCAGTTAGTTCTTAATATTAGTCAGCGGTGCAGATTTGATTGCTGGCAATAATATAAATTATAATAGCTTTACTTTCAAAATCCAAAGAATTTACAACCAAAATATTTGTTTCTCATATATTTGAAACAAACCAACATTATTTTGGATAAACTCTTTTTAATTGAGAAGCTTTGCTTAGTTAAATTTAGATGAATTGTTTAGTATAATTCTTCCATAATTTAGTAAAATAGTTAACTAAATATTCACTAGTCGTATACCAAGTACATTAATAAGTCAAGGATTTTTATGTGTATAAGAATTTGTTTGAAACAAACGTTCGCAGAACGAATTACTTTTATAATGTAGCTTCAATTGTAATCAATTTTAAATTGTGCCATATTGGATGTGGCTTTATCAAATAGATAATGTTTTTGGTGTTTTCAATCATGTACTTGAATTATAGAGAGTCACTCTCCATTCATTAGGTACGTCGAAATGAAAAAAAAAAGCTTTTTATGTAATTAAATTACTTATTCAATTTATGTCAGTGACGTTTTAAACGAAAAATAAATGTGAGATGAGATTATAAGTAATGGAGATTATTTCGCAAATGTAATAAATTAATTTATTGTAATCATGAACTATGTGTTCGGCTCAGAGCTGTCAATCAAGGAAACCAATCCTGTGACAAATATATGATGTTAAAATATGAAATCTCTTTTTATTTACTTTGAAACTTGAAGGTACAAAAAACAAATCATTTCAGGAAAACTCACTAAACTCGCTAAAGCTAGTTAGGTATCTACACTTTATATTTTTCAGATTTTGATCTGGTTATAAGCCAACACGATGGTCCGACCAAGTAAAAGAAAGAAAACCAAAAAAGAAGAATAAGCTAATTTCAGTAGGTGGTGATGGCAACTTTGGACCGGAATCGATGGAGGCAGATTGCCCGTTTAAAGGGGTCCAGTGACCACGATCCTCAGTAATGAGGGAGCGATTGAAGAAGAGAGATAAGACAAGAGTTGTTGTTATTCTTGTTAAATTAACTTATTTGCAGTAGAGACGTTGGGTTCGATACCCACGCTGTAGAACCAAAGAAACAATGTTGATAATCTGGTGAGTTGAGAATCTGGTGACTTGCTACTAAGCGGATATTTCCATCCTTGTCCTTGTACATGTTACAGATAGTGCAATCCACGAAGACGCGCCCCACTCCGCTCCGCTCCGTACTAAAGTACAGCTTACAGTACAGTTATCGCGGAGTGGGGCGCGTCTTCGTGAATTGCACTATCTGTAATGCGCCTCTCATGCATGTGGTTGTGGGTTCAAATCCAAGCAAGTGCAAGCAAGACTTTTTCAATTCATACGTACTTTCTGAATGCCTTGATGGTCTAGTGGTCACTATTGCTGCGCATGAGGTCCTGGGTTCGATTCCCGGGTCGGACAAAGTGTTATTGGGATTTTTCATGTGGAATTTCTCAGTAGCAGCCTGGAGTCTGGATTTGTGCCCAGTTGATTTGTGCCCAGTTGTTTTGTGCCCAGTTGATTTGTGCCCTGTTGATTTTGCCTGAAGCAGATGCACCGAACAGAGCATAGTTCTTAAGGTACTCGTACACCGTACAATCCATGCGCCCGATTACGAGGATTTGTAATCGATAAAAATGACGAGCTTTACAAATTTTCATCCCCTATTTAACCCCTTTAGAGACTGTGCATGCAAATATCCATGGTATAGCACACGGTGCGTTCCGGCGTCGCACGGTCGCACCGCACGTACACCGGACTTGCAACTCGCGAGACGAGGCGGGGAGGGGTGTACGCGTTGCTACACCGGAGTGTGCGTATGACAATTTACGCGCTTTGCGGCGAAATTCGAAACGCATCGTGTGCACAGGCTCTAGGGTATGCATTTTCAAATGGCGACTTCGTCCGCGTAAAAGTCGAAAATGGTTCTAATAGGGTTTTTTTTTGTTACGTTATTACTCGTAATTTTGTCATAACCATAGACGTATATGGTCATAACCTGAGGTCATAACATATAAATTATTTTGTGTTAATGTTTGAATACTTATAAAATATAACAATCTTTGTTATATTATAGGGATTTAAAGGTTAAATAAACATGAAAATAAAATAAAATTTTGTTATATTTTATGAACACGAAGCTCGGTCTTTGATGGTGAAAGTTACACGGGGGTATTATCTTTTTACAACGAAATCGAATACTACACCTACCGTATTTCTTTGTTAACAATATTTTTTGTTATTCCTTCGGGTGCTAGAATCACCAGGCTACCCTGTTCGTTTACTCTGGAGCACGCCACATACAACTGGCAGTGGGAGAAGCAGCTTTTCCTCAAGTCAAGCAGATTTTGAAGGGAAACTGCAGTCTCTTGAATTCGAAGGGGTAATTGTATGGTGTTAAGGGAATCCTAGAAATAAATACAAACCTCTGTAAAGCTTAGAAACCTTCAAATGCGGTACTAATATAGTACGGTGACTTTTGAGATATTCCAATGTTTGCATTGCACCAAGCTTTTATGTGAGTTCAACCTTTTTTGAATAGAATCGGATTAAGTTTTCAAACATGTGTCAAAATAAAATGTAATTATCAAAAGGACTAAGGAGTATTGATATCAACTTCGAAGCAAATCACTCCCAAAATAACTTACTACCCCTTTTTAATCCCGTTAAGGGATGAATTTCAATAAAATACGAAACACGTCTTCCATCAATTTTGTTAAAGAATGTTTATGAAAAATTTGAAGCAGATTGGACCAAAGAATCACGTTGTCCTATACAAACTTTGCCCCCCTTTTTCACCCCCTTAGGGGTAGAATTTCGAAAAATCCTTTCTTATCGGATTATTACGTCATACAAAGAACACATCCTCCAAGTTTCAGGTCTCTACGATCAGCGGTTTAGGCTGTGCGTTGATCCGTCAGTCAGTCATTCATTCAGGACAAAGCATTTTATATGTATAGACTAGCTTATGCCCGCGACTTCGTCCGCCAATCGAAAATGGTTCTAATAGGATTTTTTATTGGTTTTTTACGTTATGGATTTTGTTATAACATATAAATTATTATGTTAAAATGTTTGAATAATTATAAAATATAACAATCTTTATTATAGTGTAGGGATATAAAGGTTAAAAAACTGGAAAAAAAAAAATATGAACACGAAGCTCGGCCTTTGATCTGTCGAAAGTTACACGGGTGTATTTCTTTGTGAACAATATTTTTTATTTTTCCTTCGGGTGCTAGAATCACCAGGCTACTCTGTGCGCTTACTCTGGAGCATGCCACATACAATTGGCTGTGGGAGAAGCAGCTTTCCCTTAAGTCTACTCCCGCTACCTTAAGATTTTGACCTTGAGCTTTGGTTATAGTCATAGCGAAGCATACTTCGATCGGAAACTGCACTCTCTTGAATTCGAAGGGGTAATTTGATAGTGTTAGGGGAATCCTAGGAATAAATACCTCCGTGAAGCTTAGACCTCTGTAAAGCTTAGAAACCTTCAAATGCGGTACCTATTTTTAAAGAGTATTAGCTTTACCCGCCCCGACTTCGCACGGGTAGCTTTAAACCCTATCTACCCTACCTACCCTACTTACCCTACCTACCCTACCTACCTACCTACCCTACCTACCTACCCTACCTACCCTACCTACCCTACCTACCCTACCTACCCTACCTACCCTACCTACCCTACCCTAATTTTCTCACCGTTTAAACCTTCCCTGGACTATGACAAACATTTCAAAACCAAAATCAGCTAAATCGGCCCAGCCGTTCTTGAGTTATAAAATTACAACGAATAGTGGCATTGATTTTTATAGATACAGATTTGCATTGCAAGCACCAAGCCTTTATGTGAGTTCAACCTTATTTGAATCAAATCGGATTAACTTTTCAAACATGTGTCAAAATAAAATGTAATTTAAATCAAAAGCACCAAGGAGTATTGATATCAACTTCGAAGCAAATCACTCCTAAAATAACTTTCTACCCCTATTTAACCCCGTTAAAGGATGAATTTCAATAAAATACGAAACAGGTCTTCCATTAATTCTGTTAAAGAATGTATATGCAAAATTTGAAGTAGATTGGACCAAGGAATCACGTTGTCCCATACAAACTTTGCCCACCTTTTTCACCCCCTTAGGGCTAGAATTTCGAAAAATCCTTTCTTATCGGATGCCTACGTCATACAAAGAACTCACCCTCCAAGTTTCAGGTCTCTACGATCAGCGGTTTAGGCTGTGCGTTGATCCGTCAGTCAGTCATTCAGGACAAAGCATTTTATATATATAGATTATTTTATTTTTTAATATTTGCGACGAGGGTCTGGGAACGATTCTAATGCGGAAAATATATTTTTTGTCTGTTTATCTAACTGTAGGTTCCAGCATCACAAATACTACAGGATGGATTTTCTTTAAATGTTGTATAAATATTCCCTAAGTCTGGTCAGGCTATATTATCACCCTATTAACATGGCATACTTTTGTTTATCCTAATTATATTTACGCATAACATTGTTTTCGCATAATAGCTTACGCATATTTTTTTTTAGCATAATTTCTCTAATCATAATAATGTTTAAGCATAACATTCTAAAGCATAAAGTTTACGCATAATAATATTTAAACTTATTTTTTAAAGCATAAAAAATACGCATATTAATTAACTTCTAAAATGTAACCATGCATGCAGCAAGCATGCAGCATGCAAACAAGCATACACCATGCATGGAGCAAACATGCAGCATGCAAACATTGAAACAAGCATACACCATGCATGCAAGCAAGCATGCAGCATGCAACATGCAGCAGGCATGGTTTCTGTCACGGCTCCGGCGCTGCGGGGCTCCGGCGTTCCTTCGCGAGCTGCTCGTCGCAGATGTGTTTAACGCTCACCACCGCAGCTTCGGCTTGCTGGCCGGCCTTGCCGGCCAGCCTCAGCCACGGCGGCGAGAGTTAAAACCACCTGCTCCTCAGCTCGCGGGCCGCCTCGCCCCTCCGCGCCTACGCGATTTTAAATAACACTCTAGGGGTAGGACAGACAGGACTACGTGGAGTCGGTTTTGCAGCGATTCGTTTCTGTCACAAACTTTTCTAGCAATTTAATTTTTAATCAATAATATTATTTAATTGTTACAGAAACCTTAATACTATTATGGTAATAGTCATTAGGGCTAACATTATACGAATTAAAATTATGCCAAAACAAATTAGTGTTAAAGATAATTATGCCAACATAAACTGTATGTAAAAAAAAAATATGGCAAAGAATTATTATGCCAAAACAAATTATGCCAAAACAGTTATGCCAAAGTATATTAGGAAAAAGAACATTATGCGAAAAAAAGGGATCTCCACGGCCACGGATGAAGTAAAGGCCTCTTCGGACTTCCATGGTTATAACGTTTTGGGGGACTGTCTTATGTAATTTTGACGTTCGAAAAGTGCTGATTCTCAGCCTAGTTTGAATAAATGACTTTTGAATTTTAGTGAGAGATCCCATGAGTTTCCTATGTACTGTGATATTATTGTAGTAATAGTCGTTCGTCAGGAATAATCTGTCACAATGCATCGGACAGTGTATCTTGTGCAATTAAGTAGTATATGCAGGAACGTTCATTAAGGGTACCCTAGTCGACGCACGGCTCAAACTCATTGGTGGGTGTAACTAATGTGCATGCTTATTAGTCAATTTATTTAGTTTTTAGGGTTCCACAGTAAGCGAGGAACCCTTATAGTTTCGCCATGTCCGTCTGTCTGTCTGTCTGTCTGTCCGCGGCTTAGCTCACAGAGACTGTTAGTACTAGAAAGCTGTAATTTGGCATGGGTTTAAATATTAATCACGCCGACGAAGAGGTAAAATAAAACCAAGAAAAACATTTTCTTTTAGGGTACATACCTCCCTTACGTAAAGTGGGGAAGTTTTTTTTTTCTTGTCTATCCCATGGTGTGGGAAGTCGTTGAAAAGGTTGTTCAAAAATATTGTGGGAGTGTGAAAATCATTTTTCAATTCAGGGATCCGTTTGCGAAATATTAAGCTTTAAAGTGCAAATTTTTGTTTGATTCACGTGTTCCCCCTCCCCCTCTGCCAGCTAAATGGTTCTAATACAATGTTAAGTTTGTTCTTGGGATAAATCCATACCAACTACGGAACCCTTTATTGTGCGTGGTCCGACACGCACTTGGCTGGTATTTTTATTTAGTATTTATTTATCTATTTTTATTGATTTATTTATATATTATTAATTTATTTAGTGAAATAGACAATGATTTATAACGAAAACGACCGCGTAAAATTTCATAAACAGACCTTTGGGCGTATAGATATTATGTAAAAACTACTGAATGTATTTACTCAAAATTAGTGTTGAAATATGGAAGTTTCGACGCTCATAACTTCCAAACAATATTTTTTTCCAATTCTGCTTCCATACTGGGCTAGATAATGAAAAAACAAATTACTATAATTTTTAGTTTTGAACGTACACCGTCAAACAGACGAGTAATCACCATACTACGTTTGTATGAAAGAATGACCGACTAGCATACCCTTAATATACTAAAAACGGAAAACTTCGCAAGCAATCGGAAATTGCTACAGAAGGCTGCGGCCGCTGCAGTTTTTGTAATTGTGATTACTTACATAAACAAATTGTAAATAAGTTGCCATCTGATCACAGTGGACAAACAATAACATTTTGCTCCTACATGCATTTACAAAAAATTCAAATAAGGTTTAGGCCAATTACATGTAAAAATTTAGACAAATTAAATAATTCTTTGGCAAGTAAATTATGTGTTCAGAATTTTAATAATATATGTGACCCAAATGAGTTCTACGCCGAGTTCTTTTCACTATTAAATGAGCAATTTATTGACACTTTTCCTAAAATTATTTACACAAAGTTCTTATTTAGTGATTGGGCGACTCCAGGTATTCGTAAAAGCAGGGAAAAACTTTTTGAACTGTATGGCCTAAAGCAACATATGAATAATACAAGCTTTCATCAGCATGTTGCAAAATATTCAAAAACTTTTAAAAGTGTGTGCAAAATGGCTAAAGCTCTTTACATTAGCAATAAAATAAAATCAGCTGATGATAAAATAAAAACTACCTGGCAAATAATAAATAATGAAACCGGTAGGAAAAAGCAGCGTAATAATGAATTTAACTTAGAGACTGCACATGGCCTTATCAACTCAGATGTAGAAATAGCTCAGGAATTTGAAAACTTTTTTGCTAATATTCCCCTTAAAACTACGGAAACTTTAAATTCCTCACTCGCGCTTTCTGCTGCCTTACTTAGAAAAAATGTAAAGTCATGCCCTTTGGAGTTGAGGTTTCAGCATACAAACCCCCAGGCTGTTATAAAAGCTTTTAAAGATCTTAAAATTAAATCAACAGAAGATCTATGGGGAATGTCTGTAAAAGTCTGTAGATGTATCATCGAAACCATGGCGCCTTATTTAGCTTTCATATTTAACACCAGTGTAGACCAAGAAGTCTTTCCGGATCTCATGAAACACAGTAAAGTAGTTCCTTTGTTCAAATCCGGTGATAGTAAGGAACCCAACAATTATAGGCCTGTGTCAATTCTGCCAGTTCTCAGCAAGGTGTTTGAAAAGTTGATGCTGAATCAAATGTTACGTCACTTTAATAAAAATTCCATCTTTCATGAACAACAGTACGGTTTCACCAAAGGGCGTTGTACCACTGACGCCGGTGTCACCCTCATAAAGAACAATTTTAACGCCTGGGAAGAAGCACAAGAAGCCATTGGAATCTTTTGCGACCTCTCGAAGGCGTTCGATTGCGTAGACCATGAAACACTTCTGCTGAAACTGGAGCACTATGGGATTAGGAATACAGCTCTTGATTTATTAAGATCGTACCTGAAAGATAGAAAAGTTAAACTTCAAGTAAACGGCGTAAACTCATTGGGGTCTGAAATGGCAATGGGCGTTCCACAGGGTTCGATATTGGGTTCATTCCTCTTTTTAGTTTATATTAATGATTTACCGCAATTACTTCAAAATCAACCGAAGATGGTGTTATTTGCAGATGACACATCGTTGATCTTTAAAATAAACCGACGGTCACAAAATCTTGACGACGTTAATAGCTCTATTCTTCAAGTCCAAGATTGGTTTACGGTAAATAATTTGGTACTAAATAAAAAAAAACCAAATGCATTAGATTTAAATTACCTAATGTTAGAAGTAGCGAATGTGACATCATATTGAATGGAGAAAAACTAGAATTTATTAATCAAACGGTTTTCCTAGGAATCACGCTAGACGAGAAATTACAATGGGGACCTCATATAACATCTCTTGCGGGGCGCCTAAGCTCGGCCGCTTATGCTGTTAGAAAGATAAGACAGATAATAGATGTAGAAACCGCGCGTTTGGTCTATTTAAGCTACTTCCACAGTATTATGTCGTATGACATTTTACTGTGGGGTCGGGCTGCTGACATTGAATCCATATTTATTTTACAAAAGAGAGCTGTCAGAGCCATTTATAATCTACATCGTCGCGAATCTCTCAGGGAACTATTTAAAAGGATTAATATTATGACGGTACCTTGCCAATTCATATATGAAAATATTACGTATGTAAGGAAAAGACTTCATATTTTTAATAAAAAAAGTGATAGACATAATTTTAATACTAGAAATAAAGATAAAATAGATCAACCATTTCTCAGATTATCTAAAGTACATACATCTTTTATGGGGTACTGTGTTAAATGCTGCAATAAAATACCTTGTGATATATTACAATTAAATGAAAGAAAATTTAAAACTCATATTAAAAGTACACTCTGTAAACAAGCATATTACAAATTAGAGGATTATATCCAAGATAAGAATGCTTGGAAACATGCTGGTCCTGCTCCATAGGACAATTTAGAGTCTAGACAAAATCAAACTGGTTGCTTATTTAATTATATAGTTTGTATTTTTATAACTCTTCTTTTACATTCTGTAATTTCTTGAACTCACACACTGACTTATTAGTATTACTTGTTAAAATGTTAGGAATATCGTATAATTTTGCAATGTTTGTAAATATGTGAGCACCATGTATCTATCATAATTAATTTATCTGCAACAGTTTTTTTTTTTTTTTAATTTTTTTTACCTATCGTGGTATAGTAATCTTATTCTAGATGCATCGTCTAATTATATAATTAATGTATACAAAAAATATTGTAAAAACATTTTAAAAGAGTAACGGTGGAGTTTCTTGCCCATTCTTCTCCATACGAAAACTTTCTTTTGGAAGGGGCGACTAGAATCAATTCAATTTTTTTGTAAATTTGTCGTTCGTAAGTGCCTTTTATGTGCCTAATTGAAATAAATTGTTTGACTTTGACTTTTGACTTTGCTGCGGATGTCGATCTCATGACGAGTTTCTTCTCACACGGAAAACTTAACGTGACCACTGACTAGTCCTCACTCGCTGTATATTTTGGCCGTCGAGATCAAAACTACAAACGTAGATACAGGGAAGTTTTACTAAAAATGTAGCTGTTATTTTTGTATATGGTGGTGTCTTAAGACTTTGACGCGAACGAAGTCGCGGGCAGAAACTAGTATAAAATATATGTTTAAAAAAAGCTGTAACCAGTGCGATTGAATTGGTGTTAGATTGCTGACCTAGCATCTGTATTATTCTGTTGTTCCCTAAAGCCTATTTAATTTAGCCGATTTTAACAAAAAAATAAAAAAAATCCTGATGAAAACATTTTCGTATAATGTTGTAACTAATTTGAAGGTTTGGACAGCCATCGATAACAGAACAATAGTATAGATATTGCACTCCAGCAAATGCATTACAATTGTAACGTAAATAGTGAGTACGTCATGCCACTAGAAAGCTAAACGTGCGTTACTACAGAATCACGGTCTTCGCATTCCTCCGCGATGGGTTCCGCAGACTTGAACGTCGTCGTGTGAGATTGTTGGCTTATGTCAGCACGATAATTGATGATTTCTATTCTATTCACTTTTTCGGCCATGTCCACAATCATTATGCTCACATTGTCCAAATTGTTAAGAAGTTCTACCACCGTTTTCTGTAGCTCTACCATCGAATTGATTTTAGCATCGAGTTTTGCGAACTTTCCTAGAATGCATTCTCGCGCTTTATTCGTGTTATCAACTTCTTCATTGACTTTGGCAGAGATTGCCATACTAAGTTCTCTGAATTTTCTTTCGAAGACGTTGTCTTCATTGCTGTCTCGTTTCTTTCGTTCCCCGGTGTTGGTGGACAGCGTCCTATACTTGTACCCGGAGGAGCGAGCTGTGTAACAGCCTTTGGGAAATATTAATTCTGGCATTATATGAAAATATTTTTAGAAAATATTATTTTATTTTACATTTTATTTACAGAGTTGACATTGCTTGTTTGCATGACATAGCATGACATCAAGGACAAGTTGTCAATTGTCAAAGAACGTAGAGCTTGAGACAGCTTTGTAAAGCTGGCTTCGACGGTATACAAAGGTTTTATCTAAAAGGTGTTTATCGAGGTTATCAACTTAGCACTGTTAAACAGCGATACATGCGCCATCTGGCGGATATTTAATGTTTCAGCTGTACACACTGTACACACTACCGACTACCGTTCTCGTGGTTCTGTGGCGTCGAGGTAAATGCTGTTTGATTCATCGCATATCCAATAGAGGGCATACAGAGGCACATTAGTTCAACATTCTTGATCAAACAGGTGGCCTGAAAATGGAACAAGTCTTCAGAATAACATAGTTCGGGTTCTTTCATGTCTGATGTTTCAGTTACTTACTGTTGATGATGTAAGAAACAAGGAACAAAGGTACAGAAAAATACTGAAAATGATCGTATGTTAGTTTTATGGTGTAAAATACCGCTAAGTATTTATTTAATTAAGTGTTAACGTATACTTGATATTAGTAACAATGTTCTAAATTAAATCTTTGTTAAGCATTCATGTTCGCAGTTCAATAGAATTCTGCTTGGAGAAAAAAAACAGTTGGACAAGGTAATGTGGCATTTTGAATTGATCAAACAATGAATTGGTCATTTTGAAAAGAATCTATTCATAGGCCACTCGAAAATGCCTCATAAAAACTTGGTTAAAAACAATAATTCAGTTTAGTGTAAGGCTCACAATGGGGTGCAAAAACGCTGAAGGTGATTTTTTTTCGAGGCATTGTGTAGATACGAACAGAAAAAGGGTCCAACAGGTTGGGACTGCATTATTTCCAGATAAATTTATTATTGATGAAGTGCAAAAGTCGGTGTAGGCCTTTTGACAGTATTTCGGTTAAATCTGTGATTTGGGCACAATGTAGACACAATCGTCCGTGAAGGGTTCTGCACACACATGGGCCCAATATGTCCATTGTGCTTTGTGAGCTGCGACTAATGAATGTCCGTGTGAGAACTCGCTTCTTGCACTAGTTTTTTGTGATACATTTTATGGATTACATTTCATCGTGAACGATGATTTGACGAAAATCGTTTTCATTCTGGATTAACATTTTACGCTACGTTGAGTAACATTTAGTAAATAAATTGCGTTAACCTGTTATTTTTATCCTTAAATAGATAAAACAAACTTGACATTTAAAGGCAAAGTTAAACAAAATCCCTAAAATGTTATTATAATTTCACAAAGGAAAATGTACATGTAAAAACTTTTGTTATTTCAACGTTCAGTATTAAAATACATGGAGTTATAATTAAATGTCAACGTGGACGTGTAACTTTTGGAAAAGAGCGTGTCTTCCACGCTTGCTATTCATACAACAAGTACCAATTTTAACTGTTGGATAGCAATTATCCTTGTCTATTTGTAGGGCACACCCACACTGCGTGTATTGTCGGCGACAGCGAATTTAACGGGCCGGGTACTGGGCACGTCAGGTAGGTACCTGGGTACCGACGGATCATAATAGAACAGCCGAATAGCGCCGTTCTCAAGCCACTCTACTTATTGTGAACTACACAATAACACTTATAACTAAGCGCCACCTCATACAAAATTGACAATTTTTTTCCCTTCTAACGTAGTTTCGTAGTAAATCTGTCAGGTTTCGGTGACGCCAGGAGACACAGGTAGTATTTTTTTTCAAAAGGGTCTTTCCCAAATTTAGATTTGGGTAGATATCGCTCAGGTACGTTAGCTATGATTGATTTGTGTAAATGATACGTTATATTTATTATATCAATGAATTTCTATTCATGTCGTCATTCACACGGTCTGTTATAAATTAATCTGTAAGTATAGGTATTTAATTAAATAATTTAATGAGTAGAGATTAATATGTTCCTTTATTCCAATTACGAAGTTGTACATGATTATCGAAACAATTTTCAAAGCTCTAAATCAGAAGAAGGCAGGAAACTCTATCTATTTAAAAAACTTAACACTACAGTTACTTAGCAATTAATTAAAAAATAAATATCTCAACATACATTTCAGGGAGTAATAAATTGGTTTTCTCACTCGGGGAAGTCCATTTCTCGCCAAAGACGGCATTTTAGATTATCCTAATTCTAGATTCATTGAATAAAATATATGTAGGCAACTAAATCGGTGATGAATATTCAGTTGGCTTGCCATCTTAAGTTTTGACCAGATTCAGCATTAATCGTGATAATTAACATCTATTTACATTAATCCGATAACGCTATCTTAATAAGATATTTTAATATGTACTCGTAAGTAATAAAACACAAGGTCCATGTTGATGTTGTCCTATTTAACACAATTTAGGAATAATTGTGCGATTTTCACAACTGGGGGCCACTTTAATGGACTGATTATTACTAATTAGTTAGTCTTATTGGAGGTTTTATTACATTAAATTCGCATTACACTTAGTTTCAAATCTATTTAACACTTGTCGTGTGGCTTCACATGCATAACATTTTTAGATAAGTGTCGTATAATTGCTAAGGTATTTCGTAGACATTTCAAATCCGTTTAGCAGTTTAAGTAGGCGAAACTGAATTACAAACATTAAACATAAACGTAGGTGTTTCTAAGTTTCGCGTTTGTTGTTAGTAAAAATTCGTGTAAGAAGATGTCACATAATTCCTAAGAGGAATTTAAGAGGCACATTCCTGTGGCTCGTCGTGTCTAGTGTCTGCCTCTACTAAACATTCCGAGATAGTAATTCGACACCACTTTGCCGCAGAATAAAAAAAATGTAAATAATGTTGATGGCGCGCCCCGGGAGTTAACTTTTTGTGATGCGCGTTCGTAGGGTTGCCAGTGCCGGACATCTGAAAACTGCCAACAAAAACTTATTAGTTTAAATAGAAAGTCCGAACAGTTTGCTATCGATTAGTTTTATAGTTACGCTGAGGTTTACATTTAATTACAGGCAGGGAAAGGCATGTGCTTTCTAAAGGCCTAAAACCCTTTGAAGGTAAGTTAACACACTTTTTTGGACTAGATTTAAAGCTATATTTAGGTAGGTACCTAAGGTAAAATAATAATAAATATTTGCGCGATATCTCAGATAGCTCTGTCATAAAAATTATTAAAAATTGCTTAGCTAGGGTCTACGACCTAAATCGTGGTCCTTTCGTAGGCAAGGTCTACGATTTTCGTAGCCTTTGTCCCTTAGTGCTACGAAAGATTATCTACGATTTTTTTTTCTCTATATTCAGTTTATGTCTGTGCTTAAAAGATTTTCCTTGAAGCTGGTAATTATTGTACAGTAGCAACACTAAGTCTGTGTTGATCGGTTTTATTGGCGTCAGTGCTCGGGGGCCACGTTCAGCCATAAACTGTTCTTTTTTACTTTTTATTGATACATTGTCCGACACTAGGCCTCCAGATTAAAACGAATCGATGTGACTAATCAAAACACTCCAGAATTAGAATGCATGTGTTATTTTTTTTTTGAATGTCAATAATTTTCTCTCTTCCGATTTATTTTCCATTCGCTGCTGAATGTTAAGTTAGAAGATCCATCGACTGGCAAGTTGTTTTGCTGATTTTATAAATTGTTAGTTGAATTATTCACTTGTTTCAGAAAATGTTTACAAGAGGCTGTGCTGATTAATTCTTACGTTTTCCTTATTTGAGGTTTCTCAAAATGTAGGGTACCCAAGTTTATATTTATATCCACACTTTTAGAGGTACTTATTTGTTTTTGTTTACTTCAAAATGTCCCCGGTAAGTGCTAAAAGGTTTTTTTCATTCTATTAGGTGTCGTGTAAGCGTGTGTATGGTTCATCGGCGAGTAAACAATAGTGTCGGGTCGACACAGCGGCGCCACCATTATTACCTCACATCAATGGGAACATCTTCTTTCAGATAAACGAACACAAAATGTGCATTATTCAGTGTAAATTTATTTTTGTGTAAGCGCTGCCAAGATCGACCAAGTATTCACTGCGACATAAAACTCTAAGTAGTTATAGTGTGTCGGCGCAGTCGACGCGGGCACAGCCGTGCTGTCGCGGACAATGCGCGATGTTAATTCCTGCCGTAAAAGCTCTAATTGGTCGTTTTTCACCGGCGAGGAGGACGGCCGGCGGAGGCCGAGCAAAAAGTGGAGCCGGCGCGGAATGCGCCCGGTTGAATAACCAGCCGTCTGTTGGGCGACGTTACTAGCTATAAACAAAGAGCCTGTTGCGTAAAAATACGTTATCCCGAGCGTACCATATCGACGTGATTTATTTTCCGTCCCGCCGCCGACGGTCGCTACCGACCGCCGCCGACCGCCGCCGACCGCCGCGCAGTCGCCGGAGTGCGCACTTTCAACTCCGAGTGGGCTTATTTACGTTGGCGCTCGTTTATTTTTTTCTCAGATTATCGGAGCTGCGCCAAGAATGTCGAAATCATTCAGGCCAGTAAGTGGGCAGAGGAATTCGCCATTCATATCGCCGGTGCTTTTAGAATAACAAATATATTTTGGAACAGACGTTTCAGAGATCTGAATAATAATTGTCGGCAGGTAATGAGATCAAAACTCGATTTCGAATAAAAATAAGAGGACGGTTCTTGTTGAAAAATAAAGCTAGTAGGAGATATTATTTAACGGACCATTTAATCGTGTTTGATCTTGACGTGTAAAAATAAACAGCGATTCACGAACACCGGAAACGAAACATTCTTTCACATCATTATACATATCTACTTATTGAGCTAATATATCTACGAGACATCACATAAGTGCTCATCAGCTCACGGTTAAATTAAACAGATTCATATAGTACCATTATTTAATTATGCTGGTTCATCGCTCGTATTTTCCTGGAAACCCATAAAATTACAACATTAGACGGTATTAAAAGTAAAGTTATATTGTTTAACGTTATACGTTATTAATAATTACAAAATAAAATGTTAATAGCTGTATTATTGTTTACAACTTGGTACGAGACTGGCTTATGGGGGTTATAAAGTAAACATTTTAAGGATTACCGGCTACATTATCAGATTTTTATTCTAGTTGATTAAGCTAGATTAAAATATTGATATTCGTTTGCTATTTCTGTGTACTCACAAAAAGCTAGAAATAGGTGTGGTCTAGCTGAACTATGCTATCTCTGCGCACAAAGTGACATCATGGTGTATTTCCTCGTTCACATCGGGTAGGTTTCCCCATCATCGCTAAATATAAACTGCGCTCAACAAAACGAATTGACCACAAACATCAAAACAAATATATTTCGCGGTCAGATTGATAACGGATTAATTATGGGAACATTCGGAATGAGCACGATTGCACGTCTCATTTAGCATTCGTCAATGATGTATTATCTCTGTGAATTGGTACTAGAACTTACACAATATTAAGTAGGTGTGTCATAAATGTGTAAGTGGGTATTGTTCGTCGTTGTTTATAGTACAAATACCTGCGTGGTATTGTGGCGGGAGCGGGCGCGGCGGCAGGCGCGGGCCGGCGCGGGCGCACGCTCGCGGGTCATTATCCTGCGCCCGCCTGCCCATAGCGGCTACAGTAAAATTGTAGTATTTACGCTTGCCCTACACAATGGTGTGTTTACAACTTATTCGAGTAAATCATTGGAGCTTAACATACCGGGGATTGATTACGCGGCGGCCTTGTTATTGTTGTTCACTTTGTTGTACCTACCTACATCACGCTGTTTTCGTTGCTCTCGTGAATCATGATTCTGTGCCTTTATGTATTAGCTTCAGATAGACTGGCAGTTATCTCACCATAATTATATTTCGATGATACTTCATTAGAGAATAAGTAGAAATTATAGAGGCTCCAGAGCTAGATCTAGGTGCTACACCTTCCATCATTCAGAGGCAGCTTTTCTTCCAGATTTTCGTAGAGCAAAGAATCAGTAGACAAAAAACCTAGAATTTCTAATATTGAATGGCAAACTGAACAACAACAAAAAAACATTCCGATCCACAATGTAGAGTTGTAGAAGGCGAGCGATTAAGTTTATAGAGTTGTTCGAAGAACGTCTTTCACCGTTTCAAGATAATTACACAAAGAGACCGACCCAATCTCAGCAGATCAGCCATCGCGTAATAAATAACCGAATACAGGAAGCTCGAAGCATTTTAATCTCGATATTTCATCTTAGAAAATGAGTACCGACAATCAAGCGAAAATGATTATCTGAATATGCAGGAGATAATTTTAAGCACATAATAGTGAGTAAGAGAACATTGTTGAAATTAATTGGCATAGCCAAGGTTGCGGGGGTCGATGTCCTTGTCGCGCGGCGTGCGCAAACGCAGCGCGCCCGCTAACCTCGCGCCAGTGACGCCGCCTGCATGTCGATACTCACATCTAGTTCACACGTCACTCAATAATATTTGGCTATTTTGTTTTACGAAAACTGGAAATTAGGCGACAAAGTGATGGACAATTGTGTGTCCTAAAACTGCCTTCTTTAAAGTGCAGACAATTATATATTTATTTGCCAATATGAAGTGTAGGTAACCGTACCCGAATTCGACAGTTACCACCACCAATCACAATTCGACAGTTTTCAATCACAATCCGACAGTTTTCAATTACGATCCGACAGTTTTCAATTACAATCCGACAGTTTTCAATTACAATCCGACAGTTTTGAAGGATATTGCTAATCCATTGCTTCATAGGTTTGAAAAATTCGTCTACTGTCTATTTTTTTACATTGTTGACAATGTAAAAAAATAACGCAGTGAACGTGGGCGAACTGTCAAAATGAAACCCATTGCGATCAATTGTCATTTTGATTGGACATGGTTGAAAATCCTTTGTAATAAAATAAATGAAATGCAGGTTATAACGTCGTTTAGAAAGAAGAAAAGTAGTTCGAGCCTTGTAAAAAAGCTTCAGGATAAACTGAATTTTTAATTGAAAATATATATTTAAAGATTTAAACATAACACAATATGATTATATGAATTAGTAGTAAGGTGGAGCTCGTGGCTAAGTAATAACAGCTGCACGGGTCGATCCATCAGGTTAAGCTACGCTTGTCGGGGTAGGTCCGTGGATGAGTGACCATCTTTACATACCGAGACTCCTCTGTGCCTCGGAAAGCACGTTAAGCCGTTGGTCCCGGCTGTCATTCGTGGATCTTTGACAGTCGTTATGGGTCGTCAGAAGCCCGAAAGTCTGACAACCAGTCTTACTAAGGGGTATCGTATTACCCAGGCAGTCACTGCATGTAAAATACTGGTATTCAGCTGCATCCGGTTAGACTGGAAGCCGATCCCAACATAGTTGGGAAAAGGCTAGGCAGATTGATGTATTTTAGTAGTAAGGACTAACATTTGGCATCTTTCAGGGCGGGAGAAAACTCTGTCAAACTTTGTTTTAGATGCATACATACTCGTAAGTGGTATTATTAGATTATAAATGTATGTGGTTTAAATAAATAAAACTTGCTTTTTCAACGAATGAACATGAAGCATTGCATCATTTATCAAACAAAAAGTTCTTACAACTTTGTTACAATGCTCCACTTTCTGAAATAAATTTGTATGAAGCTATTCTTGTCGTTTCCTGGTAAAAGTGACTGGAACTTTTCCCAGGAAAAAGTAAAATTAACTAATATTCGCTGAAATAACAATTTTTGTAATAACCATCCTTCTGATTTTCAGGAGTAAAATTTCAAAGTTCTTAAATTGCATATTTTTTAAAGGGAGGTTGGATTATATTTTCCTTTGAAAAGTCCAGTCAGAATCCATTTACAAGCCTGTGTATCCACATATGTGAATACGAAATCCCAAATATCGAACTCGGCCCACAATTCTCCGAAAAGCCTTTTAACGTTCCAAATACGAGTATATAAGAGCGCGCGAAACCACAAACTTGTTTACGTGCCTTGACTTACAAAAATACTCGTAGCCTTTACGCTGGTACCAATTATAATCACCCGAAATTAGCATTAGCAATTTTAATGTAAATATAAATCGATGATAGTGAACGGCATTGGCGCGGCGCTGGCGACTACCGCGCTACGCGGCCCCGCGCCTGCGCCTGCGCAGCCCGCAATAATTGTCAGCAATCATTTGTTTATTGGCGCTTAAGCTTCATCATTTCGCACTACACTCATTAACGATGCTATTTTAAGAAAGCTCGTCTGTTAGCGTGTCCCACATTGGTTCTACGCTAACGCTACTATTGATATAAATGTGAGTTCACTAAAATTAGGATGTTTGATAAACATTGACCTCGTTCCTTGTTCTCTAGAGTTAGTCACGTAAATGTATCATAGAATCGCACGTTGTATTTTTTATTTCGTTTATTTACATTTAATACTTTAATTTGTATTGCAAGGACATGATGCGCCAGGACGAGAACATGCACGAACCTTTCTCAGAAAGTAGACCAGCATGCTTGTGAACGTAGTCAGTAGTCAGTCAACTAAATAGGTAGCCACCGAGCAAATGTTTAAATCAAGTGGAATATAACCACTATTCAACTCTTTAATTACCAACAAAAATATTAAGTAACAGATCCACTAATAAAATATTACCTAGATTGCTACGAGCGGTGATAGAAACAGATTGTTTTTGCAAAAAATAGAAACTGTCGTATTACGTAAATATATTGCTAAACTGGTGACGTAATACCTAACTATCAATTTGGATTGCTTGACTAGTGCAGAAACACCTACTTTTGTTTACCTAGACCATTAGGTGCGCTAAGAATTTGTTTGTTGCCGAGTGACCGTTCGCCGACCCGGAAGTAGCACTCTGTAACAGAAAACAAATAGTTGAGTAGCTGCTACGTCGTTCAATCATATTTATTTATTGTCGTTTATTGGAGTGAAATTGCAAACATCGATTGGTTATTAGAGTATTGTACCAATGGATATATTTTTTTCTGAGAAGGAATTGGTTCCTCGTGAACTCTGTCTATCGCAGTTTTTTTTTGCGAAATTAAAAACCTCCAATTTAAGTTTCGCCGCGTCACATAACATCCTTTCAGTTCTTTGTCCTCACTTAACTTACGTCCTCATACGTGTTAGGTGTTCAAAAGCTAATGCTATCATTAATCTATCTCTCTATTTTAAATTCAACCGTTTAGTCTCAATTTGGTAGAACGCAGTGCACGAAATTGGCCACAGTGTTGCGTGTTCAGCGCACGTGATTCTCTCAATTCGTGTGGGCAGTCGCAGAACAAGGACTACACTTGTGTGTTGTGATGTGACCCATTAAACGAACAAACACAGCCAACCTGTTCGTGTCGATATTCGCAGCATTCGCCGCCGACCAGAGATCGGCTTAACACACGCAAACAACCGACGCCGCGACGATGCCCTCCATAACCCCTTTTATCTTTCCATATATGCCCGAACTTTTTCTAAGAATCACTTAAATTTACTTACTTTTATTCTTTAGTCTCTATCTTTGATAAATGTTGTTAAAGCCAGAAAACTTGTAATGTATTTTTTTAGTTTTAATTGGGAAGCAACGAAAAAAGGGTGGAATAGTTTTGAGTGATGTGATTAATCGTGTTTTTAATGTTACAGGTTACTGTAACATGTAACGCTAAATTTTATGTCGCGTCATAAAATTTAGCGTTAAGGTCTGTTTAGGTATTATACTCACGAAAAGTAAAAATATTTTTTTGCGATGTCCTTTTATGGAGATTCTCACGCGGATTGCGCGGGCGCACATCGCGTGATCGCGTATGTGAGGTTTCCCGACAACCTCATGGGAATCTGCGCTGTTCGGTGAAAATCACGCCAATGCATGGCTTTTTATTACCTAATAAACTGAGCATATTGTAAGGCACAACTATCGACAATAATTTTATTTAGGTATTGTTACTAAAGATATCGTGATGGCCCAGTGGTTAAGGCCTCGCCTTTCATGCATGAGGTTGTGGTTCAAATCCGGGCATACCTATGTGACTTTTTCAATTCATATGTACTTTCTGAGTTTATCCTGGACATTACTGACATCGGTGAAGGAAAACACAAGTCACGGTGGTGATCAATGCTCGTGCCTTATCTGTATGAGAAGAGTCATTTGCCCTGCAGTGGGACAGTAACAGGCTGGTATTATTATTTTTATTACTAAAGCTGACTGGAGCAAATCACACGATAGATCTCAAAGGAAGTAGATATGCTACGAATTTATGGTCTCGTAGCCACGCACCGAAATAGAATGTATAGTATACATAAATGTACAGATAATAGCACTAAGCTGCTCGGTATTCGCTACATTGCTCGGCTAAAACCATAAATAGAAGTTGTTTTGTCATCATATAATAAAACAAGCTAAGGATTGCAGACGACAAAAAGAAAGAATGGCACAAACGCCGGCGGCCTGCTCAGTGCTGCTTTTATTACTTCACGAGCGAGGCGTTTTCTTTTTAAATTTCAATGAAAAATCATACGCACACGCACTGGCATTAAAAAACTTGCATTCCACCTTACCATTAAAGATGTGTGTTCCCAGAAAATAAGCGCCTGGAATGCAGCTGTGCAAACTACTTCATTAGGGGACCGCGGGCATAGAAATAAACCATCCACCACCAATATTTTTAACATAAGAAATGATTAATGAACAAGGATCTCAAAGACGCTTCACTGTTTCAATAAAAAAATTACGGTTTTCATCTTTTGTGGCTGGTCATTTTTTGCTATGGTTCTTCAACGGATTAAATTCTCCGCAAGGAGAAACCCGTCTATATAGAAGGTATGCAAGAAAATATAAGTCCTAGGCCCTTTTCAACTAAATATAGGCCTGCTCCCAGGACTGGATAATAGAATCTGTAGTTGGAAATGAGGACCCCATAATCTGCTTAGGACAGTGAGATATTTGCACCTAGCTCTTGTACAAACTTCTCGATGATAAACAGTTACATCCTCACATACTTACCTAACCTAACCAGATTACAAAAGAATAGCCTTACTAACATTAACTTCATCCCTTTAGGCATTGCTAAATCTGAGAAATGAGCTTTACGGGTAGGTAATAAAATTGGTGCATAACATAAGATATTAGAGCTATCATATCTGTTACTTCTCAGGTTCCTCTGTCGAAGACAATGCGACAATGCAAAAGGTTTGCGAATTGAAAAACGATTGTTGCACCATTGCACCCATTTAGTCGTCATTTCCAACTTGTAGGTATTATGCGTCACACATTTGGCTACGTTCAAGAGTGTCTGTAGCAGCACAGGAATGTGCTTCGTAACCGGTCAGTTCCTCTGAATTCCCACGACTCGAGACCTCAACAAATTATTTTTATTTTCGCCGCCACAGTATCGCTACATCTCAAGCTACAACCAATCCAAGATTAGGTTAGGTTCAGAGGTCGAACATATCCAGGAACAAGTCGCGACTTGTCTGTTACAATCCAGTACGTAGGAGTACATATTTAGAACATTGTATTCATATCACACTTTTTGTAAGCTGATCAAATTGTAATGCGCTGAACCAAGTTGATAAACACTTGTGGAGCTGCACGAGTAGATACTTTTTGTTTCGCAGGAAAAGCTTCATTAAAATAATGTGCACGCATTGACACTGGTTTGATGAATTCGATTTGAATCACTCATTCATTATCACCGCTAGCATAAAATGCACGTCTTTACCCCTCCAGTTGCCTATTATGTAAGCCCACACAAGGATACTTATGTAATGATATTGAATCAATTACGACGAGTATGGTGGATAGTACCGCGAAACGCAAAAAGTAATGGACGCGAATAATTCATGGTGTGTGCGCTCAGCTTTACATTGAATGCTTTCAAATCGCACAAACAATCGAGTGTACGCATCGAATACCTTTTTCAAATATTTCTTTTTCTCATTTCGCCGTTTCCTTTTCTGGCTTAGTGCCACATGTTTTATTGATGGCCAGTTCATTGATATGGCTGGCTCGTTCAGGCGGTGGGTGAGTGGCCACTTATATGAGCCATAAAAGGCCTAGCCTTGGCCATATGGGGAAGCCGTCACACAGCGAATGCATTCATGCGCGCGCGCATATCAGATCGACGGGTTACAAAACAAAGTGACGGGCGAATTTGTTATACGAGATTATACCTACGTGATCCCTTGTGGCATTGTTTGTGAACATTTTAAATCACAGGGAAAATTCTTTGAAAAACTGCGCACTGCCAAAGAAGGCCATGATGTGGAAAAAGGTAACTATTGAAGCATCTTACTTTAATGAATACTTTCGCGTTCAAATCTGAACGCTGTGATATTTTCTGGTATCAATCAGTTCTAAATTTTCTACTGCTCCCTATTGTACTCTCAACTTTACGGTTCAATGGTTTATCGAATAAGTAAAGGTACTTACTGTGTTCAGGGCTAGATATTAAAATACCAGCTGTTGCCCGCGACTTCGTCTGTGATCTAGGATGAAAAGCTTATGTCCTTACCCAGGTCATGGTCTATCTGTGCGCCAAATTTCATACAAATCCGTTCAGCTGTTTTAGTGAGAAAGCGTAACAAACAAACAAACAAAAAACAGACAAACTTACTTTCGCATTTATTTATTTTATTTTTATATTAGATATACTGTTAAACACACAAGGATAATACTCGTAGCTATCTATACACAAAGTTGTCTACTTGAGGTATTAATTTATTCTCGACATTTTATAATACCTACTGTAATCTCGACGAACTTTAATAAATGACTGTTTGTTTGATGTCGAAGTGTATAGGTATTTGCCTATTTTTATTTATTTCTATTTTAATGTAGGTATCAGTCATTTAGTACAGTCCCTCCAGTACCTTTCAGTACCAACTGAAACAACACAAAATTACAAAAAAGTATAAAATTAAGTATTATTTTTGGTTCATAAATGAAGTCTGGTCCGAAAATAGCAATAGCCTTTTTAAAATCATCTTAAATCTTTCCTAAAAGCTTTACAGCCGTAGCTATAATATATATTCCTATTGCTTTTTTGCGTAGTTTTTGGTGCGTACTAGAAATATATATTATACTCGGTCTGAGGTCACTCGAAGATTACTATGGAAAATATATCGTAATATGTCTTGCTATAATGTATATTATAGCTACGTCTGTGATAAGCTTTAAGTAATTTTCCTCAAATCTCAGATATTACACTCTACCTAACACGGCGGGCAGTTTGACCGTTTTGGTCAAATGGTCCGCTACGTAGAACAGCTAAAAATGGAAAATGTGATCAATAGTCTCTTAGTCCAAATCTAGTTTTGCCCTATCCCGAAACGGGCATACAGTAATGCACATTTTCCATATTAATATTAAAGGTGAATGTGAAAGTAACTCACAGCTTTCACGGCTAAACAACGAAACCGACCGATTATAATCTTTTTGGCACACATACGTTTCTGCAGGACATGGCGTACCTTTAAAGTAAGTACTGAATTCTGTTACTGGCAGAGCCACAGGTGTAAATGAAATACTTCTGTCCATTTTCTCTACTCTTTTGACCCAGGATTGATACTTATGTGACTGCGGCCGGCAATGACACCAATACTACCCACTTCCAAAGTTGTAAAGGAAAACATTTTAATATTTTTTTATTAGAATCCTAGCAAAGCAAAGCTATAGTGAAGTGAAAAAGATAAAGAGGCACTGCTTTTACGTTTAAGAGAGTCAAGATTCTTGATAATGTAATTCTGCTATATCTCGAAAACGAAAACGATTTCGGAGCTGTTTCTTAGTTTTTGGTTTATAAAAACGTAGATCTGAACGAAAAATGGCTATAATTTAACATGAAGGTCTCGATAAACATAAGGAAGCTTCAATATATGTCTCAGACCAGCACTACTTAACCCATTCCATATACCTGCGTACGTTATATAAATATTAGGAACAACCGCAAAACCTAAATTACTGGAGCAAATTGGGGTTTCTACATTTCTATTTACACCGAAGTTTCAATAGTTCCACTTTCGCACATCGATGTTTCTTTCAACGGAGCTGTTAAGATCACACCCAGTTTACGTATTCACAATTTATAGGAGCATGTAGGTAGGTATACTAGGTGTTTATGTATTACGAACGATTCCCAAATGGTGCTTAACAATTTACATAACATGTAAATGTGTGTTGTGTGTAAGCAAACAGCGGAGCCGGTCGAGATGGCTGGCTGACCTGTACGCCTGTAGTGTCGGTGTACACTAGACGAAATAGTATATGCCGTGCACGTGTCGCTCAGCTGATAGAGCGAGAGGAACGAGGGGAAGACACCCTCCGCCCGCCTCCACGCCCGGCCGCTCGAAGGGAAGGGAACCGACGCTCTATCGATGATGCGATGAAAACCTCTTGGGGTTTTAGAGATAATTTTGTACGTGAAAAACAAGAAATACTCGAAGGCCCAAAAGTAATATTAACGCCAATCCTGAGATATATAGACGCTTGTACGGGTAGTATAAAAGGGGTAACGAGGACCATCAGTGTACAGTAGGACCGAAGCTCTAAGCTGCTCTTACAAAAGACAGCATATTCAAACCTGGTATGCTTTTTTGAACAGAATACCAACGTGAAACTTAAGGCCTTTGTATCTAATCTGGGTTTACATTCCCGTGAGTGTCGCAAGGAATTGAAGGCGGCTCTGGCACTCATTTCGGCAGAAAATACAACGTCTGTGGAAAGGATTCTACTAGATTACTAAAATATTTGTATACCGCTCTCGTAAATGAATGGCAATTTGAGACGACCTTCTAAGGACACTGTCTTTCCTAATGTTAAAGAGGCATTTCAATTAATACCGATGCCAACACTGATCTACTTGCCAATCATTCTCTATTCCTTAATAAATTAAGCCTAGAATCTGAATACAACATCAAAGAATTATGAGTAATAAGAAAACTGTTATAGCCCACTACTACATTTACATAAAAATGTTACCCATTCAACGTGATTATTGCATAAGCCACTAGATACATACTAAGAAGAAATGTTTGACATTCTTGTGTAACATTTTATATTTGAAATTACTAAAGAATGCCGTTAAATCTTCAAGGCAAAACGTAGAAGCTGTGTTATGTCTGGTGGACATCGATAGTAGGCAGTCGTAGGGCCGGGGCACCGCCCTACTGACGCACGTGTCTCGCGGCCAAGGCTGCGTCGTGAAAGCTCTGTGTGTACGCCGCCCACGCTCGCGCTCACACAGCCGCGCTGCCTCCACACTCACACACTCACACAGCGCCCGCGCCTGTCCGCGTGCATAGCCTTTACCGGCTCTGTTACCAAGCTTCGTAGCTTCGTACTGTCATACACTCATTGTGTACCGACTGTCACACACACCACGTGCCTCTGTGTGAGTCAACACGGATTGTTTACATGTGTGTTTGTTCTTCGAGCTTCGTAACTTGTTTGGACAAATTCTTAGAATCACACTAATGCCGGTGCGGTTATCTGGCTTGAATTTCGTTGATCGTTCTTCCTTGTCATACTGACTGGACAACGTAAAATACATTACTAGTTGTGTGATAAACATTCCACGTCTGCTGATAGCTATTGAGGTAGTTGGACTCGGCAAAAGTTTTTTACAGTAGATATACTACGACACAACTTAGATGTAGCATAAATTTGAAAATTTACATTCATTCATTTAAATTTTACGACTGTATTTTGTTATATAACTTTACAAGTTATTGTGTTTGCCTAAAGATCATTTTCGCCTAAATAAGTAATAAAGATTAGTGATTTTGAAGGCGCACTCAGTTCGGATGGTGATCGGTTTTACGAATTTTGCCGATGCTACATCTAAGTTGTGTCGTACTGTACATGTCTGTAATAAGAATATATAAATTCATAATACAAAGCAAATATGAAATTCCTGCAAGTTTTTTAATTACGAATACAACACGTGTATAATCTACTAGATTATTAAATTCTGACATAAAAAGTTTCAGTGCTGAAGTTGAAGCATAAAATAAAACAAAGAATATAAAATAATAACATTTTCGCAATATTTGCTTTTTTGTGCAAAAGATAAAGCTTTTTAATTAACGTGTAGGAAACAGGCGAGTTAACGTAGACTCTTGCTGCCAACTTGTTTTGACTTGTTTGTAATACAATGATCTCATATTTCCATGTCTATGCCTACATCCTACATCCAGTTCAGTCAGTAGGTATCTACAACGATAAGAACTGCCTTTATTAATTCTATTAAAATTAGTCATTCTCTATGTATATTTATATTAATAAATATTTTTTGTAAGTCATGCACGGTTTTCCGGTTAATAACTTGGAAAAATAACACTTTAAATCATTACAAAAGCTTAACGTAAACAGTAAAGACCTACCATTGTTTATTTACGAAGATGGAAAAATTCACACCTCTTAACGTCACTCATACAAAATTCAAAAGTGTTAAGTACTTTTCCACGTAACACTTACTCTTACATCTTAAATATAAAAATTTAATCCCCGTAAAAGAAATATCTCTATCGAAAATGAGATTAAAAGCCTCCGGGCTCTTAAAAGCATTTTACTCGGGGCTATCATTAGGAAATGCAGTCTCTTGTCAGGTTGACCGCGCGTCCAGTGTAATTTGGTCTCCTCTGGTACTAGCGAGCTTCCCTTAGCTGAGTACGTCCGACAGGGTGGTGATGTACGAGGTCTGGGGGATCTTGTTGAGTGGTTCTGTCGGGGCGAGGGCTGCGGGGGTTGCGGGGCAGCCGGGCGAGGGGTGCGGGCGTGCCCTTGCGCGCCTGCATCTGGGTTACCGGGGCGCCGTTGCATCCATCCCCTACCGCCGAGATATCGCGACCTGACCTATATTTCGACAAGGTATGCAAATACACCCTGTTTACTGTGTTTACTCATTGAGACATAATATTTACCATCATATGTTTACGCCTTTGTCATCACTAGTACACTTATAATCGTTATTTTATTGTATATTCATAGTAAAACTAAGCTATTCAACGTTCCTACATAGTGTTCACGTTTATTCAGTAAGCTCAAAGTTTTTCATGATTTAAAAAAAAAAAAAAAAATAACATTTGGTTATATTTGTGTGGAAATTGATATACAACCTAAATTACGATTTAGTGAAATGTGTAGATACCTACCTACCTGAAGTTACATATTAACTCACCAACACTGAAATTTAGTAACGTATTCTCTAATGTAAATTTAGTAACGTATTCTCTAATGTAAATATACCTACAATAGTGTTTACACATTTAGTCAAATTCATACTAGCCAACTACAACATCTAGGTACAGTCAACCGCACATCAGTGGTAACACTGCTACGAAATAAAGGCTGACAGCCTATTTATTTCGTAGCAGTAAGGGCGGTTTTCGCAGTGGAACTAATTATTTTACCACTTATGTGCGGTTGAATATACTATATAGTATTATTGTATATCATATTATCATATGATAATATGATACAAACATCAACTACCTTTGCATATTGTATTTCAGACTACAAAATACGTAGATATACAACACAGTATCCTATTTATACTAAAACAACTTTCGACAACACTCATTCAAAGTAATATACAAGAGAATATTATTTTTCCCAATCGTCCTAATGACCCAATTCCAGGGTATGAATGATACCCCGGCGGGCACGAGGAGGAGGGACCACCCCTTGCGGGGCGCGCCGCATGCCTGGGAGACGACGCTGACGCCTCAGAGGAATGTGCCCCTGAAACCGCATGCTATATTATTTCTATGACGTATATTTACCACGAAAACTACTCCACGGTTCCCAGCTCATTATGGCTGTAAAAGCCCAAATTTCAGACGCTTATTTGGTTTCCAAGCAATCACTTATTCAGTAAGGATTTGTCGAAAGTCTGCCTCTCAAGACGTAATTGGGATATCAGTCTGGTTTCGCCTCCTACGTTGAAATCGATAGTTAGGTGCGAGTATGCTCGAAAAGTATTTTTTTGAACAGGAGTATAACTATTATTAGAGCCGAGTGTGTGGCGGCTAATAATATATTAGGTGTGATGGACGAGCTCATGCAGGACTGTTACAGTACTCCCTCGCCCAGCTGACATTTCGGCGAATCGCCGATTGACTGCCATCATGACACTTATCGGTCCCTCATTTATCTTATGATAGCCAAATATTTATTGGGCGTATAAGTTCCTTTACGTTACTAAAGGCAAGTCGACTTGCAGTTACAGTAAGTAGACTTCTGAAAATTTACTCCACTTAGTTGTGGAAGTAAAATTCCTAGAAATTTCAGCGCTTCTGAAACGCATGATATTATGAAGTAAAGATGTGTATATTTATTTATGTGTATATTATGCTATACCTACTGTCGTATTCAAAACGGTTTGTAATAGGAAGCTAATGGTTTCTGGGAAATAAATCATAACCATAACTACATATCGGAAAAACTATTTACAGAAAATCCCTTTGATAGTTCTTATTAAATTGTTGCCTATCGTAGGTAACCATTTAATATGAACCATATACCTTTTGTTATAATAAAATACTTTATTTCAGATCACGGTGTCCATTTTGTTAGTAACAATGTTCTTACAGACTAGTGTTAGTAATATAAATAGTCATTATTGTACTTATAGTAATATACATAGTGTTAGTTATAAACAGAGTCTGTAAAATATGTTTTAAAAACCGGCCAAGTACGTTTCGGACCACGCACAATGAAGGGTTCCGTAGTTGGGATGAATTTATCCAAACAACAAACTTAACTTTGTAGTTGAAAAACATGTTCTCCCATATGGAACTGCAAATGTAACATGGTCTATTATTACTCGTTAATTTGTAAAGCCTACTTAGCTGTGATAGTTTTCCTTTTAATTTCGTTATATTATGTTATAGGTACGCACGGCTACACATCAAGCTATACATTTCCAGTATAAGCTGACCTCACATTGTACCGAAATCCTATACAATGCGAGATCAGCATAAACTGGAAATGTATAGCTTGATGTGTAGCCGTGTGTACTACTGCCGTGAATTTTTTAACATAACCAAAACCAACCATTTAGGTGGCAGGGTCAAAAATGTGCACTTTAAAGCTTAATATTTCGCAAACGGATCCCTGAATCCAAAAATGGTTTTCACAAACTCATTTATCAAATATATTTTAACTCATATTTTTGAACGTATCCCAATGTTTTTTTTTCATTATTTTATTTTACCACTGTGATTAATATGTATACCCATGTCAAATTACAGCTTTCTAATACTAAGAGTCTCTGACCTAAGCCGCGGACAGACAGGCAGACATAGCGAAACTATAAGGGTTCCTTGTTTATTACGGAACCCTACAAAGCTAAGGGTTCGCGGATTATGCTAAAGGGTTAATAAAGTCAGCCTGCCTTTTATGGTTCCTCTAAGTATAGCCAGCCTACTAGAAAATTCTGTGCCTACTTAGTTTAGTAATAATGTATAAAACCTTTAGCAGAATAATCCTTAGAAAATATTTAATGTAAGCTCAAGGTTTAAACGTAATTATTTCAATGATTACACCTCGCCTACGGGGCTACAGTTTATTAATATACAAATTAATGTTCTTAGATAAGGCTATTGCTTCTATTTATATTCGAGAGGATTTTAACATCCGTTTCTGTAAATAGTAATACAGAATCTGTTTACCTGTTGGGTTTACGTCGTACTAGTTAGGTTACCTATACAGCATGTATCAGAAAGGTGTGGTCAAATTTAAGACACAGACATATGCCAGTGACCTTGATTCGTTAGCTTGCGTGTTCTGTACTGAGCTCACGCAACGCGTCGTACGTCCAGCCAGTAATAGGACTCGCCCATCAAGGAGCGCTGTCCCAAATTAGACGCATTATTAATTAATTATACATAAAATAAAAATAATTTTAATAAAACACGTATACTAAAATATCAATAATTAACTTATCTTTAAAATAAGGTTTCAGAAAAATATGCTTGATAGATTTTGCTTGATTCTCAGTTTATTATCCGCGTTAGGCATAAGTTTACAAATTAATTTCATTATGTAATATAAACAAAATATTCCTATATTAAGTTATCAAGAAAATGCTCTAATTTAACACATATTTTTTGCAAATCATTAAAAATACTCGCTTAAAAGTCGGTTATCGTCGCCGTAAGGGTGTGGTACAGACCACCAAACTGAACTGCTTTCTCCATGGGACCAACATCATAATCGCAAAAACATTGTCAACTGTCCCATAAAAAACTTCAATACCAATTCGACTCAAATGTATGCTCTAATTTAACACATATTTTTTGCAAATCATTAAAAATACTCGCTTAAAAGTCGGTTATCGTCGCCGTAAGGGTGTGGTACAGACCACCAAACTGAACTGCTTTCTCCATGGGACCAACATCATAATCGCAAAAACATTGTCAACTGTCCCATAAAAAACTTCAATACCAATTCGACTCAAATGTATGGGACGGGTGATAATTTTTTCGTGATGACGATGTTGGTTCCATGGACTAAGTAAGTAAAGTTCAGTTTGATGGTCCTGTTTTACTGAACTGGGTCTTTTTGGCACAGCCGTGAGGCACACTACCCGTCTAATCTCTTCTTACATCCCACTTTACACTTTTTATTTGATTTGATTTTTTTATCTGCTGTGTAATTATATAGTGTGCTTTTAGTCTGTGCTAAATAAATGTATTTTCTTTCTTCTTTCCTTCTTTCTTTACCACACCCTTTATATTTGACCACACCTTTGTGATACAACCTGTAGATAAACGATTTAAAGAATTGGTATTAAAATAGCAACAAAGATTCTTTAGAATAGAATTGCACCAGAGTTGCATCATATATTCATATTATATATATTGCCGATATTGCCCTTTAATTATGTGTCATGTATTGTGTACATCTTTTGTTGGAGATCCTAAATAAATAAATAAATAAATAAATATGATACAAACTTGCAGTAATGACAACAATTTACGGAACCACTCCGACATTTCAACTATTCAGACAGTTTGCTTCCCACGCAACAATTTTTATCAATCATCACACGCTGCAAACATATTTCTCTGAATTTAAACAAGATTTGTACAAAATATAAACATTTGGCTAACAGAAAATATACAGACAATAGTTATTAGTGCAGCAGAATTAACTTACTATTGGATCTTAGTAATCAATTGTTAATAGACTGCTTTATTTTCTGTAAAGTTCAACAATTCAATTAGTTCCTTTTCAACTGTGCACTTGCGACTCATTTGTCAACGCCAAGGGATTATCAGAGATGCAACTCATACGCTGAAGGAATTTTAATCACTCGAATTAGTGTACGTACGATTAATTACTAGATCTTGATTATTCTTGATAGTAAAAAGATACGTTTACCATACCAACATAGTCATTTTGATAATAAAACAAACATGTAGGCGAGAAAATACAGGTAGGTTTCGTTATCTATTTTCCTTAAGTTAGAATTTCAGTGTAATGATAAAAATATATTGATAAAGCTGGGATAACTATCTAAACAAAAATGGCTCGATTAGCTGATTGCGTCAACTGCTATATTTTATCAGGAATGATTGCTGTCTGAAACACATATATTTGCAAACTTGGTTGAACAGAAAGAGCTTTCATTTGAAACTGTTGAGGTTACATATTTATAGCAGGGCTGCATGGATCACTTCGCGCAATCAAACGTTTGGCATCGCCGGAGGCTGACTGGCAGTGCAGCCACCGACATTAGTGCGTGTCACTAAGACGCGATAATAGCACGATTAATCGTCGCCGGAGTTCATCCACTGAATAAGAAACAACAGAAGAACTCCTGCTGACCTAAAAATGCAGGCTATAGTTAAAATTTCTGACTCTATTTTCAACCGTCGATTTTAGACCCAGAAATTATGTAGGACTAGATGAAATTGTAAGACAATATAATGTAAATTTTCTCTAGTATCGACTATTTACGGATCCAACATGACGTGGTGGAAATATTAACAATCAGCTGGGAGGCAGCTGCAAAGATATTGCCCAGGATTCACCGGACTTAAAACACGTCTTGTGGAGGCTGAAACAAATATCTGTAAAGACCCTTTTAATTCCGTTTTTTAACCATGACCTACTGTAATGAAATAGAAAATAGATCAACAAAAATAGACTTACCGCACCGCGAGTTTTTTTTTTTTTTTTAAGTTTATGAAAACGAAATCAATAGGGACTTGTTATTTGTTTTCATAACTACTTATAATTTCGTAATTACTGATTCAAATTGGCCAGTTGTAAGAAAGGATATAATCACGGATGTTAAAACGTCCATAGGGCCATGCTCAACGTCTTGACTGGGCACTGACAGAGTCAATACGTATATTCTTCCATTGCTAATCGACTTTGGTTTGTTTGATTGTGTTACGAACCCCTAGTTATTTCTATATTTATTTATCTTCAGATAAAGGATCAGATGATGGTGACTTGATTTCTTAACTCCTCGAAAACTTGTTGTTTGTACTTCTGCATGTCTATTTTAAGTTGTATCACAGTATGCGCACGCGCTGCTGCCACTGCCGTGACATTTGCGCGGATCATTCGCACGCAGAACAATGGGGATCATGTAGTCGCCATATTTATGTACACATTCATATAAATAAATCTTATTTAACCGTTTACACTGTGACTCATACAATCCGTTCAAAAAAATTAAGACGTAACTCCACAAAATTAACATAACTCTACATAAAAGCTAGCTTTTTAATATTTTCGAATGATGTAAAAGTGCATTCTTTATGTTAATTACCTACTTTTTTTTACGGATGTTATGCTAAAGCTTTAACATTTTGTATTAACTACTAAACTTTGTTTTAATAGTTTCACCCCTAATGTTGCACTTCCCACTTAAATAAATGAGCATCGTTTGATTAACGAGTCTTAGAAATTCACGGAAATATTTCAGTGCTGGGATGGTTTGGGAACTTGCTATCTATTGTATTATTATACTCCTCATACCTAACAGCTTTTGTACAGTTACACAAACAATGGGTACTGTTACTCTTTAAGAATATCCTTTCTTTGATACGAATTCATTATGCTGATACTAAAAGATTCACATCTTAAAATAAGCTTAATGAAGTCAAAATCCGAGTACAATGTGACAATCTAAACTTAGCGTGTGTCCACATCGCACACTGTGTGCTGTGCTGGTCGGCGCTGCACTTTCGTTTGAACGTAGGTACACTGGCTGTAATTAAAATAACTGGTAATGAGTGGCGCATTCTTAGTCGTGGACACGACACAGATGTATTGCCAGTACTCGTACATTCTCAGCCGCCTTCGGTGTCACGAATCAGCCGTTAGTTAACACGATCAAGATATAAGATGGGTGGTCTTACTCTCTGCTAGATATTTAACTGGATTTATATAAGGAAGTGCACGTAAACAAGGCGAGCTCGTTCCTAATGAGCTAGCACGTTCGTTTTGAACTCGTACCTATTTCAGTCAAAGAACAATGTTGCTTTGTCGTTCTGGGAAAAATAAATCTTCACACGGTTGGCGCGTCGCTGTGTTTACTATGAAAACTTGCGGCTCGTGTTTCTTTCGTTACAACACGTATAGGTTTTGCAGTATTGCTATTGTTACATATTTCAGTTGACATTATAGATCGTCTTCACGTTCTCACTTTACAGTTGTAGCAACACGCACTCAATATTAGCGGTACTAAACTAGCTAACCAGAGTAGGTAGAAATGTATCGAACGCTTGATACTCTCATAAGTAAGTACCTAAGTATATTTTTTGGCACACATTGCAATGTAAACGCAGAAGGAATAGCCAATAAAGTTTACGCTCGCCCCGATTGTAAGACCTTGATAAAAAATCAAACGCTAATATTGTACAGTCTAACAAATAGTGAAACTGAAATGTTTATCTTACGGCTTCTCTCAACGCGTCGTTAAAAATATATCGCGGCACGCACCAGACTGTAGTGGAAACGTAATGATAGCAATTTATATGGCAAACAAATAGAAACTAGACGGTGATGCGTAGGTTTGATCGGAAATAGCCTAGCGGCCGCCCAGACTGACTGAACGCCCTCGCCAGCGCAACAAGAAGAGTGGCGTACCTACTGGCGTGGCGGCGCGACCGGCGTGGAGCTGCCACCGCGCCGCCTACCGCCTGATTAATTATATCATAACATGTAATGGCTACATGAATATCTGCACTACCTACATTAATCTGCACCAAAATATACATATTCATATTTCAGGTTAAAACGAAACTACTGTTCTATTTAGAAACTTTAACAAAAACAATTTCAGTAAAAACGTACACAGGCAATACGTTCTACATAACAGAGGCTATACAGCTAAGCCTTTATCATGTTACTTCATAAGGATGCCTAGCTCATAGCTGGGACCTCGTCCTTGACTAACCACTGCAGTTTTCCCGCCCACATGTTCCACTATATATATTAGGTATACCTCAGGAAAATAATATTATTATAGAACGAACAGCAATTCGCAATGTGTAAAGCCGGTCTAACGAGACCAGTTATCTCAGTTTAATTTAAACAAGCTTAGGTAATTAACTAACTAATTAGAAATGAAGTAGCTGTATTTTAATGTTTTTTGTCGGATCATTCTGTGAAAGCTTGTGCAGACCAGCGCGACTTGTCGCGCGACGCGACACCGGTTATTGTTATACTGTGAAGTTTTCTTAGAAATTGTATTGTTCGTGTCGCGTCGCGCGACAAACCGCGCTGGTCTGCACAAGCCTTGATTCGTAAATATGTAGACTAGCCCTGGCTATACATACATACTCTGCAAAGATCCTAATCAATGAGTTAAAATGGATAAGAACCGAATAATTTAAACCTGCATCTTAGCAACTCATATTATTTGCAATTACAAGACATAGATTTTCCACGAGTTTCGTAATGCTCTTTTGCTTTAAGAAATGCATAGAATTTTAAGCAGTACTTGGACAGCTTGAAGTCACAATAGCGGCAGGTAGTAAGCTATAACCATCTATAGTCGACAACGACGATCATTATTCTCTTCAGAATTTTACAACTTAATTATCAGCACTCTCTTTGCATACAAGTTGTTTCTGCAAATGGCTGCGAGGCATGCGCTGGCACACACCTTGAATTCCTTTCCATAAAATAAAAGAGGCGTGACACTCAGATTATTTCAGATATTTTTCCTTGCCTATATAGTTGTAGCATAAGTTTAAAGTGAACTTTGGAGTAATTAATAGTTGTGAATTCAGCTGCTTAGTGGTTATGTCCAGGGTCCGATTAGGTCCGCCAAGATTTTCTTGGGTATTTTTGATACTGAAAATCTCAGTTAATTGCACTTCCGGTAAGATTAAGGTTCCGATAAACGAACCATGATTCTTGTATATAGGTTCATCCCCCAAAGACCTAAAAGCAGACCAAGAAAAGGCGTGTTTGCGGCACAATTCCTCTATCTACCTGCATCGCTTGTACGTTTCGGAATGATAAAATTTAGTAGTCGACTTCCATCAGGCAGGGAATGTCAGGTATAATGGTGCATATTATGCATTCGGTGTTCATATTTGCATGCTGTCGACACCGCGGCGCATATAATTCGGCATAACGTCTGGCGGGCAACGAACAGGAATAGTCTAAATGGCAGACTATAATAAACCCCAATATATTTTACTCTACGATGTAAATTAATGTTAAAGACCAACGAACTATAGAAATCTGAGAGTTATTATGCTGTTACGTGTCTAAGATTATGCTGAGAAAGCACGTCCCTATCTCCCATCATACTTATTCATAGCTGTTTCCCGTTATCAAGTTAACTAAAGGCTAAGAAGTCTGAACTTCTAACATGACCATACAATTGTTTTGATCCCTATCTTTATGGAAAAATCTCTCACGTTTCCCAAAAGCTGGATAAAAACATATGAGCTTGCAACTAAAGTATTTTCCGATATCTAGTCACATGGTTGAGAAGTAGGTACGGTAGGTGCCTTCAGTCCTACGTATGGACTTACACTTTCCTTCAGCTATATTTCAAGAGATTTTTCAGTAAAAATGCAAGCTCTTTTGCATCTCCGAGTGCCTGCTTAAAAGCATTGTATTTTCGCTTAAAAACAAAAATTGTACAATGCTTTTATGTACAATCGTTGGACTACAGTTTTGTCGGCGCTTAGACCGTAGTGTCTGTAAGTAGGTGTACTTTGTTTGTCACTACTTTTTGCTGAGTTCGGCAGTAAGTGACTTCGGCATGATAGATGCTTAGCTATAAAAAAGACGTTTTTTAAATCGAATATCTTATTGTAGAAGCCACAGAAAACTTACCCTAGAAAAATAAACGAAACAAAGAAAAAATATTTTTGGAGTTATTTTTATTTGACGTTGAAACACTTGTAAGTATTCTATTCTATAGTACGCACGCTCGGAAAATTCCTTTTGTACGTCAAGATTGTATAGTGCCATTTTAAACCGTTTTCCCCAGAAAATCAATAAATTATTTTCATTTGAGTTCCATCATGGCTTCAAATTCATAAAACTTAAATATTTCATGATTAGTTAGTGGCTTTTTTATATTACTTGACAGTGTTTATCATTACCAGCCCGATGGGAATACCCATCGGTAAAAATGACTTCCATTCAAACTTTCATACCATATTTAACCCCTTTCAAAATCCTCCCTAAATGCGTAAGTAAGTAAGTTATTAAATTGCGGAGATTCTATAGGTATTCGGGAAGTCAGTTTCCAAGAACAAACATTGGGTATAATGGGTATTTTTATTCAGTTAATAAAATAAACATACTGGTAGATCTGACATTAAATTGTAAAAAATTCAGTAACATCTATGGTTATGGAAGGTTTCAAAGTAACGTTTGACGAAATAGTATCTGGCACGGAAATGCTTAAATGATAATGATAAAGGATTTTATTTCTGTAACTGAGTTGGTACAAACACTTTTACACGTCAATCATATTTTAAAAACTAGATGAGATTGTTTATATCCTTAGTAGGGTTATAAATGATCTCACCTACCCGCGAGGAACTCGTAAGATACATAATAAACATTAAATAAAAGCCTCATTTTTACTCCCTTTGCCCCATCGCTATTACTTACTTCCTTTTCGCTTAGCGTTCTTACTGACTTTTTTTCTTTCTGATCGGTCCCTTAGGATCGTAGCGTGATGTTAAATAGCCCTCCTTCCTCCTCAAGAAATGGGCTACCACATGCTAAAAGAATTATTAAAATCCGATGGTATTTCCAGAGATTAGCGCGTTCAAACAACAAAAAAAACTTCAGCTTTATTATTATATTAGTAGAGATAATGTGAAAAATACCCCATCTTTTTGAAATTTTCATGGCAATCTCAACCCTGAGATAATAAATATTCAAGAAGCATTAAAGATTTTTCAGTAAGTACTTGAAAATGGCAATTCGCTTGACAGCCTGATACTTAGCATCCGTAACAAAAGGGATGTTGACTGGGAAACAAAAAAAAAACTATTTAGTCCGTCAGTCAGTTAATAAAAAAATATTAGACACGTATTTGTGCTTTTTCATATTAATATTTTTTTTTTTGATAAAACGCTTTAAAGTTGAGGAGTGGGGGCTCGCTACGTCACAAGTCGGTATAAAATCTACTGGAGAGTGTCGTCATGCCACATTTTAACTCAATGTATTGCCGTAATCTTTTAATTACGTAAAAAACTAAAAAATAGGTGTCCAATATATTCCAATATTATCTCTCTGAGGGGCAAAAAAATATTGTCAACATTCCTATTAGAAGATAATTATTTGTTTTGTGCTCTTTAAGGGACTAAATCACAAAATCTTATGGATGGCTCGTGGCTCGTAATTGGAGATTTAGTATACCTGCAGCCATTAGCGATGACGCGTGGGCCGGCAGACGTCTGCGCCCCAACACGGGCTTAACAAGTCAACAAACTACTCGCGAATAATAAAGATAACAATGTTATTGTAGGTACCTACTTAGTACCATTGTTAGGTTTTACTGTAGAAATAAAAAACAAGAGAAATTGAATCCGTATTTTGAATTTTTGGAATTGGCGTTAATTGTAGTAAATTGGCACCTGATATCTTGTTGTTGTATCGATTTCTCTGAAATTGTTCAATTAAGGCTTTGGAGAACAGGTACTACTAATAAATAATACTATTAGGGTTGTTGTAGACAATGGGATGTAGTAAAGGTATGTTTGATTTTCAAATTCTTTGCCTAGTTGGCAGTTATAGGTGCAATTCAGTGAGGTCGAGGGTGAGTTGAGTTAGCATAAGTAGGGTATTTTATTTCAACAGCGTATCTTTTCAACCGCATTGCAAGCAAAAAAGTTCAAAACAATTCTGGTTAATTATCATAAAAAGGATCAAAATGACGTTGAGAACTGCGTTCTGATCGATGGGTTTGATAAGTAAAGTGATATAGCAGTAGGTAGATCACATATGTCGCTATGCGCGGGCGCACCTGCTCACGTCACGCACGGAGCGACGTTGTACCGGCTACCAACATAGTCCTCACAATGAACACGCACTATGTACCGAAGTAGGTGTAGGTTTATTATACTTTTAGCGAACTGACACAGGATGATAGGAACTTATTTAAAAAACCGATCTGTAAAGTAAGCATCCCCATTTCCTAATCATGTTTTCCTTCCTCGTCGACAAGAAGTAAAAAAAAAATAGAATGGCCACGTTTAAATCCGAAATATTCTACCACTACGCTTTTGTCCTCGGCTTCGGCCGCGTGGATATCGGAAAATGTTCCATTGGAACGTACTGTTTAGCGCAAATAAACGTATTTTCTTTCTTTCTTTTACTACTGGGATTAAAAGTAAGTACTCTATGTGTTAATCCAAGTTATAAACTATCTGTGTGGCAAATTTCAACAAAACCCGTTCAGCCGTTTTTGCGCCAATCCGGAATATACTTACATCCAGACTTCGACTCGCCTTCAGACTCATTCCCACACCTCGTAGCAATTACTTTTTATTAAAAAAATGTTCAATGTACAGTTTTGACTTCTATACTACATATTTTATTATACATATGTATTGATGTATAGATATAAATGTTAATACGAGTATTTAATGATGCATCGAATTATACAGTAGTCAAAGCACATAGAATACTCATACGAAACCTTTCAATTAAATCATTTCATAATTGAAATTCGTAGGGTTACCAAGGGAGGTTTTAGGAAAGCGTTCATTTTCAGCAGCTTTTCTCTTTAGTTCGATTTAACTCGAAGCGTGAAAATTGAAATTCTTTGTAAGACCATGGTACTATACCAAAAATAGTGGTCCTGTTGGATATTCAATGTAAAAGCTTATATATTTTTTGGAATACATGTAGTATCGTCCTATTATATTTTAATATAAATATAGGGCGGCTTCCATTTTTATTTAACAGGTAACATAACGTATTCATCACGAATTGTTTCCCCGAAAGGTTAGGCAGTGGTGTATCCATACTAGATATACCCACATTTCGCCAGTTATGGTTATGTCCGATGTAACAGTGGGGCGAGCCTATTGCCATCAACTGGACACAAATCCTGACTCCGGGCTGCTACTGAGAAATTTCTAATGGAAAAACCCAATAGGTATCACTTTGCCCGGCTTGAAACCAGGTTCTGATGCATTTTGATTGTTTGTGTGGAAGGCGGTTGTCATGGTATGGGCATGTGATGCGGACGAATGAGGGAAATGTCGTGAGGAAAGTTTTGAGTATGCATGTCGATGGCTATAAGAGTAGAAGAAGACCAAAGAAACGATGGATGGACTGTGTGGAAGGTGATGTGGCTGGAAAGGGGGTGACTACCAAGATGACGACTAATAAAGAAGAAAGTGACATGAAGAACGAGAGTATGGAAGAAGGGGACATTGAGATAAGGCCAGGAGAGTGATGATGTTCACTAGAACGTGTAACTAAAAGTATTATCCGTTAGACTGAAAATTCTACTTCTCTAGAAAATTTGTTTTTACGCTGAAGTTAGTTTTTAGAGCTTTCTGAGAAAATCACATTCTTAGTCAAATGGTTACACAGTGATATTTTACAGGAATGTCATTAAAATAATGACACCGATGCGATGCATCATTTAAATGATTTTTAGGAATTGAACCTTGAGCATGAAAGTTAATTGAGCTAAGTAATCTTAATATAGCTCTTTGAAAAATGTGAAAAATAAATATTATAAAATAGATTACTGTTTGGTCTTTTAGATCATGAAGCATAAACCCAATTTGTGCATCTGCGTAGAAGGTTTATCAAGAATAATGTCCACCATCAGTTTTTTCTTGTCTTTAACACCTACATCTAATTATATGATTATTATTCAAAATTGACAAGTCTCTTACTTATCTTAAAGCTTTTACTACATAATTATATCTACACCATTTCATCTTTTCTATTCAATCGTTTCTATGTACAGATAGTTCAACCTCCCTTTCTCCATATTTTTCTGATGACAAACCCATTATACCTATTTAATGTCAGTACTAAATTGAATTTACATTTAACGTAAACACCAGTTCATTACATACATCTAAACTTAAATGCAACCCGACTTGTAGAACCACTACAAAGTTGAACATGCATTAAAAGGTTTCCATCCGCGCCGGGATAAAAAAACGCGTTTGATTGTGCGCTGCGCCTGAGCGTGGCCAATCGATCGATGGCCCTTGCAGAAGAGTTCAACGCGATGGTTACTTACAACATTACAACCTACGCCGTGTACCTTCTTTAAACTGCATTTTTATTACGGGTTTCTTTATCAAATTAAGATTGGTTGGTAGTTTTGTTGATAGCAAAGTATGGTATAATTTTATAAATTCCTATGGAAAATAAAATCTTCAGGGGTTTGTTTCCATTCATCGATTTCTAACATCCTCATGTTATCTTGGCGTCATCTCTGCCTCTTTCTAGAATTTAATTTTTGGTTCCAACTTTTATAAATTTTTGTTCGTGGGTTCTATGGTGCTATAATGAAACTGTCAACATATTTCTGACAATGCCATGTCTGTCTGACCAGTTGTCGTAAGAGACCGAGCCATTATTGTGAGATAAGTCTTTTTAAGGCTTATCTTAGCAACAGTTTCTCGAACACAATGGGAGCAAGCAGGATTACTTCTAAGTGCTCTGGTACCGACAATTGTAGTTACAAGCTAAATGTTTTACCCTTTTTGTAGTAACTCCAACTTAACTACAAGTATGTATTTGTTTAGTTTATATGTAGCATTTCTGCAATTATTATTAAGTCGAAAATGAACTATAGGACGTACTTCAACGTAGGTAGAGTCAACGAGCAGAGAGGTCAATGATTAATCTTACAATGATGTCTATAATAGTGTTACTTTAAAAAGTTAAAGAAAGAAAATGAAGATGTTAGAATGATGCATGCTTCATATATTTGCTCCTAAGTAATTTTACCCAAGTTGTAATTCCTAACGATGATGGGGTAAAGTAAACTGTCTCGCTTCACTATTTAAAGTGTGGTATAATATCTAATTAATGTAGAGTTCCTAAACGACCAGTACTTTGTGTATAAATAAAAAGTAGAAAGGTCCCAAAGGTAGGTATCATGAGCTCGAGGCATGCCGTGACGTCACCGACATAGAATTATAGAACCGGTTCCAGAACCTTTCCATTGGAGATGTGTGGGAAATACCTGTTGCAGAGAGTACTTGTAATTACACACAGCACAGAATATTGTCGCCAGTTGCAGAGCGGCCCATGCCTGGCACTACTGGCAGGACAGGAAAACGCTCAATGAGCGTGCTATGGCCATACACAGTATCGTCACGGAAGTAAGCTTTCATATTATGTTGGAACGGTGAACACTCGTCCGACAACTCTACATAACAGCATCTCTCGAGCTGATTGATAACTTACGAGGCGTTTAACAGTTGCATTGCATCATGAGTTTACGTGGCTGAGCGCAACGCCTGCCGACAATATTCGGTGGCAACGGCCAACGCTCACACAAGAATTCATTTCGCCCGAGAAGTGTTCGGTTTCAGTCTGGCACGACGAGCGCTCATATTGCATTTAGTATTTATTTATGTATCGGTGGAGCGCAGGTTCTATCGGTGGCGGCGCCGCGGGCGGTGCGGCCCGGGTACGCGGCCCGGGGGGGGGGCATACTTACTACGTGATTAATCCGCGCCCCCCGCGCCGCCGGGCGCTCCGTACTCGCGCCGGGTTTCCTCGTCCCCGCGCCTCACGGCCACTCACTACGCACGCCGCTCCGCGTAGTGCCGCCGCCAGTCGCAGCGCGACCCGCGCCGACGTCGCACTCTGTTCGTGTTTGTCGCCAGATCGACCCATGATATCATTCATGCTAATCTCCGCCCGTTGATTTTCCTGCCGAGTGACCGCAGTGAAACCGGCGCGCCATACCGCGAGTGCCGAATGTTCGTGGACGTTACGCCCGTGTACTTTTCCATCGGAATCCGAGCGTACGAAACCAGTTCGGAGTGGCGGACAGCGGCGCCTTCCCTCGGATGAGATCTCCGACCGGCGAACGTTGCTGTGACCCGCGGCCTGCGATGCTGCGCCCGTGACCGTCTTGCGACAGTGCCACGAAACGTAAGGATCTGTTAGTTGATTTGGCAACTCGCGTGCACGGGCCGCCTTCCTATTTGCATGGCGCATACGAGTGGATTTTATTTTCGTCTGGGGGTCGGTGTGTGCGTGCGCGCGCGTGTGTGCGGCGCGCGGCGGTGTGCGGCGCGCGTGTGTGCGTGATCCGCGTCAGCCGCTGCTCCCTGCGGCCGCTTTATTTAGGTTGTTTCCGAGCGTGTCGGCAGCTCTGCCTGGCGCCTGCCCGCTGTGCCCAGTGCTGACACCACCTATCGCTATGTGTATCTGTGTCGTTCACAACATTCGAGCATCCCTCCCCTATTCATTCTTCTACCTTTCGTACATCAACCTTGAAAACGCTTGTATCCAGTAGGAAGATACCTAGGTATATCTTGAGAATGTAACAAACATTAGGCACTTTACCAAATGACACGAGTTGACTTTCAAACATGATCATTATTTTATGATAAAACACCGGTAGCATTTTGGACCAATAACGAGTTTTCGTATCTGGCAACTCGTGGCGTGAAAATAAGTAAACCGGTCTTATTATTATTATTTATTATGTCACTGTAATGGCAACATTATCATTTTCCACTATTCATTCCATGTCAATGATCTAAGAACAATGCTACGGAGTATCTCTTCATGTGCAATTTTGACACTTTGTACTCTGACGATGCATTTTTATTTACCTGCATGTTAATTATGACGAAACAGCTTAGCTTACTGATTTCCACGTGATTGTTATTCAGTAGTATCAGCTCATTAGCTTATGATCGAGTGGCACTTTATTATTATGTATATTGACATGTTGTACTATCTCGACATGACCTTTTAGACCGGTCGTCAAAACGTCTCATGCGTGATTTTTGTTTAGCATTTATAAAGGAGACTATAAAATGTAAATGAATGTAGAGACTGTTCAAAAACGGACGTTTATACGGCTGCATCTCATTTCGTTAACCTCACTTTATACCTACCAAAGATACATTTTTGATGTCAATTTACGATCTCAATAAAATGTTTATTGCACCGAAATCCCCAATCAAGTGCAGATTATTGTTATTAGTAATAATAAACGCATTTTATTAGAGATTTGTCAGGTTAACTTTCTTGTTGCCGTATGCGTATAACTTTTCTAAGAAAAAAATGTCATTCTGTATACAAATACAACACTATTGTACTAATTATCTTGTACTGTATAACCGCAAGCGTACCTACGTAATGTAATTGCGGGAATTATAGTACAAATCAGTAATTAACGTAAGTAATTAATAGTAATACAAATAAAGGCATTGTATTGATTGTATATACTGAGCTTCGGGGAATTATCGTTAAATAATAATTGTGACAATATGATTATAAGTTCTTATCAGCTTACTACAATGCACCATTTTCAATAATTGATGAGTTAAAATTAGAACAAGTAGGAAAAGTACAAGTGGCCAGTTAGGTCGAGCGATAACCTCCGACCGACTGTACTGTAGGACACTGTACACGCAATACTATGTACTAACTCCCGCTTATTAATATATCTTTGTTGACAGATAAACGTGGTGTAGACTAACTAATAGTAATCATATCTAAACACCACGTTAGTTAGTCTGTAAGGTAGTTAAATTTGACTAAGGTACACTCAGCGGTCATGACGTAGGAGTCCGACATACCTTTATAACTCGTCGTCTACTTTCCCACGACAAAAAGACAGGTGCATAGCGGCGGAGTGCAATATCGGCAAAAAAATCTTATTGAAACGGTACAAAACTTTATGAACTTTAGATGGCATGATTTTCAACAGTTGTAAGTTGTTCTAGTTCGTAGTAGAAATTTATATTTCAAACTAGCCTATATACAAACATATTACACTATGTATTGTGAATACGTTAAAACATAAAAATGCCCTGGAACATAAACAAAATATGTAATAATAAACCCGATGCAACACGTACACTTTTCCGCGATGACGCAAAGCGGTCGTAAGTCGCGGATAATGTCGGAAAATCCTTAGATAAAACTCACTAACACGTGACATTCTCTTCGATATCGAAAGACGTCAATGTAATATCTAGACAAGCCGTCCCGAATCAAACATGCATAATATGCAATATCGGTAGTTCTATTAGGTACAGGTTATGCCATTTTTCAAACCAAAAACTAAGATTCGTTTGAGAGAATGATAATGCTTTTTACATCACTATCAACGTATTAAGTCTTCAAAAAAGTAGTAGGACAATGTTGGATGGATATTCTGATTTTTTAGGGTATGAAATATGGTCAGGCGAATGGAACATCATACAATAAATAAAATAAGGATAGTCAACTATGACCCAGTTCTGAAAAAAAAACTGGTTTGAAAAACCTTTGAAACTTTTGTTATAATAAACTTTAAACCTACTTACATTAAAAAAAAAAATTGACGGTTAGAAACAGATTAGAAATTGTAACAAAGAAAACTTTTCTTTGTTTTGAATAGATCTCGTAGACGTCGGCTACGGCGTAGCTATCACACTGTTAAACTAACACCTCGCCTCAAATTCATATATATTAATAGAACATGCTTTCATAAGACCTGATATGTTTAATATACTTGCTAATGTCCTATGTTACATTAAAGGACTTACTCGATTGCAATTAGCAACCAAGCTTGCTTTTTCGTAGCACAAAATAGGCCTAAATCTAAACGAATCTATTTTAAAACATCAAGCGATTTCGGTTTCCCATTAAAGTCTTCAGTAATACCTCAAAGAAACGTCTGAAAAGTTAATGTATGAGTTAACTTTGAATTAAGTAACATCCATACTTTTTTAAATTTTTGCTGAAAGCAATTTTGTGTGGGCGGCGCCCGCCGGCGGCGGCGGCGGCGGGATTTCTTACTTTTTACCTCATTTTGCTAATACGTAATCTGTTTTTTTCTAAATATGGATACTTTAGTAAACAATTCACAGTTTATTCAGAAGGGAGCCATGCTTGGTCCCTTCTCAGGTAAATAGAAAGTTAAGCAGATTCACTTGAACAAATCAGGTACAAAACGAATTATATGAAAGGGATTTTAAAACCAGAATGATGTTTCGAAATCGTACATTTAGGTTTTAGTCATTGGTAATTATTTTGATTATTATTTCGTTTATTATTTGATTAATATTGTTGTTACACATTTTTACTTATAAAAATTTGTATTTCATCATTTGTTATTATGATATACACGATACACAGGATATTTTTAATTGGAGCCAAGGCTAAAAAAAAATCAAAACAACATTCAAGACAAATACAGTCCACCCACTGCTGGGCATACCTACTACGCCTCGACCAAAGCCGGACTGTCACAAAAAATCTCTGGCACTGCCATTTGGGCGCCACATGAAACATTTGGGTTCCACAACAATGCGCTGGTTTTACCTACGTGTATTTCTAATAACCAAAAACTGAGCAGATTTGTCTTGTTTTATTGTTCCTTTTTTTGTGTAACAATCTTGTATTCATAACATTTTAAAATGCAACATGTTACTTTGTAGCGATATCTTTTATTTTCTTAACATTTTCATATCTCTGCTTTAGATAAGTGCTAAGATTTGCTTGATTAATCTTTTGAAATTTTCTTATACAAAATAAATGTTGATACTGCAACAATGTCGATAAGACGAAATACATGACATATTACCTTAGACCCCAGGATCAACCAAACTTCAAATTGAAAGCCCACTCGTGTAATTTCATCATTCGTTGTTCTTGTCCTATGTTAGTTAACACTTTCGCCTCCACCCATTTTTCATAGAACTCATACGCCATGCCGCCATACATATTGGAAGTGAACCCTCCGGGAGGGTTGCCGGAATTACGTTTGCGCTAAAGTTAACCATCACGGACGGTTAACGGCATTAGGTTTAAAACCGTGTTATGAAACACTGTAAAACGCAGTAAAATTGTGTTTTTAAATTTTTAGTGAACATTTGTAAATGTGAACAAAAAATTATATTGCATCACCACATGGGGCGGTACCTCTAAAACTTATATGATCAATTTAAAGAGAGCCCGAGAGAGAGAGAGAGAAAGCTATATTAAAGATAATTACGCATTTGGCTACCGAAAACCAGTGTCTTAACACCTTTACAAACATTTATACACACAACATTCTTCATTTCCTCAGTTCCATTCTTATTTTATTTTATTTTGTTATAGATACATACTTATCTTAGTACGTATCATTGAAAAATAATAAACACAATTTGTATAATTCTTTGAATTTTATGATTGTTTTGCTTTTCTTTGAATTTTATGTTTTAGATTTTATATATTCTGAAGTTTATGAACTAGTAGTACCTGACTGTAAGTACTCCTTTCAAACTGAAAATTATGTATCAGTCAAATTAGGTATCAGTCAATATAATTTTCAATTTGCTCCTAGTTGCATAATTAACAAAAACAATAATATGTAAAAAAAATACTTATTTTATTTTGTAGGTTCTGCTTTTACCTAATTCCGATTGCAGACTTACATTATATACAGGACGGCAGGGACATCGTCGTTGTCCTTGCCACCCTGTATATAATATCTTGACTGAAACCATTTTGTAAATTAAGATGTCCTATTTAAGAGAGCCGGGTGATCTGTAACTCAGGCAGGACAGTCCATCTCAGACAGCTTTCTCTATTTAAGATTGTGCATCTTCTAGTGCCTGTAATATGATGTTGAGATAAATAAAGATTTATGGTTATGATTATTATGATGAATTAGTAAGCAGCTTAATAAATAAAAAGATAAGCCACGTTATTACCTACACCCAGATGTTATTAAAATATTTCACGAACTTTTATCAGCAAAATTATCTTTTTCAAACTGAAATTATACCAACGGACAGTATCAGTCGCATACCTATAATGAAATGATAAAATATGCAAATATTTAAAAATAATGATTACACGATGAGTAATTATACCAAACTGCACTTCCACTGAGTTCGTCTTCTTATCTAAAATCCTGATATAAATGCAGATACCAATTAATCACGAGTAACCCTATTTTTACTATGCATTTACTGTTCATCGATTTCGTCCTGTAAAAGTCGTCTAAACTAAAATTATAATAAAGAGAAAAAAAGATTTGATTTTTTATATTTGTGTCTGTAATGAATAAACTCAAAAACTACTGGACCGATTCCAAAAATTCTTTCACCAGTAGCATACTGAGTAACATAGGCTATAATTTATAAAGAGATCACGAAGCTAGTATTATATATAATATTAGCCAGTCATACTTACTGCTGTCCTACGTGGTATTACGGCGCGAATTAACTAACTAACAGTTATTCTACTCCGCTAAGGGTGCATGATACCTATTAAATAAACGAGGACCCATTTGTCAGATAACAAGCGGCGGTTACAAAGAAAACAAAGAGATATCATAGCTTGTGTCACAGATAGTGTTACATACGCACACATGGGCAGTTTAGGTAGGTACACACGAAGTTGTGCGCATGTGTGTGTTATCAGGCTGCCAGCTACCGAGCCCGCCTACGTAGCCATCTGACGGTATCAGCTGTATTAGCCACGATAATACCTCGCATACCTGTACTCGTGCATACACGTTTTATTTTTGTACATAGCCACATGTATGTAGTACCTCTGTAAATAGTTAGCAGACATGAATGAACGCTACGTTTCAACTATACATAAAATTTGTTAGTAAATAAAGAGCTGCTGTAACCGAATCACGTCAAAGTCAAAGTCAAATAATTGATTTCAATTAGGCAAATAAAAGGCACTTATGAACGTCAAAATTTACAAAAAGTAGAATTGATTCTATTCGTCCATTCCAAAAGGTACCTTGTTTTCGTATGGAGAAGAATGGGCAAGAAACTCCACTGTTACTCTTTTAAAATGTTTTCACAATATTTTGTAAACCTACATTAATTATATGTGAACATGAACACTATGTGCAATAAGATTAACATAGTAAAATTATACGATATTCGTAACATTGTAACAAGTAATACTAATAAATCAGTGTGTGAGTTCAAGTAATCACAGAATGTAAAATCAATATTATAAATTATTATTATTATATTAATATGTGAAGCAAAAACTTTGTACCCCTTCTTACGAAAATTACGCGGACGGAGGAGTATGAAATTTGGCACAGTTAAAGTTTATATGGAGAAGGAGTGCAGAAAGCTAATATTTTTATATAATATACATTAGAAATAAATTAAATTAATAAAAAAAACATTACACACACTAAGTACCATGCGTTTGACACAAGATGGCTACCTTAGAATCATGACATTTAAATGAATTATGGTCGAATTTCGACCTCTGGGTGACCACTAGTACAATTAGCAACCATTTTGATTTTGTCTAGACTACAAATTGTCGTATGGAGCAGGACCAGCATGTTTCCAAGCATTTTTATCTTGGATATAATCCTCTAATTTGTAATATGCTTGTTCACAAAGTGTACTTTTAATATGAGTTTTAAATTTTCTTTCATTTAATTGTAATGTTCGCGTCCAAAGTTCATCTGATAAGTTGGCCAATTAATTAGTTTATAGGCTGTGAAACGAAAAGTAATCTTTCATTAAGGTAGATGAACCGTATTCAAAGGAAATAAGAATCTTTATTGTTGTCTAGTTTATCGACAGACTGACACGTTTCTTCACAGCAGTCTTCAGTTCGCTGGAAATAAATCACCATCTTTTGTTATCTGTCAATCACTTCTGTAGCCTCGTAGGTATCTCTTTATCTTAAACATAGGTTAATACTGTAGCTGTACCTAGAGGTGAAGTTAAAGTTAGGTAACATGTTATGAGAATATTATTGAACCTACTAATGTCAAATGCTAGGTAAAGTAGAGAGCTTAGTTGGCTCTACATTATGAATCTTATTGTTTGTCGATCACGCTATGCTTTCCGAGGTATGGAGGAGTCTAAGTATGTAAAGATGGTCACCCATCCACAGACCAACCCCGGCAAGCGTAACATAACCTGATGGATCAACTCGTGCGGCTGTTGTTACCTAGCCAGGAGCTCCTCCCTAAACATCATAATAAAATCATCATATTAAAAATAATCACCCTAAATATCATAATAAAATATACTTCCAAACCGCTATCATTCGATGACTAGAATTCAAACTCAAACTCAAAGCATTTATTTCAAATAAACCAATTACAGGCACTTTTGATTTGTCAAAGGGTCGGTCAGTCAGAAATATGAAGCTAGTTGCCCATTCCAACGCGTAGTAGGTTCCTATGGAGAAGAACGGGCAAGAAACTCCACGGACACTCTTTTAAATCAGAATATTGTTACAAAATATTGGTTACATCATTCATGTTGTAATTATACATGTGAGAACAATGTAGAGAGACGTGCACGTTAAAAGCGTCCGTAATAAAGAAAAAAACAATTCAAAAATTAAAATAAATTCAAAATAAGCCTTGGCAGCTAAGAGATGACCAGTCCCCACTGACGGCGCCCGTTCACGAACATGACGCATGGATCAGCACCATTTAGCTCAACCATTTTGAAGGGAACTTTATGATCCAACACACACGCCACCACCAGCGAGACATTTGAGTGAGCATGACATACTCTCAGCCGCAAGGGCACATTTAGGTCAATGAAAGACGTAGGTACCCAGTAAATGGTAGCTTTAAAGTAGGTACATAGTGCTCACAATTTTCTTGAGAAGACTAACAATAACCTTGAATCTGCTTTTATTAAACGAAAAACAACCGGAAAGCCTATATTTATTAATAACTTTGGTAATTCCCCAGGAGGAGGGCCTCCTGAATAAGCCTGATAATAAGTTGCTCAAAATATGAATTACCTAAAAAACAATGGAAGAGGAAATCCAAACGTACCTACTGTAAATACGTAGAGGGATAGGGATTTCAGCCACGTGAATATTATTAATAACAAAACAACAATGAATATTTTAAGTTCATAATGTATTTAATAAATCGCAATTTAGCAAGCAATATAAGGAAGGATGTTGTGTTGCTCATGCAGAAAAATATCATTGAATTATTTTCATTATTTAGCTGGAAATGGAAATCCACGCAACATTTACCTACAACACATTAATAGTTTCCATACCTATTGTATTATACGTATTATTAATAATGCCCTCAAGTGGCGAGCTAGTAATTAAACAGCTTGCTTTATTAACAATAATATTAATTACTTTAAGCCCACATTTTAAGTAACCTGTGATTTACATAATAAACTTGTGATGTTAATTACTCAGCCTTGGAATAGAGTCATCTTTATAATTATATTAAAACAACGAATCCTGTTGTTATGTAACAAAATAAAGCACATAGAAAAAGTTTATTTTAGACACACGTAACAACATTTAAATAGGCAATAGGCTCGCCCCCTATTACTTGAGACTTAAACATAACTGGCGATATGGGGGTGCAGGTACTATAGGTGTGCCGGTGCCAAACCTTTCTGGGAGTAATTCCAGGCGTGATGTTATTTTATGTTTATGTGTAAAAGTATTTAAATAGAAGCAATTTAAACACTGTTTTTCCAAGCATTTTATAAGTCACCACTTCTGCCGAGAGTTTGACAGCCAGTTGCAAAAATGAACTTTAATTTTTAAAGCTATCATTAAATACTAATCCTCCATTAACTTGTCGCAGAAAGCAACCTACGATTTTAATGTTCTTTGATGAAATTAATGAAATCATTAGCGTGAATGGTCCATTCCATAATGGGGCATTAATGTTTGTCTTTGTGGAACTGGGTGGTCTGTTGAATTGTCAATAGTGTCAATCCCTTGGAATGAGTCAGCTCACTTCACCTAAATTTTTACGGTTTGATGTTTACAGAAAAGGCCGGTTTGGAATATCTACATTATAAAGATGGAATTCAAAAAATAAAACCCGTAGGTACTTGATGTTTAAGATGGATTAAAAGCTTAGCCATATCAGAAAAGTTATAGGGAATTTTGGGACGTGAAATTCGATTCTAATATTGAGATTTACCGTCGGTTAGCAACCTATTTATTCCTTTGCAAATATACGAACTATTTGCTTCTTTGCTATAAGTAAATATAAGTACGATGATAACAACATAATTAGCGTACCTATAGCATGTAGGTGAATAGTGTGAACTCACAATACCGATCATATTATATTCGCGTTCTCACGAGCGTAAAAGAGGGTATCTTATTGCAATATGTAAACAATCAAAGAGGTTACTGTCAGTGTTTCGTTACGGCGACGGTAACGTCAGCATCACTTCTTTGTTATCATATCGCTGCTACTCGACCCCACGCAGTCATGGGATATTTACTTGGTAACCAAGACTTTCACAGCACCTATGTATTTCCAAAAAAAACCCTATTGATTTATCGACGTGGTTCGAACAATCTCTATCAACAGTTTCAGATGTTTTCATACCTACTAAATCACCCTGTTCAAATAGATTCGAAGCATCTTAGAAACCAAAAATAAATAACACTTATGTAGATATTTGTGTCACAACTCACACTGCGACGGATATAATTTGTGTAAAATGTGGTACAAAATTAAATACAAAAGGAATCCGTAGAATACTACTTTCTTTCAAACCCAAAACTTTCACGGAACAGCCGGTGTCGCGAACTCTTGTAAAATATTTACCTTTACTTACATAATTCAAAAGTTTCAAAGTTATTATTAATTTCTTTCTTAAGTAAGGAAAGACGGCGGGTTTCTAATAATTCATATCATGATAAAGCAGCTGGTCTTAAATACATTCTCTAAAAATTCGACACAATTTAATTAAGATGTGTGGCCTTAAGGAAAAACTTACATAGTTACCAATTTAATGATTAACATACATTATTATTATTAGAGATGGATGATTCTGATAACATAATATCCGCTTAGCGATTCGATGAAATCCAGGAAAGACGTTAATTAATTTAACAAACTTATGAAGATAGACACGGAAAATATCATTCAGAAATCAACACACGAATTGTTATTATCGTGTAAATCAACATAGGTTTTAATTATATTCACAAAAGGTAGTTAGGTACTCGTATGATTTACAGGAAAATCTGCATATTTCATAGTATTGTCACGAGGCACTCCTGAATGGAGACAGCCACAGATATTTGTTTAACAAAAAGCAAAACGACGACTTTTAATCACAAGCTATTTCTGGTTCAACTGAAACAATGAAAATCGTGAAACAATTTGCATTTAAATAATATTCATTACAAACATACATTGTTGCAAGGTAAACAATGATTATATTAAAGGGTGTTGTTTGTCAACACGGCCCTTGCACAGTTGGATGTTTGTACTGTTACCTTCGTCTCGACCAATGTATACATCTGCAGCAAACAATGCCGGAACTATTATTTTACTTTCATTAATCGACGATGCACATAAAAGGTGATATACCCTATGTGTGGAGCTGTGAGGCGACACAACAAGTCCAAGTACCTCTTTATCTGTTTACTGTTAGTTGACATGTTTTTTAATCGCTGTCATTAATCTACACGAGTTTTTACATTAAGTAATTTTGTGATAGTTATGACACGATAAAGTACTGATCATCAATTAACGGCGACAATTTATTTGTCGACAGTCTGACTTAAGTTTATTCATAAATATTATAGGTAAAAACATATTTTAATGAACTGGTATTTCCCGAGACGATTGAGAAGGAACAACAAAATTGTAACGAACTGTGTAAATATCAATTGTTATTTATCAGAAATCCTATGTAGGTAACATAAATTTGACAGAACAGAATATCAGTTTTCCAAAAGATGAAGTAATTAGAATAAGTTTACATTGAATAGGTGTTATATGGGTGGGCTTGACTCTGACAAGAGGAAGCAGTGAATTTAGCTGAAAGCAGGTGTGAAATTTAATATGTCCTCCTATTCCTATGTTTAGACTGCACATTCTCTGGAACTGTGCACAACTTGTATTGACACATGTCTAGAGCTCAGACCAAATAAAAACTCAAAACATAGCGCTTCGAACAATATAGTGAAGCATGCCAAAACTACGCCTCCACTCTGTGCATACACGCTCACACGCACGCATTTACAACATTTTACAATCAAACTACACCTCACTAAGGTTACGTCACTTTTGACAGCGCTGTCTTGGTTTTTATTTGGTCTGAGGTCTAGAGTGACAAATGCTGTTAAGCTCATGTTGTTATCCATGTCAACACCTACATAGGTTTACGCGACATAAAGCCGTGTGCCTGATGCGATTTCTCATCGGCAAAAAAGACGAGCTTCTATATAAATCATCCTTCCTACTTTTATTATAAAAGGAACTCTTGTGCAAAATGTCATACTTTTAGATCCAGACTCAGCGGCTTAAGCTGTGCGTTGTTTGTCTGTGAATGAATGAATGGATTATAGATTTTCATTAATTAAAAATTTCAAATAGGTAGATAGGTAATCCAGGTATGGTCGAACTAGATTATTTTATATAAATAACTAAAATAACCTAGGCTGAATTTAGCGGTAACTTTGTTTTGACTACACAGATGTCGTGGGATATTCCCATTATCCGCATTGACATTCGATTGTGGAATGGTATTAGCGAAGATAAAGAGCACTAGGTGCAGGAGAATAGTTTTAAACATATTCGTTTAGCAAAATTTTATAATCATAGCAGAGATCTCCATAATTTCACCGTATGTAGCACGGTAGATTCGTAAATTGCTTGTGTACGTGTGTACCAACATTTGTGTTGCTCCCGACTCGATTTATTCTAAACGCACTTTGATCGATGTTGTTGACCGGCCACCTCCTTGTGTCACTAGTCCTGTCAAAAAATACGACTAACCTCTTTTGCATGAATATTTTAACATCGATGTTTCTCCATGATGAAGCCTGTTGCCTACGGCTACGTTTTCGGGTACAAGTTACGATAGGTAACTTTTCAAGTATTTTCATAAACTGCGTGGGTACTGGTTCAAGAAAATCTTACACGTGGAAAACGGTTTCGTGTCTAAAAATATATTTCGTGACGTTGCTAACTGGCCAAGAATGTATACACAAAGTTATTCAATACTTGCCGCATTATCTGTTACATTGTTGTATGTCCATTGACACCCTATGAATATCACTGTTATTCTTGAGTGATAAAATTGAGAATAAAAGTGATTAGGTTAAGTAACTGGTTACATTCACAGCTCAGTCTAATCAATGGGTCGGCAGCGCCTGCGCAGCGGTTACGTCACAGCTTTCGCGGCTACACTGTAGTAAGGTGTTGCGAAATACGCCACTTATGCAAGAAGTACGATACGCAAATACGCCAACTGAGCGAATGTTGCATGCGCCGTGTTAATATGTTACTGCATTGCAGCTGTGCACTCATGCTAGGTATCTATCGGACGAAGAATTGTACAACTTGTACGAGCACTGATTTGTTTCTTGGTGTTATCTATTGTTGTAGAAAGATGTCCCGGATAGGGTTGCCAGGTGTCCGGCCAAATACACAGGTCCGGCCTGTACGGCTTTTGTTAGGCTTTTGGTCAACCCCGCCCCGCCAAAAGATGCCTGATTATTGATTGTTTTAATTACTTTCAATGTAAAGTAGTTACAAATTACGTGATTCATAATTAAGAGTAGAGTGTCTTAAATGAATAACAGTAATAAATACACAGAAAAAAGTTTTTTTATTTTTCTTTATAAACCAGTGTGTCAGGCTTTCAGGGCAAAATGCCCGTCTAAATATGAATCTGTGTCCGGCTTTTCAATTTTTGGGCATGGCAACCCTAGTCTCGGAGACCATTAAACACAGGATAAATATTATCTGTATGCAATTTGATTAGATAGATTGGGTATAGTACCTAACTAATATGAATGAAATACCCAGCAGGCCTTTTGTCTTCATTTGCAACAAATTATGAGTAAAACCATATAAGTGCAAACGGATAGGGTCTTAAAAAACTGAATTCCGCAAGATTAATCGCTCAGTTTTGACGGAGTAGAAGCACTCAAATATTTAGGTGTAATAGCACCATTTATTACATTGACAGCTTCAATATCTTTTGAACTCGGCCTTCACGATTTCAGAGGCTTTCATAATCGCAGGTTTTGCAATATCCTGTGCGATCAAAATTCTCAATTACATTAGGTAACTGTAGCATGTATTTGTCGAAGATTTATAATTATAATTAGAGTAGGTACCTGAATAATTATCTTTTGCCTCGTATTTACTTACATAGATTACTTGGAAAACTAAAAATGAATTTAAAATCATTGTAGGTACACAATCTTTTTACAATCAGAAGAATTTTTACATGTTAATAATATAATTAGCATATCGAAAAATACTTGGCCTTTTAACGTAGATATGAAACTATGAAGTTATGCCAAAACAACATATGAGAGAGTACTTAGTTGGTTATTGGTGATTGTTGTAGATTAACTAATAGGTATCAATCAAGCGACAATGTTTCCGTGTTTATAGGTATTATGAGATGAGATATTATAATATTTATAGATATTACATGAGAGATTCTTACACTAACTAGGTAGGTACTCTTATAGATAGGTTTTAGATTTCATATCTCTTTATCGAAGTTGTTTAGAGAGATATGAAATCTAAAATCTTCTTTGCACAAATTGGTCTAATTCGAAGCAAACAGCAAGGAAAATGAAGTTGATAGAAGAATAAATTATACAACATGGAAGAAATATTGGGCCCAAAAACAAATCCTTAAACGGAACTACAATCTTCACTTGAAAGAGATTATAATGGATTCCTGCATCCTCCCGAGCTTTACATATGCATGCCAAACATGGAACTATACTGAAAAAATAAAGAACAAAATCGTATCCTGTCAGCATGCGATGGAAAGAAGCATCTTAAGCTAAGAAGAAAACGAAAATAACAGATGCTTTTCAGTATAGTTTGAAACAGAAGTGGAGATGGGCAGGTCATATAGCGAGGTATAAAGATAAAAGGTGGACCCTCCAAATAACAAAATGGAGTGGCCCAGCAGGAAAAAGAAGTGTTGGAAGGCAACGAAAAAGATGGGTTGATGATATCATAAAAACAGCAGGAAAAATCTGAACAAATATTGCTACAGATAAGGAAAAGTGGAAAAAGATGAAGGAGGCTTATACCACTGGGGACCACAAATGTGGAGATAAAGATATAATAATAATAAACTAATAGGTATCAATTAAGCGACAATGTTTCCGTGTTTATAGGTATTATCATGAGAACTTCTTACACTAACTGGGTAGGTACTTTTATCTGCGTGTCCATCTTAAAACACGCTCATATTAAGTTGTTTTCCGATATAGAGATATGAAATCTAAAATCTTCTTTGCACTTAAGACAGAGCATCGCAAACTGTATTTAAAATACATATAGTTACACCCCTTTTTGTCCATAGGATCATTATTCTGTATGATAATCCCAGTAAACACGATGGAAAATTACCATCTTATGGTAAACAGGTTTTGCTTTAAACATAAACAGTATCTAAGGTAGAATTGAACAAGAAAGGAGATACCCCATCGGTTCTCATTTATATGGAAAGATAGTAATAATGAAGAGTATATTAGACAAGACACATGCAATCATGTGTATCCATATTATGCAAGGTAAATGAGTTTGTAACGATACGTTACGACACCACCTTAATGGATTCAACTCCGACCTTAGAAAGGCACTTTGCATAATAACTTCAAATAAAAAACCGCAGTCTCCGTGATTACTTGTCTTATCTGTGATTTGAATGTACGCTCATGTTTTTGATGCACTTTGGTGCATATAACATACATTATTATCGAAAATTGCATTAATCTCTTCCTACATCTACTATGCTGATGATTTCGTTGGTGTGGTCTTCTTTCAGGCTTTAATCCTATGCAATCGTATCGTGCTATCGATCAAATATTTTCAAGTTAGAACCAATTTGCTGTGGGATCAAATTCCGGTCAACTAAGGTGATACAAGTTAGCAACAGTCTCTGGTATAACTTCTAGGAATAGCAGACTGAGGCAAATAGTTGCCGGCTGCAGCTTCCTCGAATCATGACACAGAGACTACCTTACATTGTTAACACTGTACTGGCATTTCCACATTTTATATTACTAAAAATTTTATAATTCGTTGTCATAAGATCTATCTCTTAAAATGGATTTGAAGTAAAATAGAGTCTAATTAGAGAACGGATCTTTTCGATTTTTATTTGATTGTTTAATAAAATCTGCCAACAATACCTTAATGCTGTGGGTGTCTCTAAATAGAAAAATCAGGCTATAAACTAACAAAAAGTGTTTCAACTAACACTTTAATTTCCATAAACTAAGTATATAATTTATCATCTGAGAAAAAAAGCGAATACTTTACCTTTATTATCGATATCGATTATGACATCAATTTACATAAATACCTATACCTGCATTATTGATCACTGTTATCAATGATGGTTCCGATAACCTTAGTGTAAATTTCCGCGATATAAGTACGTACATTTATCGATTTTTGTGCAGATAGAAATAGTATTCTCGAATTGCGTGCGTGTGAATGTGCGATACGGAGCTAGATCCTATTAGCCGTGAGTAGGTAAATGCTACGAGTTATAGTTTTCTTACTTGTTGGTTATTTGAATATTACTTTATGTTCTATGTATTCCATGATTCCTTCATTGCTTAGGGACTTATGGGTATTTGCTCCCATTCAAGCGAAAATTTACTCAAATCCATTACCAATTTACCAAAAGTATAAATATATTTTTATCTCACCCTCATTATGTCAACATAACATTATCGTTTCCATGAATCAGTCAATAAGATCGCTATAATTGAGCAAATAAGTGAATGTAATGCTATTTGCTGTATATTGCAGAACCATCAGAATGATCAATTAATTCTCAGAACGTGTGAGTTTAAATCGGCTTTTCTCGTGTTGAACGTAGCAGGCACTCGGGCACTCAACGTGTGTATATAGCTATATAATATAGTTATGTATACATGTGAGGCTGTGTTCACGGTTAGTTAGGCGCGCACGGTGGCACGGCGGCGGTGCGGCGCGATGTGGCCGGTGCGATAGCCAGCGGCCTTGCGGGGCCGCGGCGCGAGTGGTGCCGCCGCCTCGCACGTGTACGTGTGAGTGACGTCATCCGCACGCACCGCAACACACGTTCAAGTTCAATGTTGCCTATTAATTTTACCGTGCCTTACCACCAACTAGCACTAAAAATAATCGTCAAATGTAATAAAGCGCTCGACAAGGACGTCTACAGCACTGGACCTATTGATAAAATCCTGCCTCTAACAAGGCATTTAGAAAGGTGAAAACTGAACTCGCAGCACGCATATTTAGTACGCTGTGAATCGTTCGTTTCCTGAGCTGACTTTCGTCATGTTTACACAACATATTTACACTCTCGAATCCCAGTATTGGCGATTCTGGCTAACGTTTTAAAAACAGCGAGTCGCATCTTCCTCGGTCCATTAACAGAGGGTTCTTCCTCGAAGAACGCGTGCCCATGTGTCAACAAGCGCATAGCGGTGGCCGCTGGTGGTGTTTTGTGGCGTGTGCCTCTATTGTGACGTCAGCTCACATCCGCGTGCGTCGCTCTCACTTCCAAATATTTATTATTTACTCTTCCAATTGACGACGCACCTTGTTTCTATGTCGACCTCGGTCACGACGACGTTTCTGTTGATAATTTGAATTAAAAACTTTTTGTGGACTAATTGATTCTATTCGGAGCGCCCGTAAAAAGTGATAAAAGTAGTATTTCTTGTTTACCGGGTGATTCTTCATCCGTGTTACTTGTCAATGTTATCGCTAGTTAATCGTTTTACAAGTACCATCGCAACTAAAGCGCTTGTTTAATTTTTTTGTCAGCAACGTGCGGCTATAGGCAATTAGTAAGAACGCGAACCGATATTTTGCTCAAAACAGACTTGTTCTAGTGCAGTGTGGTCTGGTTGCTTTTTTGTTATTCTCAATATTATCTGTGTGTGAATAAGTTGGCAAGTGTATACGTGACCGACGGTATCGTCACAAGTTATCGGCGAAATATTTAATTACAAAATATCTGTGAACCGCACTCGGTCAAGTGGGAATCTAGAGCACCACGGTTGTTCCGTCTGCAATAGAACTCTTCAACACTACTGATGCAAACTCTGTCATAAACACAAAAGCGAAAAAAAATAATTAAGGAATAAAATATTAATTTCTACAAAGGCAATACTGTAACCGCGATATAGGCAGACAGGTTATTACAAAAAGACCTAGAGAATAGATTAAAATGAACAATGCTGCCATTTATCATGATGAGATTCGCAGAACTTGAAATACTTATTAATGCGAAGTCTAATCTAGTACTAGGCTGCGCGCCTTCATTCTGAGTAGAGTTTAAAGTTCGCAACACTGCAGTAGCTTGTAATTTACTCTACTAAAAATATTCGTTGTCGTCAAAGAACCCTGGTGGGTCAAATGATCTTACCACGGGTCACTTGATAGCACTCGCCCAGTTGGCAACAACAGCTGGTATAGGAATTATCTTATCTGACCCAATGCCGGTTAAACAAACATCCAAGTGATATTAAGCGCTGTGGCCGAATTCACTCGAATTAACCCGGGAAGTGCACAAACATTGCCACTGATAACAAGGTAATATTCAGTGGGTATACAATGTTTGTTTTTCAATCAACTGTAAGTACCGTGATACTGTAAATGGGAAGATATCGGAACGTGTAATCAGGAGTTTAGTACTGATATAACGTTACTAAAGGGGAAGGACCTCCTAAGTTCGAAATTTCCCAGAATGTACGATCGGTCAGTAAAACATATGTATGTTTACATTACTGTACTGGTTCTTATTTTTATATTGTGTTGCCAACATAAGTCCGTACACGTGCCTCTGCAAGATCTATTTTAATAATGCCAAACTTATAAACATTGATAACAGTATTTGTTTTCTTCTACAGATAAATTGGTAACGGTTGAAAAACAGAGTGATTTGTTATATCACCATAACACATTTAAATATTATTATGAACACTTGTTTAAAAATAAATGTAAGATCATGTTTTTCTTTTAAACACGGAATCAATCAAATGTAACTTTCATTTAACCTTGGCTCGTCTTTTAGCTGAATTATTGAAAGCTTACACCGATATGTTTCTGATATGCGCGTGACCTCGTAGGCACTCACTATGCAAATTTGTTAAAAGAAACGCGGGCACTAAAACGACTACTATTTCGTTCAAAGAAAGCATTGTCGGAAGCATCTTAGTTTTCTTTGGGTAGATAATAAATATTGGATATTGCCAATTAAAAGTAAGTAAGTAAAGTTATCATAATAATAATGAAGACGTGCTAAGACCATGAATAGGTCTCACAGAAAGCCATCAAGCAAAACCTAATCGATATCAAGTTCATAGAAAACTTCTCGAAATTTCTCCGACGCGCGACGTAGAGTTGAACGTAAGAAGTTGAAAGTCCATTTGCTACACGTGTTTACCAGGTTGGCTATTTCGTTTATGTCAACAATGCTTGTTACCAAGTCAACCTCATTCAACCACTGCATTTTGCAAGCATAATCAAAACCACAAAATGCATAATAGCACAATAATAAACTATTACGTAATGCGGTATCCGATGAATAGACTTACTAATAAGTTCCGTTTGCTAATCCCAAATGGCAACTTTGTTTGGTGCGTATACCGAGACTTTTATGGCGACAAGGCCATTATAATTGAATTTGGCATTTGATAATCACGTCGGATCCTATCGCCGCGCCGTGTCGTACTGTCGGCCGATCAATGGTAGTGGCGCGGTCGCAGTCACTGCTGCTTAGCATACAATCGATGGTAATTCCTCCTGGCAGGTTAGTCACGCGGCCACTAAGATCTGCTCTTTATATTCAAGGGACGACGGCGTTAGCCTACGCGTGTAACAATCACGAATGGAATCTAAATAGAGAAGCAATAACTGTTCACACGAGGTCAGCATCGATATGTTTGCAAATAAATTGCAAAATGGGACACGCAAACAGTTTATAAGGCGAGTCATTTATCAACTTACTTTCTACTCAGTTCCAAGCGCGCATGATAGCAAGTCATAAGTATATATCATGCACATATTTTAGTTGTTACTTAATATTTGATTATGCTTGTAGCAAATATAAAACAAAGCTAAATTAACACAACAATCTGCCTGATAAATAGTTGTGACCTTTGGAAAATTAATAATAATTGTTTTATCAAGGCACTGTTTTCAAACACGACTAATATATCAGACTCCTAGATACAGGCATATGCAGCAATTGTTTATTTATGTGTGAGAAATGAAGGACAGTGCCGCGCGCCTCCTGGCCGGCGCGTCCCCTGGCCGGCTGCCGGCCGCCAGCACGCCAGGGGAAAGCACTTGGCACTTTGGCACAAACACTGTCTATTGAGCATTGACGCGACGCTTTGATTGATGTCCGCTATTCTCGGATAAGCGTGCTTATTATCCGAAAGTGTTTGGCAGCCGGACACGATATTTGCGACATTGTGAGAGGAAATAACACTGGTAAATTCACGATCGAAATTTCTAAGATTTTGCTGTATTTTGTCCTTATTTTTTATGATCGAAGAAAAGTTACAGGTTCTCAAGTTTTGGAGCTAATGATTATTCACTGATATTTTCTAACTTAGGTCAGATTTGCATGTTCTCATATCATATTCCAGCGCTGGAATCAAGTTTCACTGGATTGCACCAATGTAAACTTTTTTCAATCCACTTCAACTGTCCGGGATTCAGCGCTATATTGAAATAGAGAACTGCTAATTGGCCGAATCCAACGTCACTGGATTGTTGCGCTGGATCAATATTATTCAGTATACTAGATCAATGCTCTGGATTGCCTTCAATATGCTTCTTATCTTAACTCTTCACAATTTTCTTCGCCAAGAGTGCCAATACAGAAAACAAAAGATAGTCTTGGCTGGCTGAGTTCCTTTGGTACAGAAATTGTGACGTTAGTAGTATGAGGAATTCATTTAATCTGCCATCATATATTCTCTGATAGTGCTTTTGTATCTTTACCTAAATAATCATAGGCACATAACGTACCTATTTGCCTATTATTTCGTTCATTATCAACATACCTACTAATAAATTTATTTTTTTGCATTATTAGTTGTTTAACATTTACTTATCGTGCATGCATATCACAAAAGAGGAAAACGTTTGTTTGTTAGGTATTAACTTAAACGATTTATCCCCAAATATAACCGTTTAATAGGTTGATTTCCTTTTAAACATGGCCCCAATTAACCTACAGGGATATTATTTAGTGATAAGCACCATATAATTCCTGCGTCGAACATGAATTCACAATCTAAACAGCGTTGGAAGTTAAAATACAAAAATTGCAAAGAGAAAATGTAATAAAGACAATACTAAAAACCCTTTCATAATATCCGAACAGAATTCAATTAAAGTAAACCTATCTATTTGTTTCTAATCGATTTAGTTTCAGTCATTCACAAAAATGAAACACTTATCTAATATTTGATACAGTATTCAATGAAGAATGAAGAAGAATGGAATTCTGATAAATCAATCGCAACCGATAACAATATCTATTTATGAATTACTTGAATAATGAAACGAATGTTACGTTAGAGTATGAAATGGAGGTAATCAGAGTTATCAACAAACTTGCCAACAGAGCTCTACTTAGAAGCAGAAGTATTTTTTTTTTTTAAATTTTTTAGCCGGCTTGTGTGGGTGTGTTTAAATCTAAATTAATATCAGGTATTCATATCCTGTCCACGTGGCCGATTGCGAAACTAAAGACGTGAGCAGTAGAGCGGCCTGCTGCTGTATCCGCTACAGCCCATAGTACTATACCACCTATACACGTTCCATCGAACTGGCCGAGGAGACGGGAGAGCGCCGATTACGTCACTCACACCCCGATGATTGATTACACCAGATTTTAACGCCGAATAACTCGTGAAATGAATCAACTTTATTTTAATCGAACAGTATTTCTTGGCCTTCACATTGCCCTCTAACTAGTCTATTCCAATTTAATCTGCGGCTCGCGGGTCCAACTAACACACGACTATGTGGACGACCTTTACTATTTTATTGCTTCGAAATCGTTGAATACTAGATAAGATAATGTTCGATCATAAAACGCGTGACTGAAAATGTTATATAATTAGATACAACATTTCATTATTTACGAAACAAAATAGTTTTTATCATTCATAAACAAGTTACTTACATAAATTAATTAATTATCATTGTATTCCGTGAAGTGGGGTGGCGAAATATTTTCATAATAAATCAATATTACGCTTTTGTGAAATTGCTCATTACTCAAATATTTGAGTCGACAGCGAGAGCTCCAACCACTTCGTCGGCTCTGATTCTGGAATTCATTTACTGACGGTGCTCATTGTATTTATCAAGATATAATCAGTAGAAGACTGTACCTATCTACTAAAATTTCCTTTGTGTGAGAATCCATCAAGCTTGCTTGCCTAAAGAAGTGATTATTTTTATTTTGTTTCTCATTTCTCACGTCAATGTCCGCAGCCAAAGTGGCTCTACAAGTATTTTTACTTTTGTCGTAACATGTAAAAGCTATTCCGAGTGGCCGTGTCGGTAGGCTGTGAACCGTACAAGATTGTCACGGTCCGGTCGCTTCATTTTCATCGTTAAAAAGGATCAATGGAAATTTTTAGCCAAGGTAGGGTAGGTAGCGCTTACCGCGCCTGAAAGTGACCATCTGCTAACGCTCTGATGCTTAGGTCCAGTGCCGAAAATAGTCACTTTAATTAGATTCAACATTTTTAATTAAAATTATTTAACTTCACATTACATAAGTCCTAAATCCATAATGGTTTAACTAGCAGTGGTTTTTATCGCAAGATGATGCAAATCATGTAAGAATCATTCAAAATTGTAGAGCATGCACTGGTTACGAAAGCACAATATTTTCAAATACTTACCTAAAGCCAATTCTGCGGTTGCATAAAGATTCGATATAAATGGCACAGGGAAGAGGAATTAAAAATAGAAGTGACCCGGATTTCAAAAGGCTATTCCGTGTATCTATCTAATGCAGCCTAAAATAAAGTCCATTTAGCGACGAGCGAGCGTGGGCGGAGCTGACAACTGAACATCCGCACATTTTCAACAATGTTTCTGTTTTCCCACAAATTCCTCGAACACAGATTCCACTAATGCACAATTTGAGGTATAACATTATTCCTATTTACTATGACGTTAGTAGTCTACTGAATCCAGTTACGTGGGTATTAATTTCGACTATTTATTTTGCCATGTCACTGTAAACAAAATTATCATCTCCAAATAGAACAAATATTTAATTAAGGTATGTACCTAGTTGTAACAAGTAAATGTCAAAGAATTTGTTCTCAAATTATTATGAAACGCAGATTTAAGTTTACATCCAGTGTAGGTTTAATCCTTGACATTATCGTTTTAGTTAAAGCTCATTATATTTTTTCTTTTGTCATACACTTGAAAGAAATGAGATTAAATATTTTGATCGAAGGTTATGCGTGGTCATGAATATGTTCGGCTGTAACAAGCCCCGTATCGTCAAAGTTTTTTTTTAAACATAATATTACGTTTCATGCACGTGCTTCAAACCTGTAAATGCTGAAAAATGGTGGCCATAACGCTTTAATTTTTGCTCCCTGTGCAAGAGAAATCGAAAACAAAAACAAAAAAAACTCTTCTACCTCTGAAAAAGCGTGAGCCACCTAACTATCTAATTATACAACAGGTTTATAAATATTTTACGGTTCAATGTCTAATTTAGCTACAAATTCACTTCATTCAAGTTTAAGCGTTCATTTGTTATCAATAAATAAGTCGAGGACCACAATAAAATAAACTCAATATTTTAAGAGTAAATCATTCAGAAACGGTTAATGGACCATAAGTGACTGACCACGTCATTATTTGAATATCAGCCATGTACACATCACATGATACATTTAAACATAAGCCCGTATTTTTACTTCCTAAAGTTAGTAGGTATTTTTGATTACACAGTTGTAGCTACAATATTTAAAACATAATTAAATAATTCATTGACGAGTGCTGTGATTTCACAATGTCAATGCAATGAGCCAAAATCGTAACAAAATTTTACCTAATACATAGTTCGACAGCGGTTGTTGAACTCGCTAATTATTTCTAACCCTGCAGCAATTCGATTTGACGTTTACGCGATATAGTTTCTTTGAATTTTAAATGTCCCATTACATATTTGGCCAATATTATAAGCCTTAGATCGACTTTTCTCGAGAACATGCAAGATAATTGAAACTGCCTTTACAAATACAAATTAATCAATGCTAGTTTTTCATACAATTCGCTTGGCATATTGATGGCGCTTGTGCACACAGGTGGCGCACACATTAACATCACTTTGTCCGTGTGTTGCTGCGTGGGCGACGGTGGTCGCAACTTAACAATAATGGACACTCACAGGGTTGCCAGAGGTTGACATTCTTTAACTTCCGTCTCTATCACTTTGAGGAAAAAATTGGCAAATATTATCGTCATCGCTTGTCCTCAAATAACATTCCCCACCGCATCATGCTGATTAAATAATTCTGACATGCATGAGAATAGATTCAATGCTAAAATCGTATTTTTGAATGTTACTTCCATCGCATAATAAACGATATTTACGTTGTTACACACGATTTATCTGGCAACCCTGACGTGTATGTAAATAGAAGTCTGTCGGTGTAACGTCGCGAGTCGCGAGTGTAGGCGGGGTTGTTTGCCTCGGCTCTCCTATTGCGTGATACACTCAATAAAACTGTTGTTGGACTCCAAATTGGTCGTTTAAACGAATACACCGCCTCCTTGTAGGTTCGACGCAAACCGTGGCCATCAGAACCGGCAATTACGCGGGATAATTTAGTTCACCACCTTGTCATTATTAAAACTAGTGAGCTCAAACACCACAGGTTGTTATTCACTTGTGATTGCCTTTTACATCGCGAAATGGCTTCTTGTTCTTTGAGAACAATCGTGAATATACGATTACAACTCAGACGAACTTATACCTACCTGTCTTTTGCTTTTTAAATAATAATTAATAATACATTGACCTTCAGTTTTTGCCTCAATTTTGTTATAACCGCAAGTACATGTACACGTGCGGTACTGCTAACGAAACTCGAAATAACTGTCCTTAACACACCGGAGCCGGTTTCTCGATACGAATCAAAATGCAAGTTAATATTATAATTAGCAATACTGCAATGCAATTAACACGTCAGTTGCCTTTTTACCGCAAACAAGTAAGCTAAGTAATATTGTGGAAACTCGGCTTTACGTAACAGGCGTCGCGTGACTAGCGCAGTTCATTCAGCCTCGCCGGTCGCAACAGAGCCTCAACATCACGTAGGTGCACATCTATAAATTGTTCCTCTTCGTCGCCACACTATACTGATTCAAACTCAATATAACACCCCTCGGATTTATATGAAAGCTGGTGTAATGACTTTTCGAAAGAAAGCAGTTAACACTACTTGCAAGTGGCAACGAATTTTGTTCTTCCACTTCATTTTATTCAGAAATTTGACATTACGACGGAAACGCAGTTGTCACTTCACTGCCACCGCGGGATTCTGTATAATAATTTTAAGACATGCATTACAAATATTTTCATAGTTTTCAAGACTTATTTGAGATAGGTAACCCACATAGGGGCTTAGCGATGCTCATCTAATAAACATAAAAAGGAACAGGGGCGCGTGCAAAAACATACTTTGTTTGTCAGTAATGAAATCTTCTTTCTGACTAAGTACTTACTTTTTATATCACTTTGCACATGCAAATGTGGTGGTGAGTGATTTGAGTTAATGTGTTTTTCTTGAGTTAAACATAAACGTTGAAATGTAAATATTTAAGTCTTTGCCCGCTACACTACTACATTGTAAAAGAAATACTGACGTGCGCGTACAAATTCATTTTCTGAACACAAATCTAACGCCCTGGTGCAACTTTAAGATAACAGTGTATAAAATAAAATTAAATTTTTTGTCTATGTAATAGCCACTTTATTTTATGGACTAGATAGATACGGTTTGAGCCGTGAAATCATTGAAAGATCTTTTGAAATTGGACTCAAAACTCGACTAGCAACTGGTCTGACTTAATTTAGGTATATTTAATTTACAATAGCCACATTGACGTCAATCATGTATGTTGTGTTTGACTAAACTAATGGATGCTAATACGGTACATAATTCTCAATATGTTACGTAAAGCAGTAACTGATAAAGACGTTACCTATCACTTGAGTTAAACGGGGAGTGTAAACGTCAATTCACGTTTTTGTTTGTCAATAGGACGCACATGTACAGAGCGTGCAATTGCACTACTTACACTTGAAGTTATCATAGGAACTAGGTATTAATTGGACAGATAAGATTAACAAAATGTATCACCACGATCTGCAGAGACATAAACTTATAATGACAGTTATAAAAACGAGCGACCCTTACAGTAGTCGCCGACGCTATGTATCTTCTGACATCTTGGCTGACCAGTACCAACCTTTTGGTTGGTACCATCTGACAGCGAACTCTAACGCCGCACGCGCTCATTGGTCAAATCAAATAGCGCGCGCTTCCCCGGCTTCCTGTTACTCACTTCCGTCCCTTTTTACGAAATCACTCCCACAGATTGCAGGAAAGATATTACACATCAAAAACTATCGCAGTAACTAGCTAGAGGAAAGCACCATAACCGACCACATCGTTCAAAAATGCTGCCTACAACCCTGTCAAACTCTTCAAGCACCTTGAAAGCCATGTAACTTCTATCAAACCCAGAAGATGTTTGCTTTCTGCTTTTTAAAATTCAGGAGTCAGCGTCTCAAAGCGAATCAAGGTGCATTATAATCACAACCGAAGTAACCAACCACAGATCTGGTCTTACAAGGTCACAAACCAAAGAGCTCGACCGAACTGATCGTTACAAATTGGCATAGCCTTGCAGGACAACTGAGGCAATTGGTATATAGGCCGATTGGACGCTAATACATGAAGCGATGCACATGCTTCTTTATACTGACCAAATCTTTCGTCTGTGTATAAAAACTAGATTACCTAACCAGGCATTACCATCTGAACGATATTGCTATTGTAGAAAGAAACTTAAGAAGATACCTAAAACAAATAGTACTAATTCGAGTAGAACGAAAATTGATAGATACACCGACAAGTGGCCAAAGTGCCCAGCAATGAATTGTTACATGAATGAAGATTAGACCTTTTTCTTTCTGGATAGTGACAGAATGTTAGAGGCTATCCAATACTATTAAATGAGTAATATTTGTATACATATATATATATATATTTGTAATCAAGTTCTCGAAAACAGCTCTATTTCGATGAAAGTTGCAATATAAGGGTTTACGGGGGCGAAAAATCGATCTAGCTAGGTGTCATACCTGGGAAAATTTGTTTTCTCCGTATTTTCACCCGAGCAGAGCTCGGTCGTCCAGGTACGTGAACTAATACGTGATACAAAGATACAAAACACCGTCGAATCGAATCGCAACATCATCCTGGGCAGAACTGGATATACGAATCCTAATAGCTGTTCTGATAAACGCAATTCAACATTGGTTCGCAACAATACGTGGACTCGATATAATTAACTGTTTATTCTTGAGTTCACACCGCGCCAAGTAATGCTTATCGTACCTACATATGTACGTAATTACCGATTACATGTAACGTTTGCATGTCCACTGGCTAGATTGGTTAGGGTTGGGTTATTTTCTATTCAAGGGTAATAGGGTTACCTAAGAGTTGTAGACTTTATTTAAAGTAAACTCTGTACCTAATGGATAAGCTCGGTTTTTGTAGAGAAACATGGAGTTGGTTGACAATTTACGGATTCGAATTATAATGAAAATAAATGTTTTCATTTATCTTTGCTTGTTTAGATAATTAAATTGTTTCGAGTAAACATTTTGTTTATTTTCCTCTAAACTAGAGATTATCCCGACTGTTGCCGTGGACTTAAAGACGAATAAATCCCAGATATTTATGGCAGAGACGTTACGTAATCAAAACACGCGTCTGGCAGCAGTGGCAGCCCTAGATCTAATGTCTGCGACAGCTGGCTGGAACAGGTGGGCTTCATATCATATTATAGCATTCCCGCCGATTGGACACTGCTCCTGTACATTTAATTTAATAACTAACGCAAACACGTCTGCTATGACACCATATAATCATGACGCAGATAGAACTGTACCTACTGCTAATATTAATGTGAGTGATATGCTCCACCGCATATTTTCATGTTCATCTCCAGTTCATTTCTGTGGTAATTTTTAAGTTACTTTTCTTTTCCTCTATTTTAGATACTTATAAAAAGTATTTACCATAACATAAAAGCACGCCTTGTTTCCCCGAAGGGTTGGGTAGAGATGTATCTGCAGTATAACCACATTTCGCCAGTTATGTTTAAGTTCCATGTACCTAATAAGGAGCGAGACTTTTGCTATCGACCGGGCACAGACCCAGACTCCGGACTGCTGCTGAGATATTCCTGGTGGAAAAACCCGATAACACTTTGCCCGACCTGGGAATAGAACCCAGGACCTCAGCTGAGCAGTAGGGCTTGAGACCAATGAACCAGTCAAAAAAGTAAAAAGTATTTCTAAAAAAATTATGTTTATTTTACAATTACCGCTAAGTTTTAACCATAAAAACAATATTTTTAATCATCAGCCTGTATAGGTTGTTGGCTGATCAGTTTCTATTATAAAGGAGTTACCACAGCATCCCTTCAGTTCTTATTAAAGACAACACACCTCTGTTTATTTTCCTGAACATTTCGATTCATGATTTCCTAAAGTTTTGATAAAACTTACTTGGCATAAACAGATGTTTGATAAACATCGAATCAAGCGTAAAGTCAAAATAATCCGACCATTTGTAAGTTTCAGCGGGGCGGTGTGCGTGACGGTGGGGGAAGGGGGGTGAGGGGGTCGCCGCTAGGGAGGGGGAAAGGGGGTGCGAGGGGGGTATGGCGGCCGCAGTAAGACGCGGCGTGAATGGCGGCGGCAAGGTCAGGGGCGTCGGAAGTGGGTTACGGGCGGCGCCCTATCGACCGCCCGCCGCCCGCCCTGCCAGCAGCCACCCGCCACGCCGCCTAATAACACCATAGTGTTATTATGCTACTTTATAAACGATACTCTGTACTCTCGCAACTTTCCGCGTATTTATAAATTGTCGTAAAAATCTCAGGATGGTGTGCTACTGTTTCTATTTTGACGGAGAAGACACAAAGAACAGTTAATAGTTATGGGGAGACTTTTGCCCAACAGTGGGACAGTATTGTCCATAGGTATTGTTTCAGGTTGATGAAAAAAAAGATGTGCCTATTAAAATTCAAAATTCAAAATTCAAAAGTCATTTATTCAAACTAGGCTGAGAATCAGCACTTTTCGAACGTCAAAATTACATAAGACAGTCCCCCAAAACGCCCACCCTTCACCACTTCCTAGTGCATTAGCTGGGAAGAAGAAGTGGCGCAACAAACTCCCCAGCAGCACAGCTGTCTGTTCAGTTAGAAGAACAAAAAAAAAAAAAAAAAAAAAAAAAAAAAAAAAAAAAAAAAAAAAAAAAAAAAAAAAAAAAAAATTAACTCATAACTCGATTAATCCCTTTCTATATTTTATACATCCATTCTAAAAACAATTTTTTTTTCATTCAAGAATGGGTAAAACCCAATCATAGATCAATGCTGTCGTGGTATGCTTGTCATACAAACAAGTGTTAAATAAGACGCAATCGCGCTCTATTTGCGACTGTTCAAACAAAAAAACAAATAAGCGGTTGTCAAATATTTTAACAAATAATAATTAGTTGAGCGTTACGGCGGCCATGTTGAGCGCGTGATGTAAGCGCTTCCGCCGAGAATCGTTCGCGAATTTGGCTCGCCATTCATACGAGGTTTTTTACCGCGCGGCCGCCGAACTCGCGGCCTTGCTGCCTGCGCCTACGCCGATACGATCACAACCAACAGACAGCGCGCCACAAACTCACAAAATTAGAACGTTCTTAATATTTATTTATACTAGCATTCCATTATAACCCAATGATCAAATCTATTTCATGTATTTTGGACTATCGGAGCTATTTAAAGGTCGCGTACACATACCTACTGTTTGATTAATCACCGTTCACTCGCCCGTGTAAATTAAAGGTGAGAAACAATCTTTAAAGTGTTTTAATGAGTTATATCATTGACGACGTGACCTTAAATATTGTATGTTTAGCATCAAACAACAGCGTGATCAATTATGTAATTAGGTAGCTGCTTGGTATTGGTGTACCGGCCAATCTAGTTCTCAGTGGCAACTTTCCGTTAAAAACAAGAATAAAAATAGAACTTAGTCTGCTGTCAGCTATCGAGTTAGGTTGCGTTGTGGCGCATCGTGCCGCGTTGCCGACACTCAACCGTGGCTAAGAGCTAGCTAATTGACTTGAATTTTTAAAGCCTTAGTCACGACACTCCATCTCTTATTGTTTTTGTGAGTCACAGTCGCAAACAATGTATGCGATCTTGTTTCCTCGTTCGCGAAATTTAACTTTAAACACAAACGTGTGTGTGTAAAAAACTTCACGCTTTTGACTATTACGTAACGAAATTAACTATGTTTGTAATTTTGCACACATTACATGCGTTGTGTTGTTGACTGAATCAGCCGGGAATGCGATACGAAGCTAAGCCTTAATGTATTCATAGTTTCTTGATTTTCCATGAAACCAGATAAGGAAAAATGAAGTAGCTGTGGACCGATACCTATCTCTGCGATATTTCCTAAAGATACGTTTAGTTATGTCTTTGCTGTACTTTACAAAATGAGCAATATTTTCCCTGAGGCATGACTAGGTTTTCTTCAGGTAGTCTGAAACAGTTTTACACAGCCAACAAGGTCACGAAAGGTTCGTGACTAAGTCTAGAAAGCCTAGGCTTGTGTAATGTTTCGATACCTATCGAGTTTCACATCTTTTCACGGCTTTTATCGAGGATTATGTAACGTTACCGAGATTGCAGCTGAAAATAGGTACGTGGTGTGTTTAGAACTGTGATTTCATTATGAGAAAGTTTTTTGTTTTGAGTGACATCAAAACGGCCTATCAGCAAGTTACTGGAGAAAAAATGCACTTGATTTTAACGTTTTTTCTAAAGTAAAGTGTGCGTGACAGCATGTACCGTTGAGGTCTTCACTAACAAGTTTTTGTCCACCACTTATTGTATAGGTTGGGCGCTAGTCATCCCCTACAGTGAGAGGTGTGCTAACTGGAAAAGAGCTTATTGTTTGCGCAGGTGCGTCGGCGCATTCTTTGTTCTTTAAATTATCGCCTGCAGCACTAACACGCACAGGAATGCTGACGACCCTCTCAACATAAACTTATTTTCTTACAAGTATATTAGATATGGTACTTTTAGAATAATATTTCTATTAAGAAAAGTTATGAGATGTTTTATAATCTTAAATTCTCTTCATGCATACAAAATTAAAGATACCACGCAACGTATCATTTGACCGACCATTTTGAGACGATTATTTAAATGTTTATCTCAATATTATAAAAGATTTACGTTACGAACGTAGGTTGATTACATTAATTTTAACGTAACGTATATTTAACGTTACGAAATAAATAGCCGTAGTGTAGAAAAATCAAACAAAGCAGAAAAATATTGACTCGTGTACACGTGTTTCATGTAATAGTGATAAGTACCCAAACAGCCGAGAAACCGTTGTATCGGTTGAGATAACCTTGTGCAACGTATGGCTGCCTAAATTAGAAATAATTTATCTATACTACGGTATTGGTGCCTCGTTTTAAGGACTATAGAGAAACCTAGTTTAGTTAGGTACTAAATAATACCTACTCTTGTCTGGTAAATTTATTTCAATTTCATAAAACAATTTTATATCTATCACCACATTTTGCTTCCAGATATACCGACTAGTCAGCTATGAGACACAGAATTGCCATTTTGCAATAACTATAATTGAATAATATTTATGCCCTTTACAAGTCTCATTGAAAGTATCTAATAAATAAATCAATAATGAAAAGGAAACAATGATTTTTCCTTTGTTATCAAGACATAGACTGGCTGAAGTTCGGTCTCAAGCATAGCTCTTTATACTCGTAGTACACAATTAAGTATATCTGCGCCCACGTTATAGGCTAAATATATCGCAGACACTATAATAATATGTTACAGTAATGTGCAAGTTAGTAGTATGAAGCAACAATAATTTATCACGAGTGGCGTTTATTCCTCGCCAGCCCAGTTGGAGCTGCTCCGGATAACGCGTAGTGGCGACGATAAAGCAACAAAGATCGTTTTATGTGTATGGTAGACCGGACCCTAAAAATAGAACAAAAGCCGTGTTTATACGACAGACTACTCCACGTCATGTGGCGTGCACACTGAATTACTAACTTTTATGTACGTGAATAAAATCTATTTATAATGTTGACGTCGGCCGCTCCACATTCTTATCTTGTCGCGATACTAAACACTCGATCTAACGCAGATGCTGGACGTTAACTACTCGCTGCTCGTGAAGACAGTGGCTTCTTGCTGTGATCTATTTTGTTATTAATCTGTGTTCTAATGTGTTTGTAGTAAATATGTGTCCCATAATATGATTTGTAGGTATGTGATTTTTTGCAATTACACCACACTCTAAAAGTAATAGATGTTGACATGAGAATGTTATTCAATTGAGGGATATCTTTTGCCAAATCTGTTGTTAACGTTAATTGTTAAGACTATAAACATAACTAACAGTACGGTTTCTCCCTTCCAGCCCGTCCGATGATCTCAGCGAGTCTCCCCAGCGAGGCGCTGGCCCAGCTGGGGCAGCTCGGGCAGCTGAACCTGTACCCGCCGCCGCCGGCCGGCATGACGCCCGAGTTCCTGGCGCCGCCGCCGCGCCCGTACGCGCGGTACGCCCCGCGGCGCCCGCGGGATGCCATGCCCGCGCCCCCCGCGCCCTCCGCGCCCTTCCCGTCAGTCCCCGGGGCGTACGCGCCCTTCCTGCCGCACCCGGCGTACGCGTCCTACCTGTACCAGCGCCAGCGCGCGCCGCCGCAGCCGCCGCCGTCCAACTACCCGCTCCGGCCGCGCGCCACCTCCGGCTTCGTGCCGCCTGCGCCGGCGCCGCACTCTCCGCCCGTGTCCGTAGCTGCGCCTGCACCACCACCCAGAGAGGTAATATTGAAACTTTATTTATATTTTATATTTACCCAAAAAAACTACAACAAAATACCATAGGAAATCAAAAAAGCTGGTATTTAAATCCTTCTCTAGTAAAAAGCAAATTAAAGTATGCACTTGAAAGAACTCACTTGGATGGAAGTAGGTAAAGCTAAAGCTTAATTCATTAATTTAAAATAAGAAGAATATTCATGCATATCAGGTAGAAGAAATACCTACAGCTACAGAAATAGCTTCTTGATCTAACAAATTACTTTAATGATTCCAGGAACCTCCAACGTCACCGGAGCGGGGTGCGCCGGCGCCATACTTCTGCCGCGGAGCGCTCATCCGGCTCGAAGACGGCTCGCTCCGGCGCGTGGAAGAAATGCGCACGGAAGACTTCGTGATGAGCGCGGACCGCAGCGGAGACCTCGCGCTCACGCAGTGCACGCTGCTACGGCTGGACGAGCGAGGTGACCGGCTGGCGCTGACGCTCACCTACGATAGGAACCGCTCACAGGTACTAACTGATTCTTTAAGGCGAAAGCGCCAGGGTTGCTAGCGAAATTCATTTTTTACGTTTTTTTTTGCAATTAGCAGATCAGTCAGGTTGTATGTTGATCAAAATATGAGTCACGACTATTCAAATTCATGACTTATTATTATAATTTATTTGTTTTAGTTTAATTAGTACTGGCTTTTAAAGGTCAGGTTAAAAGAAATGAATATGTTCCATTAGAGACTATAGAGCAGAATAATCCTTTTAATCCAGCGAGGATTGAGAAAGTGCAAACATGCAGAATATAATAGATTCAGAACATTATCCCTAGAGCATAGAAAAAGCACAACTTTAAAATTGAACGAGGGGACATTATCGCACGGCGATAAAGCACAATAAGATTGTATAAAAGAAGGAAGTTTAAATCAGCGTACTTAATGAAACGGTTAATAATTCTAGGTGGAGCTGGAATCCACGGTGGAGCACCCGTTCTTCGTGTACGGGCGCGGCTGGGCGTCGTGCAAGCCCGAGCGCACGCTGGCGCAGTACGGGCTGCGCGTGCAGAGGCTGCAGGTGGGCGACGTGTGCGTGTCGCTGGTGCCGCGCCGCCACGCGCCCCCCGCGCCCTCGCACGCGCCCCCCGCGCCCCCGCAGACGCACCCCGAGAACCTCAGCGTCAAGGAGGACGCACGAAAGCGCCGCTGGTCCGCCTCCGACGTCTGCGAAGACAACCCCCCTCCCCTCAAGAAACGCTGAAACGAACCACGCCTTCGTTTTCGTATATTTGGAGGACTGGAGGAACTGTCCTGATCGTGTTGTGATCGTTGCTACTCGTCTCTGACTCAGTTTCGTTGTTCTGTGTGCCGAACCTGCTGAACTGTTAGTGAACGGATGGACAAGTGATAAAAAGGATTACTTCTTCGGAAGGAACGTTGTAGATAGATAATAAACGGCCCCAGTGAGTTCGGTTGCATGTTGCGGCATGCACTATTGTTAAATGTTAATTTGCGCGGTTTCTGCAGCGATCGGCAGTCCATAATAGTACGCTTAAAATTCTATTGGGGAACACTAGGTGCTTTTTACTGTCGGGTGCTTCTGTACGCGTTCGTGTACGATGTTGTAAATATGTATGTAACTTAGGTCAACGTTGAACGTTACGCTCCATGACTAACCTAACGTGCCACAAAGGAAAGGGACGCTGGCGCCATCGTCCGTCACTTCCTCTATGGTACACGAATGATATATTACAATATACGGCATACAAAGTAAAACGCTTTAGACATACTTACACGAAAACCTTTAAACAATATTATAATTTTATATTCCACAACCATGGAGTTAAACATTTTTTTAAATAATGAGCACAAAAATAACAATGTGTAAGTTTGTACCAGATCTTAAAGTAGGTTAGATATTGTGATAACCAATGAGATTTTATCGCCAGTCTACTATGACACGTGGCAATGCATATATAAAACAAAACAAAAGGTACAATGAATGTTAGAACGTAGGTAGTAGTATTGGGCTGACGTGTGCTTAAATCTCGACTGATTTCTTTCTATACGAGTATTCTGAATGATTCTGTTTGTGAAGGACGCAGTCATGTCAGAGTTCCATTTCCTCCGATGGTTGTGACTGCAGACATATCCATGACGATGTAATTGTCGTGTCGCGCCCCCACGAGCCGTGCTCGCGTGGCGACCGCTTCGCTGAACTGCACTGGCAAACTCTTCTGACAAATAATTTGATCTAATATAAATGTTGATAATTGATAGGTATATATTGTAAAATAAAATTAAATATGTATAATGATCATGGTTAATGTGTCATCTATTTAGCTTTTGACGTCCATGTGTGATACACATAACTTTTCTATGAGAAGATGTATACATAATAAACACACAGTCTGTGATATTTTGTAGTTATTGGTCAGAGTAGGTATGAAGCTTGAATAAAAGAAATATATGTTTTAGACAAATAAGTGCGTTATTGGTAAGAAAATGTATAGTTGTTGTATACTCAAAAATAAAACGCTGAAAAACTAAAACTGAAAACAAACATAACAAGTAGCGTCTGTGATTGATATACATATATCGTTATGTAACATAACGACAAATGCATGGCCATATCAAAATCAAATTAATTTAATATAAATACTAAGTCAAGATACAAATATTCGTATTGGCTTGAAATTCAAATCCATATTTATATTGTTTGCATAATACGTTAATCTCGAACAATTACGTTGTCAGATGTAAACGAGTCATGGATGTTCTATCGCACTTGGCAGATAGCCGAGTGGCGGCCTGAGGGTACGGACAGTAGACTTGCAAGGGTTGGTTTCATTGTACCGCATGCTACGTGCTATTAATCATTATTGTGTTAAACGATAACCGACGACCATAGAATACGGACACCTCAATGAGACGGATGGTGTTGTACAAAAGTTAATAATTTGTTGTATAATGTATGTAATTCTAGTTTTATCGTCTTTATATTAATATTTGTAATTGTAATGAAAGATCTCATTTTATTAATCGGTATTTTCTAACAAGGCGCTTTCATTAGATCATGACTAAGCCTACCTCACAAACTATAAGACTAGTGTCTCGCGGCGGCGGCGGGTGGCGTGCGCGCGCGCCGTGACGTCACGCGAGCGAATGGTCGCTATCAAGTCTAAACAAGATCTCAATTTGATGAAAATAAACTTTTGAAAAGACTGGGACGCTTTACTGAATGTTGTGGGATAGTAGTTTCTTTGAAGATATTACTTAAATTATGAGATAGGAGCATTTATTTGTGGGCGCGAGCTCGTTCCGTCGTTTAACTAAGAAGCTCCGCTACAAGCGCTGGACAATCATTTAGTACAAAATTTGTTACAAAAAGTATTATTTCCCAAAATCCAAATTCAGAAAGTATTAATTTAATTGCAAAAAAGGTGCTATATTATTTTTGTGGACGTAATTCAGGCACAATCATGATTGATATTATAAAGAAATTTTTTTTGTTAAGGAACACTTTGTTGTAATATTCGCCAATCCATAGTATAATATTGGCACAATCGATGTTCTTCCGCGCCTCCTAGTAGATTTAGTGAGTCAATTATACGTTAAAATATCGTTATGTGTAGGTACATATTCAGTCAGCACTTGTTACTTGATTATATGCTACATTATTAGGGTGTATAATATTTACCATCAACTAATTACCTGCATCGATGTTTGTTGTAAAATGTATTAATTAGACAATATGCAAATGTTGTTTGCAATACGTTTGATTCCGTCAGAGATATTCGTTATACGTAAACTAGAAGCTGACATTTGTAAAGGAATGATTGTTAACAACAGGTTAAATTTAAACAAAATCTATTCCAATACAATGCCTTCCAATGAAAGTTTTTACAAATATAAGTCGTTTACTGGCTCGCAAGCAATCGAGGATCGATGTCGATGATCGAATTTAAATGTCTATAGAAGTATTTTGTCTATTCCATTCGCTAAAAACATCAACATCGATTCAAAAGTCACAGAAAATGCCAAAAGACTGACATCAGCTATATAATTGTTAACCGACTTGTAAACAATCGTTACTTTTATTATGTCAATTGTTCTTCCGTTTACAGGCTTTTAAAAATAACTAGATATCACCTTCTGTTTCTTCCAAGACTTTACTAAGAATGTTTATGTGTGCGAGACGCGTCTCTATTATTGTGATTGAACGATATTTAGGTGTTACAAATATAGTGACAATAGATAATAAATGTATGAAGAGATTCATAATATTATGTGGATATTGCCAATGTCCGGGAAGGCCAGTTGGTTCACATAGACCGTAATGTAATAAGACAGTGCCGTCACCAACGAAACATTATGTGACACAAATGATTGTGCCATCCTTAACAGATTTTCAATATTTTAGTATTCCACTGATATTGCTTAGTTGGAGTTGTTGTCCAAACACTTCACTACCCCTTAAATATACAAAAAGTTATCCTATCGTGGAAAGTAATACAATTGGGAACATAAATATATCCGTGGAACTTCCAGACCAAATTTGTACCAAGTATTGTACACTTTCCAATGTAATAGCGTACTGTAGAGAACAGGAAATGTTGTGTCATTTAAATTAATAGATAAATAACTATAAAAATTGTTATTATATGACAGATATCGCAAAAATATATATGTATATTTTATTGTATAGCGGAATGACTACTATTCAGATTTATTGTAAATGGAAAAATGTTATAGATCGAAATATGTTAAATAAGTTAACTGTTTGTAAAAAGAAGAGAAAATATGTATAATTGAATATTTGCTACTCAGTTGTTTTATTTCATCTGCCTCATCAATTCAGTTTTGATCATTCTTTGAGACAATTAAAGAAAAAAAAAAAAGATAAGAATAAACTGAAGAGTTAATTCTAATCTAGGTATTTTTAATTGTTGAATAACAAACAAAAAATTGATGCAAATAGTGTCGCTCGACTGCATCCATGACACTAAACTTAGAAAAAATCTTATATAAAAAGTTAAATGATTTACATCCGGTTTCTGAAAGGCTAATCAACAAAAAATTTACTGACCGATTGCTATACTCATGTCAAGTGATTCGGTTAGCTGTAGTATTCAGTCAATGACAGCAGTTTTATAATCTTTCGGGTTATTTTTGTATTGTTTTTTCAGAAACCAGGTGTTATACTGTTTAGGTACTATTTACAGATACAAACTAAATCTGCACTAATGCAACTACAATCAACTAAAAACTAAATACTCTACTAATTATATTCACTTAATCATGCCAAAAAGGAAGGCAACCCGGTTATCAACCCCAAAGATAAAAATCAAATTACAGAATCGACTTATAAATTTTATTGAAAGCATAGAATCACAACTTGGAATACATACTAGTACCTAGTACACTGGAGACTGAGAGCTACGACTGAGATTGTTCATATATCTGACATGAGATCGAGCTTCACCTTTTCGCCTGGCTTGAAGGCAGGCATGCCGAGGTACGGGCACGTCGCGCAACGGAACGCGTCGCCGAGGTAACACTGGAATGAGATAAATGTAGTGTCATAATTTGAAATTAATAAATTAGGACCCTACAATCCGTATTGCCTAATACTTAGCCCCCATGGGCACGGTTGTTTTTTCCAATCCGAGAGTTGAAAATCCAGCGCTCGTGCGAACGTGCGCTTACTGTCTGGTGGAGGTAAGAAGGCAGTAACCCATTTAAAACATTGATATTCAGTCACATCAACTACCAACACCAAAGTTATTGAGAAGAGGCTTACCTCCCCCGCCTAGGCGGATGACGAACAAAAGGCACCACACTCAATAGTATAGTGTAGTCTGCGTCTTTCGCAGAATTTACAACGTCCTCCGATCACCAATCCGATGACTTAGATGGAAAAAATCCTTAGGTGGAAAAAACCTTAGGTGGAAAAATCCTTAGGTGGAAAAAACCTTAGGTGGAAAAATCCTTAGGTGTAAAAATCCTTAGGTGGAAAAATCCTTAGGTGGAAAAATCCTTAGGTGGAAAATTTCTTGGGTGGAAAAATCCTTAAGTGGAAATAACCTTAAGTGGAAAAATCCTTAGGTGGAAAAATCCTAATTAAGAGCGTGCATTCTGAAAGTGGGCAACGTAGCAAATAGATGTCAAATATTTCAGTGTTACACTGTAATTGTAGTTTGTGTGTAGTTTACTGTATGGAAATATGAAATATGGCCATATTTCTCTAGTGAACTAAAATATTGATTGTGAAATGCAATAATTAATATCGTAACACCGAATATTTAGTTTTAGATGTAAAAAAAAGTATTTGGAAACTTTCCAAGTGCCTTTTTTACACCTAAAATGGTTACAACATCAAATTCAGTGTTTTATTATTGCAATTCATTATTAATATTCTAGTTCGCTAGTAAGCCACATTTCTTATTTTCATACAGTAATATTGCCAAATTAATCAAAACAGCGAAACATTTGACATTTATTTGTGACGTTGACCATAAGATTGTCTCGGCCTGTTGGACGCAGAAGTCTCGAAGTTTACGAGCTAATATGATAAGATTTCTGGACGACTGTCTTGGATCATCACTCTCGGGGGATTCTCGAGTCAGAATAGGTATCCCTATAATTTGAAAAATCATATCTGCGATTATTTTCTATAATCCGAGAATATATTATTCAACTCTCATAGAAAACCGTTCACTTAGTTTACACATTCCACACGCATGAGTAAATGGATCAGTGAATCGCTTGCATGATAATTATGCAAATCATGTCGATGTATATCGTAGATACCTATAATTTACAGGTGAGGGATTACGCAACTCTTTATTAATTTGATTATTTCAGCAAGATATGTATTCTAACACACTAGGACTAGTTGTTAGCGACTATCGTCTGTTCCAAAAGTATTTGATGAAAATGGATCAGAAAACGTGTGTAATTGTGGGATGCCAATTTGTAGTGTCACTTACAAAATGAGTGCTTTGATTTGATTATTTGAAAACATAAACCCGAAATTCTAATTTTCAATCATTTAATACAAGTGACCTCAATTTTCGTCGATGATTTATCAAAAGGGATGATGCCTGGGTAAAAAAAAAAAAACTAATTAGTCCGTCAGTCAGATAATAAAAAAATATTAGACACGTATTTTTTGCTTTATCATATTAATAAAAAATTACTTAGATAAAACGCATTTTAAGTTAGGGAGTGGGGGTCGCTACGTCACTAGTACGTATAAAATCTACATACTCGTGACGTCATGGCACATTTTACATCAATGTATCGCCGTAATCTTTAGATTACGTAAAAAAATTAAAAATACGTGTCCAATATTTTTTTATAATCTCAAAGACGGTCTAAAAAAATGTTTTTGTCGTCATCCCTATTACAATTTAATCATGTTGGAAAAAGTGGTAAGATTTCTTGTCGTCATCCCTATTACAATTTAATCATGTTGGAAAAAGTGGTAAGATTACAACATGTTAAATAACCTATCCGATCCGTGCGGGTGTTGTTAGATATCGTATGATAATGTTTTAATGAATTTAGGGTAATATTGGTATGTACCAAAAATTTGATTTTTAAATAGCAATAACTTTTTTATTTTCAATAATAATAAAATAAGTTTTTTTTTTTAATTACTTTTAGGTAATGTTATTGGAGTAGCTATGAGCCCCTTTAGGATCGGACCGGTTTTTTTTTTTACATATTGTAGAGTTGAAACCTTCCAAATACATAGGCACATGAATGTGTTACTAATTCCCTTTAGTAATGAGTGATTGCGTAAGAGTTTAACCTGAATAGAGTGTCTTTACACTTACATCTACATGAGATACTTTTGGAACAGACCATATATTCGCATATAGTTTCTTGCATAGAATAACTTGCCATTTACAAGACAAGACACTCGTAAATAGCGATAAGGGGTCACTAAAATGAGAAAAAGAGGTACAACAAAAAAAGGTAAAATGAGAGGACCTACAAGGACCTGCTGGGGTTCCGGGTTTGTCCGAAAGGAATATCGCGGCCCCGGCACACAGGCAACGGAAGGAACACGGGTGGGTTTTAGTCAGTAAAAGTCTGACCCGCTCTGCCTAGAGCGGGAGAAGTAATTTGATGATTTCCCACCCTCAAAAAAAAAAAGGAGCTACAAGGACATAATTACCAGAGAGCATTACCTTTCCTCTCTACTGTGAGTATTTATATACCTATAATATGTATGTTTATTTTATTTAAGCTTTATGTATTTATTTAAGTATATGTTAATTTATTACGATATACGTGTAGGTATATTTTATATTTTTTAGTATAAGACTCTACATTTCTTTCTCATTTCTCCTTTCGCAGGTCTGCTGGAAGAAATTTCTTAAGAAATAAGCAGTACCTTTGTACTCAAATTATAATTATGTCATATCTCTTTGTATTTTACTGTGTGTACATAAATAAATAAATAAATAAATAATTATCTGCGACTAATAAGCAAAAACACGTTACGAGCTCTCGCGATTGCTTTTATAAAAACTTGGATGTTGACAGATAGTATGTCGTTAGACATAGCTATGTTGTGTTAAAAGGTATTATACGCGCCATACCACCTGTAACTGACATTACGGAATCACAAGAATCACCAGTGGTGACTAATAACGATAATAACTTCATAATCTTCCCTGTATGAATCAGAAACGCGTTAACTCTTCGTTCAAATACAAGTTTAAGCGTGTATGCTTCGACTCAGGTACTCAATAAATGTTTTGGAATTCCCGGGCTAATTTGGTGTCCTACATTAGAATAATGTAGTTTTGTAGGGCATTCCCCTAAAGTAACGTGCATGAGGATTGCGCAACACACTCAAAATCGCAGAAGCTTTCATTGTTGCAATTATTTTATTAATTACGATCTACAATATGTATTGCCCGTTACGTCAATAATTGCCGTCGAGAGGCGGAATTTCCACAAAACAATACCGATAGCTCTGTGGAAAACCTAAAAAAATAAACAATAATTGTTTATTACGCAATTAGGGTCAAGTTTTTAGTCATTTTGGTTTTCTGATTGCCAGTCCTGCATGACTGTCGAAGGAATGCCTCATTAGTACCTACTTAACAGTTGAAAAAAAAGGAAGAGTCGGCAGTAGAAGCGAATGTCTCAAAAGAAAGAGATTGTCTCGTTGTTTTACTTGAAATCTGATTAAAGTTACATTTAATCAAGAAATCTCGATGTTTTGTCAAGACGGTAAATCTGGGCTAGCAGGGGCGGGTGGCTTTATTTATGTATAACATAAAATACTTACGCTTCCACAGGAAGATTTCGGAGTATCCTTGACCTCTCCCTGGAGTTCCTCTGCTAGACCACACGAACAGTCCGCGCACGCTTTTCTTTTGCCAGTTGTTGCACAAACTGAAAAGATTTATTTAAAAATTATAGTCATTGTTTGCACAGAAATAATAATCATTCACAATTCTTAATTTATCTCAACATCATATTACAAGTAGGTACTGGTTATTAGAATGCATAATATTAAATAGACAAAGTTGTCTGATCTACGAAGGTCCTCAATTACAGATCACCTGGCTCTCTTAGATAGAAGAACATGTTATTTTTACAAAAGGTTAAAGTCAAGATACATAATAAAGTCTACAATTTTATTAAAAGTAAATTATTGTAAATTAACCAAGCCATCAGTTGTGACCACGTCATAGATATTAAATTTTTCAGTATGAATAGAACCCCAAGTTCTTTAGGCTCTAGCTCAAATTTCATCAAAATCGTTAGAAAGTTCTGCCTCGACTGACAGTCAATTTCGCAAGTACTCACTATATGATTGTTGTATCAACCATATAATGAGTAAGGAAAATAAGCATGACTTTCATCTTAATTATTATTGTAAATTATTATCAAGACGAATGACATCTCTGTGCCCTTTATTAAAATATAGGCGTTTTATTTACGTTCACTGTGTGCATTATACGTAAAAACAAACCTTTATACACACAAAAATAAACCTGTTCTACAACTTGTACCTACAAAGCCATTGACCTTGCGTGAATGACCTGCGTCATTGGGAATAGTCGCAACTCGCAACACAATACCTCAACCGAATCATTCTAAGCCGAGCCAATGAATTCGGGCTCGGAACACAAAACCTCGACGCACGGCATTGTTTTGTTATCAAGATAACGCGCACTGTGGACAACAACTGATAAGTGTTTCCTTATCATCAAACTTATTATTTCATATTGAATAATTGATATTCTTACTGTTACAAAGCATACTTTGATGGCGATTTGGTATAGCCTTCTATAAAAAATAAGGTCTGGAGTGACCTTATTTTTTATAGAAGGCTATACCAAATCTAAATCTAGGCTGTAAATTGATTTGAATCTGATAAACATAAACAAAAAATAGTTAAGTTATAAATATTTAGCCCTGCTTTTTAGAACATAATGTGTAATAACTATACCTCTCAACGAGCTCTGGTCTGGTTTCTTCAAATCATTTTCGTCCAGAAGCTGGTTATCATCGATGATATCATCATCATTAGCACCCGTCCATGCTTCTTCAACTGTGTCTTCTAGTTTCCATACTGTTGGCTTCCCATTCAGTTTTAAGGATGCTTTAGAACCAACCTGGGAAGATATGGAAACAATAATTATCATTATTAAAACAAATTAAAGGAATTTTTAATGATGTGCTAGTGTTTCAATTCTATACAAATATACCAAATTCTAATAGTTTGATGTATGATTCTTAACACATATTTTGCTTAATTGGGCCAATGTGATGATTTACCTATTAAACGTTAGTTCACAATGAGCATCTGACACTACTAGACTACTTGAAACTGTCCCTTAACACCCTTGCCTCCCGCAGACGCGATATTGGCGAGACACAATAGCTTTTTAATTGTTCTTTTAACTAAGGGATTCAACATTGTTGTTGTCAAACATGGGTTGTTGCTACCGTAAAAAGAATACACGGTCTTTTTTTACATAAAGGACAATGTAGAAATGTTAAATGAAATGTTTTTAAAGTGACACTTACCTCAAATTTAGGTTTCTCAGCTAAATATAAATTATCTGAAGACTTTGTGACATTAATAAATCCATTTATTTTGAGTGTGCTGGTCAGGTCTGTTGTATCTTTAAGAATTAGTTTACCACTGGGCTTGAGGAGTTTCACAATAATTGCCAAAATACCGTCAGTGTGTCTCACGGTGTGTGGGGCCAGCCAGTTTGATAACACAGCCTCATATGATGATGATGGCCGTGATGCTAAAATAAATAAGAATGAAAGATTACAGATCAGATTGAAAGATTACAAATTAATTTTTAATGTAAATATTCCGAGCTGCTTGACAACAGACCAATAATATTACTTAACTCTGCATTTTCGAAGGGCAATTGCATGTAATTTTTTTGTGAAAGTGAGAAAATAAAAAGAATTTCTTACATTCGGTGATCATTTCAGAGTTTTCCAGAACAACTGATCCATTTCCAATGACTGCTTTAATCTCTTCCACCAAACTACTGATGCTGCTCTGGTTGTCGTTGTTCCAAATAATTAACACGTTATCACCAGATTTCACGTTTTCCATGTTATTATTTTAAGATTTGTTTTAGCTGCTATTTGCGAAGTTACGAAATATAGAAACGATGGCTACTAAAAATCTAAAATATTCAATACAAATCGACACTATGACTTTTTGGAGCCTTTCCTCAAATAACGATATTCACACTTCACAGACGAACGAATACTGAATTACTGACCAATATTTAAACCTTTTTATGAAATTCATAGAGAGCCAACGTCGGAAGATGAAATACCACTGTTAGACTCTGTCACAGACTCCGTCAACACGTTCAATTCAACATGACAATGACATCTGATAAAATCTGATTACAGATAAAATTTATGAAACATTCCATTTCAAGAATACTTACTTAGGGTTTTAAAAAGGATCCCGAGTACTGTTTTCTATACAAAAACCAAATTACAAATCTCAATTGAAATTTTTGATTTGACATGAATAAATAATTTATATTATATACGAACAAAGCAAATAATACGAAATAACACGTCACATTTTTTTTAAACACAACTAACCCGTTCTAGAGTTCTTCGTAGATGGGAGCGTTGCAGTTTTTATGAATAAAATCGATTCTTTATTCATAACCTAAATGTCGTCAATTGTTTTGTTAAATGTTTTTATACCGAAATCATGTTTTATGAGGCATTTTTAGCCGGCTTATGGGCATCCGCTGGTAGCACATTGGGAAAATTATCAGGAACCGCCAGTGTCGTAGTAAGTTTATTTATTTATTCATTGGTGAAAGTTTGGTAGTGCGATAAGATTAGGTACTTATATTACGTACTCAATTACTCATACCATACGGCAATGCCATACGGTATCAAAATCTCAATAATTTATTATTTATGTTCAGTGTTTTGTTTTGTTATGGGTAGGGAGGTAGGTATGTACCTCTGCAAGAAGTGTACACTACATTTTACGGTGAATTCATTCATTTTTAGAAAGAGAGAACAAATAATTTTATTTGTTGCACAGAACGCTAGATGGCGGTATTTACAAAAATATTATCATGATAGTGGATTGGAGATAAGCAGAACACGATGCTGTTTTCATAAAATTAAATATAGGTACCTATTTAAATTACTTTAAAATAACAATTATTTCCGTTAATGCTTAACTTGAACTATTTTTTATTACTTTACTGACGGTCTTTATCTCCTTGATCTTTTTAGTGGAGTGGTGCAAACATTGCCAAGAATGGGTTTACTGCTATCGAAGATTTGGAGCTTGTTCGGTAATGAGGAACACAAACTGCTCTTAGTAGGTTTGGACAATGCTGGCAAGACGACAATCCTATACCAGTTGCTGCTAGGAGAAACAGTTCATACCAGACCAACCATAGGCTCTAATGTGGAAGAGTTTGTGTGGAAGAGCTTACGCTTTGTGATGTGGGACCTGGGTGGACAACAGAGCCTGAGATCAGCATGGAACACTTACTTCACGAACAGTGAGTTCGTGATAATGGTAGTGGACTCGACAGACCGGCAGCGGTTGAGCTTATGTCGAGATGAGCTGCATCAGATGATGAAACATGAGGAGCTCACTAAAGCGTGTTTGCTGGTGTACGCGAACAAGCAGGACGTGAAAGGCTCGATGACGGCCGCAGAGATATCTGAACAGTTGGAGTTGACGTCGATAAAACAGCATCCGTGGCACATACAGGCGTGCTGCGGGCTCACTGGTGAAGGATTACACTTAGGTTTAGAGTGGATTGCTAGTAGAATTAAGAAAAAATGACACGGCTCGTCTTGACTGTCGACCAATTTTTTTTATTAATTAGGTGGAATGGTGGATGATACTATTGTAAAGGGTCTTTCACGCAGGTGGGATTTTCTCAAATGATATTGCTTACTTATTCCGGCAATGAAACCAACCTGCAGGTACCTACTTACCTAATTTTCTAAGTATAGGGTGAAGTCTTTCTTTTCACTGAGAAAAAAACGAGCATTTAACACCATACTAAAGTTATTATATTCATTAGTAATTTCAAACTATTTGGTTTTTCATCACAATGTTATTTTCACATTAAGTATGAAGTCGTTAAATAACTAATTTAAGTTAAACAGCGTAATTATTATATTCACGTGAGCCTACACACTTTGACAATAAAAAGTTAGCTACTGCAAAGTACGCCTAATCTGTGTAATATTTAATTTTTGTACTTTATTGCCTACCTACTTTTGCCATTAGTATGGGGAAGTGTTAATCATTTTTCATATCTACCTGTGCAAATAGTGTCCACATCGAACTAAATATGGTAAATCGCACCTGTGCGGAAGAGTCTTAAGGGGTGGGTCCCCGAAACAATCAGTTGCGATTGTCAATGTTTACGTGTATGAAGATTTCAAATGATAGAAGTTCCAAAAAATAATAATAAGTTCAGGCATTTCGTGCAATAACTCTTGCGGTTTCAACTAAGAAAAGAAGAAAATATAGGCGTTTGGTATGAAGAATGGTATAAACTACGATGAGACAAAATTTTACGTTCGTAATGTATGCTGGCGCAGTCGATCTTAATATAAGATTGTCATTATTGCTGTCATGGAACATCAATAAACGATTTGTAATATGCCGTTAATCTCGTCACTTCAATTGCATATATTATTATACCATGAATTGCATTTTGTAGACGATAATTTTGCGCATCAATGTGTATCAATCACGTCAACATTGACAATTGCAATTGATCGTTTCGGGGACCCATTACAAGTGACATATTATATGGGAGATTTGGATATTACCGTGCGCCTATTGGAGTACCTCATCCTATAACTAAGTTCACGGTGAGGTTAAAATAAAAACAAAATATTATCAAAGGGTACTTACTTATAACTGATATAACTTTTTCCTTGCTAATAATATTGTACTTCTATCCAAGAAGTCAACTATATACGATAGTTAATTACTTATCGAGTTATGCCAAGCGAAATTGTCGGGCACGCGGTAATATCCAACTCGCCTATCTCTAAGTTTTAATTCATTATGTTTGCATAAATTTTGCTAGATAAGGATAAACAAATACTATCAGGATCTACGTCCGTTGTTTTGCATTAATTGCCTATTAATAAACACGTTTCTAAGAGTAATCTTGATTTATTATTTAGCCCGCTCCTAATAATGCAAGTAGACACAGTCACACATTTATGGAGTTACGTACCTACCTACTTAGCACGACGTACTTAGTACCTACGTCCATAATTCACGTAGGTAAAGCTCGAAAGGGGAGAAGAAAAACCCCTCCCGGGTTTCGGAAAAAATCACGAAATATCAAATGGGGAGTAGTGAGATATCATGTGCATTTTTTTTTTTTTCGTTTTTTTTTTAACGCGCATTTCTAAATCGAAAATCGCCCCCCCAAACAAAATATGTTTCTTTCCTTCTTTCTATTTAAAGTTAAAATATTCTGTATTTTTTTAAGATACTTTGCACGAAAAAAATAAACGTGACTTTGGGTAGGGGGAGGGGTTAGTCTTAAACATCACCAGGGAGAGGGGGGGATAAAAGTTGCTAAAAAACATCACGTGATTAATGGACGACCCCTTATACATATAAGGTCATATAACTTTTTTTTTTGTTAAACTTCACTGGCGTGATGGGTATCAATGTCTATATAAACACGATAAAACGACAAAAAAAAATCTAACTCTCATTAGTACAAATTAATAATCCAATCATTTTTATTTTGTTTCATCATTACATGTTTAGATATCGATACTCATCACGTCTGCGGAGTTTCGCTAACTTATTTAATTTGACCCTGTAAGGGCCTGCGCAATCTGGCGGACGGGACGGCAGAGGATTTTAAATGTATTAATTGAATTTAATATTTATCCAATAGAAATAAGGTATAAACTGCAATACTCGCTGCTCCAGAGAAAACTACGCTGCGATGCTCCGCGAAACTCCAAGCTAGATCACTGAGCATTGAAATATATACCTTATTTCGATTGAATAAGTATTAAATACAATTGATGAATTTAAAGTACTTACCCCTGCCGTTCGCCAGCGTGCACAGGCCATATAATATGTTTGCATTAGCAAATAGATCACCTATTACAACTTGCAAATTGTGCAGCACCGACTTACCTATCCCATAACCGAACCAGATAAATAGGAGCTAGATATTCTCTCATGAAAATGAGTCTTCCAAAAATTGCGAGAGCGGTCTTAATCGGCATATCTTCAGCAGTAAATGCCTATGGCCTCATACTTTTCGACAAAAACTGAATAGTTCTTCGTAAATCTCAATTACTTCGTGAAAGTCATATCTTAGGTACTAGGTCCAGTGGACCCCTGTTAAACGTACAGGACCTAATAACAGTTATAGGTAGGTGTAGGTAACTAACATTAAAAAAAAAACTCTACATCCTAGCTGTGCTTACACAAGTTAAGCTACCATAAATAAGCACTATGGAAATGTATAAAGATCTACTTAATAAATGCTGACAACGCATAGCCGAAACCGCTGGGTCCAAGTTTTGCACAAGAGTTCCATTTTTGAAAAATCATTCCGTAACGGGGTTAAAAGTTTAAAGACATCATTTTTTTCCGATGGGAAATGCCATCCGGGCACTTGTAGACATAGAAATGTCTCAAATGGTGTTGCTGACTATCATCGAACGAAAAACTAGGTCCAACCAGAAAAGACTTGATTTAGATCTAGTAGGTTCTACTATACGCTATGAGTTACCTACATTTAATAGTGTATCTTAAAATGCCTGATCGATAGTTAACCGCTAATAATATTCCGTAGGCGTCCGCCTGTAACTAATGACTCATGCATTCATCAGTGAACCTTTACGGGCTGATGACCGACTGAATAAGTAATTATCTTGAGTTCAGTTCATTTACCTATGTTATGTACTATAGGTATGCATATGTCACTGATGATAAGAACTTAACTGTCACTAACGAGACACAACAGAATTTTTATTGTTATTGACTAAGGCAAATCGACGATTGAGCGGAGCCATGTATGAGAAGTCAGATATGGCAATATCTACTAACAATCGAACGTTCGAAATTACTTCCTACTCCTATGCAATATTGATACTATACAAAATTTACTAAGAACACAACGCTATCCTTAATAAAAAAATCCTCACGTGCTAACGTGATTTCAGGCAGGAGCTTAAAGCCACGTCAGCCTGTGGAGTTCTTTGGGCTTTCCCATAATCTGAAACCAGATAGGAAGGCAGTAAATTATGAAACTTATCGTCTAAAATTACTATGGTGATGAGTGTGATCACTAGAGTTGTACAAGAATCTTTTGCCGCGTGGTCGCTACGCTAAATAACGTCGCCATCTATTTATTCAATTAAATTTTCACTAAATAATTTAGACCAACCATATGTCTCCGGTCAATGTCATTCGACCGCTTTATGATCCATGCATCACTTAGTTGTCAGTGCTGCCTGTGTACCTACCCAAACAAAAGAAAATTTTGTCTTCACATGATATATAGCGAACGAATTCTCAAATGGCTCGTGGCTAGGCTAGGCTAGTTGACCGCTCACGCTGTAATGTAACGTAGATGCCCACTGATTAAAACCCTAATTTCGTGGCACACGGTCAATCACAATCTGTTTCATTTTGACAGTTCAACAACATTCATTGCGCTATTTACGTTGTTGAGCAGACAAATTTTTCGAACATAATAAGCAATGGATTAGCAATATCCTTAAAAAAGGTTTTAGATTATGATTGATGTGTGTTACGCCATTAGGGTGCTGGATGTTTCTTACAACGCCGTCTTTGTAAAATAACAAGAACTATACTTACTTACTTACTTATGTTCCCTTCTCCCCATCAACAGGGCGATAGTTACATCATATGGGGAGCCTTACTAGTGACTATGGTGTTGGCTAATACGTGGGGCTGCAGACATTACCTCCGGTCTCTAGACGCAGCCACAAACTCAGCAGCGCCCACCGTCATATCTGCGGCCTCCAGTTATGTGCTATCGGTAAGTTAAATTCAAATTATTCTGTAACTGGCGACCCGTCCCTGCTTCACAAGGTTGAACGACTTGAAAAAACATGGAGATGTCTTTGTTATATATGTAGGTTTAATGTTAATGTCATCCGGAATCAATTCTATAAAAATGGTGAAAACCGCATCAAAATCCGTTGTGTAGTTTAAAGAACAACGCGGTCACACATCAGTCAGACACGGAAAGCAACTTTAATTTATAATATTACTAGCTTTACCCGCCCCGACTTCGCACGGGTAGCTTTAAACCCTATCTACCCTACCTACCCTACCTACCCTACCCTAATTTTCTCACCGTTTAAACCTTCCCTGGACTATGAAATACATTTCAAAACCAAAATCAGCTAAATCGGCCCAGCCGTTCTTGAGTTATAAAATTACAACGAAAAGTGGCATTGATTTTTATAGATATAGATGATAAAGATATAGAAGACATAGATAAACATCGTAAAACCCATTATACGATGTCATATTCCGTTATGGATCCCACAATAGTGTCTAAAGGGCAGTAAATAGTAGGTAGGTACTTATATGTAGGTAAAAATCTGTACAGAGCAGTAGGTACCTTAGAAATCGAAAGCCTTGCAAAGAATCGCAGAAAAGACCTAGATAGTCATTCTACCTACAATAGGAAGTTAATATATCAATGCAAATATATCTACATACGAGTACCTTAGTCCGTACAATGCCGCCCTTGTTAATAAATTAAATAAGACACGGAATTAAGTAACTGGATTTGAACCATTATGGATACTGGATATGTACATTATTCGATTCGAATCTTCACTCCCGAATTTTTTCTTATCGTAAGCGATTTTTATCAATAAGAGTGAAAGGGCTGGCCTTTGTCCAGGAGTGGGAATGTTCAGGGTAGGAATAAAAAAGAATGAATGATATAGATATACTTAGTAATTTTTGACGCAGTTATTAGGTACAGCAAGAATATGCCAACGACTTGGTACGGTAGGCACGCATATCTTTAATTTGTTGACCATTTTCTATTTTGTTAAGTACCTGGTACTTGTTGAAAGGAAACTAGTTTTACTGTAATAAACTAGTTTCACAACTAGATTCTCAAAGTACATAGTTTTACCATCATGAACTAGTTTCACAGTAGGTAACAGGATTTAATAAAACAAGACTTGACGTCGTTCCAATTTTCCCAATGTTCAGTGAATCAGAAAAAGCTGTCACAGCCAATGGCCATCCCAAAAAGCGGGTCCATGCTAGGCCGTTGTCAGACGTTTATTTTGCAAAAAAAATGTTATCGCATTTTTATAAATATAAAAATGAGTACCTATTGATAAGTAGGTCCTGGTTTAGGCTGTTGTTAAACTTGCGAAATAAAACTAGGTACTAAAAGAAAGGAATATGTACTTACTTTTTCTGTTAACCTCTTTTCTTCCTTTCTGTAACAACAGTAGCTGGCCATTTGATGTCAAAAACTGTCTCAATGCCATTAAGATTTATTTTTAATATATATTTTTTTTACAATAAAAGGGCTGAACTTATTTTTTGGACCACGTATGGCCAGTCCGTAGTTAATATGTAACTAAAGAGGTTGTTTGAATTGTTTAAAGTTACACAGTAGCTGGTCATTCGTGGTTAAAACATATCGCGATGCCATTAAAATATCTTTTAAATATTTTTTTATACAAAATGGCTTTCTGTACCAAAAATTTACGACGGATGGCCAGTCCAGATTAATAAATGTAACTAAAGAGGAACTTTTTCGGATTGCTTAAATTCAAAAGGAGCATGAAATTAAAAAAAATCAATCGTTACTTATTATGTATGTCTTATATGTAGGTATGTCGTGTTTGCTGTTTAATACAATAGTTTTGCAAATGAAAAACAGACTATGAAAACCTAAGAAACTTAAAAGTTCAAGTAGGAAAACGTGTGAAACTAACGATTCCAATTCGAAAGGAATTATGAATAGCCTTTAAAATTGCTAAAGTAAGAGATTTTTTGAGTTCGGTACGTATTTGTTTGACGGATTAAACACTTTTGATAATAATTATACCTATACTTGCAAATTTGCTTTACTACGAATGGTGCCATTTATTTATTCTATAGTTAAAACATAGTTAGGACTAATGTGTAGTTATGATCTTACTAGGTGCTGTACATCATGATAATTTACTTTAGATGATTTATAAGTGAGAATTTCTTGACAGTAAAACTCAATTACACGGCCGCTGAGTTTTCAACTGAAATGGGCTCATAAAGAGACCACATAACTTTTAATATTAAGTCAACTTTAATAATGTGTGTTTTATATTTCAGGGAGTTATTGGTATTACGCTGTTTGAAGAAGCTTCGTCCGTGAAATGGTGGGTCGGCGCTATGTTGATCGTGTTCGGCCTAGCCTTGGTGGCTCAGCCTAGGACCAAGAAAAAAGAAGAATGAGCAGCAAAATAATAAATAACTTGATATTCAGTGACCTTACAAAAATATTATGTTATTTAAGTGGAACAAAACTATACAAATTCCATAAAACTAGGCTAAAAACTAATATGCTGGACGAGAATGTAAGCAAAGTTAATAATATGTATGTGTGATATCCGAAAAATATTCTACCTAATATAAGGCACAATGTAAAATGTGAAGCGAAAATTAAACTCTTTAAAACAAAAAAGAATTTTCCCTAAAAAAGTTGTTAAAAAAATACATTGTAAATACAAACAGGAGTATTCGCCATTTTTCTTTTGTTTTAGACATAAGAATACAATAATAGGGATGTCGACAAAAAAAATTTTTTTGTTCGTCATGTGGATTATTAAAAAATATTGGACACGTATTTTTTATTTTTTTACTTAGTCAAAAGATTACAGCAATACATTGAGTAGGCAAAGCGTTAAAATGTGGCATGACGTCACTGGCCGGTAGATTTTATATTGACTTGGACGTAGCGTGCCCCCCCTCCCCAACTTTAATGCGTTTTATCTAAACCATTTTTTATTAATATGATAAAGCAAAAAATACGTGTCTAATATTTTTTTATTATCTGACTGACGGGCTAATTAGTTTTTTTTCCCAGTCAACTTCCCTATTCACTTACATGAGAATATTAAAACCAAAACATCAGTCAATACTGTTGGGTGTTTTACAAAAACTAGACATTTGTACAATTATTATTTTGAGGGAAGATTAAAAAAAAACAACTCAATATTTGCTTGATACATGGGCTCAAACATCAAATACAAAAGTAAACAAGTTTCCATTCAACACAGATAAGCGTACCTGGATGCGGCTCGAAATTATTGTACGGAATGTGATTTTTTATGATGTACTGTTTGAGTAGTTTTTTTTAAGTGGTTACGAATTTAGATTCTGTGATGCATTTCGGTAATTTATTATATAATTTGGATCCTTTTGACTTTCTGCAAGATAGCTTAGCGTTCCCTCGAGCAATACTAACTGTAACCAAGTGACCGTGCAGTATTTTCATGGTAATAAATTATAGTGTCAGGTTGCAGTTCAGTACTCAGTGTTTGCATTGTTTAATTTTTATACGCAAATACATGAAAGAATTTGTAATTAGATGAATAATCATTCCGTAACGTAAACATAACTGGCGAAATGTGGGCGTACTGTAGGTACACTTCTGCCTAAACCTCCGGGGATTACAGGCGTGATAATCATTCCGTTTTAAATATTATCAACGTGTAGTACAAATGTTATAGTGTAAACGTGAGCTTCAGTATTACAATAAACTATTATTTATCGAAATAAACTGATTATTTACCTACCTAAATTGAAAGGGTTTTATTATTTCCTATATTTAATACATATACCTACATATAAATTAAATTTTTAACACATAATCCAAACAATTCAACACACCACTTTACAAAATCAGCTTTTGAAGATGATGTCCTTAGATCGTTGCAACCAAAGTTTGTGATTACCAATAATAATCATCGCCATGTTTATCAAATGCATTGGTGATTGTAGTACTTATATTCTGTTCTTGCCTTAAGGCGGTTTCCCACGGTGTGTGATATTGCGGACAGACGCGGACCACCCCGCACGGCCGACAACCACGGACAGCCATGTATCGCACACCAACCCTCTTCCCACGGTCCGTGATATTGCGGACGGACGCAGATTACCCCGTTGAGATTGGATCTATTTTGTCATTCCGAAATGCAAAATGAAAGAGAAGCTCGCACCGCACCTTTGAAGTTACTGACTCGCCGCGGATCGAACGGACGTGTCTCGCTACCACGGACGTTTTTCCATGGTCCGTCGGTGAGGGCTGGTCGGCGTTCGTCCGCAAAATCGCATAATATTAGGGAAGCCGCCTTTACTGGCTATGAGAAAGTTTCGTTATAGATTTTAAAAAACTGGTCACCTAAAATGCTCCTGATTCAGCAAAGGGAATTGAATGTAGGACAGTGTGTTTAAATCTGCTGGAAGATTCTATTTCAATAGTGACCAATCTAACGGAAATATTCAGGAATTCTAGATTTTACTTGCAAATACATTTAATGAATAGTCTTATTCAATTTGTTGTATTATTCTGAGCTCCATTAAAGCTGTTAAGGAATTATCCTGAAGTGTTTTCTCACCCATCTGCACCGCACTTGACGACCGATATAGCTGTATTATTAATATCGATATTTTTTATTGTTTCTAAAGTTACCTATTAATATTTATTACTAGCTGAACTAATAGACGCTCTGTTTTCTGGAATGCGATCGCAGCGCCACCTACCGGATCCAATTGTGGACACACACAAAAAAAAAACATCAAAATCGGTCCAACCGTTTGGGAGGAGTTCAGTGACAATCAGACGTACATAAGAATTATATATTTATAGATACTAGCTAATGCCCGGCATGCTTTGCATGCCTTTTTATTTTTTTTTATTAGGAACCTTCTCCGGCGCGCACACAACAACTTACCAAAGTTTCATCACAATCGGTCGAGCCATTTTCGAGTTTTTGCGAGAGTAACGCACGGCAATAAATTGATTTTTATTATATAGAAGAGATATTTATAAAATACCAAGATTTAAAACGTTGGTTTGAATCCAGTTTGAAGATCAGGGTTCGGCTTTATCTCTAGTTTGTGGGATGACGCACCTGCGATGGCTCTTATATAACAGACTAGCTTCAGCCCGCGACTTCGCCCGCGTGAAATTTCGGCCCGGAACCCACCGCGTCGCATCCTATCGCCCGTCCACGCTATTACTTCGTTTTCGCTTAGCATTCTTTCTGCCTTTTTTTCATTTTGCGCGGCTCCTAAGTGTCGTAGCCTGCCTAGCCTTTTCCCAACTATGTTGGGGTCGGCTTCCAGTTTAACTGGATGCAGCTGAATACCAGTATTTTACATACGCGACTGCCTACCTAACCTCCATAACCCAGTAACTGGGTAATACGAAACCCCTTGGCAAGACTGGTGTCAGACTTTCGGTCTTCTGACGACTCGTAACAACTGTCAAAGATCCACGAATGACAGCCGGGACCAACGGCATAACGTGCTCTCCGAGGTACGGAGGAATCTCGGTATGTAAAGATGGTCACCCATCCACGGACCAACCCTGGCAAGCGTAGCTTAACCAAATGGATCGACCCTTGCGGCTGTTATTACTTAGCCACGAGCTCCTAAGGGTCGTATCGTGATATTAAAAATAGCGTATAATCTTCTTCAGGAATGGGCTATCACATGCAAAAAATATTTTTCAAATCCGACTAGTTCCAGAGATTACCCCTACATTCAAACTTACAAACAAACAAATAAATTTGACGTCTTTATAATGTTAGTTTAGATTAGATTTTCACAGACGGCCATTACCAACCATCAGGTGAACCGCTACCCAACTGACCTCAATTCCTCTTCGCTATCTGAACTAAACTGACCATTAATACGTAGTTCGCATACACAAATATGACTTAAATATTGCTTTTGAAATGGATCCGCATAAAATCCGTGACGAAAACTTGTGTACAGTGAAGACATCGACATAAATAAATCGACAAGCGGCCTTCCCTCCAGGGTTTTATAGACGCAGTGTCGCCGGCCCAGCGAGCGTACTGGCGGCTCCGACGGCAGTGGCGCGCCGCCAGCCGAGCCCGCCGCACGTCCCTCGGGCACTCGTCGCGAACACTACCTCACTCACACAAACACGATCGATAACACAAAGACGCGATAAAAAACTTAAAAGCCACCAACGTTCAAGCAAAAGTTGCCAAGCCAATCAGTGCTCAACAACTCATCCCTATTATCATGTTACACTTTTTATGTAACTGATCTTAGATGGCAACATCGATAGCGCGTGGCGCACCGGCGTCAACAATGTAGTCATAGTGACGCGAACGTGTTGACAGTTTGACAGAACATGACGGTTATATACCGTTGATTTTTAAATAAACATGTTTATAAAACGTTGTGTGTTGGTTGTTATGTATTGTTAAGATGACGACAATAATTTTGTTGGTTTGAATAGTTTGTATAGTTAATATCCGAAAATGGGAAATGGAATGAACAAGGTAATTTTTCTTTTAAATATTGCAAAGTATTTAGTTCATAGAATTAAAAATGCGCGAGGAATGTGCAAGCGGCAAAAGTTACGTAACGTTATCGTAGCGGCTCATAGCTCGTAGCGGCCGCGTAGAGGCTGTAGATGCAAGACACGGTGGCTACGGCTACGCTCGTAGAGGTTTTTATTGTGAAGGGATGAAAAAACTTTTAAATTTGTACTTTGTTTCCGATTACTACGTTTAAATTAAGCTTCTGTTTCGTCTCATATTGTAAATAACTATTTTATGATATTTACTTTGAATATTCAATGAAACGTTTCTAATATTTTTTTACCATCAATGAAATCTTGTGCATAAAAAAATTATGAGCAGATAAATATTTTTCACCGTCTGTATTTTAAGTATACCTACTATTTTTATTACTTGGTTTATCATTTATAAATAGGTAGGTTTTATTAAAGTTCCTAACTGGTAGGAAAATGTTTTATTACATTATAAAGTATAACAGAACAAGTTGTGACGCTATTTTTATATTAAACACATCTAGGCCGTGTTCGTTATTAATACACAACACGCTAAAATGCCTTCATTTTTTTTCGCATTAATAATAAAGTTATTACACTTCACTTCACGTTATGAGAACATCGTCTGTAAAAATTAAGACTAATGTAAGTAGATTTTAAACATGAACATGGGTGGTCTGTTTAAAAAAGAAAACAAACTGTTTAATTTATTAGTATTTACTAGTTGACCCGACAGACGAAGTCCTCAAAATCTCAATCTATACAAAAAAATACTTTTTATAAAAAAAAAACAACCGACTTCCGAAAAAAACACTACAAAGTGAAAAATAACTTTGATTTCGGAAGTCGGCGGCAAAAAATGAAAATGAAAATTTTAATTTTTCACTTTTTAGTTGTGGTACCTACCCCACACAAATTCGAATACCACTACCTGCTATGTAAATACATTCACACATTCACAGGAAGTTATCATCATATCATCCACATATACTAAGTGGGAAAAATACGTATTATTGAAGCTTACTCAAAAACTATCCAAGAAAAGTTAATACAATTTATATGGGACCAATCCGGGACCATACCCTTTCATACACAAAAATAATATTCAAAATCGGTCCACAATTGACGGAGAAATCGGCGGACATACATTAAAAAAAAACTTTCATACGCGTCGAACATCGAACGAACCTCCTCCTTTTTGGAAATCGGTTAAAAATCACTTTCAGTTTTTGCCCAAATTTTCCAATTTTCCCGGCAACTTTTCCAATTTTTGCCAAATCGGTCCAGCCGTTCTCAAGTGATGCGCTTACAAACGAACAGCATTTAATTTTTTTTATAAATCCTCATCTGCCTAGTATATTCCCAACTATGTTGGGATTAGCTTCCAGTCTAACCAGATGCAGTTGAATACCAGTATTTTACATGGAAGGACTGCCTATCGGCACTCCACAACCCAGTTACTGGGTAACACGATACCCCTTGGTAAGACTGGTGTCAGACTTTCGGGCTTCTTACTACCCGTAACGACTGTCATGTACAAATGACAGCCGGGACCAACGGCTTGACATACTTTCCGAGGCACGGAGGACTCTCAGTATGTATGTATGGTCCACCACGATGGTGACCCATCCACTGACCGATCTCGGCAAGCATTGCTTAACCTTGGAGATCGACCCGTACTGTTATTATTAGACGACGAGCACCTCATTTAATTTTTATTAATATATATATGTCTGCCTCGCCTTTTCCCAACTATGTTGAGGTCAGCTTCCAGTCTAACCAGATGCAGCTGAATACCAGTATTTTACATGGAGCGACTGCCTATCTGACCTCCACAACCCAGTAACTGGGTAATACGATACCCCTTGGTAAGACTGGTGTCAGACTTTCGGGCTTCTGACGACCCGTAACGACTGTCAAAGATCCACGAATGACAGCCGAGACCAACGGCTTAACGTGCTCTCCGAGGCACCGAGGATTCTCGGTTAAAGATGGTCACCCATCCACTGACCAACTCCGGCAAGCGTAGCTTAACCTGATGGATCGACCAGTGCGGCTGTTGTTACTTAGCCACGAGCTCCTCATATTTATTAATATATATATATATAGTAATATATATATATAGATAGGTAATTCTACCTTATTACAACAGTCAAGATGAGTTTGAAAATTGCGAAGACGACATGCTTTATCTTCTTAAAATGTTATTTAATTCATTAATTTCATAGTTTGTTAAGTCGAAACAAAAAGCTTATAATATTATTGCTTACTATTGCCATTAGACTTAATTAAGTCTGCAAAGTTTCAACTCCATGGAACAATAACTTACAATTATTATGACTTAATGTTGAGGTTACATTTTAGTTTAATAATTAAGAACAAGATTGTAAGAGGTTGATATAAAGGGGTGTTTTATAAACTGTCGAAATTGCCTTAAATAATATATAAAAACATTTTGGCAGTTTTTTTTTTAGCAGGGAATTATATACATAGGCAACCCCGGCTCTCTTTTTGGGTACCTAATTGTAAAAAAACCTACATACATATTACGTAAACCTTGAAAACATAACACTTCTTTTTAGGCAGTCGTGTAAAAAAGTCCCGATCGGCAATTCGTCTGTCACGCATGATGATTACGTCAAGTTCTCCCTTAAAAGGCTACATACCGTGCCGGCGGCACACACCGCCGGCTTTTTCCTAGCGGCACTCCTTTGTGAGGCGGTTTCTTTGTGCGGCAAACCGGGCGCACCGCGGCAGCACTATGTAACCAGCCACATTACAGGATGACATTTGACATCAAACAATATCTTTCTCAGAATCAATATTTCAACATTAGCATACCACTGTCTGATTTATGGCCCAATAGCACGGCAGCTTAGGTCATAACATTTGACATACCTTCCTATAGACATAGACAACGTTTACGTTTCCCTGGACAACTCATAAAATTGGCAATAAGCTAAAAGCCATAACTTTGATCGTAAATCGATGGTTATTGAGGAATAAGATCTACATATTTAAGTGCAGTCGTATTTGATTACGTGAACATTGGGTCGGTTCAACGACTTTTCATGAAGGGAATTGAATAAGGTGTGAAGGCTCATAGGTCATCAAACCTCTCGGTCAATGTAGTTGGTGGCTATGGGAATTACTTCCGCTTTATGTATTGTTTTATATGTATCGAGGTACATCATTGTGTCCTGTATTGTATAGTATATACACAATGTGTATTCAAGCATTATTATTGCCTTTCCTGTACCTATCCAAACAAAGGATTGATTTTCCAGTGGTCTGTTAACAGTTTTCGTGAATAATAGTAAAAATAACTATGATTTAATATAATTTATTATGATTCAAGGTACTTATATCTAAGTATGGTATTAGAATTTATTTTGGCAATTTTTCAACTTGTGGCTAAAGGCGGAGACTGACTTGCAACATTTGTTTGTAATGTATCGAGTTTTTGTAACACGTTGCAGTAGTCAGTGCAGCGAGCCGAGCCGCTCGATGCGAGCATTGCGAGCGAATGACAACCTCTACGTCCACCATTCTGAATAAAAATGGAGCGCGCCTGAGCCATGTGCTCGAACCGAGCGTTCGCCACATTTAGTGTATCACCGTTTTGTAACAAGAACTGGAGCGCGCCTGAGCCATGTGCTCAAAGCGACCGTTCGCCGCGTCTTGTGTATCGCCGCTTTGTAACCAAGCTCGCCTCGTATGATAGATACATTACAAACAAACGTTGCAAGTCAGTATCCACCTTTAGAATAAGTGGATTGAAATAGTCTGAATGACATGCAGACATTGAACACTAAGAAAGATCTCGTATGTGTAAAATACCCTCTTACCCGCATTCGAAGCGATTACCCTACCGTGATCTCTTAACTACTTCAGTAAGTAGGTATCCAAAAGGACTTTTATTTGCGACTTAACCAAATACCTACAGTTGTTTCAAAGTAAACCGAGATAGAAACTATGTTGATTCAATACGGAATCCAGTATTAAACGATTTATCTTACGACGAGTAATCGATTCATTCGGGATCTTGTCACGGAGGTCGGGACTTGCCGCGCTAAAGTGCAGTCGTTCAAAGTTACGACGCAAGAACCGAACTGAGTGTAACTGTGATACATACTCCTTTGTCTATCTCTGCACACTTATAAATGGCAAGATGCGTTGATAAAAGATAACGGTTATTCTTTTTGGTATGGTAATTTAATATCTTATAACAGTTTGATGGGCCCGAAGATGCGTAATGGATAAAAATCAAAACAAAATGAATATAATGTTAAGATACACAGGTACGTGTCCATGTTAAATACATACTTTTTTGTTTTATGTAGTGTACAATAAAGTGTTTAATAAATAAATTATATTACATTATAGACTAGATATAGATAAACTTACGCTTTTTGTCCTATGGGGTCTAGGCAGAAACTACAGAACGCCAGCTGCTAAAATCCTTACATACAGCCTTGCAGATAAGAACTAAGTGTAGGTATTTAAACATATCTCATTTTATACTACCTACACACTATGCCGCGCGGCACGTAGCTCCGGCTTTTTCGCATTCATTTATTTTGTGCGGCTTTGTGCGGCAGGCCCGGGCGCGCCGCGGTTGCCCGGCGGCATGGCCGGCGGCAGTGCCGCGCAAAAGATTATAGCTCCTACACACTATGCCGGCGCCCTGGCCATTCATTCTCTCCTCTACTGCCACATTCTTTAATTTTCTGGTAAAACTTTATCAGAAAAGATAATTAATTGACTCAGACGTGACTTTGCGGAAATCCATTTTAAATATACGTCGTCTATTGTATTTTGTCAGAAAATTAGAGATGACGAAAATAACTATTAAAAGCGTAGATCATACATCTTCATCATCTTGCAAACAACATAAAAAGGAACAAAATAACGTATTGAACCCATAAGGACAGACTGATCCGATAAGATCATATATATTTCATTTCACGGAGCCGACCAGACGGCCCTGTTCCAAATTCCAATCTCAGAAGATTTAGCCAAAGATCCTATACAGTCCCATGTCATAAAGCGCAATCCAGACGTCATTTGTCGGACATAATTCCAATTTCGGACCGCCATCGCCACCGCAATTTTTTCTACCAGACAAAGTAGATTACGGTTCTGTTTTTGTCTGTCCTGGGATTTGGTTCTAGGAATTTAGCAGCTTTTATTTGATGAGTTTGGCGCTGTCTAAGCACAGCTTTAACTAATAAGAGAACATTACATGTCACATTTATAATAAATTAGGTTTTGCCCGTGGCTTCGCCTGCGTGGATGTCGGAAAATATCTCACGGGAACGTACTACCGGCTTTAGAAGGACGCGAACCGATGATCGCATACTTAATAGCCGAGGAAAACGTTATTGAATAAAATAAAATATGCGTAACAAAATAAATGCTAGGACAGCGTTTATTTTCTTACGCGTATTTTGCATCTGAGTATTCATTTAAATTTTAACTTCAAACTAGCACTAAACGAACCTACACGGTTGAAGAGCCTAACATGCATAGACAATTTTGCCCATAATTTCAATAAGCCTTGCAAAACTATGATATTAGAATTCGCATTGTCTGACCACACAGCGCAACTTCTTAAATTCCCCGTAAGCAAAACGTGCGCAATAAACAAGTGGCGTATAAATAGACGGGATTATAGTGACGAAAATTTATACAAGTTTAAAAATCATTTAAGCAGCTTGACATTTACAGAGGTATATAATGCTAACGACCCCAATTTAGCATATAAGGATTTTTTAGATTTGTTTACTTTAGTTTATGACCTATGTTTCCCTCATATAAGGATAACTGTAAATATTAAAAAAAAAGCAAATTGGATATCTCGCGGCATTAAAATTTGTAGCAAAAAGAAACGACAACTGCTGTGGCATTATAGGCTAAAGCCTAGTCAAATAAATAAAATGCGTCTTAAAAATTACACCACACTGTATAAAAAAATTATAAAGCTGACACAGTGCGCACAAAATAATTATAAAATTAAAAATTCTACTAATAAATCCAAAACGACTTGGCAAATAATTAAACAAAGCAAATTAAATATACCAAAAACCTCTATATATAAATTAAAAATAAATAATGAATCCATCACAGAGCCAAAACACATAGCGGATCTCTTTAATAACTATTTTATCGACAAAATTCAACCCATTATGAATGCTGGAACTATAGTAACGCAACATATTTTGAACAAAAGGGATTCCATGTTTATGGCACCTAGCACACCATATGACGTACTTAAAATCATATCAACACTAAAAAACACAAATAGTGTAGGCTACGATGGAATTTCCACAAAAATACTCAAAGCTGTAGCTGGCGTCATATGTTCTCCTTTAAGTTACATAATTAATTTGAGTATCAGTGCTGGCATATTCCCATCTGCACTAAAGACATCTATCGTAAAGCCACTGTTTAAGAAAGAGAATAAAGAGTTGATGGTGAATTATAGACCGATATCACTCATCCCTATAATTTCCAAAATATTTGAAAAATATATCCTTAAACAACTCAACTCATATTTAGAACACAACAATATCCTCTGCAATGAACAAAAAGGTTTCAGAGAAAAAAAAACTATTAACATGGCAATTTATGACTTTTTACACACAGTGATGATGAATATGGATCAAAATAAACCGGTGTGCAGTATATTCTGTGACATGACTCAGGCGTTTGACTATGTTCAACACAATATTTTACTTAGTAAACTCGAAGCATATGGCATTAGAGGTAATATACTAAAACTATTTGAGTCATATCTTCAGCACAGAAAGCAAATAACGGAAGTCAGTAGGATAAACATAAAAACAAAACGAGAAGAGTCACATCGGTCGCAAGAACGAGAAGTTATGTATGGTGTCCCACAGGGAAGTGTTTTGGGACCTTCCCTGTTTACATTATATATTAATGACTTGCCTAAATCCACGAAACAATCTATGAGCCTCTTTGCCGATGACAGTGTAGTGACAATTGCGTGTAAAAATCGTGACTCATACAAATCTGACATTAATAACTCGCTGATTGCAATTATAGAATGGTTAAATAATAACAATTTAAAAATAAATTTAAATAAGACTAAAATCATGCACTTTAGGCAACGCTCCTTGACATTAATTAAAAATCTAGACATAAACTATAATAATAATAACATTGACGAAGTTGATACAACAAAATTTTTAGGACTTACTATTGACAATAAATTAAATTGGAAGGCACATATAGAGACTATCAGCAAGAAAATAAGTACCTCAGCATATGCTCTGTACAAACTGACAGCAGTAATTAGTGTAGATGCTTTGCTCACCGCATACTACGGCCTGGTGGAGTCCATTTTAAGATACGGTGTTATCTTTTGGGGTAACTCGACTGACCGGGAACTCATATTCAAAACTCAAAAGCGTTGCATTAGGTCGATGTTCAACCTTAAAACCATTCAGAGTTGCAAGCCTCATTTTCAAAAATATAAAATCTTGACATTACCTTCGCTTTATATATTAGAAAATACAACGTTCTTAAGATCGAACCCTCATCTCTTTTCTCGCATGGCAGATCGATTTCCTCGTAATAGACGTGACAATAGCCAAATTTGCCAACAACAATTTAGAACGGCACTTATGCGGAAAAGTGTCTTTTGCATGGCTCCAAAAATCTATAATAAACTACCTAAAAGCTGGAAGCAGTTAAGTGACGCAGCTTTCAAGAAAAAAGTTATAAATTTTCTAGCAGATAGAGCTTATTATAATTTAGATGAGTTTTTTGATGAGAGATTTTGATCATGTTTTACTAATTTATTATTTTAATGATCTATTTTATCATGACATGTTTAAATAATTTGACTCAGTTTGACATACTTTATTTTATTAATATTTGCATGCCATTGTTTACGGCAAACGTGATGATCTGTTTTTATCTCTACTTTTAACATCTCTTGCATGCTGACAATTTGTGTTGTATGTATTGTACTCATGTTTGAGCAAATAAATGATTATCTTATCTTATCTTATCTTATGATAAGATGTCAAGGCATATTTTAATCTAAATTCAAAGCCCAATTTAAATTAAAAAAAATATTGGATATGGTAGCTTCGCCAATAACAATGAATTTTTATCAAATTCTGAAGTATAAAAATGGTTACTGTGGGTCATCCTTAGACGATAGACTTAAGCTATCGCGGAATTGTATACGTACAATCCAGTAGAACATTAATTTTAAGTATCTTACGGTTTACGCGGCGCACGCCTGTAATGCTCCCAGTCGGCATGATTTTTTCCGATATCTTCAACAATCATCATCATATTTCAGCCAATTCACAAAAAAACATTAATGAATTATACACCTAAACCTTCCTCATGATTACTCTCCGACTACACTCCGTCTATTGGTGAAAACCGCGCTTTATCGCGTTCAGACAGAGAGACGCGACAGGGGACTTTGTTTTATAATAATATGTAGCGATGTAGGTTAGGATTTTAGTTTGTAAATTGCACTGTACGACGCCTTGAGTTTCTATCCTGTAATGTTGTACATGTCAACTTATAAATGACTATTAAGAGCAGTGATAGCCTAGTGGTGTGGCCGGGCTGTCAAGTCATAGGTCTCGAGTTCTAAACCAAGGGTTCGAAACCTCTGACTTTTCGGATTCATGTGCGAATTGTATAATTAACACTTGCTTCAAAAACAGTGAAGGAAAACATCGGAAGGAAACCGGCATGTCCTAGCATAAAAAATTCAAAAACATGTGACATCCACCAACCCGCACTGGGCCCGCTTGATGGATTACAGCCCACTCCCTCTCACAGAGAGGAGGCCTGAGAGATTTTCTCGACGGCATGTGAAGCCAAGTCAGAGGCCCATAGGCGGCTTTTAAACTGACCTAAATAAAACATTCAGATTTCTGGGAACTAAACCATATAGTATTGAAAGTATGTCATTCTATGTTTCAATATACGAATCACATTAATTTAAGACGAGTCCATGGTAAAATTCATTTTTGAATAGAATATATTTATTTGCTTTAAAACATGGTACATTAAGGTCTTATAATATAGTAATGATCTTACATGTTTCGCCATGGACTGGCATACAAATATTTAAACATGTTATTTATAAATTTTATACAACACATTATTATTATTTTTTACACTTTTCTAATAACATTGGTTATAAGGGTTTCGTATCTATTCAAACACTTAACAATAATAAATAGGTACATAAACTAATTTAATTAAAACTCATTATCTTATTTTATATTTATCTGTTACTTTTTTATCAAAAAATTCTTTTACACTATAAAAACTATTTCCAATAAGCCATGTGTGTAGTTTGGATTTAAAGTGTTTTAGAGGGAGTTCCCTTATTTCTTTTGGAATATTATTGAAGATTTTAATTGCTGTGATAAAGCTATTTCTATGACATAATGTGCTTTGATGTGAAGGAATTCTTAGGCGTGTTGGGTCTCGACGGGTATATTTTGAATGCAAGTCGTACGTTATAAACAATTTAGAGTGTTCTTTCACAAATACACCAGCTTGCATTATAAGAAGACCTGTTAGGGTTAAAAGTTTAAATTTTTTATAGAGAGGTCTGCAGGATGTTAAAGGACTGATACCATAGATTGCTCTTAGGCATTTTTTCTGCACTAGGAAGGCATTATTTATATTCGTCGAGTTCCCCCAGAGTAGTAGCCCATACCTGAGTAAAGAGGAAACATACCCGTGGTAAGCAGTAAGTGCAACAGCTACACTCGCGGTACGTCTTAAACGTTTAAGAGCAAATATAAATTGGTTTAGTGATTGATTCAAATGAATGATGATTACTTCAAAGTAGACAAATAGAGCAATAGGTCTTACCTATTACAAAAATAGACAAAGATAGTGAAATTGGCGATGTTCTGCGGTATTTGATGGCGCCTTAAAACTTAAAGACTAAGTTATCTTAGTAAAGTTAAGGCAATTAAGGAAGTTATGAGTGTCGTAAAATACTAAAAGCAAACATTTTGCTTAATCTAAACTTTGCGGGGCTAAGATGAGAACAAAGGTCGGTTGAATAAATTCGAGACGAGAAAAACACTAAGGTAGGACATTCACGATCGATCATTGCAATATAGCTCTTATGTCGGTAAGGAAAGGTAGTATGTATATATTAGAATAATTGCCGAGAGTTTTATCTAACTCCATCATTATAATATACTCGTATACTTAATTACAATGAGGTAAGAGTTACATTGCAATGACTTACTAACGGTTATACGTCATTCTTTGATCGTGAATATCCTCCATAAGTAAACAGGTACGTATGTATGTCTACATTTAGAACTGACACGTTCTCTACAAATCGTTTGAAACCTGGACAGATGTTCCTATAGAATAGGTATATAGGTAGCTCTAAAGCTTTTCTATTTCCAATACCGTAAACCATCCGTAAACACATCAAGAGACTGAACATTTCAAAAACGATTTCCGACCGTTTCTGTCTCTGGAGCTCTTATTTAAGTACCTGCTTACGTAAAAACAAAGTGTACTAAAAACTGTGTCTTTTCTTGTTACACAAAAAAAAAACAACCGACTTCTAAAAAAAACACTACAAAGTAAAAAAATTACTTTAATTTCTTAAGTCGATGGCAAAAATCGAAAATTCAAAACCAAAAACACCGACTTCCGCAATTAAAGTAATTTTTCAGTTTGTAGTGTTTTTTTCAAGTTGGTTGTTTTTTTTTTGTAAAAAAGTTTTTTGTTTTAAACAGTTTAGTTATCGCTTCACATTTAACATTGTACTTTTGAATAGGTAGAATATTTTTCGAATATCAGACATACATAATTAACTTTTCTTACATTCTCGTCCAGCATAATAGTTTTTAGGAGGTGTAGTTTTATGGAATTTGTTGGAAAAATATGTATTATTGAAGCTAACTCAAAAACTATCCAAGCAAAGCTAATATGAGAGCATACACTTTCAAACAAAAAAATAACTTTTAAAATCGGTCCACAATTGACGGAGAAATCGGTGGACATAATTTTTTTTTAAACATACATACGCTACGAACATAGAACCTCCGCCTTTTTGGAAGTCGGTTAACAATAGGTATAGATCACATAATCAGCTTTAAATAGTTAGCAGTTTTTACGTAAATAGGTAACACCGTATGTTTTTTAGAAAAAACAAAACGTTTAGTCATTGCGTTTAATGTATGTTTGCTGCGAAAACTCGTGATTTTCAAAGTTTGTTTGTTGACTAATATGTAGGGAACTACTATGAGACATGAAGTTACCTTAGGAAGAAAAATACACTGAAAGTTTCACGATAACAATCACCCGTAATGAAGGTGTCATAGTATTAATCCATTTAACATAAAACACTAAATTGACAGCCTATATTAACCCTTAGGTGGGCAAACCTTTTAGCCTAGTACACTGAATTCTTGACGAAGGTTTCCATTCAACGGTCTAAAGATAACGCGAGTTTTGATGACGCGCGCAGTGTTGCCCGCTGAGGATTAACTTTCTAAGCAACATTTATTTTTAAACCTCAGCTCTCGAGCTTGCGCTCTCTAAAAATAGAATTCTCTTTTTACATGGATGCTGTATATATATATTTAGGTAGAATGACATTAAAGCGGAGGAGATTTTAACAACCTATAATGTTCCCCTCACAGCTGGAACACACGCCTTCTCTCTGTGTGAGGGAGTGGGCTGCAATCCACCACTCGGGTCCAGTGCGGGTTGGTGGATGTCACATGTCTTCGAATTTTTGGTTCTAGAACATGCCTCTTCTTTCACGGTTTTGAGAGCAGTGTGGTGATAAAATTCAATACACAAAGTAAAGTGCCTGCAGTCTTGGATCGACACGACACGATTCGTAAGTCAGGGCCAATACCACTGAGCCACCGCTGCTCTCTTAAGAGCATTTATTCTGAAAGTTGGCAACGTCGCTTATAGTTGTCAAAAATTTACCTGTTTTGAATAATTTGCCAATATTACTTTATGGAAATAAGAAATGTGGCTAACTAGGGAACTAGAATATTAATAATGAATTACAATTATAACATTGAATTTGATGTTCTACCCGTTTTAGGTGTAAAAAAGGCATTTGGAAAGTTTCCGAATCGTTTTTTTACATTTAAAACGAAATATTCGGTGTTACGATATTAATTAATGCATTTCATAATCAATATTCTAGTTCGCTAGTTAGCCACATTTCTTATTTCCATACAATAATATTGCCAAATTAATCAAAACAACGAAATATTTGACATCTATTTGCAACGTTGCCCATTTTCAGAATAAACGCTCTTAATTACTTAATTCGTTGAAATTATAATTTCAAACAACAACATAACTGGCGAAATGTGGATGTACCTACATCTTCATCTACTATAGATGCACCTCTACCGATCTCTTCGCGGAAAACAGTCGTGATGGTATGTATGTTGTGTTATAATTTCAAATTGTTTTTAATAAGCAAGTTGGTACCTATATATGCTATTAAAACAGTAAATGAAAACTAAGCTATAGGATAGGTATTATGTTGGAGGTATATTGCAGATGCAGCTCTGGCAGCTTGCCATGTTAGTTAGTTGACTCGCTATCTATGAAACCTACTTCCGACTTCCAAGATTACCCATTCACGTAATACAAACTATTTTTTTTAAACCTACTACTGACTACCAAGATAACCCATTCACGTAATGTGCACTTGTAACCACAATACATTGTAAATTTGTGAATTATTCGCTGAAAAGTTGAAAACATTCGCTTTTATAAACATAGGTTCAGATTTTTATTGATCCCTACAAGTGATTCAGAAACACTGTCAAATCAATCTGTGGGCCCATCTACAATCGCCACATGCAAACTACGCATCAAAGACCTGACGTCACACAAATCCTGCATCGCGCAATTAGAGTTTACCGCGCGATAGACATATATACAAGCTCCCGACTTCAACCTCTGGGCAGTTGCCCGCCAGACACGAAACCCGTCTGGTCGGAGGATCCTCACTTTTCTATGGGGGATGAGTAAACTTTACACCCTGTTCCTCATACCCCTAATCATATGCAGCATAAGGCATATCTCAGTCCACTGCTGGACATAGGCCTCTCCCAGGCTACGCCACAACACCCTGTCCTCTCACCAGTATTATATAGTGCTCTGTGCCTCTGCCTTTCGCATCCAGTCTATCCCAGCCACATTTATACGATCGTCGGTCCATCTATCTAGAGGGCGTTCCAAACTTCGTGCCGATACTCAAATACTGTAATAAAAGTAAAATATAGGCACTAGAACGTTCTTAATTAATCAATTAACGTACATTTTATTACCTGTAAATTAACTAGCTAATTACTTATCATAATTTATAGACGACTATAAGGTAAGGTTGCCTAATCTTCTAGCCTTCAATTTAGTACTATTGTACTGCTACTATATAATTATAATAATATATAATAATTATAATATTATTAATAGTTCAATCAATCTGCCCAGCCTTTTCCCAACTATGTTGGGGTCGGCTTCCAGTCTAACCGGATGCAGCTGAATACCTGTATTTTACATGGAGCGACTGCCTATCTGACTTCCACAACCCAGTAACTGAGTAATACGATACCTCTTGGTAAGACTGGTGTCAGACTTTCGGGCTTCTGACGACTCGTAACGACTGTCAAACATCCACGAATGACAGCCAGGACCAACGGCTTAACGTGCTTTCCGAGGCACGGAGGATTCTCGGATTATCGGATATTATAATATTATTAGTTAAACTGCTAATTTGACACAACACTATAACTGACTCGTTGGTCTAGAGGTCGCTACTGCTGAGCATGAGGTCCTGGGTTCGATTCCCGGGTCGGACAAAGTGTTATTGGGTTTTTCCTTCTAGAATTTCTCAGTGGTAGCCCGCAGTCTGAATCTGTGCTCGGTTGATGGCAATAGGCTCGCCCCCTATTACATAGATAGGACTTAAGGCGACGATAACCGATCTTAATGATTTTATACAGAAGATCATCATCGTCTAAACGAGTAGTGTTAATGATTTGGAAAAAAATTGGTATGTTAAATAAGAGCATTTTCTTAATAACTTAATATACAAATATTTTAGATTATGTTTATATTACATAGTGAAATTAATTTGTAAAGTTAAATATCTACCGCAGATAAAAAACTGAGAATCACGCAAAATCTATGAAGCGTATTTTTCTGAAACCTTTACCATTTTAAAGATAATTTAATTATTGATCTTTGAGTATACATGTTTTATTAAAATACCTTTTCGTTTTTGTATAATAAATGAATAATGCGTCAAATTGGGGACAGCGCTCCTTGATGGGCGAGTCCTATTACTGGCTGGTCGTACGACGCGTTGCGTGAGCGCAGTATAGAACAAGTAAGAACACCACTGAAGGTCTGTTACACATATCTGCGTCTTAAACGTATCTGGCGAAATGAGGATGTAGGACATAGGCGTACCTCTGCCTAACCCTTCGGAGAAATATTTAATTTTATTTTATTTATTTATTTTAAAAAAGTGTGGTACAGTCTGTTACAATAAATATTATTTTTCAATTTACGGATAATAGAAAAAGAGTAAGAATAAACGGAATTGAATCTGGCGTCCTAGCTAGGTTACTTGGTAACCTGTATTAAGGATCGCCAGAAAACAGGCGTGATCCTATGTTACTCGTACTAATAACACTATACAATAGAATATGGCACGTCAATTATTATTTGACAGATGTAACAGCTACATTGCGTGATATGCACAGGTGCTTCTACTCATGGTCTTGAAGCTTGCGTGTGTATGAACACTTGAAACTGTTCAGTCCCCATAACTTTCATATTTAATATCCACTCATAATGCAATATCTTGCTGACATGAAAATTCGCCATGTGTAAGTAGATATATAAGCCTGCATACATACTTTTTTAGAAGAACCCGAGAAAATAATCATTGTCTACATTGTCTGGCTACGAAAAACAGAATCGATTGTAACTGTGCGTTTACACTGGCGGAACATTCACAACAAAACATGTTGAAATCTCTAATTCCTGTCAAACATTGTATGGAACATTGACAGAAAATGGAGATTTTAACATGTTTTGTACACAGTTACAGTATACACTACTAAGATTTGTTTTTAATAAATTTACTTAGGTAGGTACTATTTTGCAAATTGTTTTACTTCACAAAAAAATTACACGTCAGTCTAATTTTTAACCGACTTCGAAAAAGGAGGAGGTTATAATATTATGTTCGACGCGCATGTATGTTGTTTTTTTTTGTGTGTGTCCGCCGATTTCTCCGTCAATTGTGAACCGATTTTGAAATATATTTTTTTTATGAAAGGGTATGCTCCCGGATTGGTCCCATACAAATTGTATTAACTTTGCTTGGATAGTTTTTGAGTAAGCTTCAATAATACGTATTTTTCCCACTTAGTATATGTGGATGATATGATGATAACTTCCTGTGACTGTTATTTACTTAGCAGGTACTGCTATTCGAATTTGTGTGGGGTAGGTACCATAACTAAAAAAATAAAAATAAAAACTTTTTACAAAAAAAAAACCACCGACTTCCGAAAAAAAAACCACTACAAAGTGAAAAATAACTATAATTTCGGAAGTCGGTGTCTTTGGTTTTAAATTTTCGTTTTTTGCCACCGACTTCTGAAATTATAGTAATTTTTCACTTTTGTTGATTTTTTTATAAAAAGTTTTGTAATTGGCCGTCGTCGGCATTTCGAATCTCAGCGAAGAAATGCCGACACAAACTCAAACTACACAATTGGCCTGACTGTAAATAGGTCCCTACAATAATTATTCTAGGGCGCCATCAGAACCGTAATTTCGATTCTCTTCAGACAAATAAGGGATGGGGGAAACCGTTGTTTTCCTAGTGCGGTTACCTCCATTGTAGGCCATCCCCAATTTCCACCTGTTTACCCAAACGATGCTAGATTTAATTCGGACGCGTTTTCCGCTGTACCATACAACCTTTTAGGTAAACGGAATACTTTCAACCCACAAAAGATACGATACAATCACTTGTCGTATATTTTTACGAGAACAATGACAATAGGAAAGAGGTTTGGGGCTCTTTACAGTAAGTAGATACCGATCGAAGAAACGGCAATCAACACTTGCAAGATTTGGGAAATATTGCAGACTTATGAATAATTGAATTCCTTAACTACATAACATAACATCACGCCTCTTATCCTTAGGGTTGTGCAGAGGTGTACCTTTAGTAAACCCACATGTCATGCACCAGCTATATTTAAGTCACATGCAATAGTGGGCGAGCCTATTATCATCAACCGGGCAATAGTGTAGGATCCGGGCTGCTGCAGCTACTGAGAAATTCTATTTGTTGTTAAGGACACTAACTACCAGCTGCACTACCAGTAGTGTTGTTTACAATCAACGACACTACCAAACCTATTTTGGGATAAATTTACAGTCAACACAGAAGTTTTGGACCCCCTATTCCACTACGTTCAACTCGAAAGTTGATGATCAACCTCTTTTACGAAAATTCTTTTTTTACCTATGTAGTTTAAAAATGTGACAAAGATCAAATGTCACTGACGATAATTTGTTCTGACCTTAGAGTGACATTTGATGGATAAATTATTATTGTGATGTGAACAATGATTTCAAAAGTGTCTATGGATGTGAAACTATTTCATAAAACCCAATATCACTTTGCCGGACCTGGGAATCGAGACCAGGACTTCATGGTCCACAGTAGCACTAGCGATCACTAGACCAGCGAGGTAGTCAAAGCTTAACTAAACGACTTTTAATGGCTTTTAAAGAGCAAAAGAACACGATAGCTTAGGTTAGGTAGGTAGGTACAAGCGACCGCGAAACGAATTTTGTAGGTACTAGAGTTTGCTTTGGGGCGAAATTACTTAGGTACCTTACTGAGGTCATCGTAAAAACTTTGGTCCCCACTTCTTATTAAGTAAATTGATATTTTATTTGTCAATAAAATATCAAATGATCGACTTAGTGAAGAAAAAAACGAGTACTTTTAATAATAAGCTGAAGTGCACAGTAAATATTTCAAAAAAATATTCATATTTACTGAAAACGTTTGTCGAGTGTGTCATCAAACATTTTTTGTAAATACGGGCTCATTCAAAAATGTTCGTCGCATTCAACGCTGTCGCTATTTCGACAAATTTCAAAGCATTTCGCGACGCCCGCAAAATGTTGACGCATTGCAAAACAAACATAAAAAATAAAGCTTCCCACATAACCGCAGCAAAAAAAGTTGAGTTCAAAATTGAAGGCAGAAAAATGTTTTCAGCACATGTGGCGTGGGTGCGAGCACTTACCTACTTTTTTATTATAGTGAGTTGTACCATGTTTAATACTGCTCGCACTGTTGCTGGTATTTGTGCCATATTGCGAAGAAATAGTAGTCACCATATTTTTTATAAAATCCGTAACACTGACTCCGTAGGTAGGTTACTATACATACTCTGCCCCGAAAAATATCGCTTTCCATTTTGTTGGCCGTGAACCAGTGAGGATGAGAGACAGCCTATGCAAGCCTTGCCAAGTAGTTCAAGGAAAGTTAACTGCTGATCAGGCGCTGTTGTACTCTGTGACGTTTTGGGGAAACCGGACACGTCTTTTACCCCGAAACGTTCTATAAGGCGTAGGGCGAAGGGTGATTATTGGTTGCAGTCGGTTCGAGGACAATATGTTCTGCTCTCCGAAAAAATAAAACACATACTTAAAAGGTTCTTAGTCTAAGGTGGGGGAGGGTGAAAGCGCGATTACTTTTTGCCTTTTTACAGTAATACTCTGGCGTTGGCGTTTAGCCAATAAATGATTGATTTATAATAACCTATATTTTATATTGTAACTTCCAAGGGAACAGTAACAATGTTATGCTTTTATATTTAAAAGTTCGTACCCTGTTTTTACAAGCTTTTTTATGCCGGCAAGCAAGCGAAACTGTAACTAAGACCGTCTGGTTTGAACAAGTGTCACCTCGACACACGGTGCCACAGTGTCACATGCTAAGTTCAGTCACGCGAATTACACAAGTTTTTGTCTACGCGAAATTTCTTGGCCCAGAGTAAGTACCTAAGTAAGTACAATATAATACTGGAGAAACTAAAGTAAACGTATCTAAGTTCTGGGCTGTAACCATTAAAATTGCTAGCGACTCGCTAAAAAGGAGTGTAACCAATGTAGGTTATATTATAACTACTCGTATATTATACTTTCCAGTGGTAATCTTAATAGGGGAGTAGTTACTACGAGTACGAAGAAGACACCTTCGTTTTGTATTCATCGAACTTCCGTGAATCAATTTTGCCAGCACCATCTAAAAACGGAAAAATACCTACGCAGAAATGCAAAGGTCAAAATCTACCAAACATAAATAAAATTGTCTAGATTGGAAGGTTTTTAAACTAGATATTTTCAACCAATACCTTTATAGAGGGTCCAAGTGCCCCAAAGGGACTGTAAAGTAAAGGAGCTCTGCGAAATACTCCGGGAGGTCAAAGTACGATGACTTCCGAACTTGGTCCCTAAACCCCATAAGAGCCCTATTCTAAATGAATAAACTCAAACACAAAAACTTACATTTTTACAAACACACTTCTGATAAAGGACAACTAACAAACCTAGGTTTGAATAATATAACTGTTTTACTAAGCTGTAACTGTTTTAACAGGTACTTAATTGTTTCAATTTTTTTTCTATAACTTGCTTAATTTTCCGCCGATCGATATCTTTTGCTTATCCTTCGAATGATTTGCGGACGGCATCGAGGAGGATTTCCCCGCCGCCCACCCAGCGCACACTGATGATTTGCGGTGCCGCCAGCGGCCGGCGCACTACGGGATCCCTCGGCATCCCGCGGTATGCCCGGTGGCCCCTCGAGCTTGCTTAGCGACGCAAGAGCAGTTGAAAAGTTGCTTCTGAACGAGTTTGTGTAGAAGTTTTAGAAATGGCTATTTTGGATTTGGTGTTACTATCAAAGAACAGGCGCTTACGATATTATATGAACCTATATGTATAGTATCGATCCCGCGATCGTATGTTCCGGCGCATACCGTCGCATGCTTTCGCGTCCTGCCGAATGTTGTCGCATCTCGCCGCGGTATCCTCCAACTAGCTCGGTCTCTGAGCTTTGGCATCTATGTCTTGTTACCATTACGTACGAATTTACGTTGGTAAATTTAAAATACCTTGCCCCGCCGTCCGCCGATGTGCACTGGCCAATTATTTCTTATGTAATATTCTAAATGAAATAATATTATTAAACTGAAATAAAAAGTTATAAAACATTGTATTGGTGAACGCCGCATTCCTTCGTGCACATTATCAGCAACTTAATAAAAATAATTATCATAGTATCATTTGACTCATTACACTGACCTTGGCAGCTTGGTAACAAGCTCATAACATTAATTAATTTTTACTTCGCATCTACGGTGGGTTTCAATTTTATTCAAATTAATTAAATTAATGAGACGAACAAAGTCTTGTCATATTTTTTAGGGATCATATCTACCTAACTACTTTGTTAGATTTACTAAATAACAGTTTATTTTGACTTATCAAATTATTCAGCTTTCTTAGCATCGTGTTTTAGAAATTATAGCATATTTTGCTATCCAATTTGAAGCAATCAAACCTAAGTTAACTTTCTTTAACGAGTTTCTTCTGTCTTGCGGAGACATTCTATTATTTCACTGGTGGACCTACTGCAGTTATATTTGAATCTTAAATCTGAATATCAAAATCTTAATAAATCTTATAACTGATGCAAACAAGAATAAATCCAGCCCAAAGGGTAATATTTCGGTATCTTGTAACCCAGTATATTTTGTCTCCCTGCATGCCTGCATTCCGGTGTAATAAAGCAAACCCAGCTGTCACTCGGGAGTCGGGCTATGAATCGCGATGCCGCAGACATATTGCCTACTTGTTCGCTTTGTTGACTCCAGTCCCGCCATAAAACCAGCGCATCTGCGCATAGTTCCGTAACATTTTCTGAATAACAGTTTTCTCGGCTTTTGTACCTCAGCTTTTATACAGGAGATAGGTTCTGCGCAAAAATAACAAATAAAAAATATACACATTAGGTACCTACGTCTGCCATTTGCGTGAGTTAGAGCATGTTTCACTGTTCCCGGATATATCTTAAAGACACTACTATCCCCCAGATAAATAAAAAATGGATAAAAAAAATCTTGAAATTATCTCACAGATAACTTACCTGGAGATGGTCTAACAAGCCGTGAAGAATATTCTATTATAGCATTTATTTACATTATAGACAAAATCGTTTGCCTAATCTAGTCTAGCAATAAATACAGAGGACTTGTTTAAGTACCTCTGCCCTTGGTAGTAAAGGTCGAACCTGTCAAGAGACTTGGCCACAAGTCAATTGTTCTGAACTTCTTACGTTAAGCCTTTATCGTAGCTCCCACTACACATTTATGACGTAGGTTAGTATTCATTATAGGTCACGTCCCACGTGCTCTAGACATTTTAGGCCTCAACATTTACCTAATTATAGCATAAAATAACAATGTAGAATCCAAGATAATATAAACAAAAGGTATAAAATCTAAAAATCATCCACTCATACCAGATCCTAGACGTAAGAATAAATATTATTAAACTTTGTCGCTCCCTCGCCGCCAGTCTCAAGTGTGTAATTCAATAACATTTTATTACAATTTTCAGGCCAAAATGATCACAAACTAAGACATTATCCAGTCGTAACTGCTCCGTTTATCACTGATATCGCCTCGTGTCGTCATTTTGGCACAAAATCTAGTTTAGGAGCCAATTAATTGCCTTCTCCAATACTTTACAAGAAACCGAATTGCAGAAACAGAATTTGCACCGAGCAGACTGAATTGATTTTCGATCCCGCTGTGCTCGATTATTTTCGAAATAACGGTGCTTGTCACTGCATTTCGAAACAGGAATTATACGGCTGAGTCCATCAAATGTATATTGGAATTCAAATATTCAGTGAATGTGCAATGATTTTTGAAACCTTATAAATACGAAGCAAAAATGCATAACTTAATAACTTTTCCTAGGCTTCGTAGGTAATCTTATTTATGTATGGTCATATCGTAGTTATGTGAATAAAATAATACTTTTAAGTACTTAAAGTTATAATTTTACAATATCTTGTAAAGCGATTTAAGTACTTAAGGTTTTGAATTTACGTTTATTGCCACCAACTTCCGTAATTCAAGTTATTTTTTAGTTTGTAGTGTTTTTTTTGGAAGTTGGTTGTTTATTTTTTGTATAAACTTTTTATTTTTAAATTTTTAGTTGTGGTACCTACCCCACACAAATTCGAATACCACTACCTGCTAGATGTAAAATAAAAGTGACAGGAACATATAACATCGTCCATATAGACTAAGTAGGAAAAATACGTATTATTGAAGCGAAGCAACTACACGAAATGAAGAAGATTGAAGCTAACTCAAAAGTACCCAAGCAAATTTAATAAAATTTATATGGGACCACCTCGAGACCATACCCTTTCAAACAAAAATATAATTTTCAAAATCGGTGCACAATTGGCGAAAAGATCGAGGGGGTTCTTTTTTTTAAATGTATGTATAAAAAAATACATACGCTTCGAACATAGCCTCTTCCTTTTTTTCGGTTACAAACACTTAAGGATCTCAAATGGGTGCATAAATTCACACAGAGGTTTAAATTAGAAAATTGTAGCGTCGCGTCGCGTCGTCCCCGCGGTCTCCCAAAATACGTGCTACAGCCGCTCTGAATTTATTACCTCCGCATTTTATAAATTCCTCAAATATTTTCATCACATAATCCTTTTAAATCATGTAAAGCATCGCTCAACGATTTGGGAAGCAAATTCCAGTATTGTGAAACCGTTGAGAGCCTGAAACATTCCAACCACGCTACGACCTTTTGTAGCAAAAATAAGATTTACATCAAACACGAAGTTTCCCAATTTTAGCAAAGTTATTTCTCGCCGATGTAGTCGAGTCAGAGGTTCAGTTTGCAAATTATTGTAATACAAGGCTATGAATATTCATTATTACGTAGTAATGAGCATACTGAGCCATTCCTCAACATTAAGTAGTTAGGTTATTGTTGACTAGGCTCTAAAATAATTGAAAATGCCTGTTTAATTCGACTATAATTTCAGCGTAACAAGGTTCTTTCGAAGTATTCTTAGGTAAACAAGAGTTACGTTCGTTCCTTATGGTAACGTACGATATTAATGTCTGTTGACCTATGATATAAACCGTCCATAAACTTACAAACATTTTTTTAAGTTAGAAATAAGCTAAGCTTTTTGGGCAGGGCAAACGGCCTGTTAACATTAGCACCCTAATGTGTTTGTCTCTGTAATACTTGTACAAACGGGCCCATAATTACGATGGCAATTAGGGTCGATTTACTTCGCGACGCATGGTTCGTGTTCGATTAGTCACGATAGCAATTATCCTATAATTGCATTGCATAGTGAACGCTTACATAGGCAGTATTGACACGGCATGTCCTGATTATGGTTTCATGATTTCATGATGCTTCAGTGAAACACGCAACGAATAATGAATTTATTAGCTTGGAATAACCTACTGATAACGACTTTTCATTTATTATGAGTGGGTTACTGAATTTTTGTTTTTCATATCTAGAGACGGTATTGGTATAATTTTTAAAATATTCTGAAAAGCGTGTATGGTAGGAACTACACTATTAAGAATAATTATTATGTATCTTTTTAAATACCAAAAAACGTCTTAATTGGCTTCTGCCCTCTTAAAAGATTTATTAGAACAAAAAAAAATGTGTTTTTGTCGGTTTTGGTAATAAAATACGGATTTATTTAGGCAAATATGTCGTACTTTGTTGTCATAGGACGTTCAAGTCAAAATTTCATGAAAACATTACTTTTACAGCATTACTTTTATAATATTCAAAGCTATTTAAAATGTATTCACATTGAGGTCACACCTAATTATGGCTGGGGTAGCCTAGTGCTTAGTAATGTTTTTATAATTATCGTAAGTACACTGAACGTATTTACATATTAAAAAGTAGTTTATAATAGCCATGTACATATTAAAAAGGTTCTTCGGGTGGGGTTAAAAAATAGACCGTATACATTAGGTATGCACATTATTGCACATAACTTCGAGATAAATACTGCGGCGTTCGGCGAAATGGTGAATAGATAAATTATTAATTTATATACTTCTTAGTCGCCTTATGTACGTATCTAGCATACACTAAGTATGATAAAGCATTTATACAATATGTAAAAAAAACTGGCCGGTACTGCAATAACATTACCAAAAAGTTTCTCTAATTATTATTATTGAACATAAAAAAATTATTGCTATTTAAAATTCACATTTTTGGTACTAAAATTAGACTTTTTAACAGGGGTCATAATTTATGACTTGAGACACCCGCTAAACAAGGGCCGCCTACGCCCCAAGTAAAAACTCGGAAAAATGCCCCATTGAAAAATAATACGGCCGATATTGTTTTTCTTTTTCCCTGAAATTTACCAGCTAAATAGACCCACTCTCAGTGCGATATCTAACAACACCCTCACAGATTGGACAGGGTTTTTTTACATTTTGTATATTATACTAGCTTTTGCCCGCGACTTCGTCCGCGTAGAAGTCGAAAATGGTTCTAATAGGATTTTTTATTGGTTTTTTACGTTATTAATTTTGTTATAACATTTAAAAAACAAAAATATTGTTTTTCCGTTGGGTGCTAGAATCACCAGGCTACTGTGCGCTTACTCTGGAGCAAGCCAAATACAACTGGCTGTGGGAGAAGCAGCTTTCCCTCAAGTCTACTCCCGCTGCCTTAAGAGTATGACCTTGAGCTTTGTTTTGCACTCTCTTGAATTCGAAGGGGTAATTTGATGGTGTTAGTGAATCCTAGGAATAAATACAGACCTCTGTAAGGCTGACTGTCCACTACTGTCCACTGTCGCCAATATTAACCAATTGAATCTAAACTCCGGTCCAGAGTTTAGATTATATTCGTTAATATTGGCACATCTCCGCTCCTCTCCTCTCGTCTCCAACCAGTGGACAGGCAGCCTAAAGCTTAGAAACCTTCAAATGCGGTAGGTACGGTAATATAGTACGGTGACTTTCGAGACATTCCAATTTTAAAGAGTATTTACATTGCACCAACCTTTTAAGTGAGTTCAACCTTTTTTTAATAAAATCGGATTGAGTTTTCAAACATGTGTCAAAATAAAATGTAATTTAAATCAAAAGCAAAGGAGTATTGATATCAACTTCGAAGTAAATCACTACCAAAATAACTTTCTACCCCTATTTAATTGAATAATTTGATGAATTTCAATAAAATACGAAATACGTCTTCCATCAATTCTGTTATAGAATGTTTATGCAAAATTTGAAGTAAATTGGACCAAGGAATCACGTTGTCCTATAGAAACTTTGCCCCCCTTTTTCACCCCCTTAGGGGTAGAATTTCGAAAAATCCTTTCTTATCGGATGCCTACGTCATACAAAGAACACACCCTCCAAGTTTCAAGTCTCTACGGTGAGCAGTTTAGGCTGTACGTTGATCAGTCAGTCAGTCATTCAGGACAAAGCATTTTATATGTATAGATAGATAGATAGATAGATAGATAGCATTCCGTCGTTTCTGCCATGGACAGAGGCGTGAGTTTATGGGTTTCGATCTTCATAATATAGTATTAATACAACAGACACCCATTTACGTAACAATAAGTTAATGTATTTTAGACTGATACTCCTTCCATTCTGTGATTGATTACTGAACAGACATGTTTGCTTAGCAAAACCAATGTTGGCACTGTATGAAGAATTGTGGTGAGGGTTGCTTTGTGTGTTCCAATTTGAAAATTAATATGTAATGTCGGTTTGTAAATAAAATGTATATTTACAAGAAACAGGATTCTTCTTTTAGTGACTAACCAGTGTCAGAGTTTTAAAGCCGCCCATGGGCCTCTGACTTGGCTTTACATGCCGTCGAGAAATATCTCTCAGACATGCCGTTTCCTCACGATGTTTTCCTTCACCGTTTTTGAAGCAAGTGATAAAATTATAAAATACGAACATGAATCCGAAAAGTCAGAGGTGTGTGCCTTGGGTTGGAACTCGAGACCTATGACTTGACACAGGATTCATTGAATACCAAGCTGTAAATATGGATACTGGCGCATGGCGGGTATATTGCATAGTGATTGAAAAGAGCAGCATTTCATACATAAGTGGGTAGGTAAGTACCTACAGGAGGCAAGTTGCACCAACGGTTGCTTTGCTTACCGATGATGTTCGATTGCAGCATTAAATATTTTTATCGATTTTGACTTGTTACAGTACGACAACTTAGATATAGCTAAATTTTCAAATTTGCTTTCATTCTTCACAAGTTATTGCGTTTGCGTAAAGATCATTGTCACCTAAAGCAGTAATAAATATTGGTGATTTTGAAGGCGCACTCAGTTCAGATGGTGATCGGTTTTACGAATTTTGCCGATGCTACAGCTAATACCTATGTGTCGTACTGTATACCTACTAAAATAAAATTCAAAGCATAACATATTAACAATTCTAATTAGGTACCTATTCTAGTCATCCAGACTATTTAAAGATCAATAATAAGAACAAACCATGACTTATTGCTAATAAAAATTACATTCACTAATATTTTCACTAACTAAACTTTAGCACCCTGTTTATTGGGCTGAAACTTTAACTTTATTAATCGGGCTCCTGGAAAGGCCTAGAAAAGCATAGCAAAAACACTCGACATACTGTATAGTCAATTTTGTCGGCAGGTGCTCCCCGGTCTGTACGTGGGCAACTACCGGGACTCCAAGGACACGGTGCAGCTGGATAAGTACAAGATCACTCACATACTCTCCATACACGACGCCGCCAGAAGACTGCACTCCGTAAGTCAATTTCATAATCATTATCAGAACTTTTTGACGTCATCGTATCAATTCGGCTTGAAAATGTCAACGAATTGTCAAAATCTTCACTTTTTCCAAAAAGATTGCAGTTTAGAAAATAAAAACCCGCCGAATACAAAACCTTCTCCTTTTCTTAAATCGGTTAAAATTACTAAAATACACTACTGCTCATTTGTAGGTATAACATAATCTCCGAATCGCTCATGCTTTGTTGGCAAGCACTGTTCGAAAGACTACGACTGTCGACTATATTGATTAAAATTACAGACTACCTGCAAAACAGTTATTTACTCAGACCCGACCATCAGGTTTTATGTTTCCACTACAACTGTAGGTATCAAAACTATTACTACACGTAGGCTTGCCACATAAAAAAAAAAATGTATTTTTCACAAAAACTTGTAAGAAAATAGTACAAATTTATTTTTAATTATTATTTACTTTTCCATTAGTATTTGTTATTACTCTACGCTTTGACTAATTATAGGAATCTTAGCAATTTAGATTCATATTAAAATAAATTAAAAATTCATTTTTAATTAGATTAATTAATAGATGCTTTGATTCTGTTATGATTTCTTTCTTCTCTCCATTTTATATTTATGACGGAAAAAAATATTTCGTAAAAACGGAAAAACGGAAGTTGCAGGAATGGAAAGAAGGGCGTTTATCGATAAACTGACAATGACAGCCAGAAAGTTGACGTTTATTTGCCGTGATGTGAATATACCGTGAGTGCGTTTTGTTCGAAAATTCTCCATGCTGCGCTACGGGTGCGTTCCATTCCAGTCACATTTAATATAAAAAAGCGCAACAATTGAATGAGCGATGAAAATGTACTTATTTACTACTTACTTATTTTTCGTACTGTATTATTTTCCTATAATATATAAGTATAATTGATTGAAATATAGTATGATACTATATAATAAAGTACGGGTGGCAAGCCTATACATGGAACGTACAGTTGGTGAAACGTGGAAATACACCTTTGTCACCCCCATCGGGGGAAAAGGCGCGGCTGAGTTACAACGAGGTACCCACTGTAACTTTATACTTGTTGTCAGACATAAGGTTCATAGGTGACCCAGACAAGGAGCTTGACCCGTTCTCTAACGATGTAAGGGTGTCAATGTGTAAAGAACTGTGACCCATCCAACACTTGACCGCAATAACGTTGTTTAACTTCCGATCGATATGAACTGTAGACAATGCAGCTTTTAGCTTAGTTCAAGAGTCAAGACATTGCAACTTTTCTTTTTTGAGGTTTTAAATGTTTCAAAACGAGCTTAAATACAAGTTTTGGAATGTATCAAAGCTATGGCAATCCCAACTCAGTTTCAGTAAAGAAAACACTTCATTACGGGAATAAACATTTTGACCGACCTATTACTATTTTATGGACAGTAATGTGTGTTCGCATAGATTTATTCGTACAATAATTGCACCCCATATACAGTGAGAATAGAAGTTTTTATTGGTAGGTCTTATTCGAATGACGTCATTTAAAGGGCTTAACTTTTACTGCCAGCAATCAAAGCGTAAATTTTCTCGGCTAATAAAAATGCTAGCAGAGAAAAGGGAACGCACTGTGTGCTGCAATTCATATGAGATATTCAAGCGATTTATATTCTACATTCTATACTTCCGATATGTACATTCATAATTTGAATTATAGATTAGGTATATATACTATCTAGTCTATGAAATTTGAATACAAGGGAGGGTGTTGATTAGTTTACAAATATTCATAAGACAATCTGCTCGACGCGTAGAGAATTAATACGTTTATAATATTAACATTATTAACAGTTGCGTTGTTCATTCCCACGGTGTACAGTTAAATTGTGCTCAGAGCCAGAGGTAATTCGTTTTGAACCGCAAACCGCTGTTGTTTAATCAAATAAGTGAATATTGTTATTGTATTCTCGAATACGAATTTTATTTAATAATTTTCCTGAAGCTTTTTCCATTTAATTTCAACTCTGTGACGAATGTTGTGTATTTTTATTTTGGTCTTTTTGCAACTTGCCCGATAATAATTTGTTAGTGTCGGTACAATTTAGAGATGCAATTTGTTAGTGTCGGTACAATTTAGAGATGCAATTTGTTAGTGTCGGTACAATTTAGAGATGCAATTTGTTAGTGTCGGTACAATTTAGAGATGCAATTTGTTAGTGTCGGTACAATTTAGAGATGCAATTTGTTAGTGTCGGTACAATTTAGAGATGCAATTTGTTAGTGTCGGTACAATTTAGAGATGCAATTTGTTAGTGTCGGTACAATTTAGAGATGCAATTTGTTAGTGTCGGTACAATTTAGAGATGCAATTTGTTAGTGTCGGTACAATTTAGAGATGCAATTTGTTAGTGTCGGTACAATTTAGAGATGCAATTTTTTACTATCTAAAATAGAAACGAAAAATGAGACGAGTGTTATTAGAGAAAAGCTGTAGGCAGGTATCACATTTTGGGGTTAGTTCCACTGCGCTCCAGGAATGCATTCCACTGTGCTCCAAGTTTTTATTACATAGATTATTTAAAAAATTATAAGTACCAAAATGGTTCCACAGCGCTCCAAAATAAAATAAGTAGAGTCAGTATAAAAGGCAAACCATAAGTTTAGAAATATCGGTAGTATTTTTTTACCTTGGATTCATCTTGTTTGTCAAAAATGCTCAAGGCCATTTCGCGCTTCATGGCGCTCGTGTCGCACGATGTTGTATGATAACGCGCGAAATGGCGCGCGCCGATCTAAAATTTCGCTATGCTAAAAAGCTATGTAAAAAAACTTATGTCGTTGGAATTGTAATAAAATAAGCAACCCGAACATGTACAACTTAATACAGTTTTACCTTGTAATGTGTTGTCAATTCTTAGTTAAAAACAGGGTATGCGATTTTTTCTCAATGATATTGCAAAAGACGTGATAATTTAAAAATACCAATACACCACACCACAATAGTTCCTAGTTCCTCACAGACAGTAGATGTTTCTGTGAGTGTGTACCTATCATAGGGTCGGACACCGTCGTCGTCTCTTATGTGGGGATCGCGTACAACACTGCGCTTACGCATCGGACTCGACAGAGATGGTTCAATCAGATGGTGGTGGAATCAGAGAAGGTTTTTTATCTCTTCAGAGTCGACGAAAAGGGGAAAGTTTTATTGAAAAAATTAACTTAAAAAAAATGTCAATATTTTAATATTTTTATTATGCTGTGTTGTGAGTGAGTGGTATCCTAGTTTTAAAAAACTTTCTAATCTGAAGCTGTAAGTTTTTTCTTTGTTCTTCACTTTATTTAAAAAAATAACGTATTGATAGATGTGACGTTGTGATTATGACTGAATAAACATATGTGACATGTATTTATTTCTTTTTTTATGATATTTAATATAATGTATCAGCAAAAAAATTTTTTTTGCTAACTCTACTCAAAATTTCTTAGAGCGCGATGGAACTAAAATATTTAAATATTTTATTGCTAAAATTCTTGAAGCGCAATGGAATCACTGTATGAACATAAAAATTATGAGAACAATGGGTTTTGGAGCGCAGTGGAACTACCCCATTTCAGTAAACCTTAATACTGAGAAGAATATATTTTTGTCATAACAAACACATTCTATAAACTCTTTATTCCTCTGTTTGATCTTTATTACTTTTCTTTTCCAAATTCTCCAATAGCCTATATATTTTTTAAATATATCAATATATTTTACTTACAAAGATAAATCAAGCTTAAAATAGATTGCTGATCAAAAAAGCACTGTTAACATGAACGGATCAATACTTTTGCAACCAACTGTAGATAGTTTACCTATTCCTTTAATGAGGCACCCTCCAGGTGGGCCGAGCATGTGGTTCATTCCCACGCCTACCTATAATTACCTGTTGTGGTTCTGTTCTACGTGGTCAATTAGCCTTTAACTATTCATAATAAAAATGCCGGTAGCTAAAGCTCCTACACATTGATCCTGAAACATTATAGGTAGGTACTATAATTGTAGACGGTCAAAGAGTGCCACGAGGTCATTTCTGTGAGAATCATACACAAACCGGCCAAGTGCGAGTAAAACTCGGACGCGGAGGTTTTCATACCGTATTAAAATCGAGCAAAAAACCCCCTTTAATTATTAACTTTATTTTATTTTTATTATTTGTGTCATAGCGATAATAGAAATACACAACAACTGTCTACCTATTACGGTTCCTGATATACAGGCCGCTAACAGACAGACGGACGGATAGCGGAGGAGTTACGGAACTCAAAAAATGTCTGAATAATATTGCACGAGAGTGTACCTAGTCTCACCGCCCATAATAGTTACCAATTTATTTTAGAGGTAGGTATATTAATGACCATGTTCTCACACAATTGCTCACCTTAATATTGTTTTAAGTACCTACACTATTTTATATACCCACAGGACTTGATCTATATGAAACCAACAAGTCATGAATAAAATAATATTAATCACTCGCTTCTGCCCGCGCCTTCGCCCGCATGAAGCCAACTTATAACGTTTGCCTTGATATGGGCATGGGATGAGGAGGGAAGAAACACATGTGATGAATATAAATGCTGATGGATGGAGAGGAAGAGGAAGACCACAGGAAAGATGGATAGATTGTGTGTTGTGAGGAATGATATGAAAGAAAATGTAGTAGGCAGTAAATGTTCTGGAGCCACAGCGCTTGATAGCGCGCTTCTCCCAGTCTACTCCGACTTTCGGTATTTCGGTTCACTCGTGCAAAGCGATGGCGAAGTAGATCAGGCGGTTAAGCACAAAGTTAACACAGGATGAATGAAATGGCAGCAGGTCACGGAAACAATCTGCGACCCCCGCATTCCCCTTTTAAACTTAAGGGGAAGACATATAAAACAATGGTTAGACTTGCTATCTTGTATGGATCAGAACGTTGGGCCACAAAAGGGATGAATGAAAGACAATTGCATGCAGCTGAGATGAGAATGCTAAGAGGGATGTGTGGTGTTACACGTATTGATAGAATAAGAAATGAGTACATAAGAGGAAGTCTGAAAGTGGCACCGGTGACCAAAAAGTTGTGCGGAAATCGGTTGTCATGGTATGGGCAGGTGATGCGGAGGAATGAGGAAAATGTCTTGAGGAAAGTTTTGAGTATGAATGTGGATGGCTATTAGAGTAGGGGAACACCTAAAAAACGATGGATGGACTGTGTGGAAGGTGATGTGGCTAGAAAGGGGGTGACTACCGAGATGATGACTAATAGAGAAGTGTGGAAGAAAGGGACATGTTGCGGTGACCACTAATAAATTGGGATAAGGCCAGGAGAATGATGATGGAGTAAATGATAGCGTGGCAGTAGACAGTTGGAAGAAATCGTGTTGCGCCGACTCAAGTAACATGGGACAAGTGTAGAAAGTTGATGGTCGTAGAGCCTTTCTAAAAGTAAAATAACTTTTGTAATCAAATCAGTATGATTACCTTTTACAAACAAACAAACAATTTTACCTTCTTATCATTTAAGTTTAGAAGTTAAGATTATTTCACACTTCTACAGAAATTCTTTTAAGTATTAAGCGCACCTCGGGACATAAAGTAATAAAAGCTAGTGTGGTGGACTACGTACAAACTAAGTTAAAAATAAACGCTACCACACCTTCCCTCGTGTGCAAGTTTTCTATATATCTTTATTGGCACTGCAGCAGAATATTTTATTTTAGATATCGTAGTGAGTATTTAGTATACCTACTAAAATATTGATACAATTGTAAACTTCCTTACATATTTGTATCGCGAGGTTTTTTCGTCTAATTAGTAGGTACTTGTTACGCTCATTACTCGAAAACCACTAGGTACGGACTGCTATTTAAATGAAATTTGTTTTAATTCAGATTTGTTATCTAGGTAGTACTTTCCGTGAGCGAAGCCGTACACAATTAGTCAAAAATAAAACCTGTTTCCTAATGCCATACAGACCTATAACGTGTTTCTGCTACTCTGCAGGCGCCTTTAAGTAGTAATTAACTAGAAGTTTTTATTACTGTAACATCGTCAACTAAGCACTAAGATAACCCTAAAAAACTATTAATTAAGTGAAGAGTCTAAAGATTCTCTTCACTTAATTAGTAGTTTTAGAACAAATGATAGAGAGCTGTTTTTCTTGAAAGGTTTTTAATTAAAGGATTCATTTAATCTGTCTGCAAATTAAAATGATTAAAAGATTTAGAGTCTTTTATAATACCTTTCATTGTTGATAAGAATCCATTAATTGAAATAGCGTTATATAATTTATGCTTACTGTTATTTATGTGTTCTGATTTAAGGCATCTATTAGAAACAAACTAATAATATTCAAGATTCTTACAAGTTAAAATTTTCATAGAAAATAAATAAAGTTCACTCTGTTAAATATTTGTTTTGAATAAATTGATTGAGTGGATTTTTGCAGGTACGTTTGACTTTCATTAAACCGTCCTTAAAATCAATACCTAAAAAAGTTAAACAATGGCACTATACATACTATTCTATTTCGATTTGACGACACCTTAAACAAAAATCGACACAACAAATTCAAACCTATAAAAAGATAAATGCAATCCAATAAGAACCTCATGATTCATGATTTCCGACGAGCAGTCAAAGAGAAACCGTTCGAGCTTAACTAACAAAATTTGATAGAAAGGGGACTTTCACTCGGTATTTGTATAACTCCCGACAAACTCCGCGGATGGGGATGTAAGGCAAAACGTCTTATAGGATCTACCCCCTCCTCACGTCATACGCCTTTATAGGGATCATTGGATTTTTGTAATATTTTTACCTCACTTTATGGAGGAAATGTGTGATATAATATAATAGCATACTGTGAGGTGTGAGAATCTCTTTATTTAACGCTTTACGGTTTATGAAGTTTTTTCTTCTGAGGAGCTTGTGGCTAAGTAATAAAAGCCGCACGGGTCGATCCATCACGTTAAGCTACGCTTGCCGGGGTTGGTCTGTGGATTGGTGACCATCTATGCATACCGAGACTCCTCCGTGCTTCGGAAAGCATGTTAAGCCGTTGGTCCTGGCTGTCATTCGTGGATCTTTGACAGTCGTTACGGGTCTTACCAAGGGGTATCGTATTACCCAGTTACTGGGTTGTGGAGGTCAGATAGGCAGTCGCCCCATGTAAAATACTGGTATTCAGATGCATCCGGTTAGACTGGAAGCCGACCACAACATAGTAGGGAAAAGAATTGCCTAAGATTGATTGGTTTATGAAGTTTTTTCAGTTTATTTGTTCTTAAATCCAGAAACAGTACGCGTCTGTACAACCGTTAATAATCATAAACTTAAATAATATACGTAGGTACCTTCATCATAAAACATATACACACACACCTAGTAGGTAACTGAAAAAACAAGTATAAGGACTAAGGACACCTTTACGCCCCTTGGCATACAAAATAGAGTGAGACATTATTAGATTGTGACCCTTTTACAGGTCACCTATTAGATTGTAGAAACACCGCGTATTCTACGTAACCGTAAACATAAAAGTGCTTTTTTTTTACCTATACAACCTTTATAATCAGCCTATGAATGGGCAAATATTCGTAGACAAATGCTACAGCTACGAGGCTACGAGGCTACGAATTACCGTAGTTAGTGCTACGAAATTCCGTAGAAATTACAATTCGTAGCAAGACAGATATAAAGCAAATTCTTGTAGCTTTTTTGTCCTTGACGTGTTTATGTGCCCTGGTGACAAAGAAGTTTTATATAATTTTTAACGGAGGACATAATATTAACTGCAATGCCGTAGAATATAAAATATTATATATATAACAAGTCATGTTCAAAATGTTTGGGGAGCAATATTTTTCAGAAGCTTCGCTTACTTGACCTATTCTATTGTTGTGATGTTATGAAACGTCCGTGAACGTCAGCTGAAATCCATCCAGTATTTTTGTACAATATCCGAATGAGAATAAAGTTTTTCAGAATCATTCTTGTGGTATATTAGTAGAATATCGTTATACATGGGTACACTTTTGTTTCAAAAGCATTAAGTTTAGACACCTATAATGGTTTAGAATCTTAACACTTTCGAGTCGACCCACTTTTCAAAGAACTCATACGCCATACCGCCATACATGTTGGAAGTGAGGGTTGCCGGCATTACGTTTGCGCTAAAGTTAACCATCGCGGACGGTCAACGACATTAGGTTTATAACCGTGTTATAAAACACTGTAAATCGAAGTCAAATAGTGTTATCAGGGGGTCTTGTCGCTATAAGTAGCGACAAGACCCTCATTTCCAAGAAAATAAAATACTTACCCTCCCTTGCCTATACATTCTAGAAATATGCAAATTCGTTCGAAATTACCAGCACTTTTACACGACAAGAGAAAACATACAGTCTAAATATACATTACGCCATAAAAATAGGTTAAACTTACCAGGTTCTAAGTTAAAAATGCACTCAACAAGTACACTAGTCATGTCAATTAAAATATTTAATAAATTACCAGAATTAATAAAAAATGAACAAAAATTGAATACATTTATAAACAAATTAAAACTATTCCTATTAACTAAATGCTATTATGATATCAATGATTATTTAAATGACAAATTTTAATTTACAAGTTTTATAAAATAATTACAATAAATAGGTACTAACTAAGTAAACAAAATTAAAAGCCCTCTTCCTCTCTCCTACTTTTGCTGTGCCCGACAGGGTCCACAATGATCATATTATTTTGTTAAACCTACCACCTAAGTTCACATGTGGAAGCAATAAATATATTGAGTATTGAGTAAGTAGTTTCAAAGTTTTTTTGTGAAAATTTGTAAAAAAAAAAAAAATGCTTGTATTTTAAAACCAACGAATATACTAATAAATCTTGTTAAAATATATAGCAGTTTTTTTTTTTTTTTTTTTTTCCTAACTAGGGCATCTCGCAGATTACCACTAAGGTAGTGACTGCTTAACCGGGCTTTCCTGTGGCTGCCTTAAGCTTCTACACTCAAAGCCTCCAGCCAGGGCAATATACTATTCTAATTAAAACTAGGCGAATGCTCGCTAAGGGCCACCCCCTGTGGGGTGCGAACCTCGGCTTAGGGCATTCGCTGAGGGGAGGACAGCAAGAGGGACAGGCTGGATCAAAATGGTGGTTTCATGATTATTGATCGGGGAATTTAAAGCTACAGGCTCAGCGGCAACGCGTGCTGGCGCTTCGTCGACGAGCAAGGGTCGGGGGGGAGTATCGTTTACTCGGGAGGGTCGCGATCGCGGGGGACCTCTACGGCGAGGTCTGTATCGCGGGTGTCGGTTGTGTTTGTGCACTGTACTCGTGGCCCTATTGCTCTCCTGTAGGAGTGTGATGGGGTCATCTGGGTCGGAGAGGATATGCCTTGGGCGGCGAAAGTGACTGATTCTAGAGGGAATGTAACTAGCTGCCTCGACAACCAGAGGGTTGCGATGTTTGACGGCTGAATCGAAGTAACGCTTTGACATGCGTTTGAGAAACTGGTGGATGGTAGGTATTTTAAGATCGAGATGGAGGATCTCATTTCTATCATACATGGGGGATCCCGTGATTCTACGGAGGAATCGGTTCTGTAGGGTTTGCAACCTATGGATGAATCGGGGTTTGGTATGGGCAAAAACGATACCCGCATAGGTCATGATTGGGCGGATGCACGTGGTGTAAGTTCGCAATTTGCACCTGAGTGACATTTTGCTACGTGCATTTAATACGAAATGGAGTCTACTGAGAGCGAAAGAGGCTCGCGAGTGAACCGCCTTTATGTGCTCTGAAAACGTGAGATGCCTGTCTAAGATCACACCTAGATATTTGGCTCGCTTAGCCCAAGGGATCGGCTTGCCAAACATGGTGACTGATCGGGGGAAAGAGGGATTTAGCCACGGTTTCAAGAAGAGGACCGCTTGGCTTTTATCGGGATTGACCTCGATTCTCCACTTCCTAAACCAGGCGCCAAGGTTATTGACCGCCTGTTGGAGGTTTTGAAGCATCGAAGCGGAACCTAAACCTTTACAATAGATGGCAGTGTCGTCTGCGAACAGAGCCAACTGAGTCTTTTTATTTCTAGGGATGTCGCTGGTGAATAGCGTGAACAATAGGGGAGCGAGTACAGAGCCCTGAGGGACTCCTGCTCGGATCTGACGAGGGGTGGATAGGGCTCCGTCTATGCGATAGCGAAAGGTGCGATTCGACAAGTAGTCTCGTAAGATGAGCACGAGACGATCTGGCACACCGAGTTTGTAGAGCTTATACAATAAGCCGTTGTGCCAGACTTTGTCGAACGCTTTCGCTATATCAAAGAAGATAGCGCCTGTCATTAAGCCGCGGTTGATGCCGCTGCTTATATGTTCTATGATACGGTGGGCCTGATGCACGCTAGAGTGCTGGGTTCGAAAGCCGAACTGTTCGTTGGGGATTAAGCCCTTAGTCTCGGCGTAGTCTCTGAGTCGCTTATAAATAAGCTTCTCATAGAGTTTGCCGAGTACTTTGAGCAGACTGATGGGACGGTAACTGGTGGGATCTGATTTGGGCTTGCCAGGTTTTGGAATACCTATGACAGTGGCCTCTTTCCATGTTTGTGGAAAGATATTATTGCTTAGAGCACCATTGAAGATGGTGGTCAGTAGCATAATGAGATGAGCGGGGAAGAGTTGGATCACCCTATTGGTGAGTCCGTCTGAACCGGGGGCTTTTCTAATTTTTAGACCTTTGATTAAGTCGTGCACTTCGTCCGGAGCGACTGGAGGCAGAGGACTATCAGGGTCTTCGACGGGAGGGAGAGAGGCTCTGCTTTCGACTTCGGCGTCGACCTCTGCGAGGTGAGCTTGGTCTACTGGCTGAGAGCTGGGAGAGCATTGGAGCTCGAGACTATCTGCTAGGCACTCGGCCTTTTCGATGTCGTCGAATGCTATTGACTTATCGGGGCGTATCAGGGGGGGCATGGTGGCGATCTCCTGGGATTTGAGTTTCCTCTGAAGATCCCAGAAGGCCTTGTGAGTGGGCTCTAGCTCGCTAAGCATCTTGTCCCAGCCCGCTTCACGCAGCTCCGCTACGCGTGTACTTACAGTTCGCTGTAAGTAGCGCATATGGGCTTTGTTTGCGGCACAGGGGAAGCTGCTGTAGGCACGGGTGGCCGCGTTCTTCTCCGTCATTAGAGCACGTACATCGTCAGGGAGCTTCCAGCGACGGTTATCCGTCGCTGGGACCTCCCTTGAACAGTCGTTCAGGACAGATTGTACGTGCTCCGTGAGGGAGTCGATCGCGGCCGTCGTGTCAGCGATAGAATCGAAATTGTTGGGGATTGAGTCTAACTGAGGGGATGTGGTGGGTTTCAGCTGTTCGCTTACTCGCCTCCAGTCTGTTATCTTTTTTGTAGCAGAGGGCTGGTCGGGGTCATGATGACGATGACCTATGCGGGAGTCGAGTCTTAGTAGTATTGGACGGTGGTCAGAGTTAAGCTCGTGCACCGTTTCTATCGAGTCTAGTCTCAAGTTGACACTCTTAAGGAGTGCCACGTCAAGGACATCCTGAGTGAATCTGGGGTCGTGAGGAAAATGAGTGGGAGTCATCGGAGCGATGACGTCAAAGTTCAGGAAGGTGGAGAGGTCGAACAAGTGTCGACCCCTGGGGTTGATTCTGGTACTATTCCAGGAGGGATGCTTTGCATTGAGGTCGCCCGCTATGATAACGGAGTCGCTCATGCCTAATAGGATTGTGAAATCGTCTGAGATATGTTGAAAATTCTCAGCCGGCGTAGCGGGAGAGAGGTAGACCGATACTAGCATGATCGGCTGATGGCCAGTCATGGATAGTCGGCAGATAGTGACTTCTAATTTACTTAGGGGAGGAGGGTCCATAGGTATGCAATACAGATCCCGTTTGTAATAAATAAGGGTGCCGCCCTTGTGACAACGCGTCCTATCATTACGGATGAGACGGTAGTTAGCTATAGAGGGGTTTCGGTGACTGGGGTGAGGCAGGGCTCCTCGAACGCTACGACCTTAGTGGCCTGCGAAGAGAGTTGCTTCCGCATCTTCCTCTTATTTCCTTTCCCTTCGACTCGGACAAAATTGTCGTTGTCGTCGGACTGGGAAGTAGAGGCGACTTGGTCCTCTGAGTCTGAGATAGTGATATAGGGGAAGGGGGTGGAGGGGCGGTTTGGGGGAATAGCCTGGCTGTCAGTGTCCATTGACACGACTGGGCTGGCTGCTGTCTGAGTTTTATCTAAGGCATCACTAAACGTTGTGATTTCCTCAGAGGAATTGATAGGGGACTGGGGGGGGGGGGGTTCTAGGCTACCAGGAGGGCACTCGAAGCACTCCTGGTTCTGCGCTAGGAATTGCAGCTCTACGGCGAACTGCCGCCATAGAGCTGGTTCTAGGGCGACCATCTGCCTAATCACATCGATAAGCGATGTGTTTATGCGTCTAGTCGCATCTAATTTCGCCTCGGAAATGACGAGGTCCGACTCCATAATGGAGTTTAAAACTGACTACTAGTATTTAATTTGGGAACCTATTGTCCTAACTTTTTTTTTCCCTACACCTATCTCCCCGGGGGAATACCGGGGATGTGTATAACCCTCCCTGTCGGGTTAGACAGGGAGGTTGAGTACTTAGGGTGAGCCCTAAGCTTGCTTTTTGCCCGTTGCCTATCTTAATGTGCAACGGGGTCCTATCCAGTCTAGTGCGCCGGGTGTAGACACACCCGACCGACACTAGGTGTGTGGCTGTTGAAGCAAGACTGTCACCAATGCCGACTAGGAGATCCCCCAAGGCCGAGCACTGGGACCCGTCCAATTGACTGCCTCACCCTGAAGGGGCTCGGCGGGTGTGTTGGGTCAACACCCCACTCGGTTTCGTTGGCACCGTATAGGTTTCCACCGAGGACCACGAAACTGTGGATTTACCCTGAAGGGGATTTAATCGCGACGATTACGTTTTAGAGTACAACTCTGATAAGAAACTTATTAATTGTGTCTTGAAAAAGACAACAATTAATAACTGAAGATAGTCCCAGACTATACACGTAGCAGGAACCACAGCAGGAGGAGCCACTGAGCCGGAACTCAGGAGATCTGGAACACACGCGCACACACTAGCAGCAGCACGTCCGTCCGCGTTCGATGCCGAGCGCAGAGTGAGAATATATAGCAGATTTTGTTTTCGGGGTTTATAATGCTGTTCGCTAAGAAAAACCTACTAAAATTCAAAATATTTTATTTGACATAAACCTACATGGGCACTTATGAAACGTCAGAAGCTAGGTGCACGGTTCCAATTGGTCGTTTCCTATGGAGAAGAGCCGGCAAGAAACTCCACGGTTACTCTTTTAAAAATAATTGTTCTTTACAATATTTTCAAATAACAGTATTAATAGGTATGGGAGGACAGTGTAGGTCTTTCAACAAGTACTAGGTACTTAACAAAATAGAAGATAGACAATAAATCTACAGTCCAGTAAGTCTACAGCGTTCTCATTCACAAAATTGAAAATAATCTATATAAAATATAATTTAATTAATAAAAATAAAAATAAATTTAAAACGAAATGACATGATTGCTATTACAACTGTAAAAAATCTGAATAATTATCATAAACCCTCCGCAAGGGCTTCCGGCATCCCATATGCGACTAAGTGAACCCTCCGGGAGGGCTTCTGGCACTGAACGTGTTAAGAAAATAAAGACGTAATAAAAATGGAAGCATCAGCCTGTCAAAGGTCTTTGTCATTGAGAAGGTACGATTATTGATTAAGTTGAATTGCTGAACAAAGAAGCATGTTGGTACGAGTATAATATGGACATTCCTTTGATTGGAAAATCGACCCATAGCTAGAATGCTGAAGGTTCTACACATATAAAGATGTGGAGTTGTATGAATTATAAACAAAGACATGACATCTCAATTCTCAGGTACCTACATAGGGTAACCATTTCGTTTGAAAGTCCTGACAAAAAACAGGACATGTGCAAAAAAGTCCGGACATTTTACTTATCTTTCTTTTTTCAGCACTCGTTTAACTTTCTCAATTTTCAAAAAAAAAAAATATTTTTGTCGGAAAGTCAAGATAAATGACATGGCCGGACAAAGTCCGGACGCGGGAAAGTTAGAGCGGTTTCGCACTACGTCCGATCCGAATGCGAGAAATGTCGGTCCGAAGTAGCCATAGTCCTATTTGTATGAGGGATTACGCACTAGATCCGAGCTCTGTCCGTCCGAATTTAGAACATTCCCATTTCGGATTGCACTCGGATCTTGAATTCGGATCGGACGTAGTGCGGAACCGCTCTTGCTATGGGGCTTCTTGTCCATTCTTCTCCAAACGAAAATACGAGAAACAATTCGATTTTCTTGTAAATTTTTACGTGTAAGAGTGCCTTTTAATGGCCTACTTGAAATAAATTATTTGACTTTGGAAGCCAAAAAACTGGACATTTCCAGACAAATCCGGACAGCCGGCAACCCTACACATACGAGTACTTACAAGACAAAAGTTCTAGTCACGGTACTAAAACCTAGTGTCTAAAAGCAAAGCTGTGTCTTAGACGAGTTACGTGACAGCCACAGTTAATTATTCCGCCGCGGCTCGACTCCGTAATTTACTTTACCTGTAAAATCACCACGGCTCTAATCCTGCGTTTCGCTGGCAATCTTGTCTTCACTTTAGGGTTAAATAAACAATTATCTGTAAAGTGATGGGGGGTGTTCTCTTTATTAAATTGCTTTGCGAATATCCCACATACCTACAGGGTTCCTCTAGTATCCGCCGTTTGTATTTCTCCCCATAGGTACAATTGGAATTGGTAAGAATTGTTGGATTTTTTTAGCGCATACAGCAATTCACAGCTTCGCACCAATCAAGTTGTAGGTTATTTCGTTTCGTCGTCATCATTTATATAAGCCAGTAAACAGCAGTAGTATGGGCTGTATTTGACCATTTTCATCTTGGTTAGCAGATACTTACTTTTGATAAAATTGTGTAACAAAGACGCTTCAGTACAGCCCACCCTCTTCATAATCTTATCGCCTTTTAGTTTTAACTTTGGTCTAAAAAAACAAGGTCTGGCATTCCGGGAGTGACACATGCTTACGTCACTATCCAGTTGCCACTTTATTGCAACAAAACACGAATTAAAAAAGATTTTCAGATCCTCTAAAAAAAATATGTACAAAGCATTTAAATTGTCTTTTCGTTTGTCTAATCAAACGAAACAATTGAATTAAAACATAAACCAACGTAATTGTTAATTAAAACCTCTTTGTTTTATCGGATTGGCACAGCTAATAAAGGTGGTTGGGGAGTTATTATTACACACTTCTGGTAACACAGATGTGATGACGTAGACTTGTGTCACCCACGTGACCACTGTGTCTCGGAATTCTATACCTGGTGAAATCTATGCATATAAAATGCTTTGTCCTGAATGACTGACTGACGGATCAACGCACAGCCTAAACCGCTGATCGTAGAGACCTGAAACTTAGTGGGTGTGTTCTTTGTATGACGTAGGCATTCGATAAGAAAGGATTTTTCGAAATTCTACCCCTATGGGGGTGAAAAAGGTGGGCAAAATTTGTATGGGACAACGTGATTCCTTGGTCCAATCTACTTCAAATTTTGCATAAACAATCTTTAACAGAATTAATGGAAGACCTGTTTCGTATTTTATTAAAATTCATCCCTTAACGGGGTTAAATAGGGGTAGAAAGTTATTTTGGGAGTGATTTGCTTCGAAGTTGATATCAATACTCCTTAGTGCTTTTTGATTTAAATTATTTTATTTTGACACATGTTTAAAAAGTCAATCTGATTTTATTCAAAAAAGGTTGAACTCACATAAAGGCTTGGTGCTTGCAATGCAAATACTCATCACCGTACTATACATATTAGTACCGCATTTGAAGGTTTCTAAGCTTTACAGAGGTCTGTATTTATTCATAGGATTCCCCTAACACCATCAAATTACCTCTTCGAATTCAAGAGAGTGCAGTTTCCCATCAAAGTATGCTTCGCAATGACTATAAACAAAGCTCAAGGTCAAACTCTTAAGGTAGCGGGAGTAGACTTTAGGGAAAACTGCTTCTCCCACGGCCAGTTGTATGTGGCATGCTCCAGAGTAAGCGCACAGAGTAGCCTGGTGATTCTAGCACCCGAAGGAAAAACAAAAAATATTGTTTACAAAGAAATGCTGCTTTTTCGATTTCGTTGTAAAAAAGATAATACCCCCGTGTAACTTTCACCAGATCGAAGGCCGAGCTTCGTGTTCATAGAATACAGGGTGTTCGGCAGAAGGTTGAACATACGAAAATGGCGGATCCGTGGGGCCGTCTACTACGTGTTTAAGTCCAATAACAAGACTCAGGCCACAAGGATTTTTTTAAATGTTGTTATATATGTTTTTTTTATATTTTATAAGTATTCAAACATTTTAACATAATAATTTATATGTTATAACAAAATTAATAACGTAAAAAAACAATAAAAAATTCTGTTAGAACCATTTTCGACTTCTACGCGGACGAAGTCGCGGGCAAAAGCTAGTATATTATATTATTATACCATGGTTTTAACAACACCGAAGGTTCTATTTTAACCGACTTAAAAAAAAAAGTAGGATATCTTTCATCTCTTTGCCAGTAACAATACCTAGATAGCAAATAGTTCAAGTTAAGTTTATTCTGTGCACAATTCAATCACCATTATCGATTAAACTTTCATCCATATTAAACAACTGATTTACATCAAATCTCTTCCGCACGGTTTTCGCTTTCCACATTAATTTGACTTTTGCATTCAGTTTCATTTAAATTCAAAATGTTTAAAGTATTATTTTATTGTCCTTAGAATATTAAAGCAAGTACCCACATCAAAGTATGTAAAATCATGGTAGGTACTGCTGTTGGGGTCTTTGACCTTCCAGTATAAGGGATGCAGCTGAATACCAGTACCTATTTTATATGGAGCGACTGCCTATCTGACCTCCACCACCCAGTTACTGGGTAACACGATACTCCTTGGCAAGTCTGGTTGCCAGATTTTTGGACCTCTGACTACCCGTAGTGACTGTCTACTGATCTACGAATAATAGCCAGCACCAACTGCTGGAGTGGACATGTCTAGGCAATTTGCCATTCCCTGAAGTGGGTTTATCTATTTCAGTTAATATCGTCTTAAAGTACTTAATTGATCGTGTTCTAGAATGTATGCAGTAAAAATGTCGTTAATTGGGGGAGGCCATTTCATTAACTTGATAGCTTTATGGACACGTCGGCAAAGATTGGAGGAGAGATAAAAATTGATTAAACAAGTCGAATATAATTGTATCCCCGACATAATTATGCTAGGTATTCGAAAATTCGGACTTTAATATGTTGATCGAATTGAAATTGTTAAAATAATTGATTTACAAAAACATTTACTGTATATTCATATCTTTATTAGTATTCCATAATGTTTAAATATCTTGCGATGGCTTTAAGCTAAGATACAATAACGGACCTTGTAGGGCACAGCTAAAAGTATAAAATCATTTTAAAATAAGAATTAGCCTACTAAACCATTAACAATTTTTGTATATTATGTGGTCTTATGGCGCCCGTTATCACTGAGCTCGTTGCTGGTCCGACAGGCTGCGAAACTTTTAGGTAAATATCAACCAAACCCGCCCTGGAACCGACAACCGCCTAGGTTGACATGCGAGATGCACACAGAAAAAAATTAACTGGTCTCGCGTGGTGGATTATGGCCAATCCCGATAGGTAGGTTATTTAAGTTTGAAAAGTATAACAAAATCAAAAGAGCATACAGTTCGTACGGTCTACACGAATTTTACCCTGCCACTATTCCAGGCCGCTTACCCTACTTTTCACTTTGACCAGATAACTATACGCAATGTGCATTCTATCTAAACCAATTTTAAAACCATTTTAAATCTGTTCGTATCGTAAACGACCTTTTATCTCCTGTTTACTAGGTAAAGGAATATAAGGTTCAGTTCCCTTCAGCACGAGGCCACTGCAGGGGTACACCCTCAGTCCTGCCCAGAATAAATTTCGCTGCATACGTGGCGCTGAAGGCCTCGATTATAATAATAATAGCCTTTTATAAAGCGGGTAAGTTGACACAGTAGTTGTGGGGAATTTATTATGAGCGTTTATCCTAAAAGTTGGCAACGTCGAAAATAACTGTCAAATATTTACCTGTTTTAATTAATTTGGCAATATTACCGTATGGAAATGAGAAATGTGGCTAACTAGCGAACTAAAATATTGATTATGAAATGCAATAGTTAATATCGTAACACCAAATATTTAGTTTTAGATGTAACAAAAATGTTTGGAAAGTTTCCAAATGCCTTATTTACACCTAAAACGGTTACAACATCAAATTCAATGTTATAATTGCAATTCGTTATTAATATTCTAGTTCGCTAGTTAGCCACATTTCATATTTCCATACAGTAATATTGCAAAGTTAATCAAAACAGTGACATAGTTGACATCTATTTGCGACGTTGCCAACTTTCAGATTAAACGCTCTCAAGTATTTCATTCCACACTATGTATAGTTTTTTCATAAAGTAATCTGTGAAGAAGATAGTGGCTATTGTGTACTTAGTTAGGTGTATTATGTCATTACAAGAGTCCGATTTGGCCTCAAAATATTATTACTTGTTTTCCATAAAGCGTATTTATAACTGCGTAATACTTTTTCCCCCACCCTCACTAATAATAATCGAGGTATAAAGTTGGGAGGCTTGAAATTACCCAACGGTAAACGGACATCTTTCTCAACATAATTTTCTTCAGCATTTATTAAGAGGATTAAAAATAAAATCTCGTTTTACCCGTCTTCCCCTTTAAAATTACAGTAATTTTCACGGATTTAATGAAAATGACTACGTGCGAACTGATTTCCTCGAATTGCCGGTTCAACAAACTCAATTCCGTGAAACTGTTTAATTTTATTAATTCGATAAGCTTGTTTATTCTTGTCTTTGTAATAAAATATGGAAGAGAGAAAACACCTGCTCAGTAGGTATCCACTTAATAATAGAGATGGGCATTTTTCGGGATGATTAGTAATGATTCTTGTGGTCATTGTGCATTATTGCTTGCTCTCCAATATTTTTAAAAGGTATTAAAAATCTGCCATAACATTTAATAACAGGGGTTAACTAAAACATAAACGATATCGTTAATGGCAGATCGTGTACAATGTTTAGAGAAATGAGGGCGTCCTGCCCCGAAGCGCCGTTTACTCATTTTTATTGAACAAATGTTTTACAGGTGACGTTTACATTTCCGTACGATTCTGTCGTAAAAGGTGCGTGCCGTTCCATTAGCGTAATCAATCTCGCGGGGTAAATCCGGCCGAGTGTGGCTTTCGTCTGGTTGTAATACTTTTAAACTGCGATGAAATCTTGGTAAGGGTAAAGACTATCTTATTCCTTTGGAAAGTATTGTAGAAGAAAATATGTATTTAACATAGCAATCATTAAAACATCTAACCGCAATCTAAATTCGGTTTTTCGTTCAGCATTTATCGTAACCGTAACAGTCAAATCGATTCGACGAATTGAAAACAATTTCAATACTTTTTCCACCCAACAATGTAAACCATTTTGACGACTCATTGTGTATAATTATTAACGAATCATGCTTCCATGACCTTTAAGGTTCAGCCGCGATAATTCGCCGAAATATTAAAGCCTTCGTTAAAGTTGGTTCAAGTGGTTACATTAAATAAGCATCGGGTTCCCCATACGGCTATTTGGTGAGCGAGCGAAGTGAAGTCTTTGAATATTCAATGGCGCACAGAGCTTGGGTATGCAAATGAATGCTTCTGACTGAGCACACTGGCACTGACCAATGTGACGGCATGACAGCCGATACTTTTACATGAACTTGTTGCATTTTAAATAGAATTGGATTCTTGAATGCGAAGAGGCAGTTTTTTGTGCACTGTTCACGAATTAGCAATTTTTAATGCGACCTTTTCATCAAAGTAATGAAATATTATTTTCAAAATATACAATGAAAAAATCTTGGTAATATGAAATGATAAATATGATTCATTACTATTATATTGTTATGTTTTAGAGCATAAAATATTCCTGAACTTCCAAACTGAATCTTCAATACATAAAAACCACAAAAGACGATTTCAGCCAGTTCTAAAGCTGGCCTCATACATTGTTCATACTTCATAAACAAGTTTTTTATGATCTGACACACAGAGAGAAATCCCGTAATGTTCCTCATACAATATGAATTATATTGTTATTGTCGAGCGTCTCTTGCGATGTGGTTTTATGGAAGCTCATCACTTATTCGACTCTTCGACAGATTCTCTCATAACTAATTCCACCCGTGGACCCTTTTTAACCAATTTCCGATATTGAATTACTAATACTCTTACTAAAAGTTTCTGTGAGGCATTTTATTAGTCTGTAACGATGATAAGGCTAATATTGGTGTATCTTCTTTCAAATTAAGTAAATTTCAGCTCTTCTAAGATTAGACATATAACTAAACCTTGTTTACAGTCCGTTCAACCGATTTTTATTTTTTTATTGCGTTGTTGGCATGACAAATGGCAGCTGCAGTAAACAATTGGTATTGTAACCACTTTTTTTCCTTTTAATGCCATCCTTATGCCTACGATATAGAAGTCAGAATCGGTTGTACGGACTGTAAAAAAAGGTTTGTTTAAATGTCTAATCTTATTTCAAATGGAGTATAATATAGTGCATCCTCTTCGTTGGCAAAAGTCTACTACCTTCATCTATAGTATCTGGTTATATGATATCTAACAGTATTAATATTTCAGCCAACTTCCGATTATATCAGTTATGTAATGACAAATAGGTACGCCCATTAAAGAGAAAATTTAAAATCTTTGCTTCTCTGATCTCAGACAAGGATCAGACAGCGGAACGGCTTAAAAACAGTACCTACTCGTACCTACCTAAAAATTTAATCTTTACCCCATTACGATTCAACTTCTACTGGAATTAGCATCAAAACGCAATGCTTACATAGCTCGAATAACACTATAACAATAGTTATTTCAAAACGATAACGATCTCTTTCATTTTCCCTGACGTCATATCGTTGCATGCTTTATTTCAATCTGGGGGCTAGAGCAGCTATAAATTGTCAGAACCACGTGATTTCTGCGATCATTCCAGACTTAATTCGAGGTTTATGACAGATTTATACTTAGATTTACGACTTGTGTAAGGGTTTATCTTTTGCGAATACACAGGATTTTTATCATGATACAAAAAGAGATTTTTTATGACCCTGTTATCCCTCTGCTTAGCAAGGCCTTCACTCTTTCCTTTTAAACTATCTACTCGTTTTTGTGTCCTCTCCATCCATGTCTGTCCTACAAACACATCTAGATCGACTCGCCATCTGTGTCATGGCCGTCCTAGACCACGATATCCGCCATCGAGATCAAAACAACCCATTGTAAGAAATTAATCCTAGTACCTACCAATGTTAAGCAAAGTTGCCATTAATGGTAGGTAATTTGGCCCTTGTTCAACTTTCAAATCCTCGATATTTGTTCATACCTGTCGGTAATATATAATTAGACCGACTATTATTTCGATTTTGATTAAAATTCTAATTTTTTTTTAATAGATACCTACAAACTAAAATATGCCCTAAAGCAAGGCATTTAGACAAATTTTTAAACGATTCCAACCGTAATGCTCTGTGTAGTAAAGTTAGCTTATTGTGGTGTATATTTTACCCCAAAAGTAATTATAAATACAAAAAGCATTAATCATGGTTTAATGCTGTTCCTTTAGAATACCAATTTTAATGACTGCGAAATTGTTCTTTGAGCTTTAAAAATTGATTCATAACAAATTGATTCATTAAAAGTACCTAAACAATAACCACAGTAAACAGTAGCAGTATCTTGATTTAGATATCCTAATAATGGAGATGCTATGTAGTTCCAGATAATGGTATGTGTACTCCTATGTAAGGACATTTTTATTTGAATTTCTTTTTCAATGATTAGAAATTCTTCTTCGGGCCAGTCACAAAGTTTGTTCACCTTTGGTAAGTGGGAGTTAGTGGGAACATGTGACATTCCGTACACGTACTGCTGAGGACAAGAAGGTTAGGGTAGGTGGAAGTTTATGAGGGTCCTCCGTCGCTACGGAACCCTTAAAATTGAATCAAGATATTGTCTCTCGTTATGCGAACCTGACAATTGTCTACGAAGTAAAACATTAGTTATGTACAACATAACTTTGAGCATGTCTTTTGAGTACCTATGTGGGTAGATTTATATATTTGTCTACAAACATAGTATGTACAGTACACCTATTTTCTTAATGTCCCTCGGCAAACTTCGTGTTTCGTCAGTCGTCGGTTTTCTATCAGTTGACCTTTGCACTTGGTAATTATGGTTGATGGCAACGCGGGTGCAGCGGTAGGAGTCAATACGTACAAGCACCAAGTGCAAAGGGCAACTGATAGAAATCCGACGACAACCGAAACACGAAGTTTGTCGAGGGACATTATGAAAATAGTTGTACTGTATTTACATTTTTTTTTACTAATACCTACAAGATTTTTTTTAAGAACAACATTCTGTGCACTGTTTCAAACTATGCATGAAAAACTCACGCTTCCTTCCCATGGGGGTACGCAGAAACTACTGAACGCCACCTGCTTCGATCCGTTGCTTCGTACTTATGTTTCAATGGTAAAGAAATACCTACCTACCTTTTATAATTATTAAAACTTCATATCATTACAGAGTTTAATAACAAAAAACTGATTTAAATAATACTAAATGGTTTGACAGGTTTGTGTATGTGTGAAACATAGGTAACTTTTGTAGCTGATGGTCCAACTTTCGGGAGTAAAATCATTTTTTTTTTCTACGGATGTAGATAGTGTATGTTTTTGCCGGGTTTCTGTTTATTGACCCAGGGTACAGTATAATACCCGTGCGCGATAAGTTGGGACCTGAGCGCGGTACCGTCAAAACAATAACACAAACGAAACTAAAAGGATTCCAGAGCGCGTCGTTACGTGATGTAAGCCAGAACGAGACAAAAAGTAAAAACCCTAGTAAAAAAAAAACCGATGCGAACGGTACAATACGGGCGCCATCGGGGAAGTGCAAGCGGGCGGGGGAGTCGCATTCCTAGAAGGTCCCAACTTATCGCGCACGGGTAGTACATACAAATATTTAAGTTTCTTTAATTAAACAAAATAAAAATACAACGAAAAATTACATGTGGGCCCATTTCAAAAACATTTAATAAAAAATAAAAATGTCATGCCAGGCCCGAACGCACGACGCACAGCCCCTTTCTTATTTTCGAATTTCGAACGTCCTACATCGCGCAATCAAAGTTTTCATGCTGTGTAGCATCAGTACGATATTTCGCGCGTTGCTATTGGGGAGTCCGTGTCTACACAGTACGACAGTGGTCAGGGGCAGGGCTGTTCTGCACCGCCCCTACATGAATGTGTATTACCTATGTGTGTACTAGGTGTGTTGAAACTATTAGAAGCAAAAGACCCAACGGGGGTATTAATCGTGGTATTCAAGCCACTATGATGTGTATTTGATAAGGTCCTGTAGACCGATATTAATGTGTACCTTTACCTTTAACCATTTACCTTTAACCATTTACCTAAAATGTCTCAGTAATATTAGAGACTCATGTACCTGGAGGAATCTGTTCCTTCACCCCACTGCTGTAGAAAATTTGACTTCCTTTTTGCATGTTTTCAAATTTTTATTTTTTTCTACAGATTTTTTATTAAACGTCTAAAGTGGTTTTATTAAAATTCTTCTAGGAAAGTCTCTTGTAAAAATAAGTTACAAACCCATGGGCGTGCTCAGGGGTGGAGCGGGCAGGGGAGGGCGGCTGCCCCTCCCTGGATTTTGTATGCCTAGCTACCTACTGTTGTCAATAAAAATTAATATGCATTAATTTTAGAAAAAAATTGCGCGGTAGGTCATGTTGTTGTATCATGCAAAATACGCAAACGCAGCAAGCAAGTACACAGTTTATTTATTTTACTACCTTTAGGTATAGCTTAGGATCTCCTGCAGGTATTTTCCCTACACACTACATGTTGGTAAAATATGTGCCCAGACTGGGCCAACAGCTACCTACGCCCGTGTACAAACCTAATAGGTACACAATTCGTCAAAAGAGGTACACACAAACACTCACGAGTTCAAAAACAACATCCGTGAAAAACAAAAAAATATTCAATACGTTGGAAGCGAACTTGCGACCTTTGTGTTTCGTCTAAAATGATCGATCATTCAGATAAAATGAAATAAGAAAATTATATTTTGATATTATTTTTAAGTAGCTTACTAATAAGGAACTGACATATATAACCACGTCTTAATTTAACACGACATCAATTCTCTCGATCGTAAACAATGGGGTTCAATTAGGCTTCATTAAATCGCTATAATTTCTTTTTTCCCAGAGTTCCAGTAAGCGACGAGTTAAGACTCTTTGGAAACAAATGGCTGAATATTTTATTTATGTTTTTCGTTTTCTCAGACTGCCTCGCTAATGTACTTTGTCGTGCGGGTAGTAAAATAATACGGAGTTATGTGACGTAGATATGTACCTACCAACAACGGTCTGGTTCGTAGGCTAAGGTACTTACTATTTAGGTTTTCTTGCAATTAAGCCAGCGTAAATTCATGTTCCTGTAAGCTTTCATTGATTAATTATTGTACGTACATACATAGGTACATAGATCAACATAGTGTGTATACGTGATCTAAACACGATCTACACAATCAATTGATACCTACTTAGGGTCGATTCAAAACTCCACAAAAGCCGATACCGTTAGATCTACAAACATATTTGTATAAGCTGTTGTCACTAAACTTCTGAACATAATCTAAGTCTTATACCTAAACATTTAACGACACCCACCATGGGATGAAACACTGACATCGCCTGACATACCTATTATAAGGTCGAAAACAAAACCATCAATGTGTTGCGTAATTTGATAATGATCTCATCACAAACAGTAATAAAACTTTTCCAACGGGCATACATCATAAACATGAGGTAGGTGGTACCTAGTGGTGGTACAATCACATCATCGCTTGCCCGCTTTATCTCGCCCAGGGGAATTATAACTCCGAAGTGGAGTTTCGCAGTTTTACTCGCCAGGGGATGGACTGGCTAGATTGAGCACAGATTATGATGAGCCTGTAAATAACTGAGCATAGTTGGTGAATAGGTAACCGAGTCAGTTAACTGCCAATTTGAAGTGAAGTTGAAGAGGTGATTTATTATGTACTAGCCTTTGGCTTGAAGGTCAAAAATTGTTCCGCGGAAAAATACTACCGGTATAAAAAGTATCCTATGTCATAATCCAGGTCATTGTTTACCTTATGCCTCATCGAAATCCGTTCAGCTGTTTAGGCGTGAAAAGATAACAGCCAGACAGAGCTATGGACATCGCTCATTATAGCAGCTTGACTCCGAAACGGCAAATAACTTGTCATTTTAGTTAGGATTTAAAGTCAAATGCATTTTAAAGTCTATTTTACGATGGCTATACAGAATATTGGACAGCTCGCGGGCAGTGAGCGGCACGCAAGCCGTCACAGGTCTCGCCTTGCAGTACGCTTCAAGCGAGGAGCCCGCTCCCCGCCTGCAGGCGGTGTGCATGCTGGCGCCTCGCCGTCCTCGCGGTGACGCCTCGCCGGCCGCGCGGTAACGCCTAGCTTGTGTTTGAACAACAAGCTGTCACCTCACCACCGCGTTTGCGACTAGCGGTCGCCTTGCTTACGGCACGTTGACGATTAGATATTTCGAGGCGGTGCCGGCGCGTTACTGCGCTGGAGCAGTGCTGTTATAATGGGCGATGAAGTTTAGGGGTCCCCGAAACGATCAATTGTATTCTACCAGCGTAATATAACGTACATGCCCATACATTTATTTTTTAAGTTTGGATTTTCATGGAATTAACTTCAAAAGTTTGAATAAAACTTGCAATACGCGTGGAAATTTTTCATCATCATACAAATCTTAATAATTCAATCGTGAAATATATTGGTACTACTACTTGGTGCGGATGTCACCAATTAAATTGAACGCGTTCAGCACATCTAAACGCGTTCAAGAGCTGTCAGTGTACAATACTTATTCCATAACAATTTTGACACTGACAGCTCTTGAACGCGTTTTAGAAATGCTGATCACGTTCAATTTCAATGGTGAAATCAGCCCTTAGTGTTCACTTACCTCCAACCAAGCAAAAAGGATAATTGTAAGCAGAGACACACATATTTATTGATAAGAAACATGTTTATTATAAAACAAAAAAATGGAATAGCGATGCTGTGGAAAAACGAGAAAATCTTATTAAAAAATAATTATTATGACTATTATTTTCATTTATTCATCTATAAACTTAGTCAGTACATTTTTAAATATTTTTATAAAAATCATTAAAAAAAACATTTAAAAATATAATAAATAGTAGCCCACCGGTATCGGGAACAGGGTCCAAGCTACGGCGGTCAGGGATCCAGAGAGAGGAGCCTCCTGACAATGCGAGCCGTATCGAGGAGTACCGCTTTCTGAACCAAGCCCTTGATCCAGCTGCCCAACGAGAGCCTCCTTAGTTAGGTGTTGGTCGAGGCTCTCAGCAACTAAGCCATTGGCTGATACGACTATCGGCACAATGATCGCTGACTCCACATCCCACATGTCGACAACCTCGTGAGCCAAGTCAAGATACTTAGATTTGTTTATCTTTCTCAGCTTTCACGAGGTTCCCGTCATGCGGGACCGTTATGTCAATAATCATTGTGCGCCGCTCTACTCGATCCACTACCACTATATCAGGTTTATTCGCAACAATAGTCCTGTCAGTGATGATGGATCGATCCCAGTACATTGTGATATTTCCATTTTCGAGAACTGGGTCGGGCACATACCTGTAATACGGCACTTCCGATTCCACAAGATTGTATTTCAGAGCAAGTTGCTGATGGATAATCCTGGCTACAAGGTTGTGTTATGTTGTGTGTCTATGCACGTACTCTTCGTTAGCTAGACGAGAACAGCCGGAGATATGTCGGATTGATTCTCCCGGACGGTGGCATGCCCGACAGATGTCAACCGTGCCGTCTTTCACAATAAATCTACGGTAATTGTTCGTCATGATAGCTTCGTCCATAATTGCACAGACAAAACCTTCGGTTTCCCCAAAGAGGTCACCAAAACGCAGCCAGGCTACGGACGCTAGAAAATCTACATCGGGTCCATGTAGGGCCCGGAAAAAGCGTCCGTGAAGCTCCTTACTCTGCGATCGTTAGTGTCAAACACTACAGGCTTGCGCCAATTCTCTTTATCCATGGCGAGCGGGGTGAGGCCCTTGTCCACCGCGACCACATCTCGATGCATCCCCACGTCGGCTTCTAGGAAATATTCCCTGAGACTGCATATCTCGCGATTGTGGAGGGTCTTAGCGTTTAAAAAGCCTCGACCTCCACACTTTCTATTAAAAAAAGGTATTTGGAAAGTTTCCAAATACTTTTTTACATCTAAAACTAAATATATTGTGTTACGATATTAATTATTGCATTTCATAATCAATATTCTAGTTCACTAGATAGTCACATTTAATATTGCCAAAATGATCAAAACTATGAAAATCTTTGAATTCATGTATTTATGTACCTATCCCGAAAAGTTTCAGAAGCGACACTATTTTAGTAACCAAGTTTTTGTCCGATGGTCACAAAACAACTACAAAAGGTAGCTTAAAGCCGGTGAACTAAATAAAAGTTCTCATTTCTATGGTCGGTGCTATCCGCTTTTACTTTTATAGACTCAAGTTCGTCGCGTTCGCGCTCCGTTCACAACTTAAATCAAAGTAATAAAGAAAGGAAGCCGTGATCAATTTAAGGTATGCCACTCTATGACATTTGGATGATCGAGATCCAAAATAATTGCTAGATGAACCTCCTCCTGCCTTTTCGCAAGAGTAGATAAATTATCCGCCTTTAGATCCTTGCCAGGTTAAAGACCGAACAAGGATGAATCGTAGATACATAGGTAGGTAATAAGTACAAAAGACCGATGTTCTTGAAATAAATCAAACGATTGCACAGTCCTTAAAGTCATTCACAGTAGGATATAGCAACTCATCAACTGAAATCTGGTTAAGACGCATAGATACCGGTGACCTTGAGTATGTCGTACGTCCACTCGCCCATGAGCGCTGTTCCAAATTAGACGCATTATTAATTTATTACATATAAAAAAAGTTATTTTAATAAAACACGTATACTAAAATATCAATAATTTAATTATCTTTAAAATGGTGAAAGTTTTAGAAAAATACGCTTCATAGATTTTGCGTGATTCTCAGTTTTTTATCCGCGTTAGACATAACTTCACAAATTAATATAAATATGATCAAAAATATTCTTCTTCTATTATTTTTTTTTCCAAATCATTATCACAACTCGTTTACACACGTCGTGTGACCTTCAGTATAGAATCATTAGAAGTCGGATCGTCGCCTTAAATCATAAAATTAATCAAAGATCTTTCAGGAATAAATGGGCTAATCCTTTCCCAGAAACCACACGACCGAACACCAAATAATAACTCTTCATAATGATTTATGAAGGTACCTAAGTATATAACTTTGTACCGAAAGCTACAGTCGACTATTTTGATTGGCTTACAAGGGGTTAGTTTGTAAAGCAGATTATATGAATGTTTCTTATGTTTCCGCAGCTTTGAGCTTGTTTACGGCTCGTTTCAGCAGATTTATGGATTGTAACCTAAACTTAAATGCTGTATAAAACGTAGGCAGTGTATATGTTTCCAAATCATTTTTTAAACAAAATAATGATGTATCGGACAAAAGTAAGAAATGCGATTGACGTATGTATTGATATTTCATATTACATTGGCGTAAAAGACATACTTTGGAATAACTGTCACTTACATCAATATACTTCAGGTAAAATTTACAATATTGTCCCCTACGTTAATATGCACATTTTTTTTTGTATTTTGAAGCAGTTCTAGATAGTAACCTCCTTCTCATTTTAGCGCACGGCTTATAGAAAGAGCCGTATATTATTATTCACCAGGCTTAAAAGTAAAACTAGGTAAATAACTACGTAGGTAAGTAGTTGAATCTTCATCCATGTGCCAGTGTTTATTTATAATTTTTTGTGTTTGAGCTCAGAGCTGATTCGCATTCGTCATTGTCAGCTTGACAGCTTATTAAATAACCTTCCAAGTTTGATATAATGACGGAAGTTATCAGTAAAGTTAATTTGGACATACGACCTATAGCTCGCCGTAACAAATAATTTAAAAAAAGAGAAGAAATTCAAATTACAGAAAGTAGGTACCTACTTATTTTTTTATTTGGACTATGGTAGATTAAATGATCTTCTTACTTAGGTAAGTTAACTAATTGCACCCTTTTTCTTTTGTGATTATTGAATCTCAATTGAAGAAACGAGTTTTAACTAATTATAGACTTGTGTTTACTTAAACCCTGGCTGATGTGTTAATTTGACGTAACGTACAATTCGAATTTTAATGTAAGAAAGCTTGAAAGCTGATCAACATTCTGTCATTACATTAGGATTCATTTTTCCATGCAGTTATGCATGCCCACTTGACCAGCTGTGAGAAATAACTTTTTTACTTTATTTTGAAGGGAAAATAAATGGTATTTAATTATTTTATGTTAATATTAGGGTATTATCTAGTATCTATTGTTGAAAGGTCATGTCTACTATGAAATTAAAATATTTATTTCAGACCAAGGACACAGTAATTGATACAATAGTCCATTTTATGTTAGAAAGTAGATACTTATAGCTATGTTAGTAAAAATTAAAATAATTATTAATTTGGACATGCATGAGCGACCAATGCCTCAGGATTTGGCTGTTCACTCTGTCCGACACCATGTTCAGAAGCGTGTTGGTGCCACCCTTTATCCGAGACCACAGGGGAGCCGTTATTTTGCGAAGAACCGCCTGGAAGCCGTCCGTGCTGTGGCCGACAAATATGCCGGAGGCACTGTACCGCCATGGGAGCCCCAACAAACTGAACTGAACGCGCAGAGCATTGCAGGCATTGCATTTTTAGTGTAATTACTCCATAGGTTGCACGTGTATAACGTTTGGCAATAGCTTTTGAATAGTGTGACTTGAACGTCACGTGAGCATCGCGTAAACCGGCGAGAAAGCATATTACCCCTTACCGACAATGCCCTGTGCACCCTATCCATGTCCATATCATCATTTAGTTTCTCATTAATCCCAGTGACCCAAGTACTTAAATTTGGACACTTGCTGTAGGACGGTTCCATTTAGTGTGATCGGAGGAACAGGGTAAGTTCTAGTCCCAGCCTTAAAAACTAGCAGCTCGCTCTTCTGAATATTGTACCTGAGCCCATGACCTCACGGAACTGATTGAGGGGCCCAGCAGCACCATGTCATCATAGCTGTCAGCATAGCTAATATTATTCGTAAAAACACCATCCACTGAACAACCAACACCAGCACTGCTGAGGTCCTCAATCAGTGCATTTACATAAATTAAATAGAGTAGGTGAGGTTAATCCCTCTTGCCTTACTCCACACTCCATCCTATATACATCTGTCCACCTGACAAAATTGCTTTGGCTATAATACTAATATCTAAATAAATTGATGATCTCTACAGGCAGCCTGGTGGTGCCTCATCATCGTCCACAGAAAAAAAGAAAAAAAAAATTGAGTTTCTTGAACACAGAAAAGTTAGGGCTTAAGGCAAAAGCTTAGGGCAAAAGTTGGACGTAACGGACATGCTATCTTTGTAACTAAAGCTTTAATACTCGTATGTAAATAGAATATAAGAGGTCAAAAAGTTAAACAGAACCATAAAAGTCACTTAAATATAACCTAAAAAATAAATGACCACATTTAAAAAAAAAAAGTTTTTAGACTCCTGAAAATTTGCTATTTGTCCCTTACGCCAAGTTAGATTACGGTCGACGATATTCTTAAATGTTTATTACGCGTTGTGTACCACGCGCGCCTCAAAGAGATGTCAGCACAACTGACGGGGTCCGCTAGGGCCGATGCCTGGCGGGGTCGCGGGAAAGTCCGAAAGGGATACCGTGGCCCCTGGCAACATACAGGCAACTGAAGGAACACGGGTGGGTTTTAGTCAGGAAGAGTCTCAGTTATAATTTTTCAAAAATATTAACGTTTATCTTTCTTTGTTGACAGGACAAACACTACCTGTGCATAATGGCATCGGACTCCCCTGAACAGAACCTGACGCAGTACTTCAGTCTGTGCAACGACTTCATTCACGCCGCTCGTCTAAGAGACGGCAATGTTCTTATACATTGGTGAGTAGACCAAATGTCGTGCATGCATGAGGTTGTAATACTGTTATATTCATTGCATCAGCTTGTTAAAACCCATGTTGGAATAGGGAAATATTGGCTACAATCAGGTTAACGAATGGATGCTGACAATAGAACAGTTATGGTTCAGCTGAATCCTCTTTATGTAATCAATTCATAATCGTCTTCTTCTGGCTAAGTAATTACGTGAGAAATGGGCTTACAGGAAACGTCATAACAATTAATATGGAATAAGGATTTATACTTTTACACCATCGTCAGATATTCTAAATATGTTGGCTAGAATTTTTGAATACTTTCACTTTCTCTGTCATAAAATAATATTTTCTACATACATTTTGAAACAGGAAATATCGGATGCAATGTTAGTTGATGGATGTTTGTCGACTAGATTTCTTTCAGCGCCGTAAAAAAAAGAATATGAATTTTCACCCCACCTAGGTTATAAATTGTACCCTTCTGACGGTTCAGGGCCAGAAGTGCCCTTCCATTTTAGACGATAATGCACTGCGAAATAGTTTAAAGGAAACTTTGTTTATTTATTGAGTTAGAAGTAGAACATATTACGAAAGTATAGGTTACTATGGAATACTTAATACCATGTCCTGCGTGTCCTGTCAGCTGCACGTTACAGGAACTGATGGACGCTAGTGATGGCGCCAAAAACGTGCCCGAATTTTGGGCCGAGTCGATTTAGATTGCTATCGACACGCTAAGGAGATAGGTTAGTACGTTCGCTTCGCCAATTATCTACGTGTATGACAAAATAAAAGTAAACAAACACCGTAGAAGCAAATTGATATGGCTAAAGAAAAAGAGGCAACCAATTATATTTATGTACCTAGTGTAGGTAACTCGGTAATATACAATGTCGCCATGGGCATGTGACCGCCCCTGGTTTTCTGAGAAATAATATCTAAAATAAACTTTAAAAAACTAAATCATACTCGTAGACTCTATGATTAAGTTTTTTTTTTGTTTTCATCATCCCCATAAGATTTTATGGACTTACATTTGTGTTTTTTACAGTTTTTTTCAGTTAGTTTTCATTCCCTTGCTTAAACATGTTCTCGTCCACGAATTTTCAGGTGCGATAGACTACCCCAGCTATCTTCTTAATTTATCATCCGCCCTTTGTATTTGAGTACGTAAAGATTAAATACTACGTTGCAGAAGCTGTTCCTACGTACCTATAGTTGATTTGTTTCAGTTACGAAGAATAAACCCAAATTGTAAGCAAATATCCGTAAGCAAAATGTTATACATAAAACTCGGACATTAACTGTACTTAGAGGCTGTAAGTACTAATTTCCTGCTGATATGGTGATGCGGGTGGCGAACCACTCCGCTATTTACACCGATGACGCTATTTATCTAGATATTGTTCGACCAGCAATTAGGCAATCTCTAGCATATCGTGGCGGTATGAAACCAAAACCCTTAAAATACCTTTCATTCCGTAATTATTGCCGAGACCAACAGTATAACCTACCTACAGCACTTTTCCCGATTAGTGGTTTCTTAGAAATGTAAGGTAACGTAGGACCAAACGCTGATAAATTCGAGACCTTTGAAGTAAGGTAGATAGAATATTAACATGAACGGTTTTAAGGTCGTCAGTAATGGGTTCAATTTTATAAAACAAATTCTCTATCATCGATCACGCACAGAACTACCCAATCAGCCACAATGCTAACAAAACATAAAATGAATCGATGAGAAAACAACAAATCAGGACAAAGCTAGCTTCATTTGTTTTTTGGGGCGACAAAATAAGGCCAACGACGACGGTATTTCTAGGATCCTAGACACCTCTGCAACGTAAATTAAAGGATAAAAAAGTAAGTCCCATTTATTATTACAAGCCTGTGTTGTCCCACTGCAGAGCAAAGGCCTCCCTTCCCTCTTTCCACTTTTCCCGGTCTACTGCGATTGCGGGCCAATCCTTTAGAGTCCAGAGTCCAGCTCATCCCACCATCTCTTTCTGGGCCTGTCGCGTAGTCGTTTCCTACTATTTGGGATCCACTGAGTGTGATTTTTGCATATTGCTGCTCCGACATGCGACAGATGTGGCCAGCCCAGTTCCACTTTAGTCCAGCAACTGTGCGGCCAGCTTCCGCTATTTGTGTTTTGGAACGAAGTATAGAGTTCCTAATGCGGTCTGTGAGATTGACACCTAGTATGCTTCGCTCCATAACCCGTTGGCAGACTCCAAGTGCGGAGTTTTGACGCTTTGTAAGAGACCATGTTTGTGCTCCGTAGCTCAGGGTGGGAAGAATACACATGACCATGATCTTTCGTTGTAGTGAAATTTGCTTGTAAGTTTATTTTATCAACGGAAAAGTGAAAAAACATACGATTCAGCCCAAAATGAACACTTCACAATATTATCAATTGTATAATTATTCATTCTGTCCACTAAATTCTTGTCATATCTTGACTCTTTGTAAGTAGACATTCATGTCCGAAACATTAGAATAAATAATAACATGTCCGAAGTTTGGAAGAGCCTCGTTTGTCCTTCAGGGACTGTCGTTATGAAAACATTCACATAATAGGGCGCGGCGCGCGGCGACATTGTAAATCATAGACATGTTTCTGTTTATTATGATTGTACTTTTTTGTAGTTACTTATTATAATTATTATATTTGAGAAAGCGTCGCTCGCCCTATCTCGCACCTCGATATTAAATTCAGAAACATGTCACATGATCTTGGCGCTTCATTTGATATGATTAATTTTATCAACAGTAGGTTCTAAGTTCTACTGTGCTCTTGTGTGATTTTGTGAGCGGAACACAGTAAAGTTATTAACAAGCATACAGTGGTACGTCAAGTAGGTTCAGTCTCGATATGACAACTAATATAAATCCTCCCCTAAAAATAAAGGTAGTATGGTTACCTACCTATCCGTCCATACTCTTCGTTAAAAGTCAGTTCTGATTAATCGCCCTTCAGAACCATTTAATTCATTTCCGGATCCTATGAGCTCCTGTGAAAAGGTTGCGTAACTCTGTCCTGCTGCGCGATTGCACGTCACTATTGATTCATTGCTAATCGTATGGCCGCCGTGTCGGTTAATTACACAATTAACGCTCGTCGCTTGCTTCACTAGCTCTACAAAACTATGTACTTAGTATTTTTATGATATAAACATTTATTTCTCTTCCACAAAGGTGCCTTAAAAATATGAAGATTACAAAATCTAATAAATCCTTTGTGGGAGACTGGTATCTGCACTAGGAAAACCTGTCACACAGATTACCAGGCCCCCCCCAAAAACAGTGTTTGAGTATTTCATCAAATCATAAACATAATATTTACAAAGTATTTTTACCTTTGATACGAGAACACAGTAAACAAAAAATAAAAGAGGATAAAAATTAAACAAAAAAATACAAAAATAAAGTTATTATTGAAGAGTGTGGGTATCAGTGAAGTGGGTGATGTGGTGTGGTGAAGTGTGGTGTAGTATGGTGTGCTAAGGTGTAGTGTAGTGTAGTGTCGTGTGATGTGATGTTGTGTGGTGCAGTCTGGTGTAGTGTAGGTGTTGTGTGGTGTGGTGTGGTGCAGTACGGTGTGGTGTGATGGACAGGCTGAAAACACTTATTTTAAAACAATAAGGAGACTTTCAGTGCTATCGTAATATAGCTAGGTTCAGTAAATACGCGGAGAGAACTTGCTTGCACTTTGCTTTAGTCAGAGGGTATATTTTTAAAATAGAGTTTATCTTATTGTATAAATAACTGCCAAGGAAACAAAAATTGCGGTGCGAAAGACCACTTTTACTTATTTGAGTGGAACATACATTTGTTTTAATGCGTTTATGAGCGTTTAATGATGGGTTGTAGTTTAAAGTTGAATGTTTACGCAAGATTGTTTGAACGATAAACAGTTGCCGAACAGTAAGAACCTTGCACTTATCGTAGAGTTCAGAGGTAGGGTGAAAAAACGGTAAAGTATGAGCCACCTTTAGCACAGCTCTTTGGGCTCGCTCGATTTTGATCATAAACGTTTTAGGGGCCCCACCCCAAACAGAGATGCAATAGTTAAGTACTGATTGACAAAGTGCAAAGTATACTGTCTTAAGAACTTTCGCATCTGCAACACGTCGTAGGCTTTTAAAAATGAAAATGAGCTTCCTAATTCTCTTGGACAAGAGATCGATGTGGGAATTAAAGTTAAGGTTTCTGTCAATAGTCACACCGAGGTACTTGAGAGAGTTCACTTTTTCGAGTTTTGTGCATGAGCACGAGTAGGAAGAACTGTTGTTACATGAGTGGGCTGTGATATTTAACAAGGGGTTTTGAGTGAGGTGAGTGTTTGTAAGTGTAAATGTTATATATTTAGTCTTGTCTGTATTAAGTGAGAGTAAGTTGTTGTTTAGCCAGGTCATGACAAGCGAGAAACCCATCTGAGCAAAGTGATACACTTCCTCCCAAGTATCTCCATAGAAAAGAAGAGCCGTGTCGTCCGCGAATGTAATCATTTTGCCGTTAGTAAAGTTTAACTGGCAGAAGTCATTGATGAAAATTAAAACGAGGGTAGGCCCTAAAATACTCCCCTGAGGAATACCGATATTGACCTCACAGTCATCACTCAACCATTCATCAACTACAACACGTTGAGCTCTGCCATTCAGGTAACTTTCGAACAATTTTAGCTGATATATATGATTGCAGATAATCTGAAATTGGGCGGCAGAGCACAGATGACTTTTCCATCTGTGACCTGCTGATATAATATATTGAGCATTTTAAATCCCACTTAAGTTAAGCTGCTTGCTATTACAAAGTATCTGATGTGAAATGTCTAACTACCTATTTACGCCAAAACCTGTGGCGAAGCGGGTGTTCCCAGGTGGCGGCTTCAGGGCAAATTGTGGGTCGGGTAGGTAAGTAAAAGCTGTCCGATAAAAAAGTAGTTTTATTTCCACTGTCATCCTTTGGCTAGAAAATTAAGCCGGCTTAAAAGCAGACCAGTAATTTTCCAGTCAAAGATATGTCTGACTATTTAGGCTAAAATCTACGGCTAAGTACCAGTTTCCTAAGACGGCGCTTGAGCAAATTGCGCTTTTCGTCTAGCCTAATTTTTTGGCAGAAGCTGTCCAATTATGGCACTGTATAACAGTGTTTTTATTTTTACCGCCATCCTTAGTTAATGTTGTGAAAAAACGCGTTGTTATAACAAAAGTGGAGCAAGGAAAGATTTTAATGACGCATCATTTCCGCGCCTTTGGTTACAAGTACCGCCGCGAGACGTACTTAATGACGAAACTGTGTATACTTTATGTATACCAGACTTATATAATGACACAAAAGTTACGCTGACAAACTTCTGTAAGGAGCGTCTATCTAACTTATAATGCAGCAATTAATGCTTAATGCGTCTCGGCTTTAAGTTTCAAGATTTCAAAATATCCAGATCCTAACGTTTATTCTAGCACCTCTGGCGAAAATATTCTGTCTACATTACCTCCAGAATTACTTCGTATACGGCCCAGAACGAGGTTAATCTTTTTATAGTTACTATTAGTTGCTTAGTAGGCACTAAAAATTATTCTCAGTTCAGAAAATTTGAAAATGATTGGTTGGAATCATTTAATAATATTAAATAATAAAGTAATTATAGTGTTGGAATCTTTTCTCATTTCTGCCTGCAAGAACCAAAGAACATAAGATTTTGCTATGTAGAAGCCCCTTGAATAATCTTATTCCGTCGTACCCTCAGAGCTGTGAATCTTGAATCTTATCTTATTCGCCTCAGTCGATATCTCTAGGGCCCACCTTTCTCGGTCAAGTGTCACTCGCATCGCTTGCTGTTTGAACTCGATTGAGAGCTGTCGACGACACCCGCTGTGGTCTGTACTAAAAGTACCAAATGAAAATGTAAACAAATGGATCAGAAAATGTTCCTGTCCTGTGAAGTTGGCAAACTTGGAGCGCCACTTACAAATTGAGTGCTTTGATTTGATTATTTGAATACTTAAACCCGAAATTCTAATTTTAAATCACCATAATAATGTTATGAATGTATTACTAATTCCCTTTAGTAAGTGACTGCGTTGGAATTTAACTGGAACCGGGTTTGTTCCTGTTCACACTTTCATCAGATACATTTACCTAGTACAGAATGTATTTCCCGTCGGCCGGCTTAGCTTGAACGTACACACGGCTTATTGGAGCGTAAGGAGAAGATGGATCTCAATCAATCCTGTTGGAAGCTTTGAATATTAATATTTGGATTCATTTCTCCGGTTTTGGTTAAGAAGTGTAAAGAATCATTTAACTTATATAGTGGTTAGACTTGACCGAGAAAGACAGAGCTGTCGACGACACCCCTCCATCTCCCGCCGACCGGCTTAGCTTGAACGTACGCGCAGCTTACTGGTACGTAAGGGGACGACGCCGACGGCTTCTGAATCAATCCCGGTGGCGCATCTTAGCGCTTTGAATGTTTATTTAATATATAAATTATCACGGCATACCTACCTATTTTGCATACCTTTTCCTTTTTTCTTTCCTTTTTTCTTCTTTTTTGTAATCTAAATGTGGAAGCTTGTAATTAGCAATTGTCAGTTTACTACTTTGTTACCATTTACGTGTATTAGTCTGTAAGCTTTCTTAAAATTGTAAAAATAAATAAAATATAAATTCATTTTTTAGGTTTGGGTTGGGAAAAAGTGTGAAGGATTATTTAAGGTGGAAGCGCTAAGATCGCCCGTGAAATTATTTTTTTTTAAAGTTTTTTGTAATTTGCAAGTCAGTGTCAGGCTGTATTTTGATCAAAATATGGTTCGCGACAACAAAAAATATAATAAACATTAGAATCATCAATAAAACTCTCTAAATTAGAAATAGCCTGAAATGTCATGATTTCATGAAATAGTCATTCAACAGGGTTAACATTTTTGTGATTCTGTCAATACATACCTACTTGTTACGGTCGCGGATCATACTTTTATAAACGTTATACTAACCTGCAAATTGGAAAAAACGTAAGGAAACTTGAATTTCGCGGGCTAACCTAGCGATTTCGTCTTAAATTGTAGTAGTTAGACTATTTAATCAAGTCTTTCTGCGGAAGTTAAAAGTAAAAGTAAAATAGCTTTATTCAGTTCAGAAAAACACGGTACAATACAAAAAACGAGTAACAGATTACATAGGAGCCTTAGGTGCTAGATTTTTACAAATACCCTGGACCCCACACTAGGATTCCCTGTGTCGTGGGGTCCAGTCTCTTCCCAAGTAAGGTTGTTTGCCTTACTTGGGAAGAGACTGGACCCCACGTTTTATTTTATTTTATTACCCCATTTTATTTATTTTGGTGAAATAATTAATTTTTTAAAAACAGTTCGTAAAGTTACTTGATGATTCGGTTACCCGAAATGTTTTTCTAGAATGGAATTTGCCCAATGATTTATTGTTTCTTATTCATCCACTAAATCCACATTGGAATTTTACAAGCTGATGCAAAGATGAAGACTAGCCAAAGATATATTAGATACTGGCTAAATACTATGTATTTCAAATTTTCTGTTGAATATCTGGTTAATTGTAGTTGTGGTTAAAGAATCTTTATTTACTCAAAAGTTAATATGTTCTTTCCGCCCAGTCTAGCAGGGATGTCACGCAGCGTGACGGTTGCGGTGGCGTACATAATGTCGGTGACACCCCTGACGTGGCGCGAGGCACTAAAGGTGGTGCGCGCAGGCAGGGCCGTCGCCAACCCTAACCTGGGCTTCCAGAGGCAGCTGCAGGAGTTTGAGACCTATAAGCTGGTTGAGGTAAGGAAATCATAGTATTAAGGAAGTAATGTAATCGTTTAACCCAGTTACTGGGTTGTGAAAGTCAGCTTCATGTAAAATACTGGTATCCAGCTGCATCCAGTAAGACTGGAAGCCGACTCCAACATATTTGGGAAAAAAATCGCTTTAGACCTAGAGCTTGCAATTATCGTAAAGGTAGAACATTTAACCGTGTTGTTTTCTATAAGTGTGAGGTAACTGTGAGTAGGTATAGCAATAGTTAAAGACGTTATAGACAATTTAATACATCTGGTGAAATGTGATGAAGGCTGCCCAGCCTTTTCCCAACTATATTGGGGTCGGCTTCCAGTCTAACCAGATGCAGCTGAATACCAGTATTTTACATGGAGCGACTGCCTATCTGACCTCCACAACCCAGTAACTGGGTAATACGATACCCGTTGGTAAAGCTTGTTGTCAGACTTTCGGGCTTCCGTAACGACTGTCAAATCCACGAATGACAGCCGGGACCAACGGGTTAACGTGCTTTCCGAGGCACGGAGGAGTCTCGTTAAGTAAAGATGGTCACCCATCCACAAACCAACCCCGGCAAGCATAGCTTAACCTGATGGATTGACCCGTGCGGCTTTACTTACCCACGAGCTCCTCATAGATTCACATTATATATGTATGTTAATATTGTTTTTCTGTAAGCTTAGTACCTAGTTGTAACAACACACTAAAATAGCTTTAAAGATTGTTTGTACCTAACTAACATATGGAACATTGACCATTGTTGTCTAAACAAATAAATTAATTTAATAGTAGTCTGTAAAACTATGTTTACCTACTTATTTAAGAAGACGATTGCTTCTAATAAAAACAGCAAAGTATTTCAGGCAAATTATTGCTGTCCAATTTAAAATGAAGTTATAAATGTAGGCTTTCAAACACAATCTAATTTCAGGCATAATAAGGACGGCTGAAATGGAGTTCGGTTCCATGAACTAGATACGTCTACGACATTACAGAGCATAATCTCATGAATTTCATATTACCATGCTAATAGAAAAAGAAAAGAAAGAAAGAAAATACGTTTATTTGCGGTACACATGACGCAAGGTAAGAACAAAACACGAAAATAAACAATTTGGGGGAAAATATGCGTCACATCCACGCAAAACGGTGCAAAACTGTGCCACCTGTCGTGTTTGACAACTCGGTCATCCCGTTTAGCTCCGATGTTAAGAATCTTGGTCTGCATGTTGACACATGTCTTGACTGGCGAAAGCAAGTCAGAACTGTAAGCAATAAAGTCACCGGAACGTTGCGGTCGCTCTATCGGTTGAAAAATCTTCTCCCATCACACATAAAGGCAATGCTTGTACAGTCCCTAATCTTTCCCATAATAGACTATGGTGATGTTTGTTACTATGACCTGAATGCAGATCTCCTCAATAAACTTGACCGCCTTCTAAATAACTGCATTCGATTCGTTTTCAATCTTCGTAAGTATGATCATGTGTCTGAGCACCGATTGCTTTTAAAATGGTTACCCATACGTCAGCGCAGAGAGTTGAGGGCTATGTCTATGTTGTATTCTATACTGGACAATCCCACTTCTCCTTCTTACCTGACTTCCCATGTTCAATACCTATGCTCTGCCCATAGTAAACATCTTCGTTCTACCAACAATCGTCTTCTACGATGTCCTTCTCACCGCTCTGGTTTTATTCACTCTTCTTTCTTTGTCCAGGCGGTTTTTCTTTGGAATGCGCTCCCTTTGAGCATCAGGATGGCAACCAGTCGGTTTTCTTTCAAAGTGAAGGCACGTGAACATATTCGTAAAAAGTTGGCAGAATCATTGCAGCGCTGATTTGTTGGATTTGTTCTCTCCTCTACCTATCGTTATTTCTCTTGACAAAGTTTATTCGGTTTATATGTATGTATTTATGTATCTATGTATTAGTATGTATTAATTTTCAATTTATCTATCCCTTATGTTGCACCTGCCATGTATTGTCTCTGCATCACCCTAAGGTTGACTGGTAGAAAATGCCTTAGGCATTAAGTCCGCCTTTGTACAGTATTTTTTTACTTGTGCATACAACAGCTAATACAAATTAATAAAATATAATAGTTAGTAAAAAATAATAAAATATAATAATAAATATAAATTAATAAAATATAATAGTTAGTAAAAATTAATAAAATATGATAATAAATATAAATTAATAAAATATTATAATTAATACACATAAATAAAATAATTTAATAAACTCATGATATAATTAAAATAACTACATAAACTTAATACTAGTAATAATTATATTTGTTAAACAAACTTGCACTGGGTGCTTGTTTTGTCTAATTTATTATTATATACTTAGGTACTTTTAAGTATATTATGTTGCCGTGCCCTAACCGGGTTTCATGTTGGAACTTACATAAATGTAACACCTAAATGTACACATGAATGCAATAAAGAGTTTGAGTTTGAGTTTGAGTTTGAAGTTTTAATAAATAAAATAAAAAATAAAACGGCCATCGCTCAGCATAAAGCTGTGACCCTATGCAAGACAGAGCCCCAGCGCTGGTTTTCAGCGACAGCCGGCGTTGACGTTATGACGTCAACCGGTGCAGCATATAGTGAAATAACAAAAAATAAAATGAATAAAAACAAATACTTAGTCCTAAATATTCTTATAAAATAATAATAGGAGTGAATACGTTATCTTGATGCGTGATATAGCTACCCTATCCATGTAGGTTCTTAGCACACGTGCCGTCCAACACGCTATAAAACGCTAAACTATCACTCAGTCCAATCAAATCAATACCTTTCACGAGAGATTTCAGTGAAATCGGAAGCTTTATTCTTGTGTACATCAACTTATGGATTACTAACTGCGCCCTGCGGTTTCACCCACATAACTCTCGATCCCGTGGAAATATCGGGATAAAAGGTATTCTATGTCTTTCTCCAGCTCATGGTTTACCCATGTGCAAAATTTCATCTAAATCCGTTAAACCGTTTTAGCGTGAAAGCGTAACAAATAAACACACTTTCGCATTTATAATATTGGTTAGGATGGACACGCTGTTCCGACCTTTAACAAAATATTGCTATGTCTACGTTAACAGCGTGCATTCTGAAAGTGGGCAACGTCGCAAATAGCTGTCAAATATTTCGCTGCTTTGCTTAATTTGTCAATATTACTGTATGGAAATATGGAATATCGCTAACTAGTGATCTAAAATATTGATTATGAAATGCAATCATTAATATCGTAACACCGAATATTTAGTTTTAGATGTAAACAAGTATTTGAAAACTTTCCAAATGTCCTTTTTACATTTAAAACGGTTACAACATCAAATTCAGTGTTATAATATGCAACGCATTATTAATATTTTAGGTCACTAGTTAGCGATATTTAATATTTCCATACAGTTACCAAATTAATCAAAACAGCGAAATATTTGACAGCTATTTGCGACGTTGCCCACTTTCAAAATGCACGCTCTTAACGTAGACATAGCAATATTTGGTTAAAGGTCGGAACAGTGAGTCCTTACTAATATTATAAATATGAAAGTGAGTTTTTCTGTTTGTTTATTTATGTATTTTGTTTGTTTGTCAAAACAGGTAAATATTTGACAGCTATTTGCGACGTTGCCAACTTTTAGAATGAACGCTCTTAACGTAGACATAGCAATATGTTGTTAAAGGTCGGAACAGTGAGTCCTTACTAATATTATAAATGTGAAAGTGAGTTTTTCTGTTTGTTTATTTATGTATTTTGTTTGTTTGTCAAAACAGGTAAATAATTGACAGCTATTTGCGACGTTGCCAACTTTTAGAATGAACGCTCTTAAATTTTTTAATGTTCCAATATACTCAGGTGTCAGTTAACTTTGCCTTTATTCAAACTTAGTTTAATGTAACAAAAAGACGGACAGAGTGATTCACTGTCGTGTATGAGTTTCGTGGTAGTTGATTTCACCACAAATAAACAAACCTCTTATTTGTTCGGCACAGCGCATCTATATTTTGCCAACGTTGGTGTAAATCCAAGTAATTTATACGTCGGCTAGTGACACGCGGTGGGATTGCGGCCACCTTGCGTGACACGCTCGCGTGTTAGTCCTCCCCCTAACCACTCGCAGAAATTCGGAAAATATTCCGTTTTCTCTTATAATTACGAATATTATCCTCACTTTATACAAAGACATTTGACGTTATATTCGGTACCTACATACCTATTAAAAGTATGTCTCTGTTGTAAACCTTTCTTGAAATTTTCTTCTTCGTGTGGTTAGTGACTAATGCAGAGCGTGAGAGTTTGTATGCCGCCCATGGGCCTCTGACCGGGTTTCACATGCCGATGTCGTCGAGAAATATCTCTCAGGCAGGTTTCCTCACGATGTTTTCCTTCACCGTTTTTGAAGCTAGTGATAATTATACAATACTAGCTGTTGCCCGCGACTTCGTCTGCGATCCAAGATGAAAAGTAGCCTACGTTCGTCTCCAGGTCATGGTCTGCCCGTGTGCCAAATTTCAACCAAATCCGCTAAGCCTTTTTAGCGTAAAAGCATAACAAACAAACAAACTCATTTTCGCATTTATAACATTATTTAGGATGCACATGAATCCGAAAAGTCAGAGGTACTTGCCTTGGGTTCGAACTCGAGAACTGTGACTTGGCAGTCTGACGGTCACACCACTAGGCTATCACTGCTGTAAATTACATTTAGTGGAAACTAAAGTACCTACCTACTGTAATCAAGGAATTCAACCCATCATGGTATTTCTCCGAAAAGATAACTATGTACGGTTACTATAATGAATCATTCGCGTGACCAAAGCGAATCGATAGTCAACCTATTTGTCAAAATTGGGTCTGATTAAAATCACTTTACAGAGGGTCCGTTATAAATCACGCCTTCCTGTGAAAACAATTATTTATTTACTTTAGTACCTTCAAAACCAATATTTTTTCTAAACATAACTGACAGAGTAACAAACAACATATGTAGCCTTAAGTACAACTTGAAAGGAATAAGTTATGTTTTTGTATGGTGTAGCTTCGAACAGCACTAAGAAAGCATTTTGGACACTCAGCAGGTCAAAGGACGTTGAATTTGTATGCGTATAAAGTAGCGAACAAAAGCTAGTTTGTTATAATGGGAAAGGCAACAAACCATAACACATATATTAGACACACCCCATGACTGTTCGATGGCGAATTGGGTCACATATCCGTAGCATGAGGTCATTTATTCGAACAATTTAATTCCAGACCAAATTACAGGGATTTTTTCCCCATACTACAACCAATCTCCCTAGCCTTTTCCCAACTATGTTGGGGTCGGCTTCCAGTCTAACCGGATGCAGCTGAATACCTGTATTTTACATGGAGCGACTGCCTATCTGACCTCCACAACCCAGTAACTGGGTTGTGGAGGTCAGATATTTTTTGATTGATTTTCAGGTCAGATTTTTTCCCCATACTAAGAATCAATTTAAACATAAGTACCTGGGTGACCGAGCTCTGCTCTGGTGAAAATAGAGAATGCTCATTTAATACTTACAAAAGTAAGTATTAAATGAGCATTCTCTATTTAGGTACTTACTAAATCCATGCTGCCATGATAGTAGGTACTTACGAATTCCATGTCATTATTCTAAGGTAGCCATCTTGTTCTAAACTTTGGGCGACCGAGCTCTGATCCGGTGAAAATATGGAAAAAACTAATTTCCCAGAAATGAGACCTAGCTAGATCGAATGTTCGCCCCCGTAAACCTTATATTGCAACTTTCATCGAAATCGTTAGAGCCGTTTTCGCGAACGAATATATATTTATACAAATATTGCTCATTTATTAGTATAGGATAAGTAGGTACCGATACAAACCGAACTAAATAAGTAAGTACCTACCCTCAGTGCTCATTGGCAACTTGGGTTGAATTGTGCAAAGTTGTTATATTGATTTGGCAAATAAAGGATTTTTTTTTAAATTTACTTTGACCAACTTGAAAATTGAACTCAAAGCACATCTGTTGCTTATTTAAGAACTTTTAACTCAAGGAAAGAAGAAGATTGAAGGAGCGTTACCCGTCGTTGGCATTAGCTGACAGAGACCTGGCGGAATGCCGCGTCATGCTGGACTCCTACCAGACGATGCTCAACCAACGCACCATCTGCGAGGGGAAATGCTCAATGGGCCGACAATGTCCTACTGGTAAGAGTTTTACTGCCTAGTAAGATCTAGTTAGACCTTTAGAGCCTTTACTGCATAGATTAAGAGGTCATGAACTGTTTATTCCTGAAGATTATAAAGTGACGCGACGTCAAGTACAAATAAAATTCTCTTTTTGAAACTTTTAGAATTCACATTCAAATAAAATTCTCTTTTTGAAACTTTTAGACACGTCGTCGTAACGGGCTCAACGTTGATTTATCAATGTCGCTTAAGCTGTTAATCTTCAGCGAAAAAACGATTCAAAATGACTTCTGTGACCTCTTAAGAGTGCTCTAAAAGAAAACTATCGGTATTCTCATCACGTATTTGTACATAGTTCAATTTGGTGTTGTAAGGCCGATCGTAGTTTTAATTCAATCGCCAGACGCCCCACTTTTAGTGTGCCCCACACTCTAACATTATTCGATTTAGCCTCAGCCATCTCATATTAATATCGTTTATATGTAGATTGTGTGGGCCGTAAAAAGGTTGAAATAAGCCAATCTTTGATGTTTCCAAATAGTATTGAATGTTTCTTTGATATTTATACTTACAACAACAGCAATTTCTTGGAATTCTATCTTTTACTTCATTAGAACGAGTTCTGAGAATGTTATAAAGAAAACACTCATTTAAAACTTTTGCTTGTTTATCGGTAAGAATTTATCGACTGTATTTTCTTTAGTTCAGAATGGTTAGCTATTTATCAGCATGTACAATCAGAATTGAAAAATCTATCTACGTAATATAAAGAGTCCCAACCTGTAAAGCACCATTTTCGCTAGCAAAACAATGCTTTTAAAAACACTTTAAAATAAAACCTGGCACTGACTGCCACCCCACAACAAGGTTGTAACACTCGAGCACTGTTTATCGATGTCATTGTCCGCACATTCACTACACTATAGAAGTATGTGTTACCTTCTCTCACATCAGGGGTATGCAGAACAGGGTCCAAGCGCCAGCCGCGATCGAGGAAGCCGTCAGTTGCCGCCGGGCCCGGGGAAAGCCCAGGGCTGAAGAGGTCCCCTTCTACTCTGTCCACCACGTCCACCGTCTCTGGGTATCGGCCCAGGTCCTCGCCGGCTGGACTTTATAGTTATACTGGAGGTTAGTGACTTCTCTAATAAATAATAACTCAAATCCACGATTTTTGTCTTTCGCATCTTCATTTACCATCAGGTAGAAAGTGACCAAACGTGAACATATCATAGATTAAAAAAAAAGCTATTGAAAATTCTGTCAAATCTTAAATATTACGAATCTTCCCGAAGCGTTCTAAAAACAAAATATTCATGAACTCCAGACTACACGTAGCCGGTCTGGAACCGTAGCATCACTCTACGACGTAGCATCTCTACGAGCTACGGCGTAGACTCACTACAGGCATTTGCGTTAAAAGTTAACACAACAAAATCCTGATCCGCTCTCGGTCACCATATTGTTTCTTAGAAAGCCTTACTACCAGTTGTCATAACTCATGACCCTTACCAAAACTTAAATAAGAACCTGCAGTATGGCAGTTTGTGCTGTGTGTGACATAATCTCCTTCGCCCCTGCGAAAACGCTTGCATTGACTGACTTGTATATAATGAAGTACTTAATATAGATCTGTGGTTTTAGCGTCTAGATCTGACTTATACTTTCGCAGCTCCGTCTCGCCCAACCCGTTCAGCGTCAGGCCTTAGCGTGACACGCGTGACTGACCCGGTGGGCGGCGGCACGGCCATGGCGGTCGGTGGCACGGAGTACTCGCGCCGCCGCGCCGCATCCGCGCCCGCAACGCCGGCTCTCTCGCCCGCATCCTCGCCGCCCGGCTCCCCGCATCGAGCACCGCATAGGTGAGCAGGTGTAGCGTAGCCTTACCTTGGATAAGTCATGTAAGAAGGTCTTTTTCAGTATTATCAATGTTTAGTTGCACTATGACTTGCACATTGGACGCGTTGTGGTTGTGAAAGGCACGGCCACTAAAGCTGATGTCAGACGCTTCACTACAGTGAATGGTTCACTCAAATAAATGTAAATTTTATACGACACCGAAAAAATTACATATGAATTGACGTTAGGCATTCTACTACTTTCAAATGTTTCGATCACTCAGTATGCGACTGCCGAAATCCAACATCGCTGGATCGGTTCACTAATGAATTCAGTTTTCACTATTGATTAATTTTGTGTTCCTGTCAGACGTTTCACTTCGAGTGAAAGATGCCGAATGAAAGACACAAATGAACAAAAAGTGAAGTGTCTCATCATTATTCTCGCCTTAAGCTATGCAATTAGATATAGGTACGACAATATAAATACGTTTTCAAAGCGAATGATAGTAATTATCGGTAGTAAGTCGTTGTGTTTTATGCAAGCTGTCGTCATTCACTTGACTTTCATATTAACATCATTCTTACTTGTTGGTATGGCAACGCAGTAGCAAGTCCTAGGAGCACAAAATTCTACTCACAATGTGCAACAATACGGAGCCCAAAGTTCTATGACAACAACATGATTACTAAGTACCATTCGCATTGAAAACATCCTTGTTTTTAGCTGCGATTTTTTAACCGACTTCCAAAAAGGAGGAGGTTATATGTTCGACGCGAATGTATTTTTTTTTTTTTTATGTATGTCCGTCGATTTCTCCGTCAATTGTGGACCGATTTTTTATGAAAGGGTATGCTCCCAGATTGGTCCCATATAAATTTTATTAACTTTGCTTGGATAGTTTTTGAGTAAGCTTCAATAATACGTATTTTTCCCACTATTATGGATGATATGATGATAACTTCCTGTCACTGTTATTTACATAGCAGGTACTGGTATTCGAATTTGGGTGCGGTACCACAATTAAAAAGTGAAAAATAAAAACTTTTTACAAAAAAAAAACAACCGTCTTCCAAAAAAACTCCACAAAGTGAAACATAACTTTAATTTCGGAAGTTGGTGGCAAAAAATGAAAATTCAAAACCAAAGACACCCACACAAATTCACACAAATTCCAACCTGCAATTGTATAGCAATCAATTGTCAATCTGTGGGCTAAGGAAGTTGTTGGCCACATGTGAGAGGTATGCGGAGACTCATGGCTTGAGGTATAATGCTACTAAAAGTGAGGTGGTGGTTTTTAAAGTGCATAATAATACACCCACGAATATACCACCGGTGACGTTACAAGGAACACCATTAAAAGTCGTCACTCAATTTAAATACCTCGGTCATGTGGTCACGGGTTCTCTCTCAGATGACCAGGATATAGATAGGGAGCGCAGGGCGTTGGCAGCCCGATGCAATATGCTTGCCCGCAGGTTTGCGCGGTGCACTGACGAGGTAAAACTGACGCTCTTCAGAGCCTACTGCCAATCGTTTTACTCGTGCAGCTTGTGGGTTAGGTATACGCAGAAGGCTTACAACGCGCTGCGCGTGCAGTATAATAATGCGCTGAGGATATTGCTGGGGCTGCCTCGGTTTTACAGTGCATCGGGCATGTTTGCGGAAGCGCGAATAGACGATTTTCATGCCATCATGCGCAAACGGTGTGCATCGATGTTGCGGCGATTCAGGGGTAGCCCTAACAGTATTTTAGCTACACTGGCGGACAAGGTTGATGGAGGATTTATCAGGCTCTGGGCTAGCAGACATGTGCGTGCACATGTTTATGTTGCCAATTAATGTTCCTGTATCTTTATTGTATTTTGAATATTTGTGTTTACTAACATAGGCTAACTTCATACTAACACTATATGGATCTTTGGTTTGAAATAAAAATTTGAATTTGAATTATAGCGTAAAGCGAGAATTCATGCATAAATACTGTATGGATTAACAATTGAATAATAAACTTCTGACGGGAAATCCGCACGTAATTCATAATTCGATTACCAACATGCAGGCCATTCAACATTCACACAAAGGCTTTCTAAGTAGAACACCTGCGAGTTCTGATAAAATTATCTTTCCGTTTTTACACCATTTCAATCACTCCTTTTCAGCAAATTGTCTGAATAGTCACGAGCATAAATATATTACTACGGACAGCTCGCGCGGCAATAATATCTGATTTTATACATTAATAAGGTCGTTAAGATGGCAGCAAATATAGATGTGGCACCTCTTAGAATGCATAAATATCGGACATGTCTTACGTTATACATATTTGCAGAATGTAATACCTCGTGGTGATCACAAATATCTGACATCACTTTGGCAGCACCTATCAAAAGCTCATAACTGTACTTACCACATAATTTTTATTACTTTGGCATGTTTTAATTTTCCCATTTCATGTGACCATTAGTCCCGGCGTTGCTTGGGTGATACCCTCGGTGCAGTGGGACCCCGATTCGATGTGACGTCACCAGGGGCCCACGTCTCAGGAGGTTTTAATCACTCTCGTCGCACCCCGCCTTGCCACAAGGTTATGCATTGTTTCTTTTGTTTGCCACGCTTATTTAACAATCATCGTAGCACGTCAGTCTAGACGAGCACCTTGTTCAACGCTTTGTAACTGTTTTGTGTGTAAATTTTGTAACATCTTTAATTTTTGAGTGGTTTTTTTACTCTAATTACCTGTTTCACTACCGGAATACCTACGTCCTACTTCCGGATAAAGTTAAGATGCTTGGTAAAAAATTGAAATTCTAATTAGTCCGTCAGTCGGATAATAAAAAAATATTAGACATGTATTTTTTGCTTTATCATATTAATAAAGCGCGCGCTCTTCACTGTCCCACTCACCGCAGAAACTTCATTCACTCCTCCTTCTTCATTCAGTCTATCTCCCTGTGGAATACGCTCCCCCAGGAAATTAGGATGGCAACCAACCGACTATCCTTTAAAGTTAAAGTTCGCGAGCATATTCGTAAGAAGCTGGCAGTATCATCACAACGTTAATGTTTTCCCATTGTTTGTCTTATTTGTTTTAGTACGAGTATATTCGTGTATTTATGTATATTTATTTGTGCTTATATTTATATATAATTAGACATATATTTTATATTTATAGTTTGTAATAGGTATATACTCGTATATGTGTTGTATCTTTATATATTACTTAAATATTTTTTTTGTTATTCCTCAATTTTTCTTAATTGCACCTACCACTGTTTGTCTCTGCATCACCTAAAGGTTGACTGGTAGAAAATGCCTATGGCATTAAGTCCGCCTCTGTACATTTCTGTGCATGAAGTATTAAATAAATAAAAAAATAATAAAAAAATACTTAGATAAAACGCATTTTATCACTACGTCACTACGTCACAAGTAAGTAAAAAATCTACATACTCGTGACGTCATGGCACATTTTAACTCAATGTTTCGCCGTTATCTTTAGACTAGGTAAAAAAAAAAAAAATCGTGTCCAATACCTATATTTAAATATCTCCATGACGCACAATTTTTTTTTTGTCAGCTTCCCTATTCTGTTATTTTTTTTTATTTATCTGTTAGTTAGATAGTGCCTATGTGGGCTATATGAAACAGATCATAATACTGTTTCAACGGTGAGTATGACTTATTATAAGACAGATGACGAATGGCGGTAGAGTTTGTTCCGAGCTCGTGCAGATCAGCGCGACGCGACGGCGCGCCGCGACGCGAACAATACAATTTCTAAGAAAACTTCACGGTATAACAATAACCGGTGTCGCGTCGCTCTAGTCTACACGAAGCTTTATGCGGAGTAGCTTAACTGGTAATCCCACAAGTAAGTAGATTGTGGATAGTATGGATATCAGACAGCTGCAGTCGGTTCGTACATTCAAGAGAGGCACATTTAAGAGAAGACCCCGCCTCAGTTGAAAGCAATATTCGACTCGACTTTCGTAATGAACTTTTACAGCCATAATAAAAACCAGAAATCACTTTATTTTCCTTTTTTATTTCAACAAAACAACAAAAATTTTGTGTACGCGGTCAAAGATTGTAGAAACCTCATTGCCGGTAATTCTATGAATAAATGCAGAGGCAGCGCTGCCAACATAATTGAACGGAACTTCCTTATCATCCCGACGAGCGTTGAAATGACGAAATAAATGAAGCGTCTAAAAATATAATTGACGCTACAGTACCGGGAATGAATAGAGCCTCTTACGCCATTGTTTCTTATTCTGTATAGCATTATCTTTATCTGAGAGGAGGCTGGCTCGACATCGCTTTCATTATATTGCCGCGAGAAGTCGAAAACAGATCTCGCGACGGAATTTAAGTTCCGTTATGAACACCCGGAGAATTGTGCAGACAAATATTACGTGGTAAGCTCGACAGTGTGGGATAATACTGTAATGGGATTAGGAATGTTACTATAGTTATTTAGAAGCAGCTGTGGTACACTCACCTACTAGTAGAGGTTACGACCTAGTTTAGGCATGAATGTCTGACTCTGTACCAAATACTCGAGCGTTTGTACATAAGGTTGGTATTTTAATATAGTGAGTTGAAAATAACGATATTTGTCTAACACAGTTTTCTACCTACTATGTGTAACATAATTTTTTTGTCAATACCTACTGACCTATATCCTAACAGTTATCACAATAATAGCTCAATTCTTTCCGACCCATGGGAAAATACCGGATACCTAGTCTATTTACAGCCCCTGTATAGGATCTCATGGCTCAACTCAACTGTAAAAATTTAATTTCATGTACCTATTCTGTCATGTACGTACCAACTCGTTAACTTTCCTTTCATTAAAATTGTACACGTTGAGCTAAATTTCAAACATAAAATATAATTGGACGAGCCGTACATATCGTATGAAGAGCGTAGGGGAACCGGGGAGCCCTCCGTATTAGATTCATATTTAACGAGGCAGGGTCGTGTGCGGACATCATAAAATTTTACGAACTGCTGACGTCCGGGACAGTCGCAGGTCGTGGGACGGCGGACGAACTAATTTGTGTCAGCATAGCCCGCATGCCGGAGATAAGCCTCATCAGACGTCATAACATCGTACAATGTTAATTGAAAGCTGCCCTTTTAAAATGAAAAACTGGTGTAATTCCTCTCTTGAGTTAACTTTGTGTTGGTTGAAATTCATGACGGCGTAGCTATGCAAATATGAATCAATTTTCAGCATGGCAGGGGCTGATTTCTGTAACGATATTTGGGTCATCTTGACACGAAACCATAATACAGTTTTAACTAATGAGTTTATCGATTGGTCCTCTACCAATCGATAAACTCGTCTCCTTAATTGTTTTTCGCATGTCATTACGAAACTTTATTTTGTTACTTTAAATGGACGGTTTGGCACAGTGCCAGTGCCAGTCTTTGGCTTCAACGCCTGTGCCTGTCGCGACTCGCGGGTTCAATTCCCACAAGGAACAAATAAATGTAAGATTTGTGTCTGTTAAAGCTCCCAAGGTACAGGGGAAAATCCTTGTATTTAAAATGAAAATGTAGATGTTTCTATGTTCAAAGTAGTGGATGACGTGTTTCAGATCGCGTCCCCTGCAGCGGTGTTCGTAGCAGAAGTCGTGGCGACGTCCAGCATCCGGCCAGGGTCGACCGCACAAACGGCAACCACTCACTCCCACGTCCTCTAGCTCATAGTCATAACGTGCACACTCGCGGACCTGCCTCTCTACTCGCTCATTTAATTTCTAGAACAAATCTGACAGACTAACCCTCATTCTTAAGTCAAATATCATTTTAAGTGTCGTGATTGATTGACTTTACCAATCATAACATTTGACCACAGTTATAGAATAGCCTTTCAGAAACCGGAGATTATATCATTGTGAGAGTACAGTCTGACAGATAAGGGCCAGACTTAAATTAAAAGCGAGTGGTAAAACAGGACTATATGCTTCTGTGGCTTCAAAGGACGCCAAACGAAGCTTTTGTAAATGTAAGCAATCTTGTGACGGTAGGTAAGTGTTGGACGGCGAATTATTATAAGTAATAGTTGGGGACTATTTGGCGATGCAAGGTACTTTTTAAGATATGAGGTTTGATACCTAACGTTAAAAGTTATGGGATTGCGACAGTTGTACCAATTCTAAATTGTTGTTTGCCTTCGCGGTGTCGTCGTGATTATAAATTTTGTAATGTTATATAAACCACTCATCAACGAAACTATGCTAAGTGACCATTTCACACGCAGTCACATCTAATGTGAAGTGATTCTATCCTGATAAAACGGAGTTTACAAAAAAAATGGACTTTAAGCAAAAGTTCTGCAGAGTATGGAAATGTGACAATTTGTTCAACACGCTCGCTCTGTAATCTTTTGTGCTACTGCGCTTATAGTAATGAGTTTCGAGCGCAGTAAAACGGAACTTAGCTTATTTGGCATAGCATTCGCTACGCTGAGAAACAACTTCTTCGCTAACTAAATGTAAGCAGAACAAGATACTTCAAAATCTTAGCAATGCAGTAATGTAAGCCCAAAGGTGGAAATGGTATAATTTAAGTATTTCATTCTAAATGTTACCGCGAAATGTCTTATTAGTTCAATTATTTATAAAATAATGAAGGAAAGTACAATGTGCTTATGTAATGAAGAATATTATATGATATTTTAGTATAGCCGTGGTGGGCATGCGTAGATGATACCTCTTAGTTTGAATAAGAGACGCTCTGGCTGGTTCAGATTTCTATTTCTAAGATTTCTACCTTCTATTAATACTATAAAGTTAGCTCATATTTTTTATCTATTGCAGCTAGACTGTAGGCTAGCTAATACTTATTTAAAAGATGCATTTAAAAATCTATTGACTAGAGAAAACTTGAGAGACCTTACTGTACATTATTCCTTAAAGTTTTATTTAATTTATAAGAGATAAATTCGTGTTTATAATAAAAAACTAAATTCAATTTTTCCGTAGTTCAGTTTTGAATTTAAACAAACACGAGAGCTTTCCCAAATATAAAATTTCTAATGATCTGAAAGTACCTAAAGAATATACCTACTTATATAATTTAGTCCTAAGTCATCACTGTAAAATATCTCACTTCGTTTTTATTTGACGATATAAAGTTCAATTACAAATACTTTAAAAGGTGTGCTACGCCGTGTTCGGGTCGGCACATTAGATTCGGCAGTACCTACTTATTTGTTGAACTACAAAACCGACCCGAAGCTATTAGGTACCTAGATAATATCTACATATTGTATTTGATTTTGTCGCCCGACTGTGCCGATTGGTGCCGACTCGAAAAAAAAAAAATGTCCTCCAGACCGAATTTCGGCCATAGCGACCAATCTCAGCGGAGACCAGCGCGGGATATATTATAGTACACAAGTGTGTGCGCAGACTCAGGTGCACACTCTCTTCTCTCACTGATGGGACGGTAATCCGACACGACCGGATCAAGCGCAAGATCAACGGCTTAACGTGCGTTCCGAGGCACGGGGGTATCACACCGTCGACTTCAAAACTCCGCTGTTACTAAGAAATTTCTAATGGAAAAACCCAATAACACTGCCCGACCCAGGAATCGAACTCAGACCCGAACAAGTGTATAGCACACCTAACACAAAACTTAAGTGTACCTACTCGTATATATTCCTCTTACCTCTGACCTTTGATCACCTGCGTTAGACATCACTTTGGTTAACTTCACAATTACCCACGTTCCCGCTAACTGATGTCTTAACTACCTCTGGTTTGCTCTAAATCCTTTTGCTTCAACTCCTAATGGTGAGCTTAGGAGTAACGTCTGTTAACGGTTTAGATAATAATTGCTCAAAAAAGGAAACTGAATCCGATCCTAGCACAGCACAATTTTACGTTAGAATCTCGGCACGTGCATTTCATGGTTCGCTCAGTACTTTCTCTACACGGTAGCAATCAAATCTAGGGTCAAACTATGTTGTGAATTTTTGCATATCTCTCTTTCTCATTCTTACAAGGCTTAGCCTGATTTAGAAAATTGTGATTTACTTAGATGCCTTTAGCACGGTGGCATAATATGTAGACGATTAACATAATATATTTGTTTATGATTACTTATGAAATGCTGCCACTGTAGCTTTGTTATATCTCGTTTATAAGTCTGTAAATATTTCTAATCTAAGGCAATATTTCCTTCAAAATCAGTTTCGATCATTTGGTTCGTCTGGTGGATAAGATCGGGAAATTGGTTTTCCGGATTTTTCATAAAGAAATAGAGATTGTATTTCTGAGTCTTCGGATTTTGTAGCCCTAATGAAAGATTTTCAGGTATTTTGTTCGTTCATGAATAGATTTAAAGTTCTTAAGTACCTACGGTCGGCAACGAAAATCGATTAGGTAACAATTTCGTTAAACTCATGAAGTAGTGAAGAACTCTCTCGTACCTGGGATAGTAAGCCCAATTAAGTTACCTATAAACCTAACACTAGGGCCTCAAGTTCAAACAACACAAAGGAATGTAATCATCACTTAACTGCCTGTAACTTGATTAAGTTAATCGTTCTCAACGTGATTAATCCACTTCAGCTGAAACAAGTAATTTGATCAAAGCAATTTAAAACCTATTATGTTAATTGAATGTAAAATCTTTTCGTTGAACATGTTTCTTTCAACTCAATAAAATCCGACTCACTGAATACGGCCGTGGCTAAGGGTCAGCGCAGACAGAACGGAGCGCAGCGGAGAGGACTTTATTAACGCACTTGAAAATAAACTTTAAAATTATTAAAATACTTGAACCTGACAAAAGATGCTCGCGCGTCCTCGAAGATACGCGGGAATCCCCGCGCGGTCATACGCGATCCGTAAAGTAAATGCCCAAGACCGCGCGGGGATTATTCCTCTCTGTCTGCGCTGACCCTTAATACTATACCTACGTAAAGATAGGTAGGTATCTATACTGAGTAGCGATCGCACGCGCACGCGACTGCGACTTACAGGGCCCATGTAGTCGATTTATGTATAGGCACGCGCGGGGCTAGGTATATTATCAGCAATCGCCCCGTCAGCGTCACCCCGTCCCATTTCCCACATAGAGAATTATGCCTTATGATTCCTTCAATGTAACCCGCAAAATTCATATTTTTTTACGCTTTGTGTTGTTCGAAATGATTACAATTTAGAAACTATTTTATCATAGTTGCCGCAAATTAAAATTTTAATCAACATACAACATAAAACAACACCACGATTATTTGCAAAGAACGTAAGAAATTTTGAATTTCGCAGGTTATATGAAGGAATTGGCTCTTTTGAGGCTCGTACAGACCAGCGCGACGCGACACGAACAATACAATTTCTAAGAAAACTTCACGGTATAACAATAACCGGTGTCGCGTCGCTTCGTTTGCACGAAGCTCAATTGTGAAGGCGAGGCTAAGCACTCATTTCAAGGTTCCACCCAAGTACCTACCACCTCATTGCGTTTGGTCCTTTTGCTATGCTGTGGAATGCACCTACCTTAAATAATTAGGGCGCTAATGCCAGTTTTCCAACAACGCCCTTTTGTTTAGGCATATATTTATGTGTTGTCTATGTTTAGCGGAACTACAGCTGTCTTAATTGCTCATCTACTTACAGTCAAGTTGAATGGTGTCTCACTAATTTTGATAAGCGTATGATTTAATAGAACTTGAGAAGGATTTTATTGAAACAGAAACTGATTTCCTTACTTAATCATTTTGAGAGATCTTTCTCGTCATAATTTTTATGTAGTAACTAGTTAAGTTTATTACAAAATGTAAAGACGTACCTATTTGACTTCTATTTACTTACTTAGTTTTATGTCCTTCGAGTACCTGCAGGTACTTACCTATCTACCTATTTTATTGTTATAACCACTATACCTTTAGAAATTGTGTATAATAATATATTGTATGCTTGATTTTATTAATTACCTCTTAAGATGCATTTCTACTAACTCCTAAGTACCTACTTTACATATTTATTGTTTGAATGGAAAGAACGAACAGGTAGATGCTCCTAACTACCTATGTAAAAGTACCTTTCACTGAAAACTTTTGAAACTCACACACATCAGTAATGTTCCATCGCAAATGACAATATTTTAAGAAATATTTAATGAGCACTATTTTTCGTGAATTTTGAAAGTTATTTTGTGTAAAAAAAAAAGATGTTAAAAGGGACTCATTATGTATTTAAAATTGAATTTTAAAAGAAATATGTAATGAATTTTCTAATTTATTTGGTACTCGTTTATTTATTGGTGTTTTTGAGTTATCTTGTTCTTGACCATGTTGCTATCTTTACAAGGCCTCGAACAGAATTTGCTATAATACCTACCAATACCGTGCTTTCTTGACTAGTGGAAATATAGAAGGCTATGCAGGGGCTTGTGTGATGGTATGGAAGCTAATGAGATGCGCAAGACTTGTTATGCTCAGACAGTTGATTATAGCTGGGGTCAAAACCTTCTTAAACCTGAATGGAGAAGAAAGGACCACTTTGCGGGCCTAGCACCTACGGTTTGTAGGTGTTTAGTGATACGAGTTTTTAGGGTGTAGAAAAAGTGTACTTACTTAGATTGATGTGAGATAGTACTAGTACCGCACCAGTGTTGCCCGACTTTTATGGGAAAAAGGTGTTAAGCGCAGAACACACTGGGATCGAAGCTAAGTTCGTTTAGCATCGCTTATGTACGCGAAATATAAACCGAAGTATGAAAAGACACGGTAGCTACATACATGAGCGAAGCAAAACGAACTTAGTTTGGTTCCTAGTGTGGCCTGCGCTTAAAATATTCGCAAGGGTAGAATTTGACTTCAAAAACACCAATAATGACAGAGTACCTCACGATTTCTTTGGTAAAGTATAGATAATAGTTATTGCATTGTTAAAACATTTTAGATCATATTTATGTTATGCACTCAGAGCGTAGTCCGTTATAACGATTGTATTGGAAGCAATAACACTTCTGTGAGAACGCAGCAGCAATGTGAGAAAATGGTTATTATGTAACTGTGTATATTTTTAATATAAAATTTAATAATATGACTTGTTTTATTATTCAACTACCCAATTTACAGGCTGTAAAAAAATTCCCCGTGGGAAAAGCAGACGCGCCGAGATACAACTTACCTACCCTTCAAAAGTTTATCATTCAGAAAAATAAGATTATTTAGATCGCAGATAACTTGATGTTATTATTCTCAGACCTTTAAAGAGCGTTTATTCTCACTTTCAGAATGCACGCTCATAAGGCTTTATCCTTTAATAGAGAGAAGGGTTAGCAGATCTTTACACACAACAAACAATGTCAAATAAAAAACGCAATTGTTATATCAATATCATTATTTATTTATACATATACTTAAAAACTTGGAGCTAAAACATTTTTAATTAATAAAATATCTAACGTTAATTCATGTTATATTATTTTTTCAACAATCATTCAGGCGAAACGTATTACTGTCACTCTACTCTTTCTGTTACAAAAATAAATCTTTCGATCCAGAAAAGAAAGCCTCTTATATTACAAAATTGGCCTATATGTCGCATACATAGATTATGTTTAAAGGTACTGTTAGATCATACAAAGATGCAAATGCATTTTAACTTTGAAAGCAAAATCTTGAGATCATAAAATCTTATTTTAGACATGTTTTACACTAAAATAAATATGTTGTCAACACAACGTAGATATTTTAATGAATAATAACACCACTAGTCGGAGCTAGAACCCCATTTAAATGCTTTTAGGTCTGAAGTTGCACAATACTTTAATGAAAATGTAGTTATTTAAAACTAAGACATCAAAAGGCCAATTCTCGTACATAAAAAACGTTCACATTCTAGTCGCAATCTGTCAAACTTGTCAAAAATGTTGGTATTTTTGACAGATTGCGATTGAGATGCTAATGTGAACGTTCTTAAAAATTACGGGAATTGCCCCTCTGATTACGTAATAAAGGCCTGTTTAGATATAAGCGACATCACGGTCGCGCTCGGTAGCGATACCGACTCGGAATGCGATATCGCTGTCGGGCTCGGTACTAACCAGAAGGTGAACCAGCGCTACCGAGCGCGACAGCGAAAACGCTGATATCTAAATAGGCCTATATACGTACTTTATGATTCTTTATATGATCTAAAACAGGTGTTACATTTCTAGAGAAGGGAAGGTAATTGACTAAAGAATTCGAAAATAAACTGAATCACCCTAATACAATAAAATCATTCCTAAGCTAAAATAATAACATTACTTTTGGTAATCAAGTGTTATTTACATTTAAGTGAAGGTTGGGATATTATACTTACAGTTTATTAAATTAAATAAATACATACAGTAGTTACTAATCTAATTTAAAATGTTAATTATAGGTACATTACACAAAGTTAATCGTTACAACAAAACAACAAGTACATTAGAATACATTTAACACATAAATTATAACTTAAGTGGTTCTTAAAATATAAGGGTTGACCAACTACCAAGTAATCCAAGGTCTCTTCCATTAAGATTGCATAACGGTGCATTTAGACCAAAGCAGTACCCTAATTGTTTATACACGATCAATCGAAATCTGAATCATTTTGAAACAAATTGCTTATTCATTGCTTCATAAGTCCGAAAAAAAGACTGACAAATAACGCAATGAATGTTGTTGAACTGTCAAAATGAAACAGATTAGTCGTAATCGTTTATGAATATAGCAGGAGAGCCTTCCCTAATGTTCTATTTTTTCTTAAGTTCAGAAGAGAGGGGTATGCCAAGCTAGCTTAGTGTGAACGCACCGTTACAGCACATTCTGCTAATGAACATATTAATCGACTATGTAAGGGCAATATCTTTTTAAAATTTTGGGAGCCTAAGCAATTTTGGACGGCGAAGCAGAGGTCAGCATTGACAATAATGTTTCAATGATAGATTTTAATTTGAACTACTCTAATTACACTGCAATTTTATGATTTAACTCGCAAAAATTGGTGCTTCTTTGGCAGTGATTCTTTGGAATTTGGCAAGAAGGAATGTTTTTATTATTTGTGCATAACATTTATAGCAAATGATGACGTTTGCAGTACAAGTCTTAACAAGAAAGAATTGCCTTTAATGGCATCGCAATAACAGCTATTTTAAAAGCGGAGCTAATTTAGCAAAAGGCACATTCAAAGAACTTGTGAATGGTTTCCATTAAACAGTTTATATATTTAGATATGTGAAAAGGTAGCTCCATGGTTCCATGATTTAGTGCTAAAATACCGTGAAATTAAACGTATAATCTCATTAGGGGTTGCCATTATTTTTCTACGGCCCTTACAGCGAGATATTAGTAGCTATCTATAGAATAATAATTCCTTTTTACCTGTACAACTTGTAATGTATCAATTGTTATTTCAGTTACTTCTTATTTTATTTAACTATACAATCTTATGTTCCTATGTCGAGCCGTTGTCGCCGTGGGATCGCAGTAAAACCTCTACATGTCGAAATTCAATGACTTATTTCTTTATTATATCCATCTCACTACTTCTTATTTCATGGTTTAATATGCAGATTGCAATAATTAAACCTACAGTGATCGCTCATAGTATCCAATTAAAAGCATTAAATAAAACAGTAACACAAAATTAAAATGCAATATTCAATGAATATTTCACGAAACAACTTAAACCTAATTTAATTTTGTATTATCTATTATACTCAGTTATGTATAACGCTTTTCATTATTGTTTTCTATGAATTTTATATCTTTTTGAATATTGATAACAAAGGTACATTGCTATGGGCCAGGCGTTACAGTAGGTATTACGCTTTAAAAGTGGTAAAGGACTCCAAGTGATACATAAAAAATATATTCTTTATCTTTTTAAAACGAACTTCTTTCAATTAGCTTTCATTCCTAATGTTTTTAAGTAATAGAGTTTGTTGTTATTCGACAAGACTTAAGATGAGATTCACCTATTTGTATGGTATTTAGTTGTCAGGTTAATTCTGAGAGTACCAATGTACTTATTAACCCAACCAGGCTTTAATATGGCACATCCGAGTTTTAGAAAGAGACAACGTTCTGTAGCCGAAGTTTTAAGGCCGATTGCTGTAAATGTCTCTATCCCAGTTCTAGCATACAACTGACTTAATTTCTATATAACTTACATTTAGTCCAAGTCTCTTAAACCATCAAGAGGTTGGACTCTGGTCGAATAACAACAAGGAACTGTCTGGGGCTGGTCGTGTAGTGACGTGCGTTCTGTTCACTGGAACTCATCATCGGAGCTGAGCAGAGTGGTCTTCTCGTGGTAGTTGGTGGCATGGCAGATGGTGGCGACACGTTGTGGAGGAGGTCGCGGCGCGAGGGTGGCCTCGTCGCGCTTGCCGGCGCCTGCTCCCGCGCGCATCACTATTTTCGTCAGATATTAGTCACATTTGAATGAGTTGTTTAAGTTTCGAAGGTCCGTGCAGACAGAAGTTTAAGCTGTCAGGGTTAGCACGAATAATGATATTGTAGCGGCCAAAGTTAGATTAATTTTAAATTTCCCATCACCAAATACCAATTAAAAAGTAAAACCTCGGATTTGTCTCATGAAAGCCATTGAGCGCTCGACTTTATCATATTCCTCTTATCCTTTGCAACTTTGGACAAAGCATAAGAATAAAATCTGTTACTTACTTTTCAATATAACATCATACACGTTGGAATTAACATTTTAGGCCACCGGATTTTGGAATATAGAATTATGGAAAAGAATACAGAATATTCGCACCAAAATGGCTTGAGATAGTTTCTGTCTGCGCGGCCTCATTTGTTGAGGGGATAAGTGTACGCATCACTTGTGTTATTGTATCAGTGCTTTGATTCTCTCTACTTTGAAAACGCTCAATTAGTGACAAACTATCAGTGCGATCTTATGAGTAAATAACAGTAGAAATTTTAAACTCAATTTGAAGCGACTATTACTTTAATCAAACATCTGTGTAGTATATTTTCGTAGTTATTATTTCCTAGTGATAGGACCCAAACAGTTTGCGTTCAAAGCGTGTATGTGATGTGGGCAACACTTCAACCCCAATCAGTATAAAATCGGTGCATACTACAGTGTTCTCAATCACAAAATAATTTCCATAAACTCATTATTAAGCACGCTTGACAAAAAATGCTAGAAATCTAGATTTTCTTTTTTATACTCAGTAGATTAAATTCTATAAAGTAGGTTTTATATTTTATAGACAGTTCCCTTGTCAAAAAATGACGCAAAAAGACGTTGTTCCTGAAGCTCTGACGGACACATCAATTATTATTATATAATAAAAACATGCAAATCACACTCAACAAAATGTTAAAACATTCAAACGTGATACGTTAAGCATGCCAGCAAATAAATGAATAAGAGCGAACTTTAAATGTCTTACCTTTTGTCTTCTTAGTGTGTTTAACGTGTTAGACGTGTGTAGATGTCTCTTATCAAATATAATCTATAGTTTAGTAATTAAAATCAAATATAATTAGGTAATATCCTTTATTTATTATTAGTGAGAGGCAAAATACAAGTGTTTAAAAAAAAACAATCTGTGGTGAACTGTAAAAAATAATTATTATAACTTAAACCTACCAGAACTATACTTTAAATTTTTAATTTTACTCAAACCTAGAATTAATGTTAAAGAATCTCCTATTTAAAAAATAATATTATGATAACAATATTTTGAAAATGAAAACACAAAGTATGGCTTCACAGGTTGTTAGTTACTTTTTTATTAAATTAAGTTATGGTTACATGAAGCGCGTATTATTACAAAGCTGCGGCAACTTGCCTCGACAGTTACTCACTGAAGGTGGAAACATGAAATGCCGTTCTTTGGTTTGGCAATAAAAAGTGCAGGGTTCATTTCCGTACAATTAAAAACATAATTAATTTTAGTGAAGAATGTACAAATTCAAAACAACCCGATAAATGCCAGTTATTGCTATTACAAAAAGAAACGTTCTCTCAAGATTTTCTAGTAATTTTGAATGCTAGCATCAACTAAGGATCATATCCTGTAAAGTAACAAAATAATACAAAAAGAAAAGAAATATAATCACAGAAAATTAACATTTACACTAATCCTTACACAACACATACTAAAGGCATAAAGTACAAAGTAGTTACTAACATTTATGGCAATGAATAGTCCGAAAGATTTTTTTTGCGATACAAAATGCTTGTAGTTGATCTCTCTCATTGGTATCGGTATTAATTTCCCCCTGCTTGCAGAAATGCGAAAATATATTTATAGATCGCATGATTACCAAAAATACTGACACTGCGAAGCATCATTACAATATGACGTGATAATTTTCATTTATAATGCCATTACATGATTTTATAAAAAAAAAATATTGAAAATACTTAAAGCCACATTTTCCACCCAATGATCCCAAAGAATAATATTGTTTCTTGTATTTAAATCACCCCTGTAAAGTTTTAATATCATATCGGTTCCATAATTTATACACCTCTCTTATTTTTACCCGACTGCCGCGGAACCCAAAAAGAGGATAATGCTTTTTGTTCTATCATGCCTTCTGATATGATACTTACCTAAGTTTTTTCGTAAAAATTCGTTATGCGATTTCGGACTAGCCAAATACCTCGATAATATAAAAATAAACATCTTAACTAACGTGGGTTTTCGACCGAGCACTGGAAACCGACTATGTAGTTCACCTTTTTCTGTATAAGGCACTTTATAAGATAATGTTTCTGTATGTGTGTGTGTGTGTGTGCAAACAAAAAGTCTCGGTATGTTGTAACTAAATGTATTTAAGTACTTGGGTTATGTCCCCTAATAAATAAACAATTATATTTTTCGCATGCCATTTGGACACTTTCCTATCGAATGTATTCGAATTATCCCGTGCGTCACAGAAAATACAATCAACTGAATACTGACATGATAATATTTGTAAATAAAATACTGAAGACTAGCAATGATCATGCAAATGGGTGTGTGTTTTATATTTATGATATCAACAATTAATGTTGACCATTTCAAGACGCACTAAAATAATTTCGAGTGCATCCGATAGTTATTCTGAACATGAACACACGCATTTTTTAATGATTTTATTTTACAATATTGTTAGTGGTGTTTCCATGCTCGGGCATAATGTATTTATTATTACATGTATGTATAAACGGACAGACAGCAATGCACTTCATGCAGAGCACAGCTATGGCAGAGCTTATAGTTTCTCATAAGGCAGTTGAGAAGTGACATCTGAAAAAAAATTAAACCAAAAAATAAGAACGACCTAGCCTAGCGTTTGATACTAAAAATGATAATAATGTGAAAACTGGACGCATTTAAAACTAAAATAAAACCTATACTGACGTGTAATGTTTTCCTGTTTTGACAATGAATAATTATTATTTGCAACATAGTGTCGTGGGTTGAATCTCTAAAATTATACCTACACTCCGCAATACTTTAACAGCTATGTAATCTTATCTTACCATAATACAATTGAAGCGCAGATAATATCAAATCTAGCCATAAACAACGCGAACTAACTAAACAATCCTCAAACGAAATTGAGGGTAATTATTACTATTACAATTAAAAAAAACTATGAATTTTTACATACCATAAACCATAACTCTATTCTAAAACACGTAATACCTATCTAACATTTAAAATGAGTTGGTTTTGTTTAACAGGTAATAAAAAGACCCTTAACGAAACCGAGTCACATAATAATTCTTCCCATCATTCATATCGATGATTTTCAGCACTAGAAAATAAACTGAAGAAAATAATCTCTTTTTTTTTACGAAAACATGTTTAAAACATTGTAAATATTTGTTACCGTTTCCTCGTTTTACACATACGCAGGCACACTATTGCTTGCGATAGATTATGCGCTATAATAGCGATTTCTCATACCTCAAAACAAAAATCGTTTTCCAGCAATAAAGTTGTTCAATATTACTTTTGTTCGATGTAGATTTCGGTTTCGTTTCGAGTCATTTTACACCCTCTAAAAATGCAAATAAAAATGCGACCAGGCAGCGAATGGGCATGCTAACAAGGACAGTGCTACGTCACTCACCGGAGCTGTACTGTGTATACTGTTGGTATTGCGGGTGGAAGTTATGGAACGCGTCCGTCATTATGTCCTTGGGGTTCATCGTCTCCTGGAAATCGTTAAAATAAAACGTAAAAAAAGGGTTAAATGAATTGGTAAGATATACACATATATAGCCCAGTGATGTGGGTAGTGTTTGTGCTAGGAGTTGGTTCACGTCGATAGTAAAATATTGGTATTCGAATTTATGACCTGACCATATCCATTGATACGACACGGTTAGGTATCAACTCTATAAAATACAATAGACATAGATATATTTAGTAACCTATTGCGCTTAAAATAGGTTACTAAATATACCTACGTCTATTGTATGTTACAATGGATTTCCGCAAGGTCACGCCAGAATCAGTTAACTATCAACTCTATATTTATGATGGCATTAACCCTAGATCGAAATAGCTGGCAGGCCTTTGCCCAGCATTGGGATGAGTCAGGCTTACTGTGTGTTTGTACTGGCGAAACATTCACAACAAAACATGTTGAAATCCGTGATGTTGATGTTGATCCGTGATGATGGAATGTTTGACAGGAACATGTTGAGTTCCTGTCAAACATTCCATGACAGAAAATAGAGATTTCAACATGTTTTGTTGTGAGTGCAAACGCAAAGTTACAATAAACAGAAACGGTAACACAAACACCTGGTCGTCGCTTTCACGAAGGTATTTCTCTTACATTTCCTCTTGCAATTCTGATTGTAAAGCTCGCAGCAATACTGCCATGACAATTCACGCGAGCTAATTCCAATAATATCTGGTATTCAAATTCGTCATTGAAGAAATGCTTGCCAATGATGTCTATGTTATGCCAATTTACAAAATAAAAAGTCCCCCCTCTCACCTTGAGGCTACTAGAGATCGACTGCATAGTGACAGAGCGATGCGGATCGCGGTGCGCGTGCGCATACACGGCGGCGGGGAAGGCGTAGCGCAGCGCGATGGCGGCCGCTAACATCTCCAGGCAGATGAGGAAGTTCTGGTAGCCAGCCGACACTGTACCAGCTGTTGTGGGCACGCCGTTAGCGTCGTGGATCGGGGAGATCACTTCAGCTTTCTCGAGTATGGCTAGGGCTACACCTGTGGGGGAAAAGGGTTATGGAATTAATACTTTCTTTTTATGGTCGCTGGATACGATAAATTCAAGGGGGTCTACTCCCTACGCGAAATCCGAATCAGACGCGAATTTATTATACATAAAATAAAAGGTATTTTAATGAAACACGTATACTAAAAGATCAATAATTAAATTATCTTTAAAATGGTGAAGGTTTCAGAAAAATACGCTTGATACTTTTTGCGTGATTCTCAGTTTTTTATCCGTGTTAAACATAACTTTAGAAATTAATTTCACTATGTAATATAAAAATAATTTCTAGACTGAAGTCTCAATTTGTGCCTGGTTAGTGGCAAGAGGCTCGATTCCTTTTACAATGGACATAACTCGCAAATGGGGGTGTTATACCCCCCGCTTGTCCCTTTTTGTTTGTTTAAATGATCGGTTGCTTACCTTGCCAAAACGAGAGGAAAATAACAGACTTCACGGTAAAGAACTTGAGTACGGGGTCGAACGGCTTCAACATCTCCCTGGTGGCTCCCAGGAACAGGAACAGGCTGTAGAGAGACAACGTCACGGAGAAGTTGTACACGATGGTGATGTAGATGTACCCGCCGTCCGGGCTCCAGTCGCCGTCGTGGTACAAACCTCGGGCCTGCAAACAAAAGAAGATTTTTGAAAATATTACAAATGATATGTGAATAAAATAAAAACCCCTGTTTAGCGGCAAGATTGTGAAGGCCGTTCTCCTATTTTACATACAGCATGAATACTTAGCTTTGTCTTTATAAGTTTATAGGGATTGTTACTTTACTCTGGCAAACTTTATGAAAAAAGTTTCGGCACTGGAGCCGTAAAGTCGTTAGACAGAAGAAATCCTATGTCCTGACCCAGGTTATAGTCTATCATGTGCTAAATTTCATCCAAATCCGTTTAACTGTTTTAGCGTGAAAGCGTAAAAAAATCACTTTCGCATAATTTCATTTCGCATTTTCACATAATATTAGTGATTTTACAGCAGCACGAATACAAACCTATATCTTTATAGCGTTTCATTTTACTTTACTCTGTCAAATTCTATGAAAATGTATGCGGTAGTTAAAATGAGAAGGCGATGTAACACAACGGCGTGACGCTGCGTCAGAATAAACTATGCCGAAGATATATATTATTATCGCATATAAACCTCTTGAATGCCATTAGTTTTAAAATTGGAACTATGATTGCTTTAGGTTATGTGCCCTCTCAGTCATTGTATTTCGCCCTTAGATGATGTGGCATGTTTCAATCTAACTGATGTCTTACGATAGACTCGGTCTATCTCATGAAACTATGTTAACGATTACGAAATATGGGACGATACGTGCGACATGACTCAAACATTCGATCATACACGTGCGAGACATTTTCTTATCTTTAATATTAATAGATAGATGATGACTGTGCCTATTAATCTTTACATAGTATATAAAAACTTTTTACAAAAAAAAACAACCGACTTCCGAAAAAAAACACTACAAAGTGAAAAATAACTTTAATTTCGGAAGTCGGTGTCTTTGATTTAGAATTTTCGTTTTTTGCCACCGACTTCCGAAATTAAAGTTATTTTTCACTTTGTAGTATTTTTTTTCGGAAGTCGGTTGTTTTTTTTTTTTTGTAAAAAGTTTTTATTTTTCACTTTTTAGTTGTGGTACCTTCCCCACATAAATCCTGCTATGTAAATAACAGTCACAGGAAGTTATCATCATATCATCCACATATACTAAGTGGGAAAAGTACGTATTATTGAAGCTTACTCAAAAACTATCCAAGCAAATTAAATAAAATTTATATGGGACCAATCCGGGAGCATAACCTTCATACAAAAAAATAATTTTCAAAATCGGTCCACAATTGACGAAGAAATCGGCGGACATACATATAAAAAAAAAAAAAACATGCATAAGCGTCGAACATATAACCTCCGCCTTTTTGGAAGTCGGTTAAAAATGAAGTCGCTTCCGCTGTCTGTTCACTTAGATCTTTTAAACTACTCAACGGATTTTAATGCAGTTTTCAGCAATAGATAGAGTGATTCAAGAGGAAGGTTTATATGTATAATACATACTTGTGCGAAGCCGGTGCGTGTCGCTAGTATTTAATAATCTTTTGAAGCCTTGCTTATGCAATACTCAAATTACTTACTAGGTCAGATAAATAGTTGCTGAGATTTAAAAGTACAATATGTATAGCCTAGTGAAAAATGGCAATAGGCTCCCCTGTTACATCGGACTTAAACATAACTGGCGAAATGTGGGTGTACTATAGGTACCATCGAAGTAGTTCATAATCTAACCACCGTAAGGGCTATTCTTGCTTGCAGTGCTCGGCTATGAACCGGGCCGGTAACAGATGTGGTCATAGTGTTCACGGGATTATGTTTTGAAACTGGTTAGATATGATCTTCTTTGAATCGGTTTCTTTTTAGGTATTGAATAGAAAACTCTATATTATGTGCACCATACGAATAAGATAAACTTAGAAATTTTAGCGAAGCCATTTCCTGTAAAAAAATACTAGATGGTGAAAAATTTTATTAGGTATGGTCCAAAAACATTCTTATTTTTTAAATGCATATTTTCTGCTACTATGAACCTTATTAACACGTTTTTTTTCTAAATTAACGTTATAAAATACCAATAATGCAGCTTTTATGAGATATACGAGTACTGTGCTTATTGCGGACATCTCGCCATTTTGAATTGAAATTAAACTATAGTAGTTTCGCCTATTGTATTTTTTCTTTATAAATATTTAGGCCTCTAATATAGCAGCTGAGGGCTTAAAACCCATTATTATTGTTGCCATAGAAATATAAATAACAGGAGAAGTGGCATGGGGGCGTGTCTGTGTCCGCTCATCTTGACCACAATGGTCAGGCCTCAGGCAAATGGCCGTTCACGCTAACTAGTGCGCTTTCGAACGCGATCGTGATAACATTTAAGAATACCGTGTTGTTCAGTGGTTTCTTGTAAAAATCGAAGCTAAACTATAAACTTTATAAATCGTAGAACCACTTTTCATAAATTAGCACAAGTATTTTGCTATATTTGTGTTGAAAATCATGAAAAACAACAAATCGTAAAATATTTCTTGCCTTTACTACGTTATTTTTGTTTTCATATATCACAGCGACTGTACTTTTATTGTAGTAAATACATTGCTTCTTTACCACTACCAAAGTATGTCGCTAAGTAACTGGACAAGCAATGGAAAAATTACAAAACGATATTTGCTTTAAGCGGTTGCATCGTTAGTACGGCCGCAGCGGCCTGCGACGGATTAGTGATGTGGTTGTGCAGATCCACTAACGTAGGCTATCGACAATAATGTCGATTGTCGTATGAATTTATATTACTATTAAAGTTTATTCTTCAATTTGTCAACAGTTATAGCCTGATTGGAAGACCGATGTGAAATCTTGTTTTATACTCATTAACGCATTCAAGGACACTGAACGAGACACAATAGATGTTTTATTGTTATTACGTCTATGAGCGGTTAGTGTCCCTCAAAGTGTTAAGATTTTCTCATAATGTTGTTTTTTTTTTTGTTTACTTAAAATTTATTTTTTTTATTTACTTATTGTTTATTTATATCATCTTATTATATGTATATCGTTTTTTATTTATAATTTTTTCAGCAACTTCCAAAAATTTTAATACAATAATAAATGGGAGAATCGATAAGTTTCCGATTTAGTCAATCACTAGCGTATATGTAAAATAAATGGCTTTTGCACAGCACAACGATAGCGAACGATGTTTTTGTGTGGGAGAGTTGTATGGTGCATGGTAAATGCACGCTGTATTTGATGGAATAAGGTTTATAATTGATTGTGTAGTACGTTCTGATTTGTAAATTGCAAGTGTGAGCGGGACCTCGTATTTATTGGGTTTACTGATCGCATGTGTAGTTGTAGGCTAGAGAGTAGGGATAGATTGAAGACATTGGGTTTCGATGCACAATTTATTTAAAAGAGTGTCCGTGGAGTTTCTTGCCCGTTCTTCTCCATAGGTACCTACCTACTACGCTTTGGAATGGGCAACTAGCTTCATATTTCTGACTGACCGATTCCTTGACAATTCAAAAGTGCCTGTAAATGGTTTAATTGAAATAAATGCTTTGAGTTTGAGTTTGAGTTTTAAGTTTAAAACTCTGGTGAAAAAACACTTCCTCTTTCCTTAAACGTCATCATTACATATAGTTCCTTATTCTTGTTTCATGTTTATTATTTTATATATATCTATGTATATATATATATATATTTATGTATATATTTATGTGGTTAAGTTTATGCGTTACCTATTTATTGTGTATGTAAATGGTACACCACTGACTACCTGCAGTATTCTCTCCTTCTCCCTTTAATCCATCCAAAGGTTGTCTGTAAAAGATCGCTTTTAGCGATAAGACCGCCCATTGTGTCACCCTATGTAACATTTCTAATTTTTTTTTCTGTAATTGGTATGGAAAAATAAATGTGCATAATAAAGAATATTCTATCTATCTATCTATGAAATTTTGAGGTATCAGCATTTCTGTTTACTTAACATAGATTTTGGTTATAACGACTATAGGCTATAACAACCGTAATCCGACGGTCCCTTCGAAGTCGTTATAAACGGTATTCACTGTAATTAATAAATTATATCAAAGATATATCAGTACTATGATTATAATAGGGATGATGACAAAAAAATATATTTGTCCGTCTTTGAGGTTATCAAAAAATATTGGACACGTATTTTTTTCTTTTTTCACGTAATCTAAAGATTACGGCGATACATTGAGGTAAAATGTGCAATGACGTCACGAGTATGTAGATTTTATACATACTAGTGATGTAGCGACCCCCACTCCCCAACTTAAAATGCGTTTTATCTAAGTATTTTTTTATTAATATGATAAAGCAAAAAATAAGTGTCTAATACTTTTTTATTATCTGACTGACTGAATTAGAATTTAATTTTTTTTACCCAAGGATCATCCCTATTATATAGTTAACTTAATAGGGCGTGATCCTACGATGTAGTATTGCAGTTATTGCTTTCTGCTATAAGCCCTTGCTAACGCAGCATGCGTGCCTAATTAACTAGGGCTATTAACACACGGTCATTTAACTGTATAACCTATAAATTCATCAACTTAATAAAAATCTTAAATTAACTGACAGACAACGCAAAGCCTTAGCGCAGGGTTTAGAAGACTGAAATATTGCATAGCAGTTCCTTATTTATCGAAGGTTGGCACTAAGTAGTTTTGTTTTTCAAAGGGGTTAAAATAATAGTGTATGAAAGTTTGTGTGGAAGTTCGTCATTTTTGCCTATGGGAAAACATGGCTTCTACAATACTAAACGCCGCCTCGTTGCAGTCGCGGTCATAAAACGTGCAAGCAGGACGGTCTCGTGTCGTCCGCTCCCTCGCTTTATGATCGCGACGGCCACTTTCGAATAAGTCCAGCAAATTCAAAATCAACATACCTGCAAGAATATAATAATGAAAGCGCAAACGGGCTTGATGAGACAGAACTGCAGCGTGGCCTGCTTGCAGAACCGCAGGAAGCCGATGGTATAGGTGGCGCCGCTGAGGCAGCACGTGCCGTTGACGCAGGACGCGCGCACAGGCCGGCCGCGCAGCTCCGACATTATGTTGCCCTCGCCGCCCAGGTACTCGTAGCAGAGCGATAGGAAACTGTAGATCACGAATGCTGGAAAGAAACAATATTATAAAGTTTAATTTTGACATAAGACAGAGGCAGAGGCATGGAAGAGGCATGTTTTAAGTATGTTCGTTTCTTGTGCGTTCTTCTCCATAGGTACCTACTACGCTTTGGAATGGGCAACTAGCTTCATCTTTCCGATTGACCCCTTGACAATTCAAAAGAGCCTGTAACTTGTTTTTTTAAGCTATTGCATAGCTTCTATCGCGGGCCTTGAGCGTGGAGACCGAATCCAGAAATTCCGTAACGAAAATAACCTAACACCCCCATAGAGTGAAATTTTAAGATGCGCGCGCATCACTGTGACACAAATTGCATAAGTTGATAAAAAATGCTATGCAATAGCTTTACCGCGGCAGTCTCCGAGTGCCACACGTCTTTTTTTTTTAAATAAAAGTTTATGAATGTGGATAGGTATAAGAGCAGGGGAAGACCAAAGAAACGATGGATAAACTGTGTGAAAAATGATATGGCTAGAAAGGGAGTGACTACCGAGATAACGACTAATAGAGAAGTGTGGGAGAAAGGGACATGTTGCGGTGACCACTAATAAAATGGGATAAGGGCAACAGCAGTGGTGGCCCAGTGAGAGCAGTGGTGGCCCTGTGGTAATAGCCGCGACTTACGAATAGTAGGTCGTAGGTTCGAACCCAAGCAGGCGCAAGCGCAGTTGCAGGCGCGCTTTAGTTTGTGTAAATAATTTCATCACCACTGCTCTCAAAACGGTGAAGGAAAAAAGTAAGGAAACCGGCATGTCCTAGAACCTAAAATTCGAAGACATGTGACAGCTACCAAACCGCACTGGGCCCGCGTGGTGGCTTATGGACAACTCCCTCTCACAGAGAGGGGACCTATGACCCAGCAGTGGGAATGTTAATGTTATGCTTGTGCTAAGGGCAAGAGAATGATGACCAGCCAAAATGTCGGTCTAATAACCATCCATATAAAGACGGATGGACGATGAGTCGTAATTTGGGTACAGATTGTTAAACGTAACACGCACATAGATGGCTACATAATGTTGTTTTTATCCGAAATGGAGACGCTCTTGCCGAACTACCCATCCTCTTTAGATGTAGGTCTGTGGGTGGGCCTAAACTAATGTTTGGCGGTACCAAACAGTCTGGTTCGTCTATTTTCATCATACATTGATGGATCCACCCACCACCCATCATATCTATTACAATCGATACACTGTCGAAAAGTGAGAAGGAACACCTGTTGACGTAATACCTATATGCATACTCTGAGAAATAGGCAGCCAAGCAATATTTTTTTTTTAGCTACATGACAGTACATCATAAATAATGTCTAAAGTAGTCGTCCGTTCTTAGCAATAACAAATGACCCATTTTTGTCCACCGAGCTGTTTTGCTTAAATTAACGGTAAGAAAACTAAGACGACATCTTTTCAGCGCGCTGTTGGTCTTTCTACTTTCGGTGCTGAGCCGAGCCCTGAAAATCTAACAGGGCGCTTTTATTTAGGCTTTCATGTAGATGTTGTTTAGTGTTAGTGAAAATAGGCATTTGAGCGGAATAAAACACGTGGTTCAACTCTTCAGAAAGGTATATAGATGATATTCAAGTAGAAAATAACCAAATTTTGGTCAGTAGCCTTTTAGGGGTGAGGAACAGGGTGTAAAGTTCACTCATCCCGCATAGAAAAGGGAGGATCCTCCGACCAGACAGGTGTCGTGTCTGGCGGGCAAGTGCCCAGAGGTTGAATATATTATGTCCATCGCGCGGTAAATTATAATTGCGCGATGCAGGATTTATGTGACGTCAGGATGTTGTGTGACGTCAGGTATTTGATGCGTAGTACGCATGTGGCGATTGTAGATGCCGCCACAGCCTTGTTGAGCAGTTGGAAGTGTCTTAAGACCACGTTTAGGTTTGTATAAAACAATAAATAGACATTACTAGATACATAATTAAGACTTAAGACAAATATTTGATTAATCGACCTGCCTTTAAGGTTTCCAAACATTAGAAAAATGGGTGTACCTGCATTTTTTAAGATTCAAATGATCCGCATGGAATAGTGTGCGTGTATTACAAAACCTAAGCGAACGTCTTCATCTGAGTGTTAAATAAAATAATATAATAAGCCTTAACTTTTAGCACAGACAGCCGTGACCCTAATATCAAGACCACGATTAGAACGTATAATGAATAGACATTTGTATAATTAGCTATACGTATATGAACAGTTATCAAATATTTAACACTGATTCTTGTTGAATGAAATGAACTGAGTCAAGTTTTTCAATGAATTTGCAAACGATGAATGACACATTTCTAATTTGGAAAAACCTAATTGTGAAGCAATCAAATAAGTATAGTGCCATTGACAACGGAACGTGCTAAGAATTTAGACTTCTGCTGGGCCGGACAAACATCATACATAGGTGACTTTTTTAAATTCTCAAAGAACTACATGGATAACAGGATGGCAGGGACATCGCCGCTTCCTTCTGCGAAGCAATATTGCTCGCGAAGGAGGAGGCGGAACGCGTGAGGGAGAGGCAAGGTTCGCGCCCTCGCGACCCTAATCGCCGCAGGAGACGCCCCGGGCGTCGGGAGTCGCAAGCCAATTTCCGGCCCCCGTAAATCGGCGTTTTGCGCGGGCTTGCGGATGGTGAGCGATGGGTAGCTCGCCGTCCGATTAGGACCAGGCCCGGGTCGACGGCGCGTTGTGTTCCACGCGCGCCTCAAAGAGATGTCAGCACCAACTGACGGGGTCCTTTAGGGCCAATGCCTGCCGGGATTACGAGTTGTCCGAAAGGAATATCGCGGCCCCGGCACACAGGCAACGGAAGGAACACGGGTGGGTCAGTAAAAGTCTGACACGCCCTACCGCTCCGGCCAGACCGGGAGAAGTTATTTGATAAATTCCTACCCTAAAAAATAAAAAAAAGAGACATCGACGCGAAAACTGATACCATGGATTTAGTACATGATTCTGTACCCCCCTGCGTTGAAATTATATCAGTTTTCGCGTCGATGTCCCTGCCACCCTGTATAATCAAAACCAATAACAGTAATTTTTGTTTATTCTTGGTTTTTTGTGCTCATTTTCGTTTCGTTCAATTTTCTATAAAATGATTGCAAAGTCTGTGACTCGTTTAAAAGCGAGGACTTTGCCATCACATATTTTTATCGCAATGCCAATTGCCCTATATAAGTCAATTGAAGGAGCCTGTTGTTCAGCGTCTCGGTTTCAACAAAGAATCGAGTGATTTATACATTGGTTGCGTAATCGATTCTCCGATGTTATTTAGTTTGATTCAATTAATCGATTCAGCTGACGCACTCCAGACGCCCAACGAAAGGAAAAACAAACATAGTTCAAAATGTGCATCTTCCTCGATTCATGACATAGAAAAGTGCTTTATTTATAAAACTGGCGTAATCAACGCACTATTTGTTTAAACCGTCTTGCTGGCCACAGACTAACAATAAATTTAAAAATCTTATAGCCGCAGGATTCTAGAACAAATGGTCAATTTATTCCGCGACATGATACGCTGACCGTTATTTAGCTGTAGTTATCTAATCTGCTTGTAGTCTGCTGACACACTTGTATCTACTTATCTACATCTATAAAGGATATCCTACACAGTTAATAATATGGTTCAATGAGAGCCGATGTCCTGATAACCAGAAACGCCTTTGGTCATATAATCCCTAGTCGTAGATGTCAAGTTTCTTTACTCAAGAGCATTGGAGCAGCACATACAGTCCTCTAAAAACATATCGCGTTTACCAATATTTAACTGCCTGCCTGCGTCATCCTCTCACCAACGTCATTTTCAGCGATCTATTAGAAGGCCAAAATTCAATACATTTATGTTCTTACAGTCTTGAGAAACTTTAGGGACAGACTTAATACTGCGAACGATAGATACTTCAAAAGAAGGACAATCTAAATGCAAATTAGAACATACAAAAGTGAGATAAGCAATTACCTTCATAGCAATCTCTGACGGTAAAGAAGTATACATAGTAGGAGTTTCCATTGAAGAACAGCAGTGAGATCCAGCTGTAGCAGCCGTATATTGGTACGATGAACAGGATGCGAACTATCCAGCGCTGCTCGGAGGGGTTCGTGTACCAGCGCAGGTGCTGGTAGATCTGGAAATGAAGATTAACAAGCATTTAGATTAACAATTCTTCTAGATAGGTGAAGAGGGTAAACAATGAAAGTGTTATGAATGGTGGAGGAGACAAAAGAAATTTGGATCGATTGCGGATGATAAGGCGAGGACTGAAAGGGAAAATAGTTATTATTGTTTGGTTAGATATACTAGCAGCTAATTAGCTGATGCGTGTGTATCAAATAGCTTGAGATTGTTTAATCTGTCCAGTCGATTCTTGAAGCATTTCAGTGAGGGAGCCGTCACAACATTCTCCGGGAGCCTATTAAAGAGAAAACATATGGTGCCGATCCCAAATAACATATTGCCATGACAGGAAGAAGAGAGAGGTCATAAGGAAGTTATCTGTGGTAAGCTCACAAAGATTAGGACTAAACACGCTAACGTAAAATCATACACGGAAAGTTAAATAAATGTTTGTGAAATCATTGGCGAAAACTGTTGAGTGGTTATGACGTAGGAATAATTTATTGTGATCAATGTTATGTTGAAACAGTTGGGTGGAGGAAGTTGGTGACGGGTCTATTAAAGCGATAATTATTTTCATTGTTTCTTTCATAATTTACTATGGAGAACCTCAGGTAAATCATAGGAAGGCCAGTGTAGGTATTGTATGTAACACACAAATCATGTATAACACATGATTTGTGTGTTACATACATAAAAATAGTCTTTGGCAAATTAATGAAAATAACATTGTGCCAGATTTTCTATAAATGCATTGCACTTTATTATTACAAAAAGCAATAGCTATAATTGACATTATCCATCATGTTTTCCGTTATGGTTCATGTTTATTGGCTGGTCGGTGGCACTGCTCACTGGTGAGCTGTCACGACTAAATGCGAGCAAATTAACACATTTTCGCCAATCGAAAGTTGACCGATTTGGGATGAATACCAAATGAATAATATTATTATGATGTTTAAACCATCACCCGCTTTTTAGAATTGACTTGCATGGAAATAGAAACCCAACCCTAAAACTCCTTTATACATAATTTGTTTTCCATTGCAACTTAAAATTTGTAGTAACATTCGTCATTTCCGTTTAGTTTTCAATAGTTTTTCAGCATTCAAGTTGACATGTTTATTGTTTTTCATACTGCAACGTAATACAATTTTTCCAGAACGTAAGATTGTTACAATAAAAATAATTGATTACGGAATATAACTAATACGGTCAGCAGCACGTATTCGTAATCAAACAGTTACGCTACGCTCTCTTCGTTTAGGGGGCGTCCATAAATTACGTGAGGTGTTTGTTTCAATCAGAAAAAAAATTGCGTGATATTTGCCGAGACCCCCCTCTCTCCAACGTAAGATTAGATGAGATTTGACTCGACCCCCTCCCCCCTTAAACATCTCACGTATTTTATGAACGCCCCCTTACTATTAAAATCATTAGATTAGATAAAGTTGTATTAATTGACCAACTCGTAACGGTTATAATGCTGCTACACAGTATACTATAAAATAACGTTTCTTGGTTTACAGTTTGATGGAGAAGGCAGCAACATTCTAAACTTTGATGTAAAATAGGCGGCATGTCTAGTATCCCATGATTATGAATTTATAGGACTGTATCGTAGGAAAATAGCCTGTCTATTTTCTAACCTAGGTAGGTATATCATTAGTGTAGCCGTCCGTGGACTAGGTATGTTGCTAAGTGGTTAAATTGTTCAATAGCGCAAAAATCGTTCTAGATTTGTGTTCTTACTTTATTTATAGGTAGATTCAACTATACAACTAGCTTCAACTATCTGACTAACTGACGCGACTATTTGACAATTCAAAAGTGCCTGTAAATGGTTTAATTGAAATAAATGCTTTGAGTTTGAGTTTGAGTTTGAGTTTGAGTTTGATTCTTGTACTCTTTTTTTTTAAGCAGAAATTCTAGTCTGGAGATAACATCGTACTACGGGTAAACTTTTTTACTTTACCAATCTACTTCAGTATTTCTAAATTATACTTTGCGAGGCCGTTTAATAAAGCAAAAGTAGTTTGTACTCCATTTTTGATATCCTAGCAAGATAAACAGTAGAAAGCATACCTACGCCGCTCATTGGCTAATGTACGCTAAAGTTAATTGAAAAAAAAAAGACACTGTTATTGCGCAGTTATGGAACACAAATGTTCCATTTATGATCGTAAAAGATTAGTGTGTTATTACTATAACGAAAATAAAACAACCGTACCAAATAGCAAGTTTTTTTTTCGCAAAGACCTCTTCCTTGTGTAATCTTTGTTTCATCTGGTACATCGTGATCTCCGTCATACAAAAAAAAACTGTGCAAAAATGATTTACCTAAGCACGTAACAACAATAAAGAACAAACGTCTTCTGCGTGCTCGGCCTGTAGCCGCTTTACTGCTCCATCACCACACGTTAAACCTCAATTCCCACATAAAAATGTAGCTTACCATGTACAATACATTTTGTTACTTTATTAAAGGCAGTTCAACTACATATAACAGTAAAGTACGTACATTTCCCGTCCCGATGGGAAATCACAAGGTCAAAAAACCGAATATATCATGGCGCGAACTTCGCAGCTACTCTCTTGTGGCTAAAAAGTCATTATTCATACTCAAACCATAATAACTCTTTATCAGTTGGCAAATACAAAACGGAATATAACCCATAACGAGGTGCGATAACAAACGCTCTGATAGTGGTACAAAAGAATTGGCTTATGCCGTAATTTTATATTGATGGTCTAGAACGCTTATCAGCAAGAGAATGTGGAAATAATTTTCTTGTATGTAAATTTTATATGTCTATTATCTGATATGGCAACATTACAATAATACAGAGAATAGTAGAGCGTCGCGTCAGTTTGTATAAGGGCTTTAGGTACAGTATATCGATCTGCATAGCTGTTTCCCAACTATGTTGTGGTCGGCTTCCAGTCTAACCGGATGCATCTGAATACCAGTATTTTACATGGACCGACTGCTTATCTGACCGCCACAACCCAGTAACTGGGTAATACGATACCCTCTGGTAAGACTGGTTGTCAGACTTTCAGGCTTCTGACTACCCGTAAAGACTGTCAAAGATCCGCGAATGACAGCCGGGACCAACGGCTTAACGTGCTTTCCAAGGCACAGAGGAGTCTCGGTATGTAAAGATGGTCACCCATCCACGGACCAACCCCGACAAGCGTAGCTTAACCTGATGGATCGATCCGTGCGGCTGTAATTACTTAGCCACGAGCTCCTCTTTAGGCACAGCTGGCTTTAGGCACAGTATGTTACTGTGTGAAATTAATTTGCCTTTTCCTCCTCACAAATGCCAGATGTGGCAAATTAACGAATCCTTGGAAAAACAATACGTAGGTACAGAACTACAGAAGCCCCACGTAAGGAATTATTATCTTTAACATACCATAAAAACCAAGCCTAATGCCTAGGCTATTAATAACACCTTGAACTTCAAACAAAGTGAAAATCGTTTTACAAAAAAAACCTGCTTGTTTTTCGACATCAGTTTCTTAAACCTTACAAAAGTGTTGACAGAGTAAAGTCTGCGTTCCTCTAAAGAATAAGGGGGAACCCTTTTACCAGATACCGGCTAGGGTATCTATAGTAAGATATATACAGACAAGATGACGATTCTAGTTAAAAGCATGACTACATACATTCTTAATAATACCGGTCACCGGTGAGGTAGATATTAAATACGATGCTCATGATGACATATCAGCAATCATCTTCGATACATATACGATAAAAAAAAAATGAATTCATTATAAAACTGGACACTATTAACCTTTAGTTTTAACTTTAAGTAAGCCTCGAATTCTAGATATATAAGACAGATTAGGATAGGATGCGAGGACAATATCAAAAAGCCAGTTTTTAGGGTTCCGTACCCGAAGGATGCCAAACGGAACCCTATTATCAAGCGTCCGCTGTCCGTCCGACAGTCTGTCTGTCAGCGGGCTATACCTCATGAACCGTAATAGGTAGACAGAAATTTTCACAGATTGTGTATTTCTATTGCCGCTATCAACAAATAATAAAAATAAAATAAAGTTAAAAATGGAAGGGGATGTTAGAAATGGAAGGGGGATTGTATTGGGACCCCGATACAAGAAACCTGTTTTTTTTTTTTACAAAAGTAAGAAGCTTAGTGATAAATATTTCCCGGTGGTACGGAATCCTTCGTGTGCGAGTCCGACTAGCACTTTGCCAATTTTTAAAAATTAAATTCTTGTCGGTCATTTTGTTAGCTTAGTTGCTAGTTATTCTCGCGGGAAGGCATGAGACCCATCTACTGCGCTGGGAACTAAGCAGGTAATGGATGAAGACAGGTAAAAATTGAGACATAGAGATCCCACGAGAAGGTTCATACCGAACTGTGAGTAAAACGAGTAAAGAATCCGTTTTTACTTCGACAAAACTTACACATTGAGCTCTACTTGAGGCTCATTAAAAATCCTCGATATCCCGCATACATGGCATTCCACTATCGATTTTTACGATAAACGCATGCGGGAATACCTTATCCGTCAATTAGTTTCCGTTAACACGCGAAATTCCATGAAATGTATAATAAATAAACATCGCGACGTGAATTCATGGTTATGAAGTCATTGTGTCACCGAGTTCTCTAAACAAATGAAGAGAACTTACAATCAGAAAAGTGGTCCATGTTTTCCGAAGAAATAATAATTATGAAAAACTTATTCTCATATCACTTTTATTTTCTAGTCTAATGCATCTGTAACAATGAAATGTTCCTGCTGTTATAAACCATTGTTTTTTGGAATATGTGGGTAGCTGACCTCGACAATTGATCATGATATTCTTGCCTCCTGAGCAACCGGCAGCAAGTTCGTCATGCTTCCGTAGATGTCACTGTTTGCGATAGCGTGGTCAGGTTACCTCCTTCCCTCAAATATGTCGAGGATCTTTGTATTATGCTCGTGAACGGGTGCTGCGTGTGGTGACTGGTCTTCTTGCTGACCACGGTTTTGTTATTGTTATTAGTAATGAACTGTTTATTAATTTTACTTCGATGTATCTAGTTTTATCATTTGTAACTTTGAGTTATATGAACACATCTAGCATTGCACATGTAAGCGTGTCCGGCATGCCCTTTATGCCTGGAGGCTTTTATTTAGGTATTAAGTTTTATTTACGTTTGTATTTCTGCTTGAGTAGTTTTCAATGTTTTCGTTAGTATATTGGCGTGTGTTAATTGCCATTTGGCAAATAATTAAATTTAATGTTTTGTGTTTCGTAATGTTAATTACTTTGCATAGTATTGTGTAAAATCAAGCTCTTCTAATTTAACAGACAGTTCTGCTGCTGGGGAGTTTGTTGCGCCACTTCCTCTTCCCAGCTAAGGTACTTGAAAGTGATGAAGGGTGGTACAAAAAGTGCTGATTTTCAGCCTAGTTTGAATAAATGACTATTGATTTTGAATTTGAGCGTCTCCATTTTACATAGAGTTAAGCCAGAAATAGGTACCTTCATGGCAGTAACTAGCACAAAAGTATGCAAGTAGCTTGTATGCCATTGTTGCGAAATACACCAATCAGAAGTGGTTATGGAACATTGGGCATGCAAGCTTCTTGCATACTTTTGTGCAAATTACTGGCATGTATTCTTATAATCGTCTAATCTGAATCATTGTCTTTTCGAGGTAAACAAACGATTAAAAAGAAAAACCGTCATTTCTGCTTATCATAATCAGAATTTACGCTACAAGACCACTCATACTCACGGCACGACACGCGATAACTTTTTGCTGATACGTGAAATTATCAAACGTATGTACGGTTGTAAGTGTAACATTTCTAAATTGTATAAATAATTGAAACCGTTACTTACACGTTACAGCAGTGAATAATGTAATACTTGCAATGCAATTGCATGATCTACTAAAAGTAATATGTATCTACATAGAACTAAGACATTCGTAAGTACTACTAACTAACTTTTAAAGAGTGTGATCCATAGAAATATAAATAACAGGTGTGATCCTATGAAACCGAAACTCTGAAATATCCTCGCCCTAGTTAACGGTGTATGTTGATAAAAGTGTTATCTCCAAGGAAAACGCAAATACATATTTTCCGTTTCCACGTCCTCCCCGACCATTTTCTCTAACATAAATCTTATTTAAACTGTAAACCTTGTTGTAAATTCTAGTCTGTCATGTTAGACAAATCTCAGCACGTTCCGCATTTCATCGATTATAGAAATTATGATTACATAGAATATTAGCATAATAATATGTTAACCTGCATAATGCTGGCATTAAACACGAAAAATGTATGCATAATACCTAATGGTTTCACACTTTCTACTCCCGAATATGGAGTTATGTGAAATTATATGAGGTGTATCACCTATGACCACCTACATAGTATGCAATTTTAAAGTATATTGCAGCAAGCCACTGCTGAATATAAGCCACACGCGAATGTCACACAAGACAGTGTCATTTCGGGTGTTGTTGGAGTAAGCTCTAATTATTAATCTTTCAATTGAAATGAAATTGTTTAAATACGAGATATCGGAATCACTTTTAAACGACATAACAAAATAATTATAATTAGCAAGATGGAGTCGACATTTCCTACCCCTAACAAGAAATGCCGAAACAAATTCAGGGGTCAAAGTCTCTTTTACAGTCCAGACATTAAAAGAGTTTATTTATAAACGTTGCTTAAAGTTAAGTGACGTTCAATCGTCAAAATACCTATATATTCTAAACGTTCGCGCACATTAAGGCGGGTCGCACTGCACCGCATCGTATATCAATAATAACTTAAAACCATTTAAAAATATGTCCAAATAGCTGATTGAAACGCGTCATAGAATTTCGCGGCGCAAACCCGACTCATAGTTAACAAAATTTCTGAACCGATTTCGATAAAAGTTGGCAATAAAGTAATTTCATTATGTAGTCTATATGACGGGTGCTGAGAAAGGGGTGACTGATACTTACTAGTCTACATGGCCTGGGGCCTAGGGCGGCCAAGACTGCAAATCCGCCACTGAGTGCTACTGTTGCACCCATTCTCGTTTAATATTGCCTAAAGTTGATTAATTTGAGAAAAACATAGATAAGTAACATCGAAGTTTACAAATCCAAATTCTGTCCGGTTTTCTAAAAATTTCGACAGCATCCTCTGCCTGATAATCTATTATTGCAGCACGGAAACTGTTTTACGAATATAATTGCACTCAAACACGGTTAATTCTACGCACGAAACGTGTTTATTGAATTAAATTTATTTTCTATCCGCTTATTTTTATAACTTGTCTAGGATTCAGCCGAGCGCAGTAATAAACGGTTTAAGTAAATTTATATAAATAAATTGTAGCGGGGTTAGGGTTGGTTTATTCCTTACTTTAGAAAAACGACAGTGTAGGCACACCTTATGATGGCAGGGGAGCGATACAATTTAATAAAATATTGATTTTATACGCAACTAGCCGTCCGCATCTCCCTGTCTACCCACGCTTGAAGGACTTTAAATCTAAGTATTATTATCTTCTCAATAAAAATAATTGAAAGGTTCAGTCAATTATGTAGGTAATTTTCTAAGGAGAGCTCATTGTTATCATTTGCATACTAGCTACCTACCCATAGTAACGTGTGATTCGGTGTGATTGAGCGTAGATAAAATAATTAAAGCCGTCGTGCTACATCATTGTCTATGGTTCACTGTCATTCATGAGGAAAACTGATTTGTATATACCAGTGTTGTAACTGTTTATAAGCCTAGGACGCAGGTGCGTCATCCTGACGCAATTTTCGCCGCGTACACTAATCAAGACTAAGTAATATCCGATTCTGACGTCACCCACACATTCGAGTATCCGATGTGAGCAGCTGTTGCGTTCTTTTACCCTCGTATACATTTACTTGAAAATCTAATTACTTAATGGACCGCACCATCGCGTCCATCATATCGTAAACACTACAAACGTAGGTGATTAAGTGAACTAATTACTTCCTGCTTTCGTGGAATTTCATTTGGTCCATAACACCGAATACATTCCTTGTTAAACATACAATTAAAGCAAAATATAGTCACGCTCTCCACAATGAACTGTCGTTGAAGAGCAACTATTTCAATAGCATCAATTAAATGATTGTGAGGTTCCAATGACAATAGTTAACAATCTATCTTCGCAAGCATTCTTCATTCTCTATTGACTATTCTATTCGTTTCGTATTGAAACTTTTTGCACAAGATCTTCTAAAAAACAAAAATGACGTAAGCACACCTGTGGCGACACAGACAGCCTTAACAAAGACACCTTGTCTTTTGTATTGTTGAGAATAAGACAAAGATCCGAAAGTAACTAAGCAGTAAAACAGTATCAGCATAAAGTACAATATGAGCGCAATTAATAATGCTCGACTATGTGGAAAGGTGGATATTATACCCCAGGTTCACCTAAAAGATACCTAAGCATGTCCTACCACGGTTAAGACCTTTTTGCAAATTAAGGTTAAACCTGAACGTGTGAAAGAGGTGAAATTAATTTACCTGTTGGCAAGTAATGAATAGCGCGGCAAACACGAATATGCCGGCGATACCCTGGGCACCTGGGCTCTGTAGAAACATGCCCTTTTCGTGGGGTACCTCGATGATGGTCTGGGCCGTCACGTTGATGGTTTCCGTCGTCATTCTGCAACAAATTGGGACATTTATTTATAATATTGGTCGCGATTTCTCACACTTTGCATTAATCTGTGTTCGCAATTTGGTTGTCAAAAATGTAAACAAATATGACGTTGTGTTTTTGAAAAAATTACTTTATTAAATAATCATAAAATTGTTTGAAGTTGTAGCGCAAATTGAACTTTATGTTTTATTGTTGAATTAATTTTATGATTATTTCAATAGTGCTGTCATCCTCAAATCAACTTTATTCACAGCGGTTTAAAGTTGATATTTGTAAGTGAAAATAACATCCGATTGGAAACAAGGATTTGAATGGACCACAAGTAAATGCGTCAAAGCTAACGGAGAGGTAATTCTAATTTACACACAATACGATAATATTGCTACGAGACTCTCTTTCTACAAAAGAGTCTTCATTTCCATAGATATTAATATAAAAGGACGATGGCTAAACTTAAAATGAAAGAAAAATCATTAGTGTTGAGTGGACAGAGTAGCGTTTTATTAGGTTTAAAACGGAATGGTTCTTTGAAATGGAGATTTTACATCAGAAGTGACTCATTAAGAGTTATTTTAGCGTTATAAGCGCTGGTTAAACGGGGTTTTTAACACGTGCAACAGTTTTAATGGCGCTGAAATATGTGGTGTATATGCGTTCGGTTGTTAATACAGCGCGTGGTTTGTTAAAAACTTTATTATGATAATGAATTCAAAGGAGATCACAAAAACAACTTTAAAATCTCTCAATAATTTATATTCTTTTTCAATTAAAGGCGTGTTTTCTGAAAGTGGGCAACGTCGCTAATAGATGTCAAATATTTCGCTGTTTTGATCAATTTGGTAATATTACTGTATGGAAATAAGAAATGTGGCTAACTAGTGAACTAGAATATTGATTATGAAATGCAATAATTAATATCGTAACAACAAATATTTAGTTTTAGCTGTAAAAAAAGTATTTGGAAACTCTCCAAATGCCTTTTTTACACCTACATAAATCGGGTAGAACATCAAATTCAATGTTATAATTGCAATTCATCCTACTAATATTATAATCGCGAAAGTTTGTATGTATGTATGTATGTGTGGATGTTTGTTAGTCTTTCACGCAAAAACTACTAAACGGACTTGGATGAAATTTGACACACAGATAGTTCATAACCTGGATGCTTTTTATCCCGATATTTTCACGGGATCGAGACTTATGCGGGTGAAACCGCGGGGCGCAGCTAGTTATTCATATTTTAGTTCGCTAGTTAGCCACATTTCTTATTTCCATACAGTAATATTGCCAAATTAATCAAAACAGGTAAATTTCTGACTGCTATTTGCGACGTTGTCAAGTTTTAGGATAAACGCTCTTAAATCCTAACGATAACGATAGTCATCTAGAGACCAATAAAGATGCTGTCTATTGTTGCACTAAAGAACATTGTACTCGCGCTATTAATTCGTGTAATCTATTCCAGTAGGCCTGGTAGCAAGGCCTGCTCTATAACAATGAGATATGAAAACAATAAAATTGAATCCCAGAGGTGCTTACATAATCAAATCATTGTGGCTTTGACCACTACGTGCGGTACAGTCAACCGCTACTTGAACTACGAATAGGTCCTTTACTGCTATGTTGTTAAGGCGCTGTCAATGTCAAACTGTTCCCATGGACATGCAGTTGACTGTACAGTACAACATGTAAGTAGATGTACGTTATACATAGGTATAGTCAATGATTCTGTGGCCGTATGTTAATTAAACTGAGGTCAACTGACGGAAGATTGTATCTTTATATCGCTATTTCATACAAAATGAACAGAGCTTTAACTATCGCCCGCGCCCAACTCAATTAACGCAACAAGAGCGTTTTAGTAAGATTAATCTTGGGAGTTTTCGAGGGGAATATTCTGTGCAGCCCTTTCCGGGATATGAGAATGGGTTATTACCCAACTTGCCTAAGGGGTCAGGGCCCACATAGGCGCAGAGTTTAAGCACATGACTAGTTTTTTTTATCTAATAGACCAAGTGACCTAGCGTCATACATTTGCGCTTCGTACGTACACAACTTACTATGGCCGTGGAGATGGAGATTTCGTAATCAGTTATTTGGTCGCGTCACAGGGCAAATGCGAAAAAATTATGGACTTATGGGATAGCTTGATAACCATTGACTAGTAATTAACCACTAAGCTGAATTATACATGATTATTTTTTTTATATGGGACAAACAGGCGAAAACTGAAACCATGCTTCATAGAGCTAAGTGGTTAAATTATCCATAAGCTTGGCATTGAAGAAAATTAAAAATGCACCTCTGAAGTCCTATCTCAAAAGTACACCCTTTATAAACTTATAATATGTAACTGATTACTCTTTACTATCTCAAGTATTTACACAATTACAGATGCAACTGGCAGGCCCTTCGATCAATAATGCACTAGATTCCCGGTAAGCGCTTCAAAAACGGACCGAAAAATAAGAGCACAGATTCGGTTGTGGTCTTATTTCAAATTAGTATGGTCCAATCATAGCCAACGTTAAGACGTCAAAATGCCGCAGTACGCGTTCAAAAAATTTGTAAATAACCACCGTAACACCAAGATTTTGGAAGGAATATTTATTTTTTCGGTAAGTTTATTATCAGTAAGTGTTTTTCATAAAATAAAAACAGAATTAAATAGTAAATATAAATCAATTAGCAAATATTATGATTGTTTGACCAATGTTTGTGACAACTACCAACTATTGTAACAAACATCGACTGTTCTGGAACAGGGAATGCATGGTGTAGTATTGTTATTTTATATTTTATTTCTGTTTGTAGATTTCCTAGCGACCCATTTCGCTGTGTAGAATGGGTATCTACTATCGCGAAAGAAAGAGGAAAAGAAATGTATAAGCCTTATAAAAATTCGTCAATTTGTTCGATTCATTTTAATACGAGTAGATTGGACATAACTGGAAACACGCAAAGGCGTAGATTACTAAAAACAGTATAACAGTAACAATAAGTATTTTTGAACTTGTATAAAATTGACTTTTAATTTTCAAGCAACATGACATTATAATTATTTGTTTCTCCGACGACAGAAACATTTAATTTTACCATTGTAATTAAATATTTGTTTCTCCGACGACAGAAAGATTTAATTTTGCCATTGTAATTAAATATTTGTATCACCGACGACAGAAAGATTTAATTTTGCCATTGTATGCCTTAAACTTTATGTTTGAGTGTCAAGGATAAACTGAATTTGTTAGTATAAATTATTTTTTTCTATATTTAATAGAAATATATATTAACACATTTCGACTCCACTCATTCCATGTCCAAGCGGCGAGCCTCTGTCATAATTTTTTATTGCTTTTATTAGCACTTTGTAATTCGAACTTTAAAACAAGCGTGTAAGGTTGAATTTGTTTTGATGTATGTTTGACTTTTTTGTTTTTTGTACATATTTTTGTGAATACAACTTTAAGCATTGCATTTAAGGTTGAATTTACATTAATGTATATTTATTTAAACTAGAAGTACGTAAACACAATTGGCGACAGTTTTAAGAGAACTTTTGTATGGGATAGTGTATCTAGTGCATTATTGATCGAAGGGCAGGCCTTTAATAATAATTTGTATAATACCTAATAAAAATACATTTAAGTATACCTTTGTCTATTGATAAATTCCTGACCAGTGTATATCTTATTCATTAGCCTTAACATTTAACTTTATCTGTACATAGCTTTAAATCTGTTTGTTTAAAGAGTAGAATGTATCAAAATGTAGTGACCTTGATTTAAACCAGACTGGTTTTTTTTTATTAACAATATATTTAGCAATCAATATGTTTTACATATAGCCTTGTGCAATTTAATTCCGAATTTATAGGAAATATTTAGGAGAACTTAAGGTTATCTCATACAAATCTTCTCTTGCTAAGCACAGACATTAGTAGGATAGGGTCCATCTGAGATATGGTAGTTATTTACATCATTATCACAATGGCTTGTCAACATCCACCATCCAGTCATCCACTGATAACATTAGCAATATTGAATGCTGGATTTATTCAGGGTCTCCAACAAGAGATAAGAATATCATATATTTTTTGTTTGCTTCTAATGGAAGTGCAAAATTTGAAGATGAAAAGACAAGAACAAAATATTAATTGATGGTAAATTAAATGCAAATAAGTTTCATTAAAGAAAAAGCTTCTTACCAACAAACAAGCTGATCGGTTAATCCTATCACTAATGCTTGAGATATTCTAATACAGCTTATTCATTACCAACAAAGATTTATTTTGCAAAATATATTATATTGTCACCTTAAGCTATCTTTATTTTAATCTCTAACTTGAAAGAAATAAGATTGACTTGTTTCAATCTTCTTTCATGATACGTAATAACAATTTTATCTAAACTGCAACACTAACGTTTGAAATGTTCCTGACTTATCTATTAATGAGTAATGCTCTTGATATTACAGTTGATAAGATTATTCCGTGACTAATTGAAATCATTTATCGATAGGAAACTATACAAGTCTACAATTAATCTGTGACTATATTCAAAATCAAATAATTTATTTCAATAATAATTGAAATAAATTACCAAAAATAGAATTGATTCTAGTTGCTCCTTCCAAAAAGGTAGTTTCATATTGAGAATAATTAGAAATATTCTTACAAATCTTTCATTTGTCATCTTTTCAAACTATAATTTTCATTTGTAGTTTTATAGTTCAAAATATTTGTCTAACTGCACACGAAACACTACACAACTTTAAATGATGCAGGAGCATTTTTAGCAACCAAAAGTAAAGCATACAAGAAATGAAGTCATAACATACACACAACTCTGTACCACAAGCATTTAAAGGCAATATGGTTTGTTATTATTAAGAGACTGTAATAGAAAAGCTTTTTAATATTTGTTGCTCACTGACTTTTATTGCTAGTCCCAGACAAAAATATATTTGTCACCTATCTACAGGTACAAATTAAAAGGCTAATGCCCGTTTTCTCTGAAAACTAAGTGACACTTAAATTAATCCCTATATAAAAGTGCACTGTTGGATTTTCAACGCTTAGAGCTAAGCCTAGCGTTGAAAATCCAAGAGTGCACTTTTATTTTGGGATTAATTTAAGTGTAGGTGAAAACAGGCGTAAATATACCTACTATGATTGCACAGTAGGGACTTTTAGTTAATACATTTTAAGTAGCTACTAAGCAATTTCAAATGCAAAAACTTTGAACTCAATACGGGGATTTCCTTGTGGAACAAGGAAGAGGAAACAGTAATATAAATAATAATTTGAAAATACAATGAGTCATACTTAATACTCAATTTTAAACAAATTGCTTATCATATTTCTACATCAATTGCTATTTAAATTAAATAAGTGTTTTTAAATACACAATGAAATAAAGAATACAAGAGCTTAACTGTCACTAACGAGACACAATAGATTTTTTATTGTTATCAACTTCTAAACGCAAATTCAACGGGTGAGGGCTTGAGGGGAGTGTCAAAAACAATAATACTTCAAGATCTCAACTGACATCATTGTTTCTAGTAAACTGCTGGTTGTGTAAACAAATATATGTTATTATTCCAACCGCAAGTATACAAACAAAGTATATTATGATGTACCTCAGTGAAAAGCAATGCACAATTGAAATTCACTCCTCCCTCTTGAATGATTGCAGCAATTTTCGAAATGTAGGTATCTGTGTCATCTTTCTCTTCATAACTACCACACAAAATGATTGTGATGTTTAGTGGGTAAAGCTGATCATAATAATTTACAAATAATCTTTCTTTTTTGAATATTAATTAGTAGGTACTACAATTATGAATTGTTTTCTACTCTTTCCTAGTAGTTGTTATGTTGATCAATCACCATTTCATTTCACCTACTTGCTAAGTGGAACATTGTTAATGCAAAAAAAGCGAAAACTATGGTCTCCAATGAAACTACTTCATGGTTTGTGCTACAAATCATACATTATTACGGAACTCGAAAATTGGAGGTCACACGTCTTGACATTTTCTTGTTTGGTGTATAAAACAGAGTGAAGGGCGATTCGTATACTGACGCACAAAGTAGCAATGTTGCAATTCCCTATGCTTACGAGTATTGATTGTATAGTTAAAGATAAACATAGATGTGGTATATTTACCTGGATTAAGATTATCAACGTCTCTATATTTCTGTTTTCCTTTTGTTAACAGATGTCATTCGTAATCAACACTCTGCGCATATTGTACACTTAATCACGTAGGTTTCCTACACAACAATGTTCACGCAAATTATTTTGATGTAAAATGGACACAAACGTATATAAATCGAAACACTGCAAAAACTATTTCACTTGGCTTGCTTTCCCATCATTTACTTTGCTCAACACTTGCACAAATTCGTGCTTTCGTGATGTCTTCGTGACGAATTGACGTTTAGTTTTTTTTTTTTTTTACCAAACTTACCAATAACCATAGACTATCAATTTTTGAATTGGCAATAATAAAAAATGGTACAAGTGAAAAAGGTTCGGCTCACCCACTCGACATAAAATATAAAAGCACAAGAAAGTTGATCCCAAAAAAGGGCAAAATATCTTCGGTAAGAAGCAGTTGGAGGCCCCTTACGTATGCAAAATATAAATGCAGCGAAATAAAATACCTATGCTTAGTCGGCGGACTAAGGCTAAGCCTGTCGTGGGCTCGGGGCGGGTAGGATGCAAGAGCGAGCGAGCCAAGCTCGATTTTTTTTGTATTCTCCGTTGTTTCTTTTGAACATTCATACCCGCCCGCGCGCCCATGGCACTAAAGTGGCTCTGAGCGAAAACGGTGAATTGTACAATGGCAATGCAAAAAAAAATGAGCACAAGAAGAATGTAGATAGGATGCTGGATGCAAGAGCGAGCGAAATGAACTCGAAAATTTTAGTACACCGTGACCCCACCTCGGAAGGGTTTAGTTTTCTATTGAATATTCATACATGCGTTGATGGTTGATGGCCGACGTATACAGAAACTTTGAGAGTGAATGAAGGATGCAAGAACTAGCGAAGCGAGCTCGAAAATCACCTTGGGTAGGTTAGATTTTCTTTTGACTATTCTAGTCATACAGAATTAAGAGGTATGTAGAAAAGCATGTCATGAATGTTAACAAAAAAAATTATGAACTTAGTAGTTACTAAGTGCATGAGTGTTTTTTTTATGTGTGTTTTTGATTTATTTATACAAAGAAGGAGGGATAAGAGAAAGTACCCAAGATTTAGGAGCGAGCAAAGCTAGATCGGAATTTTACCACCCTTCATCAATATTTTGCATAGGTCTTAACTCCAAAAAACTGTTTCTTACTATGTATGTACTTTGGCCTTAATTAAGTGAGATTTGATAAAAAAATATTTCTTAAAATTTGGGGACTCCTTACGCCCGAGGCGGACCGAAAAATGATTACCTACATGTTGAGTTTTAGGGGTTTATGGACTTTATAAACGGGTTCGAAATTTTCATTATTTTTGCGATATGAAATACCATTATCAAGATTCAAGCAAAAGAAAAGAAAAAAGATACAGTTCTGTTTTTGCACCTAAAGTCGAGGTGTTAGTGCACAGAACATAATACTCTACCATAACACACATATAACTCTACGAGTGTTAGTGTGAATTTTAGTTCATGACAACTAATTGTATTCCACACCATTTTTAATCGCGATAAAAAATAATCAGATTTAGTTAGACAATCAAAATTTAAGGTGAAAAACGTCAAATTCAGAATAGCAAAATTGCCTTTTTCAATAAATTAATAACTCAGTGCCATCTTAGTGCTGTCAAACTAAAATATAGTTAAGTGTGTCACTTTAGTCTATTCCAGAATGGGAAATCGTCGTTTGATAGGCGCATACTAAATTTTGATGATTTTTAGTCTAGTTTAGAGGCATTTGTGACTAGAGAATCGGCACCAATGTGTGAGCTCAGTCTTCTCAATATGGACACTTTTTCTTGTGACTGATTATGAGTTATCAAAAAACAATTTGATTTGCTTAGAAGATTTAAAAATTGTTCATGTAATTATTGGATTATTATTTTATTACCACCGCACCGCACTGCACCTAGCTTTCTGTGGTTTCTTAAGTGCCCATGTGAAATAAAATATATTGAATTTGAATTATAGTAGCTTTTTATGCTACAGTGCTGGCAATACATTTATCATAGACAATTAACAAAAATGAAAATGTCCGTCGTAAAAGATACGCTCTAATTTATTTTGTGACTTTATAGTATTCGTTGCTTGCGATGTGAATATTTTATAGTATTTACATTCTTATAAGTGCATAAAATCTACCAAAATGATTGTTCAAGAACCTATACAGGTGAGTAACAAACTGATTTTCTTAGGAACTGTCAACAGTATTTTCGCAGAGACGTTTCAATTCATTTTAAATTCCCACAGGTTATCGTTTGGGATTGTCTGAATAACTATGAATACGACAATGCTTTATTTCTGGCTGAGAGACTACACGCCGAAGGTAAACATATAACACATCTTTAGACCAAAATTTGATACTTCAAATAATTGTGTAGCACCTGCATTTTGTGTGATGTTATTGATTTTTACGTAATTCTTGATTTCGAAATTAATTAAGCACTTGGTATGCATTTGGTGATTACCATTTATGTTTCCTTTTCAGTTGCATCAGAGGAAACTGCATTTCTATTGGGAACTTGTTACTATAGAGCTGGCAAAATAAATGAGGCCCAATATTTGTTGCAAAACATGTCATTAACTTTACCACAGGCTAGGTTCCTATTAGCTAAATGTTTCTTGGAATTAAAATCGTAAGTGATTATTTTGAACTCAAAATACTAATTATTACTTTTGTTTTAAACTACTACTATAGATTAACATACAGTCAAAACCATTTATAACGACTTCGAAGGGACTATCAGATTTACGTTTGTTATAGCCGATAGTCGTTATAACCAAACACTATTTTACATAAACAGAAATACTACATCCTCAAAATTTCATTGTTATATCTCACAGGTTGTTTTATGCAAAGTCACATCTTAAACACGAGTCAAGCCAAGTATCACAAGCAGTCATAAACAGTTTTGACTGTATTGATAATCAAAGATACCAATGAATAATTATTTAAATCTTTATTTTGCCTCATTCATTATTAGAACTTGTTTTTTTTTTCAGGTATAAAGATGCTGAACTTACAATTGGAAATAATCTAGATATTGTCGCTACTGAGTTTGGTGAACAAGCCCCATATGCATTACAACTACTGGGTAAAATTTATAACCTCACAGAAAGAAGAAGTAAAGCTGTTGAAGCTCACCGAAAGGCACTCTCATTGAATCCATTCATGTGGAAATCTTTTTCTCTGCTGTGTAATATGGGAGAGAAAGTAGACCCTCACCAAGTATTCCAAATGAACAATTCTGACTTTACATTTGGTGTAACTACATTAGTGAATCTAGTCAGCAATTCAGAAAACATTTCATTTGTTAATAGTAACATTCCTAATAATACGGCTATGAATACTAATGTCACACCAAATAATGTAGCTACGAGAACCCCTATGTCAATGTCCACAAGCATCACTCCAGAAACACAAGCCCCTGTAAAGAGAATGCATAGTGTGTTCAGTGGCATGGCACCAATTCCATTTTCGCCGTCTTTTGGTATGCTGCCAATGGAAGAATCTCCTGTATTATATACACCAACTCTAACAGACTCCAATGAGCAAAAGGCCATACCAAAGATAGTCAATTCATTACGAGCACAGATGGGTCAGTTAAAAGATGCAGTATTTAGTCCAGCCCCTAGGTGTACACTTGGACCAGCTCCACGGCGGTCATCCAGATTATTTAGTAATAACAACAGCAGTTACTCAGTTAAAGAAAACAATAAATCGCCGAGTAGAAAATTTGTAGCTCCTAAAAGTCCTTCAAGAAAAAATAAACAGCGTACAGCCAAAAATATCAAAACAAATTCAGTGGAAGCTAATGAAAGAAACAAAAGTGTAGAGACAGGCACACCAACAATCCCACCAAAAAATTCCAATGGTGTAGCATTGTTAAATTTAATGAGAGAGTTGGGAGAAGCATATAAGTCACTGGCTTTCTTAGACTGCAAAAATGCAATTAAACTATTTCAAGAGACATCACCAAAGCAACTAGCTTCTCCCTGGGTTCAGACTATGATAGCAAAAGCATATTATGAACTAGCTCAATATGAAGCAGCTGCTAAAATATTTGCTGAAATTAGGAAACAGTATCCAAATCGTACAGAAGGAATGGACATCTATAGTACTTGCTTGTGGCATTTACAAAGGGAAGCACAATTATCAGCATTGTCTCAAGAGTTAGTAGAATTAGACAGAAAAGACCCCATTGCTTGGCTAGCTGCTGGAAATTGCTTTTCACTCCATAAGGAGCGGGAAACAGCATTGAAATTCTTCAAACGGGCAGTACAGCTTAATCCTGAAGCAGCTTATGCCCATGCTTTGTTGGGCCATGAGTACGCAGTAGCTGAAGAGACAGACAAGGCTCTTTCGAGTTTTAGAGCGGCAGTAGCAATTGACCCGCGTAATTACGTTGCATGGTTTGGTATAGCAACAGTATATGCGCGCCAAGAGCGTTGGAAACCTTCGGAAGTGCATATTCGTCGAGCTCTTACTATACATCCCCATTCAGGAGTATTGAGATGTCAGCTGGGATTAGCACAAGCTGCTTTGGGTAAGATGGACCGAGCCCTTGCTACCTTAGAAAGGGCTGTTGCTTTAGACACAGAGAATCCTTTGTGCCGTTTCCACAGAGCTTCGGTATTATTACGTGCTGGTAGACCAGAAGATGCTTTAGCAGATCTCCATCACTTGAAAGATATTGCTCCAAGAGAATCATTAGTGTATTATTTGCTTGGAAAAGTTCACAATAAGTTAGGTAATTCTCATTTAGCACTCATGCACTTCAGTTGGGCTACAGATTTAGATCCCAAAGGCACAGGTGGACACATAAAAGAGGGTTTTGATCCTTCCAAACAAGAAGACCCACCAGAGAGATCTACCTAATTGATATGACGAATTTAAAAGGATTCAAAGGATTGCAGACTGGCCTGCACTGTTGTGATTGGCATTGCAGTCAATACCTGACTGATCCCATGTAAATATCGCTATCACCCGTCGAGCTCTAAACTGACACCAAATTCTTCCAACAAAGCTTTATGGAGTTAGATGGGTGTGTGGTGGCATTTAGTCGCTGTAGTAGTAAGGGCGTATGTGGATATGTTAATATAGAGTAAGATGTGGATATTCGTAATGTTATCCTAGTTTATTATATATATCTTGTATAGCTAATAACATCTAGAAAGATGAAAGACTATAATTTTTAAAAAGATGATGCTTTTGAAAGTTAATAAAAAAGACTCAGAGCCTTGATCTCAATGGGATGATGTTATAAATAATAATCATATAATATAGAGCCATTTAATAATTGAAGTTGCAAATTATTACAATGCCATAATTATGAATTCCTGAAATCTAAATTCTACTAATAGTCGTCCTCATATTTGTAGATAAAATCTTGCCGTTCAGCATGTAAAGAAGTTCAGGGAGAACCGCTGGCGGTATAATAATATTCTAGACATCTAATAATCATGTTTACACAATGTTATTATGGAATCCTTGCATGTCGATTTTATTTTTGTGACTGAATCAGCTTTGGGTGTTAGTTTATAGCTGGGGGGTCATTAAAAATACAAACATGAGAACCAATCAAAATTTTTGTATTAAACTCTTTTTGAGTAAATCCAAATCTTAGTTCATAGCATCAATATAAAAACTGTTTCGTGTGTATGTAAATAATAACACATTAACTATATAGCACTTTGTCACTTGAAGTCACCAATGAACTGCTAGCTCTGTGGACAATTTGTTTAGACCACCTCTAATTATGTATGAACTTAATAAATAAAACTGATGTAACTTAAGGTCGAGTTTTATTGTCAGTAAATGCCTAAAAAGTACATTCTGCGATGTTGCATCTACTGAGAGGAGAAAAAGCCACATTTGCTCAATTTTAGGTATCAAGATAAATCATATGTCATATCTGTTATAAATATTTTGACTAACTTTCAATTTTTTTTTCATATTTATGTACCTATCATGTAGTTATTAGTCATTGTTTTTATTGCATATTTATTTATAAAATTTGACAAATGAAATTGAGCATTTATCCATCCAAGATATTACGGGCTTCCTCCTTGTGAAATTCCACTTATACAATAATAAAGAAATAAATTCTATGTGAATTTTTGTAGTATTGTGTCTAATGCTTTTCTGACAGTGGGATCGTTCAGCAGCTTGCTCTGTGCCGGCGGCGCGGGCGGCGTGGGTGCGACGGGTGGCGGGGACGGTTTCGCCGGTGTTGTTACCTTCTTTTCATTCAGTATACTTAGAATTCTCTGTTGGAGGTCAACTTGTGTTTTGTTAGTAGGGGCCGTAGTCAGGGGCTCCCCGAGTTCTATCTTAACTTGCTGCTCTCTGCGTTCCTGTAATAATACAAATAAATATAGCAACCATATTATCTAGTGCTGATATTTCAAACATGGTAAACAATAGTTCATTGCCCTCGTGATATATTTAAACATGGATACCATGATAGGCAGAAGTGGTCAGTACACATCCACATTGCACCATTTCTTGGAGTCACACAAGGCAGTCCATAAATTATACATACATAAATTCAAGCTTTTTTCTATTGGGCTAGCCGGAAATTTAAAAATATTTATTCAAAAATTAATAACAGGTCGATCCGAAAGGACAACCTGTAAATCGTGCAGTTTCGAAATGAGGCCTTTTTGGCCTTTATATAAAAACAAAACTTAGCCTTTATCTATCGCGCGACCTAGACTAGTCGACCTCGTGTATTAAAATCGATCCAGCCGTTAGGATGCTTCGAGGGTGGGTATAAAGAATCCAACATAGTATAACAATACATAGATACGCGTGAAAAACCTAACCCTGTCTTTGCCGTCGCGCGGTCGGGTAAAACTGACCTGTAGATACTCAATGACTTTATCGTACTGCATGACGGTGAGTGTGCGTCCGTCGGCGAGCTGGCCAAGCAGTGCGTACACGGCCTCTCTGCCGGACGGACCGCCGCGCTGCACCTCTTGGAAGTTGCGTGACAGCAGCTGCAAGGCGTCCTCCAAAGGCATGTTGCGGTGTTCTGTTACGTACAAATCGTTTATATAGAAGTTAGTCTTTAGCAACTGAGATTCGTTAGTACATCAGACAGACTGAGGGTGCTTCCATAAAGAAGCGGGTTTTCATGCCCGACTCCCGGTACAGATCGCTGCAAGCTGTGCTGTTGCTGTTTTTCTAGCTTAAGTTAACACGGGACTATTTCACCTGCACCGATCGGTACCGACTTTTCTTTACCGGGAACCCGCTTCTAAGCAAGCAGCTAACTTTTTATAGAAAATTAGTAGTTTTTGTTGAGCTACTAAATATGTACAAAATACCTTTTAGGCTTTAGCAGATACACCTAAAAGCATTATTTAAGACACCATATTATTAACAAACAGATATGGTTCGAATTCAGCTTGGGTCAATCAAGCAAAATAGAAGTTTTATGCTTTATAAAATACTAGCTGCTGCTCGCGCCTCTTTTTCTAAAATAAAATAGCCTTAGTTACTCCTTATAACATCAGCTACCTGCCAGTTAAAGTCCCGTCAAAATCGGTTCAGCCGTTTTGGAGATTAGCCGGAACAAACAGATAGATAGACATAAAACCTTTTTTTTTGTTTTTGTTGTAAGCTCCGTACTTTTGTATGCCTTTAGTAAAAAGCTGTTATTTTGACATTACAAATATATAAATATAGTTCAAGTTTATTTATTTGTTTACTATTTTACTCACCTTGTGGTAATCCATGAAGTATCGTAAGAGTTAGAGATCTATTTTCCTGATTCTGTGGCATGACTAGTATCGCGTAAAGGCAGCCGCGCGACGCAATGTTTCCAAGCACTTTGCCAATGGGCACATCTTCCATAGGGAATAGGAGATCCACTACAATTCCCAGTCTTTTGAGGCGACCTTCGATATATTCAGCGTACTCTCTGAAAATCAGAAAACAAAAATGGTTAAATGATTTAGATTATAATCAAAGAGAAATTAATCAAAATACTAAACACATAAATATGACATCGACGATCGATCGATTTATTTTTATATAGATTTTTTTAATTTAAAAAGCATAATTATGCATAATAACTTAAAATAGTATTTAGGTATTAACTATTATCTGTACTTCAAATAGTATTGGTGATCGTGGGGACACAAAAAAGATAGGCATAATTATGCTCAGGAGTGGGTGCAGTCAGTCTGTGGATGCTGACCATCGAAATCTTTAAATAAAATCATGCAAAATGTATAATATAAATGAAATACGTACGTATTCTGCCTAGAGAGAGAGAGATGTAGAAATAAAACGTTACATTATATGTACAGAAAAAATCAAAATATTCTTTTACGAGTTTTTAGTATAAAGTAGTCAGCTAAAACAATGATGTTTAAATTATTCAATGAAAATCTATATAAATATATAAAAATCAATTGCTGTTCGTTTGTCTCGCTAAAACTCGAGAACGGCTGGGCCGATTTAGCTGATTTTGGTTTTGAAATGTTTGTCGTAGTCCAGGGAAGGTTTCGGGTAAAGCTAGTAAAATAATAAATAAACGTTGTTTAACTTGTATTTATTACTTTATTTTACTTACGAGACTGGCAAATATCGTAAAAAAAATATAACTGTGCCAACTGAGTAGGTCAAGACCTTTTGACTTGACTTGTATAGAATCGCACCCCTACGCCCAAAACGTTCCTCAAATGACATCGCAAGTTATTCGCCGGCTATTATTATCGAATCAAATTATTAATCGAATAAATTATTTATTTTTGCAGAAAACACTGTTAAAATGGTGTTATTAAATGTACATGTTTCAAGTGATTCTACCGTAAGGCATGCAAAATGTATACAATCATGGTCTATCAAAGTCAAGATTGACATTGAAACATGAATATAAAATATTTTAAGATATTAAATAATGGAATGTCTTTCTTAAAGATCAAGAGAGTTCCTTAGAGATCTTACAATATTTTTATCTTCATGGCAGACATTGGTACTTACGTTAGAGTTTTGGAGACCACAATAATTTCACAGTCATTTCTTTCTGTAACCGGTAGTGCTCTGGGATATTCTGACATCTGTTGTTGGTAGCGCTCGAAGTTACCTCGCTCTTTCCAGTCGCCAACTAAACAGCAGAAATCAGGTACTTAAAATGAATAAAAATTAAGAGGAAATTCACAGTTTATTTGGGCAGATATTGACATATTACCTGACTGAGTAACAGTGAGAAATCATGTTAGCAACATTATTGTATTCTATGAAATTTGATATCTGCTGATATGTACAACAATGTAAAGGTCCCAGGAATATCGAATAACAATATAATGCAGGTCAGCATTGATAAAGCCATTTGTAAAATAATGGTGTTTTTACATTCTGATTTGATTGAAATTGAAAAAACTAAAGTGTAGCGTAGAGTGTTATATGGACACCTAGCTGATGAGAAAGTCACATCTTTTTCCCATGGGGGTAAGCAGAAACCACAGATCGCTTAGAACAGTGGTGTGTGTGGCCCACTGGAAATGGCTTACCAGTTGTGGGTCGTAGGTTCGAACCCAGACAGGCAGAGGCACTTTAATATGTGTAAATTCTTTCATCACCATTGCTCTCAAAACGGTGAAGGAAAACAGTGAGGATACCAGCATATCCTAGAACGAAAAATTCGAAGAAATGTGACATCCACTATCTTCATGGGGCCCACATGGTAAATTACAGTTCACCCCATCTCACACACAGACCTGCCTGTATCCCAGTAGTGGAACTTCATTGGCTGAGTATACTATGGGCTTGTTGAAATAAAAAAGCATCTTAAGACATACTTCGTACGCCTGCAACAGGCGAGCGGTCACGGAAGCCGGGAGCCCCACCGCGCCCCCGCACCCCGCGGCCTCGCGCTCCCCTGACCGGCCCGCGCCCGCGCGCTCCCCCTCGCCCTTCCCAGCCTGGCTTGCCTGCGTACCCCTCTTCATATTCTTCATAATCTATAAAAATATGCAATTATTGATTGTTTATTACCTATGGCTATGAACTTGTGGCATTGTATTGTGCATTTTTATTTCCAGATTGACAAACAATTTAAGAAAAAGTATTATGGTTAGAAGAAAGCTTATCAAGAAATGGAAACGGTTTTGAGGGGCATTTTAAGTTCTAGACCAAGGGATCTCGCGCACTAGACGGCCACAATCACGACTGTGAAGGTAAACTATAGAAACTGATACGAATTGCGCACTTGGTCGCAACAGCCAAGTAGTCGCAGACCTTACAATACCACTAACCGGCCAGGACTGGCCAGAGTCATGGCCGTCCAGTGCGCGAGACCCCTAAGAATAATTACGTTTTAAGTATAACTCTGCCAATATTTACATCCAACTCATCCGCTGAAAGTAATAACTGATCGCGGATAGCCACAGAAGAAGAAAAAAAAAAAAGAAAAAAGTATAGCTCTATGTAAGTACCTAAATAAATAAATAATAATACATAATAATTATGAACTAACAATAAAGAATCCATATCTTTTTGTACAAAACTCTTAATTTGGTTTGGTTTGCCATTAAAGTATGTCAAGGAGCACATCATCATTGGTTTCAATCACACATTAATCTTTCAAGGATTATTAAAGAAATTAATGAAAAATTACTCACTCTGATCCCCTACATAGTTTCCAAAACTATCATAAAGTTCCTCATTCCCATCATCACCAGTACCAATGGCTAGCTTATCATTAACTGCGGGAGCCATATCTTGCATTTGACCATCTCCATGTCTGTTATAAACAATTAAAAAATATAATAAATCATACATAAACATGTCTTGCAAATGATTCACCAATTTTTTGTGCCTTAATGAGTTTGAATGCTTTAGTATTTAAACTAAAGCATTCAAAATCAAAACATTTATTTCAATTAAACCATTTATCATCCATCCACTGCTGGGGTTTTTGTTGCGCCACTTCTTCCCAGCGAATGCACTAGGAAATGGTGAAGGGTAGGCGTTTTCGGGGGACTGTCTTATATAATTTAGACGTTTGATAAGTGCCGGTTCTCAGCCTAGTTTGAATAAATGAATTTTGAATTTACAGGCATTCTTGAATTGTCAGTCAGAAAGAAAGTTGAAGATAGTTGCCCATTCCAGATAGCTTATTAGCTTCACCCTTCTATAGTTGTTCTCCATAGGAACCTATTCCTATGGAGTAGAACAGACAAGAATCTCCAATCCTCTGAATATTGTTATATTAAATATCCCTTAGTCACATTTAAACCTTTCGCAGAAGTTGTAATTCAATATGACAGTTTGTTAAATGTTTCAGATGTACAATTAAGATCTGTAGACTCTCTGCAAAGCTGCTGGTCAGTTCTTTTGTGTCATGTTGATGATTCCAACAATTAAGTTTAAATGAGCTTTACCAGAACTGCCCCATTTACAGCGGATTAGCTACTAACTATACAGGTAGGTCTGGGTCACATACTTTTACACAACAGGTCCATTTTATTATTCAACATACTCAGTAAGTTTATGGCAGAGAATAAATTCTTATAGCAAAATTATAATTAATTTGTTTTTATCTTTTCAGCTTTTATTGTGTGGCTTACCTTTTTTCAATAGTGAGGTTCGTCTGTGCGGTTTTAACATTAAGGCTTTTACCTTGGAACATACTTCCATTGCCTTTGATAATAGCTTCCTGAGCACTCGACTCATCATCAAACTGTACAAATCCGAAGTTTCTGTTAATAACAATGCCGTTAATTTGTCCGAATTGTATGAAGTGATCATATAATTCTTCAAGATTGGCGCCGTCTTGTAAACCGCCGACATAAATACGAAGATGGGAGGTCGCCCGGTCTTTCATAGCATGTCTATCAAGGGTTAATTTATCTGAAAATCAATGGAAATTGTATTAAAGCACTTACATTTTTACGTGACCATATCCACATGCACACAATTACGATGTTTTAAACAGATTCAATGTGTTGTACACAATAAACAAGATAACCGCGATTTAGGACTCGCGTCAATTCGCGGCTAAGTTATAAATCATGAATAGGTACGAAATCGACGAGAGACTTGCAGAATTCTTTCTGTTATGTTTACCTGCCATTGTGAATGTCTTTAACCTTATACAAAGCCTGGAAATTCCCTAATAATCACAAAATTATATCAAAATCAACAAGACGCGAATTCTACTCAAGATGGTCAAGAACAGAACCATAGACTATAATAGAGTGTAGGGCTGGGACCGGCTGAGTAGAAGAACAAACGAAGTATAATAAAAGCTATTAGTCGATTAAAAATGTCACTGGTACAACTTTGAGTATAAATGAGGTGCACTGGTATGGCACTGGACCCCTGGCTGGAGGCTTTAAGTGTAGAAGCTTAAGGCAGCCACAGGAAAGTCCGGTTAAGCACCTACGACCTCCTCAGAGGTTAACTGCGAGATGACCTATATAAAAAAAAAAAAAAAAATGATGGCACTGGCACAGGCACTTGACTTGACAACACTTTCTGACAGTTGACACTTGTCAGCATGATATTTTTGGGGTTTGAATTTATTGAGGTTAGAATTTACCTGAAAAATCAAGTAATTTAATTTTAGCATCGTTATATAATATTATAACGAATAAAATAATATGTCAGAAGTTTTATCGTTTGCTATGGAAATTATATAAATTTAATATTGTTGTTTGTTTACGTCGATACTTTAAATGTAAGTATTTTTTACATAATATATTTTAAACAGATTTTCTAAATTAAAGTGATATTATAAGAACAGGAAGTATTTTTAAATGCTGTTAATATAACAGTCAAAACTCTTTTCCATTCAAAAGTCTTAAATTATTTGGCTATGCTAACAGTAGTCATGACCATAGTGAAAACTCAGAAGTTATTAGTCAATAGTATTAAAATGGAAGGCTACCATTGCTGACACATAACCTGTACTTGTATTACAAGTTGTATAAACTAGGGATCAAGCAATAGGGCTACATCTTGTCATAGCACATAAGATTTTGTAGTTTCTGAATAACTAAATTTGAAGACAATGTCAAGGTAGTTATAACTTCAGTCACTGTGGGATGGTATCAGCTGAAACTAATATTTACAAAAAAAATGGCCAAAAGCTTGGCTGTGGCTTCAATCCATTAAAACCGGTATAAAAGAGAACCTGACACTTCGAGTTTTTTTTTTTTACTGTTAATATATATTGCATAAATGGGAGTTAAAGGTATTATTCAGTAATTTCATAATATGTAGAAGTTAATAATGGAAGACAGATTACATAATTTAATTTATACTCATTTGTTTTAGATAATATTCTAATAATGGTAATGAGAAGAATCTTTTCCCAAAGTTACGATTCATATAAACATGCAGTTGATCATGCGTTTCATCGCAGGAATCTGCTTTACACAAATATCATGATATCCATGGGAGTATCCACTTCTGGAGACATGTTACAACAGGGGTATGAAGTTCATAAAGGAGAGACTAATAAGTTTGATTTCAAGCGCACTGCGCATATGGGATTTTCAGGGAGCACAGCAGGAGTCATATGCCATCATTGGTATATTTTAATAGATAGATTAATAGTCGGTAGAACTGTTGAAATGGTTATAAAAAAATTACTAATGGATCAGTTTCTCTGTTCTCCCGTAGTCATTTTATCTTTCTTTGCCACAGTAGCCATATTTGAAGATGACCCTATAAGTAACTTCACTGATGAAGTGAAGTCTAAGTTTTGGACTCTCTACAAAGCCGAATGGGTTGTGTGGCCTCCTGCCCAAGTTATAAACTTTTATTTTATGCCAACCAAGTACAGAGTAGCATATGATAACACAATATCTCTGGGCTATGATGTCTTTACTTCTCATGTAAAGCATTCAAAGCCAGAGAAATCTGAAACAGCAAAAAATGAAAAGACTGAATAACCAAGTTAACAAGGAAAATACTGAACTGAGTCTATTAATAAGATTTATATTATTGACCAGATTTTAAATTCCTGTTTTTGTAATAATATTGTTTTAATAATAAATTGTTTCTGTTGTAAATACAGTTTCTTTATCCTAGATTAGTACTTTTTAGTTCTTCCTATTTAGTTCATGACTTGTAGGCTGGAGACAGAATTGAGAGACCCATGGCGCCCAATGCATACTTTGGAGGGTTGATGTGAGATAGACCCTTGCCTCCCCAGTCCCGCAGCCCTGATATGCTCTATGCACATCACCTCGTCCATAGAAAAAAAAACCAGACATTGTTATAAGTAGTGACTGTATAAAAACGAAGCTCTGGCTCAACATATTCAATGACAGTATCATGGCGCGCTTATACTTCAACTAGTTTGTTGATTGTTCCGTGTACAGTACGGCCGATATAACTTGGCAGTTCTGAACATAGGCACTACGAACTTTCGCGCATGTTCTATCACTCACACTCGGCTCAAGTCATAATTTGGTTCCAAATGTTTTTTATTGCGCAGCTTTCTATGCGAAGTTCGGAACTCCCAAGTAATAACGGTCGTATTGTATAATCCAGAATCGTTGAACTTGGGTATCTATCATAAACACAGACCTGCAGCTTTATTGCGAACAAAACCTTTAATAGAAAGAACCACGACTGGGAGCAAAAGCTTGCCAACTATTGGAACGAGGTAAATCCCCCGTTCAACATAAGCCGTAATACACGATCAATCACAATCTGAATCATTTTGAAAGAGATTGGTAATCCAATGCTTCATAAGTTCGAAACAAAAATCTGCTCTACAACGTAAATAACGCAATGTATGTTGTTGAACTGTCAAAATGAATCAGATTAGTCTTAATCATTTAAGTACTGAAAATGTGTTACGCAATTAGATATGATGTGCCGCCAGTAAATTACGACAACGTTACATGTTGGCCTGACATAGCAGAAAATAGATAGCAACCATTATATTCTATCATTGATTTAGCAACCCTATAGTAGTACAGTCAACTGCACATCAGTAGAGAACCTATTATGATGAACCACTTATGTGCGATTGATTGTAGGTATCTAGCTACCAACCCCAACATTCTAACACAATGTGCTGCCCGTTAAAATAATTAAATCAACGTTTATTTCATTTACACAATTTTTTTACTTACAGATAATGAAATTACTAAGTTCCACTTGGAGAAATTTAGCTGCAAACGTAAAGAGAACAACTTCGAAACCAGTTTTTAGAAGATTTATAAATGTAGCGTTTAGTGACAAATTTTTATTATATACAAATGTTTCCATTTCGCTAAGCTTATCGTCGGTAGGTGATCTAATGGAACAGAGTTACGAAATATACATAAAAGAACAAACTAATTATGATCTAAAGAGGTGCTCACACATGGCGTTCTCTGGTGTTGCTGTGGGCATTCTATGTCATCACTGGTATAAAGTTTTAGATAAGTTTATAATAGGAAAAACTGTGGACATGGTTGCAAAGAAATTGGTACTTGATCAATTAATATTTTCGCCAGTTATGATAGTCACATTTTTTGGAAGTCTTGCCCTGTTTGAACCTGATCCTCTTGAAAATTTCAAGGCAGAAGTGAAAGATAAGTTTATCAGATTGTACCGTGCGGAGTGGATGGTTTGGCCACCAGCGCAAATCATCAATTTCTATTTTCTACCGACGAGATACAGAGTGCTATACGACAACACGATATCATTAGGTTATGATGTCTACACCTCTCAAGTTAAACATAGTAAACCAATGAAAAATGGTTCTGAACTTATTACAAATAAGATCATCAATAACAAATCTTGACAAAGGCTTTTTACTAGTCTATTAAATCATGTGTATTAGTAAGTCAAATAGTTTTAAAATGGCACTTATCGTCAAGATTATCTACACTTGTGGTGTAGTACCTACATCCTCTCAGTTTATTTTTAATTACTTTTATACCTCGACATAAGCTTTGCTGTGATAAAACGTTTACCTACGTACAAAAATAGGTACTTAATATAATGTTATAGGTTATTATTTATGAAACGTTTATGTATTTTTATTGTGTATTTATTGAAAGCAAAATAAATAATCGACATAAGTATTCAAGAATATAATAACATTTGTTTTTGCTATTATTTTATTCTTTACCCTACCCTAACTTTGTAAACTAATGAGCTGTAGAATTTTCACTTTGAAGAATCAAAATTACATGTAGTTAATTCATGTACCTACGACCGACGATCGGGGTCAGTAGTTACCTACAGTTCTCGAAGGCATATAATTATGGTGCAGCAAACGGACTACACCGAATTCGCCTTGTTAAGATCACGGGTAAAATTTCTCCAAGAGGAGTCCTACGCTAAATATATACTGCCCGATGCGAGAAGCAATATTAATATCTAATGTCGCGAGAATTTTGTAAGTACCTAGGTAGGTAAATACCTAATAAAAGGAAATCCATAACCCTCTCGATACCCTCGCAATAAGGTAACATACTCGAACGGCAAGGATATTTGTCACAGAACAGATAATCTGTTCTGTGATATTTGTAATGCATTTAATATAAAAAATCAAAGCGCTTTTAGTGCTACTGGTGGTAACATAGTGTTAAGTATTGTGATGCATGACTCCCTTTTGTCAAACGTTACTCATTCTATTCTGATCACTCCCGAGTTACAAAAAACAAAATACAACTTGACGAAGGCAAGTTCCCGCGACAATGCCGCGAGGTTGAAATTGTCCCTTCTTTCTTATATCTATGGTCCCGATCCAAGGGTTCCAGAGCTGGATGTATCTAATTACCGGAGCGTATCATCATTTCTGCCGAAAAACGAATAAATGACTTGAATTTTGACATCCACTGTTGGACATAGGGCTCCCCCAAGCACTGCCACTTCGACCGGTTCTGTGCTTCACGCATCCAGCAGATTCCGGCGGCCTTCGCCAGGTCATCGCTCCACCTTGTGAGGGGTCTTCCACGTCTTCTGGTACGCGGTCGCCACTCCATAACCTTTCGGCCCCATCGGCCATCTGTTCTGTGAGCAATGAGCCCTGCCCACTGCCACTTAAGTTTGGAAATTCTTCGGCGTACTGAGGCGTATCACTACTGAACAACTTTGGGAAGATGCTTGAGTAAATTGTATACGATCATAAGTATTTAAGCGGCAACTAAGCGTTGTATACCCTCTTCCCAACACGGCTTCGATGTGGCACAAGTCAATACCAACCTTCTTGAGCTTACCAATGAAATTATGTTGTTACCTATTGGTATGAACGAAGTAAATAATTTAATGCCTTTGGGACGTAGTAGAAAATTTTCTGTGTATATTAAGTACTTAATATACACAGAATTCTGGGAACTTGCTAAGGTGTATACTCTTACCTGAGAAACCGTTGCGACGGCAAGCTGTAGTTATTGGTAGTTACCGATCTAACTACGTAGCCAGCGCGGGGCCCGTAGCAAATTTTATCGAGGGGCCCTTGATCTGCTATGGGTTCTTAAGTATAAAGTACAAACCAATAAAAAAAAACAATACCTACTCAATACGTTTATTTGCCATCAAACAACTTGGAAATATGTTAAAAATTGTATAACTGGTTGTCTGACGTGGATTGTCTTAGTCTGAAAAGGTCTAACGTATCGCGTTTTTGTGACATCAAATAAATTCAATACACCACATCTTAATCAGTTTTACTCAAAAAATTACGCTCAGCCGAAGGTAGACGGGTTTGGATACGCGGCCCGGGGCCCTCTTTTACGCGGGGTCCGTAGCAATTGCTACTCTTACTACATGGTTAATTTGGCCCTGCTTCTAGGGTGCCTCAGGGCTCACTGGTATTCCCCCTACAGCAGTATTATTTTAATCTTACTTCAGTGGGGGAAAAAAATGGAGCTCTATACGTCCTGTAGAGCTTCATCTCGTTCCCACACTAAAGTAATATTAAAATAATAATGCTTTAGAGGTGGTGGTAGGCCCCCGGAACAACTTATTTTTAAGCCGACGACAAAAAACATTTATGGAAATAAATAATCCAAGTGATTGTCAATTGATCAAATCAGACTTAGGTAAACTTAGTGACTATTAACTATTATTTAAACAATATAAACAATGTAAATACTACGAAATGCCAAATTATTACTGATTCAAGTAGGTAACGAATGCGATTTTATTGTAGGTACGTACCGTTTACACCTAAGTACATAGACCACTTTTGAAGGGCAACTAAATTGCCCGTATCGTGCAAAAATTGTGCGTGTTGTTTAGATGGTGCCAGTCAAATTGATGCTTCAATTTTATGATATGCCACAGGCAATAAACTTGCACCGTGTAAATGAGGCTTTAGGTACACTAGCAAATCCATACCTATCAGTTATAATATCAATCAATTAATCCTTATTTCATTTCACTACTACACTGTTTCGATTTCTACTGGCTTTCTACTTGGGGGTCATAAAAGCCTCCTCCATCTGCGAACTTCTTTTACTAGCTCGCAGATTGGTGATGACGCTCCGAACTACAGAATCCTCGAATATTCTCTCTGGCCAAGACTCCGATCGCCTCCTGTGACCATGTGCAAACGTGTCTGTTGCATTCCTTGGGATTCTACTGGATCTAGGAGTGCCACGGTGTGAAACAACTGATCTGCGCTTGCTGTCCTTAAGGCCGAGTATTGACGTTAGCAGTTTGTCCAATGCTGCTATGTCATCTACATTCGAAGGTTTGGGTCCAGTAGGAGTGCTAACCCCAGAATTCAGCTGACTTGACAGCAATGAGATTGGTTTCCTCGATAGGCCGAGAGTGTAATTAACCTGTAACATTAAAATATAATTAGCACGGCCGTGCCTAAATTGATTTTTCCGTTAGATCCTAATGCAAACCTACGTCAGTATTGTGTTATTGGCCTCACGTTGTTGGTGAATATTCGTGACTTCGTTATACTTACCTACTTAGATCTTTTTAGTAAATTTCACGACTATGTAATAATTTTAAAATATTTCTGGTCAGTTACAAGCTAATTTAGTTCTAATTCAATGTCCTTGAATCTACGATACAGGTTTACCCGGTTTACCTACCTATAGATTTTGCAATAAGTCGTTTTTATTGCAGATTATTATTTTCGTCTCATAATACTTACCTACTGCATTTAATAACATATTATTTGAAATAGGTATCTATCGCGAATAGGCAGAACTCCGATAATAAGTTTTATCTAACTTTGAACAATCTCTGAAGGTTGCGCATCGCACCACATCACACGCCATTTAGATAATATTGCATGGAGATAAGGTCCAGCGCTGACTATAGGAGTTGTGACGAAGCGACTAAATAAAAAAAACAATAAACGATCACAACGAAATAACGACTAGTTTGATGACTTCATCTCGTCAAACATCTTTGAAAGTCTAGGCTGAGTCTTATACCTACCATAGAATTCTTTTTCATGCTAGGTTCTTTCTTACTAAATAATTTAAGAAACGCATTGTACGAGTATAATCAACCTACAACGTTCCCACACCGCTGCGACACAGGCACCACGCGAGCCCAGGTGGGGCTGGTGGATGTCACATGTCTTCGAATTATTTGCTACTAGGACATGCCGGATTCCACACGATGTTTTCCTTTACCGTTTTGAGACCAGCGGCTGGGTTGGAACCCAAGACCAATGACACGTAAGTAGTAGTAGCCCAGTGGTTAGAAAGACTTTGCTTTATAATATTACCTCATCAGCGAAGTGACTCTGATAGCTCATTCTCTTCACTTTTCTATAGGTCTCATCATCCAATGCTTCTTCGACAGCTGCTTCTAACTTCTCCCTTATATCCTCATCGGTTTCGTGATTGAGATCTTCCAGCACCAGTCTAAGATAAAATGGCTTTAGGACCTACGTACATTTAACTAGTTCTACTAGGGGAACTCTCTACTTGCTAAAAGGTAATCCACTAGCACAGGGATCACCAATTAGTACAATTGAGGGTCCGTTTGAAAAAAATATACTATGATGGTCGCGGTCCGTTTGGTAGACGATCACTAGGTAGCAACCAAGATGAAATATAAAAAAATATAAAATAATTATGATTAGAAAACGTAAAGAAACCTGAGTATATATTTTTTAATGTAATATACGAATATTTTCTAATGAACAAAAATAACAAAGTTAATTATTAATTTTAAGGTAAAATAGGTTATTTTTTTCTTTGAACTACAAGTCTGAAGGTAAAGCGTGTTAAATTAAGTTACATATTCGTATAAAAATAATTTTAATACGTATCTTTAGATTACATTTTAGTTATTTTTACTGTTTGTTAGGTCTGCACAAAATAGGTCGGCGGCGGTCTGGATGCGGACCGCGGTCCGCCATTTGGTGATTCCTGCACTAGCTTATAGGATCTCTCAACATACCTAGTCCTATCTCCTTGGAGTCGGGAGATCCTCTAAGTTTTATTTGTCACATCATTCAACAAACAAGTTTATCAAAACATCACGCCTGTAATCTCCAAAGTGTTTAGCAGAAGTGTATTGTAGGGCACTCCCTCATTTCTCCAGTTAAAAGTCTAATGTAATAGGGGCGAGCCTATTGCAACTTGTGGTTAGTCCTACATAATATGCAATTTTCGTTGTTTACTACGAACACTAACGTAGTAATTACACCTACTTATCTTACAATGTTTCACATCTGACCCACGCTATCGAGACCTTCCTATAGCAAATCATTGAAGAGATAAGCAACGCCTGAACCTACAATCAAAACAGTTGCAAAGAAGATAAGGTTGTAGGTACCTATTAATAATGCTGTGATAAGAAATTGGCAAACTGTCATACAATAGTTCAAATCGTGTAAGAAGTTACACGTGGATAGCACCCTACCAGCTATCCACTAGTCAGCCAAGTTAATTAGACAACTCAGGCAATCGTGGGTGACGTCTTTTGCAAATAAGTATTTCAGGGACTTGAACGGAATTATAAGAAGCGGCTGGGCTGCATTCTACTCAGGGATAATACTTTAAAGTGGGAAAGTGATGAAGCTCTACAGGACGTATAGCTCCATCTCTTTCTCCCACTGAAGTAAGATTAAATAATACTGGTGGTGGTGGTAGGCCCCCTTTTCCCTAACTATGTTGGTCGGCTAAAATAATGAGTTCATACTCAGCTCGTTCGTCATCTTCCGCCTTATGCAAGTTAGCTCGGTTAGCTTCTCTCGCCACTTTGATGTCCTGCTCCCAGAACCGTCTGAGGTCTGGACTTGACGTGTACGGTGCCGCCACCTCTTTGATCTTCAGGAATATGATGGCCGTTATGAATATGCAGATCACGTTCACTATAGTTAGGCAGCAGCTTACTATGCCTGGGCAAAAAATGAAAGGGATTATAGGTAGGTAAATAATAAATGTTTATGGTAGACCTGAAAAGCGCCACCAGTGCGAAGAGTGGCTCTGTTGTCAGTTATAGTAGTGTAGCTTCTAGTTTTTCATAGTCGACAGTTTCCTACAGACAGTTTTTCATCCAGGTGAAAGCAAATTTCATTTTAGATTTAATTGGTTCACGCATTCTAATGTACCATCAAAGAAGTTCATACATATCTAGGTAACCAGTTTCAAAACAAAATCCCGTGAACACGATGACCACATCTGTTACCGGCCCGGTTCTACAGCCGCCGAGCGCTGCAAGCAAGAATAGTTCTTACGGTGGTTAGATATTAACTTCTTCGATGGTACCTACTTTGCTGTATATTAAACACTGACCGAACATGATGACTCTAACTAACAGGCGTTTATCGGTTTGTTTCGTCACCGCCACTTTGTGCAATCGCATAAAGTGGCGGTCAATCAATCGTTTATTTACTGAGACCTATAAAGGCTTTGTATATGTATTTAGTTGCCCTATACGGCTACTGCTTATAAATAGGACATAGTAGATTTATTCAAGCAAAAAACATTCATATTTACCATTAACCGCAAACTCAATCGGAAGATAATCATGGTACAAAGGCGTATAGGATGTATTACCGATGTACATTTCACCATTTATGTGCGGAATCTTGACTCCAGGGTATAGCAGCCATATGCACGCTAATGCCCAATATAATCCCTGAAAAAATATAGCAGCATATGATTTATTCAGGTGGCAAGAACTGAACCAGCATTATTTCCCCGAAGGAGTAGGAAAAAGGTGTCTAGAAGACACATATTTCATTTCTTTTGTTTAAGTCCCAAATAAAACGGGACGACGCCTTTGCCGTCAACTGAATACAAATCACTTTGCCCGATATGGGGATCGAACTCAGTATTCATTGTTAAATGGTCGCGATTTCATCTACTGCACCAACGAGGTACTCAATGAGCAGTCAGAATACTTACACAATTGACGACAGGTGGCAACAATGAAGCTGAAATAGCTATACCGATGAGTGGTCCTGCACTGCCCTGAAGTAAGGCCAGTGCTACCCCTGTGCCTGACGTCAGAGCCCACAGCACAGCCATCCATAGGGAACGAATGTTACCTCTAAAACAAACCTTCATTCAGTATCTGTGCCTAATTCCCAAAAGCGTTTCAAGATTGTTTTGCCTACCTACTTAAACTTTTTATCATATTAGTAAGTCCTCTGAAAACTTAATTCCAGGGGCAAGTTTACTTGAAATAGTTTCAGGATTTAATATTTTATTATTAAGTTACTAATATTGACGAAGACATGATTCGAGGAATCAGGCATTGTAGTATTACTTACCGTCCCTTCATTTCTTCCGTAGGCCAGTCCCCAAATCCCCAAGGCATGTCAGTACTCCCCAGAATCAATCCGAATATAAACCCAAACAGCAGAGAAACCAACATTCCTACGACCAGACTCTCGAAGCCACTCCTGACTAGGCTCCAGTCGGCTATGATGACCCCGAATGTGATGGACATTACGGGTGCCATGAGAGGGGAAACCAACATGGCCGCCACAATGTTCGAAGCATTGTTTTCCACTAGACCTAAGGCTGCGAGTGAACTGAAACATAATTAACGTTACCATACTTTCTTAGCTAGTTTACTTAAAATTAAAGTGAACTAATAAAAAAATATGTCGTGGTGCCAACTCGTCATATTAATGATATTTCTACAAATTATTTTTGAAGGTTTTTGTGATAATACCTAACGAGAGCCAGCTGGAACAATAGGGATGATGCCTGGGTAAAAAAAATGAAATTCAAATTATTCCGTCAGTCACATAATAAAAAATATTAGACACGTATTTTTTGTTTTATCATATTAATAAAAACATACTTAGATAAAAAGCATTTTAAGTTGGGGAGTGGGGGTCGCTACGTCACTAGTGACGTCATGGCATATTTTACATCAATGTATCGCCGTAATCGTTAGATAACGTAAAAAAAGAAAAAATACGTGTCCAATATTTTTTTATAATATCAAAGACGGACTAAAGTAGTTATTTATGCTACAAGTGCGGAAGGTATGTGATTTTATAAGTCACCGCCTGATTTTATAAGAGCGAGTTTATAAGTCGACACGAGTCGGAAATCATCTTACGCACGTGTAACATACAACGTTTTACTATGCATTGTGCGAGGGAAAAAAATAAACGAGCGGGCCTTACGGTAGTCGCCTATGATGTGTTACATCTAACTTATTTATGACGACGTATTTATGATAAAAACAACATTCATGACTTTGACTTTCGACTTAGATTTTTTACTTTGACTTTGACTTCGACTTCGATTTCCACTTGGGCTTCGGCTTCAACTTCGACTTCGACTTCGACTTCGACTTTGACTTTGACTTTGACTTTGACTTTGACTTCGACTTCGACTTTTGACTTTTTTATTTTGACCTTCGTCATAATCATCGCCATTGCCATCGCAATCGCCATTACCATCGCCATCGTCATCTCCATCGCCATCGCCATCGTCATCGTTATCATCATCATCTGATTTGTAAAACTTTTCTCAAATAATAAAATCTCTGAGACGGGCTGACGACGGAAAAAAACAGAAAAGTAAAAAGCACTAGTGAAAAAAAGTGACACTTTCCGCACAAATTGACTGCTTGGAAAACGCTCTTTTTGAGCAAATGCATTGTAAAAGAAAAATTGTCATCGTCCCTAACATAATTTCGTAAACGATTACGATTAATCTGTTTCATTTTGACACTTCAACAATATTCATTGCGTTATTTACGTTGGTGAGCAGATTTATTTTTCGAACTTATAAAGTAATGGATTAGCAATCTTTTTCAAAACGATTCAGATTCTGATTGATCGTGTATTACGCAATTAGGGTACTGACTAGAGATTACCTACATTGATATAGGTATCAACCATATATCTATTGCAAAATGGCTGGTGCAAAGGGTCCTTTTCCAGTCAACGAGACAGCGATTGGTCAGTCAACTTTAGATGGACTGCAAAATCTTAGTCAAAACCATTTTATATAAGCGTGATGATTCTAACAAGCATTTATAGTTAGGTACAGCGTACATACAATCTAGCAGTTTATTAGAAGGCAGCATTTTCAGGTGATTGTAATGACGATGTTTAACTTACTCAGCCGTTATTATTAGCGTAAGGTAATCGAAGGACAGCTCTCCCCCGCTTCGCACTCCGTCGACAACTTGCTTAACAGTTAGTTTAGATCTGATGGATTCTACGAAGCTTCTCCAACGGGTAGCGTCTTCTGACTTTTGTCTACGAGAAAGCAGTAGGTAGATATTAGAATAGATACCCGAAGTGGAATTGAATTGAGGAAGGTAAATAGAAATGGTGTTACTTACAGTGCTGAGTCTTCAGTGATTTGTTCATTCGGTGTAGCAGAGTGTACCACGGTACAGGGGAGTACACTGCAAAGGAACTCGTTTTAGGTAGTTCAGTCACTAGGTAATTGTCGAACCTTGTCTTATATTATGTAACTCTTTCCTCATTCAAGAATTAATAATCGAAATAAAGATTAACTTCACAATGGTACAATGGCGGATCATCTGATGTTACGGGTTGCAAATCCAAATGCTGTTCCCGATTACCAATACCTACTTAATTGGATCCAGTATCCAATAAATAATTATTTTATGGCTCCGTTATGATACCAGACACGGGTCAAGATATATCTGTATACGGAGGTACCTACTAGCTCATGCAATGCCAGCGTCAGGCACATAAAGTTGTCTGGCATTTTTGCTGAACTGGGCCTTTTTGGCGCAGCCCTGAGGCACACTCCCCATCAAATTTCTGCTTACATCGCACTTTACACTTTTTATTTGTTTTTTCATTTTTATCTGCTGTGTAAATTATATTGTGTGTGTTTTTAGTCTGTGCTAAATAAATGTATTTTCTTTCTTTCTTTTCTTTCAATGCAATACATTTGTAATTACTCCAGTCCTAGAATAGATACCTTGTACCTTGTACCTAAGACAATGTTATTCAATGCAGACCAGCAGAGAATTTAGTGCTGGATGTGCTGCTTTGTGAGGATACAGGTACAGCTTTAAATGGTCGGTCGTGTTACCTGACAATAGATTTGCATCGCACGCCGATGCCGAGCTGCGTGAGACAGTGCAGCATCGTCTCACATTGATCGCCAGTTGGCAAAGGGAATAATATCTCGAAATAATTGCCCGTTTTGTCACTTATCCAAACCACGTGCTCCACGTGTAACTTGCAGAGTAATTCTTGAAGAATCTGCATACAATGTTTGCTATTTTACAGTTTTGTAATTATTGTTCTTGCATCGGGGTGAAATGATGAGAGAGCGTTGGTGCTTTGTAACTCTTTTAATGGTATTAAAGTACATAAGTCTTCGATTATTCATTATCGTAGACAAAAGGGCTCTTGTAGGTATTGTGTGGTGGCTATTGCGTAGCTCAATTGAATTACCAGTTAAGGAAATATAAAATATAATGCAAGCCAAGAATGCATGAGATGCTAGTAAGGGCCAAGAATTTCCTATCCATTAGCATGGTCCGAATTTCAGTTAAATAATTATGAATGTTTTAATGTTGAATATGACGACATTTTTTTAGTGCAATAGACCTAAATTTTTTGCAAATAAATAGGGATGATGCTATGATGATGGATATTAAAAAATATTGGACAAGTATTTTCTTTTTTATATAAGTAATCAAAAGATTACGGCGATACATTGAGTTAAAATGTGCCAGACGTCACGAGTATGTAGATTTTAAACATACTAGTGACGTAGCAACCCCCACTCTCTTTAATGCGTTATATCTAAGTCATTTGTTGTTAATGTGATAAAGCAAAAAATACGTTTCTAATATATTTTTCATTATCTGACTGACGTACTAAACAGAATTTCTTTATTTTTTACCCAGGCATCATCCCTATTGGCAAACGCTGTGTAATCTAAAGCACTTACATTTTCCATAGTAAAAACTTCGTCACTTTCATCAATGTTTTCCAAAGGCTCATTATATCCCTCATTATAGTAATGTTGCGTTAAATGTATAGGAATGCTTCGCGACTTCTTATTCCTTAACTCGACAGCTACTCGAGCCGGCTTCAGCGCAGTATCTCCGACTGGTATTAAATCTTTTGGCTTCCCAAATCTTAGAATATGTTCATAATTACTTGAAGGTATGTAGACGACAAAAATGACTCCAGAAGGCATGTTTACTGCACTTGAGTCGTGTGGACGGGTGACTGAAGGTGTCCGATGTCTGACGGAACTAAACGAGCCGTTTAGCATATGTGCGACACTTAATTAAAGGCTTAGTTAAACAATTAACGCGTCGAAGCGTGATCATGTTGTCGCATTCGATTACAGCGTGGGGTGTTATGTTCTAAACACATCTAGGTAGGTATCTATCTACCCATAGGGGGGTGTTAGAGCCTGCACAGTCTAGGCATGTGTGTGCTATTAATGTCTGTTGTTAATGTACTTAATAATGTGGAGGGATGTTCTTGAATATTAATAACCTACATGCTCGTTCGCTCGCTTAGTATGTAGTTTAGTCTGCCGCAAAAAATAGGCCAAGTGCTGAGCATGTTCCATTCTCGAGTATATAGACCACTCAATTACCTGTTTAGCTCCTCAAGCAATCTACCTAACCTTTTCCCAACTATACCTATGTTGGGGTCGGCTTCCAGACTAACCGGATGCGGCTGAATACCAGTATTTTACATGGAGCGACTGACTAACTGACCTCGACAACCCAGTTACTGGGTAACACGATACCCCTTGGTAAGACTGGTTGTCATACTTTTGGGCTTCTGAATTCTGATTACCCGTAACGACTGCCAAAGATCTACGAATGACAGCCGGAACCAACGGCTTATTAACGTGCTTTCCGTGGCGCGGAGGGATCTAGATGTGGTGGCCATCCACCAAGCGACCGTGGCAAGCGTAGCTTCACCTTCGATCAATGCGGCTGTTATCACAACTTAAATACTTGTGTAGGTAAGTACTAAAGCTCTATCAATTCGAATTTAGCCAATGTATATCTTATTAAACTAGACCGATTATTCTGAAAGTTGGCAACGACGCAAATACTTAGATGTAAAATATTTCGCTGTTTTGATTAATTTGGCAATATTACTGAATGGAAATATGAAATGTCTAGAATATTAATAATGAATTCCAATTATAACACAAATTTTGATGTTGTAATCGTTTTAGGTGTAAAAAAGGCATTTGGAAAGTACCAAATACGTTTTTTACATCTAAAACTAAATATTCGGTGTTACGATATTAATTATTACATTTCATAATTAATATTCTCGTTCTCAAGTTAGCCACATTTCATATTTCCATACAGTAATATTGCCAAATTAATCAAAACAGGTAAATATTTGACAGCTATTTGCGACGTTGCCAACTTTTAGGATAAACGCTCTTAATAATTTTCCACAATAATGGAAGGTTTTCTGTATAGTCTGAGAGATAAATAATACAAAAGCGTTGTTTAAAAAAAATCTTTATTCTCTATCTCTAAAATGGATACAAAAATAACTTATACTAGGCACTTAATTAATAAATTCAACAGAATTAGTGCATTACACATCGTAGGACTTATTATGTAAAAGTACTCCACTCTTTGAATTTACTGTGAAACTTAGCGATGGATCTATAGTGGGATACTGAGGTTCAGGTGCTTGTACAGATTCACTCTTTTCGAATCCTAAATTATAATAACTATGGTCTAAATCTTCTATGTTCTGTGGGTAGTTTACTTTATTGCCACGGTCACTCTCCAAAATCTTTGTGCTATCACTATCGCCAGTTTTGCTGGTTTGTGTCTCGAGGTCTGCTGCTGTTTCCACGTCTAATGGGATGTAGATGTCTTCTAATCTGTAAAAAGTATATGATATTAGCGCTCAAGTCGCAAATGGGATGCCGGGAGCCCTCGCGGAGGGTTCATTTTAAATGTAGGTTTTTCTTAGCGAATTCGGCAGTATAAACTGTGAGAATAAAATCTATTGTATATTTTAACACCCCTGGTGACACCCCTCGAGGGTTAACTTTAGCGCAAACGTAATGCCGGTGACCCTCCTGGAGTCAACTTGCAATATGTATGGTGGCATGGCGTGTGAGCTCTATGAAAAATGGGTAGAGTCGAAAGTGTGGCCTAATAACTGGCATAGTAGCAGCTAAGGAACTGGCTCGTGGCAATATGGTGAAATATTGTAAGCTTATATGGTAAACATTGACATTGTTGAAAATTATATAATTAGTAAAGTATTTATTATTTTAATTATTGTGAATGTGAGGACTTTTTTTTTCTTTCTCTGTTAGTTTTGATGATGGTCTAGCAGTTTGAGTGGTTGATGCGGCCTACCCAAGAACAAATGTTCTTTGTTATTGTTCGTCGAGTTGAGCTCCACGATTACTGACAAATGCTTGCACTGACTGGACAGGTCAAATCTGTGCGGTTCTTTCCTTAAAAGACCATTTCAGATACTAATGTACATGGTCCTCATATGGCCTGACCAAGATTATGTCTGGACTTTAAAAGAGACTGCGACCTCTGAGTTTATTTCGGCCTTTCTTCTCAGAGTAGTCAGATAGGAAACGCCGACCTCATCTAGCTTATTTTTTTTAATATACCATGTAAAAGTGATTCCGATATCCTATTTAAAGAATAAACAATTTATTTTCATTTCATTTCGGTGTTCAATAGTTTCGATCCATAACTAAACTATTTCATTTATTTATTTAACTCATTCTGCCAATTACATTAACTAAAGATAAAATTAGACAAAATGTTCATACACTCGTCTCACAGAACTCGAGGCATAATGACATGATCGTCTTCCATTCATCCGCGAACACATCACAGTCAGGTTTAGCGTTCAAGAGACTGTTGAGCGCGGAGAAAATGCGTACGTAGGTACTGTACAGACAACAATACAGAGCAGTGGCGGATTTGCAGTCTTGGTCGCCCTAGGCCCCAGGCCATGTAATAAGTGTAAGCCGCTCCTCTCTCAGCACCCATCATATAGACTAAATAATTAATTTAATTTACTTTATTGCCAACTTTTATCGAAATCGGTTCAGAAATTTTGTTAACTGAGTTGGGTTGGCGCCACGAAATTCTATGACGCGTTCCAATCAGTTATTTGGACATATTTTTAAATGGTTTTAATTTATTATTGTTATACGATACGGTGCAGTGCGGCCCGCCATAATGTGCGCGAACGTTTAAAAATATATAGGTACATTGAGTTATTTCTTGTTATCATCAGTGATTTTTTTGTCACGATTGGCCGCCCTAGGCCCGGGCCTACTGGGCCTTGCGTACTAAGAAGGTACCTAATGTATGCTTAAGTACCTCAGAACTTCCTAAGAAGAATGCTAAGAAAACATCGTCCCTACTTCCCTAGAATATGGTCCTCTACCACCATCAACAAAACTGAAGACATAAGATGGCCTATGATATCAATTTCCAACTATAACATATCAGAATATCATTTTGAAACAATCAGAGAGATTTCGCGGATTTCAGATGGTGATTGTCAAGTACCTATTTTTCGTCTAGAGAGGCTGGTCTTTGGGGCCAAAAGTAGGTCCTGTCCTGTCGAGTAGTTTTACTTACTGTGAATTGGTGCAATATCCATCTATATTTTGTGCCCTCAGCTGCTTGATGATCGTTGGCCGTCTCCGGAATGTAATTGTGCTATTATCTACTAGTCCAGTACTAGGATTTGTAGCAGCCGTTGGAAATACTTGTTCTTCATTACATTCTTCTTTTGCTTCTGATTGTTCGTCATACCATTTGCTGCAAAGAATAATTAAATAGTCGTCATCTGTTTTTGCTATTTCTTTCGAGATTTCCGAATTTAAAATATACATTAAAAGCTGTTTGTACATGAACATGAGACATGAGTCATGAGCTTAGAGTATATAACACTGGAGAAGCCTTTCGAACACTTCCCCTCTGTAAAAGTACAAGAACAAATGTTCTAGTACAGACGCCAGCACATCAAGCTACTACAATCTGTCAAATTTATTTAATAGATTTTCAACTTTAGCACTACAGCATAAGGTTCAAGGTTGATTGCGAAAATTTGACAGTTTCGGGTAGCTTGACCTGCTGGCCTCTGTACGTTCATAAAAACTACTTTCAAATCGATTCTAACGCACTTCGTGAATCGTTTTAAAGGCGCGCGGAGCTCCGTGAAAATGCCTATTTGTACTGTTAAATGGTGTAAAAAGCGTTCAAATACGTCAAATTTACCTAAAGAACTGAATAACTTTCCCTAAGCAGTTTTTTTTTCTAAGATTTAATCATGTTTTTATTGAAATTTAAAATCCTAACTTCATAATACAATTCGATTTTTCATTCGATTCAACCATGATTCTATATAAAACGTAGCATGAATCGAGTATTTTCCTCACGTTGCTTCTGTGACGTCACCGAGTCTCGCTACATCTCGTTTTTATGTTCGTAAAGATCAAAATACTTTTCTTTTGCATTACGAAAATATACGTCAAATCAGCAAAACTTACACGCACTTGACATGCGATTATGTCCTCTAGTAAAAATGTCAACGAGACTACCGTAGTGTTGAGGTCATGTTTGAAACCAAAATTGACATGTCGATAATTTCCTAGTAAAAATTACTTAGTAATTATTTTTGTATATTTTGTTTTATTATTCAATGTTTTATAATTTGTTTAAGTCCATTCAATGGACTTAAACAAATTGTGTTTGTATATAAAAAAATAAAAAATTGAACTTGATCTAATTTTTTATTGAGATTACTTATTTATTATAAATTTAGTTACTTTTATTTAATTTAATTTATTTTCCCTTCTTATTAAAATGTAACTATTTTATGCAACAGCTGTTTTATTTTTGGGTTCAAGCAAAATTCCGAATGAATATCGATATCGATAAAAAAAAAAATATGGTACGGACTTCTCTATCCGGGCGAGCAGCTATTGTTATTTTTGACAGTAGCTACCCCGTCCCCGCAAAAAGTGACAGACTTTTTTGTTCGGAATATTGCGCTTATGGCTTCTCCAGTGATATATACTCTAAGGTCATGAGGGACAAACTTAGTTCGAGAGTAAGATTGGGTGATACGTGATACCGCCACGCATTATATAATAACCTAGATAACGTTTGCGTTATCATTATCCCTTTGAGATCCACAAGAAGAGTGTGATCCTCATCTAAAAACCGCTAGGAATTTTAAGATTTTAACACGTTCAGTGCCGGGAGCCCTCTGGGAGGGTTCACCTAGTCGCATATGGGATGACGGGTGGGCCTCGTGGAAGGCTCATTTTAAATGTAGGTTTTTCTTAGCGAATAAAGCATTATAAACCGGAATGTGTTGGTTTAAACCAAGCATTTTAATTTATTGTTCAAAGTAACAAATATTCACAAAAAAAAATTAAGGTTGGAAACTACGTATAGCGAGAAGAATCCCTGAAAACACTATTTTAGATAGATAGATAGATAGAATATTCTTTACTATTTTACTTCGTTTTACAGTGTTTTATAACACGATTTTAAACCTAATGCCGTTGACCGTCCTTCAGCGTAATGCCGGCAACCCTCCCGGAGGGTTCACTTCCAATATGTATAGCGGCATGGCGTATGAGTTCTATGAAAATGGGTGGAGTGGAAGGTGTTAAGTCTGATATTGATACTTACTTATAGGCATCCCAATTTGAATTGTCTTTGTTTTGTTTGGCTTGCATGCGAGTTCTATTGGCTTTCCACCATGAGATGTCCTTTCTGTCTAGAGGACTGACTTCTTTTACCTGTAACCATACATTCTCAACATTATTTCGTTACAGATTCATTCTGGGAACTTTTATTCGTTTTAGAATACTTAATGGTTTAAGACGCCAATAGCAATTTTTGTTTTCTTTTTTTTTGTTTCAAATATGCGTAAGGAGAGAAAAGGATTAACAATGAATTTCTAGATCCATAAACTAATTAGACTAAGTAGGTACATGCTCGAGTTTGTGAAACTCCGGACACCCAAATTAGGACATGTCCTGTTATCTCAGTTCGTTCCTTCCTGCTAAACACATTCTGGAGCCTAACTTATTGTATTGTTGGTGAGCTTAAAAATAAAATAATATAATTTAAATAATTAAAGTATTTTTTTTTTCTATTTCATTTCTCTACAATGCCAGCTGAAGATGCCGTTTTCCCAGAAACGAAAGTTTTTACATTCCAGTCTAGCCTTATCACAGTACCTAAGTAGTCAGCTACTGGAACTTGCAAGAAGTTTTTCACGTTTAGTTTCAGACAAAGGTGTTAAAGTTAATTCCTTAAGGAGATCCATTTACCGAATGAATTGCTTATTTGAGAATGAAAATAAGGAACATCGAGTCTACGGAATTCAAGTCCGGGGAGGGGGATCTGGGGGAATCTTAGTAGGACAATAAGTAAGAGGTCCTTAATTGAAAGTCTCAACTTGAATTTCATACATACAAGATAATATATAAGTACCTACAGTCCTCCTCTTGATGTCTTCGTATTATTCTGTTTGATGAAAGGTCTACTCTGAGGTTTGTAAAATAAAGTAGGCCGTATAAAGTAGCCTACATCCACATTTCGCCAGTTATGTTTAAGTCCCATGAAATAGGGGGCGAGCGATCAACCGGGCACACATCCAGACTCCGGGCTGCTACTGAGAAATTCCTGATGGAAAAAACCCAATAATACTTTGCCCGACTTGGGAATCGAACCCAGGACCTCATGCTCAGCAGTAATGCTTGCTCACTAGACCAACGCAGTCGTTCCAAAACTGAAATCTCCAGATTTGAATCAATTATATTCTGCTCCTGAATTAATATTCAGAGCAATTTTTTCGTATGTTAGCCAGTAAAGATTAAAACCGGAAGTATGTAATATTTTTACTCATTTTTACCGATCATTAGAGATATTTCTTTTTGCTGGCAGACACGGGGTAGTTTTGAGCCTTCTTTGACGTAGGGTGTCGAGCATCGCCACATGAAATATATTGTTTTCGTTTTTACCTCAAACAAGCATTCCTTATTCGCTGATTACTTGTCCACATTCGCTGAATAAACTTTGTTTTTCTTAACAAATCAGTCAATCAATAACGGACACTTTATTACTTGTAAGCATCCCGTGTGATTCGTAGTCATCAACAATGTACACACGAGTACTAAATCTCAGTGTACGGACAAGCTGCCCGTACAAATTCATTTCCCTGACTGTATGTATCGGTAAGTATACCTTATACACAGCAACTCCTGCGAGGAAGATGCACACAATGTTGACAAGCGTCAGACACAGTGACGCCGTGCCCAGCACAGCCAGCTCTGAGGGTTGCACCACCAGCCAGCGATCTTCGTCTGACGTCACCATGAGTCGGGTCAGCGCCATGGCCCATAGTAGACCCTGGAATTTATAATATTGAGTTAGGTAATATGAGATCTGCGATTTATGTTTTTATTATTATTCATTTATTCATTCAAGTAACAATGACTCATACAATATTCAATACAAAACACATACACCAAACAATACAATACAAACACCACAGTACATTCAACATTTACACTAACACACCATTAATGGCCAACGACTGTAGGTGACGTGAAAGACATTGCAGCGTCGTCGTATGTAAGGACAGTCGAGCCTGTCAGTTACCCTGCGCACCAGACACGCGCACCGCTTACGCATCGTTGCATAGAAGCAGTCAACGCTAGCTTAGTCAGATATGCCCGAGGCACTACAGCCAGTTTTAGCTACATAACATAATCATCACGCCTGTATTCCCAGAAGAGTTTAGGTAGATGTAGATGATGTACCATCAAAGAAGTTCATATCCAACTAGTTACAAAACAAAATCCCGTAAACACGATGACCACATTTGTTACCGGCCGGTGCTATAGCCGCCGAGCGCTGCAAGCAAGAATAGTACTTACGGTGGTTAGATATGAAATTCTTCGATGGTAACTACCTACTTTTCGCAAATTATGTTTAAGTCAGGAACCCATGTTCACAAGTAAAGGAAACATTCCGAAAATCGTTAATTTGTAGGATTATCACTAGTGTCCGACCGAAAACGAATTTTCAGTCGAAAATGAAAATGATTTAGACATTAACAAATACTAATATTTCCGCTGTACACTGAATCTTGGTTGTTTTTTGTTACATCTAGGTAGAGAAAATGTATGCTGCACGTGATGAAAAAATACAACATAACCTCGCTTCACAACTTCAAAACAAAATCGCGTCTGTTTAAGTCAGCTGAGTGAAACCACGAGCGGATCCGATTCACCACGAAGTTAGCCGAACGTCACCTGAGGTTTACGAAGTAGGCCGAATGACGCGCGACAATTCACGAACTTCTGATTTTCGGCTTGGTGGAAGCGTAGGCTTGTTTTTATATGGCTGAATCATGATTTTTTGGCCGAAAATGTCCGATAACGAAAACGAAGTTTTGGTCAGTCACTAATTACCACACAAAAAAAATGCGATTACAAACTTACATTTGCTGTTTGAGAATTGTTCGTGACGTATATCGTTGAATGGGAGAACATGTTTTCAATTACAAAGTTAAGTTTGTTCTTGGTATAAATTTATCCCTACTACGGAACCCTTCATTGTGTGTGGTCCAACACGCACTTGGATTTATTTAAATATACATATAAGACCTTTATAAGACTAATTTATTTATAAAATTTAATAGTATATTAATAAATACGAGTATTGTAGTTGTTAATAAAATATTTTGTATTATTTGTCTACTCTACTCCATAGTTCGCTATGTGAAAAAATTTCATAGACCGAGATAAATTAAATTTACTTAGGACACACTTTTTTCTTAGATATGTTTCGGTCTTTATCTTGCACTTTTAGTTTGACAGTAGTGCAACAGTGACAAGAATAATGCTCAGCCAAAGTCCATGCTAAGTAAGTAACGTTTTTTAAATTTCGGTCGGTGATTTCGTTAGTTCAGCTTTTGGCCACTGGTTCAGATAAGTTTGTAGCGGCGACGTAGCGGCTGACCACGGAAGATGGAACCGCGACTCCCCGCGTGTGGGGGAAATAAGCCACGCCCATCAAGCTACCATTTATTTTCAAGGTAGGGCCTTAATATGACGTGTAAAAGTGATTCCAATATCCTATTTACAGAATAAATAATTTCATTTAATTTCTCTTTGATTTCGTTCCTACATACTTTTCACAGATAGGTTACCTTTATTTAACCACCCGCAGCACCAAGTCTTATTATATAATAACTACTAAACTTCTTAAAACATAAACTTTAGATATAGAAGTTATGTATTTCCATTTTGGCATCCTTTGATCTAATTTTGTTAGAACGTACGTCAATCAAATTCCTGATTTAGACCATCCCTAAATATCACATTCTAATTTTAGTGTGTAAACAAACAGGGTACATATTGACCCATTACCTACCTTTAGAAGTAGCTCTATGGGAATAGTTTAAAAGGGTTACAGGCAATGCCATTTATGTAGTTACTAGCTGCGCCCCACGGTTTCACCCTCATAAGTGTCGATCCCGTCGGAATATCGGGATAAAAGATATCCTATGTTCTTCTCCAGGTCATGGTCTACCCATGTGCCAAATTTCATCCAAATCCGTAATCAAAAATTAATTAATTGATTAATTAATTATTACGTGATCAATCATCTACTTTTTCATACATTTTGACCGCGTAGGTATTGCACTTTTCTATGAAACAGCAGATTAAAAAAAAATAACCAACGAAAAATGTCAACGGAGGGGGGTTCAGAATCATGTACTGAAGCCAAGGTTCCAATCAAGTCATGCCTAGAAAGAAATAAAGAAATGAAAGAAAACGTTTATTTGGACACAGTTCGTGAAACACAAAATAAAAAAAACAAATTAAAAGTGAAAGTAATCTTTTGACAATAAGTGTGTGTGCCTCACGGCTGCTCCAAAAAGGTTCATTTCAGCATTAATGCCAGACAAATGCTGTCTGACGCTGGTTTTCTAACTCCTCTATCAAGATAAGCAGGTAGGTATTACGTGTCTATCAAAAAGTATTGAACCAATAATGTTCCCTGTTTATAATTAACGCACCTAAAAATAAATAAATAGACCAAGTATCATAATATACTCACAGCGTTAACAGCAGGAGGCAATAGCGAGGCGGATATGGCGACACCGACAAGAGATGACGTGTACTCTCCGAGAACTGCCAGTGCCACGCCTGCACCACTGGGGATCGCCACCAGAATACCAACCCATAGGGAACGGTACTCGCATCTAGAAACCAGAAGAATGGGGTCATATTATCGATCATCTTCTTCTTTTCGGTACATCAACCTATGTTGAGGACCTCGTGGTTAAGGTGAAATGGGTTCCAAAGCAGATATTTCGACTTCACGCATAATCAATGTTTCTCTTAAAAAAACAACGAATTTGCATATTTTTTTATGATTACGTAAATTGAAGAGTGTCCTTAGTGAAGTATGAGGCCCGAAACACGATTGACAAAACTTTCCTCGAGAGAAAAAAACGGCAAAGTTACCTTAAAATCTGCTTTTTTTGTTACAACCACTAAGAGAAAAACCTATTCCATTCGATTGTTATCAAAGCAATTGTATTAAAATTTTGTCTACGTGTTCACTATTAAATACTTTAAGGAATTATGGACTTATTTTTCTATATGAACACGCGTAAAATGTTTAAATTCAATATTTGTAAACATAGTGCAATAGAATTGCGCGCAGGCCGGGTCATACCGCCGCTCCCGGAACGCTAACACGATTGTATTTCGCCTTAAGTAATAACAGCCGTACCGGTCAATCCATCAGGTTAAGCTACGCTTGCCGGGGTTGGTCTGTGGATGGGTGACCATCTTTACATACCGAGACTCCTCCGTGCCTCGGAAAGCACGTTAAGCCATTGATCCCGGCTGTAATTCTCGGATCTTTGACAGTCGTTATGGGTCATCAGAAGCCCGAAAGTCTGACAACCAGTCTTACCAAGGGGCATCGTATTACCCAGTTACTGGGTTGTGGAGGTCAGATAGGCAGTCGCTCCATGTAAAATACTGGTATTCAGCTGCATTCGGTTGGATTGGAAGCCGACCCCAACATAGTTCGGAAAAGGCTAGGTAGATTGATTTACCTATGTTATATAAACTGTTTGGCCCAAAAGTAGCCACGTTTATTGTGATGTCAGAGGCGTTGTTCAGATCGTCAAGGGTGCAGGTGGTGGTGCTAAAACCATAATTAATTATGTATCAATGCTGCTCCGGCGTTATGAGCAAATTGTATGAGAGCGTGCAACGGATGGAAATCATTTGAAAGATGTTATTTACTAAACCTGAAATCCGCATTATGTATTATCATTTTCAGTCATTATTTTTGTTCTAGCATCTTCTATTTTTAATTGAATTTTAAAATACTTATTCAGCCGTGGGAGTCCCAGTACTTTTTACAATATATTATTTTGTTCATGCCTGTGTTTTTATTTATTTTTCAAAAAAACACGTCGCTGCCGTTCGGAAAGACCCCAACAAAATTTTGATACAGAACCTATTTCGTACTAGCTACGCCACTGATAATACTGTATACGTATCCAAGAATAAAGGCTTATCATTTATGAAACATTGCGTGATGCTGAATTCATGAAAACAGGAAAATTAACACTGTTTATCTTCCAATACAACTAAGATCTTGTCATTTTGTCAAGTTAGAAATAGAATGGAGCGACTAATCACTAATTTGCCTTGGATTTTTTCATGAACAGTATCTTTTATCTTGTCATTCATTTTTAAAGAAAGATTGTTTTTATTTAACTTATTTTCCACTAAAATTACAATAATTAATCACATTGATTGAGTTTGTCTTGCAAAAAGTGTGTTCTACTTTGCTCATCCTCAATTTATTAGGTATTTGAGTTGTTCCCATAAATCCTACGCCATATCCTTATTTTTTTTTATTTATCAAAAATTGCTTCAAGAAAAAGTTAATTAATTAATTTATTAGCTTTATGTAATGCCTTAGTTCTTATCAACTGTTTTGTGTTCTGTACTTATTTATTTATTAGTGACTTGATTTTGCCCGCAGCTTCACCCGCGTGGATGTAAGAAAATATCCCACGTAGGTACCCGTGGGATATTTTCTTACATCCTACCGGGATTAGTTAGATCATACCTAATATTCGAGGAAAAGTCGTTGATTCCTACCGCTGCGCCCGCGTTGTCGGCAACCATAATTATTTTGTCACGCATAATTTTGAATCTGTGATATCTTTAAAAGTATTCATTGTAATGATATGATATCAGGCATATTTTAATCTAAATTAAATGCCTAATTTAAATAATATATTTTATTGGATAAGGATAAATAAAATACCGGTCAAAATAGCTTCGGAAATAACAATGAAATTTTTATCAAATTCTGAAAGATAAAAATGGTTACTGTAGGTCATCCTTAGAAGATAGACATATGCTATTGCGGACTTTATTTTTGAACTTTTTAAGATATACAATTCTGTAAAACATAAATTTGATTTATCTCTTACGGCTTACGCGGCGCACGCCAGTAAAGCTCCCAGTCGGCATGATTTTTTCCGACATCTTCGACAATAATCGTCATATTTCAGCCAATTTACATAAAACCTTAATGTATTATACACAGAAACCTTCCTCTTGAATCATTCTATTTATTAAAAAAAACCGCATCAAAATCCGTTGCGTAATTTAAAGATCTAAGCATACATAGGGACAGACAGCGCGAAGCGACTTTGTTTTATACTATGTAAAGAAGATGTTAGTTTTTTACATACGATTAGTATTGTTTGGTGTAAGGGCCTCTTTTTGCGGTGATACCCTCCTCCAAACCGTTCCAGGTGGCTCTGTTCTTTAGGTCTGGGCCATAAGAGTTAATATTCACTAATTATTTGCAGCTGTGAATGATGAGCTGATGATATATCTATGCGTTTATTGATTTATTCTAATTAAGTACTATTCTGTTACTTAAGATATAACAGCCCTGACAGGGTTCATGTACAAAAACCGACAGTTATAAATTGTAAAATGTGTGATGTGCATGAGATCAAATAAATAAATAAATATATCTTCATCGCGAGGAAACCAAGGTGTTAAGAGCGTTCATTCTAAAATTTGGCAATATTAGATACTGTATGGAAATATGAAATATCGCTAACTAGTGAACTTTTAAATTTGATGTTGTAACTGTTTTAGATCTTTTTTTACATATAATACTAAATATTCGAGGAGTTACGATATTAAATAAGGTATTGCATTTTTTAATGAATATTTTAGTTCACTAGTTAGCCATATTTCATATTTTAATACAGTCATCATTTCAGCCGAAAGACGTCCACTGTTGGACATAGGCCTCCCCAAAATGGGGTTGCCATAATCGCCACGCTTGGCAGGCGGGTTGGCGATCGCAGTATGGTGTTAAAATGCATAGAGAATGCTGCTGCCCATTCTCTAGTAAGTCCCATAATCGCCTTTTACGACACACACGGGAAGAAATGGGATGGTACTATTCTTTACGTCCGGCACCACACGGACCCTTTTTTTTCATACAGTAATATTGCCAAAGTATTAAAAAAAGCGAAATATTTGACATCTATTTACGACGTTGCCCACTTTCTGAGGGGCAATTCCCGTAATTTTTTAAGAACGTTCGCAGTCGGATCTCATTCGCAATCTGTCAAAAGTACAATCAATTTACCAACATTTTTGACAAGTTTGACAGATTGCGACTACAATGTGAACGTTTTTTAAGTACGGGAATTGGCCTTCAGAATGCACGCTCTTTTATAATAACGTTTGTATTGTTCTGTCATGTCAATGGAGTTAGACAGAAGAATGATGGATGCATCATAAAATGTCTCATTTATCACGTGGGACAACATTATAATGAAGGAGAAACAACGGTAGCTCACACTTGTTTATTGCTGTATTTTTAACTACTTAGTTTTATGTTTCTCCATGTTGTAAAACCTACCCTACATTTGTCATTTGTATTGTAATAGACTGTACCACCCATTTTTTTTTAAATAAATAAGTATTATAAATTTATTTTACAACAACGGAGTCAGAAGGTTAATAAACTGACTGTAATTTTTTATTTTTCTATTTTTCAGCAACATGCTGTGTGAATTGCGATAATGCCACATTGCTAGTAAATATCATGTCAAATGACTTCTCCCGCTCTGGGCGGAGCGAGAGGGCGTGTCAGACTTTTACTAACTAAAACCCACCCGTGTTCGCCGCGATATCCCTTTCGGACATACTCGCAACCCTGGCAGGCATTGGCCCTTACGGACCCCGTCAATTGGTGCTGACATCTTTGAGGCGCGCGTGGAACACAACGCGGGCCTGGTCCTAATCGGACGGCGAGCTACCCATTGCTCACCGTCCGTATGTCCAACAGTACCTTAGGTAGTATCCAAGAGAATAGTGAGCCTTTTCCGGCTATGTAGCTAGTACACTTGGCAAACAATTTGTCAGCGATCAGCATCATGAAGATAGAAGATGAAGGTTCTCGTAAGGATGTGGAAATATTCACCATTTATTTGGAAAACTTGCAGTACCTTGATATCATCTCAGTAGTAGGCCAGTCCTCAATCACTCCGTACCGCTCGTCGATGGCACAGATGGTGAGGCCGAAGAGGAAGCCCATGACGAGGGACAGGAACAGCCCTAGGAACTCATTCTTGACACCCATGAGTTGTAGGGAACGATCTTTGACAGCTGTGCCCAGGGTGCCCGCTGTGATTGGACCCTGGAAAACATCGTCTTTATATGAAAAACTGAGTACTGCGGAAAGTGTAGCGATTTTCGTATAGCTATGGTATGTAGTAATCATCTATGTTATACATAAATATATTTAATGTCATCATAATATATATTTTAAATTCCTCAAATAAAGTAAACATTTTATTTAATGAATTGGAAATTTGTGATGAAAGTTCTGATTTTTTGGGGTGCTCTCCCATACGCACTAACAGCGTCAGAAAAATTCTAGCATAGGAAAACTTTGTTGATGGTCTTTGGAATTTAGCTAGTAATTACATAATGCATTAAGCCAGCCAGAGACCCGCACTGTCCCCTATAATACTCGTATAATAAAAAAGAAAGAAAAAGTATTTATTGAGACTCGCACAGGAGATCTCAAATTAAACTAAAACACACTCATACAAACATTATTTAAAAAAAAACAAAGTAAAATTAAAATAAAAGCAGAAAGTCCTGTACGAGGCCAAAAGATAGAGGTTCATTTTAAAGGATTGAAGAATCATGAAGGCTGGTTCTCAATGAATGATGCTTACCATAAGCGGCGAAATAAGCATGCTAGCCACTAATATGACAGTCGAGTTCTCGACCAATCCAATAGCAGCGACAAAGGCGGCGACCAGCAATAAGAACACCCAGTCGAAGGTGAGGGCTGCGTCTGCACGTACGTCATGTAGAACTTGCGCGAGGTTTGTGCGTGCGCGCACAGAGGATGAGAAGCGAGACCATGCTGTCTTTGATACACCACTGGAATAGATTATTGTAACTTTTTGAAAAATATTTAGTTGTTATTAAGATACAAGTCGTGTGCCCTGCGGGGTTTACCATCGGCAAAAATGACCCCTTCAGGAGAAGAATTTTCTAAAATACTTCCTTTCTGCTCACATTTGCTTTATAAGGAAATATTTTTATGCAAAATTTCATGCTTCTAGGCCCAGCAGTTAAGGTTGTGCGTTGTATGTCACTGAATGAATATAAGATTTTTTATTAAGCAGAATGCTATGTTATACAATATGTTGTGCAATACGATTCGCGTAGTCCCTAATACGATCTAGTACGAAAGCTCGGTGAAATAAAAACTTTATACAAAAAAAAAACAACCGACTTCCGAAAAAAAACACTGCAAAGTGAAAAATAACTTTAATTTCGGAAGTCGGTGTCTTTGGTTTTGAATTTTCTTTTTTTGCCACCACAGTTATTTTTCACTTTGTAGTGTTTTTTTTCGGAAGTCAGTTGTTTTTTTTTTGGAAAAAGTTTTTATTTTTCACTTTTTAGTTGTGGTACCTACCCAACACAAATTCGAATACCAGTACCTGCTATGTAAATAATAGTCACAGGAAGTTATCATCATATCATCCACATAAACTAAGTGGGAAAAATACGTATTATTGAAGCTTACTCAAGAACTATCCCAGAAAAGTTAATAAAATTTATATGGGACCAATCCGGGAGCATATCCTTTCAAACAAAAAAAGAATTTTCAAAATCGGTCTAGAATTGACGGAAAAATCGACGGACAAACATAAAAAAAAGAAAAAAAAAAACATACGCGTCGAACATATAACCTCCTCCTTTTTGGAAGTCGGTAAAAAAAAAGGATGGGTAACATAATACTTGAGAACTGGTTTTTTTTTGCATGAGAGGTTTGAGTCTGCTACACAACAATTGAATACAGGAGAAGTACTCGTACTACAATAAAATAAAGTTTCTGCTCTTAAAATTAGCATTCAAGAAAACAGATAATTTAAAAAAAATTGACTTCCTATCATTAATTTGGCACTTACATTAATTCTTATTTTTTTCGTGTGGTTATTAATGTGTCAGAGTGTTAAAGCCGCCCATGGGCCTCTAACTGGACTTCACATGCCATCAAGAAATATCTCTCACGCATGCCGGTTTCCTTCACCGTTTTTTAAGCAAGTGATACCTACATAAAAAATACGCACATGAATCCGAAAAGTCAAAGGCGTGCCTTAGTGCGTTACCTACATTAATTTAGAGACGTTTATAGACAGTATTAGATGTGTTTAGAAGTGAACGATCTCCGGTTGACATCGTGGTTGATATAATGATGCCATATTTATGGTAACGACGAAATGATCGGTTTCACAACTAGCTTTCCTGGTAAACAATGACTCACGTTTTTAAGACTACATTAGGGAAAGATTTTCGAGTTTTAAGTAGATAACTATATGCATAGGTACTTCAGTTAAGTGTTAAATAAATAAATAATACTTTGTAATTTTTGGTTTTGAATTATGTAAAGTGTGTATTATTATGAGGTTACGGGATCAAATCCGGGCAAGTACCAGACATTTCAATTCATAGGTACTTTCGGAGTTTATCTTGGACATTACTGACATCGATGAAGGAAAAATATCATGAGGAAACCTGGACGTATTTTTAATATAAAGTCTAATATCGCCAACCCGTCTTGAGCAAGTTGGTGATCGGGCTCCGCTGTATGAGAAGAGGTCTTTGCCCTGCAGATGGGCAATCATAGGCTGGTATACCTATATAAAACGTACCGGTATATGTGTTACCGTGTGCGTCACATCTAGTATACCTACCTACTTATTTATCAGGTAATTTTGCAAAGTATTTACTGATCTATTTCTAGCTAGCTAAAGTGATAAACAAGGGATCAATTAAATACTTATCCAATTTACTCTTAGATTTTAATTAACTACGGTCATTACCGGCCACTTGCTGAAAGTCAAGATCAATTGTTTGATTACAAGAAATTTGTAATTCTTGAAGAGGAAGATTGGTACATGGCTAATTTTAGAACAAAACGAATGTTGCTCTTTTACGTTCCAGTTTCATGAACAGCCTACACCTCTCGGGAAGAAACATATGTACTTTTTGTTTTTTGTGGTAATTACTTACCTACGAATCTTTTCTACTACTAAGCAAAATAACGAACCGATATTGAAAGAATAAAATGGTATAATAGAAGAAAAACCTTGCGAAAGGACGTATCAATGGACAACTTTTATTTGGGCTAACTTCTTTGACATCACAAGATACCCATAGTATATAAAAAACTGTAATTAATTAAGTGCTTACTCATCTTGTCGCGACCCTCCTGCCTCTGAGTCAGGTGGGCTGAGATCGTCATTGGACTTGTAGAACAAGGCACAAGGCAGCACGCTCACTGAAGACTGGTGCCTCGTTCCGATGCCGAAGGTCCTCAGTACTTGTAACAGCTCCTCACTTAGATTCCCCGATTCAAGGGAGAAAATTACCTGTAAAAATGTATTCATAAGGACACATTATTTAGTTGGGTAAAAATAAATATGTTAGTTAAAAAATAATGTAGAGCAGATTACGGGTAGCCAAATATTTTTTCTACAGCTAATTAGTTTTTAACGAGATCACTTAATTGGCTTTTGGACTTTTGCCATTTTATCTTATTACGGGTTTAATTACAAGTATTATCCACAACATATTCATTGTAGGAGATATCTTTTTACACAGTACAGGTTTGAAGTCATATACGAGTATTTTGTGGGTGGAAATCTTTGGTACCTAATAGAGTCTTCATTGATAATGTGTGGTGATTTTGTTTTTGTAAAATAACCATGACCGAGATGCGAAGAATGTCGCTACTTTGACGATTTTTTATGTTAGTTCGGTGGGCCCGGTAGGCCACATCAGAATGTGACTATAAGGAAAATATGCCACCGTAGCTATGTTGGATCCTGAGGAAAATACGAAAGCTACAAATCAAGAGATGAAATTTTTGATAAAGGAATCACATATCTTGGCATCATAGTCTTGTAATCCCCAAACATTTCTTTCCGCAAGCAATTAATAATTAATATTAACACTTTAATCTCATTTTGGATACCAATTGGAGTCTCAAACGAGTTTGGTTTGTTCTATTGTGTACTTGTATGGATACAAACAAAGCATCTTTGTACACATTACGTTAATTCTGATGTACTTTGAATGACTACCGCGTTCGTAACGTGCAGTTATGACTAATGACTGAGATCCATATCTGTCTAATAGAACCTACACGATGTAAGGACGTTGATTAAAGACTGTAAGGAAGGTGTGACGTCATCATTATATCTGGGTCACATTTACATTCTGCTGTTGGTATTGGGAATGTTGTCAGTGATAAATACGAGTAGATAGAATATTTTAGGCACAGTATATGTAGTAGACACAATGCCTCTACACCTAATTAGGAATAATTTATTGAAGTGTTCACTTCTAGCGATACTTCGTCGTTTCGACCCAAATTCGCATGAAAAACCCTATTGTTTCATAATCGTTTGAGATAGAATTTAAATAGTATGGCCATGACCTAAATTCCACGATGTTGTCGTTACAAGTACTAAGTACTAACCTGCCAAAATTTGTCATCTTTCGTTGAGCTCCACGCTGCATTTTTTATGTCCAGACGCTCCACAATTTCTGACAGGATCTAAGAGCAAGTTATAAATTATTTTAATTTCTAGAGGGGTTAAAATATAGTCTCGGAGCTTGCCGACTTAATGGGCAGCAAGAGACAATAAATTCTGGGGAGAAACTATACGAAACATTTGAAACAGACCTTACAGGACTTTACCTACAAAATGTTATCAGCCAATTTTCAACTTTATGACTAGAATTTAAGAATAATAATCCCAAGTTCTGTAATGAGGTGACATCGTCAGCAACCAGCTGTAAAATTAATAGTAAAATTGTTATTATAAACATCACCTTACAATTCAAAGATGTTATTACCACGATTGCTAGTTATTCTCATGACGCAAATGTTTTATAATGTATTATGTAAGTAGCCATATTATTTTCTTAGTAAGTATAGTAAACATCTTTCATGTTGTGGTAATAGCTAAGCTACGATTAACTAACGATTACCTAATGGTTATTATGGACTTATTACATAGGTAGTAGGTATTAAAGCAGAGAAGGCTAGGCCCTATAGAATAATTACTTACGTAATGAAAATATTTTTGGAACTGCTTTTTTCGAATACAGCATTATGAACCGTGAAAATAAAATCTGATGTATATTTTAACAAGATTTATTAGTATATGCGTTGGTTTTAAAATCCAATGATGTATACGTAATTTTTTTTTTTTCGCTTTACAAATATTCACAAAAAAATTAAAAGGTTGGAAACTACGCAAGCGACACGACCCCCTGAAAACACAATTTTACTTCGTTTTACAGTGTTTTATAACACGATTTTAAACCTAATGCCATTGACCGTCCGCGATGGTTAACTTTAGCACAAACGTAATGCCGGCAACCCTCCCGGAGGGTTGACTTCCAATATGTATGGTGGCATGGCGTATGAGTTCTATGAAAACTAGGTGGAGTTGAAAGTGTCAAGGATAAGTTGACATGTTACTCTGTGTATAAACAAATAAATATAATTGTGTTTGTAATGTCAAAATAACAGCTTTTTACTGAATGTACGTATATATGAAAGTATATACGGTACTAATAACAAAAAAACACTTTTTTTTTGTGTCTTTCTGTCGGTTTGTTACGACTAATCTCCGAAACGTGTGGACCGATTTTGACGAGACTTTTCACTGGCACATAGCTGATGTTAAAAGGAGTAACTTATGCTAGTTTTATTTTGCTAATAAAAATACAGCATTGGACGATCTTCAAACAAACATAATAATATACCTATTTTACGTCGAAACAAACGGTTTACTACATGAACAGGAACTTTGTTTTCTTTAAATTCCAAGTTGTTTAGCAATAAAATTATCCGTCTGTTCATCTTTGTGAAAAAAACATTGGCCGACCGATAAAGGAAGTGATTACCTAAAGCGACAGTTTTGTCTTTCCTAAACGTAAATAAGGAAAATATCTCGAGTTTATGAAAGAACTGGTGTGGAGAAACATGGAAGGCCTTGGTGATTTTTTTTTCAAATGTAAGGAAATCTTTTTTACCTAAGGTACTTAAGTGACAGTACGAGGATATGGCTGCTCTAGGTGTTTCTATACCTAGGCAATCATAATCCAGAATGGTTAGCTAATCCAGCTGAGAAGACTGGAATGGAGTGAATTTCAGCGAAGTACTGTATCAAGGATCTAGAATAATGGTTAGGTAATTGAATTTCTCCTTTATGGTTCATTGTCTTATTTTCTGGATCATGGTGAAGTGCTGGATCGCAGAGAAACGAAATCGATTATGGTTTTTCAGCCAGCCTACGTATACTTACTTACCTACCATCTACTTACTATACCGGAGTACACCATACAGATAAAGTAATGAACTGTGAATATTTTTTGCGAGTCACCAGAGCCGACGGACGTTGTCCTGACCAAATTAAATGTATAGAAAAAAGACGTTCTGTTTTTCCCGAATTCCGGGAAACTTTTCCATATAGACCCGATTCGGACTCGGTCAAGCCGTTTTCAAGTGAACCTCTTGCCAACGACCAGCATTTCATTTATATTTATAATTATAGATAAATAAATAAGCTGTAGTACTAGTGTTTACTTAATTGCATCAATGAAACTTGTCACTCCGCAATTTCAAAATATTATGATAATTATTTATAGTATTGTCTAAACACTCCATTGATTGGCAATTTAGAACAATAGGGAAATTTGTCAATGGACACTAATGGACAGTCATTATGATCATACAGCTGTTTACAGGGTCATGTTGTCATACCGGAGACATTTTCGCACTTTTTAGCAGGAAATCAATTGTTGTTTGCATTTTATTTTGCAATTCTTCGGCATTGTGGACAGGTGGCTTGACAAATTGTTGACTGTCGGAATCTTGGCTTCAATTACCACATGGATGCATTAACTTGGTTGTAAAATTTAATGTGACATGGTTTTGGTCGGGGGCTCTCGTACCACACTGAATTGTTAAGGAATGTTTGTTTGTTTGAACTGAATAATTATGCAGGATGTTGGATTACGCCAATATTTAGTAGAAATTTCTACTAAACATTGGTGCTATTGTTATCCGATTTGATCGACTACTTTAGTAGCTACGTACATATATTTTCTATAGACCGTCAGGATTGAGGAGCCACCTTAAACGTCGTGTAACTCTTAGGGTTTTACTACAAATTCCAGGATCGGTGCTACAAAATCGGCTAATTTACTACTAAATATTGGTAGTACCCGCGTTTAAATAAGAATCATGGCTCCTCAATCCATACGGATACAGAAAAGTTATGTCGAGGTGGCAGGTGCCTTAAGGACAATAAGAGTAGCGGTAACAACTATTGATATTTCTTTTTACTGAGCAAACTGTGAAGAATTCCAACATTATGTTAGGTCCAATCAGTGCAACATTCTTGTAAGTGTCTCCTTGTTATTTATAATAATAGTCACTTTTGTCTTTCCATTATCTACACAGGATTAAGTATTAAAAAAAGCTGAGTGTTAGTATTGAATGAATGAATGAATGACTGGGTTGGCACGCTTTTTGTTTAATAATATCGTCATAACAGATGACTAGGCGACGTGTGGCTCGGTAAATTGTTGCGCCATTTCAATTTTCCAGTGCTAAGAAGCGGTGGAAGTTGTAATTTTTTGCTATAAAAGCCACAATTTCAGTCCATTCGGAGTCCGTTCGTAAAGTACAAAGTACAACGGCAATAGTACGGTTCAGTGTCCGTTGGATGCGGTGCTTGAGAGAGGCCTATGTCCAACAGTGGATGTCTTTCGACTGAATTGATGATGATGATGATGATGAGATAAAGGTCAGAAATTATCCAAAAGGTAAACCAGCTGGCAGACTTTTCTAAGGTAGCTAGATATCTAATAAAACAGGGCCTTATACAGTATAACTAATAACGCTCAGTAAGGCAAAGAAAAACCATCAAACTTTGCAGGCCTTCTCCTTAGTTAGTTCCCCATAAATACCCTACGAACCATGTAAACTTATTTCTTAGCTAGGAGAGCTTTCCGGGGTCAATGTACTCGATAAAACAAACAACTCTTTTGTACTCCAAAAGTCTGTTCTGACAACATTTCGCATCAGATAACTGTAAGTATCTACTAACAATAGTTTGAACATAGAGCAGTATTCTCAAGATGCTGATATAAGTAGTTGTTACAAAGAAAATTGTGTTACTAAACAAGGCTTTAAAAAAACCTATCTTTTTTAGCGCTAGACAAACGAATAATAAAGAATGTAGTACCCTTTAGTTAATTTAACTTTAATTTGCTTACATAGGTCTATTAAGGATGACAGGAAGTATCCGGAACATTAAGTATTTATCACAACAACAATCTAAGGTTCATAAGTATTCTGGACCTATCTCAAACAGAGGTAAATCTTGATTAGCGTGGACATTCTTATTAATTCAGTCCATTTAAAGCGAGATAAATCACTAACTACATAAATAATATTATAAATACCTAAGAAAGTAAATTTGTTTGTTTGTTACGCTTTCACGCTAAAACGGTATAACGGTTTTGGATGTAATTTGGTACATGGGTAGACCATGCCCTGAGATAGGACATGGGATACTTTTTATCCCGATATTCTAACGGGATCGATACTTATGCGGGTGAAACAGCTAGTGATTCTATAAAATACGGTCTTTGACCCATCAAAGACCGTATTTTATAGAATCACACGTTAATGTAATGTATTGTTTTATCAAAGTTATATAGTTTTTCCATTTTATTTTTATACTACAAATTAGAATGCATTTGCTACTAAATGATATTATAAAATGTGTTTTAATTGACTGATTACTTTCCGAAAATCAGCGCGGTATAATGACGTGATTTTTATGACAAATCGAAGCATTGTAGCTATCTCAAATTCAGCTGTGCAAAACCCATTTTTTTGTACAGATTACCTATAAACACTTCTAAATAGTACCAAATAAAATTAAAATAAATCTATAAGTTAGTTTTCGAGTTCGAAGGCTCCTCAATTCAGAGGCCTGCACCCTGTTTAATAAAACTTACAAATTGTAAATTGTAGATGACAAGCTACAATTTACAAGTTTCTGTTTAATAAAAATTACAAGTTACAAATTTGTCATGGTGGAAAATTTACCAAATTGTAAAATTGTATCTACAATAATTATATACATTTCTGTTTAATAAACATTTTCACTATACAAGTGTAAGTTTACATATTTGTAGAGAAAACTACTTTACTGAAAACATAATTGTAACTACAAGTTTGCATATTTTGTAAATTATAGTATAATTCTGACAGGTGGTCCCATGGTGTGTCAAAACTTTACAATTTTATGCCTCATTTAAATATTTTAACTTAAATATTATATGGTTAATGGTTCGAACAAGGAATAGTGAAAGTAATGATGTTAGTGATGATGTATATGTGATTGAACGGCAACGGCAAATTTTTCGTAAAAGGATACATTTTACTATTTTACAATCAACGAAAAATTTCGGGTAAGCAAGACTACCGTCGAATATTTGATAACAAAAATAGGGCCTTTACTTGAACACAATACGAAGAGAAATGTAGTTTGCTAGTTATGCCGTTACACCGACCGAGCAGAGCAAATTTCAAAACTTACATTTTATGTAAATTGTAAATTACAACTAAATATTTGTAAATACAATATTGTAATCGAAATCTACAGGCGTTTTCTACATATGTAAATATTTACTAAACAGCATTTACAATTGTGATAATTGTGAGTTATTTACTTGTAACTTTCTTACTTATTTGTAAGGTTTATTAAACAGCACATGTAGTAAAACTTAACAAATATATGACTTTTTTACAAAATTGTAGGATTGTAACGTTTATTAAACAGGGCCCTGAATTGAGGAGCCACCGTCCTGCGGAGCGACGTCCGGTAACTTTTTAAAGGTTTTACTATAAATTCCAGGATTGCGCCTACAAAATCGGCTAATTTACTACTAAATATTGGTAGTACCCGCGTTTTAAATATGAGACATGGCTTTTCAATCCATACGGACAGTAAATACATTCTTTCCTACTAATGACAACTTGTCTAGAAAGTTATGGCGTTCTTAGGGTGAGAGTTTATTAACAGCTTTTGTTACCATAACTAAACACGATGCCCATAAAACAAAAAGCGTGAACTTTGGGGTTTTCATGTCATGTCAGGGGTTATTTACTGTCGTTAGCCCGATTTTGTGTAGGCACTAAATCGATCCGTTTACTTTACTTACAAGTGTGTAAACTTAACATCTCACTTTGCTTGTGATAAATAATGAAATGTAGATTTCTGAAGAAAAATGTGATGTGATGTGATACCTAAGATAAAATATTCTTTAAAAATTGATGAAAAATGTCAATCGTGTTATATAATAACACGATGGCTATATATTGACATCGATGCGGACGAATTTTTTGATGCCGATTTTTTTATGAATTCTCGTCGAAGTATCCTGCATCTTTTTGAGGTTGATTGTAAAATTTTTCGTGGAAAAAATCAGTCGCACTAACGTTCGATGGGCTTATGTACTGTCGCACCACTAATGGTTGACATGTCGTACTGTCGCCCTAGCATTTGTCGCGTATTTTTTTGTCGCAAGTATGATACGGAGTCACTTAACATACATACATCTTACACAACAAAATATCTTGAACATTTAAACTACTTTTCTTCATATAGTGGTTTATGGATGCTGTACGTATAATAAGGAAGTTTAGCACTTACAGTTTCAAGCGGGGTGTCCCAATGAAACGCTGCGAGGATATCGACTCCTCGCACAGCCCTAGTTATCTTCAGTTTGTTCTTCCGCGGCTTTATCACTTGTTTTATCTCATCCCAGGACGCCTTCACATAGCTTTTCCGGTCGCCCGGCTGTCCCTCTGCTAAACAACTCTCACTTCGGCACTTGAACGAGTCCGCTCTCAAGTTCTGATGTAAACTATCAGTTGATCGGCACTTAGATATTATAATAACATTATCCTCGTCCTGTTCCTGTTTAAACGAATCTTTTGATCCTAACTGCTTTTCTTTTAATTCCTGGATTAGTTTTGTAGCCGTTTCATATTTTTCTTTTTCGAAAATTAAATTTGGAATAATTTTTCTTTTTAAATAATTTTCAAATTCTTTTTTAGGTACGTTCACAATGAAAAGTACACCAGCCATGATTTAAATAACCTAAATTACAATTGATCGTCGATGGAGGTGCAGTGTGCGCCCGCGCTCGCGCCTGCTAGCGATCTAAGCTAACGCTGTCACACCACTAACTAATTTGATCCTAGTATCCATTGTTTTATTTGTTGTCGAAATGTCGCCTCTATGTGCGGAAAATTACAAAACAATCCGCTTCCGCTCTTGCCAAGTGGACAGTTTTTTAGGGTTCCGTACCTCAATAGGAAAAGACGGAAACCTTATAGGATCACGCCGTTGTCCGTCCGTCTGTCTGTTTGTCAGTCAGTTAAGACCCTTTTTCTCAGGAACGCGTGAAGTTGAAGTTAATATCAAATACGTAGGTCTACGGTCTCTTGGAGCTCAAGCTTCTAAGTTAACGCAATACGGCCATTTATGCGACATATTTTAACACTCGCAAATAAATCAAAACCTACAGGGTGCTTCCCGTTGGCTTAGAATCATGAAATTTGGCAGGAAGCAAGGTCGCACATGTAAAGGAAAAAGTCCAAAACAAGTTAATTTGTAGATCCATCACACAAAAAAAAATACGATTACAATCTACTACTAATCTACTACTGCATCATAACATGGGGCGTAGCACATAAGACGCATCTAATGAAAGTGGAGCTCAACGGGCTCTTCTTAAGGTAACTTATAAGAAACCAATGCGCTTCTCGACTGACCAACTGTATGAAGAGACCGGTGTTCTGCGTGTGCGCCAATTGTATATTATAGCAGTGGCACTACTGTACCATAAACATGCCCATAGTGCGTTAACATACACCAACGTGCGATCTCTTAGAAATGCAAACAAACCCAAATGGCATAAACCTAAATGTAGACTCTTTTTTGGCAACAGATGTTTTCTTTTTTTGGGACCATAAGCTCAATAGTGAAATGGATATACTGATCATGACTAGAAATAAATGTAAAAGTCACCTCTCGAAATTTCTAGCAGAAATGGACTATGATAGCACGGAGAAGTTCCTTAACCCATGAGCACAACACACACATTCATCACACTAATACATATGGGTCGATTTGAACCAAACGAGCGAATGCTTATTCTGGCGCCACTTATCCGGTATCCATATGTTTAAACGGAGTGGGAGTATTCCTTCGTTGGTCTGTTATGGATGTCAAGGAAGGAATTGCTCTCACACTTGCCCTGGTTCTATCTTCGTTTGGTCCAAACCCACCTTAACTCACTCATTCATCACACACCCACACTACACATTGTATCCAATACAATACTCTACACATATAAATTGAATGCATCTGAGTATAAGATAGACAAGATGTTTAGTTGACTTTATTGTATTGGAATAACATTCGATTATTGTCGCTTCAAAAATCTTACCGACTGATGTTATGTATGTGCCCACCTAAAGTACCACTTTGTACGTTATATAGTTGTAAGACGAAGGAGACTAGTCTCCACGACACAGGGAATCCTAGTGTGGAGGCTAGTGCTATTTACTGTACCGTACTGGTTTCTTGAACAATAAAGTTTTTTATTATTTATTTATTTATTTATTTAATCTTACATTTGCAGTTGGAGAATTGACCGTGACGTATATCGATGTGTGGGAGAACATGTTTTTCAACTACAATGTTAAGTTTGTTTTTGGGATAAATTAATCCCAACTACGGAACCCTTCATTGTGCGTTGTCCGACACGCACTTGGCCGGTTTTTCTTCGCAGATTATTTGTTTTGTTTTTGTAATTATATGTAGATAAGAAAAACATTATTACACCTCGGAGCTAGCATAATCTTTATAAATCTGCTACAAGTGTATCTACTACTAGGTACGTTGTATTACATTGTTTTATAGACTGTAGGTATTGTAGTTAATAATGTAACTACAAAATATTGTTCAACATAGATGCATATTGAAATTAGTGCTGTATTAATTTCTTTAAAAACAAGGAAGCAATCAAGATTGTTGTCGTCTTAATTTACGTTGAATTGATTCAATCTTTATAACATAAAACGAAATAAATGTCAATTTATAACAATGTAGAGCGCTGAAGTTTATTGACAATATTCACGTGGCTGTTTCATCTTATCACAAGCATCCCCTCGGCAACGGCTGCGGGTCAAAATAAAAGCTAGCCGCGCAGCTGAGGCGCGGGGGGCAGCGCGGCAGGGCGGTCGCCGGCGCCCGCCCAGTCGCGGCACAACCTGCCGCCCGCGCGCACCACGCGCCCTCCGCGACCACGCGATCAATAACCGTTATAACCACAACTAATATCACCAAAAACCTTCTCTATTTACTGAAGGCAACGTATCTCCGACGCGTCCTGCTGTTCTCGCAGTCTTCAAGTGGGTACCGCACTTCGTAACGCCGATAGCTTTTGTCAACACCATAAAACATGGCTACCTTCGAAAACACATGATCGCCATCAATTTATTGGAACGTGAGTCTATTCTCGTTCGGCCACAGTACGGCGGGTCACATGTACCCCTGTATCCTGTGTATTTGTGTTTTTATCGTAGCGTTACGTAAATGCTACGCTACTGCCGTTTCCAAATCGATAAGTTATTAAATCCTTATGAAACGATTTGATTGGCGCCTCTTATTGTAGCACGTTATGCACGTCTTTGATTGAAACGTTATTTATAATGCTTTTTACGTAAATATAATGTTATGGTCTTTGTCTCATGATGTTTGGTGACTAATTGACTTTCACGTGTTACATCGTCAAGTCGGTTCCTCAGGGCCTCGGATTCTCGGATGTTGTATAATTGCCGAAAACGTGCGATGCTTGTCAGGATAAACTGTCATTATATAACGCTATCCTTGTTGTGACGTAAGTGTTGTGGACAGGTGAGCTCCAGACTGTATGGATTTATAAATTAACAGCTACGTAGTTAGATAATATTAACAAGATGCGCGATACGGTGAAAGCTTTTAGTTTTGTTATAATTCGCGTTTTCAACAAAAAAAATAACCCCAGACGCTACAAATACAATAATCAAGTTACATAAGCTTCAGAAAACGTTGTATTTACGTATATTTATTATTAAGCTCGAGGCAGTCACGCGCGACTTTAGACAGCCGCCTGGGGCTGTGCTTCAAGGGTCGCCGAGTTAACTCAATGTCAATATAATACCTACATGTCTGCACGAAATTTAAGGGAGTAACAATAAGTAAGGGGTTCTACTTGGTGGTGTGAAGGGGCTCTTGCAAGCTGACGTATACCACCCCAGAACACTAACACCGAATTTACGATAGCAATAGTATTTATTTAGCTCGAGCTGCCCTAGAAAGACAACCGTTCATACTTATTCATTGCGTATTTGGTTTGATGTATTCTTATTTATGCATGCTCACATTTTATTCCCTTAATCATTTAAACTCTTAATAAAATAACCTATGTAACTTATAATAACTTTCGAGAATAAACATATTTTTTTAAATCAAAATTTATACGCAGTTTCGTAACCGGGTTAGATATGAATAATATGGCTTGGCAACATAAGGGTACATAATTATGATAATTGGATCATTGCTACGCGTTAACAACATTACTTAACCACGTAACCATCTATATTGCCAGCAAGATAGACGTAATCAATAATTTTCCCATTTTATTTGCAAACACGTACAACACACATGAGGTACCTACGCCGCTTCTCTTACATAACTAGTTAATTTTATATGAACTATTTTCCGTGAACGAAAATCGAAAGATTGATTTCAGTAACGGCTGTTCAACCTACATTATTATTTTCTCATGATTTTATTGGCGCGTTTAATTCAATGTCAACATCTATCTATTTTTCCATATGGCAATGGTGCCGATGTCGATAATTCTGATAGACAATGTTCGAAATTTGAAATTATAGTCAAGGTTTGATGCGACGAATAAAAAAACATAGACATTTTTTTAATAATTAGGTTATATTCAAACTTAACCTTTTTGAGGATTGATGGTAGTAATGTAGGTCATGGAACGATAAAACCTTTGGAAGGAGAATGTCGAGTTTATATGGCAGCCAGTATTTTATTTAGCGGTTCTTTGTTAGTGCCGTAAACGTAACTTATGGAATTGTGCGGTAGCTGGTGCAGGACTGATTGCTTCATTTAAGGGTAAGCTAGTCGGTCATTCTTCCATATAAACGTAGTATGGTGATTTTTCGTCTGTTTGACGGTGTACGTTCAAAACTAAAAATTATATCAATTTGTATTGTCATTATCTAGCCCTGTATGGAAGCAGAATTATAAAATATATTGGTTTGGAAGTTATGAGCGTCGAAACTTTCATATTTCAACACTAATTTTAATTCTTTTTGGGCGTAAATAAATAATTTATGTAGTAAGAAAATGGCAAAATAGAAACCGTACAGGGATAGATAAACTATTCAATAGTTCAAATAATTTTATTTAGAGTAAATACATGCAGTAGTTTTATAAATCATTGGCTATTTCACATAATAAATAAATCAATAAAAACAGATAAATAGTACTAAATAAAAAAAATTATTAGCATACATATTAGTTACGGCCACTAACGAGTTCGAGCCGTCGACTAGTGTACCCTTAATATCTTTATTTTCTTCGTCGTTAATTACCAGCGTCTTTCACTAACTTTACGTCGCTATTATACCTCGGTCTTACGTTTTCTTGACAAGTCGGCGCGAATAAAAGAAGCTTTTGGTTTAGGTCCTCTAGAATCTAGATTTCTATCTTTTTATGAGTAGGTCGTTAACGTTCTCCTGACTCCCGTCAGAGGAGAGATTTTAATAGAACTCAAGTGATCGTTTTCTTAATTGAGTTACCAAAACAAAAATATTATAAATAGGCTCTTAAGTATCGAAGTAGCCCATAATTAAAGGTTTTCTTAAGCGTTAATTACAATCTTCATTATATTTTGAGGGAAATGTAAATGGATCCTGCAGTCGTGGGTTGAAAGGATTATAATCTCCTGTAATGTTAATTAACAAAATAATGGATGGCATGATTTCGCATTTAGCATGCAAAGCAAACGTAGAGAAACTACTAGAAAAACTTCGGTTGTGTACCTATAATGCTTTAAATTCTGAGTGCAGTTTTTAACGTTGTTTGTAAATAATATGCTTGCTGCAGATTTAATTAAAAGGTTTCTTATACAGCGCTGTATTCTGAAGCTAGTTTAAAAAATGTAAACTAAGTTAACCCACAACATACATATATTTCTAATATTATAAGGGTCAAAGTGTACGTTTATTTGTTACTGCTTGAAGCCTCTCTACTGAACAGATTTCAGCGAAATTCGGCACTCAGCTAAAATACTTGAACCAGAGATAAATACAGGTTCTATAGGATGGGAGTGAAACTGCAGTAAACAGCTACTCGACTTAAAACATTTTAAAAAAGGGATCCGTCTTATTAGATGACTTTTGCTAAGCTATAAAAACAAATAAGACATTTCAAACAGATAGTAAAAAAAATAATGTCCTTGCAATATTCATTGGTGAATATTTTATAGCTCAGTAATGAACAAAACTTTATTCATGACAAAGAGACTATTTGAAACTGACAACGCAAAATGAAAAGCATTCGTATTTTGAAGCACTTTGCATATTAAATGTGGTTTGAATCCTGCTCTCAATTTCGAATAATGTTCAGTACCAAAATACTAATTTTCTGCAATGGGGCACAGATTGATTTGTTTCTGAACTACTATAATTTTGGTTACCTACATATACTTAATTTAATTTCCTAATGGAGCCCTGACTACCGGTAGCTTGGACCCTGTTTCCAATACCGGTGAGCTACAATTTTTTTTTTTATAAAGATGTATTTATGTATAAAGATAAAATAATGGCAACAAAAATAAAAAACACAAAAAAATATATATATAAATAAATAATTAATATCATTTACATATTTGCTCATATCACAAAGTCAGTAAATCAATTTGGTACATTGCCAGAGTAATTCCTGTATCGTGTCGTCAAATATTTGAAAGTCCAAAGTTAATTAAATTTCGCGCATCGTTCCGAGCAGACCTCACATTTTCTGTATTTAATAAACACGATACTTTGTGAAATAAGCTCTAAATTCCGAGCTTATTTTGTAAACACTCAACATGTTTGGTTTGAGTGTAATAAAAGCTCAGGTAGCTTTACAGGTGACTCATAAGAGACAGTAAAAGCCAGCGTTGTTTATATACAGTGCTTAAGTACGAACTGGTAGCTAATGGCTTAGATTACTACGGCGATAAAGTTTATCGGTTGATGCGAGTGACCAGTGTACTGGAGCCAGACTGCTGGCTGCAACTTGCAGACGTCTGGCGAAGGGCATCGCACTGTCATACTTTAAATGCTGAGCTGGAAATATACGAGAGTTGCATTTTAAAGTAGAACGGTGCCATTTTACAGACGGGTCGAGTTGTTACTAGTATATACTGGTGAAAATTCTAGATGAGTTTTCCAACAGTGTAGTTTTTTTCCAATTTTCGATAGTATTGATGCTGTTTTCTGAATAAACCCAGTACGATTAAGAGGCCCAACTATTGAAAAGCCTCGCTAAAGAATAGCCAAAAAACATAATAGTCGAAAGTAACAATTTATTTGATTACCAACGTTCTTTCACAAATCGATATAATCAGTCGTTTGTGTAAATTTTCCATCAATCGATTTGAACACAATGATTGCGTCTGACTGGGCAGCCATTTATGTACCTATCACTACTCATAGGTTGGACGCCCACAGAAATACATAGAAAATACTTTTTCTCCAGTTTACTTTCATAACTAGAGACCATAAAAGTAAACAGAGGACTTCCAATGTCTGCGTACCGATGTGCCTATTGTGTCTATATCTTATTTCAAAAACATAAAAGGGAAACTAAATAAATACAGCATTGTTTACTTTGAAAAAGCAAAATATTTTGGAAGAGATCTGAGCAATAGGTACCTACATCATAAACATTACTATGTTTTTCTAACAATTTTTTTTTAGGAACGATTTCTAAAGGACATTGATAACAAAACCGTGGTCTGGAGTGCTCTGTAGATATACCAACGTTTAGGTAGGTATATCTTCAAGCAGAGATTAATGGTAGAATGTCAAAACTGTCTGTTGTCTAGTCGTTATAAATAATTTATGTTTGTATGTAGGTACTCTCTCTCCCTCTGTAGATATTCTATAAGCAATTAGCGAACAAGAAAGGTATAAAAAGAACATGAATTTGAGATGAGACTTAAATTGATACTGATAACTAGAAAAGTGAACTGAGGGAGCATGAGCTCGATTTTAAGGTATCTAAGGCTTTTACACGTCCAGAGCCGGGAGCCCTCCTGGAGGGTTCACCTAGTCGCATATGGGATGCCGGGAGTCCTCGCGGAGGACTCATTTAAAATGTAGTTTTTTCTTAGCGAATACAGCAATATTACGTGAAAATAAAATCTGATACATATATTTTAACAAGATTTATTAGTATCCGTTGGTTTTAAAATCCAAGTTTTTTTTTTGTCACGGTTATCTTTTTTCACAAAAAATTTAAAAGGTTGGAAACAACATAAAGCGACAAGACCCTTGAAAACACAATTTTACTTCGTTTTACAGTGTTTTATAACACGGTTTTAAACCAAATGCCATTGACTGTCCGCGATGGTTAACTTTAGGTCAAACGCAATGCCAGAAACCCTCCCGGAGGGTTCACTTCAATATAGTATATGGCGTATGAGTTCTATGAAAAGTGGGTGGAGTCGAAAGTGTTAAAAAAGCGCTCCTATAGTCGAAAATGATAAAAAAGCGCTCCTATAGTCGAAAGTGTTAAAAAAGCGCTCCTATACTCAAAAGTAATCGGACCCATTGATTTATCAAAATAACCAGAGTGTGTGAAGTGGATATATTTTTTTAACAATTGGGTTATCTGAAGGTTATTCTTAAAGGTCACAGGCAAGCTTCATTAGTCTTGGTGTTCTTAGACACGCTCGAGCTGATTAGCCTTGTGGGTGCCTAGTGGCAGGGACATCGACGCGAAAACTGTTACCATGGATTCAGTACATGATTCTGAACACCACTACGTTGAATTTTCTCAACGATGTCCCTGACACCCTGTATAGTTTATTTTGCTTGGGTGTCAATAAAGAATGAAAGAATCAGTTCTAGTCTCTGTATAAGATTTAGCGTATATTTTTCCCTTGGCAGGTCTTGGCAGGACTGCCAGAGCGTATAACAAAATTATGAACACATATACAAATGTTTTTGTTTCATTACCTTGCAACATTATTATGTACTGGACATTTAGGAACTAGTTATAACAAGCGCCCGAGTTGCGCTCACAGTATGCTGCGTTTCGGGCGCGCGCCAAGCCCTCGCCGGGCGCGCGTTGGACGCTCGTCACACGCAACAAGATTTCCACATTTTTTTATAACGTTGAACCCCACACATGCTTAGCATATCTGTGTTTATTTTAAGTGTATTACTGATGCAGAGAAAATGACAAAGAAAAATTGTAAAAAAAGGAACTTGCGTCCACACGTCGAGGGCGCGCTAAGGGCGCCCGGGAGGGGCGCGCGTCACGCGGGCCTTTGACGGCAGCGCTTATTATAATTCGTTACATATTAATTCATACAAATTTATTGAGCGCCCAAAACGCAACGTACAAGACGCGCGGCTCGGGCGCTTCTTATGACTAGGGCCTTAAACTTTTCCTTAGCTTCTATAGTATTACCTTTTTTCGAACAGAGCAAGGAAACTCAACTCAAACTCAAAGCATTTATTTCAAATAAACCAATTACAGGCACTTTTGAATTGTCAAGGGGTCCGTCAGTCAGAAAGATGAAGCTAGATGCCCATTCCAAAGCGTAGTAGGTACCTATGGAGAAGAACGGGCAAGAAACTCCACGGACACTCTTTTAAATCATAATATGGTTTGTTGTTGGAGAACTTTTATATAGCAAGCCATTATAAAAACAGAAAAGATTAAAACTTTGTTTTTATTGTAAGAGATTTCCGGAAAACGGTACCCTTAGGACGAAGCCTTTACTTCGGAATAGCCTAACAATAGTCCCGAGAGATTTTTGCCAATAAAAGCAATGTAGGTTCCTTAGCTACTTAAATAACAAGTACCTGGTAGACCGAGCTCTGCTCGGGGGAAAATAGAGAAAACGAATTTTCCCAGATATGAGATCTAGCTAGATCGATTTTTCGCCCCCGTAAACCTCTATATTGCAACTTTCATCGAAATCGTTGGAGCCGTTTTCGAGAACTTACTACAAATATATATGTATTTACAATTGCTTATTTAATACAGGATAAATACAGAATTGGATCTATTTTAAATACATAGTGTTCAACGTAAAAGCTAATATGAAAGTTGTATTAATCGATAGGCACTTTCCTGGACACGTTCAACAAATATTTAAGTGCTAAACAAAGCGAGCCAGTATCGCCTGAGTTAATCAATCAAGTATCGGCTCTATCGGCGTTAAAATCACAATGCTTAGTAATAATTTCAATTATTATTGCAAATACTAAAATAGATCTAGGCGGACGCACACTGTGGACCGGTAAATGAAAAGTTAACTCTTTACTTTATGGGCTTATTAAAAAAAGTACCTGATCGACCGAGCTCTGCTCGGCTGAAAATAGAGAATGCTCATTTAATAGTATGGAAAGTTCATCCTAATTCCATGCTGCCATGATAGTAGGTACTTAGTAATTCCATGGTGCCATGTAATGACATGGCAATGACACTCTAAGGTAGCCATCTTGTTTTGGGTAACCGAGCTCTGCTCGGATGAAAATACGGAGAACACAAATTTTCTCAGATTCAAATTCAAATTATTTTAATAAAAATATTACTCGTTTAATAGTATAGGATATGGGATTCTTATCTGCAGTAGAATTAATACGTAACCTATTTTTATTTTCCAAAATATTTTTTTTTGACCTTTGTACGACTGTATTTTACCTAGTACGTACTGTACGTATCAGTTTATTTTATCAAAACATTAGAACTTCAGTTAACACAACACACGTTTCTGAACACAAAATATTATCCTAGCCGCGGCCTTGCGTGGTAAATAGTTGAAAGCTCTCATGTTTTCATTTCACTTTTAAACCTCAAAGGTTAAAAGGTAAACTCAGCAAAAAATAATGCTGCATAAATTACCTAGGTATGACTATAAAAATGCCAAAAGTCTAGGTCATAACTTTTATAATTTCTGAGAGGTGTAATTTCTAGATTTTATCTACTTATGGGTTAATTTACACGTTTCTGAAAATCTGAACTTAATGTAATTGATGAAAGTTATTTTGTCATACCTACAAAGGTATTATTGCAAGTTTATTTAGGGACTAGATATTATCTTTAAAAAAAAACCGGCCATGTGCGAGTCAGACTCGCACCCGAAGGGTTTAGTAAGATCGAGCAAAAAACTCCGAAAAACAACACATGTTTTTGAATACACCCATTAATTTTTAACTTATTTTAATTATTATTATTTTTTAATATAGCGGTTATATAAATTCACAGTCTGTGAAAATTTCAACTGTCTAGCTATTACGGTTCATGAGGTAAAGCCCGCTGACTGACAAACGGACGGACGGACAGCGGAGGCTTATTAATAGAGTTCCGTATGGCACCCTTCAGGTACGGAGCCTTTAAAAGAATTGTTAAAACAACTGGCCATTTTTAGTTTGGGTTTCGAAACATTCGAATAGATTTAATATACTCGTAAACAGTCCCATTGTTTACGAGTATAAAGTTTATTCGAATTCTATTTCAGGTAAAAAAGCTGTACCTATTCATCCATATTGAATAGCCATTATTGTGTAGCAGGTCGAACGACAGTCCATCACTACACTTTCTATTGAAATAGTGGACACAATATGAACTTTTAATAGACGTAGTGGCAATGGGGTTTTATGTTAGTAATCTAAGCCCCTCTATTCATGCACACTTGACATTAATAAACCTTTTAGAAACACTAGCTGTCCTTGTCATTTTCATGTCAATAAGAAAGAGGGCAATATGATATGAGGGACTATAACACCATTTTAGATAATAATGTGTTAATGAAAAGGGGTCTGGCGTTTTCCCTTTGCCGCCTTTTTCGACACCCTCAGGTCAATTTAATATGTAGGATATTATTAGAATGGATTTTCCTCTAAAGGCGCCATAACCATAACATTAAGAATATACGTGCCACGAATAACGTCTATAGTAATATGAATTTATATGACTAGTTAGAGTTTATCCTGAATTACGTTTCTTATCTACTTCACAAAAATCTTATATTAAAATTAAATTCAAAAGTGTGGACCCACAACACAAAGATATTGTGGGTGTACTATAGGCCCACCTCCGCCCAACCCTTCGGAGAAACAAAGCGTGATGTTATGTTATACGGAGTAACTCGTGGCTAAGTAATAACAGCCGCACGGATCGATCCATCAGGTTACACCCCGGCAAGCGTAGCTTCTTGCCGGGGCTGGTCCGTGGATGGGTGACCATCTTTACATACCTAGACTCCTCCGTGCCTCGGAAAGCACGTTAAGCCGTTGGTCCCGGCTGTCATTCGTGGACCTTTGACAGTCGTTACGGTCGTCAAAATCCCGAAAGTCTGACAACCAGTCTTACCAAGGGGTATCGTGTTACCCAGTCACTGGGTTGTGGAGGTTAGATAGGCAGTCGCTCCATGTAAAATACTGGTATTCAGCTGCATTCGGTTAGACTGGAAGCTGACCCCAACATAGTTGGGATAAGGCTAGGCAGATTGATTTGTATGTTAAATTCACTGACATACAACGCACAGCTTAAACCGCTCTAGATCGGTCTAGAAGAGTTATTGTGAAAGAGAGCACTTTTTGAAAATTCATCCTCTAAACGGGCTAAGTACGTTAGGGGATGGAAGTTCGAAATTTTCGCCGATGAGAAAGGACATTAGACGCAAGGCTTGTACTGTAATAACGTACAATTAATTTTAAATAATTAGAAATGCGGTCAAGAGCAGTTTAAACCCAAGTTTCATCAATATTGTAGAATTGTAGGCAAATTGCTCTTTCATAAAGTAAAACAAGTTTCAACAACAATCTTGAACCTCTACGCTCGAAATCTAATCGTAGCAGAAAGCCACGAATCCAATAAATGCTACGCCGCGTAGGCGGGGCGTAGCAGTAGGTCAATCGTGAAATAACATGGATTCATTTAAATTAAAATCCATCGCAATTGAAAAGTATTTAACTAGGTTTTAAATGGCATTGTATTCGTATCGATTTCCTGTATTGTGCTAATCCACTGCAGCTCGCTCGATGACCCATCGAGCGAGTGAATCGGAAACCACAGTAGATAACGTGTTATGTACTGCAGGTAGATTATTGTACATAGAAACATATGTGCTGGTCGATCAGCAGCCCTTCCACTTTATCAGTAAAGTTTGTTTATTTATTTATTTAATACTTTAAGCACATAAATGTACAGAGGCGGACTTAATGCCATAGGCATTTTCTACCAGTCAACCTTTGGGTGATGCAGAGATAAACAGTGGTAGGTGCAATATGAAAATTGTGGAATAAATATTTATTAAAATTGTTTGTTAAAATGCCGATAGGATATGCAAAAGGAATTTCGGGATCTGTAAACGCTACGACACGTGACGTAATTGGCACCGTAGCAGACTCAAGGTTTTGCACAGTTCCCAGCGTTTTCGGGTAACCGCATATTTTTGCCAGTTAGTATTTGTAAATGTCTTATGCGTGTATGGCTTCGATACAGTAGCTATATTATAGCAATTTTTTTAAACGCAGTGTCCGCAATTTTTGTTTAATGTCTTCTTACAATTTGGTTTGGCTTGTTATCAGAGTTTTACGAATGGAAAGAAAATTATTCTGGGTCACTATCACCATGAAGAGGATTATTATACTGGGTTTCTTTCTAAAATAACCTAAATTCCAAGATATTATCGTTAGTGGTTAATGCAATGTACTGTCTGCCAAAACGTTAGTCAATCAGACACGGAACTGATTAATGCGTTCAAATAGATGGAAAATAAGTTAAATACGTCTACAAATTAAAAGACCCAGCTTATGCACACAAACATTCCGAGTTTCTGAAGAGGTCCGACTGCATATATTTATACAACGTGCTCGTAATGCCAACGTCAATATAAAGGCATGCTGGATGAATACCGACGTCACTAAGCCGGCATTTGTATGAAACACAATTATGTTCCTTTCGCCCCCTCTGACGTCACGACTCTCACGTTTCGTTTCTAAACAGATGAGCAGGCCCGCAATGACGCATTTCTATTGCTTTCGTTCATTACTGCACGCGTGTTTCTATTTGCATGAATAAATAATAATAATATGATACTTGTAACTTATCAAGCGGTTCTATTTTTTTTATGCATTTGCAATCAGTAGCAATTAATCTGCCTTGTCTTTTCCCAACTATGCTGGGATCAGATCGGATCGGTGCAGCTGAATACCAGTATTTTACATGGAGCGACTGCCTTTCTGACGATATATATATGACACGATACCTCTTGGTAAGACTGCTTGTGAGAGTTTTGGGCTTCTGGCACGGAGGGGTCTTGATATATAATGTATGGTCACCCATCTACGAATCGACCACGGCAAGCGTAGGTTAACCTTAGATCAACCTGTGCGGCTGTTATTATTTAGACACGAGCCCCTCATTTGCAATCAGTAGCAGTGTCTATATAATAGGGATGATGCTTGGGTAAAAATAATTAAATTCTAATTAGTCTGTCAGTCAGATAATAAAAAAATATTAAACACATATTTTTTGCTTTACGAGTAGGTATCATATTAATAATAAATTACTCTGTTATAACGAATTTTAGGTTGGGGAGTGGGGGTTGCTACGTCACTAGTATGTATAAAATCTACATACTCGTGACGTCATGGCACATTTTACCTCAATGTATCGCCGTAATCTTTAGATTACGTAAGAAAAAATACATGTCCAATATTTTTGTATAATCTCAAAGCCGGACTAAAAAAAATGTTTAGTCATCATCACTCTTCAGTCATAGTTAGTTAGTTTCAATCGTTCAATACCCATCCATTTTATTAATCGACTTCCAAAAAGGAGGAAGTTATATGTTCTACGCGTATGTATGTATATATATTTTTTTTTTATGTATGACCGTCGATTGCTCCGTCAATTGAGGACCGATTTTAATAATTATTTTTTTGTATGAAAGTGTATGCTCTCGGATTAGTCCCATATGAATTTTCTTAACTTTGCTTGGATAGTTTTGGAGTAAGCTTCAATAATACGTATTTTTCCCACTTGGTTTATGTGGATGATATGATGATAACTTCCTGTCACTGTTATTTACATAGCAGGTACTGATATTCGAATTTGGGTGTGGTAGATACCACAACTAAAAAGTGAAAAATAAAAACTTTTTACAAAAAAAATACAACCGACTTCCTAAAAAGTTTTTATTTTGGTAAATGCTGTGATCCTTTGCTTGATGAATATGGGTTCAAGGCAAGGAGTAATCCATCATATGGATGCGCCTACTCAATATTACAGTCAGGAGTGTTGACATTTACATCATCATCAGCATACAGCAGTCCACTGCTGGACAAGGGCCTTTCCAATGGCACGCCATTCACATTTTTATATTGTTATCTATATATTGTAGCCATCTGGTTAAATTAACCAGCTAATTGGACGCGGCATCCAATTAAAAAGCTGAAGGACAACTAGCCAAGTTATTGAGCGCAACGTTTAGCCAGATGACTGTATGTCGTGTAGTCATTTAGTTAAACTGGGCGAAATAGGTTACGTTAGGTTAGAACTGAGACCAACCGCGGCAGCGGCCGGCAAGCGCTATTTCCAAGTTGCTCGCAGAATTTTTTTCACCATTTGAATCACTTGGCTGACTCTCGGTCAGTCATCTTCAAAGTGCTGACTTTCAATGCGCCAAGTTGTTAAACGTTGAATGATTCTAGTTCAATTAGCTATCGACCTAAACATCTAATTCGATCTAGGCGTTTAATGAACGGCCTAGACGTCCAATTAGCTGGCTAATTTAACTACGACATATACATAAATCTCTGCAAAGATAAATCATCTTTCTAAAAAAAAAATTATTGTGAAGTTTGTTATGTAAATAGCAAATTTTAATCCTCCTGTGTATACAGATGTTTCCTCACCGTAAATCTGTGGATATTTCACAGATCTTTATGGTCGTATGATCACGTTTTATGAGAAAATTTAAAACGTCGTATCGATCGAGGTTTTATTGCCGAGAAATACCGTTCAAGAGGAAGTACTAGGAAGAATCTCTCCAGTAAGGCGGGTACTTCTAATTTTATTACTCTACTCCAAAGGGTTTTAGGAAATGTGATGGAATTTTATGCCTAGTTTTTATAGATTTTGGTGAGTAGGTGTGGGGAGGAGCTCGTGGCTATGTAATAACAGCCGTATGGGTCGATCCATTAGGTTAAGCTACGCTTGCCGGGGTTGGTCCGTGGATGGGTGACCATCTTTACATACCGAGACTCCTCCGTGCCTCAGAAAGCACGTTAAGCCTTTGGTCCCGGCTGTCATTCGTGGTTCTTTGACAGTCGTCAGAAGCCCGAAAGTCTGACACCAGTCTTACCAAGGGGTATCGTATTACCCAGTTACTGGGCTGTGGAGGTCAGATAGGCAGTCGCTCCATGTAAAATCCTGGTATTCAGCTGCATCCGGTTAGACTGGAAGCTGACCCTAAAATATTTGGGAAAAGGCTGGGCAGATTGGTTATGTGGGTAGGTATAATGTCTAATGTATTAATTTTTCATAAAGATACTCTTAGTTGTCGTGTCATATATCTTATATTCTTGTATCATTTTTTATAAAAGCGTTCCTTATAAAAAGCAGGACGCGGTGTTGTATTACCAACTTAGGATATCGGATCCTTTGCGGCGCTCGTCCGCCTCTCCGTTGCTACAGATTATCTTATAAGTAATCTCAACTTTTGTTACGGATTCCAGAATTGTTGCTTTTGTTATAATTATAACGTAATCTCTTGAAGATGAGAAGAAGCTACCTTTGCAATTTTGGTATGACAAAGTTGTTATAAAATAATACCAGTCTTATCGTTCCACTGCAGGGCAAAGGCCTCTTTTTATGCTTAGAAGGCACGAGGCATGTCAGTCAGCAAGGTTGGTAGCGACCAAATGAATATATCAGAACTTGCTGGCTTGAGGACCTATAAATGACAACGTTTTTACGACGAAAGCTTTTATTAAAACCAATAAGATTTCATAAAAATAACATAAAAAAGAAAAATCGTTTGCGATACGGTTTTTCCAGAATGACTTACGAATACGACTCACGATGCGAACATAATGTTATAAGTAAGTTCCCCTGTGCCAACGTTCTAGAACTTATGTGTGAAAATAAGCAGGTGGTACACATTTCTTTCAGACTTTACTTGACAGACAGTAAACACGGCCCGGAGCCCATTTAATTTTGTATTTAGGGCAGTAATATTCCTTTTGTATTTTACTCCATCCATACTTACCTATAACTTATATTATAAATGCGAAAGTAACTCTGTCTTTCTGTTTGTTACCTTTTTACGCCTTAACAGCTGAACGGATTGGGTGTCATACGGATAGACCATGACCATTTTGTTTAAGAGAGTTATGTCGAACTCCTTCCGACTAAAACCTTACGGTTCCTTTCAATATCGATTCGAGGGCCCCGGAGATACTATCACGGTCGTAATAAATTAGCACTCACCCCCCACTCGATAAACCATGACCTGGGTAAGCACATATAATACTTTTTATCCCAGTACTTAGTACGTTTCCATGGGAATATTTCGATGCCGCGAGAAAAAGCTGGTGTTTTATATCGCAACCTCAGCTGACATACATTTTTTATGAGGGAGAGGGTTACATCCTTCGTTAACATGTTTGTTTACGTTTGAGAAGCTAATTAGTTAAATCCGTCTCGTTTTAACTTGTGCCAGGCACTGTTTGAAGTTGAATGTCAGATCGCAAGAATTTGCATGTGGATTCACAATTTCTAGAAAAGCAGTGCGACTTGCGACTTTAAATCTGATTAGCGTGCTGAAACTTGAAGGTGAATGAACTGTGATTTATTTATGCATTTTGTTTGGACCTTTGCAATTGTACCTAATGTTTGGTTGTTAAACTTTAGTCCTCTATGCTAATTTCTGATTAGTACACATTGCTATCCTATTACATAGGACGGCTAAACTACGGCGAATACCATGCGCGACAACTGTGCGTAAAAATTAGAAAGTCACTCGACTATTCGCACGAGTTTGAACTCCTATATAAAAGTTAGTTGACATGAATCTCGTCACGAGCGAATCCCGCGCGTGATTCGCTTCAGTTTGCTAGTGCCTAACTGGCGCGTGGCGTAATGTGGGTGTACTATAGGTAGGTACACATCTGCCAAACCTTTCGCGAAAAACAGGCCTGACCTCTCTTGGGCCGCATCTTTTTATTCATATTTTTTGGAGATTTTCATATAAGGGTATGGAGAGTTTAAGAGATGCGTTTATTTGCCCTTATTGCATATGTTCAAAGATAATCGTAATAAGGAGTAAACTCCAGTCGTGCATCAGAGCTGACACACGCACACTTTTTTAGCATGATTGTCATCTGTAAAGAAATAAAGTCTGTTCAAAAAGTATCTCATGAACGTGTAAATAAATCCTAGTCTGTTCAAAAAGTATCTCATGAAAGTGTAAATAAATCCATTCTTACGCAATCATTCACCAAAGGGAATTAGTATCATATTCATTTGTTTTAGAAAGTTTCAACGCAATCATTCACCAAAGGGAATTAGTATCATATTCATTTGTTTTAGAAAGTTTCAAGTTTACAGCACAACACGATTTTCGATCAACAAAAATTGAGTTATAAAATTAATCTCATCTACTTTATAAAAATCTTAAATTCATTCAAATGACAGACAACGTACCTGGGTAGACTACACAAAGATACTACGTAGCTATGTCTAAGTCTAGAAGCATGCTTTGGCTTGTTGTCAAATGAAAAACATCTACCTATAGAGTGATTTAAAATTAGAATTTCAGATTTAAGTTTTCAAATAATCAAATCAAACCCCCAATTTACAACTAGCGCTACAAATTGACATTCACAGGTACGTTTTCTGAACCATTTCTTTACATTTTCATCAGATACTTTTCGAACAGTTCATAACTAAGAGGTTAGTCTGGGACCTGGAATTATACGAGCCGGCCGTGGCGGTTCCGGTTTCCGTTCATTACGAGCCGGAATCACGATTTTGGCGGAATCGTATACAGGAATCGGTGCCCCTAAATTTTGTGCCACTTTAGTTGGCAACAATTCATATTTATGGGTAGAAACAAAACTGTTATGAACAATAATTGTGATTTTTATCAACGTGTTATTACTGGACGTATCAAGGTTGCTCACTCACCACGCATCACTATACTAGGAACGACGAACCACCTAATGACCTGCCTAATAATAAATTGAATAGGCAGTTTGTATTTAAATCGATAACTTGTTTCGACTATCAGTTATGAGTGTGGCTAGAAGCTGAACCTAGATCTAAGTAGCTAGAGATAATCCTGGTTTGTATATCCGGTTTTGTCGAAACTAATATTATAATTACGAAAGTGAGTATGTATGTTTTTGTTTGTTTGTTACGCTTTCACGCAAAAACGGGTAAGTAATATATGATATAATTACAAAATCTCTAATATTTATAAAATATAACAACGAAATCTATAATTTTATTTGATATAATGATCAGTTATTATAATTAACCATTGATATAATTTTAAAATAACGATTTTTTTTTTAAGCATTTAAAATCGTTTGATATACCACTCAAAAGACATAAAACCTGTTTAGTCTAGTATGATAAATTTATGATATATTTTTTGTAATTTCTTTCATAGTTAGTAACCTGAGTAGATATACAAAGTAACTGATTACCACGTGCCAAGATCTCCACCTACCACCCGCTCGCCTTGGCGCGGTAATGGTCACTGTTCTAACCAAACCTAACCCAAATGAATCACCAACAATAGAGGGGATCTGGCGCACGGCGGCCGCTGACGCGGCACGCTCGCTACGCTCGCACGCCTTCACGCGTTAATGGTCACAGTTCTAACCTAACCCAAATTATTCACCAACAATAGAGGGGATCTGGCGCTCGGCAGCCGCTCCCGCTTTAGCCTTCTAACCTAACCTATCCGAGTCGGATTGCTGTGAATCGGGGTGTTAACCATAATGATGGTATCAATATTTATATTTTAAACAAAAGACCTAATGATTTTCGATTAATTCATGGATCTTTGACAGTCGTTACGAGTCGTCAGAAGCCCGAAAGTCTGACACCAGTCTTACTAAGGGGTATCGTATTACCCAGTTACTGGGTTGTGGAGGTCAGATAGGCAGTCTCTCCATGTAAAATACCGGTATCCAGCTGCATCCGGTTAGACTGGAAGCCGACCCCAATATAGTTGGGAAAAGGCTAGGCATAAACGTTATATCCAATAACGTTATACGAAATAAGTTTTAGACTATATAAATGTTATATTTAAAGAAATTATATCAACAGTTGGTTTATCTCACGTTTATTACATCTTGTGAACGTTATTGAAATGAAAATATACCAAATAACTTTATATGATATGAGACGCACCCCGCTAAAACGGCTGAGCGGTTGACACATGGGTAGACCATGACCTAGGTTAGGACATAAGATACTTTTTATCCCGATATTCCCGCGGGATCGACACTTATCCGGGAGAAACCGCGGGGCGCAGCTAGTTTTTACTACGAGTAAAACGGAGAGATGTGAATTTATGTCTCGAAAAAACCAATGGATAGTTTTGCGTTGAAACAAATAGAATACTTACTGTTTATTATTCATCATAACAGATTACAATAGAAGATTTTTGTAATATAGGGTGTCGCAATGTGCGCTTATCGCTAAAAGTCATCCATCAAAGTACCTACTACATTTTGATCGAAAAAAAGCGATCTAACATGGAGGGTCAAAATAACGCAAACTGGATATTTCGACCCATCTTCTCTTTGTTACTAGGAAACTGCACCTTAAACGGTTCCAGAGATCGAAAATGGAGTTAAATGGAGTCAAACAAGACTAGGTTAACACGACAACAGGAAATGAACAGCTCAACAAAGCGTGTTTTCGTAATCCACACAAACCACTCGGGACGAGCTTGCTATGCATTTTAGAAATGCGGAATTCTCTTAGAAAAATCCTACAAGATCCTATTCTTGTAATGTTCTATGCATATTGAAATGTCTTGCACGTTTTCTGCTCCACAAAGTCGGTTGCATTTGGTATCGGCAAAAGCTGCGTATCCGCCACGCCTCGGATAAAAAGGTTGCAACAATGGAAGATAAGCGACAGTCTGCGGTTTTAGACGTCGCCGTCGCGTCGTGCAAATTATGATTGTGCATTTTAAGTAGTAAAGAAGAGTTTAAGGAGTTCAGGCTTTTTGACAAGTTATTGTTTTATGGTTTTCTGGTCGGAATTTCTCAATAGACTTGCTCCCCATTAGGTATAAGGGCCTTTAAAATTAATGGCAAAATATCGGAGAGCATTCTTACGCTACTGCCAACTGTTTCGTGGAATACAGGCGTTATATGTAAGTATATGTTGTTTCTTAGACAATTATGGTCTTCTAAAGGTTAAAGAAATATTGTGGAGATTGTCTTTTTGTACTTCGGAAAAGAAGCATTAAACATCTCATCCGGGTTAATTTGTCTGCCTTAGTTTTTGCTCCTTCCTCCGCCCTGTTGAGCTCAACTAATGCAGACGAACATAGGCTATTTATTTTCTTGAGTAGGCAATTTTGTTCCAGAAAAACTCCTAGCTAAGCCGAAGTGGTTCGCTTATTTATTTTAATAAATACTTTAGCACAACTTTCTTACTCAATTTATTGTTTCCAATATTCTAGACTTTTCGCAGTAGATACCTTAAGGCAATATACAAGTGAACCAAATTGAATTACTAAAGAAATCGAATGATCCCTATCATGTTAACACGATTCAATTTGGTAGCTCCACCCAATTTGAAAGTTGAACCGTGTATTACTGCCATTATCTTTTCTATATCTACATCAACAAATTTTATAAATTAAAGTCGCTTTTTATGTCTGTCTGTGACCACGTTGTTCTTCTAAACTACGCAACGGATTTTGATGAGGTTTTCACCATCATTTAAGGAATTTATTCCGGAATGTTTATGTGTACCTAGGTACGTTAATATATTAACACTTTCGACTTCACCCACTTTTCATAGAACTCATACGCCATGCCGCCATACATATTGGAAGTGAACCCTCCGGGAAGGTTCTTAATTCTTGCATTACGTTTGGGCATTAGGTTTTAAAACCGTGTTAAAAAAACACTGTAAAACGAAGTAAAATAGTGTTTTCAGGGGGTCTTGTCGCTATACGTACGTAGTTTCCAACCTTTAAAATTTTTTGTGAATATTTTGTAACCGTAACCAAAAAAAATAAAATTAATGCTTGGCTTTAAAAACAACGCATTTATAATGAATCTTGTTAAAATATACATCAGATTTTATTTTCACGGTTTACAACGCTGTATTCGCTAAGAAAAACCTACATTTAAAATCCCCTCGCTAGGGCTATCGGCATCCTATATGCGACCACGTGAACCCTCCAGGAGGGCTCCTGGTACTGAACGTGTTAAGGAATTTATTCCGGAAGTTTTAAGGTACGTAAATATATTAAGAAGTTTCGATGTTTTGTCCAGTCTTAAAACCGTTTGAAGCAGGGCTGCAGGGGCGGGTTGCTAGTTCTATTAATAAAACGATAAATGTCAAGCTATTTCAAATAAATAATGTTGTTATATGCAGTAAATGTTCCTAGATGGGTTTTTTAAGGCTTGCAATAATTACATGCCGGGGAAGTTTTGTAGGGTCTCGTTTAATTAACGGCTTTTGAGTTTGCATGATTTATTTTGATTAAAATTAGTTCGTATGTTTTTTTTACTCTATTCCAGGTTCAAATTGAAGACTTACATATTTGCTTGTTGTTTGTCTCTGACTGTGTCGGCCATTTTATACATCAATTGTCAGCAGCTGGCACTTTTACAGAATGTAGACTGTTGACGAACGTATCACAATACTCGCAAACATTACTGAAATAGTTAATTGGCTGCTACGTTTGGGAGAACAGTCACGAGCACTAATATGTATACACTTAGCAAGTTTTAAAAGTTATTTGCTCCTATTGTGTTGATTGTAATTTTATGTTGTTACGATCATAGTATTTTGGAACCCACACTAATATGAAATAGGTCTTATCTCAAAGTTGTAGTCATTATTCCATGGGAAAATCGCTTTTGAATTTTGCTAAGTGGATATATTAGCGCTTGTGACTGTACCGTCTGGACGAAAAGTATTAAGAATACCATGCACTCATACAGGAACATCTTCAAAGACTATTAAAACTTCCATCAATATAGTATTAAGTAGGTACCTAGACCCTTCAATATATTATTTATATCTCTATGCTTCCAAAGGCGTTGCAGTCAAGGCAATATTGACCATAACGTTTTCCCGATAACTCAACAATGCTGGGTCAAAGAAATTCAAACGCAGTTCTCATAGCCCCATCGTCTATAAAATTAAATAGTTGACCTAGTTAATCCTATCCCATGGATCGTAAATCCAGTTTGATAAATTAAATAAACTATCCACCGTTAACTGTACTTGTAGACAGCGTCTTAGCTGTAGTAATAGTTTATGGTTGCGAGTTTCTGATTAACCGTTCATTTATAGTTTAGTTTCTAAGATTTCTGCAATTTACATCAGACCAGGCTAAAGTCCATGCAAAGTTAGGTTGTTGAGGCGTATTTCGGTACTTGATTAGCCAAGAGTGAGGAGCAATCTGTTAGATATTAGCACAGTATAACTAACTATGGTAGCTTGACTGTGATATTAATTTTGAAAATACCTAGATACACCTAGTAGTTTCGTTTAGTAGTAGTAGTGGTGGTGGTGTAGTTAGTCGAATGTAGCCAGAGTTTTCACCACACCTTTTATGTCTGCTGTTTTCTGTATTTTATGTCTGCTACCATAAAGTGAAGTTTCTATAATGCAGTAAAAACTAATAAATTTCGAGTCAAGAAACAGACGTCTAAGTATACAAAAAAAAATACTGGATTAGTAATAAATCAGCGAGGAATATACTCATGAGGATTTCTACTTTTTAATTTTCGTCGAACAGGCAGCTTGTGATGAAAATCATGATTTTTTTAATAGCGGGAAAAAATATTGTGAGCCAAATTAGTGACATGAATATCATGTGGATTTTACAAAGACAGTGTGTTGCTGCCTTTGCAAAAACCTGCCTGCCTAAAATATCACATTCACTTGTGCCTAAACGAACAGTGACACTCGCCAGCTGCTACCACGACACTGCCGCTTCGCTCGATCGGCTCATGCGTTGTGGTGGTCATAGTTCTAACCTAACCTAACCTACCTTTGAGCCATTTAAATTTGCTACTAAATTTTTCGTAAATTCAGTCATTGTAGTGAATTTCGGCACTTTAGTCGGGTCGAGACAGCGCCACTATTATGCCGCAAATAGCGGCACTTTATCCGATAGGGATAAAGTGCCACTAGCGGCACTCTATACACTTCCTTTTATTTATTTGGTATAAGGCCTCTTACAAGATCGACACTACAGTGCCTGTGTACATTATAACTTGACCCGTGACGCGACTATATTGAAAGTAAGCTTGACAAGCAATGGTGCCAATATGACGACAAGGGACAAGTTATAGTGAACGGTCCTGTATAGCATCATTCCATTTATGAAATTTCCATGGAAGATAGGGGCATGAACGCATGAAGCAAAAAGCATTGCCCGCAGCAAGTCAAAATAAAAACAAAACTGTTCACATTGCCCGCTAGTCTACTGTTGTGTAGGTTCGTCGAGTCGAGTAGAGTAGTTTGTACTAAATTGAGTCGACATCCAATGGGTATATAAACGAGGAGCTTTTATGTCACACACGGCCGCGGCCGCTGCAGTGGCCTTGAACTGCATTCGTATTGTCATGTCTCACGGCACCTGTTTATATTTTTAAATACCCACTCCAAACAAAAGGCCTTTTGTGCTAACTAGAAACAGTTTAAACAAAGACATTATTCAATTTATCAAAGGTATGTCAGTTTGTACACGTGTCGCTGAAAATGGATAATAGCCTTGAAAATGTTTCCGTCTGTGACTGCAGTAAATTGGAGGAAATAAAGCGCGAGCTGCTGCAAGCTTTCTGAAATTGCTAGAATTTGTAGTAATAATAAAATATAATATTTTATTATTACTTATTTAAATTATTATATTTTTTTTTTTTTTTTTAAACGACTTGACGAGGTTATCACTCTATGTAAAATAAAAGTTTTGAAAGGGAATAAACTCAACGCTGGTCACTTTTCATCAATTAAATTTTGTTAAACCATATAATGTTTCATTTTATTTTTGTTTTGCTAATGGTATCATTTATAATTTTTTCATCAAATCCAGCACGTGTTTCAGATTCATTATTAATGTTACCTTTTTTCCTTTTTTGATAATATTATCACGAGCGTTGAAAAAAAGAGAGCTTATATATTAGGTTTTGTAAATACTCAAATTATGTACCTAAACAACAAAAGCATGTACTTATACCAAATTAGCGACGACACGCCGCCGCCCCGGCTCCGCACGGTTTTTTCGACCTGACAAAACTCTTTATTATGATAGTATGTAGGTAAGTTTAATATTAATGTAATATGCACATAAACCTTCCTGAATAAATTCTCTAAATTATGGTGAAAACCGCATTAAAATTAGGTGCGTAGTTTAAAACACGACAGACACGAAAATCGAGTTAAATTTATAATAAATAGATTAAAAATTGATAAATCAAAGATATTGGGTATGTTATTGGGTTTTTCCATCAGGAATTTCTCCGTGGCAGCCCGGAGTCTGGAATTACATGGAACTTAAACATAACTGGCGAAATGTACCATGTACTACAGGTACACCCCTGCCTGACCCTCCGGAGTTTACAATCGTGATATTATATTATGTTATGTTAAATCAAAGAAAACATTGAAATATATTTGGTATCTCTTGCTACCCATCTGCAGTTTGCTCCTTATTTATTATTCATACGGCTCTTTTTATGCTCCATTAAACATTGCGTAAGTCTGTGCCTGTTACGAAACATGAATGAAACAGATCCTTCTAAAACATAAAACATTCTTATATAATACCTCATTTGATACCTGTCCAGGACAAAAGGAATTACGTAACTAATTGACCAAACTAAATACTCCGCGTTACGTGACCTGAGGCTTTAATTCTAAATACAATAGGTATATTACATAATTCCACTGGTTCGCACGGATAGAAGAAAATCTTCAACCATTCGTTGCTAACGTAAGCGCACATACACGTATATGTGGTCTGTTATATACCTTCCAATGTAAGAGTTCAAGGGCAATGCAGTATAGACATGCGACACTGGATGAAAGAGCACTCATCTGTGTAAATACGACTTTCAAAATCATGAATTTGATTACAGGGAAAAGTTTACAGCTATTGAAAATGTATTTTACTCTGTCTAAGATCCGTTGTACGTGTTGATTTCATGATAAAGAAGTAATATTCTTTCAGTGAAAATATCAAGCAATTTGTAAGCTAATTTTATTTATTCAGTTGTTACATTTGTTTGGTTCGGAGTGTTGAAACAGAATACAAAGATTTGCCAACTAATTTCCAAATCGCAAGGCTAAATATTTGATATCGAAATTACCTGGTCGACACATTCAACATTTCCCAGAATATAGGTCTATTAAACACCAAAAACTATTATTCAAGTAGTAGAAATGGAACTTTTGGTACAAAAGTTACTAGTAATGAATAGTTTCCATTCTACTGAATACTAAGAAAAAAATACACATATAGACTCGGAGTTATAGAGCCTTATTTACTGTGCCATGTGTTCTGCTGTAAAATACTGACTCAACTAGGGCATGCCCTACGACCCCCATAAAGAATGGGGCAGCCGTCAGTTCTTACGGGTTATAAATTTAAGTAGATTGTGCGTCTAACCCAGTCGGGTGCGGCAATGCGGTCAAGGATAGAAAGCATATTTCAAGCGAACATGTTTCAGAAATTAAGCACAATATGACAGGGGCTTGAGAATCTGTAAGATTAATAAAGAAAATTCGTAATTTAAATACAAAATAAATTTATTCAAATTAGACTGAGAATCAGCACCCTTCGGCTAAAATATTTTTTTAACGGCCATAATTTCATGCAAATAAGTTTTAGAATTTCGAGAGGTGCTGCCTAGATGTTACCTTGATTTAAAACTATTTCGTTTATTCCATGGGCGAATATAGAGGAAACGGAAACTCTCCAAATTATGCACACCACAGATGTTACACTTATTTCTGAGACGATCAATCACGTAAAAATTGACAATTGCAATTTATCGTTTCGGGGACCTTTAATAAAAGTTTTAAAACTGTGCACGGAGAAAGTATCTGTGAAATTCTAAATGTATAATAAGCAGTGTTCTCAAAATTGAAACTACGACTTAGGTTTATGTATCTACCTGGTTTAAAAGATCTAGGTGAGTGATCAATTGTTTGTCTATCTAACTATCAAAATGTTTATTACTTATTCGTACGTACCAATAGAACAATAAACGATAGCATTGTATTAGTCATGCACCAGTCATCACATTAGTGTACTAGTTACTGAAATACTTAAATAGTAAACAACGTAGTTTTGTTTACTCCGTCGAATGAAGCGTGCGGTATGCAGTATAGTTGCCTACTAGTTGTGTAATGGCATAGCTCGTTTACGACCATTTTATTCCGTTGCAGTGCATCGTTTCGATTTATTTACTGGATGTGTCGGCAGTACCCACGTGCAGACGAAACGTGCTGGCTTTTACAATGCTTTGCAGATACTATTTGTGTAATAATAGCTTTTGGCTGGCTAGTCCGTTACAAATACTTAAACTATTTTTGGATGGATGGTGCTCATTTTATGGCTAGTTTACATAGGCAGTCGGGGGTGATGTGCATTCAGGGCATGGCTAGTCAGACCAGCTACCGTCTAGCTATCTTTTAGCCGTCAGTTTAATACTAACGAATATGTGTTTTGCGAATTTGATTTTTATTATTACTTGAAATTCTCCAACTGACAGGTGTCAGAAACGCATTCTCTCAACGGCCGGACTATAGTGTCATAAAAGTCTATAAAAGTATACTGATGCAGAATGTTTAAATATGTGCATTGCAGATTGGTTGTTTGACATGCATGGTCATCCAATCGGATCTGACCTACAAGCTAAACTTTCTTCGTAACCTTTGAAAAACTTTTGAAACCAACTTGCAGGGTAAATAACTAGGTCGATTCTGCATCTTCTTTGAATCTTGTATGATTCATTGTGAGATTGGAGGAGTTCTTGTACGGGATAGTTAATCAATTTAAAAGCTCAATATTCTAGTTAAAGGAATAATTCCAAGTCATCGTTTTTCTGTTCTAAATGGTCTTGGCTTGCCCTACAGTAGTCCCTTTGAGCTATCAGTGGCAATCATTGACACCCAGCCCATCTGAGCGTTCAAGAAATGTTGCTCTTGAACGTTTAGTTGAGCTGATCGCGTTCAGTTTCATTCAGTCACAGTTATTATTACTTAGTTCAACTCTATCTATGAATGGAAATGTGTTGACAATAAACGTGATAAACATAATTGTTCATGTATACGTTATCACCTAGTTATCATGTTCGCTACCTCGTTACGATGCAAATGTAATTGAAACGTAACTCATGAATAAAAACCTTAATAGGGAGAGGTTGACTGGGTAAAAAAAAAAACTATTTAGTCCGTCAGTCAGATATTCAAAAAATATTAGACATGTATTTTTTGCTATAAATAAAAAAATATTTAGATAAAACTCATTAAAGTTGGGGAGTGGGGGTTCGCTACGTCGTAATCTATTTATATAAAATGCTTCGTCCCGAATGACTGACTGACGGATCAACGCACAGCCTAAACCGCTAATCGTAGAGACCTGAAACTTGGAGGGTGTGTTCTTTGTATGACGTAGGCATCCGATAAGAAAGGATTTTTCGAATTCTACCCCTAAGGGGGTGAAAAAGGTGGGCAAAGTTAGTATGGGACAACGTGATTCCTTGGTCGAATCTACTTCAAAGGACAATGACCAAGTGACTAAGGAACCTAGTATCGGTATTAAACATGCAGTGACTCAAAGATTTATGGTTTAATTAAAAGGATAATTTTAGGGCTTTCAGATGTAATTTACCATTTTACCATAATTCTCGGCATTAAACGGTAATTAGGTCTCAAAATCTAGGCTTTGAATCGAATCTCTCCAGTTTTTGTCACAATGTATGCTGTTAAATTCAAAATACGAATTAGTCAAAATGACGTTTGATAATTTTCAATGGTCGTCAATTCCGACATTAATTTCCGACAATGTTTATTTAAACATAAAACGTTCACGTTAATGGTACCTATAAGTTACACCATGGTTACAACCCATAGAAATATAAATATCAGGAGAAGTGGTATGGGGGCGTGTCTGTGTCCGCGCGTCTTGATCACAATGCTCATGCCTCAGGCAAATGGCCGTCTCCGCTAACTAGTGCGCTTTCGAGCGCGATCGTGATAACATTTAAGAATACCGTGTTGTTCAGTGGTTTCTTGTAAAAATCGAAGCTAAACTATAAACTTTATAAATCGTAGAACCACTTTTCATAAATCAGCACAAGTATTTTGCTATATTTGTGTTGAAAATCATGAAAAACAACAAATCGTAAAATATTTCTTGCCTTTACTACGTTATTTTTGTTTTCATATATCACAGCGACTGTACTTTTATTGTAGTAAATACATTGCTTCTTTACCACTACCAAAGTATGTCGCTAAGTAACTGGACAAGCAATGTAAAAATTACAAAACGATATTTACTTTAAGCGGTTGCATCGTTAGTACGGCCGCAGCGTCTTGTGACGGATTAGTGATGTGGTTGTGCAGATCCACTAACGTAGGCTATCGACAATAATGCCGATTGTCGTATGAATTTATATTACTATTAAAGTTTATTCTTCAATTTGTCAACAGTTATAGCCTGATTGGAAGACCGATGTGAAATCTTGTTTTATACTCATTTAGATTTTCTCATAATGTTGTTATTTTTTGGTTTACTTAATATTTCTTTTTTTTACTTACTTATTGTTTATTTATATCATCTTATTATATGTATATCGTTTTTTATTTATAATTTTTTTAGCAACTTCCAAAAATTTTAATACAATAATAAATGGGAGAATCGATAAGTTTCCGATTTAGTCAATCACTAGCGTATATGTAAAATAAATGGCTTTTGCACAGCACAACGATAGCGAACGATGTTTTCGTGTGGGTGAGTTGTACGGTGCATGGTAAATGCACGCTGTGTTTGATGGGATAAGGTTTATAATTGATTATGTAGTACGTTCTGATTTGTAAATTGCAAGTGTGAGCGGGGCCTCGTATTTATTGGGTTTACTGATCGCATGTGTGATCGCAGGCTAGAGAGTAGGGATAGATAGAAGACATTGGGTTTCGATACATTTTCAACTACCGGGCATATCTCCTTCTTTCTTATATCTATGTTACAACCATAAGATCAAAGTGCTGAAAATGTTTCAGTAATCTATGTGACATATTAACTTATAAACAGCAAATTAAATTAAATCCAAATTGCAAAATAATAATGGCCTATTAGTAAAGATTAAAACAAAACAGATAAATGAAATCATTCAATTAATTATACAATAATAATAAACTATTATTAAAAGTAAATACCTACCGGTCGAGACTGTACTTAAAACTAAACGAATGGGACGTGCATTTATATGCTAGAAAGTAGAAAGAGAAAGCCCGCCGTTCTGTCGCCAGCATATTCTGCTCAGGATGCACGTGCATAAAATCTTAGAGCATGTTTGTTCTGTTTTCAAAGAGTTTTTATTGATGAAAGAAACAGGCAAAGGTCTCTAAAACCTTCTGCCTTTCGCATAACCAAAAGGTTTGCTTTAACATCTTAACTATGTAATAATAATAATTAGTTGTTATTAATATCTGTTGTTACTAATTATTCAACTATAATTTCAATAATTGGATGCGTAAATTAATTATTTTGCGTAAGTCAAGAAGGTTTTATTGTTTACTTAGTCTTTGAAGCCAATGACATGTGACATTAATTAGGTGAAAAAAACAATGTAGAGGTAAAATAGGAAATCGAAATAAAAACTGATACTTTTATGGTATTTTTTATACGGAGAATTTAAGGAATCACATTACTAGATAAAATGATTATATTTAAAAACAAGATTTATCAACATTATAAACTTAAGTCACCACAGAACAAATAGCGATACCAGGTCTGGTCAATTTCTTTTTGCATAAACATTTTTTAACAGAATTAATGGAAGACCTGTTTCTTATTTTATTGAAATTCATCCTCTAACGGGGTTATTTGGGGAGTGATTTGCTTCGAAGTTGATATCAATACTCCTTAGTGCTTTTGATTTAAATTACATTTTATTTTGACCTTAGATTTTGACACATGTTTGAAAAGTCAATCCGATTTTATTAAAAAAAAGGTTGAACTCACATACAGGCTTGGTGCTTGCAATGCAAATACTCTTTAAAATTGGAATGTCTCGAAAGTCACCGTACTCTATACATACGAGACGGACAGACTATATTTAGCGGCTATTATTTAGCGGCCGTTATGTGGCGGCCGTTATGTGGCGGCTGTTATATGGCGGCCGCTATATGGCGGTCGTTATGTGGCGGTCGTTATATAGCGGCCGTTATATGGCGGCCGTTATATGGCGGCCGTAAATAGCAGCCGTTATGTTGCGGCCGTTATATGACGGCCGTTATGTGGCGGCCGTTATATGACGGCTATTATTTAGCGGCCGTTATATGGCGGCCGTTATGTGGTGGCCGTTATGTGGCGGCCGTTATATGGCGGCCGTTATATGGCGGCCGTTATATGGCGGCCGTTATATGGCGGCCGTTATATGGCGGCCGTTATGTGGCGGCCGTTATGTGGCGGCCGTTATTTGGCGGCCGTTATATGGCGGTCGTTATATGGCGGCCGTTATATGGTGGCCGTTATGTGGCGGCCGTTATATAGCGGCCGTTATATAGCGGCCGTTATATGGCGGCCGTTATATGGCGGCCGTTATATGGCGGCCGTTATATAGTGGCCGTTATATGGTGGCCGTTATATAGCGGCCGTTATATGGCGGCCGTTATATAGCGGCCGTTATATGGCGGCCGTTATGTAGCGGCCGTTATATGACGGTCGTTATATGGCGGCCGTTATAAGGCGGCCGTTATATGGCGGCCGTTATATGGCGGCCGTTATGTGGCGGCCGTTATATAGCGGCCGTTATATAGCGGCCGTTATATAGCGGCCGTTATATAGCGGCCGTTATGTAGCGGCCGTTATATGACGGTCGTTATATGGCGGCCGTTATATGGCGGCCGTTATATGGCGGCCGTTATGTGGCGGCCGTTATTTAGCGGCCGTTATGTTGCGACCGTTATGTGGCGGCCGTCATATGGCGGCCGTTATGTGGCGGCCGTTATATAGCGGCCGTTAGTGGCGGCCGTTATGTGGCGGCCGTTATGCGGCGGCCGTTATATAGCGGCCGTTATATAGCGGCCGTTATATAGCAGCCGTTATATGGCGGCCGTTATGTGGCGGCCGTTATGTGGCGGCCGTTATATAGCGGCCGTTATTTAGCGGCCGTTATATAGCGGCCGTTATGTAGCGGCCGTTATATGACGGTCGTTATATGGCGGCCGTTATAAGGCGGCCGTTATGTGGCGGCCGTTATGTGGCGGCCGTTATATGGCGGCCGTTATTTAGCGGCCGTTATGTTGCGACCGTTATGTGGCGGCCGTCATATGGCGGCCGTTATGTGGCGGCCGTTATGTGGCGGCCGTTATATAGCGGCCGTTAGTGGCGGCCGTTATGTGGCGGCCGTTATGCGGCGGCCGTTATATAGCGGCCGTTATGTGGCGGCCGTTATATAGCGGACGTTATGTAGCGGCAGTCACCAACAACAAACTATTCTCGCCTTGCAAAGTAATATTGGGTATGCGACGATCGCATAGGACTAAGGTTGCCAACTTTTATATCATTTATACAATTTTTACGAAGCTATCGCCAGTAAATAAATAGTAGATGGCGAAAAAAAAATAGTGTATATGTTCCAAAAACATTATCCGTCTTATTACAAAAAGCTGCATAAGTAATGGTTTAAACCAAGACTCAGCCGCACTCAGAAAGGTTCATTAAATTAGTCCTAATTCGTACTTAACTAATTAGCATTAAATTTTAGTATATCAATGTCAACGGTACATCCCAGAGACATAATTTAAGGGTTCATTAACTAATGACAGTTTTAAGTATCCGTAGGGTGAAGCATCTTATCGATTGCATATCGATAAAGCATTTGTGTAGCCAAATTTTAAAAGTGTTGATATTAATTAACAAAAATTAAAAAAATATATGACAGGCAGTTATTTTACTGTAAGTTTTTACTAAATTCAAAGCGAAACATTCATTTCATTTAAATAAAATAAAGCGATTACGACCTTTTTTCTATGGCATCACTGCTAACTGTCGATGTCAAACCGGGGAATTTAATTTTCGATTATTGTTTGTGTTTAATTGGGTATTAATTTATTGACATACGGTTTTTTTATTTATATTTGCAATTTTTTTTTTATTCTACATAATGGTTATTTTCTCATTTAAATTGAATTGCATGTACCTACTCTGATAATAATATTTGCACATCTAATACTTATGTTTCATGCTGGATTATACTCGAACACAATGTGAAAAAAAATAAAAAAAAGGTATTTGTTTTATTTTCATATTTTGTCTACATCTTCATATATATTGTGCATGGAATTCTTGAATTGAGTCTTTTGTTAAGGGATCAGAATTAAACTCGTAAATAACTCCTCAGTCCTATCTTATCTATATCTTCCAAACCAGTAATTATGTGTTTTTAATAAACGCTTAATGTGAAAGCGAATTCACCGGTAAAAATAATAATAAAACCCCAAACGTAAATATCTAAATCAATCGTTAAAAAGTTAAGTAAAGGTTTTGCTTTACTTAACTTCAATTGTCATTATGGGACGCTAATGAACCCTTAACGGACTCTGAGGGTGAACTTTTTTTAATTTTTACTAAGGGGCACCCTAAGTAACCATTAGGCGTCTCTGAGTGTGGCAGTTATAAAAGGTCTTGGATTGTTACGGTAACAAAGCTACGAGTAGTACCAGCCTCAAAATGTGTCCCGATTACAAAACGAAGACCAATCGAGGATCAGTTAGTAGTTAGTACCAAAGAAGGTTCATGGTTCAAACTCAGAGTAATAACTAAGGTTCAAATAATATCCACAGATAAGAAACATTATTGGCATTCTTTCACTCGTTGACGCAGGCTTTATTTCTGAGCTTTATTTGAAGCAACGTTCTGTTTCTCTAAATACTGATATTGTAATAACACTTGAAATGCATAAATAATTATTTATCAATACCAAAATATGTCCTAAATTGTTCTTTGTTTAGGTTACAATAATTATTTATGTTTAATGTGTTTTTAGTTGTGATTTCCTGTGCGAGTCACAATAAAAACTTTTTCTTTCTTTAATTTCTTTCTCTTAAACGGGGAATACTGTTAGTGCAATATGGCGCGCTTCAACAATTTCAAGCGGAATACCGGAAAAAAAATTGTAAAGAAAATTTATTGCCCAGCAATGTAGCATATTGCGTTTATTTATTTAATACTTTAAGCACACAAATTTACAGAGGCGGACCATAGGCATTTATCTACCAGTCAACCTTTGGGTGATGCAGAGACAGTGGCAGGTGCAATAGCGAGAATTGAGGAATAAATATTTATTTAAATATAAAGATATACATATATCTATCAAAAACTATAAATATAATATATACACCTAATTATATATAAATATAAGTACAAATAAATACACATAAAAATACTAAATACGCGTTTGTTATTGTTGTAGTGTTGCGGCCGATAGTACGAGTATTAGTACCGCTTGAAGGTTTCTAAGCTTTACAGAGAGGTCTGTATTTATTCTTAGGATTCCCCTAACACAATCAAATTACCCCTTCGAATTCAAGAGAGTGCAGTTTCCCATCATAGTATGCTTCGCAATGACTATAACCAAAGCTCAAGGTCAAACTCTTAAGGTAGCGGGAGTAGACTTAAGGGAAAGCTGCTTCTCCCACGGCCAGTTGTATGTAGCATGCTCCAGAGTAAGCGCACAGAGTAGCCTGGTGATTCTAGCAACCGAAAGAAAAACAAAATATATTGTTAACAAAGAAATACTGCGGTAGGTGTAGTATTTCGATTTCGTTGTAAAAAGATAATTCACCCGTGTAACTTTCGCCAGATCAAAGCCGAGCTTCGTGTTCATAAAATATTTTTTTTTTTTTTTTCAAGTATACTACACTACACTATTATAAAGATTGTTATATTTTATAATTATCCAAACATTTTAACATAATAATTTATATGTTATAACAAAATTAATAACGCAAAAAACCAATAAAAATCCTATTAGAACCATTTTCGACTTCTACGCGGACGAAGTCGCGAGCAAAAGCTAGTTCAGTATAAAATCTACCGGAGATTGACGTCATGCCACATTTTAACTCAATGTATTGCCGTAATCTTTTGATTACGTAATAAAAGAAAATATACGTGTCCTTTTGTTTTTTAATAATCTACATGACGGACCAACAAAAATATTTTTTTGTCAACTTCCCTACTGTATAAGTACCTTACTAGGGGTGTCGTACAACGATATTGTGAATATGCAGCAAAGCCGTCATGTTATTTTGCATTTCAAGATTACCGTAGCAAATAATCTATCCATACTTTATTTATACTAATAATATGAATACAAAAAGTACAAGTCTGTTTGTTTGTCTGTCTTTTACCTTTATTCGCCCTAACGGCTGAACGGATTTCGGCACACTCTGGTATAGACCATTACCTGAGTTAGGACATAGGATCCTTTTTGTCCGGGTAGTACGTTGCCGTGGGATCCTTTTTGTCCGGGTAGTACGTTGCCGTGGGATACTTTTTGCCCGGGTAGTACGTTGCCGTGGGATACTTTTTGTCCGGGTAGTACGTTGCCATGGGATACTTTTTGTCCGGGTAGTACGTTGCCGTGGGATACTTTTTGTCCGGGTAGTACGATTCCGTGGGATACTTTTTGTCCGGGTAGTACGATTCCGTGGGATACTTTTTGTCCGGGTAGTACGTTGCCGTGGGATACTTTTTGTCCGGGTAGTACGATTCCGTGGGATACTTTTTGTCCGGGTAGTACGTTGCCGTGGGATACTTTTTGTCCGGGTAGTACGTTGCCGTGGGATACTTTCCGATTTCGCGAGCAAAAGCTAGTAACAAATATATACCCTAACACAGTTAGGTACTGCCTTAATAGGCATTTGTTATAAAAGCAGTACAACAATATCCAATGTCCTGTAGTTTGTAGACATGGGATCATTGCCAAATAGTACTGTTCATGTTAGTAAAGCTAATTCTACGACATTTGTGTAAGTCCTGTGGAGTCAATATCCTTTGAGTTGGCACAAGGGCTGTGGGCGTCGCGGCGCCGTCGGCGGGCTGGCGCCGCGACGCCCACAGCCCATTGCCATTTACATTATGATTCTCTGAGACCATCAAAATACTCATTTTTCATATTTATGAGAATTAAGTTTTGCTCTTTAGTACCAAGGACATTAATTTTCTTCATGTAATTTAATTTTTTTTCGTCGTAATCGTTCGTAGCTTTCGTAGCGAAAAGTAATGTCTGTGAGGTAATCTCCGTAGCGCAGACTCCGTCGCCGAGTGTTCGTACTTAGCTTATTTTTCGTACCGTATTGTCTGTGGCGTATTTTTCGTACCGTAATGTGTGTGTCTTCGTTTCTGTAGCGGAGTATTCGTAGCTTAGTTTTCGTCGCTGGCGTTTATGGCGTGGCGTAGTATTTCACTTGGCTTCGAGTTCTTTTATTAGTACTGTCGACGCGTTCGGCGTTATTTTAGGTTGTTTTTGTATTCATAAAATGTCAGTCTATTTGGATTTGTAACGGCAGTAACTTTGTAAGACTATGTGTGGCACCAAAAATAAAACTAAATGTGTTTGTAGCACTTGTGTAAGTACGCACGGCTACACATCAAGCTATACATTTCCAGTATAAGCTGACCTCACATTTGTACGGAAATCCTATACAATGCGAGATCAGCATAAACTGGAAATGTATAGCTTGATGTGTAGCCGTGTGTACCACCTAAACGTGTTATTTGTTACAAAGTAAAACAATAATTGACGAAACATGCTTGTTAATGTAAATAAATGAAAATTATGTAGTCTATAACCTACCATCTATATATACTTACGACTTGAAAATGTGTAGTACGTAGGTATAGGCATTGATAAGTAAAAGAGTGTTTTGATAGTAAAAGACTCAATTTCAATAAAATGTAATTACTCTTACCATATCCATATCCCAGTAGGTAATTAACACTCACTCCCTCCCACTCCAATTCCAATTCGATTAAGATTTTAATCGATTTTTTTTAATTTGAGGTCCTTGAAATGAAAAAACGTCCCAACACTAATGTCACCTGCGAATATCGATAGGTGCCGTATGTGGAATACCTCAGGTGCCGTTTAAGCGCATTCAATTGTTTCTTTAAAAGTTGTAGGGTATATTTTGTCTATATTCTGTACCTACGATTTTTAGACTAACGTTTGCAGGATGATTTTTCTTTAGGACCAATATTATTTGTTTTTATTCTCAAACCAATACAACTGTGGAAAACGAGAATACTACCATTTCAATCATGTGTAAAAACAACAGCTATTGGCGTGGCGTTACGAATTGTGAGATTAAGTACAAAAGTAATAAGATTATGAACAGCCGTTCCAAGTGAAGGTGCTCGTGTGATGGTCATAGTGTACTGACAGTGGTTGTGATATCCTGTGCGTCAATGTTGGCGAGGTGATAGTGTTGCCAGCATGACGTCGTTGAAGCATGGGGTCAATTTGAGCCGGCGGGCGTGCAGGCGACCCCTCCTGTGGGCCGCGGTAGCCGCCGTACTTTCCTGCGCACACTGCAATCCTGTTGAAGTAAGTTGGCTTTAATTATATGCTAAAATATTTTATAGGAAGTGTATAGAGTGCCGCAAGCGGCATTCTACCACTATAGGATAAAGTGCCGCAGTTTGCACAAATGCCGCAAATGTTTAATGCCGCTTGCGGCACTCTATCACTATACACTACCTAACTTATATTTAGGAGGAAGCTAGGCCTCTTTGGACCGGTCAGATCGGTAACCGATGTTAGGTCAGAATACATTAAAATTAGACAGGTTAAATAAGCGTAATTATTTCCGACCCATTTCAAAGTGAAATTTTTGGAAATGACAGTTCGACATTCTGGTTTTGTGGCTGAGTTATTAATAGGCGGAGAATGCCCTATTGTTTACTGACAAATTAAAGGATAAATAAACGAAATAAGCAATACGAGTACCTATATAATAATCATTTTTAAATACCTTCTTTCGAAGCTATTTGCAACCTCTTTCGATGGATGTGTCCGAACGTACATTTTTTTAATACCCCTCACCTTTATTGCCGGGAGCCCTCCTGGAGGGTTCACTTAAGCCGCATATGGGATGCCGGGAGCCCTCGCGGAGGGCTCACTTTAAATGTATGTTTTTCTTAACAAACTCGGCATTATAAACTGTGAAAATAAAATTTGTTGTATATTTTAACAAGATTTCAAAAGTAAGCCGGTGACCCTCCTGGAGTCAACTTGCAATATGTATGACGGCATGGCGTAGGACCTCTATGAAAAATGGGTGGAGTCGAAAGTGTTAAATACAGGATTTTGTAACAGTATCTACCTATTATAGGTAATATTTCCTTTGTCAGATAATGATAAAATCAATCTGCCTAGCCTTTTCTAGCTTCCAGTATAACCGGATGCAGCTGAATAACAGTACTTTACATGGAGCGACTGCCTATCTAACCTCCACAACCCAGTTACTGGGTAACACGATACCCCTTGGTAAGACTGGTTATTAGACTTCTGACTATCCGTAACGACTGTCAAAGATCTACGAATGACAGCCGGGACCAACGGCTTAACGTGCTTTCCTATGCACAGAGGGGTCAAGATATGTATGGATGATCACCCATCCACGAACAGACCGCGGCAAACATAGCTTAACCTTCGATAGACCCGTGCGGCTGTTATCATCAGATAAAGCTAGTTCCTAACTAATACCCGATTATAAATGCGAAAGTGAGTTTGTTTGTTTTTTACGCTTTCACGCTAAAACGGCTGAACGGATTTGGCTGAAATTTGGCACACGGGTAGACCATGACCTAGAATAGGACATAGGATAGGATAGAACTTTTTATCCCGGTAGTATGTTCCCGTGGGATAATTTCCGACAAGCGCGCGGGCGAAGCCGCTGTCAAAAGTTAGTTGATGATCATTGTAATTTTAAGTCATTTGTCTTCCACATGGTGGCATAACCCATTACAAAAATAAAAAATAAAGTACATTCTTCATTTATTTACAGGGCTAATTACTCTATAAACAAAAGTTAGGTAACTGTTCATTATCTAAAAGCTCTGTAATATCATTTTATCTTCGTGTCCAATCATATTAAGAAATTAATTGAAGTAATGGTACAGGATGCGAAGTCTAAATCAATCTACGAAGATGTCACCTATTCCCAGCTGACATTTAACGCCGGGGTGCAGATGTCTGTGGAAAGCTCATTACTTTACTCTATGTTATTGGCAATTACTGTAAAAGGCGTACAATCAAAATGTAACCGCGTGTATAACGAGGATAAAAATCTATCAAGCGTATTTTTCTGAAACTTGGTGAGGGTTTCAGTAAAATACGCTTGATAGATTTTAACGATAATTTAATTATTGATCTTTTAGTATACGTGTTTTATTAAAATACCTTTTGTTTTGTGTGTAAATTAATAATGCGTCTAATTTGGGACAGCGCTCCTTGATGGGCGAGTCCTATTACTGGCTGGACGTACGATGCGTGGCATGAGGTCAGCACAGAACACGCAAGCTAAACACTCAAGGTCACAGGCATACATCTGCGTCTTAAGAGGAACTCTTGTGTAAAAGCTTGTAGACCCAGCGGTTTAGGCTGTGCGTTGTCTGTCAGTAAATGAAAGAATTTAAGATTTTTATTAAGTAGAAGATATTAATTTTCCACATATTATATTAATTTTTTTTTCTAAAAATTATTATCCAGGTGCAAAGTTATTACCATTTCATAAGTTATTATTAGTTATTTTCGGCTATAATTGTAGCCAAACAAAGAAAAGAAAGAAAGTTGAAACTGTCACCAACTTGATAATTCATTTAACATACACTGGGAATATTTTACCTTCTGCTGCATTCAAGTTTAAAATAAAATTAGTGTCTGTAGTAGTCAATCAATCTGCCTAGCCTTTTCCCAACTATGTTGGGATCGGCTTCCAGTCTAACCGCATGCAGCTGAATACCAGTATTTTACAAGAAGCAACTACCTATCTGACCTCTACAACCCAGTAACTGGGTAATACGATACCCCTTGGTAAGACTGGTTGTCAGACTTTCGGGCTTCTAACGACCCGTAACGACTGTCAAAGATCCACGAATGACAGACGGGACCAACTGCTTAACGTGCTTTCCGAGGCACGGAGGAGTCTCGGTATGTAAAGATGGTCACACATCCACAGACCAACCCCGGCAAGCGTAGCTTAACCTGATGGATCGACCCGTGCGGCAGTTATTATTTAGCCACGAGCGCCTCCGTGTCTGTAGTAGTCAGTACCAAGATATTTAAATATATTTTATTCATGCTTTTTGTTAATGATATTATGTTTAAAACAAAATACAAAGCTATTTTTTATTCAAACATTACTAAGTAAAACTGAAACATTAAAAAAGTATGGGTAAAAATATTAAGTTATTTACATGAAACCTTACTTTATTTGAAAAACTATTCCATTGATTGGAATTGGATTGGTGCCAACTAGCTCCATTTTGCAACTCTAAAATTAAAATGTTGGTCGCCCGAACAGGGACTTGAACCCTGGACCCTTGGATTAAAAGTCCAATGCTCTACCGACTGAGCTATCCGGGCCGTACATATTTCAACGAAACATTCATTCATATAAGTAAAACCTAGAACAGACAAGAATGAAAAAATGAAAAAAAAATGGCCGACAGTACAGTCGGATATTTGACTTGCGTATATTATCGTACCCCAGGCTGCTTTCCCATTCATTTTGATTCGTTTTTACACATTCATGTTGAGATAAAGAAATGATATTGGGTATATTTTATGTAGGAGTCATGTAGTCTTGGTATTTATTCAAGATTTCCGTCAATGTATTCAGCTGTTCCGTTCTATACCGCACGGCCCGGATAGCTCAGTCGGTAGAGCATTGGACTTTTAATCCAAGGGTCCAGGGTTCAAGTCCCTGTTCGGGCGGCATTTATTTTGGAATTATAATAAAATATTCAAAATGCGAATTCACCGTTAACGCCAAAGAGGAGACTAGGGATCATCGTTACCGGGAAATATGAAGTGGATTTTAGATTTTAATTTATGAATTTTATTTCATCTTAAAAATTTGGTGAGACTACGAGTAAATCAGAATTCGTTTCTGAAGTCCAATTTACCTGATCTTCTATTATGAAATCGTATGGAGAAGTACCTACTTATTATGAATTATTTATACGACAAACAAGTAGCTAAGCTTCACAACTTTATTATAATATGTATGAAAATGGGGCTCACTAGTTAATTCTTTTAATTTTGTAAATGATAATTACTTTATCTGATTTTGATTATCTAACTTTTTTCATTAAAGTTTTGAACGTTAACGTTGTTCCGTGAGGGATTACTTACCGAAACTTTTATCAACGTAGGTGCTGCTTTTACTGAAAATTTAATATTGATAGCATTAGCGTACCCGACATAAAATTATATCAAGAAGGAGACGAGTATCAAAACAGCGTCTTGTATTTTACTAACTTCTAGTTGTGCCCGTCTGCATTAAAATATCCAATTTTATTTGCGGAATTAACCTAGATTGTTTAGCTCCGCTAATAAAATTGAAGATTTTGATAGGTAAAACAATGGTGCCGATTCTCTTGTACACCGAACTATACTAACTAAACTATCACTAAAATTCCTTACTTTTGGCTATGAGAATCTTAGAGCTATTCTGCAAATAAAATTCTCTAAATTAAAAAAATATTTTGACACAACTAAAATCGAGTTTGACAATCGCGAATCCATGTGGTACCCGTGGTTTGCCCTAACCCGTATTTTTTTTTAGAGCCGGAGGCGCGCAGGGGCTGCAGCCTCGACGTGTTTTATATGGAATTTTTCACTTTTTGTATAGAAAATATGAAAAAATATTACCTACATGTTGAGTTTTAGGGGTTCATGAGTTTATAAAGGGGTTCGAAATTTTCATTATTTTTCCGATAGGACGCACCATTTTCGAGATATAAACAAAAGAAAAAATAAATACAGTACTGTTTTTGCACGTGAAGTCCAGATGTTGGTGTGAATTTTAGTTCATGACAACTTATTTTATCCCACATCTTTTTAATCGCGATTAAAAATTGTCAGGTTTAGTCTGGTCTGGTTTTTTACAATCAAAATTTTTGGTGAAAAACGTCAAATTCAGAATAGCAAAATTGCCATTTTCACTAAATTAAAAACTTGGTACTATCTTAGTGCTGTCAAACTAAAATATAGTTAATTTGTGTCACTTTATTCTATTTCAGAATAGGAAATCGCCGTTTGACAGGAATAAACTAAATTTTAACGATTTTTTGTCTAGCTAAGAGGCATTTGTGACAAGAGAATCGGCACCAATGTGAAGTTCAGAATTAGTTTTAGTTCTAGTTTTAGTTGAATTAGTTTCAGTTCATGTAAAATAACAATTTAATTGTTTCATCGGAATCTGTTAAGTAGTATAAAACAGTTTTATAACGCGCTTTTCCTTTTAAAACTATTTATTTGCCGGAAGAATCCGTAATACATTTTAGGTTTAGTTCCAGGCCGTTTTACACACCAAGGGAATATTATTACACGAAAGTATTTAATTAACACAACGACAACAGTCTGAAACAAAAATATTCATAAATTAATATTCAAATTATCATCTGTTTCATTGTACAAAGTAGCTATTTCACAACTCAACAAATAATTGCCTAAAGACAGCAACAGAGGTGAATCACCATGAATCATTACTTTTGTACGAATGACGCTCTGCGCCAACTTCTTTTATGACCAGTTATTTCGGCTATATCTGTACGGCCCGGATAGCTCAGTCGGTAGAGCATTGGACTTTTAATCCAAGGGTCCAGGGTTCAAGTCCCTGTTCGGGCGACCAACATTTTGATTTCCCAATTATTCCCCGAAGTAGTTTTGTAGGAGGTAAGTATATTTGTATGCTAACAAAACGAGTTTTCGAGAAATCGAACGTCTTCAAGGTCGTTTTTAACTGATATCGTTCTCCGAATATGGTTAGTTTTTTTGTTACTGAGGGATTTACATATGAAAAATTTATTTTATTTTATCAAAAAAAGTGTAAAAAGTAGGTACCTACCTAGTAATAAATAACTAACTAATGTGGAATAGTTTATAGGAGACGCAAGATGTTTAGCAATTTCCTATTGTTTATTAATTTCAAATATAGTTGAAGTAAGTAACGTGGAATCTTACAAAATCCTTACTACATAATAATATTATAAATGCGAAAGTGAGTTTGTTTGTTTATTTGTTTCGCTTTCACGCTAAAACGGCTGAACGGATTTGGATGGAATTTGGCACATGGGTAGACCATGGCCTGGGTTAGGACATAGGATAGTTTTTATCTCGATATTCCCTCGGGATCAAAATTTATCCGGGTGAAACAGTGGAGCGCAACTAGTCAACAATATAATTTGATAAATATTTTTTACATAATAATGATGTGGTCCAACATAGCCCACTCTTCTTGAATATACTTATTTTATGGAAGATTCCGTGTGTAGAACACAATGCTTAAAAATCGAATGTACCTGTATCCTTCAAGGATCAGTTTTTGTTAAAGCTTACAAAAGAATTCTAGTTACGTCATCGTTCTGGTACTCGGCCGATTTGGGCATTTTCTTCTTTTTATTGTACTGTTGTTAGACGGAGTTAGGACCTTTTTTTATTGATGAACTTTGGCAAAACAAATACAGGTAAGTACTGTCTTAATTTTACACTTTGGGTTAACACTAGCACTACTCCAATTTTGATAGTTTTTATGGGTCTTATAACCCTCTGGAGCAAGCGTGGTGGTCAATGCTCGGGCTCTGTATGAGAAGAGGCATTTGCCCTGCAAATTCTGCAATGGGACAATAATAGGCTGTTATTATTAATATTATGTACCTAATAACTAATAATTATTAACTAAGTAAAAGGTACTCTAGGTTTATACAGTTATCCAAATCAATTTACATGTTACAACGAAAATCTTAATTTATTTTTAATTTAGGGAACTAAACTCAGTCGAATGTCTAAAGCAAAACCAGTGCTTCAAATTAGTATGCCTAATTAGAGTCTAGTACTTAGGTCTCATTTTAGACGTGCCTCTGAATAATGAAATGAGTCGACGCGGGATCATAGGACCGGTCAGGTTGGGTTTATAAATTATGGACTAAGGTAATTCTTTAGGTAAACTGTAGGTAACTGAGGCATAAAAAAAAAGGTAAGTAACAGGCATTCAGTGTGCTGGATATGTTTCACTGGGTCGTTTACATTCTTGTTTACTCATTATATTTACTGGGTCTTTCGGGTGTCATTTTACCCTCTCATTTTATTTGTTCTATAACTGTAAATAAAAAGTTAGTTGTCGTTTTTGTTGTTCGATAGTTAATTAGAAATCTTTTGAGTAATTCATAAATAGGTTAGTTACCAAATTAGTATGTCTAATTATGTCCAAGCACTTACATCTCATTTGAAACGCGCTTTTGAATAACGAAATGAGTCGTCGCGGGCTGATAGGACCGGTCAGGTTGAGTATATAAATTATGGATTAAGGTAATTCGTAGGGAACTGAGGCATTCAGTGTGCCTGGTTATGTTTCACTGGATTCTTTACATTATTTTTTACTCATTATATTTACTGTGTCTTTTTCTCCTCTCATTTTATTTATTCTTTAAGAGGCTTACAAAAGCTAATGCCCGGTCACTGTCGGACTGCATAGAAAAGAAAAAAAAGCAAAATATGAACCAATTAACTATTTACAAAAAAAATAAAACACTATTACGATAATATGCTGCTTGTAGAATAATCTGACAAAAAATCAGAATGATTGCATGTATATTAATAAGGTACTGGAATGGCGATCGGGTACCGGAAGATGTAGCATTGGAAGGCCTCCCACAAGATGGACCGATGACCTTGTGAAGGCCGCACGAAACCGCTGGATGCGGGAAACACAGAATCGGTCGAAGTGGCGGTGCTTGGGGGAGGCCTATGCCCAGCAGTGGACGTCTTTTGGCTAAAATGATGATGATATTAATCGTTAAAAGAAATGCTTAGAGGTATCTTCGTGATATTTTCCATCGTATGAAGTTAGTTGTATTATGTTTTCAACACACTATCTTACTAGCTGAAATCCTGAAGAATATCTTATATTTTTCTGATTTTATTTACTGCATTGGATCATATAGTTTTAGGCGTTATAAAACTTGCGTTTAGGCACGTTTGGGTTCTGTAGTCCTCTTAACAGTCAATAAAAAGTTAGCTGTCTTTTTTGTTAGTTGATCTTGATAGCTAATTACAAATCTTTTGATCTAATTGGTCAAGTATTTTTAAAATAGGTTGTTTACCAAATTAGTATGCCTAATGATGGTCAAGTATAAGTACTTGGCCATCATTGGGCATACTAATTTAAGGATCTCATTTTAAACGTGCCTCTGATTAATTTAGGGATCTCATTTTAAACGTGCCTCTGATTAATTAAATGAGTCGACGCGGACTAATAGGACCGGTCAGGTTAGGTTTATAAATTATGTATGGATTAAGGTAATTCTTTAGGTAAACTGTAGGTAACTCAGGTATTCAGTGTGCTGGATATATTTCACTGGGTCTAATTCTATCTAGGTCAAATACTATTGTTAGTCCTTGCAAGCATAGTACTTTTTGTTAGGTTACTGCTCAGAAATTGTGCACAACGTGTCGTAAATACACTTGTATGTATGCAACGTACTGCCGAGATAAAAAGTACCTATCCTATGTCCTAACCACCCAGGTCATTAATATTTTGTAAGTTAATTTAGTTTAAGAAGTTTATCCAGTGATCATATGTTTTTATGGTTATGGTCTATCCATGTGCCAAATTACATCTAAATCCGTTCAGCCGTTGTAGTGTGTAAGCGTAACAAATAAACTCACTTTCGCATTTATAATATTTCTAGCTTTTCCCGAGGCTTCGCCCGCGTGGATGTAGTAATCTTGAATGAAAGAATGTACTACTGGAATAAAAAGTGTCCTGTGTCCTCGCCCAGTTTATGGTCTATCCCATTCATCCACATTCGTTTAGCCGTGGCGTGTAAAGGTATCACATTCTTTTTTCGCGTTATTTTTCGCAAGTGATTCCGCTTGCATTACCTAGTTATAAAATATCTGTGTACCAAATTTCATCCAAATCCTATTAGTGGGATAATACTAATGATTGAAATACCATTTTTGTCATACAAACAAAATCCCCTCTTTTCACCCCCTTAAAGGTCGAATTTCTAAAAACCCTTTCTTAGTGCTCCTCTGTGTAAAATTTCACGTTCCTAGTCCCTGTAGTTTCGACTGTGCGTTGATAGAACTCAGTCAGTCACGGTTTCGTTTTATATAAGAAAAAGAATAGATTAGTTAGGATAAAATAAGTGTTTTTTTACCATGAAACAAACCTACTCAAATAATTGAGTGGGACCAACGGGAATTAAAAATAAAATTACTAAATTATTCCCGTTCGTCCCACTAACAAAATCAGTGGGACGAACGTAAATTTAATATAATTAATTAAATGCCAGTCCCACCAGTGGGACGAACGGCCTTGGGACGAACGGCCTTGGGACGAACGGGAATACACGAAAAATTCAGTGTATGTATTATGATTATAACATTCTTATTAGAGTGTTTGGTGGTATGCCCTAATTGCGGAACATGTTGCACCTATAGAGACACGATTGCCGATAGGTCTCCTTGCGGGATTAGCGAACACTTGTAAACAAATTAAATAAATTCAGGGTAAGATTGTGTTTTTATTTTGATTTAAGTATAAAACAAGAAAGAAGAGAAAAGAAGAAAAGAAAGTTTGAATGGGTATTCCATTCAAACTTTTCAACTATCTATAGAATTTTCTTTATGTTATTAAATTATTTATTTTAAAGCTAAACGTTGTCACACAAAAGCGGTTAGCATTTTCATAAGTAGGGCACTCCGCATAGTCCGTAGCAATTCGGCGAAGGCCGAGGTCCCAGTAGTTTAAAGACAAAGCCGTCTGTGACAAGGTCAAGATGACTGGCTGGCGAGAACCCTCGGCCACTTCGTTTAGCATCCACTATACTAAATGTTTGGGATTTCAAGGGCATTAAATACGGTTATTGATAAGGCTTGTCTGCAGCGTGACTTGTAATTTGACGTATTCCTTTTAGGACGTGATAGTGTGACCCATTTGCAACCATTAAGCACCCCTTAAAACCTAGGCTGAAATTCATGGGATTCGAGAAAACACAATTTTTATGGTTTTATGAAAATTTCCCATAATACGTCAGTTAATATCACTTTTCTCTAAACTCTCAAATTGAATGGCCTTCATTGCGATTATATTGGATAACTTCTTTTTTTTTTTTTGATGGTCGGAAATCATCAAATGACTTCTCCTGCTCTGGGCAGAGCGAGAGGGCGTGTCAGACTTTTACTGACTAAAACCCACCCGTGTTCCTTCCGTTGCCTGTATGCCAGGGCCGCGATATCCCTTTCGGACAAACCCGCAACCCCAGCAGGCGTTGGTCCTTACGGACCCCGTCAGTTCGTACTGACATCCCTTTGAGGCGCGCGTAGAACACAACGCGCCGTCGACCCGGGCCTGGTCCTTATCGGACGGCGAGCTGCCCATTGCTCACCGTCCGCAAGCCCGCGCCTACGGTGGCCGGAAGTCGGCTCGAGACTCCCGACGCCCGGGGCGTCTCCTGCGGCGACTAGGGGCGCGAGGGCGCGAATCTTGCCTCTCCCTCGCGCGCTCCGCCTCCTTCTTCGCGAGCATTACTGTTTCGCAGAAGGAAGTGACGGCCTCCCATGCACTCTCGCTCCGGACCATGGCCTGAACCAGGGCTACAAATGGGGTTTTCTTGAATCCCATGAATTTTCACCTAGGCTTTATGGAATGATTAATTGTAGCAAATGGGTCACACTGTCAAATTTACAAGTCACATAAATGAGGGTTTTTTTCTGAACTGACGCTCACTAGGTGGCAGCACTCAGACCTGTCAAAAGTGTCAAAGTGCCTATATTTTCTTTAGTCGTGACCTCAGAGGTGTGGTGTGGTGACTGAATGATGAACGAATTATTGAAACGAATGATGAACGTCATCATATACTCGTATTTTATATTCATTGTCGAAATGGAAGACCTCTTGTTAAAGTGACGCCTTAGAGACAGTGACGCCAATTATCATACGAAAACAATAGTACCTAAGCAGGTACCCTTCTGCTTAGTTCTTAAGTAAACTACTGTGATTTCTTCATCCCTGAAGGAACCTTTTGAAGCGCACTAGTAGGTATGTTTAAAATGTCCAAAGGGTACTTAACACGTTCAGCGTCGGGAACTCTCCTGGAGGGTTCACTCTGGTCGCATATGGGATGCCCGGATGCCCTCGCGGATGGCTCATTTTAAATGTAGATTTTTCTTAGCGAATACAGCTAAAAACTGTGAAAATAAAATCTGTTGCATGTTTTAACAAGAGTTATTAGTTTGTGCGTTGGTTTTAAAATACAAGCATTTTTATATTCAATAAAAAAATTGTGTCAGGGGCCAGTATTTAATGTGTGGAAAATTTTTCACGGTTACAAATATTCACAAAAAAAATTAAAGTTTGGTCATCCTTATTTCGGGATCAGAGCGAGTTATTACTTATACTTTTCTCAATTTTTATATTTTTTCTCATTTCACGTCGCCACCTCACTAGTACATGAAAATACCCCCAGAGATCCCCAGAATCCCTGAAAACACAATTTTACTGCGTTTTGCAGTGTTTTATACCACGGTTTTAAACCCAATGCTGTTGACCGTCCGCGAAGATTAACTTTAGCGCAAACGTAATGCCGGAGACCTTCCCGGAGGGTTCACTTCCAATATGAAAAGTGAGTGGAGTTGGAAGTGTTAATCTTAACAATAAGAAAGCAAAATAAAACTTTCCACGTTTCTATTAAAGGGAACCTCTATAAATAAACCCACTACTTTAGTAAAACGCGGAGGATCTAAGAAATCTCATTCACTTTTTCGGTTATCTACTCGTACAATATTTACTTACCTGGAAATCGTAGGGAAATTGTATAAAAGGACACGAGTTTTTCGGACCGTAAATGCACAAAAAGACGCCATGTTTTTAGGGTTTCGTAGTAAACAAGGAACCCATAAACGAGTAGTTTCGCCATGTCCGTCTGTCTGTCCCCGGCTTAGTTCAGAGACGGTTAGTACTAGAAAGCTGTAATTTGACATATGTATAAAATCAAGAAAAATATTTTTTTTTAGGGTACCTCCTCCCCTGCATGTGCGAAAGTGTGTGAAAGTGGGGATGTTTTTTTTTTCTCGTCTTCCCCATGTTGTGGGGTATCGTTAGAAAGGTCGTTCAAAAATATGGTGAGTTTGTGAAAACCATTTTTGGATTCAGGGATTTGTTTGCGAAAAAAACAAATCCTTTGTTGTTTTTGTTGTTGTTTTTTTTGTTTGGATTTGTTTGTTGGCTTTTAACAGATTTTTTTTGTTAGAGTCAAGTGTGTCCCCCCCCGGCCAGCTAAATGGTTGTACATGGATTTGTGAAAAAATTCACAGCAGTAGTATATACACCGTGACATTTTAGTCGTCTTACAAAAGCAGCCCACTTCATGTATCCAATAACTACTAAACATTAATTTTAAAATATATATATACTCCGTGACATTATAGCCGTCTTTTAAGGGGCCACTCAATGTTCCCGACATTAAAATATCTCTAGGAACGAATAAAAAGTTGTTGCAATATATATATTTTTTTAAATGAATGCTTAGAGGTCATTGGATACATGAAGTGGGTTGCTTTTGTAAGACGACAAAAATTTCACGGTGTATAACGAAATTAAAAGGAAAACTATCAGAGCTAAGTAGGCTGTACAGGTTAACGAGTAATAAAAAACCAACTTAAATTTGCGGTTTCAAAAACAATATCTCCCATACATTGCGTATGGGAGAACATGTTTTTCAACTACAATGTTAAGTTTGTTCTTGGGATAAATTCATCCCAACTACGGAACCCTTCATTGTGCGTGGTCTGACACGCACTTAGCCGGTTTTTTATAGAACTATGACGAACAATGAAATTGGATTCCCGAAAAGAACAATGTATAAATGTGAAGATTTCATAAGTACCTATCTATAATCGAAACGTAGTGTCGTCTATACTTACTGGTTTTATCGTTTGTTTTCGAAGCTGACATCGACAAGTTTTATATTGTGGACAGCTCGGAGTCAATCACGCGAACTTGCTTTTCATAGAACTGAAAATGTGTAAGTAGTGCAAGACTTAGTTACAAACCTACCTAGTACCATCAATACGCTGTTTTCCAAGAACTGCAGTTCTCAGAAAACATTGTATTGAATTAAAGTAAAAGTTTTGAAGTTAACATGAAACAGACCTCTTTTTCATAAAAATAAATGGGGCGGAATGTTGAAGTAAAGAGTTGTCGTCAGAAAAACTTCGTTAAGCGTAACGAAGTTAAGAAGAACTCAATTATATTCCTGAGGACAACAGCGTTACTTAATTGTTTTACTTACGCTACAGATCTATGTACAGTCTAGTATATTTTCGTCAGTTTTCAAATTCTTTCCTTTATCAATTCATACTGACGATTGCAATGGGGCTTGTGGCTAAGTAATAACACACGCACGGGTCGATCGATCAGGTTAAGCTACGCTTACCGCGGTTGGTCCGTGGATGGGTGAACATCTTTACATACCAAAAACCCTCCGTGCCTCGGAAAGCACATTAAGCCGTTGGTCCCGGCTGTCATTCGTGGATCATTGACAGTCGTTACGGGTCATCAGAAGCCCGAAAGTCTGTCAACCAGTCCTACCAAGGGGTATCGTATTATTGCTCAGTAACTGGGTTGTGGAGGTCAGATCGGCAGTCGCTCCATGTAAAATACTGGTATTCAGCTGCATCCGGTTAGACTGAAGCCGACCCCAACATAGTTGGGAAAAGGATAAGCAGATGATGACTAACGATTGCAATGCCTTTTAATTTGACAATTCGGTAACGTTCATTGCGCAATCAAAATCGGTCTAGCCCTTTCGGAGATAAGCTGGATCAAACAGACAGACGGACACACACTGTTCTATAAATACTGAGACGAGAAGGCGGTGGATTGTGAAATACTGGTATCGACAGGCCTAATAATAGATCCATCCTATGTTAAATACATTTTGCTTCACAGTTTACTTTGTCGTAGAACGACTGCAAAAGCTATTTCCAACAAACAAGAACAAATTCTGTCCCATTGGTGTGATCAGTTATGTTGGTAGATAGGTACTAGGTACTTGGATAATCGGAGTACCGAATAGTAAAATATTAATCCATTTATTAACAAAATACAGATGGTCATAGAATGATGTACCGTATTTATTTGTTCATAGGAACCTTGAAAGGATAGCAAAGTTATCAAACTATGTATAGTTCGCGCGCGACTGCTAGTCACCGTTCAGGTATGTGAGCGATGAGGCGGGGGTGGGCGCCATTGACAAAATTGGCAGACTAAGTTAGCTTGGCCTTTGTCTAGCTCCCCGGTCTCACCGCTCACATACCTCAGGCGGTGACTAACAGTCGCGCGCGGACTATAGTTAAAATGTGGCGAGCACTGACACTGGCAATACTACTTACTATCAGTTCCAAAAGTTTATTTACGTACATATACTTTTGGAGCAGACCTTAGTTCATTATAGAAGCATGTCGTTTAGTGAAATCAGACATGCACGAGTTTACGTTTAAAGACTGTTTCAAATTATTCTCATTAATTTTCAGGGTTCCGTACCCGAAGGGTGCCAAACGGAACCCTATTACTACGCTCCCGCTGTCCGTCCATCCGTCCGTTTGTATCTCATGAACCGTAATAGGTAGACAGTTGAAAATTACACAGATTGTGTATTTCTGTTGCCGCTATTGCAACAAATAATAAAAAAAACTTTCGAGAGTGAGTCTAACTCGCACTCATCTAAAACAAGAATATCGGCAACAATATTCCCAACTTACTTACCTATGTATACTTCATTAATGAACCATTCTTCCTTCTTTCCAGAGCACCACAAAACAAAGTCCGTCCATAACAGTCGATGGGATCTCCACGTACCCCGGGCTGGGGTTCGGCCCCATGGGTCCCGTGGTCCCTGTGCCCGGCGAGCCCCCAGGCACCCAGCTACGTCAGCACCAGGACACCACCACGAATCTGCCGAGCACGGAGAAGCCAGAGAAGAAGATCAAGAAACTCGTCATCGCTGCCTTTGAGTTCCATCGAGTCGAAACGCCGTTCTTGATAGGATTATGGATTTTCTTCGCTAGCTTAGCAAAAATTGGTGAGTTTACTTTTGCTTAGTCCGTCCATCAACTTTTTGTTAGTAGCAAGTGTAAACTTCATCTTTCTGAAACGCTTGATTTTAAGTACACACGGCTACACATCAAGCTATACATTTCCAGTTTATGCTGATCTCGCATTGTATAGGATTTCCGTACAAATGTGAGGTCAGCTTATACTGGAAATGTATAGCTTGATGTGTAGCCGTGCGTACCTGACTGAAAATAATGTTTTAATGCAAAGTTTATCTTGTCCGGATTGGTAAGTTATACATTATCGTGTTATAGTTTTTTAATGTATCAAAGTAGTTCCGCTAGGACGCGAGCGAAACAGCGGGCAACAGCAATTGAAAACACATTATTTTCTCCCATTAGCACGGGTAGTTTTTCCTTGTTTCCTTAAGGAGATTTAACTAACATTATAGGTAAAGCATTGCGCACGCAATGTTCAGACTCAGTCGATTATACGGATCACTGCGAGACACGCATATTAGTTTCGAATCTCAGTAGGAGGCAGGTATTCAACACGCGGACACATTCTTATCGGAAATATGCCTTTTAATTTACGGCCTGGGAGAAAATGATTGTACCGTAATAAAGCATTTTTCAATTACATGGAAATACTTTAGGTACCTGGCACCTGTTGTCCTCATTAACCGTTGCAGTTGGGAATACGAAGCTCTTTGCCCAGCTGCTGACTATGAGGATTGCTGCAACAATTCAAGGAATTTGGAGATACAGACACGACGTTAAAGTTTTATCTTCAATCTCGTCAACTTTTCAGAGAAAATTACTCAATACTAACATCACACATACTAACAACATTTAGTAAAACATATGAAATGTAAAATGTTAGAACCACAACACTGCTAGCTATAGCCATCGGGGCAGCAATAATATTGAACAACCTAAAACGGGGTTTGTGAATTAGTGGGTGGTTAATGTGAATTAGTGGGGTTAATTAACTTGGGTGACGTGGTATTGATTTAACAGCAGAAGGAATGGACTGGAATTGACTGGATAATGGAACCAGTGAAACATAACATTGTATTAGTAACGGCTTGAGGCTACTAAGGATAGATAGATTGATGCTGCTCTTGGAAAAAATAAGCAGGATGTAGCAATGATTTTCTGGTACTTATTTGTCTTCTTTAAGTATGTCTATGTATAATTAATAAGTATAGATAGTCTACATTCAAAAATATCTTAGATTCAAAGTCAAAGTCAAATAATTTATTTCAAATAGGCCCTTGTATTGGAACGTCAAAATTGACAAAAAAATATATTGATTCTAGTCGCCCCTTCCAAAAGCTAGTTTTCGTATGAAGAAGAATGGGCAAAAATCTTACTCTTTTCAAATATTTTACAATATTTTGTATAGGTACATTAGTTTATACTTATTTAAATAAAAATGGTGCTTCCAATTATTATAAACTGTTACTGTAGAGACTTTTTTCGAAACAGACATGGTTATTATTTTAAACAAAAAGTCATAATTAGAAAAATTCAACGTTGATTATGTAAGCTTATCAAGCAGTTTTATCTTAAACTTCAATTTACAAAATGAAGCTCACTGTATACAATCGAGTGCAAGCTTAATGAAATAAGTAAACGAACCACTTTCGTCGCTCTTGTACCACTTTTTTAGTCAGTTCGCTTACGTTCCCTGAATTTTCTAACATGAATAGGTACTTGCTTACCTACTTGCAAATCAGAGGTTTATTCGAAGCCTCGAAGGTGACGCAAACTGGGCCAAGTGGTGTTTTGCCCGAAGCAGTTTACTTAGGAATTTAACTTAGTATACCTATCCTCTTGCCCGGTTATGTGGTTACGTTAACTTTTTATAACATGTAAGGTGTTTTTTTTGTGTATTAAGAAGATTCTGGCACTTCTAGGTATTAAGTGATGCTGGGTAAGGTTAGGTTAGGGTTAATAAAAATAACACAAATGTTTACCAATCTCTGATCAGATAAGTTAAGATAAGAACATTTTCTGAAACATGCTTGAAAATTCGAGCATTATTTTGACAACCTTATTCGAGATAAATCGAAATTGCTGTACTGGTCGAATACATGCGAGCGCCCGGCTGGTAATGTTTGTATGAAAATCCATAACTGTCGTGTTTAGCTGCCGAATAAATTACTATAAAAACTCATACCTTTCGTGTTATTTAAAAATGGAACGAACTTTTTACGTTAACACATGGCAACCAAGGCGGTAACATAACAAACATTGGCTTGCAAATAGAACTGTTTAAATTATAGAAGAAACAAATGTACATACTGGCGTGTGAAAAATTATCGTACCTTCTCCTTACAATAACAAACACAACAAAAAAAGAATTAGCGAAAATGGTCCAGCCGTTCACGCGTGATGCCGTGACCAAGGGAAATAGAGATTCATTTTTATATACTCGTACATATATAGAAATATATGTATAATATATAGATAGACTAGCGACGCGCTTCTGCTTGGCACGGTTTTTACGACTTGACAAAACATCGAGATTTCTTAGTTTTATGTAAAGGAGGACCGGACAAAATGGTCCCCACGGAACCTAGGGTCCCGGAACTTTGGAGGGCGAGAGGGCCGAAGCCAACTTGCAGAGGCCCGTTTGTCTAACGGGCTTTTAATAAAATGAGGCACCAAATTACGATTATCCCTATATGCACTATGCAGCTGCATCCAAGGACAATCCCCGGTTGGTGCAGGACTATTGCAGGACATCGAAACAAAGATTATGGGTTTGGGTGGCTAAGCACTGTGTACTGGTTACCTATAACCATGGAAGCAGTATGGCCTCTGTCTGATCAATGTTTTACACGTAAAAAATAACACACTCATTATTATGTTGAGGAAGGGAAAGGTTACCACGGCTATCAGAACATTCCCGAAAGTACGGTCAAGATCCAGCATCTTACTGGAATAGTTCCTTCCTATAAGCTCGTTTGCTCTTGCGAATCTCCATACGTCAACGTAGAGATACGGCGGATTATTATTCTGAGATTATATCCTGTTATATCTCTCTGTAGGTAGCCAAAGGCCTCCCTTCCATCTTTCCATTTTCTCCTCTTTTTTCCATCAAAGCCCACCTCCGGCAGGAGTCACCAATTTCTTCGAAACTCAATCTGTAGCTACTTTTGCCCAATTGTGATGCGACAAGCGGCAGACGTGGTCTGCCCAGTTCCATTTTAATTTGGCGGCTGTGTTGCCTACGCCAATTTGTGTTTGGGGACGAAGTATCATGGAAATAAAAAATGCTAAAGTATTCTCGTACGCCGATGATACGTCTATTGTGTTCTTTGGTTCGTCCTGGCACGAAGTTAAACTGAGTACAGAGGCAGGAATGGCTCGGGTAGCGGAATGGCTAAAAAGTAACTTACTTTCCCTGAACACTAATAAAACAAACTACATATGCTTTAGTATCAGTAACCGAACACAGCCTATTGAAGAGTTGGATTTAAAAGTACACATATGTGGAAACATGCCTACTATAAGCTGTAACTGCCCGTGCCTTGAGAAGGTCGCTGCAACTAAATATCTTGGAGTTGTGGTGGATCAAGCACTGTCCTGGTACCCTCAACTTGAGCAAATTTCTGGGAGAATAAGGAAACTCAGTTGGATCTTTAAAACCCTGAGGCACATTGTTCCAACTAAAATAGAGAGCTGTAAGAACCGTCCCAAAAATCTCTTAAATGAAATATATGTAGCACTGGCCCAGTCTGTGCTATTATATTGTATCCCAATTTGGGGCGGTGCAGCAAAAACTAAATTTATAGACATAGAACGAGCGCAGCGTGGATTAATAAAAATGATGTATTTTAAAAATAAAAGATTCTCCACTGTAAGCTTATACCAAATAAGTGATTTACTCTCTGTAAGGAAACTGTATGTAACCCAAACCATACTAAAAAAACATAAAACACTACCATATAATGTTATTGAAAAACCTAAAAGGAGAAAAGATTTAGTTGTCCAAGTTCCCCAAACTAAAACTAGATTTGCATGCAAGCAATTCAATAAGCGATCTGCTCAGCTCTATAATAAAATTAACAAACATGTTTATGTATATAATAAAAGTTACCACGACTGTAAGAAAAGTATAATAGACTGGATAAAGCCACTTACCTATGAGGAAACTGAGGCACTCCTGGAACACGTTGAGTAGTCGAAATATATCACACATATATACATATATATATATATATACCATAACTGAGAACACCATACCACACCACACACCTCATCGCACAAACCACACATCTCATCACACACACCACTCCACAGACACCACGCCACACCACACCACACCACACCACACCACACTACACTACACTACACCACGCTACACCACATCACACCACACCACACCACACCACACCACACCACACCACACCACACCACACCACACCACACCACACCACACCACACCACATCACATCACACCACACTATACACCACAACATATGCACTAACTAGGAATAAGCTTCATAAATTTATATTATTTTATTTTTATTTTCTTAAGATTAATAGCTAAATGCAGAAAAATGTACTTACATTATATAGTTACCCATAAATGTTTTACTATGTTGTGAAAGAGCGGAGCCTTCTAATACAGGCATTGTTTGCCTAAAAGGAGGCTCCAAATACGTTCAAATGTAATGTAATTTTCTATTTGGCACAATAAACTATTTTGTATTTGTATTTGTATTTGTATCAGGTCCTCGTCATCTGGTAAAATGGACAGAACTCATTGAGCACATCTAATAAGCCCACACTAGATGGTTTTGCTAGTGTCTATTCAAGAGTTCCGTTATCTTGCGTCCAGGTCAGTCATCAGGTCCTCGTCATCTGATAAAATGGACAGAACTCGTTGAGACACATCTAATGAGCCCACACTCGATGGGTTTACTAGTAGCTATTCAAGGGTTCCCTTATCTAGCGTCCAGGTCCATAATCAGACCAGCTCAGTGGTACAGCATACATTTGCAAATATTCAAACTAAGATCACCAGAAGTGATTTACTATTCAAAGGTTTCGTTAACTACCGTCCTTGTCCGTCATGCGAAACATCGCCACAACTTTTTTCACACAGCGATTGGAAATGAGCCGCCATAGTAGTTATTGTTAATGACATAGATGTGGTTTTTATTGATGCTTGGACCAGCTTCCATACATTTTTGCCGATTCTTCTTTAATATTAACGTATTATTACGTACACATAAACCTTCCGTAATAAATTGTCTAAACGATGGTGAAACCATATTAAAATCTGTTGCGTAGTTTAGAAGAACAACGCGGACATACTTACAGGCAAACACGAAAAGTGACTTTAATTTATAATATGTATAGATTTAGTTACTTAGTTTGAATTTCTGCGCATTACTTGAGAAAAGGATTGATGTTTGTTAGTGCTACTCACGTATGTGCGCCTCGGCTTCGCCACGGCCCACATTTTCACGATCGTCCGACAATTAATAGTAGGTACATTAACTGTCGCGGCCTTGACAGTTAATGTACCTACTATTAATTGTCCATCATTTTTTTGTTGTGTGGTTGTTGTTTGTTGTACCTACCTTGTGTGTTATTAGTTAGAAAACCATTTATGTAAGTACAACCATCTCAGAGGAATCCTATTTTCTTTAAAGCCTGCGGAATTCAGAGTACACCAGAAACATAAATCTAAATTTATCTCGCAAAGATTTTATGCATTCATTCAAATCATTGCTTGAAATATAGTTCCAGTCAACACAGTAAAATTAATTTAGTGACAACTGCTCTACAAGTCGACAACATAACTGAAACCACTGTACAAGTTAACTCGCTTGCGGCATTTGCAAATTGAGAAGTTAGGCAAGATCAGTAAGGCTTCCTGCCTCGGAACGTGGCGGTGACCTACATTCCATGTACAGTAGCTAGTGTGCGGAGCTTTTTCTCACTTAATACTTACCTTGATTTATTAGAATTTAACAATTTAACCATGAGAAAAGACGTAAAAAACCAACGAAAGTAGCAAAATAATAATACTTTCTGTGCAATATAAATAATTTTGAGTGAGAGTACCATTATTTAAAAAAAAAAATAAGCACAGTCCAGGCTTCTGATACACCATATCCAAAAAGTCAAAATCACTGTGCTTTTTAAAAACAATAACTTGATTAACTTCAGTCCGAAATAACGCTTACCCAAATGACTCATCCTAAATGGAACGCTATCCCAGTGAGTTCAGCTCGAAGCTTCGTTAGTCCGAATCATTGAATAAGTGGCCATGTACCTTTTTTATTTTATTTCGGTAATAAGATTCACGAACTGACCAAAAACGCCAAAATAAAACCAACGAAATTAATGACGAACCTAACTTAGAAGTATGAAAACCATGATGGATTAGAGTGATGTGTGTAAGCGTTATTACGGGCTGGAGTTATCCGAATAGCGTTGTATCAGTTACAGGGATTTGAGCTATTGTTTCTGGGTATGTATGGTATGACATAGATCTATGATAGGATAGAGTGTAAGTGCAAAATCTTCATGTCTATACCTAAATGATTGATGAAAAATACACGTTTTAAGTAAGTTTAATTTTTAAAGATCTTTATTTTCAATCGTACAAACATAGTAATGGTAAACACCATAGTTAAACACGAAACAAAACTTTTCTTATTAAAAGAAGTTTTTAAATAAGTGATAATAACAAAGAAAAATTTTAGAATTTTCCGTCATACAAATATATTGTTCTACACGATACAAAACTTGAAGAAACCGGCTACAATTATTTATTGAGAAGTTTCAAACACTACCGAATTATGAACAAGGTTACTTATTCTAGATTTCCTCCTTCGTTTCACAGAAAACATCTTTTTATATTTGCCCTTCAGATAATGTTTTCGAGATTTAATTAGAAAGGTTTCCGATTTATTATCTTCGTACTGAAGTGGATGGGGCTGTTCTAAGGAAGAGAATGCAGTGGTATAAGCTGATTTGGGCGTAAAGCCAGTAGGTGGTCGGCGTCCGAGCGAGGCGTATGGTGGTCGCTGGCCGTGCGACGGACATTCTGACTCAGGGTCCAAGGAAATGGAATTTATTGACACGGTCGTCAAAGATTGTTCCTCTCCAGATAGCGGACTGGTATACTTATCCTCATATCGCAAAGTGCGAAAGTTTGTGTAGTAGTTCCCAATTTTAACGTCAACAAAATCAAATGAGTTACTTGAAACTTTAGATTCCAATACAGAACCATTAGGAGAATAACTTTTATTTCTGAACTGACAACCGACATCTCTGATAAATATAACGGTCTCGTCACTCGGATTTTCATTGGATTCATTAGAACATTTGTAATTTGAAGAATCAAATTGACATGACTTATTGGATCTACACGTAAAATGTTCCGTAAAATATGTGTTATTAGGAGATAGTTGGCAAGGAGAAAGTGTACTAGCACAGGTTGGTTGGTTCGGATTTAACAGAAAAGCAGGAGTATTATAATCGTTTAGAAACTCGCACGCATTCTGCACTCGAGAAATCATGTTAATTTGATGGTTCATTGAGTTTGCGAATGAGTCGTGTTGACATTCAGGGACAAATTTGCATCTCGGAATATGCGGACAGTCAGTGGTTTCCAAGTCCTCGACAACTTTATTTGTTGTTTCTTCGTAATGAAGATTTTTAGAAAATGGCACACAGAGCGGTATGTTCACGCACCGAGGGCGATGTAAGCAAGGAGGGATATATTCGCAGTTATTTTTCAACACAGTTGCTCTTTGACAAGAAGGTACAACCGTACAAGGTGGATGATGCCTACACGCTTTAGTTATTCTAATGACGCGTGGTGTTGATTTTGGAACAGAATTTTTATTGACGCATTTCTGGTTTACGTTATAAAAGTTATCAGTTGGTAGTATTTGACAAATGGGTACTAATTCACATCGAGGATCATGTAGACATAAATCTCCATCTTCCATGGTCTTGCTTCTGTGACTGTTTGGTGAAGCAGCAGCTCTGCATGCATAAGCAGTGGTTGATGACATTTCCTCGCTGTGATATATCGAAGAGTGTACATATTTCAAGGTTTCTTCTTCTTCTGTAGTACTAAGACTGATTTCGACATCTACTTTCTCCTTGCAATTGGGACATAAAACCTTTCGCAACTTTTTATGAGGCTTTAATTTATTTTTTGCGGTTTTATTAACATTGTTTTTATCAACAAGACTCGGTACATCCTTTTTATTTACAACCTGTATTGGTAGGTCGTTTTTTTTGTTAGGAACTGTCACTTCGATCATTTTTATTATACTCGTGTTCGTTAGCTTATCTTCCTTATCAAGATTGTGTTTATTCTTTTTTATTTTGTTAGTCTTCGTATCTTTCTTTTGTTCTGGCACAAATTTAGGAGTACTCGTTATTTGGTCAATAATTGTTAGAGACTTGCTGTTTTTCGCTAATTCAGTTAGAGATTTTTTATCCGTGCAAGGACAAGCGTATGAAAATAACTGACATGGACAAGGGTCTTCCGTGCGCTTACCTCGGTCTTTCTTCTTTGCCTTCTTCTCTTCTGTAATGGGTTTTGTGTACTCTGTGTGATATTTTGAATACGACCAAATGTTTTGCTGTCTGCTAGACATATCTTTGTAATGGTGAGTTTTTTGGTGATCGTTTGTATAATCATCGTCTCTTAAACAGATTTCAGAAGAAAGCCTTGAATATTTCTTCTTTACTTTCTTAGTATTTACTTCAATACTATCTCGCGGCAACAGTTGTGGGTGCATTTGAGTAGCACACTCCTGGACAATAGCAGTGGATTTTCCACCAAAAACGTTAAAAGGTGCGGGCATTCTCATCACTTTTATAAAATTCGGATTTGATACAGTGGGTTCAGTGAAACAATGGAATGAGTGTCTTTTAGCAATCTCGTCCAAATCACAGAATATGGTACTCGTAGAGGGTATAACAGTTTTGCAGCTGTAACCATTAATTAGAGGATTGTATTTTTCAGAGACTACGTATTCATAATCTAGCGATTCCTTGGGTGACTCACCACATGCAGCAGAATACACTGAATAACCTTTTGCTGGTTTATTGAGGATCATGTTATGAACTAAATTACCGTATGATATAGCCCCAATTATATCGTAAATACTAGAAAAAGATTTAGCATGAAGCAACTTTTTCGACTTCGGATTAGGCATTTTTCAATTTAAATAGTTGGCTCGTGTGTTTGACAAAACTATAAAATAACGTGTTTGAGTTTGGTAAAATTTCATACCTAATTATACGAATTTCACCTTGTTTACCATAATAGAAATATTTTAATTTTACATGTTTTTAACATTTTTCATTTACCAAAATGTCACGAACTGACAAATTCATGGCAAAACCAAAAAGAATGTAATCAACAAGTAGATTCGTTATGACAGCTTATGAAACTTTTTCAGCCTGGTTATAAAATAATATTATTATCACTGAATTACTATGTTTATAATAATAAAATGTATAAAAAACCGATTGACTAGTGTGACTTGTTTAGTGCACCTCAACTTGGACTCTCAACATGTCAGTCAATTTATATCCTACATTTTTTTCAGGTTTTCATATGGCACCGAAGTTGTCCAAAATGTTTCCTGAGTCCTGTCTGCTGATATTCGTGGGGGTGTTGATCGGGGCGCTGCTACTAGGCACGCACAGTGTGCACGTGCAGCCTCTGACGCCAGACACCTTCTTCCTCTACATGCTGCCTCCCATTATACTTGACGCCGGCTACTTCATGCCTAACAGATTGTTTTTTGATCATCTCGGGACAATTCTTTTATTTGCCGTTGTTGGGACTGTGTTCAACACCCTGACTATTGGTAAGTTGACTTTTTTGGCAGGGTTCTTAAAATCTAGATCCCCATTTTTCATGGTCTAATAAAACAAGATGTGGCATTCCGGGACTAACACTTGCTTACGTCATTATCCAGTTGCCACTTTATTGCAACATAACACGATTAAGGAAAGATTTCAGCCACCATACTGTTAAAAAATATGTACAAAGCATTTTAATTGTCGTTTCGTGTGTCTAATCAAACGAAACAATTCAATTTAAACATAAACCAACGTAATTGTTAATAAAATTAAAACCTCATTGTGTTATCGGATCGCACAGGTAATAAAGGTGGTTGGGGAGTTATTATTACAAACTAATAACTAACACTGATGTGATGACGTATACTTGTGTTACCCACGTGACCACTGTATCTCGAAATGCTATACCTGGCGAAGTATTTTATTATACCATGCCCATTTTTTTAACTCAATTCCCAGATCACTTACTTCTTTACTACCATGCTGATAACAGTTACCATCCTTATTTTACCTTTCACTGAATGAGGAACAGAACATTCTGAGCCCCTTGAAATTGAATGAGGTCGAATTTTGATGCTAACATTACTTTTGTATTGGTCATAGGGGCGTCCCTATGGGCATGCGGACAGACTGGGATGTTTGGCTGCACCACTCCACTTCTGGACATGCTTCTATTCTCGGCACTGATATCCGCCGTAGACCCAGTAGCTGTGCTTGCCGTTTTCGAGGAAATTCATGTCGATGAAGTGCTTTACATTGTAGTTTTCGGCGAATCTCTGTTGAATGACGCGGTTACCGTTGTTTTGTATCACATGTTTGAAGCTTACACGTGAGTACTAACTTAGTGACTTTTATTATAACGTCAGACAAATTAATTGTTAAGAAAATTACCTACCTACTTCAATTGTCCGTTGATATATTCAAATCGCAACTGTCACCCCGCATCCTAACCAAATGCTACAGTCGCGCGAGTACGCGGTCGACGCGATCGTTTGTTTGAATTTTGGCGTACAAACGCGACTCCATTGATCTTCCGACTATGTCATATTCATACAAAAGAGCACGACGATCGCGTAATCGCGCGATGGTCGCTTTTGGTTAGGACGCGGTCTTATTCTTTGACCGTTGAATGAAATAGCTATAACACGGCTAATGACGGAGGTTGTCAATTGGCTTAACAAGTAATTTCCCTGACTGCACAATTTTGATTTTGATCTCAAAAGTATTAAATGTGAAATTAACGAATTTTTTATCTCTTCATGACAGTGAAATGGGTCCATCACGTCTTGAATACACGGACTTTCTTGCTGGCCTCGCCTCTTTCCTGGTGGTGGCAATTGGAGGCACGTTCATCGGAGTCGTGTGGGGCTTCGCCACGGGCCTCGTCACCCGCTTTACGAACGAAGTCAGGGTCATCGAGCCAATCTTTATCTTCGTTATGGCTTACTTGGCGTATCTGAACGCCGAAATGTTCCACATGAGTGGTATACTTGCGTAAGTTACTTTTCTTAACTAAGACTTAAGTGTGATTACAACCGCTAATTTCACAGGCCGTTTAACCTGAGTTAGCCGAGGTTCGCACGGGCGATTTTATTCAGCGGCGATTTTTTTTCGTGCACTGGATTTTAACAGTCTGCTTATCGCAAGGGTTGAAAATCCAACAGTGTGTTTTTTCAACAAGGATCGCGGATCGAGAGTGCGTTCCAGTGCGTTGAAAATCTGGAATAACGTAGTCACGAGCCTTACAGTTACACAAAATTCAAAACTGTTTTTCTCATGAAATAAAATACCTTTTTCATAATAATATACCCGTCCGTTAATACTATGTTTGTAACACCTTAAAATATGTATCAATACTGTAGGAGAAAATAGTTTTTGAATCTGGTGTAAGTGTAAGGTAATTATACTGTACTTACCCACAGCTTATCCTTCTTTATCAAATTCATATTCAAATAATTTATTTTCCTTTCACAAACAATGCCATCTTATTAATTTAGACAGTTGTAAAAACTAAGTGACACTAGTATGTGAGTCTATTTTCTGCACTAGGAAAACCAATATAGCAGATCACCATGCTCCCACCACACTGTATGTAAACCTAAATTGTTATGTTTTCAGTATAACATTCTGTGGTATTACAATGAAGAACTACGTGGAAGGGAACATATCACACAAATCGCACACTACTATAAAATACACCATGAAGATGTTGTCTTCATCCTCGGAAACCATCATCTTCATGTTCCTCGGAGTCGCCACTGTCAATAACAATCACGACTGGAACACGTGGTTTGTGTTACTGACCATTATGTTCTGCTCAGTGTTTCGAATAATAGGTAAGTAACAACTAAATACCTAAGTTAACTGACTCAGGCGGTTCCTTGCGGAAATCCATTATAAAATACAATAGATGACGTATATTTAGTAACCTCTAACCACGATGTGATGCTACGTCTAGCGCCGAACGCGGAAACGCACGAAAGCGCTTTACGTGGCAACATGTCGTGTCCGGACAAGTCAATAGTTCGCAACAAGTCAATCGTCATCCTGAGGATGCCTCGTTGAGAGGTGAAACACGTGTCGATTTCTTACAGAGTGCTTTATGACTCCTTAAGAACAGTTAAGCGGATTGGGTTACTAAATATACGTCGTCTATTGTATTTTTTAACTAAATAAATACTTGTACAAATTATAAACTAATATTCGGTTTCTGAGGTCTTCAGATAAAGATAAAATCTATCATTTTAAGCAAAGTTCTTGTCCGTGTGTTCAAAAATATTAATTGACAAGCTAACGAACCAATAGCACTATCTAATAGAAACATAAATTCCATTAAAATATAAATAAACCGGGTACAAGATTTTGGCTCGTTTCAAAATCAATTAAGTACCTAAGTACTCACTTGCTTGCTCTTAAATTATAACCAAGAATTGCCAAAACACAAAACAACTTGGAAAAGTAAAAACCTGTTAACAGAAACAAAGCGACGTAACACAATGTGGGTCACGTGTGAACTGTGACCGGAAAATGCCCGTCAAACTTCAGGGCTTCATATGCACGTGTCGCCCTCCGAACTTTCTATTGCCACAGAAACATTCGTTGTATTTCTTCATGAGTTTTGCCTTATTAAATTGTTTTCCCTGTCGAAACAGTTTAAAAAAAAGAACGCACGTGTATACATACATGTACACATTTCACAAATATTAATTTTGATTTTTATCAATAAGATTGTGGCTATCCAGACATTGAATCAGGACCCTTGCTGTTATAATCTCCAGTGTTGGTCTCAATTTGTCAAATTGAGGGTCTACGCCGTAGGCGCCTACGGCGTAGGCCTTTAGCTTAGACTCTAAGCTCGTATCATTTCAGTTGAGGCTACGGAGTGTAACTGTGATTTTACATATATCAATTGTTTCAGGTGTGTACATATTAAGTGCAATAGCCAACAAGTTCCGTTTACATAAACTGAATAGGGTTGAAAAGTTCGTCATGTCTTACGGAGGTGAGTTGGTTATTGTGATTATATACTTTACTTTAAGTAATTGGTTCCAAATAACTGAATAACACATTCAGACTGGAATATATAAATAAATTCACATGTTTTTCCCAGTGAGATTGACAGAAACGACTGATCGCTACGGTCCTTACATTCTCTGTTTAAGACATTCGAAATATTTACATTGAGAATAAATTATATAACTTCAGATTGAATAATACAATACTGAAATTTACTAACGTCTCACTAGCAGAGTATATACCTAGATTATAAAATACCTAGACGCTGACAGCTAGCCGAAGTTCTAGAAATCTAGACTGTCGAAGTATATATATGCCGTCTAGCCGCTTTACACCCTTGAAAATAATGAACCCGCTGCACCCACGCGATTTTAAAGGGTGAAAGTCTTCAGACATGCTTGCTTGCTGTATCGAAGATTTAAATATTGAGTTTTGTAAAATTCGTAAAACGAATCATCATCCGAACTGAGTGCGACTTCAAAATCACCAATCTTTATTACTGCTTCAGGTGAAAATGATCTTTACGCAAACGCAATAACTTGTAAAGTCATATAACCAAATACATTCGTAAAATTTAATAGAATTAATGCAACTTTTCAAATTGATGCTACATCTAAGTTGTGTTGTACTGTACTACGAGTACGATCAATATTTGTTGGCTATACTCCTCCTGTATACTCGTATTAATAATAACAAAAATAAATGAAGCCAGTATTATACTTTGAGAGAATCCCATAAGGGTCGTTTTTCTGTCTGATTTTCAGCTTTTTCAGTGCTCGTGACTGTTGGCACAATTCATTGTTCGATATCCGCCTTTATTTACATTTCCAGGTCTCCGAGGCGCAGTGGCTTTCGCTCTAGTTCTCCTGATAGATCCTGAAGTAGTGGAACTGCAGCCAATGTTTGTCACCACCACTATAGCGGTGATATATTTCACCGTGTTCATACAAGGGATCACGATAAAGCCTCTTGTGAAGATACTTAATATTAAAACTGCTGAGAAAAGGAAGCCTACTATGAATGAACGCATTCATGAAAGGGTAAGCCATCGGTATCAATTGAGTTGCCGTATTCATCGGTATAAATTGCGATATTGATAATTATTTTTTATATATTTTTCAGTTTATGGACCACTTAATGGCTGGCGTAGAAGATATTCTCGGTAAACATGGAAACCACCACATGAGAGATAAATTCAAAAGGTTCGACAATCGTTTCATAAGGCCGTTCTTACTTAGAAATTATCAGGTAGGTAATTCTTTTGTTGCAACTTTGAACTAAATTCTGGAAGTACGGAACTTATTTGAAACGTTAACTAATAACAAAACAGGACAAATTATTATTTCAGGGAGCAGAACCCAAGATTTTGGAGACTTATTCAAAATTGGCTATGAAAGATGCTATAGAGTACATGCAAAGGAATGCGTCCACCATAGGGAATATATCTGGAGCCGAATCTATGTCGGCCATATTCAAAAACTATACAAATGCCAATTTTAATGGAAGGTAATTTTTTTACTGACATTGGTTCCAGAAATTTTATTTCACTGAAAGTTTTTCCTTTTTTTGAAGCTCTTTGTTTCTTTTCAGTCCTAGTTTCAGCCAGTTAGACTCATCAACATGGAACATAGACATGCAGGAATTGGAATACAATCCGTCGAAAAAAGATCTTACCGATGCGAAGATACATCATCTCCTTGCCGAAGAGCTCTGCAAACCGTTTAGACGCGTATGTTTATTATATTTAAGACTACTTTATAATACAATTATTAATTAGGTCGTTGGTATGACTCGGTTAGCCTATTTGCAGAATGTCACATGGTAGCAAGTTATCCATGGGGATCTCCTCTAGGATTTTCTGGGTCAGAACCGTGCTTAACTGGCGTTATTATTGTTTTACTGGGAAGTAAAACAATAATAATGCCAGTTAAGCACGCTTATGTCTGCTCTTTATAATCATAAAGGCACTGGCATGTATAGATGTTCAACTTATCCTGTACTATGCATTATATGAGCAATATTTGTATATATATTTGTAATCACGTTCTCGATAACGGCTCTAAGGATTTCGATGAAAGTTGCAATAAAGGGGTTTACAGGGGCGAAAAATCGATCTAACTAGGTCTCATATCTGGGAAAATTCGTTTTCTATATTTTCACCCGAGCAGAGTTCGATCGACCAGGTACTTAAAATAGCGTCGTTACTCTAGTCGACAACCAATCGCATATTTAGAGCTGAAAGCAAAAACTAAACGCACAAGTGTAGCTATTCCGCTCTATACGTCATCTGTCATTATTTTAGAGTAAGAAGAGAATCTCAATTTTTCTGGGGTAGGGTAGGGAGGGTCCCTATATCTTCGAACGAAGCCCTTCGTATAATAATGATCAAACTTCACAACAGGTAAGTTCGTTTGATCACTTATTATACTTCAGGCTTCGTTCTCGATATAACATTTACCATGCAGATGTTAAGAGTTTATGAGGAAAATTGAGATTCCAAACATGAAATTATAAATAAATAGTATTCCAATAAAAAATTAAAATCTTTTAGTTTTTAGACACAAATGACATAATAAAATGGCAATAACAGATAAACAGTCTCATTCATCTTACTATTGGACTATTGTCCAACATAATTATACTGAAACAAGTTACCATAATAGATATACAATCAAATTATTCAGTAGGTACAGATTTTTCATGAAATTAAATAGCATATTATTAAGTTTGATATACTTTTGAAAAGTAGACTATAGCTTAGAGCTGGTGACTGGCCAAGAAAACCAAATCGGATTTACAAACAAAGTTCAATACTAGTGAAAAGTTATCTGGGTAAGTAGGTGAAGATTACAACCTACTTAGCAAAACGGAAGCCATGCTCGTAACAAGTTCGCTTCAGTTTAACACCACGTTGTTCACTCTCATGCCTTGACCTGGATGTCTGTAGGTCGGTCAACGATGGGAGTTCATTGGAATCAAAAGGCAGAAATGGGGTAGGTAGGAAAGATTTGCGAACTGTAACATAAGACCTTGTTATGTCTAACCCAAATCAACTAATCATACCTTGACCTGCTTACGAGTATTAGTAGATCGGTCATCGATGGTTGTTCATGGGAATCAAATGTTACTTGAGAAATGGGGTAGACAAGAAAGATCTCATCATCATCATTTCAGCCGAAAGACGTCCACTGCTGGACATAGGCCTCCCCCAAATGGGGGGGATTGCCATAATCGCCACGCTTGGCAGGCGGGTTGGCGATCGCAGTATGGTGTTAACATGCATAGAAAATGCTGTTGCCCATTCTCTAGTAAGTCCCTTAGTCGCCTTTTACGACACCGACGGGAAGAAATGGGATGGTACTGTTCTTTACGTCCGGCACCACACGGAAGAAAGATCTATCTAACTATAACATAGATCTTGATTTCCCTAACCTTTATCATACCTTGACCAGCATGTCATTAGATCGGTCATCGGTACTTCATAGGAATAAAAATTTCGGTAGGTACTTCGGAAATGAGGTAGACAAAAAATATCTATCTAACTATGATGTAGAGCTGGTTTTATCTAATCCCAATGATACCTTGACCTGCATACATCGGTAGGTCAGTCATCGTTAGGAGAAAAGCTTTGTCGTAAAATAGGGTAACCAAGAAAGGGCTATCGTACATTATATAATATTATCAAATGCTTTTCCATTCTGTAGCATCGTCGGCTGAGCTACAGTCGTCACGCGGTGAACGATCGCGACCTCGGCACGCAAGTCAATTACAAGACCCATATGAATATACGACGACGAGTCGGCGACAGGAAGCATCATCATAAGCGTAGTAAACGTGGAAAGCAGGTACGCATTAGTAGGAAAATCCATTTAGAAGAATTAACTATTACGTACTCTGACTCTCCCCACGTTGATGAGTGAGAGATGAGTTGATAAGTGACGTTTCTTGTAATGTGCGAAATGTAGGTGAGTTACTCGTGAAAATTTGAAATATGGATAAACAGATTCTGAATATATGTTTTTCCTTCTTTTCAGGATGGGAAAAATCATGTGACTTTCCCAGAATTCCAGCAAAACGGTTCGGCCAAACAGTTCACGCACGGTAAAATAAAGTATTATAGATTAGGTACTTATTTATTCTTTCTTATTATCACGAGTGTCGATCGCATGCACGTGTGGGTTTCAAGTATTATTTCGTTTTTTTTTTTTTTTTTCAAATACATACATAATAATATGTATCAATGATCATTGTTAATTTACTTTGCAAGCACAAACGCTTCGTTCTACACTAGTTTAATGGAAATAAATGTATGTACATAAATAAAAAGACAATAATTAAAATTATTAGAACATTTAGACATAGCACATGCATTTTTTTTTTGTATTGTCTGTGATTTGTGATATCAAACATTCCTATAAGTTTTAATTCCAACATCAGTTTTTAAAATCTAAAAATTCTCAAATAAAATAGCAACAATTAAATAAAAAATTCTTAGCTCTTTATTTAAAGCATGAAGCCCAAAACTTTCCATGAAAAATATGGCAGTAATATCGTATTATTACAGATTACATAGACGAGGTTCTGCAGGAGGATGGCGACGAGCGCGAGATAGGACCGCGACGCGAAGGTGACGACGGCGGTATAACTTTCACTGCCAAAACCCCGCGTAGGTATTCTGCATGACACTCCCCGAGTGACACACCGCAGTTTGGATTTGAATGGTAACATTGCTAACGCTAAATAACCCGACGTATTGTCTACTGGATCAGAAGCACTGTGTAGATAGAGCAAAACATTGTTCAACAGTAGCTAGAAGTAAAAACTGTATCGGTATGTAATTGCATTTCAATGTCAATTAAGTTCTACGAAGTTACGCCTAATCAAGTATGGACAAAAACTTAAAAAGCAACGTTTTGCCTTTACTAGTTGTTATAATCAATATCAGTTTTCAAAAATGCGGAACTAGTAGGTGAATCCAATCCAGTATGAATATGAAATGAATTTCCGAAAGCTTTATATTCAAATCCAAACAAGTCCTTTAGATGTTGTCGACTAACGTTGTTTTTATTTTCCGCACAACCTTTTCTTCATTAACCAAAATGGGATACATAAAATAAGTGAATCGACGTTTACTATATTGGTATACTTACGACTATTATTTGCTGGGTCCAATAGCATTCCTTAATTTCTGACATGGCTACGTACTGTGAGAATGAGCTGAAACGTATTTGTGGTGGCATGTTCTAAATTATTTCTTTGTATGTAATTATTTATATTTTATAAATTATATCTTCTCGAAATTCTTTTCATTGAGTTGTTTTGGTTCAGTTGCCTATTTCAAGTGAAGTTTTGACCTTTAAATATTAACCAACTTATTCACAAACCTTTGAGTGAACTTTACAATTTTGGTACCAAGTAACTTAATTTTGTAAAAATTTGTTGATTCAGTATCCAAGAATAAAGATATTAGTTTAACAAACAAATTTTTTAATTGAAAATCAGCTTACTGGTCCCGTCTATCAGTTTTGTGTGTTTCGTGAATGTTTTAATTGTAAAATATCAATTTTACAAATATAACTGTAGCAGCAAAAAGCATAAAAGTTGCACCTATGCGGGAACAGTATAGTGTCAGATTATTATCAAACCAAAAATAAGCTTTGTTAATAAAGTTGGTTTCGATCCAAAGTTAAATTCTCTTCTGTCCTGAGCCACAAATACCATTCCATTAGTCATTAGGAATACCTACAAATCTTCTAATCGCTGCGTATATGTTCATCTCTGCTTGTTTATATTCTTTGTGTTTGATCGTCGTTTTCTTCCCTTCTGGCAATCTTCATGTGGCACCACCGCAAACTAACCGATACTCTCGACAACTGGCGATGATAATGTTATCAGCTGGATACAAAGAAGTCAGTCCGACGTCCTCGCATAAAGAAAATAGTAGTTCACTTTTAAATCAACTGGCTAACCTGCCCGGATTCAATCCCTTGAAAGCGAGGATCGTTAAGCAGTACGCTAAAACACCCGAAGAGATACTCCCGACAGCTGTTGAGAAATCCTTACCGTGGAGAAGGGACAGATCCACGTATAACTTTGGTATGTGTTTACTTCAGAACTGAACTGTTTTCATAATTGTCACTAGAACTGCATACTTGCGTCTGATGATCAAGATTTTAATTAAGATTATGCTTTAATGTGACTGTGTTACGATTACCGCAAATACTGATTTAAATGTAAAAATTACAAGCTCAAGTTAGGCGATATAACATTGGGTAGCATTGGGCACTAACGTTTTATTCGTTTAATCATAATAATCAGACTTTTTGGTATCGTTTTTCGGCCACGTTTTTTATTTTCATTCAAAACATTATACAGTGTTGCTTACATAGTATTAAAGAAACTATTTTTTTCATCAGACGCTTTGCAAAGAGATCAATTGGTCATCCGATTCAATGTTACTTACTATTGCATGTTTTAAACACATACTATATTATTCTTTCCTTTGTTTATTTCCTATTATTGCTAAATAGCGCTTGACAGTCAATCTAGTAATACTTATTTAAATAGTTAATAAAAAAAAATGTTTTATAAAATTAGACACCCACCTAGTAAGTACCTATTATTAGATTGGTTAAGCAGTAAAAATTGGCTCTCTATATCTACGATTATATGGATGTGTATCTAAAAACAGTAAGTATTGCATGTTATTACGAGTATATATGTATTTATAATATCTTTTAATAAGGTACTATATTGATAGTTCTCAGATCTAAATGTTTAGATTGAAATTTATCTTTATAAGTAGGTATATATAAAAGCATAGATAATTTGTTCTCACGCAGGCCTACTCTGTTACATTACATTATTTCGTATATACGTAGTATATACAGATTCATATTTATGTATTTAGAAAAGAGTAGATAACAATATTATAATATTTATCAGTAAACATTTATTCCATAAAATATTTTTTAAATATAAATTAAGTAGATGCGTATTTATTTATGGTATTTTTTTACAAGCATAACTTAAATAAGTTTCAAAATGCTAAAACAAAACGATAACGCTAACATTTTAAATATTTTAGTACCCAATGAGGATATCCTCGAAGAAGACGAAAGAAGATTGTCTGACGATAATGGCAAGTATTAAACATGATGCATAGTTCCTAATGCATCTTAGAATGCCTATCTATACTTAGATTTATACTCACAGACACCTACATGATAGTAGCTGAGCACGCTCGCGTGGCCACCCCAACGGCGACGGAGACGATGCTGCCATGGAAACGCGAGGAAATGGAGGGCTCGGGCTGCGGCGCCCTAAAACAATCAGAGTTCCCTGCTTGGGCCTCCAACAAAGAGTACCTAGCGTATAGCTCACCCTCGGCTACGTTTTTAGGTAAGTTACAATATATTATTTATGAAATTATTTTAAAAAAATATTAAAATATAAAAGAAATTAATTATTAGTTACATTAATGCAGGGCCGTTAGTAGAAAGCTTTGTAAAAGTCGAAATGTTGGGCAAATACATCGTAGACCTTTGCGTAGCAGCGTAGCCACGTAGCGCATTCAATTGGTCTACGAACTCGTAGCGCGTAGGCGCGTAGACCATAACATTTCTGGATCACAGAGCAAGTTACGAATTTTGTTTTTGGTGAAGATTTGCTATACTGAAAAATTATGAGCACAATCAAAAATATTTGCATCGTTCACGTGTTATAATATTCCTAACTACGTTTAAAGTAAGTTATATGAGACTACCTACAAATTGTTTAATTCTTAATACCAATTCTATCAACCTACTTAGTTAATTTTTGTTTTTTTTAAGAAATTAGTTCCCATTTAATATGCACAATACCTACACCCTAGCGATTGTAGCGTGCATTTTCATCTTTAATTTTTTTCCGGGAACATTTAACAGTTTCTACCACCACAGAGCTCTTGCATTTGCGTACCAAACACTGTGCATGTTAGCTTTTTATTTGATTAATTCCTTTTGCTGAAATAGCTACATTTATAGCACCAAAATAACATGTCAGCTTAAAAGCATTCACTTCTAAAGTATAAACCATTTTATGGCAAATAAAAAGTGCTAAATGAAAACATGCACCTACTTAAAAACACGAAATAAACGTAATAAATAATTGGATACAAATAATAACTTATTTTGCACCTATCTACCTTAGTCTTTAGAACTTTTTATCAACTATTCTGACACGATTTTTTCCTTTTCCCCCCTGTCCATCCCGCTGTAAAAAAAAAAAAAAAACCATTCTCATAATACCTTACCGGTATCAGGAGGCATAGAGAAGCCAAAACATCCAAAATCTATCATAGGTCTGTTCCGAAGAGAGAGCTCGGGCTCTACACAGGGGGCTGCCGAGAGTGTGGTGGTCTCAGATTCAGAAGGGAACAGAGATAGTTGGAGCAAGGGAGAAGGAACATCGAAGGATCCTGTTGGGAGACAAGGACCGAGTATGCTGTCTAAGAGGAGCACGAGCCTGGGGGGACCGTCAGTGTTGTTGATGGAAGATGTGGCGCATTCCGACCCTCTGGGCGCGTCGAGTAGACCAGCCAGCATTATGCAGGGGCCACATAGAGGACAGTGTCGAAGAGGATCGATGTTAGAGCTGACTGGGTACGTTCATTAATGTGTGTCTTTCGCAGCGTGACATTTGGCAGTTTACTGCTTGATGCCATTCTACATAGAAATTAATGTAAATGTGGCTTAATATTCAGCAGTGTTTGGAAAAAAGCAAATATTTATATCATACAGAGAATATTTTTACAGATCAGTATCAGGAATTCCAATGATTTGTAGATTGATATAAAACTGCAATTTGTTGAATTTCAGGTCATTATCTCGAGATGCGATCACAGAAGAAAAATGCAGCAAATCATTGCCAGAAAGTGAGCGCATGGGCGTGCGACGGTTGCCGCTTGGTCAGCAGAGTCTGCCCAGGGAACCCTTCATCCGACAGCTGACCATGGCATCCACCCTGCAAACCAGCTCTTCGTCTGACGACTCCTCAGACGAGAACACCTGAGTGCCCCGCCGTGGTGACCCTGATAGGTTGCCACTGTTGAAGTACAAGACGCTAGAGTGACGTGCTATTGCGGACGGTGATATTGTGCATGTCTAAAAAAATACACAAACTTTCTAAAAGTGCTGTGAATCTGTGGTGTATAATGATAAGTAAAATGAGCATAGATAACAAAAAAAAAAACGAGTTAATTAATCACCCGTAACGAATTTTATTCAAATTGACATATTCTGTATTTATATGCAAATATTTAGATGACTTTGCCAAAAACCTATAAACAATTTCAAGGGCTTTCATTATATTGGTTCCATGTGATAAACATAGTATATTGACAAACATGGGATCTTGACTATTGTTACCGTACGTTAGACAAAGTAAGATGCGTTGATATTGTCGGTCAATAATCACGATACGCACACTTGAAGCGAGATAAATGTCGTGCGGTAGAGTTTAGGTTGGTTCTATATTAAACGTAAAATTGCTTGCCAGATATCCTGTCTGAGGCTTTCGAGTTATTTTGGTATCTAGGTAGCTGTAATTATATTAAGGTGTAAATACGACGCGTTGCGATGAAATGCATCATGCAACGACTGGTAGGTAGACATAAGTGTTTAAAAAAGATAACATAAATACTTTCCTATCAATCTTGCCTTTTTTGTTCACGATAACACGGAATCGATTGAAAAGCTCCTTATAGATACGAGTGCGGATATCTAGCCGAGAATAATCAAGAATTAATGTTGTTTAAGTACAATTATCTAAACCAATTTTTATAGTTGTTTGAAGTGTATTTTTGTATGCTCTTTGTAAAGTATCATGTAATTACATCCAGCACTGTATGTAAAGTAATCGTTTTAAAATAATTATATTTATGTAAAGCTATTGATGATTTCGAACTTGGCACTTGTTGCCAATGACAATACGACTAGTTATAATTGTAATGTGATTTGTAGAATTAGATAGTAATACATATTTGTGTTTGCTACGTAAATGTATTATATACCACGCGTTTTGACAATTTTTCTTAGATTTAGACAGTCTGCTTTGAAATAAAATTAAACACGAGGAATTGAAATATATTTTGATCCATATTTCATGAATTCACTATCACAGCTACAAAAAGTAGCTACTTAGATAAATTACTATGTGCATAGTCGTCAAAAATTGCCGCGTTTCCCATGATATTAAAATACGTCATTATTTCATAAATTGTTGCAAAACAACGTAAAAGTTTTTAACTTTCGTTCACCAAACTTACAACCATCGATCTTGTGTTTTCATTTCCATTTATAAAGATTACTGAGTCAGTAACATGAATAAATAGGTTTAAAACTTTCGATACCTACTTGGATCGAGTGAGACAATGAAGGTATTTGTTTAAATCATAATTTGTTATTCTCATATTGATGTCATTGGCAATTTGACGTCACTTTAGTCTTAACCAATCTGTATAAAAATGTCTTGTACCTACTTTTAAATAAAGGCATCAGCAGCGCAATGAAAATGTTGAATTGTTATTAGATTATTAGATATAGATATCAACCTATACAGGGTCAAATTAAATTAGTTAGCAAAACTGTGCAGACGCGATGGGTATCATATCTAATGGTAACTTCAAGTAACTGCAGCTGACTATGGGGTCTACGGCCGCTGGAAGTGCAGTGAATTGAAATTAATAGTTTAGTTTCTTTTTCATATCTGCGGAGTTTCGCTAGGTAATTTATTTGACCTTGTATAATCTTGTTTATGAAGAATAGACTAATTTAGAACAATAATAGCTGTAGCGTTATAGAAAGTGTATCATAATAGCTAATGTAAATAATATTATTTGTAAACCATTTTAATGAAATATTAACAAAATATTATTTATTAGTGTCGATCGCTGCTCCATTAAATTCTATTCAATATCCTCACTATTACGCGGGTTTATTATGTAAAAATAATACCTAGATACACACATTATACGTGCCTATTAACGTATACATTTTCAGCGCTAGTTTTTTAAATAGAGGTATGTTCATAAATTACATCCATTACCTTCGGACGGTTTTGGTGACACCCATACAGAACATCTTGGTATAATTATTAGATATTATATATTTATCAATCATCAGGATTCTCTTATACCAATTTATTTATAAACTTACCTACCTCGGTAGCATAGCGGTCGCAAGCACTACTGCTAAGCATGAGGTCCTGAGTTCGAATACCGCTTCTGGCAAACTGTTATTAGGTTATTGCATTAAGAATTTCTCAGTAGAAGCCCGGAGTCTGGATTTGTGCCCGGTTGATCGCAATAAACTGGCCCCTATTACATGTGACGAAATGTGGGTGTTCTATGTACCTACAACTCCGTCTAACCCAGGGATTACCAACCGGTGGGGCGCGCCCCCCTCGGGGGCGTACATTGACCAATGGGGGGCGCGGTGGCTCTAATTAATAAACTACAGTATTATACAATTTTATGTTCTTGATTTAGAAAAGGTTAAGGCTAGTTTTCAAAACCCGAATGTTTCATCACATTGTAGGTAGTTACTGTGAAATGAGCTTCAGCTTTTCAGCATAAGTCGACAACATAAGTTTTCTTACTTCTGTATGAGTGGACTAAAGAAAACCGAACCTATTCGAGGCTTCGTGCTACAATTTTCGAGTTCACTTTGCTCGCTCTTCCATTCTACATTCTCTTGCCTCTTCATCTTTTTTGCATAAGTCGACAAAGTAACTCCATATTCTGTATGACTGGTCAAAAGAAAAATGTAGCGAATCTGAAATTGTACAACATTTTTCGAGCTCGCTCTTACATTATACATTTCCACTACAATTCTTGAGTTTTTCCGGAAAACTCGACAAAGTAACTTCTACTTGATCTACTTCTGTTTGAATGATCAAAAGAAAACCTAACCAAGGGGGTGCAAGCATTTTGGACCTCGCTTTTGCTTATGTCGACAGACTAGGTAACTCAGGGGCAGTGGTAGGTAGTGATTTAAAAAGAAAGTTAGGGGGGCGCGTATGTTAAAAGGTTGAGAACCCCTGGTCTGACCCTTCGGGGACTACAGGCATGATATTATGATAAGTTATAAAATTATCAACATTGTTTCAATTTCATACCACCTAAGTACTAGTGCGTTCATCGATCAAATGCTATTCCATGAAAGATATAAATACACTTTTGTGGTTAGTAAATTAGCAATTAAATACCTACCTATTATGTTAAATATTTGTATTATGTTTTTTTTTACTATATTCAACTTTAAAAAACAATCTGTGTTATGAATTCTGACCAAACTTAATATCTACTAAGTTATATAGATATTTAAATAATATTGTCGTGTTCCTAGCTACCTATTTTTTCTGTGACTCGTTGCAGAATAACCCATAAAACTTTCAGACGAGAATGTAACCTTAGACCGATAATTAAATTGTAGGTATTATTATGTTGTATAATAATTGTTTGTGGCTGTGTTTGTTATATGTTATAGGTACTTACTGTCAAACGACTATTGTATGTTTATTTGTGATACCTAAATTAAAATAGTAGCTGATTGTGCGTCTATTCTGTAAAAATCTTACCGTGCTTTAGGATAAGAGCGTTCCCTAAACGCTCGTGAGTCTTGACTTCACTTCAAACTCAGTTCGGTCAGTTTTCAGGGTGAAATTTTTACAGAATAGCACTATTCAAGTGTTCATGAATGGTCATCAATAGGATCCTTTGAACGCCAGGCTCTGTGTATTATGAAGATGCGAATAAACCTAATGTTCGATAGTTATAATTAAATCAAACAACTCTAGGTACTCTACTATGAATAAGCAAGCTTTGTATAAAAGGAATTATGGTGTGTCAATTGATAAAAATAATAGTGCCTAGCGTAGAATATCTACACCGCTCATTGATTGATGATATTTGTTTTCTTTTGTACTAAATTATTGTTAAAACTGTATTATAGTAGTACAATAGATATAAAACTGAAATAAAAATCACATTTGAGAGTTACCTATTTCGTATTTTATTTTCTCCTGTAAATTCTCCCTAAACCACCATTCCTTCTTGTCATGCCATTAACTGCTAGAGGAAGGTTTACATTGAGCAACGTCAGCTGAGGTAATCCCACTTCTGGAAAATCAGAGTCGGAGGTCGTAGGAACGTTTGAGGTCCATTTTCCTGATCACTACTGGTGCTCAAGTAACCCATATTGACTGAACGTCTACACTAAGTATTACTTAATATCAATATAATCAGGTCAACTAAGGCATATCGGGCTATGGCGGAAACTCGTCATCTAAAAGTTTCAGTATCGAGCAGTAGTAGGGTAGCAACCGACTATCGCGACTAGGTGTTCAATCGTTCTCCCCAGATGAAGGGTATCTTTGAAGGTTTTTTGGTTTTAACTTCAAACTCTACACTACACTGCCCTAAAGACTCCAGTTTTTTTACAAAACTGGAATTTCACAACTTTTACTTAAATTTTATAGAATAAACAATTTCATATAATTTCATTTCAACTTTCACGATGCAATAAGTTAGGTACGTCTATCGTACTCTATCTAGCTACTTACCTACCTAAATATGAGAAGAAAACCATTGGAGAAAACAGACATGCGATGTGAACGTTTTTGGGTTCTCGTCCAGAATGCAAAAAAAGACAATCATGTCGCATTCAATCCTAATCGAAACAAGAGCCTTTTCAATTAATTAAACTAAAGATTAAATGAAGAAAAGGTTCAAAAGAAAAGCAAACTAGGGAAAAATCTCTGATAATTTTGATATTTACAATCAATGCTGCAAAGAAAACTAATCCTAGATTAAAATATAGTGGCTATCCATTGAGACAATCAGAACTTAGTTATTTTTCATTCAAAGCAAGTTATCAACTAATTATAAAAACTTGCAAATTCAAAATTGCCGCTGCCCGACTGCGAGCCAGCTGCCTGTTGCCGCGTGCCATCTGTCGTACAATATTAGAACTGCACGCAACTGGTTTTCAGACAACTTCATAAATATTGTTATTATAATGATCCAATCCAAATCACTATACCACCCTTAAATTTTTATTTTTTGAATAAATATTGTTACTCCAATTTTATTTTATGATTTCTGTATAAAGTGAACTAAATCGATTTTGCGCCAAAGTGCGAGTATTCAAGTCAAGGTTTGAAGGTTTTCAAGTCACCAAAAAAGTAAACCCATCCGCTCGTTCGCTAGCCGTCTTGTGATTTTTCTCCTTGTTTCTTATTTTCATGAAAAATAACGGAAAATAGAATGTAACAGTAAATTTCTCTCACAAAATGGATTTCAATTAGCTCCTAGTCTCAATAATATATGTGTGTGTTATTGACTCCCTTTACTTCAATCTGTTTATCATGTGTGGCAAATACATCAATAGAAGAATGAAACATACTTACGATCTGTAATAAACTAGAACAGCGGTAAGTAGCGTGAAAAATATTTTAGTATAAATATGTATAGTGTATAGTTTCTCCCACAAAAGTTGTTATGATATCATGTTGACCTGCAAAGTTGATTTAGGTTGTAGAAACCAAGTGCCTTTCTAAACTGTCAGTTTGTTTTTAAAACAGAAATATTTGTTTTAGCAGGGAGATAGATACATTTCTGTCTGATTATCTAGGAAAGTTTTTCTATCTTCTATCGTTAACTGGCGAAATTTTCCAAATTCTCAATATACTAGAATGCTTGTGGAGCTGTGTTATCTTATCAGACTTTTGTGAGATATCAATGTTTGATGTTAGGTAGATTACCTTTGCACTATTCTTATAGGTAAACTTAAAAATATTTACGAATTCTGAGACTTACTTTAGTATTAATAGTACTACTGTGTTAGTGAAAATAGTTGAGTTCTACAAATGTTTTATTTACAAACAAAACAGTCACAACTAAGAATTTGAAAGTCAAATCTTATGAAAAAATATGTAGATAAAGATGATAAAATAAGCAGAATTACATTCCTTGTTTTACATTTATGTGAGATTCAAAGCGTATCAATAGGTAGGTAAATAAGTATGTTTTTTTTTGGAAAGTTTTACCCAGGCGTATGTACTTGTTAGTAAGTAAGTTACTTTGTATTCCAGAAAAAAAAAATATAGTAGTGCACTACTTGAACACTGCCATAAAACGGAACTTTTATAAATGATACTTTACATTTAGTTTTAACCAATCAAATACATAAAAACAAAAAAAGTCTTGTGTGAGGTTCTGTAATACGGGCCCAAGTTGTAACTTGTTCAGTTCTACGTTTACAGTAGTGTGTATTTTCAGATTGTTAACAAGATGGAGCACTCAGACTTGGTGTCTGAGATGGCACAGGTGGAGCACCTCACCACACAGGAGAGGCTTCACCTTGCTCGCAGGTAATTATTATTTATTTGAACTTGGTTATTTATAACGGTACATCAACAGCTTCTGTTGTATAATATATCTTAAGTACTATAAAGATAGGTCTTTGTTCTATTCTTATTATTCTCCTGTCCTTAAAACAACTTATTTAGGATTGATGCTTCATACCTTAGCCGGAACCGGAAGAGATTCCATACATCGTTCTATGTTAGCTGTCATCAAAGTTTTATTATTATTTACTACCTTCTGCTCGCAACTTCATCCATATGTTTTTTTTTTAATGCCTATAACCTATGCACAAGTGCTAGCAATAAGTTAACAACGTTTTATCGCAATCGAATTAACGGTATGGCAGGGCATATTTTTTTTTTACATTTATTTAGTGCTTGAAGCACACACAAATGTATGGACTTAATGCCATTGGTATTTTCTACCAGTCAACCTTTGGGTGGTACCCACAAACAGTGGTAGGTGCACTTAAGAAAATTGAGGAATCATAATTATATTAAATATTTTAATTAATTATAAAGATATGCCGAATAAAAGCTATAAATATAATATATCACCCTAACTCGCTCTATTCCCCACATTCTTCTAATAGATGGTTCAGAAACCCTATAAACCCTTTTCACTATTATAAGCCTATGTGTATCTATTACTTGCACTATTTAGTAGATATTGTTTGGATTGTCTTGACAGCATTTCATCTACCTAGCTAACTTTATGTCTGATTATTTATCCAAGATTCAGAATCCTGTTTAGAAACTTGTTTTACTTGAAAGATACTCTAGACTTACTATTAGACAGTAAAAAATATTAATTGTAGGAAGACACTGTGATCTTTGATTTATTGCACAATATTTATAATGCTTTAATTTATTGGTATAGCATCAACAGACTTATCATTAATTTTTAGTAAGAAGTTGGAGTACTTTTGCAATTGCAAATAATGATCAGTATGATCACTCAATGTCAGCGGCATTAACTTGCTTTGAGGAAAATCATATCATATAGATATCATTATTATAATATTGAACTTAATTATCACCTCACTGAGTGCAGGATTACCCAGTTTTAATTGGAATTTAATGCACTGTTTTATCACTGGATATTGCTATTCAACCCCCCCCCCTTTTATTATTTTAGTTGACTATAAGTCAATTTATTTTAATTTTGTTTTCATTTATTGTTGACATAATCTACTCATTAAAATGTTTTTATTTTTATGAGTTGTATTGCATTTTGTGGTAATGTAAATTATTTTACAATGCATTTGCTCGAAAAGAGCGTTTTCCAAGCAGTCAATTTGTGCGGAAAGTGTCACTTTTTTTCACTAGTGCTTTTTACTTTTCTGTTTTTTTTTTTAATTTTTGAGGTTGTCGTCAGCCCGTCTCAGAGATTGTATTATTTGAGAAAAGTTTTACAAATCAGATGATGATGATAACAATGACGATGGCGATGGAGATGGCGATGACGTCAAAGTGAAAGTCGAAGTCAAAGTAAAAAATCAAAGTCAAAGTCATGAACGTTGTTTTTATCATTTATTGTATAAGTCGTCTTAGATGTTATACATCATAGGCGACTACCGTAAGGCTCGCTCGTTGTTTTTTTTCCTCGCACAATGCATAGTAAAACATTGTATACACGTGCGTAAGATGATTTCCGACTCCTGTCGACTTATACACTCGTCTGAAATCACCTACCTTCCACACTTGTAGCATAAATAACTATTTGCATAAGCACTATTATATAGATTCAAGTTTTTCCAACTGAACAGACGGCTGTGCGGCTTCGAAAAGTGCTGATTCTCTGCCTAGTTTGATTATATGATTTTTGATTTTTTCATCTACGTTGTGATTTAGTTAGTTGTGTTTAGATGTAGAGTCCGACCGAAAATGGATTAATTTTTCTGCCGAAAACTAAAGCGATATTCGGCCGAAAACGTTTTTTTTTTTTTAATTGGTTTTTCTTTGGTAAAATGAAAATATATGCAGTGTCAATAATAAAAAACATGAAATTTTGCTTTTTGCTTCGCCGTATTCGGGTAATAAATGAAATGCTGTTCGTTGTAAATAAATTGAAAGTTTTTTACAATTGTTTGCTTGAAAAGAGCGTTTGCCAAGAAACCAATTTGTGCGGAAAGTGTCAGTTTTTTTCACTAATTCTTTTTAATTTTGAACTCTGTCGTGAGCCCGTCGCAGAGTTTTTAAAAGTTTTACAAATTTGATGATGACGATGACGATGGCGACGGCAATGGCAATGGCGATGACCATGGTCAAAGTTAAAAAAGACAAAGTCAAAAAATCGAAGTCATGAATGTTGTTGTATAATTTATATACGTCAGCCAATATGTCAGATGTTACAGTTCATATGCTCGCTACTGTAAGGTTCGCTCGTTTTTTTATTTATTTCCTCGCACAATGCATAGTAGAACCTTGTATGATACACGTGCGTAAGATGATTTCCGACTCGTGTCGACTTATACACTCGTGAATAAAAATGCGACTCGTCGCAATTCACCTACTTTCCGCACTTGTAGCATAAATGACTATTTTCTGGCACTTAATATTTTTTTGATTTTTTATTTTTATTTTTTCCGGAATGTTACCGTCACCCGAAAATGCAATTCGGTCAGATTTTAACAAGATGTTGGTTTCCCTACTAAAATTTAAAATGCGAAAAGTCATTCAAAGTAATGTTTACAAAGAGATAATTTGGGGTGCGAAGGATGAATTTTTCTATAAATAAAAAAACCGTCTCCTTTGGTCTATCCCACGACCGCAGTAGCAAAGTTGCGGCTTGTAGAATATTACGAAACAGGAGTTTAAAAAATGTATTACAATACACATTCACTTTCCACACAAGACTTTCAAAAACATGTTGACTGAGCCTTTAAAATATTGACCAAAACTTCACAAAAATGTTATATAAACTAAATAATATGCTTATGGCGAAGAAGGAAACTGTCTAGTAGACGAACTATGAGACTCTCTACTGTTATATTGGAGAATAAATGATAAGTGCCGTACAGATGGCATGAAAGTAGGATTAATGTCGTGGAAAGCATTCCTTGTGTTCATAGCATGTATTGTAAGACTTCAATACTATCTGAAATGACAATATATAAATTATTTTGAGTGGTGTAGATTATATTACTATTTATGATAATTACATGTGACTATCATAATTTGAATGTAATTGTGACTAATATAATCTTGATAAATGTGATTAAAATAAGTAGCATTGACATTATTTTATATGTTTGTTTGAATGAAAACAGTAATATAACATTGATAGAAATATCTATTATTTTTTATCTTGGAAGATGCCAGTCACAGATAACAGTTGATGTATGGATTGAGCTAGGCTGATAGGTTCAACAGATTATTGTGATATTGAGCCTTCAGATAAATGATTCTGAGTGATATTTTTATATCTGGATGGGGTATTTAGGACACACACAATAAATACATACATTCCCTTTCAACTTTCGAAAGTACTTGATAAATTCGGCTTTAAGAAAAACATTAAACAATAAAACATGATCTTATTTCATATAAATTTCTTGAAAACTGAATTACTTATTTCTTGTCAGTAAATCCATTTTTTTTCAACATTTCAAATCTGTAAATCATATAATATGGTTGGATATAAACTAAAATTAACTAAGAATGAGAAAGTGCTCATTAAAATGACTTGGCGGACTAAGTTCCTTAGCTTTCCATTATGTACACAAGTGCAGTTAGCATAATTATGATTTGTATTCTATTGATTTCAGTTACTACACCTATTTAAGCATATTTTCTCCGTCTCCCTCTAGAAATTTTGTTTAAATTCGCTTTTTAACAGATAATAATATACATATCTGAAGCTATTGTACCAGGTGATTTTGTATCGCAACATACACACATAGTATTATTGTTGTATGTGTACACAATCTTTAGCATATATCACTCGATATATGGTGTGTATGGATCTGTGTCAACATGAGATATATCATAAGCACACAGTTCTGTTTGCTTTGCCGTAGGTACATAGTTAATCCTCTACCAGCCGCCGACGTCATCGAGATTAACGGAGTTAGCTCACGTGTGATAACACATATCAGAAACAAACGTGCACGGGTACTTCCGATTATACGGTAGTTTAAAAACATAAAAAATGTCTGCTTTTGATACGTTTTTATGACTATCTTTGTGCAGTATCCTAATAAACAGACAGTGATTTATGGCGTTTACTTCTTTGTTCTAATTTTAATCTTTTTTATCTTAGACTTCATGATTCAGTGCAGAATGGCACTTAACTGTCCAAAGTGCTATCAGATTGTCAGTCGAGCTTAACGATCAATAAACGGAAACAGACCAAGCTAAAGTTTGTTAACTTCATTAATGGTAGGTATATTAAAAATTTAAAACTCAGGAAGTATTTTATTGCCATTGCTGCGCAATATTATTAAACGTATTATAATGTAAAGTGAAACCTTGTTTTCACTTTTTATGATTGCATGACAGTTTACTGTTAAAATATGAGCCATGTGGGAATAGCCGTTACTTACGCATAAAATGGATTACGAAAATAAGCCACGGTATCTAAGCGCTCATGTGGATACGTGTCGTAGGTAACCACATTGCTATCATTCTGAAATACACAGGCCATGTCAAGATTGAGTTGGAAGTAAAAAAAATAAGACGACGTAGCTAATAAATAAATATTGTGCTCTTTTTGACTGCTACTGCAGTGTTTTCGTTTATTTATTTATTAAAACTTTATGCACAAGTAAAAATAAAATACCGTACAAAGGCGGACTTAATGCCTGAGGCATTTTCTACCAGTCAACCTTAGGACCAGGCCCGGGTCGACGGCGCGTTGTGTTCCACGCGCGCCTCAAAGAGATATCAGCACCAACTGACGGGGTCCGTAAGGGCCAATGCCTGCCAGGGTTGCGAGTTTGTCCGAAAGGGATATCGCGGCCCCGGCACACAGGCAACGGAAGGAACACGGGTGGGTTTTAGTCAGTAAAAGTCTGACACTCCCTCTCGCTCCGCCCAGAGCGGGAGGAGTCATTTGATGATTTCCAACCGAAAAAAAAAGTTTGTTGCTGAGACAAAACATGGCAGGTGCAACAAAAGGGATTGATAACACGAAATTAACTATAAAATACAAGAATAAATACATACATACCGGTCAACTGCCCTTACTTCGCCGTGCGTCCTATGTTTGCCTATAATGAAAAAGATGCAATATCTTTTTCATTTTACTTGTTTTGCAATCGTAACTTTGAGTTTTCTTATAAAACTTTAAGTTTCGATTGCCATACTAGTAAAATTAAAAAGATATTGCATCTTTTTCATTATAGGCAAACATAGGACGCCAGGCGAAGTTGGGGTAGTTGACGGTATATATTATTTATGAGCTGTGAACTGAATAATATCTCAGTAGCAGTGTATACTACTTAAATAATTTTAAAATATGAGGTCATTTAGGGCCTCTTATAACATTAAAAGTCTTTCAATAAACTTTACCCTTACAATTACCTACGCTATAATATATTTCCTGCACATCACTTTTCTACTACAAATTTTTTACAACTCTGAACTCATATATCTTATATACTTAAAACAAGTTTGTTTTTATTTTACTTAAACATGCACTTGGGAAATCCCAGAACGTTTCAAAGAATTTTTATTGGTGCTTAATATAAAGTATCAAGGCGGCTACCCGTTTATGAATAAACTTTTACGAAAGATAAACCTACATGTGAATTAATTTCACACCAATATGTTCTGCAAATTACATAATAATATTGCCAATTGAGAGAGAATAAATCCATATACGTTTACATTGAATTTCGTGTCAAGTGGGCGTCGGGCGCCGCGAAGGCATGGACTCATGGAGGTCGATCGCTCACCGCTTATGAACAAAACACGACACTGAACCACTTTACAAATTCATACTTATTGAGTGCTAATAACTGACGTCGCTAATAAATAGCAAAATTACACCCGGTTTATGATAGACAAGACTGTCAAACTGATGCTAAATGCTGTGATTGGCTGACTGAAATAACAACTGACAATCAAATCACAAGGCGTTATTTACGTCTAGGTATTGTGCATTAGTCTTTCCGAAATCAGGTGTTGAAGCACGCACACTTTTCACTTAAAAGGTACTTCAGCGATACAGTTTTGTTGTATTCACTTTTGCCATCCTGTTATTTCGTAAACAGTAAACATTCCCCGACATTCCCTACATATTTTTTTCATACAAACCTTGTTTATTTCAGACGACGCATGCAGCAGTTAAAACTATGGCAGCAACGAGAGAAAGAGTGGCTACGGTCGCGAGCGAAACGGGAGAAAAGCAACAAGCGGAGCATATACTTTAGTGATAGCGTAATGTTGCTGGAGGCCGCGGCCAGGAACGATATAGATGAAGGTACGTAACTTACTTACATATTAATATATCCTCATAATGGAACTTCTTTTACTTCCCCACATTTTATTTAACAGTGATACAAATTGACTTTTCTCGGTGCTACGCACATTGGCTTTTTTGAAGGACTTCATTAAATGATAAACTCATTGATTGGTGATAACATGCTTGCATAGTTAAAGGTGCGCTGGCATAAAGCCAAATCTCAGTCGTTCCACGTGAAATATTGACATTATTTCAGCCGCATTTGTTTACTTGGACTGAAAGCTGACCTAAACATAATTGGTAAAGTTTCTCGCATCTGCAGCTTTTCCACTCACATCCGCGCAATCCTCTGCAATCCTCTCTGTTATCGCTTACCTCTTGGCCAATTTTATAACGTTTAAACGTTTTAAACGCTTACCAAGTGACAAGCAATTATGTTGTTATCTACATTCATTTGTGGCTGTACGGAACTAAAGCGGGGTTTCGCACGTCTGAGTAATGCATGTTTTGAGTCGTACAAGGTCCGCACCTGTGCCGATTACGACATCTTAGCCATGATAATATCTTGTACCGTAGTGAATGAGAACTTTATAAAGGTCACCTAAAGTACCACTTGTGCTTTACTAATCTGCTAGCTGTAGACCGTGTACTCTAATTATTTTTCTAAAATAAAAGTAGCCTAAGCCCTTATAATATCGGGTATCTGCCAGTGAAAGTCCCATCAAAATCGGTCCAGCCTTTTCGGAGATTAGGAACAAACAGATAAATAAACATTTTAGAATTTGTTTTTTTTTTTGTTACGTATCGTTTAATAGTAAGAAGCTGTTATTTTGTCATCAAAAACAGACACTTCCGTTTTATTTATTTGTATACATATAGATTTGTAATAAGGCCGTGCGCCCTTTGGACGCGTTTTCGTACGAATTTTACTCGTGCGAACACATACGAACACGCACGATCGATCCCAACGTTCCAAGTAATAAGGGAGCGCGCAGACTGAGTGCGAGTTAGTCGTACGTATCCGTACGTATATTTCCGACGTCCGAAAACAATCCGAACTTGTTCGGATTTTTCGTGCGTTCAATGCGTTATCACCGGAACACTACCAATTCGACGGAGAAAAACGTATTCAGTGTGCGAACTCAATTTGTACGTCCGTAAGATCATACGTTTACGTACGATACAAATTCGTGTCTAAATTTCGCGCGGCTTTAGGTTGAGTAATAGTCTCGAGGGATTACGTGGCCTCAATGTATTAATTTAAGTATTTTATAGAATTTCTTGATAGAGAAATGTAAGGATAGAGCGATTTATGCCGCAACCAACTTTAATAAATTATAGGTAGGTACATTTTCACATGCTGGAAACATAATATCTTGAGTTGCAACTGTATGATAACAACCATCTGTTCTTGATTGGTCAGGTGACAGCCGAGCAGTTTCATAAATAAAGTCAATAAAAGCGACATTATTGTCGTTATTAGTCGGTCAATTACGCGCACTATATGCGCCATAACGAGATTGTTAGCGACGCCTAATGACTAGAGCTGTACTAACTAACTTATGACCTGCGCAGACTGGTGGAGTTTAAAAGAGATCACTCATTTCGTTCGGCGATTTGGGATAAAAAAACAAAAGTCGGGGGCCAGGAATGAATAATATTTTATTTGAATGGTGACAGTAGTAGAAACATTTCTTTGTATGGCGACAATGCTGTAATTTATTTGCAAACAAAGATATACAACGATCTTTAAATGAAATATATTATATCCTCCCGCCATTTCATGTAACACCCGTATGCACGACCGCTCACAAATACAATACAATACAACATTTTCAGCCAGTCCATCTATCGGAAAAGTAGGTCGGAGTCTCAGTTCCTAGAAAATGTATGGGAAAAGATTTTTACGATTTTTTGTCTTTTCTGGTTTTTTTTTCATCCTTATAAGGAACAGAATCAATTGGCATCAAAAAAAGTATATGCAAAATCTGCCAATTTTCTTGCTGAAAAAATCTGTGAATGCACATCAAAATATCTTAAAAAGTTTAGGACAATCTCCTATTAAGACAATTTTCTTGTAGTAACAACGGATAAGAGACCTGCCCGTACTGCCCCATCTCAAAAATCCAACCATCTCCGTACCCAGATTGTTCTCGACGACGCAGGCCCCTTATTGTTCCATTATTACTAACTTTCTTTGTTATTTTAGTTTCACTTGATTACCTATATTTATTTGTTTTCGGTATCCTATTACTTACGAGTGGAAATTACGTAGTTCAAGTTCTTGAATCGATTATGACGTCATGTTACTATGACAGCATAATTATTCAGGTTGTGGATGCAATCGCACTATAATAGTTGATAGTATTATACCTATGCATATATTAATTGTTTGTAGTAAATAAATGTGATTAATAATAATACCAGCTTATTGTTGTCCCTGCAGGGCAAACGCCCCTTCTCATACAGAGAATTAGTACCTATAGATCACCACACTTGCTCAAGGATTGGCGATTTCAGACGTAACCATATACATCCTAACTTATGATATTACTTGCTTTTGCTCGCGGCTGCGCCCGCGTGTATGTCGTAAAATATCCCACGGGAGCGTACTACCGGGATTACATACCTAATATCCGAGGAAAAGGTCATTAACTCGTACCGCTGCGCCCGCGTTGCCGTCAACCATAATTTCGCGTAACAAAATTGTTACGCGTAATTTTGAATCTGTTATATCTTTTAAAGTATTCATTTTAAAGATATTGTGTCAAGGCATATTTTAATCTAAATTACATGCCCAATTTAAATAACATATTTTATTGGATAAGGATAAAATAATATCGGTCAAAATAGCTTCGGAAATAATGAAATGTTCATCAAAATCTGAAAGATAAAAATGGTTACTGTCCCAGTGGTCTGTGTCCATTAGTGGGACATTATGTCTATGTTATGTAACCTAACCTAACGGTTCACCCTTAAATTCCAGTGCGACGGTTACTGTCTCGCGGCGTGACTCCAGATGCGACGAACGAGGATGGGTTAACCGCGCTACACCAGTGCTGCATCGACAACAACGAGGCCATGATGCGACTGCTTCTCGACCACGGCGCAAACGTCAACGCCGAGGACAGCGAGAAGTGGACCCCACTACACGCCGCCGCCACCTGCGGGAACCTCAACCTCGTTCGAATACTCATACAACGAGGAGCTAACCTCCTTGCAGTTAATGGAGACGGAAATATGCCGTATGATATCTGCGAAGAAGAACGGACATTAGACGCGATAGAGAGTGAGATGGCAGCTAGAGGTGTGACGCAAAGGCTTATAGATGATACGAGGGCTTCGACTGAAATGAAGATGTTGAGGGATGTTGATGATTTGGTGAAGGGTGGCATGGACTTGGATGAGCCCAGGGATGGTCAGGGAGCCACGCTTGTGAGTATAGGTTTTGTTTTTGTAATGTGACGAGGTTACGACGGCGAAACGTCGTCCCCGTTTTGCAATATTTTTTTTAAACCTTCCTACGAAATCTCGAATGCGTGAAACTTTCCATGGCTTCTAAATTATTAAAATGATACTTGATTAAATTGACATGCCATCGTGTCTTGTAAATTAACGCACTTACGTAAAATTAAAAAGTCATGCCTTGTGTATAAAATAGCAATTACACGTACTTTTTTGACACCATCACAATTACATTTTCAAGGTCTTAGAAAACATGAACACTTACATAATTGGTAGAACAGAAATGTAAAAATAATAATGCGTGGTTTACTTCGTAACTCATAAAAATAAATACGTCTTGGCGTAATAAAAATACAAGTTAGTTGACCAACACCCCAATTGCGTAACTCTTATCACAATTCATGGATTTTGCAAGAAATACCTAATTCATTGATTCATCTTAACTAATGTTATAAATGCGAAAGTGAGTTTGTTTGTTTGTTTCGTTTTCACGTTGAAACGGCTGAACGGATTTGGATGAAATTTGACACAGGTTGACCATGACCGGGAAAAGGACATAGGCTACTTTTCATCCTGGATCGCAGACAAAGTCGCGTGCATCAGCTAGTATGTTTGATAAATTCGTCTGCTCGACAACATAAATAACGCAATGAATGTTGTTCAACTGTCAAAATCAATGGTATTCGGATTGTGATACGCTATTACCCCGCAGGTGCCATAAAAAAGAAAAAGTATCTATTGTGGCAACACAGGCGATCACAAATTAAACTAAATACACTCATAGAAACATAAAATAAAAAACAAAGTAAAATGAAAATAAAAACAGAGAGTCCTGTACGAGGTCAAATCTCCCTAGGTTGTTCTAAATGGTTTAAACATATTTTAATGATTGTTATACTTGTTCCAGCTACACATAGCATCGGCGAATGGCTACATAAAGGTGGTGGAGTACTTACTGGAGCACCGCGCGGCCACCGACGTGGTGGACCACGACATGTGGCAGCCTGTACACGCCGCCGCGTGCTGGGGACATGTATGTACATAACCTATACTTATTCCACATTCAAATCCGTTTCCAATTGATGTTTTTATTTTTCGCAAAAAGCCATATTTGAAGTTGTAGCGCAAACTGAATTTGATGTGTGGGTCTTAAAGTTATGTTTCCAAAAACATATACTTCTTTGTTTACATTTTGGGGAATGGGAATTAAATTGCAAACGCAGGATCGTGCTATTGTCTTTGAAATTTATAAAAAGTCGCCAACTGGCTGACTGACTGCATTTTTTTTTACAAATAAAAAAACAAATATTTTGGTTATGTCTATTGTCACGCAGACATAACTAATAATATTTTTGTAAACTTCCGTTTCTCCAAATGATATAAAATGCAGTCCTCCTCAATTGTTGTTCTTAATCGGATAGTCTTTGAGTTGAATGTACAATATTATACATTGATATATTTGGTCGTCCGAGCGAAACCGATGCGGATCGCTAGGACCTCTATAGATGACGTATATGCCCAGATAACTGATATGCATTGACTAGTAATTAGTGATGTCGCGGCAGTAACCACTGGTCCACACTGCTACATAATAATAATTTGAGTTCTTGTCAGAAGCATTCAGATGGTATGAAAAAGTATAAAAGCGTTATGATCGGTATTTGGAATGAGAATTACCGACGCGTCAAAAACCCGGAAGTTAAGTGATGGTGATTGTATATTGATAGTTATTCATTCAATCACTGCAGGTTACACACGCTTGACAATTTGTTAGCAAATTTTTGTGTTGATTTTCGTCCTACAAAATAAAGTCACATTGTAACAGCCCCGGCTCTAGATTTTGTTGAGGCGGGGCAAAAACTCCCGTCTGCCGCCCGCCGCCAATCTTTTATGGGGGGATGCGCTAAATTAGCCCGCCAATCCAACAGGAGCGCCAAAACTGTTGTAAAAAAGAAAGAAATAGAAAGATTAGATGTGCTGCGCGCTCTCATTTATTGCAAAGTTGCGGTGTGGTGCTGCTTGTCTGCTACGCTTTTTATTTGTCGCCCCCTGAAGATGACCCCGGGTTCCCCCCCCCCCCCCCTGATCTGGGGCTACATTGTAAACACTACCTTGTTGACATTTACTATGTTATTGTAAAGAAAAAACTAATGTATCGTTTGTTTTGTTACAGCTAGAGGTTCTGGAGCTGTTAGTACAATATGGAGCTGATCTCAATGTCAGGAATAAGCACGATGAGACGCCGGCAGGTAAACACAAACATAATTTATATTTACCCTTATTTAACACTGGCTTCTGTCCGCGACTTCGTTCACGTGGGAGTCGTAAGATACCACAATATACTACAGAGACTTATTGGGAATATCTATGCAAAGTTTTAACAGAATCTATCCTGTCATGTTGGAACATACAAGTACGACATAATGTAATATTGCTCATCCCCCATAGCAAATAGCGTGATATTTTATACCCTACAGTTTGACCAGACTTATAACATCTATGCAAAATTTTAACAGAATCTGTCCAGTAGAATTTGCGTCATGCTGGAACATACATTCAGACAAACATTCTAAAACCTATATTTTCGGCATTAGAATTGTTCCCAGACCAATTACTTTTTTTCAAAAATATCCAATGTACAGTTTTGACTTCGCTACGATTTCATTATATGTATAGATTTGCCAAATAAAGTGATATCAGTTAACTAACCTGATCGATCAACCCGTGCGGCTGTTATTACAAAACCTTAACCCCTCAATATAATATACGTATATAGGTATATTATATTGAGGGGTTAAGGTTTGCCTTGAAAATTTTCGTCTGTTATTTAAAAAAAAATATTTCTGTTTCATAGAAAAGTTCAATACCTACGCGGTCAAAATTTATGGAGCAGCTGTTTTTTTTTTAAATAACCGTTTTTTTTTAATAATAATAATGTACCTGACACCCCGTATATTGGACATTTCTACGGATGCTTGTCCGAGTTCCCGATACTAAATGTGAACATACCGAGTCGGGGTCCCGCGGCATAGTGGGAACGCGGTCTTTCCTTTAACGTCGGTGGCACTGTTAAGCGCGCCGGCTTACGAGTCTTTTAAACGCTTTGTGCGAAGCATTCGATTGATCGATTAGCAAAACACATTAAAAGAGGTCACGCATTAAGCTTTGCTAAGATCGCGTCTACATCGAAAAACTACTCCTATGATGAATATACTAGTTACATAATTAATAAATCAATATTGTGTGTGTACAGATATATGCGAGGAAGGCGAGTTGCGCGCACGAATCCTGCGACTAGCTGCAGACCAAGAAGAACTGCGACGTCACGCGGCCGCCGACCGACTGCGCACCGCGAGACGATCGTCTTCCAGTGCCAGTACCAGCCGGTAACTAACACTACTATAAAATAACTTCCCTTAGGATCAACAATAACTTTTCTTCGGTACATGATGCCGAAGCTGTATTGGCGCCGGACCGCAAGTTTGTGTACCGTGTACACTGGCATTTATGCCGAGTTAAATAGTAAAGCAACGATCACAGATCAGTAAAGCTTTGCCAACGAATAATGCGGTCCGGCTCCGGCGTCATGTACCATCAAAGAAGTTAAATATCTAACCAGTTTCCAAACAAAATCCCGTGAACACGATGACCACATCTGTTACCGGCCGGGTTTTATAGCCGCCGAGCGCTGCAAGCAAGAATAGTCCTTACGGTGATTAGATATGAACTCCTTCGATGGTACAAGTAAGCCTTACACAATAAAACCGGTTCAAAAGGCTCTGTTCAGTTTTCAATGGCCCAGTGGTTAAGCGCTCTCCTCTCATGCACGAGGTTGTGGGTTCAAGTACCAATATGACTTTTTCAATTTATATGAACTTTCTGAGTTTAGCTTGGACATTACTGACATCCGTGAAGGAAAACATCTTAAGGAAACCTGGACTTATAATTAGCATAAGTCTGAAATCGCCAACCCGTCTTGAGTAAGCGTGACGATCAATGCTCGTGCCTTCTCTGTATGAGAAGAGGCCTTTGCCCTGCAGTGGGACAATAATAGGCTGGTATTATTATAAGAGGCTCTGTAGGTTCAGTAAGATGTTTTCAGACTAAGTAGAATCTCTGCAAGGTAGATGAGAGAGAGTAACAGATGATTGAATAAAATGGCGATTAGAGAGGCATACTGGTGATTGTACCGTGCGATGCCGAACTTAAAAAATAACACCACCCTATTTTTATTCCCATGGGTGTCGTAAAAGGCGACTAAGGGACTTACTAGAGAATGGGCAGCAACGTTCTTTATGCATTTTTAACATTATGGGATTGCGAAGCCGCTTGCCAAGCGTGGTGATTATGGCATACCCCTTCCCCTTGAAATGACAAGCACCAATAACAAATCAAAAGTCATTTATTCAAACTAGGCTGAGAATCAGCACTTTTCGAACGTCAAAATTACATAAGACAGTCCCCCAAAACGCCCACCCTTCACCACTTCCTAGTGCATTAGCTGGGAAGAAGAAGTGGCGCAACAAACTCCCCAGATGAAATGGCTCCTAGTGCCCGGCGGCCCACCTACACTTGGCTATGGTAGCGGTCATGGCTTTTGTGATATTTGGGGGAGGCCTATGTGCTGCAGTGGACGTCTTTCGGCTAAAAAATCTAATTTTGTCCGACCATAAGTAGCTTGTTCAGTTCAGTTCAGTCATTTGCGTTGTTCAAATTTTAACAGGCGCAGGTGGTTATGTATTATTGACAGAATACTGTCAAATTACATTGTTATTCTGAATCCTCATTGACAAATATTGTGGCTGATTAAAATACTTACAACAATAAATTATTCGATTCTGTCGAATAATAATATAGATCTTTCCGTTATCCCAAAGTAACTTGCAATTAATTAAATAAGGTCCGTAAAACACAATTCATCTCAGCAGGGTTCGGTCGGTGCGGAGAACGTCACTACGCGAGAAGCAACTTACCGCCAAAGCGGACGTGCGCGGCGAGGCCAAGCTACGAGAAACCTTCGACTCCACCGTCGACGATGACCTGCAGGTCAGTTCAGTTCATACTTTACTATAGATAATGACGTAAGAGTCACTTGTCGCGCACTCGCAAGCAGTGCGCGACAAGTGACTCTTACATCATTGTAACAAGGTAATCAGGGTTATTTGTAAAACACTAATAACCTCCTTAAGTAATTATCATTAAAAACAACTCGTACTACGGGACCAAAGCTGATATCGCGAAAAAAAAATCTTTCCCTACATTTAGGTTCGCATAACTCGTCAAAATGTATGGAACAGCTGATATTTTTTTCACGATTTCAGGTGTGATCACAAAAATTTTCCATACTGATGAGTACAATGACCCCTCAGGAGGTTATTAGTGTTTTACCAATAGCCCACTTTAATGGAATTATAGATGCGCATTCGTGAAATGCAACATTTATATATTATGTGCATTAAAAGAAACTATGGGAAAAATAATTAACATCTAAAGCGACTAAGCTCCCCGACAGCGTTTAATCCACGCTATACAAGGTCAAATTAAATAAGCTGACGAAACTTCAAGGACATCTAACGAAGATAAAAAAAAAAAGACGTGTGGCACTCGGAGACTGCCGCGGTAAAGCTATTGCATAGCATTTTTTATCAACTTATGCAATTATAATTATTTATTTATTTTATTTATGCAGTATTTTTTTTTTCCTTTGTTTTTTTGTCTTTGATATTAATTCAAGTTACACTTTTTGAGCATGGTGACCGATAAGAAAACATTATTAAATAAATGAGAAGTTAATATTGTTCAAAATATTTTTATTATCTTACAATACATGTAGGTTCTTCAGGAATATTTATCATTGAAACTATAGAAAGACCGTAAAATCACGAACAAAATGGTATATAATCTTACGTATAAAACAAATAACAAACTTACGTACCAAGTATTTATCAAAACGTCCGCTAACACAAAGCACGCACTGTTCACGGCACAGATAAACAAGTGATTTCACCCACCGCTACAATATTTATTATGCTTCTAACAACGTAACGCCATCTAACGAAAATATCAGGAATTTATGTGGCTTTCTGTCAGTACAAGAACGAAAACTGAAGCTCCGTTCAAAAATTTCAAAAAATAAAAACAGAGTGCGCTGATAAGGGTGTTAGGTTTTTTTGTTACGGAATTTCTGGATTCGGTCTCCACGCTCAAGGCCCGCGATAGAAGCTATGCAATAGCTTAAAAACGAGCGAGCCTTACAGTAGTCGCATATGATGTGTAACATCTAACATCTTGCTTGATAGTACTAACCTCTCGGAAAATGGGTTGGTACCATCTGACGGCCAACTGTAGCACCGCGCGCGTTCATTGGTCAAATCAAATAGCGGGCGCTTCCCCGGCTTCCTGTTACACACTTCCGTCCCTTTTCACAAAATCACTCCCACAGATTGCAGGAAAGCGAGAGGAAAGATGTTACAAAAAATCTATACATATCATTTCCAGACAGCTACTGATCCCGTTTTAGTTTCTTGAAATTATGAGTTAAGAAAATATTTTTTCATTGGTGGTCTATGAAGTTTCGCCAGCTAGTTTAAGTTGATCCTGTATTACGCTACAGTTTCGGGTCGCCGAACACATTGAAAATTGTGCTAATAGCTTCGGTTCGCAATATACGCCAGGTTCGCTTATGAACAAATTTATGAATTTGTATGCCATGCTATTCAATCGTTACAATTTTTAGTACGTCCGGAACTTTACGAACTTGACTTACTCGCTAAGCATATCACCGCAGCAAGAGGTTGAAAGGTCACAAAACAGTCAGCTAGACAAAGACCGTTTCCTAGCAAAATTACAATACTTTATAATTATTAGCTGTATCTAGTCTGATCCAACTGTTTCCTTCAAGTCGTCAATTTATCTAGCATGGGTATCCGTTGTTACGTCTTCGTACATCGCATTAGACCCTTTGTACACAGCACGGTTTCTTTACGGTACGGGGTAAAAACACCGCCGTCGAAAAAACGTGTCCGTCAACAAGCTTCCATAGTGATCCATACAACACTGACGACCGTGCCTACACACGGCGAATAAACCGTAGCTTTTCACGGCAAGAAAAACGTGTGTGTACAGAGGGTAAATAAATATACAATGCGGATAAGTGGACAGAGTAGAATTCAACATTACATGTGCCTGTGTTCACCGAAAGGCGAATTTTCATTGTTTCCATACAGTAAGAAATGAAACCTAGGTATATACCCAAACTACGCTACCTTAGATCATGCTCGGTCTTCATCAGGTACAAAAATTATGCCTAGCGTTAATTTAGGATTGCGCGGTAATTTCCCAACGTGGCTTACCGGTCAGCCAGCTTGTTTGTTGTAGCAACTGGTCTAACCGACAATGCGCGTGACTACCTAAGTTATACAATCTCGTCGAATAAAGGCAAGCGCATTACAGCTACATCGGGCTGCAGCGGGCCGCATTTCAATTTTAAAAAAGTGCGGTGCAACCCGCCTGTAGTGTGCGCTGGTTCATACAAAATCTACGATAGTGATGTAGAAGGATTTTAGCGTTGCGGTGTGGCCCGCTCAAATGTGCTTTTGCCTTATGAGCGTGCATTCTGAAAGTGGGCAACGTCGCAAATAGATGTCAAATATTTCGCTGTTTCGATTAATTTGGCAATATTTCTGTATGGAAATATGAAATATGGCTAACTAGTGACCTAAAATATTGATAATGAAATAGGTAACAAATTAATATACAGGCTGGCAGGGATATTGACGCGAAAACTGCTACCATTGTACCATTCAGTACGTGATTTTGAAATTTTTCGCCGGTTACTTTAAACAAAATCTGCTGTTCCATACATTTTGGCGGCATAGGTATTGCACTTTTCTATGAACCAGCAGATTATTTTTTTCAGAATCATGTACTGAATCCATGGTAAAAGTTTTCGCGTCGATGACCACCCTGTATAGTATTTGACAGCTATTTGCGACGTTGCCAACTTTTATAATGAACGCTCAAATAACCAATAGGATGTTTTATTATTTCAATTTTATTTGCAGTTCGATTTCACTTCCAATGCATTATGTGTCTACGTATAGCTAGCTCAGTTCAGTTACAGATGAATACAGATTGATCACACCGATAAATAATTTAAATTAAAAGCAACTCTTGCTACGACAGAATAAAGTGCAATTCTCTCGCACAGCGCTAATTATCTACAGTTATACTCTCTTAGAAGTTGCCTGTCTTTCTATCGCGTTAGTTATATATATTCTGACTACGTTACGCTCACTGAATTGGCCCGATAAGACGAGCCCGCCGCGTACTTGTAGCGTCCTACCTAAAATGCGGAGAGAACCATAATATGGTTTCACAACAACATTTTTACTGAACCACAGATGAATACATATTATGTATTCATCTGTGGTTCAGTAGAAATGTCGCAGCAGCGTCAATATTTGAGACGACTTTGTCTGCCTTTTTCAACGGTAGAAACATTGTACTTAAAAATTAAATAAAGGGAGAGACATATGGTTGTGTTCAACTCCTACTAACTATAATCGTACCCGCTCTATATTATATTCAAAAAGAAACTTAACATTTTGCTTATAAAAACAAACAAATTAACCCTCATCTTGATCAATTATGTACCCGCAACAGCACGCGCCACGCAACATCGAAGATATGCTATTAATATTATCATAATGAGCTCAGATCTCGTGCTACGAGCAATTTAAATGACGACGTCATTGCCCGTTCATATTAATATTCCGCTTTCGACTTTCGCGGAGGAAAAATATGAAAAACTAAATACAATTAAAGTGTGAAATAATGAAATAAGTACTGACGTTTTAGTTGCACGCACTCGTGTTCCGTACACATTATAATAATTACTACTGACAGAATAATTACCTACTGTTATGTAACTATGATTGATACCTTCGCGGCGTCGTGTGATAATGGTTTCGGCAGAAGATTTTTTTTTTGGATGCACATTATGATTTTGAGATGGGGCAGTAAGGACAGCTACTTAACCGTTGCTTGTAATAAATAAAAAAGTGAAAATAATTACACTAGAAATTAAATAACCTGTCGTCGAACGGAACCCAGAATACTCCGGTGGTTAACTGTGAAAGGGAAACTGAGTGGCGACACGACACGCCATGTATACGCATTGTTAATATACAGTTTCGCGTATCATTGTGTAACTACCATTTATACAATTAATTATACCTACCGGAGTGCTCCGCCTCTTAGTCGTTCTCGTTTCCTCCATGGTTATGATAACTACGTAATGTATACTTAATTTTTCTAACTTATGAAGGCGTGTAGAACCTACCGGTGTTGCAAAATTAAAATATTTATATCATCTATTACCACTATTATCATCGCACCAAACCGCCTCAATAAAATAAAGCAAGAGGAAATCCTCTTTGGTGTTGCATCCTACTAATAATATTCAAATAGAAAATATAATTATGCAGCATAAAAAAGAAAACTACATGGAAAACTAAATATAAAAATAAATAAATCAAATAGAAAATCTCTTCACGTTAATTCTTATTGCGTTAGTAAATGTAGTATCTGATAGCTATCTCGCATTTCACCACAAGTTTTCTAGCGCTATAATGAGCTCATCATATAATTACTATCATTAATCTAAGAGCTATAGCAAATGAACATACAATTAGTAATAAAACAACTTGTTGGTAGATCATCAAACAGTTGCGTTACTTGTTATTTTAATATGCGGATGGATTTTGAGGTTATCACCATTTTGTATCTGCATGTTGCGTAAAGTTACACCTCTGATACTAAAATTAGTTTATTAACGTACGGTAGCTCATGTTTGCAATTAAAAATTACAGTCGGTAATCGTTTTTATGACTCTGTGCTTGCAGACTTAAAAATACGAGATTAATAACAAAGTTTACGAACTGCAGCATGCAGTTGATAATAATTTAATTCCGTCTAACGTCTGGTCGTGCAGCTTGTTAAAATTATGTTCCTGTTAAGTCTCTTTCAGATTACTAATCTACTAGTTAACATATATACCTAGTATATAATTTTGCTACTTTTATTAATTATTAGTTATAATTTGTTTGTACCCATTTAAATAAAGTTTACTAGTTAACTACTCACAAAATATACTGTTTTAAAATAAAAGTAACATAAATATTTTGCGAAACAAAAATGTAGAATACAAATTAAACTTACTATAGAAAGATAAATAATAATAAATCACGTCGTAACATCCTCGTGTAACCAAATCACACATATCCAAAGACGTATGAGGTTCCTGTTGTGTATGTAGTACAAATTGTTTCTGCACGACGTGTACAGCTTAGCTCTGTGCGTAATTGGTTGCCAATTAGATGGGAAGTAATAATGCACGCTTTTACGTTCATATTAGCAGAAGGTATGTGGCGCAACCAGCTGTACTGGATCTAATCTAGACGTTTCTTCATTGTGCACTACCTGCCTATGCTCAACTGTATCCGTAATTATTGCATACTGGGTAATAATAATCCTGTTTAGTTACATAGTTTCATGCATTGGTCCGGCTTTTAAAGTAGCTTCTACTTAAACTAGGTGCTCACTGTTTAGGGAAATCCATGAGGAGTTCACTAAACAGTGAGCACCTATATAGCCGTGATCTAAGAGACCTCACCCACGGCGACTTTTTGTAGCGATGCTGTCGCGCATGGGTATCGATACAGCCGTGATGCTGTCGCTGGCTGTGTACCTTCGACCAGATTCCGTATCGCTACTATCGCGATGCTGTCGCGCGCAACATTCCCCACCACCTCTCCCTCCGTTCTCCACCCTTCGTTCCCCCGATGTCATCAGAAACGGTCGTGCGTTTGCATCGATACACCCACGCGTTTGCATCGTTTCTATAGCACGTTACAAACGCGACTAACCCGCGATAGTAGACAAAACGCGCGACAGCATCGCTACAAAAAGTCGCCGTGACGGCGATTTTACTAATGCAAACGCGCGGCTCACAGCCAGCGACAGCATCACGGCTGTATCGATACACATGTGCGACAACATCACTACAAAAAGTCGCCGTGGGCGGGGCCTAGTTGCAACCGCGATGAACGATCAATTAACGCCGTTGATCTCGGTTACTGATGGTAAAGTCTTGTCTTAATCTGTGGTCTTGTTAACTAACCTTTAAATAACGAAACCATTCATACCTTGCATAGCAGGGTGAGCAAATCATTATGGTTAAGTTTATTGTAACTAGCAGTAAGAAGATAGAAAAGCTTTTTGATGCCACTCTTCAATATCGATTTATGCGAAGTACAGAAAGTTTCGACGCTATGATCAAAGCTACATTAGTGTTATCTGATTAACAAATCCACTTTACATAGGAAAATACTTCTATGATAGTGATGACAGGGTAATAAAGCACTAACTCTTTTACTATCAAATATTCAACACTCACTCAAAAGCTACACGAAATATTTTTACGTCAATTTTATGGCAGAGTTACACATGATTTTATTAATTTATCGCACGAATGAACAAGAGATTAAAGAACAAAAAAAACTGCAATCATCTCACGCTATCTTTACAAGTAATCGGAAATCGTTTGCAATTATAGCAAACTGTATGAGCGTGTTATTAGTTTTTATGTTTTTTGGCGCATAGCACTGTCGGATTTATAGTCTTTCTAGAAATATGCTCAATCTATCGATCGATATCTTCTAGTCGCCGATCTTTATATGCAGGAACCTTGCCTTGTAAACGCCAGATAGCAAGTTTAATCAATAGACAATCTTTAGGGGCAAATACTACAGTATTTTTGTCCCGTAAGGCCATGCATGACAATGGATGTATTATTGCATGATAAATTCTTTGCCAATGTAAATTAACGCATTCAAGGACACTGAACGAGACACAATAGATGTTTTATTGTTATTACGTCTATGAGCGGTTAGTGTCCCTCAAAGTGTTAATAGCCAATTTTTTGCCAAACAGTGAAGGGCGTTGTTTGTTCGATAGTCAGCAACCATATTTTTCATACATTAAATAACTTTAATTCAAACTACATCTAAACAATATGTACAAAAAATACCTGTCCTATCCGTGAGTGTTGTTCGGTATCGTACTGAGAGTATATTTATGTGATTTCCACATAAATATACTCCCAGTACAGGTAAAAAGAAAAAAAAATTCGCCACATTTTTTTACTTTACCGGGTTATTACTTAGGCATAATGTTGAAGATTTGCTAATTTTAAATTAATATGGGGTAATTTTGGTAGGTACTAAAAATGTTAATTTTAAATGGCAATAACTTTTTATTTTCAATTAATCTTTTTGGTAATGATATTGCAGTACCTTTCGGATCGAACTGGGTTTTTTTTTTCATATTGTATGTTTGAACGTAAACGAAGCAAAAGTAGTATGTAAGGATCGTACCAGGTGGCGTTCTATAGTTTCTGCTTACCCCCATGGGAAGAAGGCCTGACTTTATGTATGTATGTATGTATGTATGTAAACCAAGGGCTTTGATTATACATACATTCAATGGAGTAACATTATACTACTTTTCATTGAGAAACGTAATTTTTTCGTAAGAATTATTCTTAGTAAAGATACTAATCTGCGGTAAAGATTAATTTTAATTTTATGAACGTCTTGCGTGAGTTTGCTTTTACAATGTTACTTTTATTGCTATTTACTAATAGTGTTGCTCAATATAAATTATGTTTGTGAAATGTCAGTGATGTTTTGGCGGAGAACACACGGCTTGTCTGAACATATACTGAAATATTCTCTGTTAAAATGAGCGTTTAGCCTTCAAGATTAATAGTTTCCTTTCTAATTAATGAAAGGATAACTAACCAGCTATTTGAAGTTATAGATATGATCTATCAATCCGGCACTATGCCTAGGAAATGTAAATTGTTACTACCTTGAATAGCCCGATATCACTGTATTTTATATTACTATTATTAAAAGCCGTGACGTCCCCACTGCAGGACAAAAGCCTCCTTACTCTATTTCCACGTCTCTCTGTTTACAACTGCTAAGGACCAGTTCTTGTTGAAGGAGTCCAGCTCATCCCGCCATCTCCGTCTGGGCCTGCCACGAGGTAGCTTGCCTTTAAGAGGGACACATTGGGTCGTGTTTCATTTTAACCCAATTCCATTTTAACGTAGCAGCTTTGCAAGTGACATCGGTTATCTTTATGATGGAACGGATGGTCGTATTGCTAAGCCGGTCTGTTAATTTGATACCCAGAATACTCCGTTCCATAGGCCAACCCCGAGCATGGACCTATGACGATCAGTCAAAGATTGTTTGAGAACCATATGTGAGGATGGGAAGTATGCACACGTCAATGAGCCTTCTCTTAAGGGACAAAGGAAGATCGCCCTTCATTAGCTCTTACATAGCCCAATAGCTCTTCCAGGCATTTTCAGTGCGTCTTGCAACTTCTTTGTTTTGTCTTGTCTGTATTAGAAATATTAATAACTGTATTAAAAAATTTACGATTTGTACAATTTTTGTAAAAGCCATGTACGATTTGCAAGATTCAATCGTACTACTTGAATGTGATTACTCTTCTAGTCACTTGTTCGGGACTTACGACGCTCAGTTGTGTATCCTGGTTCATATAAGCGGTCCATCATCCATATTTCTTTTTTTTACTTGCGTTGCATTCCTGCAAATAATGTTCTGATGGTTCCGATCCAGGCAACATTGTGTACGTGACACATAAACAGAAAATAGTTGTAATGTTCGCCACGCCTATCGGTATTTACTAAGTGAACGATTTGAACACGGCCGTTGTTTTTACGTTCCCCGTGTGGCGTACTTTCTCTGCTTTCATCTCGACTCCGCTAGTAATTAACTGCTCTAGAATAACTTATTACTTACATTACAGTTGGACCAAGGCCGTGACGTAGAAGTCTAGTAACTCACTGATATCATCAACTGTGTTTTTGTGAGCTAAACAGATACAGACAAAGTAAAATGCAGTGTTTATAATTTATTGCTATAATAGAAAATAGAACATGTTGAGTATTGCAAATTAAATTAAACATGCAAATCTATGCTCTGCTATCCAATTACGTAACACATTTTCGTAAACTATTCCGACTAATCTGTTTCATTTTGACAGTTCAACAACTTTCATTGCGTTATTTACGTTGTTGAGCAGATTTTTTTTCGAACTTATGAAGCAATGGATTAGCAATCTGTTTCAAAACGATTCAGATTGTGATTGATCGTGTATTACGTAATTAGGGTACTGGTCGTGCTTTTCATTCATTTTCAGTTAGTGAATAACCACACAGAACAGGAATGTTTAACTACATAAATCGTAGATCCGGTTTGCATATTCAAATCATATTGAAATGATGTTCATGTACCGATCGTCCACAGATCGGTCGCTCTTTCTAATCGACTGGTATACTGAGAACAATGATTAACTGAAAACTTTGAGAGTTATACAAAGTATTTCGGCATAGATACAGCAGACTTTATTTTTGTATCCAAAATAGCAATCAGTTTGTGAACATAGGAGAGCGTCGGAGGCTTGTCGTGATAAACACCAATAAGAATAGTTCCTGCCCACTTGGATACTTAGTAGAGCGATTGATTTGCACTCACTTCTCGCTTGTGCACTCTTTATAATAGCTTCGTGGTATCTGTATATTTATAATAATTATTGTTAATGGCTGAAAAACTGGTACAGAACTTTCTACAGCAAGCAGTTTAAAAATTGTGAATTTTTAAACTGCTTGCAAAACAGAGCTTTTAATTTATCGAAGTTCGTGGGACGTGTGTCATTCTTCTAAACTAGAAGTCTAGTTTTTTTTTTACTATTATAATGGTTTGAACTGGAAGTACTGTAGCGATATCAAAAATTATTTCACTGATTGAAAGCTACACTATTGCCCAATGCCACAAGATGTTTTATTTTAAAACACGTGGACAAGTCTCCGGCAAAACCTACTGTATTATAAATATGGTATCTTATCTTGTCGTATTTTATCTGTATTCTTATTGTTTACTACAGTTTAATTGTGAGATGGCATCAATCACTGCGTATTGTGTGTTACTGCATCATCAATCAGGCCGCGTTGTCACGAGGGGTGCGCGCAGGCATCCCGTTCCGCTGGGCGCATTGATTGACGACACCCGGCGATTCACTCAGTTTTCCTGCGATTTCCCTCGCCGGCCGCCGCCGCCGCACGCGCCGTCAGTCCGTCTGGTCAGCGAGCTAACACGCACCGCTCATTGTTCAATATTTTTTCTTTCGACGATGCATTTTGATATACAAAAATCTTCCTTCGAACTTCAATTCTTCCTTTATGGTGTTTCATAAAGTGTTGACCATTGTTCTCTCAAAGGATATTATGTGGTTATGTGATACTATGTGTGTTATGTGCTGTTGACTACGGATTGTTATCATGTCTTTGGATATTATGTTTTTGACTAACGACAACTTGCGCCGCATGCGCAAAGAGCCGCAGGTCCTAGGTCTCCGTTATCGGGTATGATATGTTTTACATTTTAATTTATTTGTAACTTACAAAACACATTTGGAATGTTATAGATCTTTATCAGGAGTTTTGTTAACGCTACAATGAGCTTTATATTGCTTTCTGTTTTAATTCTTACTGAAATTGCAGTCTGAATTTACGCTGATTCAGTGCAGTTCATGCAATTTTATAGTAACATATTTTTTTGTTGTAAATTAATAGTATGAGTGTACTTTCTTATGTTATATAAGTTTCTTTTCACCAAGCATAAAAAACAGCATGCCTAGGAAATAATTTCGAATTTCCTATGTCAACTGAAAATTGCAGATATGAAGAAAGTGGTAGTTTCTAGTTTGGATAATAATTTTTACTACTTTAGTATCGACCTAAGTGGAGTTATCAAATCTCAGTTGTTGTATTTTTGGCATTTAAATCAAAATTACAACTAATCCTAACTCATTTTATAAATGCGAAAGTGACTTTGTTTGTTTGTTACGCTTTCACGCTAAAACGGCTGAACGGATTTGGATGAAATTTGGCAAATGGGTAGACCATGAGCTAGATTAGGACAGAAGATACCTTTTATCCCAATATTCCCACGGGAACGAGACTTATGCGCCGCGAGGCGCAGCTAGTCTATATATATAAAAATCAATGCCACTTATCGTTGTAATTTTATAACTCAAGAACGGCTGGGCCGATTTAGCTGATTTTGGTTTTGAAATGTTTTTCATAGTCCAGGGAAGGTTTAAAATTAGGGTAGGTAAGGTAGGGTAGGTAAGGTAGGGTAGGTAGGGTAGGTAAGGTAGGGTAGGTAGGGTAGGTAAGGTAGGGTAGGTTAGGTAGAGTAGGTAGGGTTTAGTGCTACCCGTGCGAAGTCGGGCCGGGTAACGCTAGTTATGTTATAATAGCGGGTACTACTAGGCAGGCACAGACAGACGGGTATTTTGTTAAGTCGATTCTAGGACTTTATGGCCTTTTTTTTTTTTGGTAAGCAACATTAAAATCACGTTGGAAAATAATTGGATAAGTTTGGCTACAACCCGTCATTGCCCTTGGTCAAAATTAGGATGTCAATTCATAATTCATGTTTTATTCTACTGAACTTAAAACTTTCCAGCGTCAAGCTAATTATAACAAAAATATAAAATGTCTGCATATGCGGACACCACTGCTGAACCACCAGCTGCCGTAACCGGATAATCAAATCGCGTAGAAAATCTCATAATTGCACATTTATCGATCGATAATTTTCCCATTAGTTGTTCCAACTGCTTTCGACAACCAAAGGATGTCCGTTTAGATTTCGTTCATTATGTTGCAGGGCCTATCAAATGGCGTGGAAAACGACCAAAACACCGCGAACCTACAACCGCCGGAGTTGTCACACAAGCGGCTATCGAACAGTTCTACCACCTCCAACCAGAGCTACGACTCGACTGTGGAGTACGCGGTGCCTAAGCACTCGTACAACCAGCGCGGCGGCTCACTCCGCACCAGCGACGTCAGCGACCTGTCCGACCTCACGCCCTACGGACAACAAAAGACCTCCAACCCCCTGTTCGGAGTCAACGCCGCGTCCCACTACGCGCCCGGCTCCGTTCCCGCCCCGCAACACGAGGCCGTCAACGAACAAAACAAACACTACGAAAGAACGAGCTTACCCAACGGCGTCCGAAAAGCGCCCGAGGGACAGGACAATGACCTCATCAAAAACGAGGACGCGTTAGACGGTAGGAAAGAGCTCATAGTGAGCCCCAACCAGATCGCGATCACTGAAGGCGGCACCGCAACCTACACCACAGACAATAATGGTAAAATCAATGTTCATGTCACCGTCATGATTAACGCAGGTAATTATATGCATCCTTACGAACTCAAATTGACCGTAACAAGCACATCTAATATTCATACGTAATATATAGCACAGTTTATAACATTTTGATCTGTAAAGTTAATCTAACAGTTTTGCACAGTGATGGTATATAAATATAATGAAGGTTGGGACTGTGTGCCGGTTTCCAGAATTGATTCACTCTCGAGGATGCATATGAGGCAAGCAGTCTCTCATTGTAGTTGCATGCTGGTTAGCGTGTGGGTTCATTGTTCCTTTGTTGTGCTAGTCGTTATTGGGATCTGTTTTAATTAGTTCATGTCAATTTGTTTGAGTGCACGTATATTTTCTAAAACTGTCACTATTTATTGTTCTGTTACCTATCTGTTCTGTTCATTGCACTATTTCTTTTCGAGATCTTTCGTTACGGTTTGTTTTACGTTTTTTATGTAATTTGTAGAAATGCTATAATGAAGAAGATTAGCATTTATTGTTCACTAACAGTTAAATTAAAGTACCGCACCGCAATTTTGATTAAGAAACTAAAGTTTTGCAGAAATATTAGATATAATAGCTATGCTTATCTCATTAAATGTTAATGTTTTGTAGCGAGTGTGCCAAGCTTTTTGGGATAGTAATCAGTAGCGCGTGTTCCAGGAACTCTCGCAGACTTGAAAAAGCAGCGATCTCAGATAAGAACGAACGGCAGTCCGGTGGAGAGTAGCCTGGCGTCGACGAACAACCACAGCCTGAACTCGCTGTCGGAGGCGTCGAAGGACATGCCGGTGCAGCTCAACCCGCTGAGCGCGCCCGCGCCCGGCGCCGTGCCGCGCTTCGCCGGCCACACCAGCGACGTGGTCGGCGACACGCGCTCGCGCAGGTGCTGCGTCATCGTGTAGGCTGCTGCCTGTACGTACTGCTGGCTAGGATTGTATTCCGATACATTTATATCGGACGGCAGCTGTATAAAGTGTGATGGTGGTAAGCGTACAAGTCTGATTGTCATTCCAAAATAATTTTTGAACGGCTTTTGGACCATCCGATCGGTTGACTTTTTACGGTTAGCTATTGCCTAAGAATTTGTGATTTTGGCTCTGAAGAATTATTAGAAGAGATATTGTTTTTTTTTTTTTTTTGTTATTCCCGACTGACATGTTGGTGTTGCCCGTCAAAAAGTCAATCGACGGATCGGAGGTCCGGTAGAGAAAATAATAACCTAATATATTGAACGTTGCCGATAGAGTATTGCCATGTTTGCTCACAAAGCAAGGGCTTGCCAATGGCTGGAAAACAGTGTGATAGATATATAAGAGCTCAACAACTATTGTATTTTTAGCGTTAAGGAAACTATGCGGTTGCTAATATTTTAGTAATAGAATGAATCCTATATTGCAGTTATTGTCATATATTTAAGTATTGTATCCTAATAGTTCTTGTCTTATATTTCCTGAACATTCCATTATTCGATTATATTTTGTTGAAATATTTTATTTTATTGTAAATAATTTAATTTCATTGTAAATTTGAATGTTACAGTATTCTTCGAGTGAAAATGTTTCCAATTATTTTTAAATGTTACATAAAATGCATAATAAGCATTTTGAACAGAACAAACCATAAATCGCAATAATACATAATAATCGTATCGATTGTTCGGAAGTGCCTCAAGTATTGGTCTTTAATGCTGATCTATGTATAACATAGTATAATTTAATTACTAAATACTATTTATTTAATACAAAACTAATAAATTATTTTTTATTAATATTAAGTAAATTATATATCTATACTTTACTAGACGAAGTGAAACCTTATTTAATCTTGTAGTACAGCTGGAGTGTTGTTAATATCCTAACTGAACGTAGCTGCGATAACTGCCTTAGTTTCATCGGACCTCTCTATGGCAATAAACTAATATCACTAGATTTGTAACAGAGATAAACTTAGTACTTATCATGGGTATACTTTTATATACGTATAGTACTTTCACATATTTAACTATATTCCATAATAATATGAAAAAATAGAGGGTCAAATAAAATTTGCTAGCGAAACTTCGGGGACGGGATGGGTAATCCGGTAAGGGGATGTAGGAGAGGTCATTTCCAACCAACTAATTTGACATTTTAGATTATAAAACGAATGACAAAAAAAATGTCACATGACCCGAAAATGGTTGATATTGGCATAGGGATCATGAGGGGTCATTAGGCTGCAAATGAGCTCTCTTACATCCCCTTAACGGATTGCCGACATATAACCAATAACCCTGTATATCTAAACATGATAAAAAAGATAAAAAAAATAAGTAATTAATCGTATAGTAACCAAACTATAAGCGGCCTTTGACCCCAATTTTTTTTTAAATCAAGTATATCTTTATTGTCATATCATGTTTGGTTATCGACAGTCACGTCAGTTTCCCATCAGTTTCGCTAGCTAATTTTATTTGACCCTGTACATTCTGGCTAAGAGTATGCTGAGACGCAGGTCCACGCAGCGCAGGGCAGAGCATATTTTGTAATGCATGAAAATACTGAGAGCTGCATACGCTGCGGCACAGGCACGTGCCACGCAGACATGTGTCTGTCCTGCTCTGCGTCTCGTAGTGCCGCCACAGATTACTGCGCGACGCGTGCAGGTGGTAACGTGTTTTTTACCACACGGCTATTGTTTGTACTACCTAGGACGCGAATGTGTGTTGATTGTGTAGCTGCGTCGCAGCATACGCTCGCGGCCTATGTCTGCCTCACCTGCCCAACCCTGCAAAATCTTTACTGTGTTGACCTGCGTCACCTACGACTCAGCATACGCTTAGCCTCAGAGTCGTAGTATTTCATTAGATTGAAATCCTTACAAAATTCGAACTGCTAAAACTTATTAGAACTACACTTTCTTTGCTTGTCTACTAGCAAACTATTATGTATTATATAACAAAATATTTTTTTATTCATTTACTTTCATACTAACTTTTTATCAAAATTGAGGTGTTTTAGTTTCAAGTTCAATGTTGACCTAAAGACTGGATTTGATAAGTAGGTTTTACATTTATTAGTAGTATACAGTCGATCGCATGTGCCACTACAACGTAAGGCTTAAAAAAACTGGTTTACCGTCGGCTACTGATGTGGTTAGACAGACCCTAGACCCATTCTCTAGGTTTCGTTTTGAAAAAGCCGTCTAGGGGGTGAAGCTCTGTACCGCGTCTTTACAATAGGGAATAAAACTGTCAATTTTGCGTCGCTTGTATCGCTTGACTCACGAAAAATGTCATTAGCTGTCAAATAACATACAAAACTTGTTTACACAATACTTCGGACGGCATCTGAAAAAAATAATGCCTCGTGATGTATTCGTTGTAATAACAATGGACATAATAAATTTCCGCGTATGCTTAAAAAAAACTATCGGAAAGACCGACTGAGATACGTAATTTCACAACTTCCAAAAGTTTTATGCAGTTATGAGTCAAGCAATAGCAGCGCCACCTGGTCATAGCTTTACGATTTCTTTACCATATTGGTAGATGGGAAAACGTGCGCCAAGGGCCTATTTTACTCTTGCATTTGGTCAAGGCATAAGTGGCGTGTGCAGAATTTCATGCATCAGAATACTGTCTTTATGCAAGTGGAAGCACACCAGTGTAACAAAAATTTTGGCTCTTTGTTAATATGTCGAAACTTGATCCAACTTTGGAGGAATGTCATAAGTTAATTACATTATGAAATGAATCAAGTTATTGTTAAATAAATAATAACATGATTCATTGATAGTTCGTCACGTTTTTGTTTACTGCCCCGTTGGTCTAGTGAGGCAAAGTGTTATTGGACTTTTTTCCATCAGTAATTTGTCAGTAGTAACCTGGAGTTTAGATTTGTGCCCGGTTGATGGCAATAAGCTCGCTCCTATTACATGGGAGTTAAACATAACTGGCGAAATGTGGGTCTACTAACTGGGACACCTGCTTAACCCTTCGAGGATTACAAGTACAAGTGTGATGTTATGGTATGTTATTTTTGTTGTCCAATAAGTTTTCTTTTTAAATCTTTTGTAGTGGCACATGTACGTCGGTGTTGAGTTTAAATTCAGAACACAGCTGACTGTTGACAGAGCGAGGGGGCCACGGCATTCGTGCTGGTAGTTTGTTTCAGCGTCCGTATGTTACAGTGATGCACGAACTTTCATGTCTAAGGTACAGTCGCCACATAGAATTAGAAAACCGTATACAAACGAAACTGCAGTTTAAATAATAACCTATCGTTCCCCATCTGCTATGAGCCGTCCCAAACAGCTATGTTTAACGTATTTACGGCCTGAAACTGTAGGCATAAAAAATGTGTTCGAAATGGGAGTTTTGCTTCTATGCCCCTACCTTAATTATTACTATTCAGTATTGGCCAGCAGGCACGTTGTGCACAACTTGATTGGTGACGTTAGCACAATGATTCGGACAACGAGCTTGTTGTCAATATTGAATATGTATCCGTTGTCATTCACCTCGAAATTCGGGCTGCTAGGTGAACGTTCGATTTTTAAAAAGGCGACCGTATTAAAACCACTGCATCACCTGTAATATATGGATGTATAGTCGAGTGCCTTTTTCTTCTTTATTAGAGCTAAATACTCAATTTGTGCCAATATTTTTATATTTTTAAATTGCTAGCACAAATTACTTGTAGATAAAATATTCTAAAACTTTGTTACCGCGAATAATTAACACGTTCACGTACTTAATTTGGAAAACGTTTATCTTTTTAATACAATGTGTAAGCAACTACAATTGATTACTAATATTTAATGGCAGTACTATGACTAATTTGCGTTTACTAAATAGATAAATAAAATATTCGTGGTAACACTGTACGTGTTGATTAGTTTTTTGTGTCAGGTGGTAACCCCTATTTAGAAAAAAATTACTCTTAGAACTAGAACCTATAGAAAATCTTTGTGGAATTTATGTTCTATAAAAATCCAGTGTTCATTGTCTGTGGTATACTTGTTAGGTGAATGTAGCAGATTGACATTCCGTTGTATATCTTCTTGTTAAATTTTATATTTATACAATTTGTAATATATTAAGCTTTTGGAGTCGTATTTATCATGTGTAGGCGTCATCATTTATAGTTCCCATCCAGTAGCAATTCATTCGTCCATATCTTAGTCATTAGTGTAGCTATTTGGTAGATGGATTATATCTTCAGTACTTAAAAAGTACTTAAAAGTATGTGTAATTTAATGAACTCGCGGAAACTGTCGCGAATATATCAAATATATGATTAATGTATACTGAAAAAAATATATTAATATAGACATACAAACAAAGCAATACTGAATGGCCTTATAAGTAAGCACAATACATTTCATTTTTATTTAGTAACAGTATTATTTTTTAAAGCATTTTACGGGCGGCATTTTGTGATACTTATTAGTATTTGATAATTTTTTGGCAGAACAATTAATACTTATTATATTAACTTTGTTTTTTTTGTATATATGTTTATGAAAAGGATTTGCTCCGTGTTATTTGATTATCCTACGTGTGGATTGTGAAGGCACCTTGTCTTGCCGAGAACAGTGAATAGAATACCAAGGATTGAATTAGTAACTATCGTGCTTACATTTTTATAATTTGGCAGCACATAAGTACGATATTTTTTTCAGTTTTATTATAATAATACATATTTGATTATATTATGTAAGAATAGTAATTTGAAATTCTGAGGTGTTACAAAATCAATACAGTTACAGATTAGAAAAGAATTTTGCTGAAGATTCGACGTCGACTTTTACCAATCACTTGCATCTTGCCGTAACTTAAAAATGTTTATAAAAATGCGGTTCTTATTAAACAAGTATTCTGTGTAATTATTCAATGTTTGCAGGAGTAATATAAACAGTGCCTGTTATGTCTTGCCTTACAAAAGTTACTAACTCCTCTGTTGATACTTTATTGTTATTGTCACGTGATCCTATGTACATAATTGTAGACAAATGTTTGTCGTATAATACTTACATATTTTGTCGAATAAAAAATTGTATTATAATATGATGATTGTTTATATCGAGTGGCAGCTGATTCCCACATACCTGTGTATATAACTACCTGTTAGTATAAGTAGTCACTGTTACGCTATTTATATAGTGACGTCACAACTGTTACGTTATACAAGTTAGTGTTCTTCATGTTACTTAGTAGTGTAGTCGACCAGTATCACATTACATTATGTTGATTTTTATACAAATATTCTTTTATAGACAGTAGGTATCGCAGAACAAAAAATATATATTTCCGCCTAGGTATTTGAATACGTTAAAAATAAGTATTTTAATACAAATGCGAAAGGAATTTAGTAATTTTTGGAAGACCTAGCAGTAATGCTGTATTTTACATAATAAATTGTCAAATTAGTGACCTCGCCATTTCCATCTTGCCCTTGAAAACTCTAACAACTAAATCATGAAAATAAAGTAGTTATTAACATTATAAAATAATATAATCCTACTTCGGTCTCAAATATTTATCAATCATCCTCATGCCACAAATGTCAATGTCAATTCCCAAAGATAAATTTCATATCAGAACCCCAAATTCTTACAAGTGATAAAATTACTCCGATATAATCGTTTAATGTGTACTTATTTATGTACATGTTTATAAAATTGGTGTAGCGTGTTCAATGTGATGTACTGTATTTTTATTATTCTTAATTTTGTGTCGTTCAGTGGCATACAGGTGTTAGACTGTATACAGAAAGAAAGCTGGAAACTTATAAGCGCTTACCGGCGCCAGCGCTGGTCCGTTCTACACAAAGGAAGCAGGTTTTGTCGCAGTTGTTTATTAATTCTAAATGGCAGCGCCCAGCGCTGACCAGCGCGTGTTGAAGCTTGTCGGAACTTGTCGGCACCGTTTAGTGCTTATCGGCGCGCGTTCATATATTTTCCTGCGCGGGTTACCAGCGCTGTCAAGCGCCGGTAAGCGCTTATAAGTTTCCAGCTTTCTTTCTGTATACAGCCTTACAAAGTAGAGACTGTAAAACTATCGTGTCCCGTATAAATAAAGACGAGGTTACCGAAACAGTTAATAGTTTCAGACATAGTTGTCAGATAAAGATGAAATAAATCATTGCGACTGGTGGAACAATTTCTATGAAAACTTCATGGAAATTTTTCTACCGGCGTCGCGCCTGTCTGCAGGAGCCTTTATGTGGTACGATTGTCTACGGTCTTTATTTTCCAAGTTCTTTGTACTTAGAAAGCTGGTGATAGACACTACTGTTTAAAGAATATCATGGGTAGGTACAATGTGATTTGCGTCAAATGGCGGGCCAAGTCTTAAATCTTGAAAGTTTCTTTGTGCAGCTATTTCATATTCGTATTATGGGGCTGGAATCCTATTATTTCATGTACTGGCCAATGTCGAAACATAAGAAACGACACATTTATTTCAACATTTAGTCCATGTGTTTTGTTTTCTACATACATTTGTTAAAAACAGTATTAATTTGTTATCTAATCCTGGGACATTCAAGATTGCGACTTGATCACGCTATCTTGACTGTAATGTACAATTAAATAATGCAAAGTCAATGCAAGTGTTTTATTTGTTAAAAAAAAAAAATAGTTTGTTGCTTCTTTATGTTTCTAATTACTTCTATGAGGATGATGCGATTCTTCTATGCCCTCTAAACAGTAGTGTAATATTAAATTATCTGGAAAATGAATAAATCGTTTGTTTAAATCAATTATCATCTTTTATTTCTCCATTATTTGCCAACTTTTTGGCGAACCTTGAGCGGTAGAGACTGGTTTAAAAAAAGCACTGTCTGTAAATGTTTTATTTTTAAGATTTCTGGCAACTTCTTTCTCTTTGGAAATACATCTATCTATACCTAATCTTAAAAAATGCTGTTAGTTGGTAAGCCCATAACTTGCGAACGGCTGGACCGATTTGTGTCATTGACTGGCAGGGCCACCAACAGGGATTTTAATTTTGATTATACAAAAAAATTGTCGCTAATTTGTCGAAATTTGTCGCCAAATATCAGAATTTGTCGGTCACTGGTTCAAAAGATATAAGGGTTTATAGGTGGCCGATCTGGAGAGAGTCTTCCCAGCAGGGCCACATTTATATCTCAAAAACTAAGGCACCTAGCGAAGATCTGTTTTCTCCCATATTTTGTCGTTAATTTGTCGAAATTTGTCTCCAAATATCAGAATTTGTCGGTCACTGGTTCAAAAGATATAAGGGTTTATAGGTGGCCGATTTGGAGAGAGTCTCCCCAGCAGTTCCACATTTATATCTCAAAAACTAAGGCACCTAGCGAAGATCTGTTTTCTCCCATATTTTGCCGTTAATTTGTCGAAATTTGTCGCCAAATATCAGAATTTGTCGGGTCTTAGTTTAGGAGATATAATGAGTTCAATTAGTAAGGTATAGTCCAAGAGCTAGATCGAAGATTTCACGAAAAATTGGCAAGAAAAAATATTTCTATTAATATGTGTAATATACTTCTAGTTTTATCGGTCTACAGTCCTTAGAAATGTCCGAGAGACATAAATTCTCAATTAAATACATGTTTTTATGTTTTAAATACTAGGTTAGAGTGGCTTAAACTTGTTTGAAAACATTAAACCTTGCTCTTGGTGTATTTGGTGTCAAGATGTACAGTCACATGCAACTGTTTTATGAGTGTGTGTTTTTTTTGTGTGATGTTATCTTATGTACCTATGTTAATTTCACTACATAGGTACACAAACTTAAAATTTCAGATATAATCTTAAAATTCAATAGATACCTATTAATAAGGTACCTACTAAATGGTTCGTCCTAAATGAGCATATCCTCGCGAGGCATATACAACATGTAACTGGAATAATGCACACCCTGCCCGATACACCCCAATTAGAAAATTACGTTACAGTCATAATTTATGCACTGAAGCACCTAAGTAGTGTTTTTTAGGGTTCCGTAACCAAAGGGTAAAACGGGACCCTATTACTAAGACTCCGCTGTCTGTCTGTCTGTCACCAGGCTATATATCATGAACCGTGATACCCGTAGTTAGACAGTTGAAATTTTCACAGATGATGTATTTCTGTTGCCGCTGTAACAACAAATACTAAAAAAACAATAAAATAAATATTTAAGGGGGTTTTTTGCCGTTTTTTATAGATAATGGTACGGAACCTTTCGTGCGTGAGTCAGACTCGCACTTGGCCGGTTTAAAACAAATTAGCTATCCTTTATTGTAGCCAAATAAAGGGGGTACATATTAATCTGCAATCATACGGCGCGGCGGCGTCCTCTTTTCAAAACACTCAAATTGTCCACCACCTTGTTCAATGCACTTAAATGCCCGCATTCGTAATAAAATTGTTTACACAAACAAACCTCGCTGTACTCCCGGTGGAGGAATAAAGAAAAAATCCTTTAGAGCAAGTTTGTTTATTTACCTATTCTTTTTAAGTACTTTGAGCGGCGCGAACGCCGAAACGCCGCGCCGGTGACGTGCAGCAGGGGAAACCCTCGTTCTATCTCGCACTTTTCCCCGTTTTTGTATTTGCGGAATACCTATAATAGAGATAACAACACTCGAGTTCGTAACTATTCATAATAAGTTCCACTTTAATTAAACTGGCTGACTTTAACTTACGTGACGGGCAACTCGATAGAAGTAGCTCTTCTGTACACGTGCATCTATCTCTTTCTTACTTACCGTAAATGAAACGGAGCGCAGCGATCTATCTGCCAGCGACTAAGTGGTAAATGCAAATTGTGTTAGATAAATAATTACATATATTTGTAGATTTGTTTATAGGTAATGAATACAGCTTTCCTTTGGTGGTTGAAATTATAGAATAAGATTATATTTATTTAATTCGAAACAAACATTCCTCAATTTGACGTCATAGATACTGTCTAGAAACTACATAAAGTATTTTGTACTTGCTTGTACCTGGGATTGTATGGGGAAATTGAATTCTTTAATATCTTTTTAATTACACACCGACAAAATCTGTAACTTGGCGACAAATTTCGACAAATTGGCGACAAAACATGTGTATATGTACATGGTCGTGTAATCCACGAGATCTGTGATTTTTTTGTTTTAAAATATTCGTAGTAGTCCGTGTATATGCTCCTGCAGGCGCGACGCGACGGTGCGACGCGATTCTGGTAGAACAATTTCCAAGAAGTTTTCATAGAAATTGTTCTACTGAAGTCGAACCTGGATGCGAGAGTCTTTAGGTTCTTACCATAGAAATATAACTAACACTTAATTTTTTTTACTTTTTTCTTAGGTATAATAAGTATCTATGGTTCTTACGGAGAAATTAGAAACAACTGAACGTCACTTTTCTATGGGATTATTTTTATTTTGATAATTTTTATTCATCTATTTTCTCTTTAAAAATATATGAAGTATTTAAATGGGTTCTTGGACCCTTCGATTCAGAACAAAACGTAGAACACGGGAAGATATCTAAATAAAATATCTAAAAATTTGATCTTTGAAAATTCTGTAGGTTTTGTATTTAAATTAATGTTATTTATTCACCCGTTTGGGTTTATGCCAGGTCGAGGCACAATGGACGCCACCTTTGCACTCTCCAACAATTGTGCGAGAAGACATTCACACAAGAACTTGCACATGGTGTTCATTGATCTGGAGAAATCGTATTATAGGGTACCTCGGGATGTGTTGTGGTGGGCCTTGAAAGAGAAAGGTTTACCCGGGAAATATGTAGAGTTAATTCGTGCTATGTACAGTCAATCTCGTTCGTACGTCCGGTCGGCTGCTGGCAATACCGACAAGTTCAGTGTGACTGTAGGCTTGCACCAAGGGTCGGCGCCTCTTCTTGTGGATTATGGATGCTCTGACGTCGGACATACAGGAAGAGGCACCCTAGTGCATGCTGTTTGCCTATGACATTGTTCTTGTCGATGAAGATAAACCTGAGATCCAGAGCAGATTGGAGAAATGGCAACAGAAGCTTGAGAGTGTTGGCTTGAAAATCAGCAGAACCGAAACTGAACATAATTATGTTCTGCGATTACGGCGGTCTCTCCAGGGGGCCTACTCCCTAAGCGAAATCTGTACGTTCGGCCGTAGTTACGGACACTTCGACTTTAGACCTGCTCTTGTATGGATCAGAATGTTGGGCCACGAAAAGGATTAATGAAAGGCAATTGCATGCAGCTGAGATGAGAATGCTCAGCCCTCTGAGAATGCTCAGAGGGATGTGTGGTGAATGGATATTATAAAATGACAAATAAACGAACGACGATGTTTCTGTGACAAATAAACTTGTTTTTCTTTCTTTTCTTTCCTAAATCAGTACATAAGAGGAAGTATGAATTGGCACCGATGATCGAAAAGTTGTGCTGAAATCGGTTGTCATGGTATGGGCATGTGATGCGGAGGAATGAGGAAAATGTCGTAAGGAAAGTTTTGAGTGTGAATGTCGATGGCTGTAAGAGTAGGGGAAGACCTAACAAACGATGGATGGACTGTGTGGAAGGTGAGATGGCTGGAAAGGGGGTGACTACCGAGATGACGAGTAATAGAGGGAAGAAAAAGATATGTTGCGCCGAGCGCGAATAAATTGGGATACCTAAGGGCAGGAGAATGAATGATGTTATTGATTCATGATACGTCGGGCAATCCGCCGGGTTCGCGACAGACACGCGGTCGCCGCCGCGGGCAAGGTTACCCAACGTGTACGTCGCGAAACTGACGCACACAAACTATTTCTTCAGAAATGTACCATAACCGCAATACTGAGTTTATTTATTAGAAATATATCTTAACATTATCTTCGCAGAGGAACCCCCTAGCTGCTGGTTGTGTGAAAAAGCTACGTTTTAATCAAAAATAGAATATTGCACACATGACACAGTGTGTTGTTGGAAAACCGAAAGCGGATTGCGGCGGCAAGGTAACGTTGGCTATGGCTACGGCTAGTATAGTATTGGCTGCGTCAGTGTTCGCCGGACCGCCACAGCTCGCCGACGCGTCGTGGCCTCACTCGTCACTTAGCGATCTATATCACGCGGAAATCTAACAAAACCTAAAATTATCTTCTAGTAAATATTATTACTCTTCAGGTCCTCAACAAGTTCAACGTATCTCAACCTCTGGGTATCTCTCATTGTGCATGTTGAGATTGATTAAATCTTTCTGCACCATGAAGCCACCAGTCAAAGTGAGTAATTTTGTATTATTATTTAATTTTAAAATAGTTTTTATTTGCATGCGAATTTGTAGTAACAGCCCACAAAAAATTTAGTTTAGATTGTTGTGGATTTTTTGTTGATTAAAACTTAGGTACACAATAGTGTTGTACCTACCTACCTATAAGTTGTTAAGCAATATATTTTTAGCGTGTGTGGGTCCCGTAACTGATTTAATTAGTTTTGACACTTCAGACATGTTTTGTTGACATACTTATGATTTGATGTACTTACCTAAAAAAAAACCAGAAAGTTTATATTTCCTATTTTCCATTTCCTGAAATCTTGATAATCATTACAAAAATCATACTGACAATGATGACTTTAATTTCATGTAAAGGTTTGATATCCCTTAACTCTAGGGTATTAATGAGACCATGTCAAAGAATCAACTGGCATAAATATAGGTACTTCAATTTTTTATTGTATAACATAATACCTACTGGACTTTCGAAGTATCTAAGTTTTATTGTTATACGAGTAAATCTTTTTCATTCAATTCAATCACTCATATTTAAAGCTAAGAAAATACAACGTTATCATATTTTTTTATGAACAAAAGTAGTCTGAATTAGGTAAACGTTTTTTAATTTAATTTATTCATTTATTTCAGACATAATTCTAGTCCATAGTTTTACACACAAACATTTAAATTATAAACTATTTTCAATTAAACTGCCCAAAAACCCAAAATAAAATTGTGATTCATAAATTTAAACATTCACAACTCATTATTAAAAATAATAATTAAAATTGTCAAAAAATCATGATTCATAAATTTAAATATTCACAACTCATTATAAAAAATAATAATTAAAATTGTCAAAAAATTATAAAAAAATGTCAGAACCGTAATAACCGTTCTTATTTTTTATGTAATTTTTTTTTAAGTAATCGTGACTTTGTCGAATTATTTTGAAACTTTAATAAAAAAACAACAAAAAAACTTGTAAAATTTCATAAGCCAGTTAATTCTTGACATGGTCTCATTAATACCCTAGAGTTATGGGATTTCAAAAGGAACACCTTGTACCTACACTATACCTACCTATTATAGTATTTCAAATCCTGGTTTAATTATTTCTTGATTATTATAGAATGTGATGTGATACACTCTGAATTAGGTGTTTTTGTTTTGAAAACCGGTTATTAAGCCTTTTAAAGGTTTATAAGGGACTTCTCACAGTAGTAACATTTGTATAATTTTTATAATAAGTTTGATTTAAACTATTCATCAACAGCAATGTTGATGAAAAATAAGTTGAATGAATATCATAGGCAAGTGTACCTACTTACTTTTTATCATAACGGTTTGGCCAACCAAGAAGTTGGGTATAGACAGGTTTTTTTTTTACAAAGTAACGAATGACTAATGAACCTTCGGTCAGGTTTGAATTAAGTGTAATCGACTCACATGGAAGTTTTTGTCGATCATCAATGAGATTGCGATCAATGAGACAATGACCTCGAATTTATAGGTCGTTAAGGCAAGAATGTAGTAAAATAATCGTTTGTGTTAGGACGGTTTAATAATATAGGACACATAACATAACGCTTTTAATCCCCGAAGAGTTTATGCAGAGGTGTACTATACACACCCATATTTCGCCAATTGTCCCATGTAGTAGGGGGCGAGCCTATTGCCACCAATCGGGCACAAACCCAGACTCAATACAGCACGCGTAGCATGTCCACCGTAGAAACGAGTTTTGTCGACAGAAGAATAAACAAAATGACAGTTAAACAATCACAATCTGTCATTTTGTCTATTCATATATGCATCTATCGTCGCGAACAAATTGTCCGAGGTCAAAGTGTCCATCTTCTGCTCAGCGCCCTAAAGTTGCTCAGCATCTTGTCGAAAAGCTGTTGCGAAAACAATCGACTTGGCAGGTTGGCGATTCCTGATAGATCTCGTTTGATTGATTTCTTGGAACAAATCTAGTCGCTTCTTAATTTTCATTCAACAAATTCATACTACTAATTGTATCGCTAATTACTAATAACTTATCGCTTTGTATTGACTGGTCGCAGCACCCACGGCGAACGCGTAAAACAGATAATTACGTTCTGTCCTTAAGGGGTCCATTGATAACATTCACTATGCAGTAGGTACTTTATTCTATTGTTTTTGAATCATCATCTTTATTGATTACGACCTTTGACTGTTGATAAAATGTTATGTTATGAATGAACTCGTCGATGATGTGGTTGTAACATTGCAACATCATTGACCTAAACGCTTATTAAAGATCAAACACAAAAGCAACAATCAAACTAGATCAATTACAACGTCTCCTTAACAGTTTTCAGATGTCGCCCTGATCTTATCGTACCTACAATAATCTAGATAGATTAAATACAGCAATAAATAATACCTACCTACCTAAACATAAAATATTATTTCTGTGGACACAGACAATGTCACTCATGCGACCTAAATGGTCCGAACAATCTACATAAATAATTAAAGTACTTTTGCTTATTTTGTTTAGGTCCCTACTATTTTTCGATAGGACTCCATTCTACAATAATTATTTCATACATTTCTCAAGTATACGTACTTTTAGGTCTTATGTTCCGAGGTCGGTGCAGCAATTCTTCTCCACCACCTCGATTTTGCTGTCATCACAGTAACAAAATTCACCCTCTGTCTAGCCATTTTGTTTTTTACATAGTATCTCTGGTAACTTTTTATTATAAACAATTCGGCATCTCTACTTCCATCCGCAGTCTCATCTCCCGTCACCTCAGTATTCACCCCTTACCTTGCTATATCACCCTTCACTCAACCTCTACTAATTAATTATTATTCCCCCAGGCCGCTCTCCTGCACGATGTGGACATCCCGACAAAGAAGGCGACATTCGGCATGGGCTGCTTCTGGTCCAATGACTCGCTGTTCGGCGTCATTCCTGGGGTGATCCGAACGAGAGTCGGCTACTCTGGCGGTACCACTAAGAACCCACATTATAAAAGCCTGTGAGTATACTCTGCTATAATGTATTATGTTCTTGGACGTATCTCGAATTCACTGGTCCGGGACTATTTTTCCTTCCCAGTCCAACACTGATTCTGGACGGCTCCGAGGTCGTAAAGCCCTCTAAAGCCCTGATATTTTAACCGACATAAGTAAGAGTTTATTCCTTGCGACATTTGAATCCGATGCATGTTAATTTGCTTCATTCTATCCACTCGACGACGACGCCGATGTTTTCCATGCCATTCGTTTCCAAATCCATTACTGTGTCGACAACCTCGTCTGTTCATGCGTGTGTGCCATTCAAGATTACTGGTCAGTCAAGGTTCGCCCAAAAGGACGCCATTGTTTATAGACCTTCCAGACGTTAGACAAACATCCTATATGCTATTGTTCGAGATCCTGTCTACACTATTTTATACTTGTTTTCCTCATCATGTTTTAGTGGACTACCAACACCCTTGTTCTCTTCACACCAAAGCTTCTTCTTCTGCCAGCCCGTGCCCCACGTTACTTGTTCTCTTATTCTACTCTCTCAACCGTCGTCGTAATGTTACGATCCATTTTTTGTTTGGTTTCCCTCCTCTATACATCCAACTTTTTTTTGCATACAATCTTAGTGTAATTATAGTTTTTTTAACCTTAGCAATGTGATCTACTTCTTGGAGTATTTTTCCATGGAAACTTTATTTTTATAACTACGTTTTATGAGCAACTTTCCTTGTAGCTTTTCCTCTCGAGAGGTTTTATCATAGATTATAGTAATTACCCTTTGATGATTAAGTGAAGCATATTTTATGCCCGTTAAGTAGGTACCTGCAAAGGGTATTAATGGATTAATTTATAATTATGTACCATCACTGATGATTGTGGAAAGCATTGTATTGCAATTGAAACATGACTGAATAGGATGAAAGGATTATGTAGTCGTCGGTACTTAGAAAAGTGTATTGTAATGTCGTTGGAAGTGTTTAAGATTAGAAGGGAAAGGAATCGTGATACTTATTAACACGTTCAGCGCCGGGAGCCCGCCTGGAGGGTTCACCTAGCCGCATATGGGATGCCGGGAGCACTCGCGGAGGGCTCATTTTAAATTTAGGTTTGTTTTAGCGAATACAGTATTATAAAACGTGAAAATGAAATCTGATGGACGAGTATATTTTAACAACACTTATTAGTATATGCGTTGGTTTTAAAATTCAAGCATCTTATTGTATTATTTATGTTCACACAGTTAAATAGATTCAAATACGACATAATCATAAGTATGAGTACAAAGGTACCTACTGCTTATTTCTTAGAAATTTCTTCCAGCAGGCCTGCGAATGGAGAAATGAGATAGATAGAAATGTAGACAATAGTGTGTGAGAGAGAACAAGAAGAGAAAAATATAAATATGCGAAGTCTTAAACTAATATATGGAAATAAACCTAGACGTTTAACGTAATAAATTAACATATACTTACATAAATACAAAGGTAATGCTCTTTTACTCGATTAACGTGGAAGTGAGTTCCACAATCTTACTGCATGGACAGAGAAGGAATAGGAATAGTAGTAGCTTGTTTTATGAGGATGAGATTTAAGGAGGTGCATTTTTTTTTTTGTTCTCTTGTCTAAATATTCACAAAAAATTTAAAAGGTTGGAAACTACGAATCGAAGCGACAAGACCCCCTGAAAACACGATTTTACACACACGTTTACGTATTCACGTATTATAACACAGTTTTAAGGCTTGTGCAGACCAGCGCGACTTGTCGCGCGACGCGACACCGGTTATTGTTATTACAGATAGTGCAATTCACGAAGACGCGCCCCACTCCGCGATAACTGTACTGTAAGCTGTACTTTAGTACGGAGCGGAGCGGAGTGGGGCGCGTCTTCGTGGATTGCACTATCTATATACTGTGAAGTTTTCTTAGAAATTGTATTGTTCGTGTCGCGTCGCGACAAACTGACAAACGCTTTAAACCTAATGCCGTTGACCGTCCGCGATGGTTAACTTTAGCGCAACCGTAATGCCGGCAACCCCCCCCCGGAGGGTTCACTTCCAATATGTCATGTATGGCGGCATGGCGTATGAGTTCTATGAGAAGTGGGTGGAGTCGAAAGTGTTAAATAATCCTATCTATTGTTATACCGACGAGTCCAATAATTCAAAAGACGCTTGCATTTTCTTTACTGTGATTAGAATTCTGAAAATTTAAATTAAAACGCTATTCATATTTTTCTTTACTTCCAAATATTATAAAATAATAATCTAAAATGCGATTGGTCGGTATTCAAGTAATCTAACCTTGCAATTTATTTTTAAATGTACGGAAGTGTGAAACGACTTGGCAAATTTTATTTATCGTAAATCAAAACTATAAAATTACGTATCTCGATTAGAGATAATTCTTTTATTAAAACAAAACAAATCTGTTCATTAGTGTCCGGGAAAGGTCAGCTAGCTCATTTGGCTAAGCTTGCTTTTTAACCCGCTGTCTGGTGGAAAAAATAAATACACGTATACCTATATAACTTTTATCACTACACTAAAAACTGTAGGTGTAGAAATAACATTTGTCTGACTTCGTGTCTGAAGGACGCAAAGCGATCGATACAGTGTTAGGTAGGTACATGAGTAAGTCAAAGGTCAATAAGAAAGTGGAGCTTGTTGACCGAAGAGGTGCGTATGAAAAAAAAATAGTTTCATAACGAACAGTTCATTAAAACTGTAGGCAATGAGAGCTGTTACCCTTTAAACTGGCTTACTCAGCAATTTCAGAAATGAAAACGCAAAATTTCACTTTCACACGTAGGCGCTATCTTCATCAAAAATAGAATTTAAGTCGCTTTATCAATGACGTGAATGAGTCGCGGAATTCGCATTAACCTTGGCAGAGGCAAACGCGATAGATAAATCAATAAACTCACTAAGAATGACTTGCATGGTTATGTATTTAGCCAAGCAAATGACAAGTAATTAGTAATTTTGTTTTCCCCGACTGTAATAAATGTTGTGCAATAAGGTAACTGCGTAAGATTATAGTAGTTTATGAAACTGTTGCATAATGAGGGGTATTAAAATACGAGTGTGTGTGAGGTTTGTAATACAGTATCACACGAGTGTTTTAATACCTAGTTATGTGCAGTTTCATACACTACTTTATCTACCCTCATACATTGGGATTGAACCTACTAAATTAAAGATCAAGAATACAAAATTCCCACGAAATTCAGTACAACAAAACGTATGAATGGCGCCTGCAGCCAGCACATCACCGCGCATGCGCCAGAGCGGTGCTGCTGTCCCCCGCTAACGTTCCATTACAAAAGTTGATGGAAACTCCTTGTCTTGGATTTGCCCTGTATCGTAATAGAAAAACAAATTGTTTTATTGCATTATTTTGTTAGAGAAAAAGTGTTGTAATAAGATTATATTTTTAAATTTCGGTATTGTGTTTATAAAGTACCTATGTCAATATAAACTCGTTTTTACGTTATGAGAATAGACTTAAAAAAAACTTAATTTTGCCGGACGGGTGTAAGCTCTAGAATAGAATAGAATAGAATATTTATTTGCGTAAAACATGGTATACAAGGGTGTTAAATACAAATTGAGGCACAAGCATGTTTAGCTAGGATAAAACATAGCATGCAAAATTTTAAAGACAAGTTCCTTAACTTGTCTTTAAAATTTTGCATCAACAATCATTAAAATAAAAACATCAACATTTTTTTTCTATAAAGTCCTTTAAACTATAAAAACTACACTCGAGTAACCACTTATGAAATATAATTTTGTATTTAAAGCTACGCATTAAAACCGCGGGCAGCAGCTAGTAGATAATAAAATACCAAGGCATTTCAATGCCTTGGTATTTTATTATCTACTAGCTGCTGCCCGCGGTTTCGCCCGCATGGACCCTTATTCTTTTTCTAAAATAAAACCTTATAACATCAGCTATCTGCGAGTGAAAGTCCCATCAAAATCAGTGCAGCCGTTTCGGAGATTAGCCGGAACAAACAGACAGACAGACAATTTTTTTTAAATGATGTTTTTGTCATAGTTAATAATTATATACTTTCACTAGCAGTGCCCGCGACTTCGTCCGCGTGGAATAGTGACTTTGGGGGGTATAGTGACTTTCAGGATTTATTTATTTATTTTCAAACTTCTGTACAATAATAAAATGTACAAAGACTTTTTGCCTTAGGCATTCTCTGCTAGTCAACCTTTGTGTGATGCTGAGATAATATGGTAGATGCACAGTTTTAGGTTATTCTCAAAAAACTCATAACCAATGATAATTATAATAAAGTACTTCTACGTAAACTATATTTTTAGTTTTGTCTTCCGGCAGAAGTAGAAATTGATTTTCACCCGAACCAGATCTCGACAGAGCAACATAATAGTTGCTCGTGCGAAAAACACTCTTGGCGTAAATCTATTCCTACGTACTTAAATGTTTGTCCCTGGGCCTTATTAATTGTTACCGCAAACGATATCTTCACCGGAAATTGAATTCGCTTAAAGTGAAAAGGCAAATCCGTTGGTATCATAGGTATGCGAGGTATCAGCACTGTTTGCCCTACTGCTGAACCAGTCAATACTGTAACACCAATCACGTTATCGCGAAGGAATTTTACTTGGAGTCTGGTCCCGTTGCATAAATTTGGTGGTTTAAGATTTTTGGTGGTTTAAGATTCCTTAGCAGCACAATTGGACAGCCAGTTTTTAATTTGAGTGAATGTGAGGGAGGGCCACTCGGATTTAAAGAATTTAAAAATTCTTGTAGATAATGTACCGCATCTTCTTGATCCATTACTTTATCAATGGACATGTAGTTCACGCTATCTCCTGGAAGTTTACCCAGTATCATGTTATTGAACATTATGCCTTCTTTCATACATGGTGACGTCCCCTCATGACCGCCCACCACATCATACATGCGCGCGCAATACTTAATACTTATTTGGCTACAACAAATATCGCGATATCTTTTGAATGAAACATCCGAATTGAATAATTCAAAAAGTTCTAGAAAGGTATTGAATTCGTCTTGAATATGAAGTAATTTATTTTGATAAGGATTAATACCAAGGTACAAAATAAAGAGTTTTGAACCGACGGCATTTTAATTATTTAAAAAATAAAAGAAATCACTTATTGTGAGATAACTACAATAGTTAGATATATGGTGACGCGATATTTTTTGTAGACAATTATATGAGTGGTAGTACATTGTTTTGTTCTATAATCAATAGTTTTCGCAGCGCACGCGGAGTAAGAATTTTTTCGGGATTTTTTTTTACACTTTGGGTTACATTATTGGACTTTAAGTAAGGATCCCTATTTTTTTTGAAAATATAATATAGCCTATAGCCTTCCTCGATAAATGCACTATCCAACACAGAAATAATTTTGCAAATCGGACTAGCGGTTCCTGAGATTAGCGCGTTCAAACAAACAAACAAACAAACTCTTCAGCTTTATAATATTAGTATAGATATAAAATCTAGTGTGTGAAGAATCGAATTGTTGAAGATAGAACCTAGGTCCTAGGTAATAAGAGCCGAGACGCTCGTCGTTTACAAAGTTAGTATCGTAGACTGACATAGCTATTTATGTCTGCCTAATCTAAAAAAAAAACAGAATAGACTATGATTAGGTATGTGTAGCTACATAAACTTAGGCTACTACCTGAAAATGTACCGCCTTACAGATTTTAAATATATACTTTTTTTTTTTATTGCTTCGAACGATCATAAACATTCCATCGATATGTAGATTGTCAGAAATGTACTAGCCTAAAATGTGTAGGTCGTAAAAACAATAGGTACAGACGTATTGTTACGCTTTACTACTACGCTCGTGTAAATGTAGCAATCAAATTAAAAGTAAATAAGAGATTAGGAAGTTAGTATTTGACATGCTTAGCCTTAGGTATGAGTCATGAACCTGCTGGGGTTGCGGGTTTGTCTGAAAGGGATATCGCGGCCCCAGCACATAGGCAACGGAAGGAAGACGGGTGGGTTTTAGTCAGTAAAAGTCTGGCACTCCCTCTCGCTCTGCCCAGAGCGGGAGGAGTCATTTGATGATTTCCCACCCAAAAAATAAAATAAAAAAGGTATGAGTCATGATAAACCCTTTTCTATTAGATCACGGATCGACCGACGAGTTCTCTTGAAAAGGTCTCATTATCGGCCCCTTAAAGATCCAATTAACTCGGAATGTAGATAGAGAATGGACAACTCCATCGTTTCCTGAAGAACTGCTGTCTCACCATCCTTATCATGGCAGCTGAATTCATCCTACACGTTACTTTGACGAAGTCAATGTTCATTATTCCTCATTTCCTTCCGTTATCATTTAATAAACGTTAGATAGGGTCAAAGATAAACTTAAATGCCAAGGGATTACGACGTCACGTCATAATCATCACGAGATTAATTTATAGTAATTAAGTAAATGACAATCAATTCACTTGTCTCACTTAATAAAACAGCTTGTCTTGTTGATGAAAGCAAAAAGAGTGTGAAGGATCGTAACAGAGGGGCGCTCTGTAGTTTCTGCATACCCCCATTGGAAGAAGGCGCGTGTTTATGTACGTGTGTACCTATGTAATCAGTCTTGTCATTGAACCTACATTTCAAAATTGTGTTCCATAATAGTTGCGCCTAATTTGTTGATAGCGAGAGCCAAGGTTAGCGGCCCGGCGCGTGCGCAAGGCCAAGGCACCTCGCGTCACTCGCGTGTTCACACAAACTAGAGAGACGTTATTTATAAAATATAACACGCACGTGCGTTATGTTTTTGGGAAATTATGCGAAAATTAAACAAAACGTGATATAGTTACTTACACGTGTGTAAGAAAACTGAAACGCCTTCGCTAAATATTATTGCTATGCTATCAAACATGATAGCAATGGGTGTTGAGCTACATAAACACTGCGTCAAGCTACTCCAATGGGAGAATTAAACTGTTTCTCCTTTAGTACTGTTAGTGCTGATGGCGCCATCTATGCACCTTGTTTCCCGTAGGTAGGTACTATATCATACTCGAGGCTCATCTTCCATAATTTATTTGGGCACGGTCCTCGTTCTTTGTCTTCTACCTGTTTATAATCCCCCACGATAAATATTACGTGGTCGTAGGTAACAATAAAGCTTATAAAGATAAATAAATAATATCTATCAATAAAGATGAAGATGATAAATGAAAGAGCATTATGAAGTTTTAAAATGATGACAATGATCTTTTCGTTTTCAGGGGCGACCACACAGAGGTGATCGAGTTGGACTTTGACCCAAAAACAGTCACCTATGAATATCTCCTGGATATGTTCTGGGCGAACCACGAGTATGGACTAACTACAAAGCTAAAGAGACAGGTAATTTTTAAAACCTCTTTCTGAAATGATGAACAAAAAAGAGAACTCGTCTAACAAGCTTAGGGCGAAATTAATCAAAGAAACTGAACGCGATCAGCACATCAAAACCGCGATCAATGACTGTCAGTGGCCAAAATGTGGAATACTAACACTGACAGTTCCTGAACTCGGTTTAACTAGATGTGCTGAGTTAGTTCAATTTCATTGATGATATTCGTCCTTAGAATACGGATAAACGAGCAAAACTCGTCAAAACTAACTGTGGGGTCGTTTAACACACTTCAACACTCGAATCGGTTTGACAAATGCAGAATAACATTAGTAGGAATTCGCGAAAATTGGCCCAATAAATCAGAATCGTAACCCTAAAATTTTTACAAATAAATGAAGATATTGTGGACGTTATTCTGCGAAGATGGGACGATAAACATTCTCCGACTCATCTATATTTGTATGTCGCGTGATTAGATAACATAAATAACCAAAACAAAGAAAATCTTTTAAAAAGGCGTTACGGTGGACATACCTACGTAGTGTGACATAAAGTTATCAGAAATAGTTATTGTTGAAGTAAACAATAACATGAGCCAATGGTGTAGGAGTACCATTTTATTATTATCTACACGTGAGAAGACAACCCGTCTGTGGCCAAAATCGTTAAAATTTGTCAAATGACGTGTCGACTGATTTATGAATTGATTACGTTTTTAGTGTCCTTGTAGAATTTAACAAAAGATACCTTATCGTAAAACGTTTCTAACATTGTAGCCGAAATAACTTAATGTTCAAACTTGCTTATCTTTTCTTATCTTAAAAAAAGTATAGGTAGGTAGTCATAATTACTGCAATTATTTATACCTCCTGCCTGGCCCACCCAAAAGCCCGCGACGATCAGACCTTCGTTACTTTATAAATGGTGAAAGTTTATCTGTGTATGTTCCCAATACAGCTAAGAACGATCCCCGATTAAGAAGTTTGGATCATGGTGGCTTTGGCAGGTAACCGGCAAAGGTGTATAAGATTGCATCTTAAATTCGTTAAAGTATAAAGCTCAGTTTTTATATATTTTATTTGGAATAAGTTTAATATTAGAAATTGCGTCGTCCATTGTCAGACACTTAGTAGGTACGGTTGCAACCCCCTGTCAGACACACTAAAACTATAATAAATGTAATTATACTTACGTTATAGTATAAATGCTGAATTTTATATATGTTATTTGGAGAACTATCAAAATATCGATAGTTCTTACCTCTTGCCAGACACATTTTACCTAAGATCCGAAAGATTCAAAGTAGGAACGACGTGTAACCATGCCTTTAATAGATGAAAAGTATTTTATATCAAATTTAGTATGTTATAAAATACATCGTGAGTGGGTTGGCTAATAAATTCCTAGCTAGACAATGACTAATAAAAAAAAATAAAAAAACTTTTACAAAACAAAACAACCCACTTCCAAAAAAACACTAGGTACATAGTGAAAAATAACTTTAATTTCGGAAGTCGGTGTCTTTGGTTTTGTATTTTCGTTATTTGCCACCGACTTCCGAAATTAAAGTTATTTTTCACTATGTAGTGTTTTTTTGGAAGTCGGTTGTTTTTTTTTTTTATGTTATTATTTTTCGCTTTTTAGTGGGTCAGTTTGTAATTTATCTAAGTTACAATAGCCTAATGTTGACTACTCATCACCTTTTACAAAATATTGCTTTTCCCGAAGCAGGGACGTTAATCGTTGAGGAGTTCTCCTGGTAGTTCACCATCAACTCCACTTGTTGTGACACATTGTGACGAGCATAAATTTATTGGTATTCATATTAATGTAATCGAATAGCAACCCATGAAATACTTATTATTGAGTGGTTCCGGTGGCCATCTGTGGTCTTCATCATCAGTTCCACTTCACCAAATGTGCTTTCCAAGAGCAACTGCATGTATTATTATAAAAAATACCCAAATCGCTATAGGTGTGCCTATAATATTTGAAGAGTTCCCTTGATTTCTCCAGGATCTCATCATCAGATCCTGACCTAATGACAATGGGACCATCTCGGAAGTATACCCTTTCAAACAAAAAAAGAATTTTGCAATTCCGTCTATAAATGAAGGAGTTATGCCCGAACATACATAAAAAAAATATATATATATATAAACAATCGAATTGATAACCTCCTCCTTTTGGAAGTCGGTTAAAAAATAACTCTTTTTCAAAAATTTCGGTCGTTCGTTTAACGAATAAATTTAATACCAATCGAAAGTATGAAGGATTTAGAATAAAAAACCGGCCAAGTGCGAGTCGGACCATGCACAATGAAGCATTTCATTGTCACTGTCACTGAGTCACTGTGTCACTGTCACTTGTCTTCTCTTGACAAACACTCCATACAAACGTCTGTAATTTTTTTTTTTCTACCAAGTAGACTTGAAATTAAAAGTTTTCTTTAAAAAAAGATGTATACGCAGAAAGGGAGTATGTTTGAATACCTACATTTTAACATACTCCCTTGTCCATACCCTACAAGTTAAATGGAAAAAATAGCTGTTTTAAAATAATACAATGTTAGCCTAAAATTCGGCGTGGGCACGCCACAATTGCGGCGGTAAGTCCCCTCTTTGAGGAGTGGCTAGAGAGGCGCCACGACGTCCTCACCTTCCGCCTGACGCAGGTCCTCACCGGACACGGTTGTTTCGGGAGGTTCCTGTTCAGGATCAAGCGGGAGGAAACGCCCGGGTGTCACCATTGTGTGGATCGCCCGGAGGACACGGTGGAGCATACGGTGGAGGTCTGCCCTGCTTGGGCGGAGCACCGCCGTGTCCTCACGGAGGCGATCGGCGGCGGCGATCTCTCGCGTCCGGCCCTGGTTCAGGCCATGGTCCGGAGCGAGAGTGCATGGGAGGCCGTCACCTCCTTCTGCGAAGCAGTTATGCTCGCGAAGGAGGAGGCGGAGCGCGCGAGGGAGATTCAAGCTGCACGCCCTCGCGCCCCTAGTCGCCGCAGGAGATGCCCCGGGCGTCGGGAGTCACAAGCTGACTTCCGGCCACCGTAGGCGCGGGCCTGCGGACGGTGAGCGATGGGCAGCTCGCCGTCCGATAAGGACCAGGCCCGGGTCGCGACGCGTTGTGTTCCACGCGCGTCTCAAAGGGATGTCAGCAACAACTGACGGGGTCCGGAAGGACCAATGCCTGCTGGGGTCGCGGGTTTGTCTGAAAGGGATATCGCGGCCCCAGCACAGGCAACGGAAGGAACACGGGTGGGTTTTAGTCAGTAAAAGTCTGACACTCCCTCTCGCTCTGCCCAGAGCGGGAGGAGTCATTTGATGATTTCCCACCCAAAAAAAAAAAAAAACGGCGTAAGTTCCCCGGGCTACCATACATAGAGGAACTTCCAGTTTCAGCTTTTATAAAATAACGAAGGTCTAATCGTCGCAGGCTCTTGCTCTAACACGTACCTATTTCATGCTGCGGCAAATCGCTTAATCCAAAGGCGCTGACATTCAAACTATATTTATAGGTACATTACCTATAAATAACCGGATAAGTATTACTCGTAGTAGTATTTCAATTTATCGTTTTTCGATCCCTGAATTAATTTAATGTTATTTGTTCTACAGTACCAGTCCCTGATCTTATACCACGAAGAGGAACATCGCTTGGCAGCAGAGGCGTCCTACAAACGGACGCAGGAGCGCTCCAAAGATAAGCTGCGCACTGAGATCGCACCCGCCGGTCCCTTCTACCCCGCTGAGGAGTAAGTACTACATTGTTATGTACTGTTATTTATACTGCACCTTGAGGAGCAGCGGAGGCGTCGTACAAACAGATGCGGGAGCGTTGCAACGATCAGCTGCACACTGAGATCGCGCCCGCCGGTCCCTTCTACCCCGCTGAGGAGTAAGTACTAACTGTTATGTACTGTTATTTATACTGCACCTTGAAGAGCAGCGGAGGCGTCCTACAAACAGACGCAGGAGCGCTGCAATGATCAGCTGCGCACTGAGATCGCGCCCGCCAGACCCTTCTACCCCGCTGAGGAGTAAGTACAACATGTTTTGTACATTATATATTGTACCTTGAGGAGCAGTGCTTAGCAGCGGGGCCATCCTACAAACAGACGCACGCGCCGCAACAAATTCAAATTCAAAATTCAAAAGTCATTTATTCAAACTAGGCTGAGAATCAGCACTTTTCGAACGTCAATTACATAAGACAGTCCCCCAAAACGCCCACCCTTCACCACTTCCTAGTGCATTAGCTGGGAAGAAGAAGTGGCGCAACAAACTCCCCAGCAGTACAGCTGTCTGTTCAGTTAGAAGAACAAAAAAAAAAGATTATATTTAATAGTATTCAAAATAATTTACATTACGCAAAACAAAACATAATTTAAGTTATTAGCCATTATGTTAGCTAGCATAGCACAACGATTAGCTACGCACTGAGATCGAGTCCGCCAGGCCTTTCTACCCCGCTGCAGAGTATGTACTTATAAGTACTTATACAGGGTGGCAGGGACATGACGCGAAGCCTGTTACCATGGATTTATATGGTAACAGTTTTCGCGTCGATGGGGAGACATCCTGTATATACAATCATGCATACACATACGTAAACTTACGCGTTTTTCTCATGGGGGTAGGTACAAACTATAGAACGTCACCTGCCACGATACTTGCATACCAACCCCATAAGCTTGCGTTTACATTCGATCGCACTCCGGTTGCGAGTACTACACACCTAAATCACATATTATGTACCATGAGGAGCAGTGCTTAGCAGCGGAGGCGGCCACCAAACAGATGCAGGAGCTAAACTACGAACAGTAGGTACTTACCTACCTACATAAGAGAGCAAACACAATTTTGAAAAAATGCTCTCCTAAGAACAGTCATCCACACCACACGACAAAAGGACATGTGATTAAAGACTTATAAGTACCTAAACGAATGTTTTGGTTTTTAATGATTTCATGTTTCACGTGAGATGTACGACGTTATCGAAACACGTTTCGTGGAAAACATAAAATATTCAACGTAGTAATAACAAAATCTATTTTCTTCAACTTTTTACCTACAAAGATTAAGATAAATACATTAACCTACCTACGAATTACAAAGTTGCCATTCATACAAATGTTAATGGGAATCCGCGACATGCATCGCACGGATACTAAACACATAAAAATTTACCTTGCTGACGCTTGCGACTAGCAACAACCTTAGAATATTTAACGTACGTCTAGCATTGTTGAATACTTGCATAAATAACCGTCGATTATTGCAATAATCAGGCCATGGTCCACTCCTTGTTAACGTCCCATGTGTGCATCGGGACTAATTTCAATTCCGCACATCGATTTTTCTATTAATCAAAGCAATCAAGATTGATATTATTGGCTATTCTAAAAATAGCCTTCGCCTTTGAGGTCACGATAATTGGGGTTCAGTTAGAAATGTGAAAAGCCCAGAAAGTGTTTCGATTAAACACATCACGACTATATCGATTGTATCTCAAAAAATTGTTTTTAACATAACGTAGTCGACCATAACTTTAGAGGATTGCACCCCTCAAAAGTCTACTGGTAAGTATACAGGGTGACAGGGACATCGATGGTTTAAAAAAAAGTACATATTACAGTAAAATAGCATTGTTTGAAAAAAGTCATTTGGTTGAAGTAGGTATCTACTCGACTATTTAGGTCCTAGGTTTAGAGACAAATAATAATATGTTCTGTTCCTATTCCAAAAGTTTAGAACAGGGGACATATTTGCAATTTGCTACAGGCCCAGCGCTTGCTTATTCCGGCACTGGCACGTGTCAAACCGATCTTTTGATCACTTAATTACGCTGTAAGAAAATCAATAAATCGATTCTCGTCATTTGACCGGTCCAATGTACTTGAATATTGGCTTGTTTGATATGATCTCAAGGTCAAACACTTCAGTTTACTTACAATTTAATGTGCTCTATACACATATAGCATATAGCATAATAGTGTGGGGTGGCAGGGACATCGACGCGAAAACTGATACCATGGATTCGGTACATGATTCTGAAGCCTCCTGAAATTTTTTCTTCCCCCCGCCCCCCCTTCTGAAATTTTTCGTCGGTAATTTGAAAAAAATTGCTCTTCCATACATTTTGACCGCGTAGGTATTGCACTTTTCTATTAAACAGCAGATATTTTTTTTAAATAACCGACGAAAATTTTCAACGCAAGGGTTTAGAATCATGTACCGAATCCATGGTATCGCTTTTCGCGTCGATGTCCCTGCCACCCTGTATAAATTGATCAAATTCTATACTATACACGAGCGACGTTTTCTAGTATTTTGGCCAACGAAATAATCGGTTACCGATTGTTTGACGTGGATTGTCTTAGTCGGAAAATGTTTTACGTTTCACGTTTTTGTGACATCAAGTAAATTCAATATAGGTACCTACCACATCTTAATAAGTTTCACTCAAAAAAGTACGCTCAGGCGGATGTGGGCGAGTTTGGATATGCGGGGCCCTTCTTTCTTATATCTATGGCGGGGCCCGTAGCAATTACTACTCTTGCTACGTGGTTAATCCGGCACTGACACGTGCCGATATTTCTCTACTGATTTATAATGATTATCGATTGATACTTGAGTAACGTCATGTTAGTCTGTGTCTAGTTAATATATTGGTATCAAATTATTCTCATTATATCAGCGATTTTCCTTTTCTAGTTTACAATATAGAGGGATATGCAGGGACATCGACGCGAAAACTGATATCATGGATTCAGTGATTCTGAACCCCCGCTGCGTTGAAAGTTTGTGTCGGTAATTTTTTTTTTAAATCTGCTGTGCCATACATGTTGACCGCGTTTGCACTTTTCTATGAAACAAAAGGGGTGGAAGCGTCGCCGTGTTTTATATGGAATTTTTCACTTTTTGTATGGAAAATATGAAATATTATTACCTACATGTTGAGTTTTAGGGGTTTATAAAGGGGGTCGAAATTTTCTTTATTTTTGCGATACGACACACCATTTTCGAGATATACAGAGCGTCCCACGGATATGCCTCATGCAGGGAAAATACCTGGAATATTGTTGATAGAACATTTTACTGAAAGAAGACATTATTTGAATTTTAAAAACAATTTAAACTGCATTCATAGATATTTAAATAATTACATGGTTAAACTGGGAATCGAACCCATTACGTGAGAAAAATAATCAGCTTTATCATACCGATCGAAAGGCTTCATCATAAGGATTATTTTTTGCTCAATAACATAGTGTCACAAATAAAAGGAAGACCATGAATTTTAACATTTGATATGAAATTTTGTTCAGAAAAATGAAAACCTGACATAATAGAAGGGTAAAGACATACAAGGAAGGGACTCATTTTCAGCATTTGATAAATTGATTAATTTTGTATTAAAAATGTTAAAATTCATGGTCTTCCTTTTATTTTTGACACTATGTTATTTAGCAAAAAAAATAATCCTTATGATGAAGACTTTCGAAGAAAAAAAAAAAAGAAGGAAAATTTGTTTATTCTTCACAAACAAAACGCACTTATAAAAGCAAAAAGACATAAAATACACACATACAAAAGTAGCCAAAGGCCCTGTATTCAACCAATAAATAAAATAAAGCATTAAGCATACAGGTATGATAAAGCTACAGAGTGATGATTTTTCTCGTGTTTATAACGGGTTCGATTTCCGGTTCAACCATGTAATTATTTAAATATCTATGAATGCAGTTTAAATTGTTTTTTAAATTCAAATAATGTCTTCTTTCAGTAAAATGTTCCATTTAAAATATTAAAGGTACTTTCCCTCCATGTGGCATATTCGTGCGACGACCTGTATAATAAGCAAAAGAAAAGAAAAAAAAGATACAGAACATTTTTTGCACTTGAAGCAGGTGTTGGTATGAATTTTAGTTCATCACAACAAATTTTATTCCACACCTTTTTAATCGCGATTTTAAAATAGTCGATTTAAATAAAAAAAAAATAAAAAAATAACTTTCAGAAAAGAAACATTGCCATTTTCACAATAATATTAGCTCAGTGCCAGGTGCCATCTTAGTGCTGTCAAACTAAAATATAGTTAAGTTGTGTCACTTTAGTCTATTTGAGAATGGAAAGTCGTCGTTTGTCAGGAATAAATTAAACTTTGGTGTTTTAAAAAAAAACTAGTTTAGAGTTATTTGTGACAAGAGAATCGGCACCTATGTCCTTCTGGTCAAGGTCTACCAATGTGCCAAATTTCATCCAAATCTGTTCATCCGTTTTAGCGTGAAAGCGTAACAAACAAACAAACTCACTTTCGCATTTAAAATATTAGTTAGGATTATTACCATTTTAATTGCTTGTCTAACCAATCTTTTTTTTGCTCCACAGCTACCACCAGAAATACAGACTGCAAGGCCACAAAGATCTCTGCCGTAGCTTAGGCCTGGACTCCTCAAAGCTCCAGACTTCGCACTTAGCAGCTCGACTAAACGGCTACCTAATTGGAATGGGAGGCAGAACACAGTTTGAGCAAGAAGTCCAGGCTCTAGGATTATGTGAGAAGCAAGCCGAGTATGTACGGCGAGAGCTTGAGCGAAACGAGGGTGGCGGTCTGGCCTGCTAGCTGCATTCACAGGGTTATGTGCGAAAAAAGAATGTCAAGGGAGTTTACCGCCTGGTTCCCATGTCAAAGCATGCTTACTCGCGCTTCCGAAGAGTGCTCCTAGATATTCTTAATTCTAAGACACTCTACAGCCATAGAACATGCAGAAGCGGCATCGTGCGTCAGAATGTTTGTCATGGGAACTAGGTCTACAGATACTGCCATCCACGAAGACGCGCCCCACTCTTCTTCCTAAACGCGATTACTGTATTGTACGCGTGAGGCGCGTCTTCGTGGATTACACTATCTATAATAGGTGTCTCAACAAACATTTGATAGGTCGCCACAACGTGCCGATTCCAACTTTTGGTTCCATACGCTGGTCGTACATACGTCGCTATCACGTTGACACAACCATTTTATACGAATCAGTGTCGTAATAATAGTGGCACGTAGCAGTATATGGTTGTCTAGTGGTCGTATAGATGTCATCAGATCCACTTTTCGTCGAGTTATGATGTTTATTACCGCTGCTTTACGGCATTTTATCGAATAACCAGTGTTCATCATGACTTTTTTAAGGGATTTTGATGTAAAGTGATTATATAAATGTAGTGAATTAAAACTACAAAACCGGATAATTTTATGTTCCTTGAAATGTGACTGCATGAGATACATAAGAGTATTCGCCAACCACATTACATTTAAGACATCCATGTTTTGCGTTAAAATTACATACTCTTCTCTCTCTGTTAATTAAAAGTTCCAAACATGAACCAAGTGGGTTCATGTTTGGAACTTTTGAATAATGGTAAGCCGTCAATATTTACATTAGGAGATATGCACTTTGGTACATCGTCTAAATGAAATAAAATCATTTTCAGCATAGCATTTTTTTACACTATCACGGAGTATATCATTTTTACCGGCTTCACTTGCGCTTTTATCGGAACTATCACTAAGACATAATTTATCAAATATTTCATCTACTTCGTCTTCACTTGACATTTCTGTTTTAGAACCACTAGACCTACTTTCTGCGCTTGGAGTAACATCATATTATTTAGATCCACTCTGCACCGAACTCAATTATTTTAAGTTCAAAATTAAATTATGTGCGGAACCAACGATATGATTGACTTAAAATCGTATAAGAGCGCAGTTTATCACTATTATTCGACCATCACGTAAAAGTAGTTCTCGCGATTCTATTACGATCATAATTTATTATAATGTCGGTATAAAAGTCGTATAGACGTGTCTAATAGCTCCTACACACAATGCCGGCGGCATGACCGCCGGCCCTGCTGCACAAAGGATCGCAAAGAAAAATGAAGGCGCAAAAGCCGGGGATAAGTGCCGCGCGGCAAAAGCCGGCGGCCCTGCCGCCGGCAGTGTGTAGGAACCATTAACGCGACAGCACTGGTTATACTACTGAAAGTTGTGTAATAGTCATATAAAACAGTCGTATACAAGATTATACGACGTATATACTTGGTTAGTTTTCAATGACCGGCCAAATTTTCACAGGGTGACCATGAATATGAACAACTTTCACTATGGAGCCAACTCTGAAATCACGAAAAAAATATCAGCTGTTTCATACATTTTGGTCTAGTAAGTATTGAACTTTTGTATGAAACAGCAGTATACGACTACAAGTTGTATAAAGATAAGAGGCACTAAGTCGTATTACATGCTTAAATTACTTCAATACGATGTTTATAGCATTTTGAGTCGCGTAACTTTTACTTATGCGACCGAAATGTTTATTGTGACATAGCGGTAACCTTAGTCGTAGAAGTAACAAATATTCTTCGATACCTGTACCGTAATTTATAAAGGTTTTCGGTCCCTGGCTGAAACACTAATGTTGGAAAAGTTTTAGCACTTAAAAATGTTAACAGATTTAGTATAGATTTATTTTCCATTTGAGCTGCAGGCGGCTGCGCTCCCGGATGCTTCATATAGAAATAATAAGCGTAAAAAGGGATTTAAACTTGATCTATCTATAGGTACGACTTGAAATCACCCCTATACGGAAAAAAAAAAAATACGATCCCACTGTTGTTCATTCTATTTAGTCCATCAGTAATATAATAAAAAAATATTAGACATGTATTTTTTACTTTATCATATTATTAAAAAATTACCTAGATAAAACGCATTAAAGTTGGGATTGGGGGCTCGCCACGTCAAAACTCAATATAAAATCTACCAAGGCGTGACGTCCTGCCACATTTTAACTCATGTGTAGCCGTAATCGTTTGAATACATAAAATATAAAAAATACTTTTCCAATATTTATTAATAATCTACATGGCGGACAAAAAAAAAATGTTTGTCGTCATCTCTATTGTTATTTTTTTTATTATGTTGACAAAAAGGTCAAAGTAGCCATCCTAGTATGAATAACAACAGTACAGCATTTTGAACTTAGTGGATAATTCTTTAGTTTTAGTTCTAAGATTTTTAATTAAGCAACAATGTTAGTAATATAATATCTTATCGCATTATTATCATTATGTATTGGCCATAAAATTTATTGTATATTATTATATGCTTGGACCTCACTTTCATAGTTCAGTATTAAGTTGAATTATTGTGAAAATAAATAATTAATTTTATCTCATGAATGATACACCTATGTATCTCGTATTGTTATGTTTAGTGATACTAAGATTATAAATATATTTTCCCACTTTTGAAAGTTTTAATTTATCCTAAATTATATGAAGACAGAAGTCAAAATATCCTAAAAAAAAATATCTAGAACAGGCAGCAACACATTACTGACACCACTTAAATGTATTTAATAGAATATTATCTTTTTATCCAAATAAAATTTGTGGGTGTAGGTAGGTATGTACTTGGTATGGTAAGTATACTTACCCACATTTTATGAGGTACCTACTGTTTTTTTTAAATCATACACACAAGTAAATAAAAACACTTTTAATATATAATATTTGGCATCATGTATTTTAGCTGTAGGTAAAACATAAAAATAGAACATTGGAAAAATCCATATAGTACCACTAGCGCCATCTAGTAACAATTTCAACTCATAACTTTTACAAAGTTGAAGCAAAAATAAGGAAGTCAATCCTAAGCATTGATTTGATCACTAATAAAGAACTCATTAGTCATCAATAATCTTAGGCAAGTAAAGTAGCTATTTTAGCTGAAATTGCAGGAACAGTTTTAAAAGATAACTATATACCTACCAACCTACTAACAATAAAAAGGAAACAAGTGATTACATATTAAATGCAAAATGCAACTCACATTTTTTATTAAAAAATACGCATGTTTTCAGTTCTCATATTAATTGCGTTTGTATTGTTTAACTACTAATGACAATAAAGTTTACTATACCTAACACAAGATCTCACATAAAATTTCATTATAATTAAATTGTTTTCAATGTATTGTTCTTGTTTAAAACTGCCCACTATAACTAAATAACTGTAGATCTAAGTAAATATACTCAATATTTAACTGTCTGATACAGCAGATATAATTCAGCTGAGAACCATTTACTAACTGTCACTCAAATCACTGTGATTGACTATTTCACTATTTCCTGTGCATCTGCTCAGTAGTAGTCCATCCAATTCATACATGATCTCTTGCCTCTCAGTCTCTGAGAACTGCCTTAGCCTTTTCGCCAATAGCCTCCCATATAAGTCACAGTCATCTTCGTCTTTTGGACTTGGTACACTCTGCCTCTTAGAATTTTTTAAAGCCTGATTTAATGTATTGAAAGCGTTAGTCATTTCTTTGCTCACTTCTTGTAATTCTAGAGGGAGGTCAGAAGAATACCGCTTTACTAAGCGTAGTTTAGGCTTGATATCTGTCTTCTTTTCTGAGCTGGAGTCTAGGTTGTCTTCATCCTCTTGTTCATCCAGCTCGTCAGTGGCTTCTAGTTCTTGTCTGAATGATGTTGATGCCTGAAAATAGTACAGTTTTTTTTTTTAAAACAAGAATTTGGCTTTTGTCCAGCAGTGAGACACAAAAAAAACAAAAGAGTATTCATTTAATAATTAGAGGAATAATAAACAATAGTAAGTTAGTTATTTAGTTATACAACTAACTTAAATAACTAACAGAATTAGCCTATAGTGTTCCCACTGCTGAGACACAGGCCTCCTCTCCTTTGAGAGGGAGTGGGCTGTAATCTGCCACACGGGCCCAGTGCGGATTGATAGATCTCGCATGTCTTCGAATTTTTGGTTCTAGGTTCCCTCACAATGTCTTCCTTCAGTGTTTTGAGAGCAGTGGTGATGAAATTATTTTACACAAAGTGAAGCGCCTGCCTGGGTTCAAACCCTCGACCTACAACTCGGTAAGTCAGGGCCTTTACCACTGGGCTTGCTTTTTATGATGTTTTAAATAACTAACTAATTTTATAATAAGGTTATATTATTTTAACTTTAATTAGAAGGCAAGGCAGAGAGAGATGTAAAACACTGAACATTTATTCAGCAGATTTCTGAAGACTTTTCCAATATCATTTTATTTTGTCACAACATTCATGAAATATTGTCATATTCCTTAACTACTTATTCACAGTATCAAACACATTCAATAAAGGAATTTTGCTGCCGGGGACTGCCCAAAACTAAAATGCAAAATTTTATTCTCGTTACTTACATAGCAATCCAAGCCTTGTGGCTCATACACATCTTTTAAGAATGACTCTAGTGGCTCATAGAATATCCAGATTGGTTTATAGACTTCATCCTCATTGGCTCGTATAGACTGCAGTATTTTCTTGTAATGTAATCGGAAAGCGGTCATCAGGGTTTCTTTTTTTTTCTTCAGTTCTGCAACTGGTATCTGCATGCCATATTCTAAGCGGTTCCACGCTTCTTGCACCTGTAAGTTTTATTTCATTTAGATCATTTCTTTATTGGTGAGTGTTATTTTATTAGCCAGTTTATTTAAATGTAAATTTTTCGCGCCAGTGAGACCTAAACTTTGGTTGTTATGCGTTCTGTAGACGAAACTATCCTTGCAGGATTTTAAATCTTGGTAAAAAAACTAGAAAAGTACCAAATTGTTTTCAGGTTAAAATAAAAGCAAAGAGAAAAAGACCGGCTTTCCGCCACCTCTTGGAATTTCCATAATTAAGTACCTTAGTTCTATCTTTGTAGTGTTCATGTTTTGGATTCCAAATTAATGTTTCTCTTTTATATAAGTCTATGAATTTGAAAGTCTCTTCGTTTGACCACGACATTGTTAATTATTTAGTTGTAAACAATGTTTATATTCTGTTAGTTCATTTTCGTCTACGGGCCAGTAACAAACTGAATATTGGAATATTATGTAAATACATCACAATCAATGCCCCAACATTTTACTGAGGTGCGCAGTAAAAAAAAACAGTTATTTCCAGATCAAATCCGTATAGAATACATTAATAGACGATTACAAGCCAACACATTCCACGACTATCAATAATAGATAGATTATTTTGATAATTTGTTGCCAATCGCCATTCATTACCGGCAAATGTGATTATTGACCACAGAACTTAAATACTCTACGAGTTATTGACTATCAATAACATAACTAACATATTAACCCATTGTCTATTGAGAAAAGTGATACCAGTTAACGAATCTCAATATTCCACTACAGAAGAAAAACTAAATCCCTTATTTATCTTTTAGGTTTTCAAGGTATGTGCTACATGTACACCTTAGAGTATACTCTACTAAGACTAAGCTCGCTCAGTGGTCTCGAATGTCAGAGTGCGAAATCGGTAGAGCTGCCCACAAAATTCGGTACATTAGTACCCAAAATCGGTATATGACAAAAAAAAATACAATGTTCAATCAAATTCGTTTATTTATCAAAAAATAAATATTTACATCAAACCAAACACACTTAAATATAATGATTTTTTTCGATCTTTAGGATCATACTCTACTCTTTGGCCATAGCCGCGGTCATCTTTGAATTAATTTCCAAGTCATAACAATTAGCGTCATTTAAAGAGTCGTTTTGCATGTAATAGCACAGTGATTGACTCAGTAGACAGCCTATTTCGCTGTTTTGTTTTCATAAGATTCATAAGATTTCAGAGGACTCAAGGGTATTCCTCAAAAAATATGGAACTAACTAGGTACTTACTTTCTATTGAGGAATCCCTCAATAGGCTGTCCGTAACGTAAAACATAAATGAAAAGGATTGCCAACGTAGAAGTGTAAAATCGGTAGAAAAATCAGGATTATTACATGTATTCTCTGAAATCGGGGAAAAATCGTTGCAATTCGGTATTTCGGTAGGACAGAGCCCATATCGGTAGAAATACCGAAAAATCGGTAGGTTCGAGACCACTGAGCTCGCTGTCCACAGAGCATGTAACTTTTATATGTCTTAGTAGTGTCGTCAAAATATGATTTTTGCTATACGCTGTGCTTGAGGAAGGCAAGTTTGATAAGGTACTAGGTACTTATAAGTACTTACTTCTAAACACCTTAAATTATTTAAGCAAAATACAAATCATATACAGGATGGATTTTTGAGATGGGGCAGTAAGGGCTGCTACCTTAACCGTTGTAGCTACAGGAAAACGGTCTTAAGAGACTGTCCATAACTTTTTGAAAGATTTTGATCTGCATTCACAGATTTGGAAAAATATGTACTGTCAGCAAGAAAATGGGCAGTTTTCACAAAAACTTTTTTTGATGCCAATCGATCCTGTTTCTTTTATGGATCAAAAAACTCTAACGGACCAACTGAGGTTTCTTTCTTACCAAAATGTATGGGAAAAGTTTTTTGTGATTTCTGACTTTTCTAGTACTCAAACCTCAGTTGGTCTAGTAGAGTTTTTTGATCCATATAAGAAACAGCATCGATTGGCATCAAAAAAAGTTTTTGTGAAAACTGCAAATTTTCTTGCTGGCTGTACAATTTTTTCAAAATCTATGAATGCAGATCAAAATTTCTCTAAAAGTTAAGGACAGTCTCCTAAGACCGTTTTCTTCTAGCGACAACGGTTAAGGTAGTTAAGGTAGTTGCTGCCCCATCTCAAAAATCCACCCTGTATAACGCAACTTTCCAACAAAATAATTCGATATTCATAATCGACGTTTTCCAGGATTTTATTTTCTGATGGCGCTTGGCGGGCAGGGGAGAATGAAAGACATAATCTTTTTGCGCCTTAGAGTTTTTGCGCCGACTCAAGGTATTAAGGACAAGGGTAGAAAGAGGAGATCATTCCGTGACTCCATGATGGATTAGTATAATTAATATTTTCACACAAGACATTTTATTTTCGTGTTTGCGGTGTTTTGTTTACTTGCGCAGACAAACACATGAATAAACACAGATAGTGGTGCCGATTCTCTTGTACACCGAACTAAACTAACTAAACTATCACTAAAATTTCTTACTTTAGGCTATGAGAATCTTAGAGCTATTCTGCAAATAAAATTCTCTAAACTAAAAAATAATTTTGACACAACTAAAATAGAATTTGATAATCGCGAATCCACATGGTACCCGTGGTTTGCCCTCACCCGTGATTTTTTTTAGAGCCGGAGGCGCGCAGGGCTTGCCGCCTCGACGTGTTTTACGAGTATATGGAATTTTTCACTTTTTGTATGGAAAACATGAAAAAATATTACCTACTCTGTTCAGGTTTAGGGTTTCATAAAGGGGGTCGAAATTTTCATTATTTTTGCGATAGGACGCACAGTTTTCGAGATATAAGCAAAAGAACAAATAAATACAGTACTGTTTTTGCACGTGAAGTCGAGATGTTGGTGTGAATTTTAGTTCATGACAACTTATTTTAACCCACACCTTTTTAAAAATTGTCAGAATTAGTCTGGTTTAGTATTTTACAATCAAAATTTTAGGTGAAAAATTTCAAATTCAGAATAGCAAAATTGCCATTTTCACTAAGCTAAAAACTCAGTACTATCTTAGTACTGTCAAACTAAAATAAAGTCAAATTGTGTCACTTTAGTCTATTTCAGAATGGGAAATCGTCGTTTGACAGGATTACACTCAATTTTAGTGATTTTTTGTCTAGTTTAGAGGCATTTGTGACAAGATAATCGGCACCAGTATATTATTATCATAACTATAGACTAAAATAGTAACATTTGGTTGCTCTCTGCACGGGTTCTCTTTTCTTTTAGTTTGTTTTGTTCAGAAAATAGATGGCGCAAGTAGTACAAAGTGTAGTTCATAGCTGTATTTATGGCGTGTATAACTCTTTACGGAACCGATTCACTGATCCGGATCATTGAAGTGTTCCAAAAGATTGGTTCAGTAACAACGTTTCAAACGGATCATTTGAATCTGAATAATTATTTTGACTCTGTGATCTTTCCGGGCGCCCGTCGCTTACGAGGCGAATGACTAAACCACTGAGATAGAAAATAATAATTAATATTATACCTTTTAAACCCCTAAAACTCAACATGTAGGTAATAATTTTTCATATTTTCATACAAAAAGTGAAAAATTCCTGAAGCACGTCGAGGAACCCGGGCACGCCTCCGGCTCTAAAAAAAATTAAGAGGTAGTCAGGTAGGGCAAATAAGTACCACGTGGAGTCGCGATTGTCAAATTCAATTTTAATTGTGTCAAAATTAAAATTAAGAATAAAAAATAAAAAAAACGAATCTAATGATTTTTTTGGAGAATATTACCATTGAGATAGAAAATATATGGAGACGCCGCTAAAATACATACATTTGATTATACAAATATGAGTGAATTATGATACAGAACGTGAAATATAGTTTTGTCTCATTCTTTCTAATAAAATAATCGTATTTGATAAAAGAGACAATAATATTTGTGTTATTGCTCATAATAGCAACATTATGTCGTGACGTAGTGACAGTTGTAGGTAAGTGCCATAAGCTTTAGATACTCTGAGGCCATAGGTAATCCTAATATTGATTATAGGATATTAGGATACCATACCTATTACTGGGTATTAGTCAAATATTAATGAACCGATTCGTTATTAGCTACTCAATCTAATATTGATACCTGCTTAATATTGTGCTGCGTCCGAGTCGCTGTGAGCTTTGGTCACTACAAATATTATAAACTAATATCCGTATTAGCTAATACTAGACAGTGCGACAGAAACAAGTGACCAAATGTAAAAAAAAAACTGTTTTCATTGCTTGCTTACTTGGTAACCAAAGCTCGACGTGTATAACTATGTCTTTACAATACACACATTACGCACGCACTCTATTCATACAATACAATATTCATCTCGCTCATTCTCCCGCCTCGAGTCTAGTCATCTCGCTCATTCTCCCGCCTCGAGTCTAGTCATCTCGCTCACTCGTCAGGCGCCGAGACGTCGGCGAGTGAGTGAGATGACCGCGGACGCGGTTGGCAAATAATAATAGCATAGCGAGCGCGGCGTGCCGCTTCGCTATTATCCGACCGCGTCCCTATTATTTGACCTGGTAATCTATTACTCTATATTCGCATAACCAAATGTGAATATACATGGCTTGTATTAAAATACCTGTACATACCTATTACGAATATATTAGTCACACCCATATACATATAAAATGTATGGACTGGAAATACCTACAAAAAAGGGTGCATACCTACAACTCGAAATGGAACATAAAATGGCTGCCATTTCTAGGGTTATGTCAATCAAGGAGTATAGGTGTTACTATAACGAGTATACTAGATACGAGTATTACTAGTTAGTAACACGTTTGTATCATAATAAGTCTGCTGTAACAGAAAAATATGAGAAACCTGTGATCTGAGAATCAAAATCATTTTGAGGGGGATGCGCTAAGGTAGCCCGCGAAATTCAAATATTGTTACGTTTTTTGCAATTATTTGCAGACCAAAATAATGATTCGCAACTAATCGCGACCGTAGCAAATATGGCTTTACAGAATTAGAATCAGCAATACAACTCCTTATGTTAGAATAATCCATAATCCTAAAATGTTATGATTTCATGAAATAGTCATTCAATAGGATTATAATTTTAAACTTACCGAGTTGTGTTGATGATTCTTATGATTATAATTCTATAAAAAAATATTTGACTACCCTGTTTTTTATACACAGAATAAAAAAACGCTTTTTATTGCATTACTTTATTTGTTTATCCGCATACCTAACAGAGGCTATTGCTCTTTGGCCTTCTAACCCAGAAGTAAAATAAGCGTAAGCACATTTTCTTGGTCATATGGATCTATCTCTTCACGCTGTTTTTATCGGGATTACTGTTTTATTTCGAATGTCATATGCCCGATGGCTAATTCACCGAAGTCATCAGACCGAACGTCCGAATTGCCGAAATTCCATAGCACCGATGTACCACAATTTCGAATAGCCGTTAGATCGAGCGTCCGTTTCGCCGAAAAGCCATTTCAACGAAAATCCTAACCGTCGAATGTCTATTGGATCGAAGTGCCTAGTAAGTAGTCGAAAGCTATTGTAAATAAAATATTCAAGAAGAGTAAATGGGATAAAAACAAACAGCAGCGCGTCCCACGGACACGCCACATGGAGGGAAAGTGCCTTGAATATTGTAGATGGAACATTTTACTGAAATAAGACATTATTTGAATTTAAAAAACAATTTAAACTGCATTCATAGATATTTAAATAATTACATGGTTGAACTGGGAATCGAACCCGTTACATGAAAAAAATAATCACCCTATAGCTTTATCATACCGATCGAAAGGCTTCATCAAGAGGATTAAAGGCTAAATAACATAGTGTCACAAATAAAAGGAAGACCATGAATTTTAATTTGATTTTTAATTTTAACATTTGATGTAATAAAATAATCAAAAGAGTGCGACTTTGTATTCAACAGGAAGGGACTCATTTTGAGCATTTGCTAAATTGATTAATTTTGTATTAAAAATGTTAAAGTTTTACTACTATTATTATCACCATTGATTTTATTTTATTTTATAAATTTAAATTGTAGTAAGTTTTGACCAAGTGGGCAGATTTGAATGAAATAAAGACTCAATGTTAATTCAAGATACGGACTATGACCATATTTTCAATTCCTTAAATCTCTTGAAAGAAAACACAAAAAAAAAAAACAATATTACATGTGAATTTTAAAATCACCCCTATTTTACCCCCTCACGCCATAATTTTTGAAAACCGCTGAATACGTAATGCTTTATTTGTTACCAAAAGCATAAATTTAAATTTTCATAGCCCTAACTTAAGAAATGATAAACTCAAAGCATATAATTCAATTAAACCATTTACAGGCACTTTTGAATTGTCAAGGAATCGGTCAGTCAGAAATATGAGGCTTATTCCGATCGATCCCACAAACGGATCACACATTGTGGGATCCGTTAGGAACGAGGATAAAATGAATATTTTGTTCCGATCCAATCCCACATTGTGGGATTCGTTTGGAACGAAAAGAGTGTCCGTGGAGTTTCTTGCCCGTTCTTCTCCATAGGTACCTACCTACTACGCTTTGGAATGGGCAACTAGCTTCATATTTTCTGACTGACCGATTCCTTGACAATTCAAAAGTGCCTGTAAATGGTTTAATTGAAATAAATGCTTTGAGTTTGAGTTTGAGTTTGAACGTGAAAAGTTTACATTTTGTTCCGAACCGATTCCATTTGTGGGATTCGTTAGGAATGTGGATAAAATTAATTATCCGAACGAAATTATCCTCTGCTTGAGTTGATAAATTGAAAATAAAGAGTACAGAATATTGAAAAAATATATTATTATGGTTATTACTAAACTTTAAAAAATAATAAAACAAAGGTTTTAAAAAATATGTACTTAACAAACAAAAAATGTCGTATTAGAAAAAAAAAACGGAACACCCGGTAATGTTTAAAGTTTTCTAATCATGGTTCATGACGTAAAGAGGGACGATGTAAGATGTAAAAAAACCGTTTATCTGAGCAATTCTAGGCAGTGTCCGACAGTAATTTTCTGTTCTCTTAGTTGATTGATAACATAAGCAATCCATAAATCTCTCTCAACGGAACTTATTGCTCTTCCGTTGTCTAGAAAACCTTGTGCGTTACTTAAATCACTTCCTAAGTCGCCATGTCTGCTAAATATTTGCTGAAATGGCTTAGGGCATGACTTAAGTGTACCATCAACAAAAAAATGGTGAACAACAGTCATTAGGTGCTTAGTTTCTTCACTCGCAAACATTAAAATTCGCGTTCCTGTAGAATAGTAATCTGCCATAAGGAAATCACCAAACTTTGGCGGCACTTGAACATCTTTACATTTTTTAAACGTATTTTTTTAATGTTTTCCTGTTTGTATCGGGATATAATAAGGTAATTGTCCATTCCAAAGCGTAGTAGATACCTATGGAGAAGAACGGGCAAGAAACTCCACGGACACTCTTTTAAATAAATTGTTACAAAAATATCGGTTACATCTTTCCATGTTGAAATTAAATATGTGAGAACAATGTAGAAAGACGTCCACGTTAAAAGCGTCCGTAATAAAAAGATAAAACCAATAACAATTCAAAAATTTAAATCAGCCAAGGCAGCTAAGAGTTGACCAGTCCCAACTGACGGCGCCCGTTCACGAACATGACGCATGGATTAGCACCATTTAGCTCAACCAGTTTGAAGGGAGCTAAATGATCCAACACACGCGCCACCATCAGCGAGACATCTGAGTGAGCATGACATACTCACAGCCGCCAGGGCACATTCAAGTCAATAAAAGACGTATTACCCGGTAAATGTTAGCTCTTTAGTACATAGTACTCACACCTGTGCTCTGAAATTATATAATACAAAGGAAATTGATTATATACAATGCAAAGATGGTCTTAAACTCTTCAGCAGCTCCAACAGTATTTTCAAATGTTAATCAAATAGTTGTGGTTGTGGAGCAGAGACCAGCATTGAGCCAAGCATTTTTATCAGCGATGTAATCCCCCAACTTATAATATGCCTGCCTGCATAGTGTGCGTTTTATACAAGATTTGAATTTCGTCTCATTAAGTTGAAGTATGTGGGGAGGAATTTTGTTATAACATTTTAAACAGTATCCCATGAAAGATGAGTCCACTTTAGCCAGTCTGAAACCTGGCTGAACTAATAGGTCCCTATTTCTTGTATGTACTATAATTATGTCTATCACCTCTTTTACTAAAAAGATGTACATTTTTTCTTACGTGCATGAAGTTTTCATAGATATATTGACAAGGTACCGTCATGATGTTAATATCCTTAAACAGTTCCCTTACGAGAGTCACGCCTGTGGAGATAATAAATGGCTCTAATCACTCTTTTCTGCAGAATATAAATAGACTCGATGTCTGCAGCCCGTCCCCACAGTAAAATACCGTAAGACATGATACTATGAAAGTAACTAAAATAGACCAGCCTCGCGGTACCTACATCAGTAAATTGACGGATTTTTCTGACAGCATATGCTGCTGAACTTAGCCGTCCTGCAAGAGATGTTAAATGAGGACCCCATTGTAACCTTGAGTCTCTCACAATCACTACTTTTGACATTTGGTAAAGAAAATTTTATGCACTTAGTTTTTTTTCTATTTTATACTACTACGGTGAACCAACTTTGGACCTGCATTAGGGCGTTATTTACGTCGTCAAAATTTGTAGCACGTATATCTACCTTAAAAATTAAGCAAGTATCGTCAGCAAATAACACCATTTGTGGTTGATTTTTTAATAAATGGAGTGGATCATTGTCATAAACTAAAAAGAGGAATGGACCCAATATCGAGCCTTGTGGCACACCGATTTTTACTTTTAAACCTAGTGAATTGACACCGTTTATTTGGACTTTCTTGACGTCCTTTGGTGAAATGTGTAATGTTATTGTTCTCGCAAATCACACTATCACAAAAAATAAACAAACATTTGACAACAAAACTACAACGAATTCCACGAAACCAAGAACATAAAATGGCTGCTATGGCACTTACCTACAACTGTCAATACGTCACGACAAAATGTTGCCATAATGAGCAAACACCCAAAAATGTTGTTATCTCTTTTATCTTATCAAATACGATTATCTTATTAGAAAGAATGAGACAAAACGATATTTCACATTCTGTATCGTAATCCACTCCTAGTTGTATAAGCAAATAAATAGATTATAGCGGCGTCTCCATATTTTCTATCTCAATGGTCACACCACGAGTTCACGAGTGTTCCGAATAGTTGAGCCCTCAGCTGTCATAATCGTGATATCTAAATCGGAACGCAAGTTATTGATGTCAGCGCTGTGAGCGATTATGTTCTAATTCGGAAAGCGGCCAAACATTTATTTGTGGACGTCTAACATGTTTGTTTGTTACATTTTTTTCTTTGAAGTTTGATCACATAATAACAAAATGGTTGGTTGTTCAATTCGGCACTGTAAGAATATAAGTGTAAAAGGCGGTACAATAATGTTTTTTTCATTTCCTCAAAAAGAATCTGTAGCCAATGAATGGCTGCGCTATTGTGGACCTAAAACAACCACAAAAAATGGTAAATATGTAAAGTTACTAATGTATTTAAATTGTAATTGGAAGTAATTCTAAATCGCTAATCGCTAATTCTAAATCGCGGTAAGGTTATTACTGTTTTTATAACCTTTACGGACTAGTTATAACAAGCGCTGAAGGCGCACGCTCAGTACGCCGCGCTTTGGGCGCACGCCGAGCGCTCGTCAAACGCAACAAGATTTCCACATTTTGTTGTATCTTTTGAACCCTCAACATGCTCAGTATAACTGTGTTTCTTTTAAATTAATTACTGATGCAGAGAAAACGACAAGGAAAATAGCAAAAGGCGCCGCTTGATATAATTCGTTACATTGAAATTTATACAAATACATTGAGTGCCCAAAGCGTACAGTTATAACTAGAGCCTTCTAGTGATGTGAACCGGTTTCATAAAAACCTTAAAAAAAACGGTTTTTGACAAAACCGATAACCACCGGTTCTCATTGAAAAACCGATTACAATCACAAAACATGTAAGTATCCGAGTCTTTGACATGTATTAGAGGTTTGCACTGGAGCAATGAGCACCGGAGAATCACCGATTATTTTCCGGTGAACATATTCGGTAAAAACACCAAATAAAAACCCATGGATTACCCACTGGTTTTATTGGAGTAGTATTTTTTTTATAAAGTTGATTTAAGTAAAAGGAAGGTTTATTAATCAACATTGTTCTTTATTTTATATTAATTAGTTATTATTTCTTATTTGCTTCTTTTGTATATGACATAATATTTCAGACATTAAATCAAAGCGTGCCTGTCCATGTATATGATTCATTTCACTTGCTACTAATTTCCCAAATAACTTGTTGCAATGTGTATGATAATTCCCCATATTTACGGTTTGAGTTCCTATTTCACTTTTAATTATAGGTGACAACAGTTGCTGTTTTTGTGTGTTTTGCATTACACCAAGTCTCTGGTTCATCATCTGAAGATGAAGACGACTCCATTGTTTGTGCATATTGTTCAAACAGATCTAAAACAAATTGACATAGCGTCCTTTACATTCCCCAAAAATGCTGTGGACCAAATTTGTTTCATAAATCAGAACTACGATTTGTTAGGAACATGCAAAGACAAAATTTAAATTTCCTGGTTATTTGTTATCTGTTTGATGACCACTTTCTTTTTGTGATTGTTATTGTACCTAATAGATTTAAGAAAAGTTGGTAAAAATAAATACTAAGCCATAATTAAATACTGGTATTGTTTTTAGAAAAAACCTTAAAAAACCGGTTTTAATAAATGACTAATCGGTGTAAACCGGTGTTAAAAATTGTAATTGGTTCACATCACTAGGCCATACGGTTTTTATAACATAAAAGATTAAGTTACTGCACAGAGTTGACAGCTTGGCATGCCATAGACTATAAGAGTCACGTGAGTCTGTTGGTTTTGCACGTAGTATTTTTGGTTGGGCCAATTTTTTTATATTTCAGGTAGAGTATGTTCAGACCATTTTTTATCGTCTGACTATTACAAGCCACTGCAGCATATTTTATTAAATTACTCGCCAAGAAAATTTAGAAAATTAAAGCCAGATGTAATACCTACATTACTGATTGTTGATCAAAATACGCCCAGTAAGCTGAGCCGAGCCGAAGTAAAAAGCCCAATTGTAGATACTTCAGGCAACATGAAGTGTATTCCTGAATATAATACAACACCAGATAATGATGTTGCGGGCTCTTCAAAGATTGTTGAGAAAAGGTATATACATTGAAGTTTTTTAAATTATATTTCAGTCAGGAGAAATTCAAAATTTCTGTTGATAATATTTCTTACCTTTGTAACTGTATCTGTTCCCTACAGCAGCTAATTATTTTTATTCTTTGTTTCAGTGATAAAAATATAACGATTCCTTTGGCTGAATATAAGCTATTTAAAAGGAGTTTCAAAGAATATGATGTTTTAAAAAGAAATTTGGGGAAAATTTTTACCCCTGGCCAAATTCGTTGCTTCATGAAGCCTAATAAGCGTCGTGTCAGATGGTCTGCGGAAGATATTGCTTCAGCTATTTCGTTAAGAAGTATAAGTCCAAAGGGCTATCGCCACTTGAGAACCACCGTAGGGGTTCCTTTGCCGGCTTTATCCACTCTCCGCAATTGGGCGTCTAAGTTTGAGATTAAAGAAGGGCTATTAGAAATGTGAATGTAATGATGTAGACTTGTGTCACCCACGTGACCACTGTGTCTCGGAATGCTATACCTGGCGAAGTATATTATTATACCATGATAAATATATTATTATACCATGATAAATATATTATTATACCATGCTTCCACTCACTCTTTCAATGATAACAATTAACCAAGTTATCCCCAATAGGTTATGGGCCCAGAACGAACGCCCGAGCACCCAGAATAGAGTTGAAGTCAGTCAGATCGACACAGGATAGCACAGAAAAGACAAGATGGCTGCAAGCTCTACATGCTCTTTTCCAAGATTAAAAGATGGAACTAACTTCTCTAGTTGGATGTTCAGAGTAAAAACACTATTAGAAGAAAGAGGCAAGATAGCAAAGGCATAAATACATCAATGGAAATCGGTTTATATCCAGAAGAAGACATTTTAACCAAGATTCCTTATAAGGAACTTGTAGGCTCGCTGATGTATATCGCTACAATTAGGAGACCTGACATAGCATATACAACAGGATTCTTGAGCAGATAACGACCAACACCGTCACTCTGGAAAGCCGGAAAGAGAATCTTGAGATATCTGAAACAAACAAAGTAAAAAGGATTATTATATAGAAAACAAGAAACTAATAAAAATTGTTTACAGGCATTTTCAGAGGTAGGAAAGAGTAGAAGAAGTAAGAATATTGATAGAAAAGTGTGATCAGAGTTGCAATATTCCATCAGGGCAATTTGATTAGTTGGACTTTGAAGAAACAGACTTCAGTCGTGTTGTCCTCAGCCGAAGCAGAATATGTTGCTGCCGCGTTAGCTGTAAGTGAAATAATTTTCATGTTAGGAGTATTACAGGGCTTAAAGTTTTGTGAAAATATAAATTGTACATTGTTTGTTGATAATCAAAGCACTATAAAGATGATTGAAAGTTATGAAAATAGCAAGAGATCTAAACATATAGATACTAAAATACATTTTAGTAAATATATTGTAAGCAAAGGTTTAATTGTGTTCAAATATGTGAGGGGTCTAAGTGCAAATCCGCCTCTATCCAGTTTCTAAAAATGTTCACAGCACACACAGGACAGGTTGGAACCTGTCACGTCGGTTTCCTCGTACGTACTACGTTTCGCAATGTAATCAAATGCACACACATTATTCGTCCAAACATCCATTGAACCCATAACCTCAGGATTTGGAACCAGCTAGAGATATGAAGCAAAAAATTATTATTAAAATCGTTTCAGAATTGGCGCCGATATCGCGTAACATACACACAAAAAATACAACCGAATTGAGAACCTCGGTAACTATGTAGTAATTTTATAAAACTGAACACCATAAAGAAACCCTGTGAAAGGGGCGCTAATGTCTTTGCATCGGCGTCAGATACCTAGTCTTGCATAAGCCTATCCAAATTATAACCGTTTAGGCAGCCCATAAAACTTACCTCTCTTGCTTTTTCTTGTTGCGTTTCCATTTATTTTCGTTGCGAGATCGCTTACTTGCATTTTTTTCCGGCACTGAGTAACATTTACTTCCAATTTCACAGTAAAACACACAGAAAACGTATAAAAATTACGTTAGCATAAAAACACTAGGATGGCCACGATGCTTGCTGTTCGGTGATTGGTCGAAACGGGACAGTGACAGTGGCGGTTTTGCATTTTAGCAACTGGATAGTGTAGGTTTTGAATCTCACTTTTTACTTTTTCTGTTTTTTTGTATGTGATAGACTTCGATCAATAATGCACTAGATAAACTATCCCATACAAAAGTTCTCTTAAAACTGTCGCCAATTGTGTTTACGTACTTCTATTTTAAATAAATATACATTAATGTAAATTCAACCTTACACGCTTGTTTTAAAGTTCGAATTACAAAGTGCTAATAAAAGCAATAAAAATTTATGACAGAGGCTCGCCGCTTGAACAAGGAATGAGTGGAGTCGAAATGTGTTTATATTTCTTTCTAAGAAAGACAGAAAAAAAAAAATACTAACACATTCAGTTTATTATAAGCCTTGACACTCAAACATAAAGTAAATTACAATGGCAAAATTAAATATTTCTGTCGTCGGAGAAACAAATATAATGTCATGTCGCTTGAAAATAAAAAGTAAATTTTATATAAGTTCAAAAATATTTATTGTTACTGTTGTACTGTTTTTAGTAATCTACCCCTTTGCGTGTTTCCAGTTATGTCCAATCTATTAAAATTAATCGAACAAATTGTCGAATTTAAAATAGGTGTCGAATGTCAAATGTCGAATTTAAAAAATAGGTGGCGCTAGTTGTCACGCCAACGTTGGCTCCGTTTTCAAAATATCATAAAAAATACTAAACATCCGTTTTTAAGTCTAGTTATATAATATATCAGTCACTTTACATGTAGTGATTACCGTCTATTGTGGGCAAGAGAGTATCTAACGTGATTTGTGAATAAAAGTGTGATAAAAAAAACAGACTCTTACTGAGTGTTTACAAACAAAGTTATGCACTGAAATATATAAACAGTGTTTAAATAGACCATAAACAATAACACCTACAATTTAACAGTATAAAAACAGTGGCACAATAAAGTTAAAAACAAGTGAATCCTCAAATATCTACTTATCGTTAACCTAATTCAAAAGTGGCGACGCTTAATTCTCGACCAATCAAAACAAACAAAATAAACGAACTTTTATATCCGTACAATAAAACGCATGACACAGCCACGTATTTCGACATCCCAATATGTGTCGACATAGCTGATTACAACGAACGTCGAATCAACGGTGCATGAATCATAGATCGCAAGTTCAAATCTGATCCATTACAACGACTTTATTTGTTTTTTTTTTTGGTTTTGTTTAGGAAGACTAGAGCGGTTGTTTTATTGTTTTGCTACTTTTTATGATATTTTCTGTTTTTTTTACTATTTTTCTGCAAGTTTTATAAATATTTTGATACACATTCTCTGAAAAGATGGAAAACTTCAGTAACGTAACTATAAGGAAAAGTCGCATGCGACGCTCTCTTTCTCGTTTGTCCGATGAATCCATTGACAGTTTGGCATCAAACTTAAGCGTCAAAAGTATGATGGACCTATCAACACACCGAAAAAGTGATGAAACATTACACTTAAAAAATACAATCGAGAATCTTATGGAGCAGATCATGAGCATTAATCTTGAAATTGAAACACTAGGTTTACAGAATGCTTCATTGAAACAACAATTAGCCGACGAAAAGCTTAAAACTGATCACTTCAGGAAAATGTACATCACGAGCACAAGTGCCAAAAGGACAACTTCTTCACACAATACAAACAACTCCAAAACAAAAATACCGAATAAAAGCAAAGTATCCGCTAGAAAACTAGACCTAGACATCGACTTCCATACGCCTGAACCATCCTCCAGCAGTACCGTTACTGATATTCTCAGAAAAGAAAATAAAAATGAAACTGAAAAAACTGATGCTAAAGATTCAATAGAAACGGATTTAATTGCAATTATTGAGGAGAACACACAAGAGCCGACCTTACTGGAACCAAAATCACAGGCTACAGTAAGCAGCAAACCTGGAAATGGAAACTTACTTATTCTGTCGGACGACCAAGGGAAAGGTATAGTTCAAGGGCTACTGGAGAAGGAAAAAGAAAATAAATTTATTATTAATAAATACGCCATAACAGGGATTAGGAAACCAGGTGCAACAACAGAAGAAGTCTTGATAAGTTGTAATAAATTAGCGGAAAACTTTTCAAAAAATGACAGCGTGATAATAATGACCGGTAGAAATGATTCGAACCCTATTAAATTTATGGCTGAAATGGCTGCAGCAATTAAGCTACTGAAGAACTGTAATATATTTATTGTAAATGTTAAGTACAATGCATTTCTGAATGAGGGTAAACTTAATTATCAATTGAAATTACTTTCACAAAACTATCAAAACTGCAATTTCATTGAAGCAAGTAGCTACAACAGCCTTATAGAACAACTCTTGTACAAAATTAACGATGTCCAATACTACAACAAATACCTTCTTTATAACAATAATAACATAGTAATGACAAAAAAACGAATATGTTCAGATTATATTATACAAGAAAATGCTCAAACTATATCATGTCCGGTAGACAGTATCTTGGAACCTGTAAATCTACCACATAAAGGCACTATTCCATATTATTTTCCAAAGGCTGTTAAACCACAAATGTCACCTATAAACACTTCTCCAGACAACGTAATGGTAAGTAAAGAACGTTTTTTTCGTAACTAATAAAACACATAACAAAAGTAGCAGTTTAAAATATAGTAGAAGTAGCTTTTCAGTACTGCATCAAAATATTGCAGGGGCTTTAAATAAATTACAAGATATTGATTTAACTATTAATGAATTGCATGATTCTCATATTAATATAGATGTTTTATGCTTGAGCGAACACTTTGTTATAAGAGGGGAAGAAAAATACCTCAAACTTAATAATTTCTATGTTGGTGCCATTTATTCACGTCCTGATCAGCGGCGAGGGGGAACATGCATACTATGCAAAAATCATCTCCAAAGTACTGAATTAAAAGAAGTAAAAGAATTTTCCATTGATAAACACTATGAGATTTGTGGATTAGAAATTAAATCTATACATGTGATCATAATTTGTATATACAGAACACCCTCATCTAATCTAAATATATTTTTTGAAAACTTGAACAAAACCTTACTGAAACTCCAAAATAAAAAAAGTAAAATAATAATAGCTGGAGATTTTAATATTAACCTTTTAAGTAATGACACTAATTGTACAAAATTTAAAGAACTCATCTCAAACTACGGTATGCGGTGCCACATTCAAGAAGCCACCAGGTTAAACACATGTATTGATAACATCATCAGTAATATTCCAAATATAACAGGTAAAACTCATAATGTTTGTTTATCTGATCATAATACAGCACAGGTTGTTAAATTCGAATATAATCAAAAACCCATTTCAGGCCATTACTTCATGACCGTAAATGACCTGAGTAAAGATAATGTCAATAAATTCATTGAACATATGAGTCAATTATCTTTTGCCGATGTTTACAACATTTCCGACACTAATAATGCTTTTGATAACTTTCATGACACAATCACTTTATTTTATAAATTATGTTTCCCTCTCATACAAGTTAAAAAACAATTTAAATATAGTAATTTAAAATGGATCACAAAAGGAGTAAAAAAGAGTAGTAACACTGAAAGAACATTAAGATTTAAATATTATCTAAACAAAACCAATGAAAACAAAGCTATGTTTAAGGTATACTCTAGTATGTTAAGAAAATGTATTCATAACTTACAATCTTTATGTAATCTGAAGCACATTGCATACTCAAAAAACAAGGGTAAAGCTTCATGGGATATTGTTAAACACAGTACAGGTAACGAAAGGTCTCGAGAATACATTAATAGTATAGTTGACGACGATATTACTGCAACATCAGGCTTGGATATCGCAAACCTATTTAACAATTTCTTTATAGATATTGTTGAAAACAACGCAATCTTTCAAAACAACACATATGATCTAAATGTTAAAAGCAACGATAATAGCATATTTTTAAGACCTACTAATCCTGCTGAAATTTTTAGCATCCTAAAAACATTAAAAAACACAAAATCGTCTGGCTATGATGATATATCTACAGATCTTCTAAAACAAATCGCTCAATATATCGCAGAGCCTCTTTCATATATTATAAATTTATCATTAGAACAAGGTTGCTTCCCGGAAAAACTCAAAATATCTATAATAAAACCGATGCACAAAAAAGGATCTAAAACAGACAAAAATAATTATAGACCTATTGCGCTGATACCAATTCTATCAAAGGTCTTTGAAAGAGTTATGTACAAGAGAGTCCTTTCTTTCTTGGACAAGTATAACATGCTTGCAAAACAGCAATATGGTTTTAGGAAAAACAAATCCACCTCATTGGCAGCGTTTAACTTAGTCAAATCGATCCTAAATAACATCAACTCAAAAGTTAAAACTTCAGCTCTGTTTTTAGATCTTAGTAAAGCTTTCGATTATGTAAATCATTCCATTCTCATTGATAAACTGAGTAAAATGGGTATAAGAGGTCCAGCCCTAGAATGGTTCAAATCTTATTTATCAAATAGAACTCAGATCACCAGAATCACAAAATTTGATGACAAAGTAAATATTATCACCGACTTTAACTCTCAGCCCCGACCAAATTACTTCGGAGTTCCACAGGGAAGCATCTTAGGGCCACCACTATTCCTTGTATATGTTAACGATCTCCCTCAAGCTATAGAACAGGATTGTGTTCTGTTTGCTGATTATACAACGGTTATCCTTGATTGTAAAAATGAGGAATCATACGAATCTGATATAAATAACACCTTGAATAAAATTATTACTTGGTTAGATAAAAACGCTCTAAAAGTTAACGTAGAAAAAACTAAAATAATCAATTTCAAAACGCAGAAAAGTAAATATACACACTTTAAAATATCGCATAGAGATCAAATAGTAGAACAATTACATAAAACAAAATTTCTTGGCATAACACTTGATGAACATTTCACCTGGAAGCAGCATATCGATGAAATATGTATAAAAATCAATAGGTTTGTTTTTGCATTAAAGAAAGTTAAAAATGAGACATCCAGAGAAACTGCTTTAATGGTGTATCACGCCTATGTTTGCTCCGTCATCCGGTATGGTATAATTGTCTGGGGAAACTCTTCCGAAATTTCTAGAGTTATGTTAGCACAAAAAAAATGCATACGAGCAATTTTCAATATGGACTGGACTGATTCCTGCAGGCCAGTGTATAAATCACATAACCTTCTCACAGTTCCTTGCATTTATATATATGAAATCGCTAAGTTTGTTAAAACAAATTATTCACTTTTTGAACTTAATAATAATACAAATAAACGAAAAGTCACACAATATTTATTAAAAATGCCTGTACCTAGGATCGAACTATTCCGACGCAGTTGCGTGTATATGGCGCCACTTATTTATAATTCAATTCCAAATTTTATAACTGATCTTCCTTACAGAAAATTCTGCGTAGTACTAAAAAAATGGCTCATTTCACATAGTTATTATTCAATAGGTGAATTTCTAAAAAAAACTTCTTGTCGGTCCTATCATTTCAGAAATGCATTGTAGACTATACCTACTTAGTATATATTATTAAATCTACGATTGTAGATATAATTTTGATGTTCTTTTTATTTTTATTTTTTTATGTCGTGCTAAATGTATTACCTACTTACATATACTTTTTTATTATTATTATATTTCTGTTGTGTAACTTGAAGATTGATTTACTTTAAATAATTTCAGGTTTAGTAAATATTTTCAACTTGAGTTATAGATAATTGCTTATTTAAATAAGCCTTACTATTAATATTTGCATGCCAAAATATGGCGAAATGTGTCATCGCACAAGAATACTTATTTAACACCTTTGTAACCGCATTTAAAGCAAATAAATGATTTTGACTTTGACTTTGACTTGAATTTTTATAAGGCTTATACATTTCTTTTCCTCTTTCTTTCGCGACAGTAGATACCCATTCTACACAGCGAAATGGGTAGGAAATCTACAACCAGAAATAAAATATAAAATAACAATACTACACCATGCATTCCCTGTTCCAGAACAGTCGATGTTTGTTACAATAGTTGGTAGTTGTCACAAACATTGGTCAAACAATCATAATATTTGCTAATTGATTTATATTTACTAATTAATTCTGTTTTTATTTTATGAAAAAACTTACTGATAATAACTTAACTAACATACCGAAAAAAAAAATCCTTCCAAAATCTTGGTGTTACGGTGGTTATTTACAATTTTTTTGAACGCGTTCTGCGGCATTTTGACGTCTTAACGTTGGCTATGATTGGACCATACTAATTTGAAATAAGACTACAACCGAATCTGTGCTCTTATTTTTCGTTCCATTTTTTAAGCGCTTACCGGTAATCTAGTGCATTATTGATCGAAGGTGATAGAGGCGGTTTTGTCTGTAAATGAATTTACAGAACCACAGATAACGTGATTAAGTGTCACCAGACGCATAATGGACAGTGGCGGATTTGCACTTGGACCTCTCAACTCTCATGTGTCAACTAATGAAAACAAAGCTGTTATTTACTGAGTCACTGTTCAAGGATAAACACAATTATTATTTTTGTAATTCTCTCGGTTTATTGTGTGATGTGATACATGCGTTGAATTTGTTTATATTACTTCAACTGAATGAAACGTTTAAATCTTATACGCATACTATGCAGCTAAGCATATTAAAAATTGGGGGATTATATCGCTGATAAAAATGCTTAATGCAACGCTGGTCCTGCTCCACAAGGGCGCATAAACTAATTTGATTAGCATTTGAAAATACTGTTGGAGCTGCTGAAGATTTTAAAAACTATCTTTGCATTGTATAAATTCAATCTCTTAGCATTGTATAATTGCATAGCACATGTGTGAGTACTATGAACCGAATATAAAGCTACCATTTAGGTACTGGGTATGTCTTTCATTAACTTGAATGTGGCGGCTGAGAGTATGTCATGCTCACTCTAATGTCTCGCTGACGGTGGCGCGTGTGTTGGATCAGTTAGCTCCCTTCAAAATGGTTGAGCTGAATGGTGCTAATCCATGCGTTATGTTCGTGAACGGGCGCCGTCAGTTGAGACTGGTCATCTCTTAGCTACCACGGCTTATTTTTTTAAATAGTTTTTTTTTTTTTCTGTTACGGTCGCTTTTAACGTTTTGCATCGTTCTCACATGTATAACTTCAACGTGAATGATGTAACCAATATTTTGTAACCTTATCATTATTTAAAAGAGTGTCCGTGGAGTTTCTTGCCCGTTCTTCTCCATAGGTACATACTACGCTTTGTAATGGGCATCTAGCTTCATATTTCTGATTGACCGACCCCTTGACAATTCAAAAGTGCCTGCAATTGGTTTATTTGAAATAAATGCTTTGAGTTTATGTTATGTTGATTTGGGTACGCTTACATAGTAATTTAATTTTAATTTCGTGAAATGTTCAATGTTTACAGTAATGTTTACAGAACAGTGTAGAAACGTACAAACATGTTAAATATGTCAAACGAATGTCAAACTCAAATTGTCATTAATGTCAAGTTTCAATTCTAGTGTCAGTTTTGTACAAGTTTTTTTCAATGGTAACAAGTCCAAGTTTTAATTTAGTAGTTTTGTTGTATGTCTAGTAGTTCTAATGAAAATAATAAACCTGAACTTGAGCTGGGGTATTGGATATTTATAGTCTGTGCTGGATTATGCGGCAACACTACTGCAGACTGTGCTACCAAAGAGTAATGGCGTGTTTCCTAAGTTGTAATAATAAAACAAAATCTGATTTGACTAATGGTGTTTACTTCCACTCACTCGCTCAACGATGACAAAATCAAGTTATCCCCAATATTAGTGATAGTTATGTATGGTGTATAAGAGAATCGGCACCAATGCTAAGTTTGTTCTTGGGATAAATTCATCCCAACTACGGAACCCTTCATTGTGCGGGTTGTGACACGCACTTGGCCGGTTTGCATTTGATGTTTAAAAAAAATATATACTGTCAACAATGTTCGGACGTAGAAAGCGTGTTTTCAGTTTTAGAGTTTTAGCAATAAGTAGTAGATTTGGTAACGAGGAGAGAAGAAAATCTAGATTTAAGCACTGAAATACTAAAAACACATAAAGAAGCATTCGCAGCAGCGTGAAAATTGCTAGCTCACTCACACAAATGAAACTATTCCGCCAACTCGATATATTTTTGTAGTATTGTTATTACTTGTCCTTGAACGCACGGTGCGTTCAAGGACAAGTATGCTTATAGAACCATGCCATATACGATTATAGAATCTATCCTAATAAAACAACGCCATAAGTATGTTAGTCGACTCCTAGATGGCGTTGTAAAACTGCAGTCTCTGGCAATTAGTGAGTCGCTGATGCTGCCATCTGTTGAAAAAATGGAGGAAGATAGAAAGCTCAATAGCCAGACTTAAGCTGCCTATCCATTGGAGCGGAGAGGAGAGGAGCGGAGTAGCGGTGTGCCAATATTAACCAATGGAATTCACTCTGCTGCCATTCTCCTCTCTGCTGCCTCGCTCCGCTTCAGCCAGCCTTGGGGAGGTGTCATTTCTTTGTATGGGATTGGGTATCTGTACGTAGTATTATATTATCTGTGTCGCATTGGTATTGTAGAATAGTGCAACAAGTTGTTTTCGTCTTTGGTGCTAGTTCACAAAATCTCGACAGATGGCGCAACTTGTTGATTCAAAATTAGTCTAAAACTTTGGAATTTACTTTTATTTTGCAATGACACTAATAATTAGAAAATTAGCAATGGAAGTTTCTGTGACCTACGTAGTCATAATTAGTTTGTAAACAGCAAGTTGGATGTCAATAGTGAGACATGGGGCCACGGGTTGTGATTCATTCATGAATCGACTTTCGGAGTGCCATGGCGGATTATAGCTATTATCATTACCAACTTAATAGGAATGTAAGTAGGTACACCTAATTGAAACCTATCTCAAATTTTATAAAAAAGTTAAACCTTAATCTATACATATAATAAAATCGTAGCGAAGTCAAAACTGTACATTGAATATTTTTGAAAAAAAGTAATTGCTACGAGATAAGTAGGTAGGTATGTTCCAGCATCACGCAAATTCTACTGCTGTTAAAATTTTGCATAGATATTCCATAAAAGTTTGGTCAAACTGTAGGGTATAAACTATCACGCTATATGCTATAGGGGATGAGCAATACTACACATTATGTTCGTATTTTTCTCCGTAAAAGGACGCGCCAAAAGGTTGCGATAGATAATTACCGATTTAAGTTTTAAATGATTATCATCACGCTATACCTTTGTGGAACTAAGCAGTCAATCATGAAATATATTATAGGAACGGCTATTTTAGCTAACTTTGCACAAGGTGAATGCTTCGTTGAAAAGGTCGACGAGAAATTGTTGATTGTTAAGTAAAAGGCCGTAAGATACAGATGTAAGGTGTCTAATTTTTATCCTAAACGATACAGGAGCACAATATTAAGTATTTAATATAAACTTATAAGCAACAAACCATTTCTTCTTGTAGCAGAGAGAGTGAGCACAGACAATAATCTAAAATAAACTTTATATTTACTAAATGGTCGAGATTTCATAGACTGCGCTTGACCATCAACATGCGAGCCCGGCTTGGCGAGAATTCACATGCTCAAGAATTCTCCGATGTTCTAAAATTTGGTGGAGGCACTATAACAAAGGAGAGCGGCCAGGTGGCCCTACCAGAGACTCTTGGTATAGTTCCCACTTTAGAAGGTCTGATTCGCCGGGTGTACGGGGACATCAGTCGAATACCGAACCAAGAGAATTCTTGGGGGTGTTTCCATTTTAACGCCAAACTTGATTAAGCTACGGCGATCAACCACAGTACCTATTCTAGCGCAAATTGAAGGGAGCGAAGTGATATAGGTACACCTCCATTAATTAATACTGATGTAGAGGAAGATGATAACGTTATCTTGTAGTATTTCTAAATTAGCTAATAGCAAGTGGACTTCCGGAATTCTGGCGCACATCATCCAGCGGAAGGTCGGTGTCCCGATTATGCTCCTTCAGAAATTAACTCCGGCGAAGCTGTGTAACGGAACCCGGCTCAAAGTCATGTCTTTGCAGACAAACGCCATCGAGGTGGAAATTCTAACAGGTTGCTGGTTGTTGCATTGGCAAGACAGTGTTTATACCGCGTATAGGTACCACTAATTCCCCAAAATTATCCATTTAAGCGCGTGCCGTTCTCTGTGAGCGTAGGCTTTGCGATGATTATCAACAAGTCACAAGGGCCCACATTGGAAGCTGAAGGCTCCGGGTGTCGACCTCAAGACAAGCTGCTTCTCACACGGACAACTGTACGTCGCTTGCTTTCGGATCACCAGTATCTCTGTATATTTTGGCTGCTGAGAACAAAACTACAAACGTAGTATACAGGGAACTTTTATAAAAATGTGGCTGTTAAGGTGTCTTACGACTTCCACGCGAACGAAGTCGCGGGCACAAACTAGTAGTAGTTCCATAGTAAAAAAAATATAAAAAAACAATGTTTTCCAGTAGGTAGGGTAGTTAACATTCGGTTAATGAGAAATTGTTAGTTAGTGAAGATAATTAAAAAACAAACGAACACGTAAGGTTCGAACACGTTTATTTTATTAGAAAACTACTAAGTGCCCATTTTCTGCCTCGTGACCGCTTATTTCCTTCATAAATAATAATTAAGTATTACTTACAACTGACTCATTCTTTTCTACTTTTTTGGCCCGAAGACGTGTTCCTTTCATATACTTACAGTGCCATACTTCGATCAATAATGCACTGCGATGGTCGAAGGTGCCATAGGTATGGTCATCATCACCTCGCTGGGTTGACGGATAGCAATTAGAAAATCGTAGACAGATACAGCCAACTTCTTGACATAACACCCATTGAGTCAATAACTCGACACCCTTGGCCCACGACGGCAGGAGGAATAGTAGGTACATTACTGCTGTGGCCTGCAAAAGGGGCATTGAAGGACGAACGTGAAAATGAAAAAGCCGAGTCACAAATACCTACGTGAGTTCATCAATGATTGGTTGCAGCCAAGGGTTGTATAATACTTTTCTCAAATAATGCGCGGAAATTCAAACTAAGAATACTTCCGGAATCGAATGACGAACAAAGATATTTTTTCACGCGCCAATATTTACATTAATTTGTTTATTCTATTGTTTAATATTTGCAAGCCACATCGAAATTTAGTTACAGATAATCTTTGATAAGTTACCTCCTTGGTTGTTATGACTGTGTAAATATTACACGACAGTTAACGAGTTTTCATAGAAATCTATTCGGCCGATAAACACGTCATTACCGGCCGCCTGCTAGTAAGTATTTGACCAGTAGGTAGGTACTTACAGAATTTTCGATTTATCTCGAAGAAAGTTGTTAAAATAATAGTCGAATTTCCAAGCATGTTTGAGAAAAGGTTCATGCCTAGAACACCAACATATTACACATACATATATACACCAACACATGCACATTGACACCAACTAAATACTTACCTAATCTTCCAAATGACTGACAATGGCAATAACGTTAAGTAACTTTCTATCGTAGAAAAAGAATGTTAATGTTGGTAGTAAATGCAACTGTTTATGTATCACCAATATCACCACTTGAGGAGGATATTCGTCTGATCTACCTACCGTACAAGTATGCACTGCACTGCACCGCACCGCACCCCTAAAAAGTTTGGAGTGCAGTGCATACTACTGCATCATTAAACCAAAGACAATTTCGAAGAGCCATTGTTGTGTATCCTGACCACCAGCATGCAGCGAACGCGCATTCCTGGTCATCATCCTCAGCCACAACCCATCGCTGTACCACATCCAACCCACTGGATCAAGACGCAGCGCCACCTCAACTCACTGGGGAATAACAGCAGACAGTTCCGACCCACTGCGAACTATGCGGCACCCGGTTCCGACTCACTGGAACCACAGCTGGCACTGTGAAGCATCGCAAGATTCAAGACTCAGCCCATTATCGACCTCCGGTCTCCGGAGGGGAGTGATGTAGCGGCATCTACATCGCTACATGCGAACTACGCATGGATATAGAATCTCCCAACTTCAAACCTCTGGGCAGTTGCCCGCCAGACATCACACCCGTCCGGTCGGAGGATCCTCCCTCTTCTATGGGGGATGAGTGAACTTTACACCCTGTTCCTCATACCCCTAAACTTACAACTCTCTCAATCAATCTGCCTAGCCTTTTCCCAACTAGGTATGTTGGGGTCCAGCTCTAACCAGATGCAGCTGAATACCAGTATTTTACATGGAGCAACTGGCTATCTGACCTCCACAACCCAGTTACTGGGTAACACGATACCCCTTGGTAAGGCTGGTTGTCAGACTTTCGGGCTTCTGACGACCTGTAGGTATCGACTGTCAAAGCTCCAAGAATGACAGCTGGGACCAACGGCTTACCGTGCTTTCCGAGACACGAAGGGGTCTCGGTATGTTAAGATGGCCCCTTATAACTGAGCGATATGATCGGCGGAAGATTTTACTTCGACATTACCGAACTTCACTCAAGACTCAAGGATTAGGTACTTAAAACTAGTTTCAACCAATCAAAAGGCTTTAAACTACCTATGTAGTTTTAAGTTTAGTAATGCTTGAGTTTTGAGTAACGTTCTGTAATACAGGCTTTAACGATTATTATTGCAAAATTCGGTGATTAGGAACTTAAGTAGTTAGGTATTGTAGCCTCAATAACAAAGAATCGTGACAGACTTTCATCATAAAGTAAAGACAAGTTACGAAAACAGAGTGATAGATACATCTTCCTACATTATTTATTACTTAGCCATAAAATTATCCCACGGAAACGCACTACCGAGATAAAAAAAACCAAGGTCGTGGTCTACCCATGTGCCAAATTTCATCCAAATCAGTTAAACCGTTTTAGCGTGAAAGCGTTATCCCACGGAAACGCACTACCGAGATAAAAAACCCAGGTCGTCGTTCGTGGTCTACCCATGTGCTAAATCCAAAACTGTTCAGCCGTTTTAGCGTGAAAGCGTAACAAACAAAAAAACAATCTCACTTTCGCATTTATCAAACATACAAAAAAAAATTTCTTTTCTCTTCATATTATTGCTTTAGATAAGATAAGATTTAACAGTGCTCATGCATTACTTAATATGATCATTGTAGAATTAGATATTTAATTTAAAAAAAAAGTAACAATAGATGACGTATATTTCTTTAAAAAGGTTTTTTTTTTGTCTATTATATTTTATAATACATTTCCGCAAGGTCACGCCTGAGTCAATTAACTACCTACGTTACTTAAAAAATATCAAGAAATTAGAGATGATGTTATAACTTAATCATAATTACCTACTTATTATTATTAATTACATTCTTCTAAGTAAAAAATTTTACTAAATTGTTTTGCACGTATAATGACGTCTTCATTATTTAATTTGATAAGAACTAAGTATAATGACACAACATTAATTCAGTGGGAATAATATCCTAACTAAGTACCTAATATTATAAATGCGAAATTGAGTTTGTTTGTTTGTTACGCTTTCACGCTAAAACGGCTGAACGGATTTCGATGAAATTTGGAACGGGTAGACCATGATCTGGGTTAGGACATTAGGGTATTTTTTAACACACTTTTATTGTCTCGATATTCCCACGGGATCGAGATTCATGCGAGTGAAACTGCGGGGCGTAACTACTTAGATAATATTTTAAGATTAACAGTTGTTACGATAGGTAGGTACAGCTATAAGAACCGTTATGTAAGCGATAAAACCGATTCATTTATTCATATACTATACAGAATGTATCTACGCACATTTTCTGTTTTTTCCTACTTGTGCCTTTGTAATCGATACAATGTAAATTATAATATACAGTACATGGGCGACCCAGCTCTGCTCTGCTGAAAATAGAGAATGGTCATTTAATAGTATAGGATTAGTTCATACTAATTCCATGTATAGTACGTACATACTAATTCTATGCTGCCGTGATAGTAGGTATTTACTAATTCCATCTTGCCATGATAGTAGGTACTTACTAATACCATGCTACCATGTCTGTCAATTATTGTCAATTGTCAAATGTTTATGTGAATATGAACTTTGGGCGACCGAGCTCTATACGGAGAAAAAGATTTTTTTCATTTGCCTAGATATAAGACCTAGGTAGATCGATTTTTGTCCCCCTAAACCCGTATATTATTGCAATTTTCATTGAAATTGTTACAGCCGTTTTCGAGAACGTGATAACAAATATATCATCATCATCATCATCATCGTCATCATTTCAGCCGTAAGACGTCCACTGCTGGACATAAGCCTCCCCCAAATGGGGGGGTGTGCCGTAATCGCCACGCGGCAGGCAGGCGTTATGGTGTTAAAATGTATAGAGAACGCTGCTGCCCATTCTCTGGTGAGTCCCTTAGTCGCCTTTTACGACACCCACGGGAAGAAATGGGATGGTACTATTCTTTACGTCCGGCACCACACGGAACAAATATATATTAGTATGTATATACAAATATTGCTCATTTAATAGTAAGTATGGGATATTATTGTGGCGTAACCATAGATGAACTACTTACTTACTCGTACTAAATAAAAGATATATATCTGCTAATACCTGTACTTAGCATAAGTATAAACACCCTATAATGTTCCAGTGAGAAGGCGTGGGCCGTAACCATAATCCACCACATGACCCCGTCGGTAGATGTCCTATGTCTTCGAATTTTTGGTTCTAGGACATGGTGGTTTCCTCATACTGGTACTTACCTACTTTAATTTAGGTAAGTACTTAAAGTTTACTAAATTGTAGGATATTCAATTTCATAAATAGTGACTAAGTATCATGAAAACCAGAAAATCCGAAGTAGACAGCTGTTATCATAAATCCACTTGAAATAAAAGCAACTTTCCACCGACATTACGACTTTGTAAATACAGGGTAAGGATTTAGTTACCTGTATCCGTCAAGGGGGTGATTCTACCCGTCCTACAAGTTTTGCTATGACACTCATATCAGATTCGTGAAAAAAAAAACGATTTTTATCAACCGTATTTCGATGCATGTATGAAAAGTTTTCTTTTACGACTCGTAAGTACAATATATGAGTTGCTTATAGCAAAAGTTGTCTATTATGTCGGGTAGAATCACCCCGTTGACGGATGCAGATGTGTAAATCGCCAACCTTTTCATGTCAATTTCTCAAACAATGGTACTGCCACAAACCTTTACTTAGATACTGAAATATTTAAATGCATTAAAGCAGAGATTTGCTGATAATTGACGAAATTGTTAGCAAAGACAAAAAAATACACCATGTAGGACAACATTCTACAGGGTGAATTTTTGCGTCTACCTAGATATTGTAGCTAAATTCCTGCGAATAATCATAAGGACAATCTTTGAAAACATAGAACATTCATAGTGTTGCCTAAGAATAATACCTATTCAAAAATTGATGAATTCAGTATGATAGCAATTGCATGCAAGTGCAATTCGGCAGCATCTGCAAGACAATGTGATTATACCCGACAATATGTGTTCATGCACTATGATGTTTCATGTGTTGTGTTTGTTTTCATAAATCGAACAGATTACGTGTGACACCGGATTTTTAATTTGTCTGTCTGTGATGTCTTGTTTATACCTTTTTAGATGACTGTGAATGTGCTAATTAAGCCCTAATTCATTTAATACCCAACACGGCTTAGCTCATGACTGTCCTCTAGAGGGCTATATTCAATTTAATGTGACGTCACATAGCCTATAACCAGCGGATGATCAAGACGCTTCCAACAATACCTCATTTGCCTAGTACTTAGTTTAAAAGATATAAGGTAACAGATGAACATACATACATACCGGGCAAAATCATAACCCTCCTTTTTACTTTGCTGTAGTCGAGTAATACGAATCTACGTCGTTTAAGTGTAGGTACATAAGTTACTTTTTGTTGGTTAATCAGTGGTCACAGGCATTCGTATGACCATCACGATCTGCTTCACTACTAACGAAGAATAGGTATTGTTTATGATCGCAACGTAGCTTAGTTAACTGCGTTCTTTTCTCAAATGATTAATATCGCTCTGAAGATAACTAAGAGATGTTGGATCTTATTTACCACCACGTTCAGCAAGTGAAGAAACCCATATGGACTGTTCATTGTTTCCCAGCTTTCATTCAAAGATTCCCGAATATTATTTTGCTGAAAATCAGTATCAAAAGTAGTATGTTCATGTGTTCATGATGAATTGTTTACGCTATTGACTGATATAAGCCAGTCCATTCGGTGTAAAGAGGTTAGTATAATTTACTCATAAACAAACGGCTCGTAAATACATATTGGAGTAGGTACTACTGACCCCGTTATTGAAAAGGGTGTAACGAACACCAATATTTACCAAAGTCATTATAAGGGGTGAATGACTTGCCCTCAATATGTACCAATGGTTTAGGTATATATATACCTACAATACGACAATATTTAGATGTAGCATGAATTTGAAATTTGCGTTCATGTATTTGGTTATAAGACATAAAAAGTTTTTGCGTTTGCGCAAAGATCTTAGTCCCAAGCAGAATAAAGATTGGTGATTTTGAAGGCGCACTCAGTTGGGATAGTGATCGGTTTGACGGATAACTAAAACAATACATCCTAACAGGAGTTAGCGATCATAAGCTTTAGGGCAAAGTCGCATACGGCCACGGCTATCTTCTGAACGTCACTATGATTAAGTACATTTATAGCTGATTTTTTTTTTACGTTTTTACATAAATTATGTGTAAGTTGTTTATTTAATAGACGATAAAAATATTGAATAGTTTGTACACGACAATTTCAGGTGAGAATATTTTCTTGTTTCATACTTTTTAGAGCATTTCAGTGGTCGGGTTTTAGTTTTTGAACTGAACCTTTTGTTTTTTTTTTTAAAGTTAACTTCGGTAGGTATTTTAACACTGATAAGTGGCTTCTTTAAAACAGATTCTTATGGTTTGATATGGCTTTGGCTATGGTTAACTTTGATAGGTATTTTCTGGCTTTACACGATTGCACGACGCGAGGCACCGTTCCTACGGCGCGGCGGGGTTGGCTGGCCTCTAATTTTATCATGTCGTTCTAGGTGCGAACTTACGGTAGGTACTATCAGACATGGTTTTAATTCTTTCCTGTAGGGGTCAGTGGGTCGGCTTAGAGGAGATACTAGGTACGGGTACCTATTGTATTGCATCTAACCTGAGATTATTAGGTATTATTTATTGGGATATTACAGGAAGAAGACAAAAACAAAACTTATACCACAAAACCGGGTTAGCTCTTTTTTTACAAAAAACGCTTGATGCATGCCTGTGACGTAAGTACATCAGATGCATACGCGTCACCCGCTCGAAAAATTCCGGTAGACTAGCTACCGCTCGGGCGGCGCGGGTGGCCCACGGCTGTCAACAAAATAAATGGGCGGAACGATACTTCACGCGTTTGTATGTCATTGGCTTGATTTATTTGCATTTCGGCCTGTATTGGCTGGACATCCTTGTAGTCCACGTGGACTCCTCATAAAGGCTCGTGAAGGACAACAAAACACAAAACCCAACATGAGATCAGTCAGCAGATTCACTGATGAATAAGTAGGTACTTCCTTAATCAGGCGATCTATTCAGTAAAAATCTCACCGCGAAAATCTCACTTAAGTGTAGTCAGCGAGCTGTTAATATAGGTTCAAATTTCTAGCGCGGAATGACAGCTCTTTTTAAGCTAACTCTTACTACTACTAAGGGCGAGGCCCCATTAGTGCGTTTTCCATTGTCGTGTTCCATTGTTTTGCATTGCATACAATGCGTTGTTTCGTCGCAACCGCAGCGCAACGCACTAGTGGGGCTTCGCCCTAAGCCGGTGAGATTTATATGGCGGCTGTACACTCTCGCTGAGGCACACCAAGGCAGGCCGAGTGCGAGGTTGTAGATGATAGAGCTCGGCCCGCCTCGGTGTGTTTCGGCGTTCCTGGCTCGCTCTCCGTCCCGTATCGGTTTTTTGGGCCCGAGTCAAAGGATCTCGTGGCAGTTGCGAGTGCGTCACTGTACATTCTCGTATCTCCGGTATTGCGTCAGCAGCTAGTTCAATGTCTATGTCCGTCCTCGGGGTTCATAACTTCAACTGAACAGTTCAGTTGAAGTTGTAACCCCGAAAGGATCAGTCTGAACTAGGCGAGAGGGTACATGGTCGCACTCGGGCTCAAGCCCCTCGCTCGAGACTTTTTCGCGATCAGATCGGACTGGAGTGTACAGCCGCCATTTCAGGATACACCGACTGGTGTTCAATAAACCCTAGTTACAGTGAGCAAAAAATTTTGCAAGACAAGATTTTGTATTGTCTCGGTCATTTTTCAGGGAAATCCCGAACATTGTTCAATACCTAATAACTATTGTCAATATTATTCAAAAGTCTGCTAATAACAAAAACGTGAATTTTCGCTTATTTCAGTAAGCATTATTTAAAACAACTCATATTCTAAGAGCTGACTGGTGATAATGGAGCTATCTCAAGAGCTCAGTTTACAAAATTTTCCGAACAAAGAAACAGCAATGATTTTTAGTGGCACTTTTCAGATGAATGAGGCTTTTTACCTGGTTAATGAAATGTCATTAAAATACACACATCAACACGGTCTAGGGATATTTTTAAAAAAGCGAATTACTATCAATGTGTTAATTATTTATATGACATGTCTATATTTAAAAGATACGTTATTTAATATTCTACCATTTTTTAATAATGGTTAAGGTACTTCGATTAAAATTTCAGGATTTTATGGAAAAAAAATGAAGCATAGACGGAAACCGTATATGAATTAACTTTTAATTTATGAGTAAAAACTGAAAAAAATAGAAAAATCATTTAATTTGTGTTTATAAACTTGAAGTTAGTAGTCTGAGAAAGCGCCCATGATGTTCATAACACATCGGCAACGATTTGGCATGCTCAGAACAAGGTTGTCAATGTCTTGCTGCGGAATATTGTCCCATGTCCTTCTGAGGTGCGCAAAAAGTTGATCTTCTGTAGCCAGATTTTCAGGAACTTCCTTCAGAGCTCTTCTTTGCAGCATATCCCACGCATGCTCAATGGGATTTAGATCTGACGATTGAGCAGGCCAGTCTAAGGCCCTAACATTGTGTGTATGTAACCAAGCTGCTACCGTTCTCGCCGTGTGTGCCCGGGCATTGTCGTGCATGAGCAGGAAATCTTGCCCCATTTGTGTTCTGTGGGGCAAGATTACGGGCCCCAGCACCTGTTGGATGTATCGTTCTGCCATCATATTGCCCCGCACCCAAACGAGATCCGTCCGTCCTCCAAGACGAATTCCTGCCCAAACCATAATTGTTCCTCCTTGGTATGGGTGAACTTCCTGAGGGTTATGAAGACGGCTCCATCGTCCAGGAACTCACCAAACACACGTCCTTCGTGAATCTGGATGGAAGCCGAACCTAGATTAATCCGTGAACAGCACATTGGACCATTGCTCACGGCCCCAGTCCACGTGGTTCCGAACCCATTCTAATCGTCGTCCACGATTGCCTCTCCGCAAAGGTGGGACCCGGAGTGGTCTACGAGAGCGTAGATTGCTTTCATGCAGTCGCCTTCTTACAGTTTGGTCACTCACAAGCACTTGGTGTTCCACTCGCAGTCTTTGGACCAATTGAGTCGCCGTTGCATTTGGTTGAACTCGCGCAGTAATTTGCAAAAATCGGTCTTGTCTGGGGGTAGTGATGCGACTTGGGCCCCGGTGCCTCTCCGCTACTTCACCTGTGGCACGATAGCGTGTCCACAATCTTGAAATTACATTGTGGTGGGTCCCTATGGCCTCAGCAACATTACGCTGAACAGACCCAGCTTCCAGCATTCCCACAGCTCGTAACATCTCCGCCCTCGTCAAATGTTGGCGTTGCATGGCTACAGTACCTCAATTTTAACTTTGTCTTTCGTTTAAAAATGAAAAAAAACTGTAACTAAATGTAATTCGTATTGTTTTCTAAATTTCGCACAAATGAAAATACCCTCTCCTACACATCAAGACATTTTTATGCCACCGAAACAAAAGAATTTTCAAAAATTTGAATTTGGAATTAGTCTGAGATAAATTACAAACAAATCGGTGTATAAAAGATTCCAATGCGGCTAGTACTTTTCGAGTTATTTAATTGAGTATGAAATATCCCTAGACCGTGTTGATGTGTGTATTACCTATAAATGTCTACTATTAAACAAAAGGCATTCAAATGACCGCTACAATACAGTGTGTAAGTAATCACTAGGATATGATGGATGCAAGGAGGATAATATTTATTTATTTTATTTACCAATAGTAAAATACGCTTTATTTGTTATAATATGTAAGCAGGGTTTGTATGGACTGCTTTTGGAAGCAAAGAATATAGGTACTGTAAATAAATCTGATACTCTTTCATCTTGTTGCTAAACGTAAAAAAAAATTACAATGGGTATTGTTATTGACGCTATATACAGACCTACGTTATCGTGTGGTTATCCTCCTTGGGAGCTGCCCGTGTTACACACTTGTGCAGCGGGGTACCTACACCTAAAATGAAAATTGATCGCAATGGGTTTCATTATTCGACAGTTCACCCACGTTTATTGCGTTATTTAGGTACTTACCTACGTTGTTGATCAGGCGAATTTTTCAAACCTATGAAGCAATGAATTAGCAATATCCGTCAAAACTCTCGGATTGTGATTGACAGTGTGTTACGCAATTAAGCTTCAATTAAGGTGCCAAAAAATAAATTTTTTTTTTTTTGGCCGACAAAATCGAATAAAAATATTTTGTTGCCCGGCTGTGCCTAAACGTTCCAATCAAGCCGACCCGAACAAATAAGTATGTATAGCATGCGTCCTTTGCACGTTCCTTTTGACAACCAATATACCCTTTGAAAGCTTACTTCAACACAACCTCTCTCTTTTGTTTTTAGGTAGTAGAGTCTACGAGAATGGCTATGTCCAACGGTGGAACTTATCGGTCTAAATCTAAAGTATTTCAAATTCGGTAAGTAATCCTTGTCTTCTTTACGTGATAGTTTTTAATTGTCGAGAAATCGAGTCATTTAAAGAACTATTTTCCTTATCAGACTTACAGTAGCATTATATTCACTATAGCAAAGCCGGGTAAAATGGCTTGCACTCATACGATAACCTAAGTATTTTATTTATTAACGAGCATATTTTTCTTTGTAGGTAATTCCCGTCTTATCGTGATATTATTTTAAAACAGTAGGTAGGGATTTGAACTGTTTAACTTGATAATAGATTTTCCAGCGCGATCAGAAACAATTATTATTATAAATAATAAATAATCGGGAACACCTAACTTCGATTAGGTACCTAAATGTTATGTCAAGGTCCAAAATAGGTACGCAAGAAACATGTGTAAATTTATACCTACTACATTTCATTTATAAAAAACCGGCCAAGTGCGTGTCGGACCACGCACAATGAAGGGTTCCGTAGTTGGGATGAATTTATCCCAAGAACAAACTTAACATTGTAGTTGAAAAACATGTTCTCCCATACGGAATGTATGGGAGATCATGTTTTTCAAACCGCAAATTTAAGTTTGTCGATTATTACTCGTTAACCTGTACAGCCTACTTAGCTCTGATAGTTTTCCTTTTAATTTCGTTATATATACCACTGCTGTGAATTTTTTCACAAATCCAAGTACAACCATTTAGCTGGCAAGGGGGGGGGACACACTTGACTCTAACAAAAAAATTCAGTTAAAAGCTTAATATTTCGCAAACGGATCACTGAATCCAAAAATGGTTTTGACAAACTCACAATATTTTTGAACGACCTTTCTAAACATGAAGAAAAAAAAAATTCTAAACTAGCTAGTTTATTTAGGTAGTGAAGCAATTTATTGTAATTCTTAGTAGTAAGACTGTACCTAGCTACGCTAGGAAACTTTTTCCTGTTGCAATGTTTTCCTTATAACAACTTCCTTTGAGCAATGGGTAACCCATGCGAGGTGAAAGATTTTACATAAAATGATATAGGCTTACAGACCTATTTTACATAGATTTTATTATATAATTTTACATAAATAACTACGTTGTCGTTAGATCTAAATATGTGCTGACCAGAGGGGCAATTCCCGTAATTTTTAAGAACATTCACATTCGCATCTCATTCGCAATCTGTCAAAAATACAATCAATTTACCAACATTTTTGACAAGTTTGACAATTTGCGACTAGAATGTGAACGTTTTTTAAGTACGAGAATTGGCCTTCAGGTAAATAACTATCGTAAAATAGCTATCGATGATTTTTTGGGCAACTACCTAAATTATATTCAATGATTTACAAGTAATTATTCCCTATAACTCATGGCTGATTGTTATTGCAAAACAAAAACGCATGGAAAAGGTGAACAACAAGTTATTAATTTTATTATCCTTGACATATTAGTTTTAACAATAGGTACAATAGGTGGCGTTACTAGTAATCATTTGTTACTAAAATATAACACAAGTTAGACCATACGGACGCACTGAGTTTTTTATGGTACATTACCTTCCTCATTGTTGGTTGGGAATTTGATGAACTTTCAGTAAAAGCTTTTGTTTGCATTTAATTTAACCTCGAGTAGATTGTGATGTCAACTTGAAAGAATTATTGTCAGCGCGGTCAAGATCTTGGTCCTGTCTTGTTAAAATGCATAAAAACAATTATTATTTAGTTATCCTCCTTTGCTTTATAAACTAAGTAGTTAAGTAATACCTATGTGTTTCTGCTTCTTGTAGTCATTAACCGGATACAAAACAATTTTATACCAGATGCGTTCATCAGATGGAAAATCTTAAATAATCCTTATGAATGAATGTTTAGCGACAAGGTTGGATAGTAATAAAACAATGTATTGAGAAGGAAGAAAGGAAAATGAATATCCTCGTTTATTGATAGCCTAACTATATACAAAATTACTTAGGTACAAGTAGTGGACATTAGTTAAAAAACATTATTTATTAACAGCCAATCAGAACACAGTTAAAATATTACTACAATAATCAGCGCGCGGTGCGCGCCCTCTGCCAACAGTCGAACTAACCACTAAACGCTCGAAGTTATAAATATAGGTACCGGCACTCGCTCCTACAGTTCAGTGTAGCTGCGAGCGCGCTGCTATGCGCATACGCGCTGCTACAGTGCTCCCCTTCAAGTGAAACGTACCGGTCGCCTTATGACACGACCCGAGTGCGATGTACGTTCTGTTGTGATGTTTACAGGAACAGTGTTCTTCGCAGCAGGACTGGAGCTTAGAGGTGTTGCGTCACATGCGTCGTCAGTGCATGGCATGGAGAACGCAGGCTTGAGGCGGTCAACTGATATAACTGCTTGCCTTCCCGGTAGTTGAACAGTGAACGTTTTGTTGCTTCGGCTGAGCACTGGATAGGGTCCGTTGTATGGTGGTTGCAGTGGTTTCTTGACTGCATCAGTTCGTACGAATACTTCCTTGCAGGTCTGTAAGCTTTGAGGTACGAATATCCCTCTTCTGCTACTGGTGCGTGAGCGTGACTGTGTTGCTGCTTGGCGAAAAGTGCTAATTGCTGATCGTAGCTTTTCAACGTAACTGTAGTCCATAGAATCTGGCTTCGACGGCACGAAAAAATCTCCTGGCAGTGTGAGAGCGTGACCGTAGGTAAGCTGTGCAGCACTGACTCCACTGTCACTTCGCGTTGCGGCTCGTAGTCCTAGCAACACTGTAGGCAGCTCCTCAATCCAACTGCTCGTGCTCAGACGTGCTATTAATGCAGACTTCATGCAGCGGTGCCACCTTTCAATCATTCCGTTGCTTTGTGGATGGTAAGGTGTTGTGTGAATGCGCTTGATCCCAAGTAGTCTTGTTAATGCGTTGAACAAATTGCCTTCAAACTGACGACCTTGGTCAGTCGTCATTCGAACTGGACATCCGAATCGTGCGATCCATCCTTCAAACACAATCTTAGCGACAGTGTCAGCTGTTATGTCTTGCGCGGCGTGTGCCTCGGGCCAGCGCGTCGCTCGGTCGATCATAGTGATGACGTAACGGTGTCCTTGAGGCGACGTACGCAGCGGGCCAACGATGTCAACATGCAAATGTTCGAAACGGTGTGATGGTTCGAAGTTTGCTACCGGTGTTGCAGTGTGCCGGTGTATCTTCGCACGCTGACATTGGATGCATGTTGTCACCCATTTCTTCACGTCAGTGTTCATAGATGGCCAGAAGTATCTTGTTTGTATTAGCTTCCTTGACGTTCGCATACCGGGATGGCTGAGGTTGTGAATTGCGTTAAATGCCTTTATGCGGAATTCCTCAGGTAAATACGGACGAATGTTTTGTGTTGATGTCTCACAATAGATAGCGTAAGTCATCCCAGGCAATGTTATCTTGCGCATCTGGATATTTGATTGACGAAGTAAATCTTGTATAGTTGCGTCCTTTTCTTGTGCGCTTGCGAGTACCGCGTAGTCGATAGGAGTGGGGCAATTAATAACTTCAATGCGCGATAAGGCGTCGGCGACAACATTATCTCGTCCGCTAATGTGACGTATGTCATTAGTAAATTCACTAATGAATAATAGCTGCCTGGTGCGGCGGGGAGTTTCTGAGTCAGATGATATTTTCTGGAGCGCGTATGTTATTGGCTTGTGGTCTGTATACACAATCAGTTCACGGCCTTCAAATAATTTTCTAAAGTGTTTCAATGCTAAGTATATGGCTTGTAGTTCTCGGTCGAATGTTGAATACTTTTGCTGCGCCGGCGTGAATTTCTTAGAGAAATAACCAAGTGGCTGCCACTTTCCGTCGACTTGTTGTTGTAGTACAGCACCTGCACACTTGTCCGATGCGTCACACATTAAACCAAGAGGGGCTGCGTGCTGTGGATGCGCCAAGTAGGTTGCTTTTTGAATGCATTCCTTGCATTCTTCAAAAGCTTTAGATGTTTCTTCGTTCCACATTATTTCGGTTTTGTCCCGTTTTTTTGAATGTGTATTTTCTAAATACATGTGCAGAGGTGCTTGAGTTGCTGCGGCGTTCGGTATGTTTTCTCGGTAATAATTTATCATACCGAGAAAACGTCGTAATTCTTCGACATTCTTTGGTTTAGGGTAGTCGCTGATTACCTTTACCTTTTCTTGTGGTGGTTTTATGCCTTCGGGGGAGACGAAATATCCCAAAAATGTGAGTTCTCTCTTGGCAAATACACATTTGGCGGGGTTGATTGTGATGCCGTATTCTTCCAGGCGCTGTAGTACGATTCTGAGGTTATCTCGAGCTGTTGTTTCGTCTTCTGCAGCCACAAGCAAGTCGTCGACAAATGGGTACACAAAATCAAGGCCTCGTAGAACTTCATGTATAAATCGCTGGAATGTTTGACCAGCGTTCTTTAGTCCTGGGCACATGCGTGGAAACTCGTATAAACCAAATGGGGTTATAAGTGCTGTCTTCTCTATGTCTTCTTCACGGACTGGTAGTTGTGAGTATGCTCTGTTCAGGTCCAGGGTTGAGAAAACTTGCTTGCCAGCGAGCTGATATGTGAAGTCCTTTATTCGTGGAATGGGATAACGGTCAGGCTTGGTAATGGCATTGAGTCGCCTGTAATCACCACATACTCGTATATCTCCATTTTTTTTCGGTACTACGTGGAGTGGACTGGACCAAGGGCTCTTGCTAGGCCGGCAGAGTCCCTGGCTCATCATATTCTCGAACTCCTTCTTCACCTTTTCATAGCGATGCGGGGGTATAGGTCGAGCTCGGGCATGGATAGGTGGACCTGTTGTTTCAATGTAGTGCTCGACTTTATGCTCCGGATTGAGTTTCATTGATGACAAACGAGTGACGTTGGGAAATTCTGCCAGTATGTCATGGAACGTTTGTTGAAGATCAATACTGCGTATTGTAGGTATGCTTGTATATCGCCCTGGTGCCTTTGAAGAAAGTTTGGTAGTGTTGTCGATGAGACGCTCATTCCTTAGGTCGACCAGTAGATTATGGTAGCCTAGGAAATCTGCTCCAAGTATTGGCTTGCTTACGGCAGCAACAATAAACTTCCACTTGTAGGGACGTCGTAGACCCAGATTGAGGTCTATGGTTTTTTCTCCATATGTGGGTATCTCTGAATTATTGGCGGCGTATAACTTGTACGGCAGTGGGGTAGTTCGAGTTCCTCTACGCTTCGGTATCACAGATATGTTCGCGCCAGTGTCGACTAAGAAAGTTGTGTTGGTTTCCTTATCAGTGATAAAAAGGCGATATGATTTGCTGTCGACATTAGGTTCCGCCACTGCTAATGCCTGTTTTAGTTTTCCGTATTATTGTCCTTGTTAAAACTGCATGGTGTTGTGCAATGTTTTGCTTTTGCGCCGAATTTTCTGTGATAATAACAATAGGGTGATGGAGTTGATGAACGAGATCTGAAGTTTCTTGAGTGCGAGCGAGACGGCGTTCTTGAACGATCGCGGCGATAACTGCGTCTATATTGATGATGCGACGGCGGCGATGTGTGTGTGCACCAACGGTTATCTTTCTTGAGCTCGGCGATTTCTAGGTGTAACTTGCGAATTTCTTCCACTATGCACTGCATACTACCCTGAGCTTGAGAGTTGTCAACTGATACTACGGCGGGCACTTCGGATGTCTGCTCCATCATCTTGTCTGCCATCTTAGCTAACTCGTCCAATGCAGTGTCTTTGCTGATGGTGTCACTGACAACAAGTACTGATCTCACTTGTTGGGGTAGTAAGTTCATCCACATCAATCTGAGTGTACTGTCTGGTACTTTATTATGCGCTAGGCTACGCATGCGACGTAATAATTGGCTTGGTTTTTGATCGCCCAGCTCCATATCGGACAAAAGCTTTTGTAGTTGTTTTCCATCTGATTCTTCATACACGGAAATAAGCCGTTCCTTGATTGCGCTGTAGGGTCGTTCCGATTGCGGGTTTTCAAGCAGGTCACATATTTGCTCAATGTCTTCCTTCGTTAATTGCGCTATAACCATCTGTGCTTTTTGAGCGTCGCTTTTCTTAAGATCGCTGACAGCGGCTTCAAATGTGATAAACCATAGTCGCGGTTTGTCACGCCAAAACGGTGGAACACGCAGGGAAAGTGAAATTCCGGCGATTTCTTGTTGGTATCCCGCTGTTTCTGGCATTGCTGAGCTTCGCTGGTAATGGGCGTACTTGAAATACCGACAGGTTGTATTCGGGCTTCGGGGTCACCACTTTAGCGACAAGGTTGGATAGTAATAAAACAATGTATTGAGAAGGAAGAAAGGAAAATGAATATCCTCGTTTATTGATAGCCTAACTATATACAAAATTACTTAGGTACAAGTAGTGGACATTAGTTAAAAAACATTATTTATTAACAGCCAATCAGAACACAGTTAAAATATTACTACAATAATCAGCGCGCGGTGCGCGCCCTCTGCCAACAGTCGAACTAACCACTAAACGCTCGAAGTTATAAATATAGGTACCGGCACTCGCTCCTACAGTTCAGTGTAGCTGCGAGCGCGCTGCTATGCGCATACGCGCTGCTACAAATGAATGAATGAATGATTATTTATTTGTCAAACACAGGTACATACATTTGGTCTTCAGTTAAAATTCAGTTGGCTCTCTATGTTTTGCCATTGGCGTACAAATTTTATAATTACAGTAGGTAGGTAAAATAACATTAAAATTAAAGTCATAATAAATTAAGTATTTACAAATTTAGTAAGGTATTTTAAGATTAATTAGTATAAATTCAATACACTATTTATTCTTTCTTTATTCACTATTATGTCTGGTCAATGTAAATAAAATGTTCTAAGTACTCGTATGTCTAATCTACCGGATATATTAAACGAGTTTGTGGGAAGATAATACCGATACACTTATCTAAAGAGCGTTCCAACAGCTTTGTTTAGATAATTCGGTTTGTACCGAACAGAATCGACTTCCCTTAGATAATCTGTAGTCATAATCGGTTATAGAAATCGATTACGTCAATCGTTTATGTTATTCCGAACTAAATCAAACATTGTTCGATGTTGAAGAGCCAAAAACAGTTTCATAATTACAAATACATAGTTTTAAACTGATGTTAAAATTACATTGCAATTATAACTTACTCACCGAGCAGCATGGTTTAGCGAGTAATAAATCGATTTACTGGCAACAAGTAATTAATCGAGTTGCATTTGTCTAGGTATAAGCGAGATATTAACTATCTAGATCATTTCACAACGATCAAGTTAGAAATTATTTTAGATTAAAAGTGGCATTATATAATCGTCCGCCAGTCAATAGTTGTTCATGTCGTTTAGGCACCACTCCATCAAAAGCTACATCTTTCGCAGCTTCTAAACAACTATTTTTGGGAAAGGTTTTTCCAGCAGCTGTTAGTTCTTTTGTATAAATTCAGCCTTGATCAAGGCACACTTTCGTTCCACTATTTTCGTATCATTTAGCATATCTCAAAATGAATACAAGGTTTATACCTAAGCATAGCAACACGAATGAGTTTTCGTTCGGTCAGTTAGCATCATTTAGCTTGCATATCTCCGAGAATGAAGCCATTATCTTGACCAGATTGTAAACACGAATGAGTTTTCCTACCTGTCCCATATTTTCGAGCCAATCTTTCGCACACGTATGATATTTCGTGTCAATAGCATCTTTACATCTTTGAGTGTACCACCGCCCGTGCTTCGCGTGGGTCGTTTATTTGCGGACGGCCGTACCTATTTGCACCGGAAGGGCCAGTTTTGCGTAACGACATAATCGCGTCGTGGACACCGTCTCGTCCCCCCTCCCCCTCTGCACCAGCTCCCCTCCCAGTCTGCCGCCATGCCGCACCCAGGCAACCCAGCACAAGGGCGCGACCGCCACAAGTTCAAACTTTATCTACTCTCGATCAGCTTTTAGTTTACGATCAGGGCTTGCAATGTCAATGTGGATGTCTGGATGTTTGTTACTCAAGAACTGCCATGACCATTTAAGTTGTTGTTGACTTGTTGACATATAAATATGTAGAATGTATTCTAGTTTATCAGATGTAAAGTTTTTGCAATAAAAGAAACCGGATTATAACTCATGTTCGGTCAGACAAACAAAATCTCGGTTACTTCTTTTCAATATAGGTTAAACAACCGAGATTTTTTAGCATCTTTTAATAATGATAAAAACAAAGAGTTGAACCCTTTTAGATTTTTCTGTGGATATTATGCATCACATCGTCACATGCGTCAGAAAAGGCTAATAATGACTTCCTGAGATTATTGTTTCTTCGAATCTTCCAATATTCTAGTTAATCCAAGAATATTTAGGTGCAAATATGACGTGTTTAAAAGATTTATAGATAACGATATTTTTTCTGCAAGAGATAGGTACCATATCCTGCAATGTTGATTATTCTGAAAGTGGGCAACGTCGCAAATAGTTATCAAATATTTCGCTGTTTTGATTAATTTGGCAATATTACTGTATGGAAATAAGAAATGTGGCTAACTAGCGAACTAGAATATTAATAATGAATTGCAATTATAACACTGAATTTGAAGTTGTAACCGTTTTAGGTGTAAAAAAGGCATTTGGAAAGTTTCCAAATACTTAATAAATTTTATAAAAAAACTAGGATTAGATACTCTATATTAAAATTTTAAGTTAAAATAAGTGTTACGATATTAACTAATTATTACATTTCATAATCAATATTTTAGGTTATCCGTGTTACGATATTAATTAATACATTTCATAATAAATATTTTAGTTTACCAGTAAGCCACATTTCCTTTTTCCATACAGTAATATTGCCAAATTAATCAAAACATGTAAATATTTGACAGCTATTTTCGACGTTGCCAACTTTTAGGATAAACGCTCTTAATTCTTATCTATATTTATGCCCGTTACTCAGTCATCATTAATCCAGTCTTATCCTAAATTGCGGTCGGCTTCTATTGAACCAGATGTGAGTGATGCCACAGGGCATTAGCAAGTATTAAGCGCCTGACTGACCTCAACAACTAGGCCATAACATAACGATCGTGTAAACTGGTTGGACTTTCGGCCTTCTTACCACCACAGATGGGTGTTTGTGTGACAACGGGACTGGCAGTTCAATGTGCTCTCCGAGACACTGCTTAGTCAGATGCCGATTTGTAGGCAAAGAATGGTCACCCGTCCACGAAACCGTGGACGGAAACCATTCTTTACGGACGTGGCGGAAAGGCTCCAATTGAATCGAATTGGAGCCTTTCTTGCATCTCACTCGCCAATTTTTTCCTACCTTAAGAAGTTATTCAGACTATCGGGAGAAATGAAGTCATCAGTAGGTAATAAATAATTAATAAATTCTTTGGTTCACCAAAAAACCCTTAACAATATTCTTATGACTAAAACATAAAAAGGCTTAATACAAAGGTAAATATTTAAATACTCTGACTCCTAAACTACGGGCAGGTTCCTGTGACTTAGGAGTTAGTGATTCTCCGTAGCAACAAAGCCGTATACAATTTAAAGTTACGGCTATAGATATTTATACTGAATTTACTACACAAAGTATTGATTTTAAGTTTTTTCACGCAATATTCATACGGTAAGGGACAAGTGATCAAACAGATGGATGGGATGTACCGAATCCTTTCATGCAGTAGTTATTGTTATTTAAAACAACGAGTCTAAGTCAATGAGTAAGGTTACCATCCACAAGTCTATGAGTAAAGTTACCATCCACGAGTCTATGAGTAAGGTTACCATCCACGAGTCTATGAGCAAGGTTACCATCCACAAGTCCATGAGTAAGGTTACCATCCACAAGTCTATGAGTAAGGTTACCCTTACCATCCACAAGTCTATGAGTAAGGTTACTATCCACGAGTCTATGAGTAAGGTTACCATCCACGAGTCTATGAGCAAGGTTACCATCCACAAGTCCATGAGTAAGGTTACCATCCACAAGTCTATGAGTAAGGTTACCCTTACCATCCACAAGTCTATGAGTAAGGTTACCCTTACCATCCACAAGTCTATGAGTAAGGTTACCCTTACCATCCACAAGTCTATGAGTAAGGTTACCCTTACCATCCACAAGTCTATGAGTAAGGTTACCATAATATTTCTATGTTTGTTAGTGAAGCTAAATGACACAAAGACGGAAGATTATGTCACATACAATGGATATTTACTCGTGTATTCTTGTGTATGAAATGCAGCCCACCGGTCCTGTCATTAGGAGCCAAGCGGCAATGAGTCAGATCGCACCTGTTCAAATACCCACTGATGTAAAAATGTAGGTACTGCGTTGTTTTCCCCTATGAATTTTACTGTTATGTTACAAGGATAAGGTTAAAGTTGCAGTTTGTTAAACAAAATCGTGTGATACTAAGCAAATAATAAAATTGAAAGAGTCGTAAAAGGTGAGTAATGGCATTGGAATTTAATAAGGCACTAATATGCATGTCCTACAACCAAAATTCGAAGATATGTGACATCTACCAACTGTCACTGTGCCCGCGTGGTAAATTAAAGCCTCTCGAAGGGAGGAGGCCTGTGTTTCAGCAGTGGGGAATATTATAGGCTGATTAATGCTAAGGTATTAAGACCAAATTGATTGCTAATAGTGCTAGAAAAGATCGTGACGAAACCGCATGGTCTGCAATCGCCAATCCACCGTGACCAAACTGTGTAATTTATACTTTTATGCTCATCTGTCTGTACGAGGTCTACCCAGCAGACGTAAACTTACTACAGGTAATACAGGCCGGCGATTTAGTGACCTGCATCCATCAAGGGGGTGATTCTACCACCTATCATACGAAACAACTTTCGCTGGGGAAAAATAATATTGTATTTAAATTCAACTTAAATACTACAAACAACTTATAACTAATTAATTAATAAAAGTAGCATTATTATATACTCACTTAACTAAAACTATTTACAAACTAAAATGTAGCATCGAAAAACTTATCCGCATCGCTGTCGACTGGTAATGTACCCAAGAGACTGGCTACATTACCACGTTGTATGGCAATGCTTAGCCGCTTAGCCTCTAAAAACCAGCCCTTGGGTCACGGGAAGTGTCAAATAGCCGTTTGGAGGTTTCTTTAACGAGTCCGTGAGCACTTTCGCTATGAAACACATACATGAATAAGATTCATAAAACAAAAAAAAACTATATCTACGTTTATCGAAATACTCTGTCTGCAGTTGTAAAGGATTTTTTTTTTTCACGAATCAATTAAGATATTAATGGTGAAAATTGTTTAGTATATGTAAATAAAATCAATCGCAAAGGGCATTGAAATACATGTTTTTGGAGATCACCTTTAAAGCAGGAGTTGGAGACTCCGCGCTTCTATCTTTTAAGCAATTGAAATGAAAACAATGTAAACATACAAAACTAAAATTAAATAGGTATGTTTAATTTATACAAAGAGCGCTGTAAATGAATGAGCATTATGCATAGAAAAGGGCTAAAATGCGCGTATATATATTCGTGTGATATATCTGAGTATGGGTGAGAGTGTGAAGTGTGTGAAATTAGCATATTTAGTTATCCTATCCTAATTAATATAAATACATTATAAATGCGAAAGTGCGTTTGTTTGTTTGTTTGTTACGCTTTCACGCCAAAACTGCTGAGCAAATCTGGATGAGATTAGGCACTTAGGTCGACCATATCCTGGATTAGGACACAAGGATAGGTATGTCGGGTAGAATCACCTTCTCGACGGATGCAGGTGTCTAAATAGCCAGCTTGTATAAATGGTCGGTAGGTCCCATTTGTTCTATGGAACATGACGTAATAGAACAAATTGAGAAAATATTGTCCCTATTTGTACTATAGAACAGTTTGTACTTTTTGTCTCAAATTGTTCCATAGAACAAACTAAGTATATAAACTTCTTGAAGTTGTAAACTGGCCACTCGAGAATGATATGCTACCACTTGAAGATTTGTTTTTAGTTTGTAGTTACAGAAACACGTATTGTTAAACTACTGTTTTGCTTTTATTTTTCAAAATAAAAATATGTAGCGAGTAGTTTAATTTTTTTGATAGTGAACTGTACCAGCGTCAGTGATCAATGTCATTCAAGTCTTATATATCTCATCATGGAAGAATTTGGGAAAAGCGATTCCCATTTAGTTCTGTGCATTCACAGACAAATAAAAACAGGAGCAAAAGCTAGTATGTAGTTCTATAGTACAAATAGGGACAATATTTTCTCAATTTGTTCTATTACGTCATGTTCCATAGAACAAATGGGACCTACCGTAAATGGTTCATGGGCAAACATGGTCAAACAGCGTTCTCAGATTTGGCAACAAACTCCGATCAGCAAAATTAGTCGGCTTAGCGCATTTTGGCGGTCATTTAGAGGCCTATGTTCAGCAGCGGATATTAAACTGATATGTTTATCTGTGAGCTCTCGATCATCGTATTTAGGTGCTAGTGTTTATCAATACATGTACTTGCCACGTGGATTCTTATCAGTTATCCAGCTATCGGGTATTTTGATAACAGTTCATTCAGTAAGGTTGGGAATCACGTGTTTAACCAGAAAACTGAAACATTCTTCCAAAGTTTATAGAACGAGGTGATACAGTCAGGACTAAAGTCGATTAACACTTTAGTTTATTATATCTAAGTATTGAGCAAAATATTTAATTAAAATCGGAACAAACGTGTTTTTTTTTAAAGAATTAACTCTTAGCTTCAGTATTATTTATGTGTGATGAAAAGCAAATATAAAACAGTTTATCGAATCATTTTGTGTAAATTTTGATGTTATGTAACAGTAACAAGTCATGTTAAAATATTTAGTTTTAATTCAATAATTCCGATCCAGGCTTGGATGCTGAATGCAGCACCGCCCGTCCGCCCGCGAAAATATGCACACCAGTAGATGCGGTTATTATGATGCAACACAGACAGTGTTAGTGGACTTTTGTTGCTGTACGTACCATTATGGCCGACAGGAAATATGGAATGGCTTAATCTTGGCAGTGGACAGGGGCTGTCGGTTCGGTCAAGGTGAGGGTCCCTAATGGGTACTGCGGTAGCCACAGGGCCAAGGGCGAGACCCGTGTGGGGTGTGGCTATAGTCGATACGTTATCATAAATATGTTTTAGCGCTGCAGTATCATAAAGTCCAAAAATTCTTGAAAAACCTGTTGACTGGTGATACAAATTCGATATTTTTATATTGTTTTTGGACGTAAGTATATGAGATCACCGACAATTTTTAATCTAATCTGGGTTTATTTCATGAATAAGTGTTAGTAGGCCCTCTTGCACCACAAATCACTTAACGTATTAAAATATATTACGTACTATCTTCAAACGATTGTCAGAAACAGAACGATGGTTTTAAAATCGCTAAGCGCTAATGCATTTAGTGATTTGTGAAGCTTGTGTTTGTTGAAATGAAAGGTATTATACTTTTGACGTAGGTATAAGAACCTACCTAGGTGTAAGGTAGACATAATTCTATTGTAGCCGAAATAATTCGCACGGGACGTTGATAATAAACCTCAACCTCACGGGTCTAATTACGTGTACGTAAGTAGAGCCGTGAGATTTACCGATTTCAACAATATTATTTAACAGAATGCAATCGATTTCCTGTGAAACTATCAAACTATGTAACAACGAAGTAGGTAGGTAGGTAGGTATGTATGTATATAAATTTACTTCGATGTCTCGGAGCTAACACAATCTGTTGACTGTTTTGGTGATTTTCATGTGTGCAATGTATTGTTGCAGAATATTTTTATGACTCATCAATGCTTACAAAAATGAATTTGTTAGCTAATCAGCCTCGCAATAAATTTGACTAATATTTTCGCAACATTTAATAAGAAAATCTTGTTTGATTTCATCACCTCCGTTTTGGTTCAACCTCCGTATATTTCGCAGATCATTTAATTCTAATTCTGTTTCATTATAGATGTTGGCTTATGAACACATCACCTATCAGGACACTGGAATAGGTCCTTCATCTTACATGGATCTACTCGGAGTATAAAGTTTATATACCTAATATGTTTTATATTTTAAATATTGCCATAATTATACATAAAAAGCCTAATAACGCATGCCTGATTATTATAGTCATGTTCCAGTCATCTTACGCGATAACGGTCAGTTAAGAATTTGATACGTTACGTAACTCGCGCATGTAGACATAGTCCAGCTAATCCAGTTCACATGACGGTGCTAGTATTATCACCATGTAATCTAGGTGTTAATTGTGTAACTAACAGGTTTAATTAGCTCTCAGTGTTCTAGAAGCACCTAAATAAATAAACAGGGCGTGGAAAAATTTGAATCCAAGCGGAGGTGTAGCAGATGCGTATCATATCCGTAGCGGAAGCGTAGCAGATCCTTGTAGAAGCGTAGATTCGTAGCGGAAGCATAACAGATTCGTAGCGGTATCGTAGTGGAAGCGTAGCGGTGGCGTAGCGGACGCGTAGCAGATTTGTAGCGGAAGCAGAAGATTGTTGCGGAAGCGTAGAGTATGCGTCGTAGAAGCGCAGCAACTGTTATTGACCAAATAATGATTTTTTTAAACGTGAATGATGCAAAAGTATTTCAGAATCGCGGCACTTCCTTTCTGCCCACCCCATAACTAATATTTCTGTAGGTATATGCGTAATAGTTTTCCTCGTCAGTATTAAAGGTTTTGTTGGTCCAATCGCTATTAGGGCAATCAGAGACTGATAATTAGGTATATTATTATGAGGATGTTTCATTCTACTACTATCCGCAGTTCCTCAATATTCTTGAATCACCCGGTTTACGCAAGTGATTCAATGATTTCGAAATACATATTTTTATCATGACGCTACATAAGCAGTTTGTCATAACATAAGCAAGTTTCATGCCTTCCGCACCTCACGCACCTCTGACTTAACGGATTCATGTGCGTATTGTATAGTTATCACTTGCTTCAAAAACGGGGAAGGAAAACATCGTGAGGAAACCATGCAAACCAAGTCATATGAGCCCAAACTTGAAGGGTTTACTAGTAGCTACTAAACAGTTCCACGATCCACCTCCTATCTCCATCATCAGATCCTCGCCACCAAATGCGACATATTGGAATCGTCAAACCGAGTCATATGACACGTTAGCATGCCTGAGAGATATTTCTCGACGGCATGTGAAGCCAAGTTAGAGGCCCATGGGCGGCTTTAAAACTCTGATACCAGGACACTAACCACATGAAAAGAAAGAAGATTCCTTCCGTTCTACGATTTCCGTTCAGTTTTATTAACTCAATGCAGTTACTGTCAGGTCTGTAGAGAAATTAGGTACATTTTTCCTTCCTTGTATAAATCAAGTGTTTATAGAGAATTGATACCATGGACAGTTTCGTCGTTGTAATGGGAAATCTTATGGTAATGAACTAATATTGCATTTAAGAAATTAACTTCTGATCTCATAAATCTTATTTCCTTGCGGAGTTCTCACTACCATTCGCTGATCAACAGGTACCACAGAACTTTAGACGGATAATCAGTTACATCGGTTCGGTTTCGGCTAAAGAATTTTGTTCTCATAAAGAACACAAAACAGTTCACTTAATATACGAGATATACACTTCATGATTATAGACTTCGTGAGTCGACAAAAAGAAAACAGAAAATATTTAAAACTAGGCTTCTAAAAATTCAATCCAAAGGTTACTTTTGTTATTTACCATGGAGGCATTTTCCAACTAACTGTTACATTGTTTCTGAAACATAAACTTTTAACAATTTTATAAAACTATTTACATTTCTTGCATTAACTATATTATCTGTTTTTTTCGTATAAAATGTTTTTCTTCCCGTATTTGGTTCTGGGTGGTCTGAATTCGAGTTTATTGCGATTTCTAGTATCAAAGAAGTTCATATGTAACCAGTTTCAAAACAAAATCCCGTGAACACGATGACCGCATCTGTTACTGTCCCGGTGCTATAGCCGCCGAGCGTTGCAAGCAAGAATAGTCCTTACGGTGGTTAGAAATAAAATTCTTCGATGGTATATGCACTTAATATCGTGTCCCAGCGTGTCCTGTTGTCGCACGACACGCAAAGATGTTATGTGCTGTTTAGCCACACAGAGACCATATCTGATTAAACCGCGATCGTAATGTCCAATTTTCGTAATTTTATTTACTTACTCGTCACTAGATGGCATTGTACGATTTCGATCGATTTGTGAATCGCGGTGTCAAGATTTTCCGCCGATAATATAGGGTCTTAGAATTTAAGAAATCTTGTTGATGGTTAACCTCTAAACCACATGTTTTCGACGGTGTAATCACTACATCTATGAATAAACAAGAAATGAGTGAAAATTGAAACCTTTTTTCATTCTCAACCCCCACCCCCACTATAGCGAGGATTATTATTCATAATTCATATGCATACAGTGATGTTAATGGCACTTCTATGTGTATATTAATGTAACTAAATGCTGTAAAATAGGGCAAAATTTTATGAAGTGGACAGCCGTAGCTTAGACATGCTGGGACGTTCAACTTCAAAAATATATGCTTAAACAGTCGCTTAACATTACTTAACTTTAAGCAACGTTTATAAATTAATCCCAGCATAGTAGCGATACTTTTGATTAGCTTGGTTAACCTATAATTAGAACGGGCGCCATATAAATTGGTGGACAACCAATACACGCTAGCTGTAAAGAGTTCAATGGCTTAAATTATGATTTACTACAATTTGTGCGGTTGTCTTGAGAGCATAACATTTAGCTATTTGTAGGCAATGGCTTCAGAAAGTTTAATAAAGCACTAGATTCCTAGATACCATAGCAGGAAATTAGGAATCAGTGAGGTACTGGATACCACGCAGCCATTAATTCATGTTCAACGCTTGGAGAATTGTATTCATCCTAGCTATAACTTTCAGTTTTTGAAACCAACTAAGCGAGGACATTTTGGTTTTGAAAGCGATGCATTTGGGCTAAAAAAGAAAAAGAATCGGTTTTCGGATGAGGATAATAATATGTTGACGTGAAGGGAAGGTGACCTATGAAGTCAGGCAGCAGCGTGCACGGTTTAGTTTTTCAGTTACATGGTAAACCGATGAAAACCTAATGATAAACCGTTAGGTGTCTATAATAATAGTCATCTACAAAATTAGGTCCCTTTGATTGGAAACCACTCGACTGTATAGTCTACCTCGTGATTGCTTTACAAATTTTGACAAAAACTCTTAAAGTAAAAAAACAAAGAAAAGTTAACTGCCTCTTTGGTCAAGTGGTCGCAAGCGGTACTACAGAGCATGAGGTCCTGGGTTCGATTCCCGGGTCGGGCAAAGTGTTATTGGGTTTTTATATCTGGAATTTCTTAGTAGCAGCCCGGAGTCTGGATTTGTGTCCGGTGGACAATATGCTCGCCCCCTATTATTACATGGGACTTAAACAAGGCGTGAATTTATATGTTTATAATATGTCTCAGTAAATTGGAACTTCACTAAGTTTGAAATTATCTAAAGACTTTTTATGACGAGCAAGTGACTTCCAGCATTAGGGTGGTAACGCAAGTACGAGGTTGATTATACAATCTGAGCAAAATCGATGAAAAATTGTATTAACAAATTAACTGTTACTTTCTTAGGTACTGTAAAGCTAATGCACAAAGTATTAGTGGTTACAATACACTGGCACTGGCATGAACATGAACAAAAGAAATAGATTCTAGACACGTCATTATGTAATTATGCACGAGAAAAGACATAAGCTAAGAAGTATCTAATACTTTTACGAACAAATTGAAACACGTGTTTTTAAACGAATATGCACATATTGTAACACGACAATGATATTCTTTGTTAAGATAATTGTTTTGTAATGGAAACGTAGAGATCTTCGGAACTGACAATTTTGTGGTTTCTTTAAAGGTATAAATAATCAAACGAATTGGAAGCAATTTGGAAATGCTGATGGGAGGGGTGCCCTAGAAAGACACTGACACTAATCTTATTGGTGATGACCTCCAAAACGGTCAGGTCACACAGGTAACCTACGTAACAGTCACGTTCGCAACCGGGTCCTACAACGCCTGAAAATGTCAGGAGTCAGGTCGTTTTACATTTTACTTTATGGTTACGTACGTTTTAAGTAGCTATGTTTGGTAGTCCTGCTGTAGTAAATTGCTAAAACAACTCGTTATTAGCGCCTGATTACTCGTTTAAAGGCTTGTGCAGACCAGCGCGACTTGTCGCGCGACGCGACACGAACAATACAATTTCTAAGAAAACTTCACAGTATAACAATAACCGGTGTCGCGTCGCGCGACAAGTCGCGCTGGTCTGCACAAGCTTTTAGGAGTGGACCATAGAGTTGACATACAGTCTAACTAAACCATTCCTAATTTAATTAGAAGTCTGTCAGATTACGTCACTCTTGTTCGTTCTTCTGACTCAAGCTCGATGAATAATCCGCATTTGTTCTAGTATTTAGCGTATTTATACCTTCTTGTGTTTCGGAAGTATTTGCCTATAAATAGCTGGGCACTTAAGAAACTCTAATTAATTGTTACCGAGCATGCACTCGATAAAATTACTCATTTTGATAAGCACTGAACAGCTGGTTTGGTCAAGTTATACGATACCTATATCGAATGGCGTAGTTAGTTTTAAGTTTGTAAGCACTGGCTGCACTGAGTTTGTACTCATAGACTGATAACTATTAGGTTTTCCTCGTTTTAAATTACGTCTAGTATCTTTTCAACCTTGCAATAAGGATTTGTCTTAGCCTGATGCGTTTGCAAACATGCTTAAAAAAATTCACGTTCCATAAATTTTAAGCTATGCTCATCTGCCTTATCGTTTTGATAACAAAGACAGTTTTAGGTAATCTTTACACAAGTTCAACACAGTTTGTCAAATATCATGAGGTGTGCAGGGACAGTGGTGAACCAATCGACTTTTAAACCTATTCGAAAATACGACAACCAACAAAGTCAATTTATTATTAAGCCCTCGCGTGACTAATTTTACAAATTAATTGCCTAGCTATCCAAATAGACGATCTAATTAATATTATAGTTCATTTAATTGGTCTGTGACAATTAATTGTTGTCCACATGGTGAACAAATTTTAATGTTCCTGTATCCTTCAGTTTGACTGACATTGAACTTCTTTGTTAGCAGCGTAAGATAATGATGATCAAGGTTGCCAGTTTGAATGTTCGTTTGCATGAAGTCTGGAAACACTGGCGTCGCCATATTGTGCTGTCTGTCTGTTCATTGATTGATGTGAAAATACGATTACTGTGGTGTAGCAGAAATATCGAACGAGTCATGGGCCAAAACTACCACGATGTGGGTCCAAAAAAACGTCCTTCGACATCGAGGCAGACCCAAGAGAATATGGCGAGACGAGCTTGACGCCTACAGACAAGATTGGTCCACACTAGCTCAAGACAGGGAGGAGTGGAAAGAAGAAAGGGAGGCCTTTGCCCTGCAGTGGGATAACACAGGCTAAAATAAATAAAAGAGCAGAAATATCAAGCACAAGACCACAACACGTTATGTTTGATTGAGAAGCTGGCGCTGAATGGTGCTGATTCATGTGTCATGTTCGTGAACGGGCGCCGTCAGTTGGGACTGGTCAACTCTAGCTGCCATGGCTGATTTTAATTTTTAAATTGTTCTTTGTTGTTTTATCTTTTTATTACGGACGCTTCTAACGTGCACGTCTTTCTACATTGTTCTCACATGTATAATTTCACCATGAATGATGTAACCAATATTTTGTAACAATTTTTTTTTTTTGTTTATTAGCGTGTTTGTGGATTTTCTTGCCCGTTCTTCTCCATAGGTACCTACTACGCTTTGGAATGGGCAACTAGCTTCATATTTCTGACTGACCGATTCCTTGCCTGTAAATGGTTTAATTGAAATAAATGCTTTGAGTTTGAGTTTGCTGCTAACCAATCTGATAATATTAATCATATGATATTTTGTTTTCGATTCTATTGGTTACCTCGTTAAGACCCAGTAGACAAAATAAGTTGACCTATTCCTACTCCTACGCAGCCAGACTATCTACAACAAATTAACGATCATCGCCAAACAGTCGCAAGGACCCCGTCAACGTTGTTAGAGCTATTTCATAATAGATATGAAATGAACTTACAATCTATGTACAACACTTAACACCTCGGCTACCAACATTGCATTATCTATCATGAAGTGACCAGTGAATGCTGATCGACGGTGAATTAGGAACTAAGTTAAAAAATGTATAAAATTTGACGTTTCAATGATATTTGTCTTGACAAGCAGCGCCAATGTAAAGTATCAAAATTTACTGGTCATCCTCTATCAAGCTATTTGTGACAATATGTTACTTATTTTGAACAGTTATTTGTACTTTATTTATCAATGTTTATCTTTATATTTCTGTACCTTCGATTCGTAATACGTACTTAATGAGTTCTGATGAAACGTGATGTTTGCATTTTGTGTGGTATTTGCATACGTCATATAAGTAGGTACGTGCAGGTTTAAGTGCAAAATTGGGGTCTGAATTGACAGTTAGTGGCAATGGATAGATTAGAATTTAGTCTACGGAGGACGACACTTCAAATATTATCGCAGAATATCATAGTAGGTTACAGGCTACATGCATAAGCACTTTAGTATTCCTAGTACTTATCTACCTGCGTAGATGAAAACAACAATACTGTGATATACTGTATATCAGCTTCAAAGTATATATATATATATATTCAAACTATACGTTGAAACTTAAAAGCAGTCTTTGTTTAAGAGTTAAGATTACCAGACACAAAGAGGCAATAACTAAGGGTTTAGCAGTCATGCACGTGTATTTTGTGCAAGGAAACATAAACATGCATGTTGCTACTAAATTGTTTTACACATATTATATCTAGAGGTACTCTGAATCAGAACCCTAACGCCTTCAAACGATCATTTTATTAGGCATGATTATGCGATCAACGACAAAAGAGTGAATCATTCGGTGCGCGCGCACTCAGTTTGCACCGAGCCATATCACATCATTCACCCTTGGTTCGCTTCATTCAGAGCGAACAAGTTATAGTTTTTTTTTTATTGCTGTTCGGTGACGTGTTGAGTACCTGCAATTTCTCGTTTATTATGATAAACGATAAGAATACTAATAATTATGATATTCTTTTCTTGTCATTTTATTGTAGGTAAGTAAACTGTTACGTGTTGTATTGATAAGGTTTTCGTTGAGTTTATTAATTGACATAATTTTTTATGTACTTTTAGTGCATCGACCTTGACATTGACGCATTCAGGTATTTATTTACACTTTTATGCACAGAACTGGTACGTATGGCTCACAAGAATGCGTATCTTTAGGTCTCAACGGAAAATTGTTAAAACAAAGGTACCTATTTACAGAACTGAGGACCTGTTTAACTCAGTACCCTTTTGAGTTGTCTAATTTGAATATGGACGATGTAAGGTATAACGAAGGCTTAATTTGGCAATAAATGTTGCCGTGTAAATAAAATATCGAGACAAAGAAGTAGGTACCTACCTACGTAAACAGTTTACGTCATCATTGGATATAGTGTTGATGTTAACCTCCGATGAATCCGAACTTAAGATTATAAATAAGTAAGTAGGTACCTATTTAAAATTCGGACTAAATTGTATTGTATGGCAAATTTCTTGTTTTCAGTTTCTATAGGTATTGTGAATGATTTTCGAACTTTTCAATCTTCTAAAGTAAGTAGATCCGTGAATTTGGAGGATAACAAGTGGCCTCCACGTGGTTAACAAGTAAAATTATATTAATTTTTTTTAAACCCCCGACACAAACTTTTCCTCATTTCTCGTTCCTACTCCATCACCAGACCCTGTTCATCATCTATCTACCTATTCAATGAGACCATTCCAAAACGATACCTGTGCTGTAAGTTGGTAAGGGAGTTGGGTATCCTGCAAATTCCAGGTGATACTGCAGCATCAGTTCAAGGTTACTATGTCCTTCTCATATCATTGAAGTAACATAATACCAAATTTCAAATCGATCAGACCTGTGGAAGATGCTCACATCCATTCATCAACTATAAATGAGCTAATAATCATCAAACAGCTGGACCGATTTTGATAAAACATCTCTAAGAACCATCGCTAGAAAACCTGCTTTCAAATAGAAAAACCGCATTAAAATTGGTTCACCCGTTTAAGAGCTACGGTGCCACAAACAGACACACATGCATAGCTGTCAAACTTATAACACCCCTGTTTTTGCGTCGGTGGTTAAAAAAGGCCTGAGATGTTGTATGTATTTTCTTTTTTGCGAATTTTTATATCCCGATCTTATATCACGATTCTAACGAGGCGAGGCAGCTGTAAGATAAGATGCAGAAGACAGAAGAAGAAGGCAGTGACTGGTGACCAGGGTCGGACTGGGCCGGAAGGGCCCGGATGGCTTACCACAAGCCCGGGGCCCGAGACTAGATGATGGTAGATGGGATACTATCGGAAAATACTGAGATACACAAATTGAGATATATAAACAAAATATAAAATGAAATTATCAACGATGTAATAAATTATTAGGTACGAACCTAACCGGAATAGCACATCACACCAGTACCTACCAGTATAAAAGGAGCTCCCTTAATAGGCGAGTTTCATATAACTCGATTTTTCTATTTCATTTCTCTCTAATTGTATGATCGAACTATCTGATCTAGTTTTACATTTAGGTCGCAAGAGCTGGGACCTAGCCTGCGCGGGCCTCCTATCCTATGGTTGCCACAAGCCCCGCAAGCCAGGCCCGTGGGGGCCCGCGCAGGCTGGGGCCCGGCTGGCAAATGCCACCTCGACTATATGGCCAGTCCGGCGCTGCTGGTGACTGCTACTGGTGACTGCTACTGGTGACTCATTTAATTCTAAGATATTCAAAATACAAAAGTCATTTAGTCAAACTAGGCTGAGAATCAACACTTTTCGAAGGTCAAAATTACATAGAGATCAAGAGATCTAAGTCCAGCAATGTACGAGTATATTTCGATTTACCGTTCCGGTTCCACTTTATATACCTCCTACCTATGTGTTATCTGGAAATAACAGTGAAACTGTCTTTTATTATTATGTAACGAGACAACATTACCTACAGTAAATACCTTCCATTCGATATTACAGTGATGCCTTTCACTTCTGATAAAAAAGTGAGCAGATACCTATTAAAATAAAATACGATTTGCTCACATAGACCCGCCATGAGAAAACCCACGTCTTGGTGAAAATAGTTCAATTTATTCTAAACTTTACGCAGTTATTTAAGTATACAATTCGTAAATTACAGCTTTTCTATAAGTTACATCAAGAAAATCTGTGTGATTCACTGGAAAGAATAATGTTTTCCAGATTATAAAAAAAAACTCTTAATCAGGAAAGAGACGTTATCGAAACAACTCAAAAGATTGTAATAATTACTTTAAATTAATCTAAAACATCAGATAAACGAGAAACTATTAAAAAACTGCGTTCATTCGCTGGGTATCATTCACGGAGGTCACGGGTGCGCAGGCGTCGATTACTTCCTTATTAGACGGCGCCTTACAAGCGCCCCTCAGAACAGTGCTGTCACTCGATTAATACAAATAACTCCATATAATAATACGGAGATGGGCACGTACAATGAGCAAAATATATACCTATACTTTTGTTTATAAAATACCTACCTACTAACGACCCACCCGTGCCTCACACGGGTCCAATCTACTGATGTGGCGACATGTCAAAACATCGAGATTTCTACTTAATTAAAATAAATTATTATAAACACAAACCTTCAGAAATAAATACTCTAAATGATGATGAAAACCGCATCAAAACCATTGTGGAGTTAAGAGGGCTTATCCTAAAAGTTGGCAACGTCGCAAATATTTGGCAAATACTGTATGAAAATATGAAATGTGGCTTACTAGAACTAAAATATTGATTATGAAATGTAATAATTAATATTGTAACATCGAAAATTTAGTTTTAGATGTAAAAAAAGTGTTTGTAAACTTTCCAAATGTCTTTTTAACACCTAAAATGGTTACAACATCAAATTCAATGTTATAATTGCAATTCATTATTAATATTCTAGTTCAAGTTAGCCACATTTCATATTTCTCTATAGTAATTTTGCCAAATTAATCAAAACAGCGAAATATTTGACATCTATTTGCGTTGTTGCCAACTTTCAGAACAAACGCTCATAAGATCTAAGCGGTCGCACAGACAGACTTTAACTTATAATATGTATAGAAATAGATTATGTTATGTCAATAGTTGTGTTGATAGGCCTCTTTTCATTACGTCACTGAGGACTTGCAGATAAGTTTGTCCTGTGATCTATATTATGTCAGCTGATGATCAACTATCTTTCAACTATTGATCTAAGAGATAGCCGTAGTTATTTGAAATTGAATACAGATCAAGCAAGCAGTTTACTATTTCCTGATGTGAGGTTGGCGTAGTTAACATTTAGATTCGAAGAAAATTTTTGAATATTTTTCAGTTTCAATTTCAATGCAAAGATGACACAAGTTCTGCATTTTTCTCTCATCTATGGATATTTATTATCAATCGGCCTAGCCTTTTCCCAACTATGTTAGAGTCGGCTTCCAGTCTAAACGGATGCAGCTGAATACCAGTATTTTACATGGAGCGACTGCCTATCTGACCTCCACAACCCAGATACTGAGTAGCACGATACCCTTTGGCTTGTCAGACCATTGGGCTTCTGACTACCCGTAGGTAACGACTGTCAAAGATCTACGAATGACAGCCGGGACCAAGATCAACGGCATAACGTGTTTTCCGAGGCACGTAGGTCACCGATCATATCGAGACCCCTCGATAAAATTAATGAAACATGTACAACAATACACCGAAAACTCTTTCGTATAGACTTACCTTGTTCAAAGCAGAATTAAGACGCAAATCCTAGTCATTCCAGCAATGATTTACATCTGAAACGTTCTTGAACGTGTCTACGATTACTTTGTTTCAGAAAAACGTCAATAAAATATAATTTATAATAAGTAGTAGGTACCAAGTATGTACATAATCATCATTAATCTGTGACAGATCTTTTATTTATCATTCTTCTTCTCCATGTTTGCTGTACGGGGTTAAAATCATAATGTTTAATCTCTTCGTTTTTGCTACGTTTTTTTCTAGTAGTAATCTACAAACTAACATGCACAAGTATAGCTATAACTTTATTGGTTTTTTACAATGATTTAAAAACATACGAGTATGCAAAAGTTTAAAGAAACCAGCAGCAAAAAGTCTGACTGCTTTGGCATTGTGCGCATGAGTCTAATGAAGTAGCAAAAAGATCTACTTAAATAACCTTTAAAATAAAGCCTGATTATCAGCATTCTGAATCCTGAGGCTAGACTTACCTATCGATGGACTAGCGCTAGCTCCAATTATTGGAAAGGCAGATGCTTTGACGTCACTCGATTTTATTATCTAAGTATACAAATAAATAAAATTGAAGTGTCTGTTTCTAATGTCAAAATAACAGCTTTTTACTAAATGCTTATGAAAGAATACACAGTGCTTTTTTTAAATTTTGTCTGTCTTTTTTTTCCAGTTAATCTCCGAAACGGCTGGACCGATTTTGACGGGACTTTCACTGGCAGATAGCCGGTGTTATATGGAGTAACCTACTTTTATTTTAGAAAAAGAATAAGGGTCCACGCGAAGCCGCGGGCAGCAGCTAGTCATCAATAAAGGTAGGCAAATGTTCGGTACAATTTAAACTTCAACCATAAAACTCATGTTAGTCTTCATTCGTTTAATAGACCCAATTGTTGATCCAAGGACGTCTTATGAATATTCATAAAACACAGCAAACACACACCATTCGTACCAACCATCACAACAATAAAAATTACAGTTATTGATTTAAATAACTATGTTAGAACCTACCTGCTTTACTTACAGCGTAGTAAGCCAAGCTTGGTCATTAAAAATAGTTTAATTTTTTCCGTTATGACTGTGTACTTCGATGAAAATTTAAAATGCTTCGAATTTAACAGACTAATGAAATTAGAGCATCACTGATGCTGGAATATTAGCGGTGAGACTATTATTATAGATTTTTCGTATAAATATAGGAGACCTCTCTGCGGGAGAGACTGAAGTAATATTTCCGAGTGGCATCAATAATGGGCAGACAAATGTAGGTAGCCGTTACATTAGCTTACGTAATGTAATTAAGCGTATTGACGAGGCGGCTCTCTCCGTACAGCTTGTTAAATAACGTCTGTTGACAGCTTTAGTACACCCGGCCAGAAGTTGTACAAAGTTCAATGTCCACTAAAGAAATTGATGGACCTAAGGCACAATGTATTTCTAGCAAATAAACGTTTGATTTGATTTGAACAATAAATGTATAAGAGACTGCCTTACAATGTAATGAACACTGAAAGGTTATGTAAGCAAAAATTTTACTGAAGTGTCTACATAATCAAAACTTTCAATCGCTAATCATATATATCGGAATATATATGATTATATATATATACAGAATATCATATCATAATCAATCAATACAGATGATCAAACGACACTTGAGAGAGTGATTAAATTGGGAACAATACCACTGAATGACAAATCAGAGACGATAATTGTTGCGCAATGAGATCAACCGCTGCATATGATACTCAGACAACAACAAAACGGATAAATTACATATGTATTATATCGTTACTACAGCATAAGTAAGACAAACAGTTATACACGTCGCTAATCTACTTCGTACATCACCTCCGCACATGACCTTTAGTTGAATAGGTACGGAATTATCATTAATTCGACAAAAAGCAAGTCACATTTTAAATCATAACTGTCGATACGCTTTCTTGCTTGTTACGCAACCATTACATCATTTTGTAGTTTGGCAACACCATCACCAATCAGCTGTGGGGAATGAAGTATGAAAATACTCCATTTAGACTTGAAGGGAATACAATAGGCACGCACAACACTAACTGTGATTTATAGACTGTGGCCAGAATGATAGCCTGAAGGTGACTTTGGAATTAAAAGACACCTGGAGAAAGGTCACGGCTTCATAATTCATGGTGTTTCCATCGAAACAGAAACACAAAAAATTACAATTGCCGACGAATATGATTGGTATTGGGTATCACGCTTAAATTAAATTTTAATCGAGCATTTGTAAATTGGAGCCGAAGATGACGCAGTTGACAGTTTGATGTTTGGGGCCTACATAATTAAGTCCTACTAAGTGCTAGGTCATTCCAAATAGTGTTATAAGTGTTACAACTCAATAAGAACCACATGTAACGTTTATAGACGGAAGAAGTAGTAACGTTTGATAATGATTCATTACAACCACTTCCTATTTACCACATGGGTCATAAGGTCTGTTATTAACAAGTGCAAGCAATTATGTGTTTATGTGTATACTTCAACTTCATTATGTTATGTTTAGCAAGTTCTATGTATTAATTACAATAATTCGTATGTAAAGATCTATTTCAAAGGCGAAGATACCTGTAATGTAACAAGTGACACTAAGGTGACACCAAAAAGTGTCGGGAAATAAAGCAAACTCAAGTCATGACTCTTTCAAAGCAAAGCAGAACATTTGCAGTGCTGACCGTGAACTATAAAAACTTATAGTGAAAATTCAGCGAAGTGCCAAGAATCTGTTATTTTGGTGCAGATGTATAATTAATCGTTTATGCTATTAAACTTTACGGTGGTCATTTCATTGACGTGTTTAGAGACCCCTATACCATTCCATTTGTCACGGTTCACGGCTATAATAATTATGGTATGAGTATATAATTTTTTCTATGGCTACGTGCAATACCTGGAAAAGGATGCTTGGAGGGATTTGGGGGAGGCCTTTGCCCAGCAGTGGGACAGTACAGGCTAAAATAAAAATAAAACATAATGTGCAATACCGATATGGATAAACTTTTGCCCCGCTAACCTTCGCTTTTGGGCCCGATACCAAAGATTCCGAATTAGACTTATCTATTGACCTATTGTTATTCCACACTTCAATTACAGACAGCATACGCATTCATCCGGAGGAGAGGAGCGGAGCACAGCAAACTTAGCAACGATTGTGGAATTTATTTCATCCTCATTTGTAACCGAAACTTTTTGGATATTTCATGGAAACAACCATGGTTTATTATTTATTATTTATTTATATATACTTTATTGTACACCAGATTATACATTACATAAAGAAAAAGTAATACACTACAAAATATACAATGGGCGGCCTTATCGCTACTGGTGGTCATGGTTCCTGTTTTAAAATATATTTCATGTTACTTTAAGGAGACAGTAGCTACGAAAAAATACTGAGACGCTAAGAGAAAGGTGGAAATGCTAAAAACGATCGTACGTTACTAAAAATAAGCAGTCTTGTATTTTTTCCATCATTTAAATCATTTATGTATATACCTTGTCTGTTTCTCTTTCTCGTTTCGACTACCATTGCGTAGTAGGCACCCTTTAGAGCTATAAATAAGTAAGTGATATCAATAATGTTTGCAGGTGAAGTGTGGTTCGGAAGCGGAAGGAGCGTTGACCGGCCCTCGGTGACGGTCACAGTGCTTGGCCTTATTCACGAACATGTAGCACTTTCATGGCGAACCCAATGTGGCCATATGTGGATTACTTGAGATAAACGATACGTCATCATGACACTTTTAATTGAAGCTATCGTTGTAACAGTTTTAAAGCAGATGATATAAAGTTTATTGGACATATTTTCTTCTTCCTTGTTTAAATATTTTGTAAGAATTGTAGTATCTTCCTCAAATGATGAGTTCGTTTGACGTTATGGTAATTCCGTAAAGGGAAAATGTTGTGGACATAATTATGACTGACTTCTGTTTCTGACGTTGCTTGATGTTTGACTGTGAGGTTAATTACGTCAATACCCTGTAGAACAATGATTTTTACTACATCTTTATTCATCAATAAAAAAATACCAAAGTTTCAGGTTGGACCTCTTTTGAGCTCCGCTTTTTTTAAATGAATTGCCGTAGTTAGATAGGTATCTTCAGACATCAACACCGTTATTCCAAAATTAAATTAAAATACCGTTGTTGGCTGTTAGTTTGTTGTATTTATTTTGTTTTAAATTAAGATACAGGATATCAATTCCTTAATATCACAGTCTGTATTTTAAATAGAATATTTGGAATTTAAGATAGTAGGTACTAAGTTTATAGGTACTGCAAAATCCTAATAAAACATTAGGAAGGTTACCTGTAAAAATTATTGTAATTATGTTTCATTAGTAAAATGCTATATGCAATGCAATATGGCGTCGAATTTTTTTTTTGAATGTCCGTAACCAATAGTAAAATAAAAATAAACAAACGTGGTTATCACTGTTGTTACCACTGGTTGATTGTTTCAGAGACCTCGTTCGTTTCCGCTTTTGATCAATACTGTCTTTATTTATCGTTGTTTTATTTATAAATTAAGTTATTTTTGCAAACGCAAATAACATTAATTATTGTATTAAAAAGCAAACAGTCTGGATTTGTTCGAAATAAAAAAAAAACAGGTATATATACGACAAAGTCCCTGTCACTGCCCTTTAGGGATTCGAGAAAAAAATACAATGAGCCCCAGTGCCCAATGTGCCTTATTGTCTTGACAAATTGTGTCGTTCAGTCGGGTGCTGCCTTGCATTCCACGCTAACCGAGCAAAGAAACAAATACCCGATATCTACAACGTGATACAACTGAGTCATCTTTCGTCATTCGACGAGCCAGTTGTAGTGGAATTCTCATGGCCACAGTTCGCGTGCACCGGCGTTCGAGCGCGGTCAAACTTATCGTCGCTCGCTCTATTATCGTCGCTAGTTTCGGTCGAGAGCCGCTCGTTTGATAAGCGCCAAACTACCCTTGTGCTTCGATCGCGCCGCACGTTTCCCAGCGCGAGAAACGCTAGTTCCAATTCTACGTTCACAATTTGAATATTATTCGTATTTGCGCCGTAGACTCGTGAATTTGAATTTCGGTATTACCCTAGCAAATAGACGTGTGACGGATGAGTGAGTTTTCGTTTCCGAAGTTGTTGTGGGAGCGCGAGTCGAGCGGCGCGGGCGCAATGGAGAGCTGCTACAAGCTCTACACATGGATCAACCACACGGTGCTCATGCTACTCTTCCAGATATTCTGGAAAGTCAGCCAGATCACTGACTACTTCACGGGAAAGTGAGTTCAACAGCTATTTACCTATCTCTTATCTATACGAGTATATTATACATACTAGGAACACATTATCAGTGATTAACATTCTGAAACCATTAAAATTGTACTTTACGCACGATATAAAGTTTTTATCACATTCAATACCTAATAAGTTATGTAAATACAGAATACTGTTTAGCTTATCTTATTCTAGGTAACTAAGATAAATACTGGAAGTAGGTACCTACCTAATTTAAACTAAGTTCATTTGTACTGAACGTGCTATACGTTCTCTGAAATACCACGGGAAATGCTGATGTCAAGCTTATCTGATTAACAATCCATGATATAAATGATTAGATTAAGTACCTTAATTTCTTTATTTATACTTCGCTACAATGTAATTTAATTATTTAAAATGAATATTCATAGCGACTGACCTCTGCAGAAACAACCAGATAGAAGTAGCCTATTATTTAAACATAAGTATGGGAATCAAAAGCGTACAACTTGTTAATATTTTTAATATGGCAACAAGACATGCAGTCATGCAATACAACATAACATACATCTAGCTCCCATAATAATTAGATACAATAGACAGGAGGAGATACAAAGGAAAAGCCACTGACCTATCTCTTAGATTAAATCAACTAAATCAGTTCTTTGTAAGGACTGGTAAAAAAGTATCCATATTCATTTCACACATCTACTTCTCTCCATTGATTTCGTAGTTCGTAGGGGAGCAAAAAAAAAACGACTAAAATACAGCACACCACTGTCACTGAACACGTGAATGGCAGGTGATTCATGTGGGACTTTATAAACTTTTCTTTTTTTTCAATTTTCTTGGCTATATTTCAATCTCCACCTGAGCTCATCACTTCTTTAAATTCTCTTTGGTAACATTTAAAAATACACGCCACAAAATACTAGTTCAATGTACCTATGTAATTTTGAAAAAAGAAAGTTCGTTCTGTCAAAGACAAAAACAAAGATTTTCTAATGTCGCCTTCCGTGAAAAGTAAATAGTGTATGATGGCATGCTGATTGGCAGGCGATACGCGCCACGATGCCAAAAGGGAAGTACTTGTTCTGTAACACCATGAAACCGTTAATCTTTACTATTGTGTTCGAAAAAACCTATAAATCATAATATTTGGTTCAGTGTTACAAAAAGTTTATGAGAATTAGAGCAAGCTCTTTGTCGCCAACGTTCGATACTTATACCAGTCAAAATACATTGAATAGTTGTTTCTTACGTATAGACTAAACGTAGGATTATTTTCAATATTTCTTTGGTCCATTACATAACATTCAATAACTTGGTCTAAGCTTCTTCATCATCATTATTCACTGGTATTTTATCATCTACTGCTGAGCTTAGGCTTGGATCTTCCCCATTTATTCTGTCTTTCCTTTCTGTTTTTCCTTCACGGATCGCATTAGCCTTGCTTGAACAACAGTTTTGCTAATAAACTCAAGTTTTTTTTTTTAAATTATCACCTTATCCTGACTTCAATTTTATTTTGTTTGCCATTATCTTTAGCAAAGTTTATGAACCCGGCTCCCGGTGCCAAAATTATCTCACAACTTAGTTTAAAACGTGTAAGATATAACTTTGTTTTCATTACTACTATCTATCAGGATTCCCCGGGTATTTCATAGTTTGGATCCTGTTCAAGGAAAGTACCCAAACTTCTGAATTTCTTGGCACTGGGTACAAACAATTGATTTAATTAGTAGGAACATACTCTGGTTTGTTTTTGTTGAAATAGCCAATACTTTGTAGCTTGTTATTATGTGATATTTTGTGGTGGCAATAACTCAGTCTTTTGTTTTTAATTCAATACAAAAAGAGCAAGACTTAAAATAACAAACAAGCAACAATACAATCCATCTTGTCATCAATAATTACTTATTACAATCTTAAGCCTAGGAAACAATCAGTCAATTTGATACCAATTAATCAAATGTGGTTTCTTTCATCAAAACAATACCATCCATTGAATGTTTTCTAATGAGTTAATTGATGTTATCTTATTTACGTGTCTAGAATGTGTTGTGTCTTCCGGGTGCCTGTTCGTATTTGTTTCTTACTAACTAGTTAACTACTTTTAATTACTGTCCTATCCTCTTGTCCTCTTGAAGTCGATGTAGAACCTAGATATTATTCTTGTTCCATACCTGAACCTACCTCTGTCTTCAACAGTAACTCAGTATTTACTTTCTTGCTGACTATTTCATTTTCATCTTCCACACAATCCAGCATTTTCGGTTTTCCTCTTTCCTTAAAGTCATCTACATTATACTTAACATTTTTCCTCTCAGATGCTCCTCATCCTTTCTTAAGATCTATCTACAAGTATGTTCCAACAGTAAAAAGGCATTCCATTTTGTTAATCCAAGCTGCGTCGATTGTCATTGTCTGAATGGGAGTCAAAAAACCACTTCCAAGTTCTAATATTACCATGTATACAATATATTTACTTGTTACCTTTATGTATGTTTTTTATACACAGACACAGGAAACTAGTTTCGTATGTTAAGTATGACAGGAACATTAGCATACCTAACCTACCAACTTGCAGAATAAATAATTGTAAATGTTAAGAATAATTCTTCTATTCTTTACATCTGATCAAAGACAAAACATTTTCAAACATTATTATATGTTATTCGTTTATACCTATTTGAAATGAGAGTACCTACCTACCTAGGAAACAGAAGACAGTCGCTATATGAATTATTTTAAATATCGTTGGAGTTTGATATTTTTCATAGGAGAACATTAGCTGTGGTCATTGCAACGGTATTATCAATACTATTAATTCTATTAGCGCTTATCAAAAACTAACCTCTTTACTTAAAAAAATAACAGATTAGGCACAGTTAGCCACAACAATGTAGGTATTCCGTTCTTAATGACAACCATGACCGAAATAATTTTAATAAATTAGATAAGCAAACGGGGCATCAATTAGTCTGAAATTGTACTAAATTTGTAGGTATTGGAAACACCTCAAAAACACGGTGTAATTGGCAGTTTACACCACCATTCAAAAAAAGTTTAAATTGTTTATGGGAAACTTTAGCAGGTAGGTCTGTATTGTTTATTATTCAGTGCATACCACGCGGTCTTGCATTCGATGTGCTCTTTACGTTTCCATTCACTTCATTACAAAATGTATAGGTACATTATCTGTCTTATTTTAAGACTAAATGCCAGAACTTAATACTAGATATTGTGCTAGAGGCTAAAATAGTTCATTGCATAATCAAAATCCAACTATATTTCCTACAGTTAGTATAGGTACCTACCAGTGGTAAATAAATAAAAAATACAAACGATTTCGTTTATTTACTGCTATTATTGAAACGAACCAAATGGAAGAGGGATCGTCAATGTCAAGGATGTCGAGAAAGGAGCAAAAACTTAAAATTTATTTTTAAACACACGTCACCATTCGTTCTTTTTTTAAATTAGCAAGTGTGTATGCATCCAGCCTGTAGTAAAATATAGTTCGAATATATTTTTATGCTATGGAAGAGTTTTATCGTTATGAAACACAGGTTTTTAGTCCGCCTAATGTTCTGTGCAACTTGATTACAAGGCTATCAAATTATTAAGTAGAAGGAAATTCGAAAGTCGTTGTAAGGAAACCCGTTTATTACTTCGTAAATATTTAGTAATAAACTACAATATTTTAGAAAATGCTTCATAATGCTGCTTAACGTTTTGTTTATTCCGAAGCTAGATGTAGAAACTTATATTGATTCCGCTTCCTAAGTACCTGATTAAGGCCTGAAAATCCTCGACACAGATATCAAGATAATCGAACAGAATTAACGAATAAAACACAATGAAAATGCGATGCTATCTATGGATTCTTTATTAATTACAATTACTAATAAACAAGCATTTGCTTGATAGAATGTCATGGTTGCTAGAATACTAGGTTCAATGCTGACTGACATCTACATGCTATCCTTTGCCACGATCAGGACATAATGGACCATTAACTATACCTACCTAAGCACGTAGTAATTATCGTTGGCAGCCTTCACTTCACGTTATTTTTATCAGGCCATCAGGCCCTGTCGAATCTCAAACTAATGTTGTTGTCTAGGCCCTACGTTGAGTCTTCAGTAACATATCGATGATCAATAATATAATCAGCAACATTTTTTAGACCCTGCTCTGTTCTGCACCGTATGCAGGCAAGAGGGTCTGTATAAACTTCATAAATACTCATTTCAAAGAGCTCAAATAACAAGCTTAATTTCCGCCAAATTCAGCTTGAAGCAGGTAAAATGTGGCCCGCAATAGTTTACGATGCACATCAGGTATGCACCCATGACATCACACTAACCTTAGTGTAATGTGGTAAGGAAACGTGCACACCATAGCATAAGGCCGTAATTGCACAGTGTTTGTGTTGCGAGTTTCGCTTTCTAGCACTACGGGGACATAGACTATCTATTATGCAGGTCATTGCAGGTGTAACTGCACCGGGGTGTGACGTAGGCGACAGTTAGGTTGGCCATAATGGCCTGTTTGTCCATCGATCGTCAGCTGTTTTTGGCAGGAGTTCGGCTAAGTGGTTGTAAGTAGTCCGGATGGGTTTGCGATGTCTGTCTTCGTAATGGGACCCTACTATTTACATAAATATTATCTGCCCTTAGTAGTATTTACTCGGGTCAGACTAAACTGTCAAGACTTGGGCGTTCAGGTGCTTCACAATTGACAAATCATTGAGACTATTTTATGTACTTACTCAACTATAATAAAACGAACTGTTTGTTTTGTTGGCACTCTGACAAATCGTGGAGACTCAAACGACTAAATGCAATAGGTATTGCAAATCGTATTCATTGAAGGAAGTCGTCAAAATGATTCATTGTACTGTAGTACTTAAGAGTTAAGTTCAAGTTTAGTGCACTATAGTCTAATCCATAGATTCAAGAAAGAAGTCTAATCTAATCCGTATCATTCAAGAAACAGATAAATAAGTTTATTCGTCTTGTATGTCTACAAAAGCTTGAACGGAGATATGGCATATCTATCAGGAGAATTGTAGGTATGACGGTTGGAAATTTAGCTTTAAATAAAAAAGCAACAGGAAAATGATTCCATTGCAGCATTGGTTGAATGAAACTTGCACCAAATTGCGTAACACACGATCAATCATAATTCCTAATCCATTGCTTACACATAACGTTCGAACAATTTCAAATTTGTCTGCTCAACAGCGTAAATAACGCAATGAATGTTGTTGAACTGTCAAAATTAAACAGATTGTGATTGATCGTGTGTTACGCAGTTAAGGTGCAAGTAGATAGATACTTGGTATATTTTGGTAAATTTGACAGGAAATAAGATAAGCCAAGCTAGATAAAAGGTAACCCGTATGAATCTCATTTTTTGTGTTGAACGTATTTGAGCACTTAAAATTATGTCAAACAGGGCTTGACCGTTAAAACGTTACAAAAGAGGCGGATCTATATCGGTTAAAGTAATAATGATCACAACTTTCACAGCATCAGCCTAGTAACTACCAACCTCATTGGCTGGTAAAACTTGTCAGCAAGGCATTATGTTTCGTACCGACACAAAATAAGAAAAATAACTCAATAAAATATATTATGCAGCTGCATCTTGGTAGTCTAGACGCCAATGCAGTCGTTCCTAATATAGATCAAGATGGGTACAACAATAATTCTGCTCGTAAAACACAATTTAGGTTTATTTAACAGTTTTTGTTCAAAACACAATTATCCTTGATGCTGCTGAATATTAAATGCGCGTCCTTATGTGTATCTATGTCGGCGAAGTTCGTGATCAATTACGAATACATCTATTTATTACATGTTCATGTAAAAAACCTTTGCATTGTCTAGTTAGGCCAATACCGAGGCTGCTTGATATGACGTCAATTTGATCCAATAGATATCTAGACTATTCAAAGCGGTGCCAAAAAACGCACGCGCGGTCAAAGAACACGCAATGATTGGGTACAAAGTTCATAGGGTTATACCTAGATTTTTATATCAATTCATGATGCACCCGAAGATAGTTGTTTAATTTCAGACTATTGGCAAAACTGTCAGGTATTCTGGCATGATAGCAGTGGACACTTCCACTACGTAGGGAATATCTGAAAACTAACCGAGAGAAGTACTGGCAACACACAACGTTTCTATTATTTATGGTTCACCACATAATTCTGTGTTCCAATTTCGAACATTCTATAATTGGGAATCAAACGAGCTTACCTGTTAAGCGAAGTCTTGATTCTAATTTTATGAACGGCGATCTGAAATATAATTATTTACGGAGTAGTATCCTAATACGTGCCTCTAACATCGCGTTTTTTTAGAGATAAAAATATTGCAGAAATATTTTTTAAATAGAATTATCTTCCTCTTTCGTTGGTAACACCGAACTGTCACTTATTTTTAGAGATCCTTAGGATGAGGAACGAGCTCTGTTTTCTGTACAGAGTAGTTCCGCATACTTACATTCACTAGGTTTTCCTGAAAAGGATAAGTGAATTAGATACACTAATTATTGCAGTTTTGGGGCTGTTAGCTAGTGGCGGGTGGGTAATTATATTTCAGATCGCCGTTCATAAAATTAGAATCAAGACTTCGCTTAACAGGTAAGCTCGTTTGATTCCCAATTTTACTTCACGGCGATCTGAAATATAATTATTTACGGAGTAGATGTTTAGAGTTGTCTGCAATAATTCAGTTAGTTAATAAGTTAAGTATTTGATTATAAATGTTCTGGTTTATTGAATAGGTACTTTTATCTTCCTTCATTAGCATTGTTTATTAAGGAATAATAAGCTATCGTTAATTAGCATAAAAGTATAATCAAGAACAAGTAACCCCACTTTGTGTCTGTCTCGATTGATGCTAGCTCTAAGTTGAGCTGCTGTATGTCATGTGTTGTCCTGTGAAAGGAAGAATTAAATCACTCTCACTTTTATTTTACATATATATAAGCTTTAGAGTAGCTTTAAAACAGTCTCGGTATTTGTTTTATTAGTCCATAGTCAACATTAGGCCAGAGAGGCCAGGGTTGATGGTTTTCATGCCATTATACGGAAACGGTGCGCTTCCATTCTCGGTAGAATACGTGCTAGCTCTCACAGCATCCTGAGTATATTGTGTGATAGGTGGGACAGCCATGCTGGCTCACTGAATACGGCTGCACACGTAGGTGTCAGTCGTTTCAATTTTGTATTTTGTATATAGTGTGGTTTTATTTACTAACATTAGGTTAAGACCTGTACTAATAACTTATGGATCTTGATCTGAAATAAATATATTATTATTATATTATGGCCAAATCGGCCGTCAACTTTGTAGGGTCTCTTTAAGTTTATTTTTTACCTATTTGTATTCAGATATTTGTTGGAATGAGTCTGTTTGAAGGCTTCCGTAACAGAGAATAGGTACCAGTTGTATAAGTCTCCGTAAACATTCACTTATTTGAGATGCAGTATGGAACTTAATGCGTGAGTTTACGATAAGCTCATTTAATAAGCTCTTTAGAGTAATGTTGTGTATGGCCGATTCCTGCAATTTGCGGACCGTCATTGTGGCATAAAAAAATGCTACAATTGGTGAACAAGAGGATTCGTTTTTGTTTATAGTGACCGAGGAGCATTAGTCACTCCGATAGTAGTTTTTTTTTTTTTTTTGAATCATTGAGTAGTTTACGCCTTTACACCAATACTTCAATGCCACCATCAAGAATGCAATGCCTTGGTAATCATCTAGCAATTTCACCTTCTTTCAGTTTCAACGACCTGGTAGGGGTTTTTGCGGCTTTTGCTTATGAGTTTGGTTATTGGGGTTCTTTTGGTAAATATAAATATAATGTCAAGCGCAGGATAAGCTTTTAACTTGGTCCATTTTAAATTTTGCAAGCACCATTTAATAGGTTAGTTTGGCTAATTTCCCTCTGTGGCCTCGCATAGGCCTTACTCTTTTTCTGTTTGTGTTTTTACCATTTTACCTGTGCATGTCCGAAATAGAGTATTTTCCTTTCTTAATTACGTAAAGTGGAAGTGTCTGTTTCAGATAATTGACAAGAGTAGAGCTAATCGAAAAAAGTAGGTTCATTTTAGAAGCATAAAGGTATATAATAATATTTTTTTTTTTTTTTTTTTTTTTTTTTTTTTTATCCGCAATTAAATTATGGAGTGAGATATATTATAGTTTAAGTTAGGGAGTTGTATAGTTAGTTGTAATGTACACTTGGTGAGCAAATGGTTTTAGTGTAGTAATTTGTAGTTAATTCATTCATTTTACCTACATTGATTAAGTACATGGTATCTGACCTTGATCATGTTCTAATCACAATCCATCAATACTTTATCCTCACATCACAATGCGCCCCCCCCCTCTTTGTTTCTTTGCCAATTTCATTTTAGTGTTGTAATTATCACTGAAATCTACTATTAAGTATATAGACTATTAGTTGGAATGGTTGAATGTTTAGTTAGAAATTTTGATTTTATAACCTTTTAGTAAGGTTAACCATCTCTGCCTGGCCCTTTGGGAAATACAGGCCTGATGTTATGTAATGTAACTAAGATCACTAATACTTTAACTTTTGTTTTGACTTGGGTATTTCCAGGCACATGTTTTGTGTAAAAAGATGTTACAATCAAACCTAGCAATTCACATAAGTCTGGTGTTAGTACTTCATGATTAGTTTCCATCACCAATATTTAGGTGCATTTATAGTGATATCTTTAGATATTATGATTTATGGCAGTCTTGATATTTGACAAGTAAATAATCAGGGTAAGTTGGTAGAAAATCTTGTTTTGGTAAGTGTTAGTCACTACTGGTAGTTTAGTCAGTACAGGTAAAGTATGAAAGTTTTAATAAGGAAGTTATCAGGCAATGTATTTATAAATGAACCCTTTATTGGTTATCTGATGTTGAGAAACATCTTGCAGCCCTCAGTGATAGAGGTAAGATAGGAAGAAATCATACATCTATCTTTTTTGGTATGTTGAACAATAATGATTGAGTAATGTACAAGTTGTCTGTATAAAATACTTGAGTTAGTACTGGGAATATTATTTGTAATTTTCTGCCAATCAAATATGGTGGAGGTCTCACTGCCCTGAAGGGGTTAAATAGCAGCTGTTTTAGGTTCGAAATGGGGTTGAATTTTCTATTTTGTTTGATTCTGAAGTTTATAATTAAATTATTTGTAAGTCTGTAGTGCATTTTAATTCATCTCAGTATTTACTGACTTGTAATGGTGTTAAGAGTTAATATATTGAGTTTGATAGGTATCAAATATGTAGTTTATTGTATCTTTGTACCCACAACTAATGACAGGATCAGTAGCATGTAAATGTTTTGTCGGTATTTGGTTGTAACAGATAGACTCCTGTTGTACTAGTTTTACATTTTCTCAATAGGGCCGGTAAGTTTTCTTTATTATCCTGAGTGAGTGTGTTGTGGTTTTAATATTTATTGATTAGTTGTTATTGTTTGTAGCAATGAAGTTGTATGCTTGAGTTTGTTAAGTGTATCTATTTGTTTATCAAATAGAGTAAATTGAAATTCATGTGAATTAGAGATGATATTACTTTTGTTCTGGTTTTAGTTTGGTGAAAGTGGACATTGACATTGTGAGGTATTTTGTTGCATCAGCCAAGTCTGTCAACAGTTTGTGTATGTCTTATTTATTTATTCGCTCCAAACATACAAATATCCTTACAGGCTAGATCTTTTCCTTCTTATGCTTATGTTCTTCATAAGCATAGGATCAGTTGTTGCTTTCCCTATGACAGGGGTAACCACCAGTGCAATTTGGTTCTGGAATATCTCAGTCCCTTGGTTCCTCAGTTTAGGGGGATCTGGGAGTTAGGCATATGTCTTACGAATAAGTATGAGCATGGAATAATACTTTGTAGGGGTTTAGTCCATGAATCATTTGTCATCACCCATTGTATCACAGAAACATTTTAACATAGTATCTTGTACTAGTATTTGAATGTATGAGTGTAAAATTACACAATTTTGCTTTATTGTTTTAATTTACAAAATAGATATCATTTATCAATTTATGACTGGATAATTAAGCCACCTAGTGCTTAGGTAAGACACTGAGTATCTTGTACGCAGTGATTTCTTTAAATTAGGTATATTTGTTTGTTAAAAATAGTAACTCAGCGGTATAGCCATGAATATAAATATAATAGCATTTTAATGGGCTGGTGTTTATATCAGTAACAGGTATGTGTAGCCTTAGCTGATAAGGAGTAATCAGTCAAGGCGGACTGTTCTTCCATAATATTATTATCCTTTGATGTCAAGCTAGATCACACGTGTTATTGGTTTAACATGTTATGAGCATCTCGTGCTAAGCATGTGCACACTATGCCCAATATGTACCAGCTAGCAACATACAATCAATGTTGTTAAGAGTATCCCGTACTCGTTGATAACAATCCAGTTAGCGGGGTAGAATTCTGCACTCACTATAAGGAGTATAATGCTTTTACAAGTTTATTTACATCAAACAGACAATGTGCAGGGTTAAGTAAGGCTGTCTCGCAGCCTTCATGCTCGTAAATTAAAAGCATATAGAACCACCTTTTTACAATTTCACCAAGGTCATAGAAATGGGACTTACCTCTTATGACGAGTACATACCAGCGTTAGCTATGCAGAGTAACATCGCTAAGTGCATCACGTGCCACATTGGTAATTTCCCATCCAGCTAGTAACGTGGAATTAACGTTGCTGAGGACATCTCGTGTCGACTGGAGGGGTAATGGTGACAACAATCGCATACCAGCTAGCTATGTACAGTAACATCGCTAAGGGCATCACGTGCCTCTCTGGCAGCTTCTCATCCAGCTAGTAACGTGGAGGTAACGTTGCTAAGGACATCTCGTGTCGACTGGAGAGATAAAGTTTTAACAAGTTTGCAGCACACATGCAGTAAACAGTGTTAATGTCCACCATAGTGCTTATGTTATGTATAAGGCACGGTCAGTATCACGTACAAGGTGGTCAGTTAGTGCCAGGCACTCTCGCACATTAAGTTTGTGGGACGCCTCAGAATATAAGTACATCCAATGTTGTTCAGGACTAAGAGTGCTTCTGATGTATTCCGCGGCCGTCTCAGGTTTCCACTGGTGATGCACATAATACGTCTCAGGTTTCCGCTAACGATGCACTTAATACACTTTCTATCATATAGTATAGTTAACATTTTGTTATTTTAGTAAGGAGTATAGTAAACATATTTTAAATTAATATTTTGACGAGAGAGAATTTTTCTTGCGATGTCAGAATGCGCGCGAAAAGAAAGTGACAGTTCGGTGTTACCAACGAAAGAGGAAGATAATTCTATTTAAAAAATATTTCTGCAATATTTTTATCTCTAAAAAAACGCGATGTTAGAGGCACGTATTAGGATACTACTCCGTAAATAATTATATTTCAGATCGCCGTGAAGTAAAATTCATTACATACTCTTTATAATCTGTGATTACATAATTTAAGTTGTTCTGATATTCTTGACAGCCGGCTGAATTGACACACTGTTTTTATTATGAACACCGCATAGAAGTAGTGTTCATTGGTCACAATATCAGACTTTCCTTATTTAACTTTTATGACATATTGAGGCTCAATCAATGAACATTTTATTAGACATAACATTATGTCGTATGTTTGTAAATTGTAGATGTAAATTAAAACTATTTTCTATGGTCAATCGAAATATAACATTTAATACGGGGTGGTAAACGAGTAATCATTTTTTAAATCGACGAGAAATTACTATTGACTAACGACTGTATTGCCCAAAGTGCTACTGGTACTGCGCTGTCACTGTCAAATTATCACCACAGACAATATACCTACATATCATTGAATAGTACCTTCAACCTTATACTTAATATTAACATTGATAAACTCTCTAAAAAACACCAATTTTAAATATTAAGACTTTGATAACCAAGCAACTTGACCCACTGCTTCCGAGATTGATATAGGAAGAGTACATGTGAGCACCTAACAGAATAAAACAGTTATCGAATATTGTCAAGGAAGTTGCATAACAGCACCGCGATTTGAAAGTGAATCGATAAAAACCCAAATTCCAAGAACCTACTTATTACACCTACTTCTCTGACATTAATAGCTTTGTAATGAGAAATTGTGTCTTTTGTCGCACATATGTTATGTGTGACTACACTCACTATATTGTGACCAGATTCAACTTTTATGTTCGAGATCTAGAAACCTACATCTACGAGTATACCAATCTACACTTTACACTATAATTAATATTAAGTACAAAGAAAAGATTTGTATTTTTGTGTTTGTACAATTGTATAAAAAAAAAATAGGTAAAATTTGTTTGTTTGTATGTAGGGGTAATCTCCGGAACTGCCAGTCGGATTAGAAAATTTATTTTTGCATTGGATACCCTATTCTTGAGGTAGGACGAAGTCGCGGGCAGAACCTAGTAATTAATAAACTCGAAAACTATGAACCGATTTAAAAAATCTTCTACCCGTAGGATGCTATATATTATCCATTTATCATCACTGACATAATTTATTAAGACATCATGCGGGCGAAGCCACTGCAGGAAGCTAATATTTCCTATTTCCCATTCAAAGCATTCATCGTGATAGTGGTGTTGGTATTTATTTAATTTGGGAGATTATTAAATAAGTATGTAAAATTCTCTCCTCATTTTGGACCAGCACCTACCAAAAAGTTCCAAAAACAACTTCATCATTGAAATTTCAATTTTGTGGTCATAATATTATGTTCTATTCGTCGCAAAAAAATCCCTTGCCATAGCAAAAGCGAAGGAATTCAAAGTTGTCTCTGGTTATGCTTCAAGTAGACTATTATTAGCGTATACATGGTATTACTAAACGGAATTAGCATGACATTAGTATGCTAATATTGCCGATTACCAACCATGATTTAATTATATAAATTCCCATTATGGTTATAATTAGTGTAATATTGATATTCGAGTAACATGACAAATGTCATTAACAGTCGGAGCATATCATAATTATTATCATTTCATAATGAGTCCTTACAACTGCCTCGTTGGTCTGGTGCTCGCAAGCGATACTGCTGAGCATAAGATCCTGGGTTGAAATCCCGGGTCGGGTAAACTGTTTTTAGGGTTTTCCCTCTGGAATTTCTCAGTAGCAGACCGGAGTCTAGATTTGTGCCCGGTTGATGGCAACAACTGCAACAAGCTTGCCCTCATGGGACTTAAACATAACTGGTGAAATGTGGGTGTGTATACCTAGTTACACATCTGCCTAACCCTTCTGGTATTACAGGCATGTTATTATGTTATGTATGTAATGGTCCATACTGGGAAGTGTGAGTAAGTTAAACAATTTATTTACAGTCACAAATAAAGTTCCAATAATGAATTATGTTTTATTTATTATTGGGTCTGAATCATTGTTCTGCTTAATAAGGCAAGATAAAGTCCATGAGACGGGAGCATGAGTCAGACTCAGACTCATTATTTATGGTTACTTCTTTCTTCTGACATGTTTTTGTTTAATTTAAAAACAGAATCCTATTTGAGTATTTTTCGTTATGTAGATGGGATTTGGCTTTTCATGCACACTTGGAAAATTCATCTTGTTTTGAAAAATTCACTACATTGCTAGAATATTAAAACTAACTAAGGCCATTTTAATTATTGTTACAGGTTAATTCGTATTGTTGAAATTAACGTGATATGGATGCATTGTTATAATAAAATAATTTTCCCATATTAATAAGCTACAGTGAAAACCGTTTATAACGACTTCGCTTAAAACTACGTTCCGGTTATTACGACTAAATTTGAGGTCCCAGCATTTCTGTTCACTTAACATAGATTTAGGTTATAACGACTATCGGCTATAACAACCGTAATCCGACGGTCCCTTCGAAGTCGTTAAAACGGTTTTCACTGTATATTTTATAAGTCAAAGTCAAACCATTTATTTCAAATAGGCATTATAGTAAGGCACTATTGAACGTCAAAATTTACAAAACAATAGAATTGTTTCTAGTCGGCCATTTAAAAAGGTAGTTTTCATATGGAGAAGAATGGGCATGAAACTCCACCGTTGCTCTTTTAAAATATTTTACAATATTTTGTATAGACCTACATTAGTTATATATTTATATGTGAAGACCTAGAATATAATTACTATACCACAATAGGTAAAAATTATTCAAAATGAAGCAATGACAGATAAATTAATTATGTGGTAGATACTCGTACATGGTGCTCACATATTTACAAAGATTATAAAAGTAGACGATTTTCCTAAAATTTTACAATAAATAAGTCAGTGTGTGAGGATACTTCCTCACACACTGACTTATTTATTGTAAAATTTTCAAAAAAAAAAAAAAAAAACACAGAATGTAAAATCAATGTCATATAATAAAAAATATATAAATTATACAATTAAATTAGCAAAACCAATAATAGGTATAAATATTAGGCAAAAACATAGAAACTTAGGCATATATTGATAAACATAATCTATAGATAGATAAAACCGTGTCATTAATAATATTGAACTCCATCTTACGTCGTAACTGTATAACTACATAGTAAAGTTCATTACTCTTTCAATAGAGGTGGCCCTGTAAATCAGTAAAGATAACACAAAAATAAAACTAAGAAACGTGTACATTGTTTATATGACGTAAGCTGACATTGATCATAATAATTTGTATCGTAATCTTCTTAAAATAAAAATGTATGAAACATAGTAGAAAAACAGGTTTATCTAAGTTGCAAATACCCGAACTACAGGGTCAAATTAAATTAGCTAGCAAAACTCCGCTGACGTGATGGATGGGATATGATGGTTATTTTTAAGGTTGAATTGAGAAAATCTGTTTTCTTTAGTTTTATAGTTTTTTTTTTTATATTTTGACTTTTGTATATCCAAGAAGTCTGAAGTTTCAAAAAAAAATATATGAACAGATATTTCAAATGACTTCACTAACATCGCGCAAGCCTGAGCATAAACCGCGTCAGAAAATTTACAATCTACATTTCCATGTATGTACTGTGTTCGTTCGACTATTTGCGGTCCCGAAAACACTCGCGGGTGAAAATCGATCCGTGAGTTCTTAGCGTAACAGTGATCTGTTACACGGTGACACCACAAAAAAAAACTTTTTTTTATATGTAAGTATCATATTTAGATATCGATGCCTGTGACGTCTGTGGCGTTTCGCTAGCAATTTTAATTTGACCCTGTATAGAAAGAGGTATACATTTGCTGAACATCCAATAGCAGTAAAAACAACGTTTATTTAAATGCCAACAAGTTATTCTGTTCTGTTTAGATTTAAATCCTCTCCTACGTGAATTTAAAGAGATACATAAATATCTAGATGGAGATAAAAAAACGTTGTAGAGTATGTAAAAAGGAATAAAAAAGAAGCTACTTCTATTCCACGTCTGACATCATTATAAGGCAGTATAGAGTCTTTCCTAAAGGGTTTGACTACAATATTAATACTAATTTAAGGGTGCACTAGTTGATGGCTCGAACTCGTTGGTGGGCGTGACTAATATACATGCTAATTAGTCTAATTATTTCGTTTTATTTACTTAATATTTATTTATCTAGTTTAAATTTATGTATTTAGTGAAATAGACGACGATTTTTAACGAAAACGACCGCGTAAAATTTCATGAGCAGACCTTTGCGTAAAGATATTATGGAAAAACTACTGAATGTATTTGCTCAAAATAAAATTATTTTGAACTTATGAATAAATTAACTTAAAGTTATTTATTTACGCCCAAAGACGAGATAAAATTAGTGTTGAAATATGGAAGTTTCGACGCTCATAACTTCCAAACCAATTTTTTTTTCCAATGAAGCTTCAATACAGGGCTAGATAATGACACGAAAAATTAATATAAATTTTAGTTTTAAACGAAGACCGTCAAACAGACAACTAATCACCATACTACGTTTGTATGGAAGAATTACCGACTAGCGTACCCTTAAGACAGGCCAAATCGATTATATACCTAACAACAGACAAATCGGCAGCATGCCTTCAAGACTAATAATAATTTATAGCTGGGTAGCTTGGTACATCGTCGCTTCGTCGGCTAGTAAATCTCTCACCAAACAATCGAATCGCTCCCATTCAATAATTTATTTTCTACTAGCGACTGGCTTTTGTTACGCACGGGTTTTACGCCTTGACAAAAAATCTGGATTTCCTTATTATATGTAAGTTTAATATTAATGTATTAGGCTGCTCCAAAATCCGTTCCGTAGTTAAGAAGAACAATGCGGTCACACACATAAACACGAAAAGCGAATTAAAATAATAATTATGTATAGATGAAGAAATGGCTCTTCTAAACGGCGATCTATTTTGAGTGTAGGTAGGTATATTATCAAAGCGTCGTTTCGTTCGATTTGGCACATCACCGCGAGCTTTGTTTTCGACAATTTACATGTATTTATACAAGCGAGTGGATCTCCGAATAAAATTTACGTCATATTGCGAAAATCTGGTTTATAATGAGCATCAAAGTTGTGTGTTTTGGCGGGAACATATCACACGGGTGTGATAATCTTTTAGAGACAGGCGCAACGTGACATTAGTAGAACAAGTTCTATAAAAAACTTCATGGAAATTATTCTACCAGAATCGTGTTGCACCGTCTCGCCATCGCGTCGCGCCTGTCTGTGGGAGCTCTAATGGTATTTGGCATTGGGATTCTATTATTTACATACTGGTTGGTTTTTGCACTCTTTGTGTATGTGTTAGCTTTTAATTAAGTGTGTAAACATGTGATTAAAGCTAGTCTAGTCATAACATTCATTGTCATTAGCATTACACTATCTTAATTAGTAAGGTACTTTCTATTGAATGATCAAAAGAAAACACATAGGGCGCCTGCGATAATCTGGTTGGTACCTATATTATTTTTAAACAAGTGAGACAAATAGTCTGTAATGTTCCTCTCTTCATAATCGAAAAAAAAAGTTTTTCTGGTGATTCGCCAAATTTTCACTTGTACTAGCTATTCGCTTAGCATATAACGCTTTCTGACATATATTTCAATGACCAGAAATCTTATAAAAAAAACGCTGTTTCAGTTTTCAGTTAATACTTAGATAAAGATATATTTATTGCATATCTGTGTACCTATACATCAGTTCTTCAATCTGCCTAGCCTTTTCCCAACTATGTTCGGGTCGGCTTCCAGTCTAACCGGATGCAGCTGAATACCAGTATTTTAAATGGAGCGACTGCCTATCTGACCTCCACAACCCAGTAACTGGGTAATACGATACCCCTTGGTAAGACTGGTGTCAGACTTTCGTTCATCATCGACATCAGTTCTTATTTTATACATAATATTTTAGGCTCAACAGTCTCCCATGACGAATATACAATAGTATTAAAACGCAAATAAATTTTAATTTATTTGCGTTTTAATACTATGATAATGTATGATGTATGACATATATGTTTTAATACTATGATAATGTATGATGTATGACATATATGTTTTAATACTATGATAATGTATGATGTATGACATATATGTTTTAATACTATGATAATGTATGATGTATGACATATATGTTTTAATACTATGATAATGTATGATGTATGACATATATGTTTTAATACTATGATAATGTATGATGTATGACATATATGTTTTAATACTATGATAATGTATGATGTATGACATATATGTTTTAATACTATGTTTTGATTTTACAATAATTTTTCTCAAAAATCTCTCTTTACGAGTATACTCGTATTATAAACTAACAATTAACAGTTTTTTAATATGTAATATCTTTCCTCTCGCTTTCCTGCAATCTGTGGAAGTGATTTAGTGAATAGGGACGGAAGTGTGTAACAGGAGGCCGGGGAAGCGCGCGCTATTTGATTTGACCAATGAGCGAGCGCAGTGGTAGAGTTGGCCGTCAATGGTACCAATCCATTTTCCGAGAGGTTGGTACTGTCACTTGTCAGCCAAGATGCTCAGATGTTTGTTACACATCATATGCGACTACAGTAAGGCTCGCTTGTTTTCTTAATTTTATCGCTTTTTTTTATTAATCTTTATCTCTTCCTATTTTTATTTTACCTACTGAAAGTTGCAGGTTTTTATAACGTAGAAAATCGGAGCTCGTCAGGTAGGTAGGTAATTAATTTTCAAATGTAAATATTGTTTCACCACTCCCTATCTATTCGATTTAGGTTAACCGAAGGTTACCGAAGTAAACTGTCGGAAGGCAATTCTTATATCGTCAGTTAGCCAACGTTTCTAACAAAAATAGCTAGGTACGTAGTAAGTAGGAGTTTCTTGCCCGTTCTTATCCATATAAACCTACTACGCTTTGGAATGGGCCACTAGATTGATCTTTCTGAACGACCTCTTGACAATTCAAAAATGACTGTAATTGGTTTATTTGAAACAAATGCTTTGAGTTTGTGTACCAAAACAAGTGATGTCTTAAGGGTCTCGCAGACAGACTCGACGTGACAGCGCGACGCGACTCTGGTGGAAAAATTTCTATGAAAACTTTTCGGAAATTGTCCTACCGGTGTCGCATCGCGTCGTCGTGTCGCACCTGTTTGCAGGAGCATTTATGTAAATTATACAGCATGTCTAATTACGGATTGTTCCTGCTGGGGTCGCGGGTTTGTCTGAAAGGGATATCGCGGCCCCAGCACATAGGCAACGGAAGGAACACGGGTGGGTTTTAGTCAGTAAAAGTCTGACACTCCCTCTCGCTCCGCCCAGAGCGGGAGGAGTCATTTGACGATTTCCCACCCAAAAAAAAAAAAAGAAAAAGGTTGATGTTCAGGTAATTTTAAAAAGTTATCACTAACGTATTCGAATTCTTTCAAAATCCAATATTTTATTCTGTTAACGTATATAATTTGCTTTTGAATGAACGATAAAAATTACAAAATAGCAAGCAGGTAGGTAGATTCGAGTGTTACTAATAAGCAAACTAAAACTTTTTTGGTGTTACCTACGGCTACAAGCTTCAACGATCTAAAGAAAAAAAAAAACCTTATTTCAGACCTTTCCGTCCATATGATGTCTTACTTGTTATGATTTATCTTACTTGTTTTATAAATCAACTTTTCTGACTGTGAATTTTACCTGACTTGTAATTTGTACCTGAGCCAAATCTATCAGAAACCTATAAGTGCCTAAGTAATCGGTTATAGGAACAAAGATACCTAAACTTGTTTTTAACTTTAACTCTTGGCCTGCATCTCACCTGATGGTAAGTGATGATCAGGCCGAAGGTGGAAGAGAACTTCACCCGGAATCCTCAATCAAAGAATACTGAGAAACTGGCTATCTTACCTCTAACTGCCGAAACACAAAAATGCTGTTAACATTATTGGTATGGCGACAGACTTAGATAAGATGGTGATGGCTAGTCTTAGAACAAGCCCTACCACCAACCAAACTGAGCAGGACATTTTGCCCCCACTGGGAATCGGATCCGGTATCTCTGTGTCTAGAGAGCTGGTCTAAAAAGCACAAAAACAGTAAAGCAAGTACCCTCGGCTAACTTCGTGTTTCGTCAGTCGGTGGCTTTCTATCAGTTGCGCTTTGCACTTGGTGCTTGTACGTATTGACTCGTGGTACCGTGCCCGCGTTGCCGTCAAACATAATTACCAAGTGACGAACGACGAAACACGAAGTCTGCCGAGAGACATTAAGAAAATAGTTGTACACCTCTGCCTAAGCCTTCGGGGATTAGCGTGATGTTATGTATTACTATCAGATACTAACAAAATGCACGAAGTTATTTTACCAAGGAATGTATAGAATCAGTTCCAGGGTTTACTTTCTTATCTTGGAGAACAAAGGAAACAAACAGCAGAGCATCTGTTATTAGAAAAATATTTCGATTATTATTATTCTCTATTTCTAACATGAATGTGACGTCAGCTAGCGGTGCAGCGAACGGTAGTTGAACGATCGTATATCAGGGCTTTCAAACATGCGCCTACGCAAATGCAGTGTAAAGTTATTCGAGTATCCTACGCAGTATGTAGGCATACTACATTAGCACTTTGCCAGCGACTTCTTCCGCCTGTGAATTCCCGTTGATGTGGGAATTTCGAAAAGTAAAGAGAAAAGATTTGTGTTTTTGTTTGTAATGAAGAGGAGCTCGTGGCTAAGAAACAACAGCCGCACTGGTCGATCCATCAGGTTAAGCTACGCTTGTCGGGGTTGGTCAGTGGATGGGTGACCATCTTTACATACCGAGACTCCTCCGTGCCTCGGAAAGTACGGTAAGCCGTTGGTCCCGGCTGTCATTCGTGGATCTTTGACAGTCGTTACGAGTCGTCAGAAACCAGTTACTGATTTGTGGAGGTCAGATAGGCAGTCGCTCCATGTAAAATACTGGTATTCAGCTGCATCTGGTTAGACTGGAAGCCGACCCCAACATAGTTGGGAAAAGGCTAGGCAGATTGATTTGTTTGTAATGAATAAACGGTGTAATGGTTTAAAAAATTATTTCACCAGTAAATTGCTATATTATCATTGAGTAACATTATGCTATAATGTATAAAGATATTCACGCGGACGAAGCCGACTGGGGCGTTAATAAGTCTGGCCAGTGAGCGATCAAGTCGAAACTTTTCTTTTTACCCGATTGTAAGCACACAGCAAAGACAGGGTTTTTATATGTTTTGATTTCTACCTGTTTAAGTTTACAGTATTTAGATAGGTAAGTAATAATTAAGTATGGGAGTAGCTCGTGGCTAAGTAACAACAGCCGCACTGGTCGATCCATCAGGTTAAGCTACGCTTGCCGGGGTTGGTCAGTGGATGGGTGACCATCTTTACATACCGAGTCTCCTCCGTGCCTCGGAAAGCACGTTAAGCCGTTGGTCCCGGCTGTCATTCGTGGATCTTTGACAGTCGTTACGAGTCGTCAGAAGCCCGAGAGTCTGACACCAGTCTTACCAAGGGATATCGTATTACCCAGTTACTGGGTTGTGGAGGTCAGATAGGCAGTCGCTCCATGTAAAATACTGGTATTCAGCTGCATCCGGTTAGACTGGAAGCCGACCCCAACATAGTTGGGATAAGGCTCGGCAGATTGATTGAAGTAATAATTAAGTATGTCGAAGTTGTGGATTGGACTAGGTATCTACCTACTTAAGCCTCCCGCGGACAGACGCGACGCAAAGGAGCGACACGATTTTGGTAGAACATTTCCTTGAAGTTTTTATAGAAATTGTTCTACTAGAGTTGCGTCGCGCCTGTCTGCGGGGACCTTACTCCTCAACAAACTATATCCTTATAGGAAAATTTAAACTATTAATACAACAATAGGCAAACAATACACTGCCAGGGTTGTTGACTAAAATATATTTTCCGGCTTGTAGATTATTAAAAAATATTGTATTATTTATTACGTAATCAAAACATTAGGGCAATAAATTGAGTAGGCAATACGTTAAAATGTGGCATGACTTCACTCGCCGGTAGATTTTATACCGACTTGTGACGTAGCGAGCCCCCACTCCCCAACTTTAAAATGCGTTTTATCTCAAGCATTTTTTATTAATGTAATAAAGCCAGAAATACGTGTCTAATATAGTTTTATTATCTTACTTACGGACTGAATAGTTTTTGAAGTGAAACGGACAAGTGGAAAAAAATATCGCAACGGACAAGTGGCAAAACGAATCGCAACAAAATTTTAACTTGAAGTTTTACGGGCGGTTTTCCGCTTGTCCGTTGCCATTCGTTTTTCCACTTGTCCGTTGAAGTTTCACTTCTACTATGTGTCCCACCCAGCACACATTTTTTTTTCCCCCAGTCATCATCTCTATTATTGTTCAGACAACATTTATCAAGTGTTTACCTTCAAAGACTAAAGCCCGTATTACAGAACCTCACTCAAAACTCAAGCATTACTTATCATTCGTTTAAAGCCTATTGATTGGTTGAAACTAGTTTTAAGTAATGCTTGAGTGTTGAGTAAGGTTTTGTAATCCAATGCGCCGCAGTAAACTTTTATAATAGGTACCTATGTACTTATAAATATACTTAGCGACCCTGCTTTGCATGGTTTTTGCGACGTGATAAAGATCGAAATTGCTTTACTAAATATAGTTTAATATTAATTATTATTACACACATAAACCTTGTGAAAACTGCATCAAAATCTGCATTAAGAACAACGTGGTTACATAAACCGAAAGCGGGTTTAATTTATAATATCTATAGACTAGCTTCTGCCTTCGTCAGCGTGAACGGATCGGTGGGTGGGCCATTGCATCCCAATACTCAGGCTCTTAAGGGTTATAGCGTGATTTTACATAACTTATAATCTTCCTCAAGAATTGGGCTATCCAATGCAAAAAGATTTTTTTTAATCCGACTGGTACTGGTAAAAGAACGCCGAGCGACAGTGCAGGGGGAAGTGTCTGCGCACATACAGTCGCATCCTAAAGTTACTAGGCCATTTATTTTATAATATAAGTGTAATTGTTTTATTGTAGAATCATAATAGGTACTTAATTAGGTACTTAGTACTATGCAATAGGCTGAATCGATAAATCGCTCAGTGCGCAGGTAAACGGCAAGCATTCTTTTTACGTGACGGGACCTGTAGTTCCAGAGATTACCCCCTACATACAAACTTACATACAAAGTTTAACCTTTTTATAATTTTATTATAAACTCAAACTCAAACTCAAACTCAAAGCATTTATTTCAAATAAACCAATTACAGGCACTTTTGAATTGTCAAGGGGTCGGTCAGTCAGAAATATGAAGCTAGTTGCCCATTCCAACGCGTAGTAGGTTCCTATGGAGAAGAACGGGCAAGAAACTCCACGGACACTCTTTTAAATCAGAATATTGTTACAAAATATTGGTTACATCATTCATGTTGTAATTATACATGTGAGAACAATGTAGAGAGACGTGCACGTTAAAAGCGTCCGTAATAAAGAAAAAAAACAATTCAAAAATTAAAATAAATTCAAAATAAGCCTTGGCAGCTAAGAGATGACCAGTCCCCACTGACGGCGCCCGTTCACGAACATGACGCATGGATCAGCACCATTTAGCTCAACCATTTTGAAGGGAACTTTATGATCCAACACACACGCCACCACCAGCGAGACATTTGAGTGAGCATGACATACTCTCAGCCGCAAGGGCACATTTAGGTCAATGAAAGACGTAGGTACCCAGTAAATGGTAGCTTTAAAGTAGGTACATAGTGCTCACACATGTGCTATGCAATTATATAATACTATGAAATTGAATTTATACAATCTAAAGATAGTCCTACAATCTTCAGCAGCTCCAACAATATTTTCGAATGCCAATCAATTAGTTTATGCGCCTTGTGGAGCTGGACCAGCGTTGAGCCAAGCATTTTTGTCAACGATGTAATCCCCCAACTTATAATATGCTTGGCAGCATAGTGTGCGTTTTATACAAGATTTAAAATTCCTTTCATTCAATTGGAGTATGTGGGGAGGTATTTTATTGTAACATTTTAAACAGTACCCCATGAAGGTTGAGTCAACTTTAGCCAGTCTGAAACCCGGTTGAACTAATTGTTCCCTATTTCTAGTGCTATAATTGTGTCTATCACCTCTTTTACTGAAAAGACTTAGATTTTTCCTAACGTACATGATGTTTTCATAGATATATTGACAAGGTACCGTCATGATGTTAATATCTTTAAACAGTTCCCTTAGAGAATCGCGTCTGCGGAGACCATATATTGCTCTGATGGCTCTTTTCTGCAGAATAAAAATAGACTCGATATCTTCAGCCCGTCCCCATAGTAGAATACCGTAAGACATGATACTATGAAAGTAACTGAAATAGACTAGCCTCGCGGTATCTACGTCAGTAAATTGACGGATTTTTCTCACAGCATATGCTGCTGAACTTAGGCGTCCTGCAAGAGATGTTAAATGAGGACCCCATTGCAGCCTTGAGTCGAGCGTAATCCCCAAGAAAACAGTTTTATCGACGAATTCTAATTTCTCCCTATTCAATACTATGTCACAATCACTACTTTTAACATTCGGTAAAGCAAATCTTATGCATTTAGTTTTTTTCCCATTTAATACTAAATTATTAGCAGTGAACCAATTTTGGACTTGTAGTAGGGCGTTATTTACGTCGTCAAGATTTGATGCACGTCTATTTATCTTAAAAATTAGAGAAGTATCGTCAGCAAATAACACCATTTGTGGTTGGTTTTTTAATAAATGGGGTAGATCATTAATATATACTAAAAAGAGGAAAGGACCCAATATCGAGCCTTGTGGAACACCCATTTTTACTTTTAAACCGAGTGAATTGATTCCATTAATTTGTACTTGCTGTTGTCTATCATTTAAATAAGATTTTACCAAACTAAGCGCAAGTTTACCTAGTCCGTAATGCTCAAGTTTCAAGAGTAAGGTTTCATGATTTACGCAGTCAAATGCTTTGGACAGATCACAAAAAATTCCTATGGCATCTTGGGCCTCCTCCCACGCTGTGAATATGTGTTTTAATAAGGTGACACCGGCGTCAGTCGTACAACGTCCTTTGGTGAACCCATATTGCTGATCGTGTAAGATATGGTTGGTGTTAAAATGATTAAGCATTTGATTGAGCATTACCTTTTCGAACACCTTGCTGAATACCGGCAGCACGGATACTGGTCTATAATTGTTGGTATCTTTACTGTCCCCAGATTTAAAAAGTGGAATCACCTTACTGTATTTCATTAAATCCGGGAAGACTCCTTGGTCCACACACAAATTAAATATTAAAGCCAAATATGGTGCTATAGTTTCAATTATGGATGTACAAACTTTGATAGATAATCCCCATAGTTCTTCGGTCAATTTTATTTTAATTTGCCGAAATGCTTTTATAACTATCATAGGGTTTATATGTTTAAATTCAAATTCAACCGGGCAGCCTGCAACGTTCGCTCTTAATAAATAAAGTGAGACATCGGGTGAAGAATTCAAAGCTTCCGTCGTTTTAGATGGAATATCAGTAAAGAAACGTACAAATTCTTGAGCTACTTCTAAGTTAGAGCATATGGCACCATGTGAAGTATAGTATAGATATAGAAGTATATATGTACGCAAATAGTACTAGTAGGCATCGTACTTAGGTACCTTTCTACCAATTTGATATGCTTTTATTACTAAAACGTTTTTTTAATATCCTATGGGACGTGATGACACACGCGAACCACGTTCATATACCTCTATTCCCTTAATAATTTACCGTTTCAACGTAAATTATGTCCCGCGGGTCTATTAAACGATAGGTTTTACCTTATACCAATGTGTAATTTTATAGTTCCATAATAAATTACTTATACATAGAATTATTGGGTACGACGGCATCATGCTGTTATAGTAGGTACAATTAAAATGGTATGTTTCTTTGAATTGGACCTATATATAAGTACCACAGTATTAATATATATATATATTTTTTTTTTTTTTTAATAATTAAGTGCTGACAATCTTCATTTTAACACGATACAATAACTAAAAAAATATTAATTTTTTCTCACTACACTTAATTTATCTAAATAACTAATCGACTTGATTTACTTTTTTATTTGTTGTGGTTCATGTCCCTATATTAATTTGTTGTTTTAATTGTATTGCATGTATTACTACGTTTGTACGCCCTTTTTTTTTTTTTTTTTTTGGTTGGGAAATCATCAAATGACTCCTCCCGCTCAGGGCCGCGATATCCCTTTCGGACAAACCCGCAACCCCAGCAGGACGTTTGTACGCCCTAGAGGCAAAACATAGCGCCCTCAATGTATTACCAAATAAGAACTTATAATGTACCTATGTTTTACAATAAATAAATTAATAGGAAGAACGTACTACCGGGATTAAAAGTAGTTGCGTGATTGAGTAACAAACAGCCAAATAAGTATACAAGCTTTCACATTTATAATACATATTAGTAGAAAGTAGGATAAATGTGTTATTACCTAGGTCAATAATTAATGATCAAGAGTTTGTTAACTACAGCAAATTAACGATCTACCTTTAGGGCATTATTTTAAATTGATACTCATTTGATGATCTTCATGATAAATTGGTCAATGAACAATTTGAAAATCAATCCAATTTAATTTACTATGTAAGTAATTCAATGTACAATAGATCATTTTTGGCATGTTTGTTTACCTACCACATATAAAGTTAGGTACCTACCGTTAGTAACTAAGGATGTGTCTATGTAATAAATAACCACAAAGTTACCTTGATGAAGTATTCTATGATAATAAAAATAGTGACGTCCTTGTTACGAACAATGTAGGTACCAACCGATAGTGCATACCGTTTACCATTCGAACCGAACGTATTTAAAAACGATATTCCATTTTTAAATGACGTTCTCATTAACATTGTAGAACGAAATCGGAAGATTGGAGTAGGTAGATAAGCATATTGTTTTAAAAATGACATCAGAGTCGGAAGAATGTAGTCACAATCTCATTATCTTTTGTCTCAAATAAAAGAAAACCTTGACATTGTAATATTATCACTAAATAGAGGAAGTCTTGCCACATTTTTATACTTGTTGCATTTCCTTGTAAAACTAATATTGTCTGTCGTGCCAGTAGGTTTCCATACAAAGTCTGTCGTTAATGTTGTGGTAATTAAATAGATATTTATGTCAGTGTCTTTAGTTAGCCTATTCTTTTGCATCTAAAAAGGCCTATATTTTGGATATCGTCGACGTCTGGGTAGACGACAGGGTAAGTTCAGATAGTTCAAACCTTCTCCACACAAACCCGATTAATGGGCAATACCGATACAGTATTCAACTAAGGCACAGATTTAGGTATGAAGCTACAAGAACGTGGCGGGCCCGTCTTGCTGGGCCAACTCAGTGAGTGTAACGTAGTCAGAAGATCTAAGAATCATGCTAAGGTAACAAGTAAAACTGAAAACAGAGACTCGGGTTTCTAAAAACACGTAGGTCTGCCAACTGCCATCTGACGCCAGTCCTAGTTTGAGTCCAATTCACGTCACCATCTCCTTCTGGGCAATATGTGCCTGTCTCGAAGTAGATTGCTGGTATTTGGGCTAACTGTGTGGTTGTTTTACAATCAATCTGACACAACAGTGCCATACAGTGTCAATCAATGACCTAAACTTACAACACATGTTAGTTTATAGTTGACTAACTATTGGCATTGTTTGTATACTCGATATACGATAGTAATGACGACTCGCACAGTTCATCTGTGTTCATACAAACGTGTAACAGACAGAGTAAATAGAAAATAAGATAAACAACGTTCAACGGTCACGTGGGACCTTCTTAATAAAACAAAGATCTTTATTGGAATGATAAAATGCATGTGTTCAGGGTGAACGCCGATCTAAGGCAGCTGTGTTATCAAGCCGTATTTATATCTTAAATAAGATACGTTGTTTGCGTATAGTCTGGTGATTAAAAATACATTGACTTTAAAATATGCTAAAAGCATATACAGGCAGTGCCTAGTGCTCGCCTTAGATGAGTATATGTTTCGAGGCCTATAGTGTTGTGTAGGACTCCACACAGTTCACGCCCTAGGTAAAGTCCAACAACCAGTGCTACCTATTTATGTAGGTAATCTTTCGTCATCACATGACTTAGGTGAGGATATGTACCTTGGCCTAGTGTTATGTAGGACTCCACGCAGTCCACGCCCTAGGTAAAGTTCAACAACCATCAGTGCTACCTATTTATGTAGGTAATCTTTCGTCATGACATGACTTAGGTGAGGATATGTACCTTGGCCTAGTGTTATGTAGGACTCCACGCAGTCCACGCCCTAGGTAAAGTTCAACAACCAACAGTGCTACCTATTTATGTAGGTAATCTTTCGTCATGACATGACTTAGGTGAGGATATGTACCTTGGCCTAGTGTTATGTAGGACTCCACGCAGTCCACGCCCCAGGTAAAGTTCAACAACCAACAGTGCTACCTATTTATGTAGGTAATCTTTCGTCATGACATGACTTAGGTGAGGATATGTACCTTGGCCTAGTGTTATGTAGGACTCCACGCAGTCCACGCCCTAGGTAAAGTTCAACAACCAGTGCTACCTATTTATGTAGGTAATCTTTCGTCATGACATGACTTAGGTGAGGATATGTACCTTGGCCTAGTGTTATGTAGGACTCCACGCAGTCCACGCCCTAGGTAAAGTTCAACAACCAGTGCTACCTATTTATGTAGGTAATCTTTCGTCATGACATGACTTAGGTGAGGATATGTACCTTGGCCTAGTGTTATGTAGGACTCCACGCAGTCCACGCCCCAGGTAAAGTTCAACAACCAATAGTGCTACCTACTTATGTAGGTAATCTTCTGTCATGAGATGACTTATTGCCATAAGTCTAAACTATTGGTTAACCTGTAATTATCTAAACTAATTTATTTGACAGAATTCATAATTGAATTTGCTAGTTTATATTTAAATATGTTAATTACTTACCCATTACTGAATACATAAATGGAATTGAATATCTATGCTTAACAATACCCAATACAAACTTAAGCTCTATTTTTAGAACGATGACTCCAAGAAAACAATTACAACATATAATTAACCTTTTTCAAATCGTTTCATAAACTGAGGCTTCTTCTCGTTATCTCGGAGTAAGTACTCATTCAATTACTCCATCTTATTTCTTCTGACCTTCACAAAGTTTGGATATCAAAGAAAAACTCAAGGAGGTACTAAGTGCAGCCGATAACTATTTGAGTAGGTACTTATCGAACGTGGTGGAACGCTCATTTGATTTAATTTCGTGAGTGGATTCTAGATAGTGACTGTTTTCAAATATTTAGGTAGCTAGGTTACCCTTAATGTCGTTAGAGCTATCGATTCATGTCGATTCCAACTAGAGCCTAATTTACTTTGAATCGTTGTTATTAAACGTAAAATGTCAGAGGTTAAAAATCGTAAATAAACGGTCAATTGTCATATACTAAATTACTCTACTCACATAAGGAAAATACACCATTTGATACGGCCTATGTAACGCGACCATCGATTGTTTATTATTCATCACAATAAACCAGTTTTATATACACATTGACATTGTTGAAAATTATGTTCAAAATGACACGATTACTTTGTAAAGTATTATATTATTTTAATTATTGTGAATGTGAGGACTATGTGGATATTTTTATTATCCCTTTTCATTTCTTTGTTTCTTTCTCAGTTTTAATGATGGTCTGGCAGTTTGAGTAGTTGATGCGGCCTACCCAAATATCCTTTCCTTGGTATTGTTCGTCGAGTTGAGCTCCTTAAGTTCTGAGTTGAGCTCCACGATTACTGACAAATGCTTGCACTGACTGGACAGGTCCACTCAAATCTGTGTGGTTCTTTCCTCAAAAGACCATTTCAGACACTAATCTACATGGTCCTCACATGACTTGACCAAGATTATGTCTGGACTTTAAAAGAGACTGTGACCTCTGAGTTTGTTTCGGCCTTTCTTCTCAGAGTAGTCAGATAGGAAACACCGACCTCACCAAGCTTATTTTTAATATTTTTTTATATGACGTGTAAAAGTGATTCCGATATCCTATTTACAGAATAAACAATTTCATTTCATTTCATTTCATTATATTCATAGATATAGATAAGTGTTCGAACGATACAACAGCTCAACAGCCACGGGTTGTATATTATTGCTGCCAATAAATTAATTTGTTTTGATTCTAGTGAATCTGCGCATAGGTATCCCACTCATTTGAATGGAGTTCAAACAATGACAGTACATTTATTAAAACATACGTAGAGCTAGAACAAACTCAGACCTTTAATAAAGTATCAACTGATATAATATTTGAGAAATTGTGCAATCATAGTCTTTATAAGCACTATTTATAGGCATTACCACCAACTAACAATATACGCACACATCGCTTTGTCAATATTACACTACAGTAACATGTTATGTCTAGCGTCACGAGTTATCGAATTCAATTCCATTTTCAATTCCACGTAAAATCCAAGCAAACATTATTATCTCATGAGTTTACTCATTACTACTGGTAACATAATAATCTTTCCCTATAAATAAGATACTATGTCAATAGGCTAAGTAAGCAACCTTCTGATAGTGACATGTAAATAATGATATTATTTTCCTCTTTCCAGGTCTCCAGAGCCGAAACCAGAGAACATGGTCATCACTTTTTCGCCTCTCACAAAGGAGTCAAAACTCAGAAGACACATCCGGTCGATGTCAGACGTACAGAGCAGCACGCCCTACAGAATTCCATTCAGGTCGAGGAAAGGCAGCACCCACACGCTGATGTACGACTCGGACACGAGAGCAAGGAGAATCAGGAGTCACAACAGACGCGTGGAGCTCGACTCTTCTGACTCGAGCGACTACTTCGAGTCACCAAAGAAGATCAGGAGTCTAGGACAGAACATCATGAAGCACACAGACTCCATGAGAATACTGTAATACAGTCATTAGAGATCTGATTTTAAATTATAAATGAGGCTGTACAATCTAGTTGTCGACTAGATCGGGATCACGTCGGGTTGCCGTCGATAAAAAGAAAAATCAGATTTCAATTTTAATTGGGACATCCTCGAGTTCAGAAGAAAGTTTGAACTTTAATATTTGTTCGTTTTGTAATATTGGATATGTTTGTATGTTATACTTATAACTAAGCATTACTAAACATGGCACTGTCACTAATAATATGCATAGTTAATGTAGTCGAGAGGTTGAAACGACTTTAGCAAAATAGTTTTGCTACAATAGTGCATAATTGAACTTGTATGTCGAATAATCTGACGATCCCAAAGATGTTTATCCCAACGTGATTCAGCAAAGTAACAGACTTTAGTGATTTCCTTTATGAGACTGTGATGAAGTAGGTTAACGGTTATGATAACTATTTAGTTGTAATTATTAGTTTATAAGTTTATTTTCATTGTCAAATTGTGTCAGTGACTATGGGACGTACCGAAACGACGAACTTAAGCACTGATGTAAAATACGTCAAGAGATTGTGATTCTGGTGAAATATTTTTCTATGGAAAGTGTAAAGAAATTGTTAAGTACTTTTAATGAAATCATGAAGAGTCGCAAGGGTTGCAGAAATTGTGGTCGAAGTTCTACCAACATTCTAAGAATCAGTTAACAAAGAAAAATACAATACTTACATCATGAGTACTTTTCGCCTGAATGAAATTTATTGCATGTGTAACGATTGAAATCACGATAAAATATCACAAATGAAATAGTGTGTTTTTCATACCAAACTACGTTTCTCTTGCCTTGCGAATAAACTCGACGGTACCTACTCGAGCCAAAGCTCTGTTAGTGGCCATATCTACAGCATAACGTTGAGACACTTAGTTTGTAGAAGCACTAGATTATCTTGTTTTTCTATGACACATTTACACAATCTTATTGTGTTAGTCCATAATAAAATGCCATAAATGAAAAAATTGTCTAGATGATGATGAAATGTTGCTAAATGGTGTTTCTCGAACAGCTAAAATAGAATGAAGAGGGTTTAGTGTTATTTGCAAAGAAAACACTGTAACGTTTATTTTTAAGCGTTTATTTGAGTTGGTTCTGACATCATGACAGTGGAAAATTGTGACAAAAGTGAAGTGCAAATATGTACTACCTACTTACACACTGAGCTAATGAGTAAATGTTTAATCGACATCTCACACATATTAATTGTGAAGTAGAGAGGATTTTCTTCTTAATTTGTCCAAATATCTTTAAGTTTTGAAGTAATTATGTAAATGCTCTAAAACTCTAAAATAATGTCTAGTGCAGCAATATTCTTTTGTTTTTTGTTAAAATAATAACGTATAGTGTGGAAGTTGACAATACAAAATGTAGATTTAAGTTTTGAGTATTTCGGCTTATTGTGCTATGTCTTGACCAAAAGTTTTCGATATAAACGGGATTTTGTAAGCAATTATGTAATTAGGAGACGATGTCAGAGAGAAGTGGCATAGGCCTTCAATTTTACGAATGTGATAAGTAGCAGTTAAAATATCTATAATATTGTTATTTATTTACCTATGAAACCGTGATGAATGTCAATAAACAAAGGAATTCTATACCTAAGTATTATTTTGTTTGAATTTATTGTTGTCATTTCTTTTTGGATTTTTTTAATAGGTCAAGGGAACTAGAAAAATCACCCTGTAAAGTTAGATGGTAAAACATGGGCGTAAATTAGATTTCAAGTTTGGGAGGGTTGGTGAACACATAGTAATTTGTTACCACAGAACAAATAATGGTCTACTGACGTCATAAAATAGACAATACCTACGATACGAATGATTTATGGGAAAGTTCTTTGTCTACCTAAATAAATATCGGCGTACCTATGTAGGGATTTATAAGTTGAGCAATCATTCTGATAATAATGCTAATGTATTATTTTCAGAATGATTGCTTTTTTTTTGTTCTTCTAACTGAACAGACAGCTGTGCTGCTGGGGAGTTTTTTGCGCCACTTCTTCTTCCCAGCTAATGCACTAGGAAGTGGTGAAGGGTGGGCGTTTTGGGGGACTGTCTTATGTAATTTTGACGTTCGAAAAGTGCTGATTCTCAGCCTAGTTTGAATAAATGACTTTTGAATTTTGTTTTTTTTTGAATTTTATCCTGATGACACAATCATTCAAGAACACCCTGACCCGAAGCTGGGGCCAATTAGATAAGTTCTCCGTAGGTAGGTTGGTCTTAGGAGCATTTCACTGTGTAAGTAGTACTATTGACAGTTTGACAAAGAGTTACATCCCAATTGTCGGCTCGGAGCATGAGGCGAGTCGCTGCGCAGTAACGAATTTACGTGTCAACGGGGTTGAGGGGTGCGGTACTGCGCAGCGAGTGGCTAACTTCCGAGCCGCCATTAAGTTTGAATAGAACTATAAGTAGGTAAGATAGCATGTTATAGTATGTGTATACAGACCTCCAAGTTACCAGAATCTATCCATGTTTGATTCTGTAATGGAAGATGTATTAAAGAAACTTAGTACTAGTAGTAAGTCAATAATCATATGTGGAGATTTTAATATTAACTTATTAGAAAATAACTCGAATACTGTCAGACTATTAAGCCTTTTTAAGTCATTTGATTTGTCAAATGTTTTTATTGAACCAACCCGAGTGACAGCTTCCTCTGCCACCTGTATAGATAATATTTTTTGTAATTGTGATTACTTACACAAACAAATTGTAAACAAGTTGCCATCAGATCACAGTGGACAAACAATAACATTTTGCTCCTACATACCTACATACATTTACAAAAAATTCAAATAAGGTTTAGGTCAATTACATGTAAAAGTTTAGAGAAATTAAATTATTCTTTGGCCAGTAAATTATGTGTTCAGAGTTTTAATAATATAGGTGACCCAAATGAGTTCTACGCCGAGTTCTTTTCACTATTAAACACGCAATTTAAGGACACTTTTCCACTAAAGACTAAAAGTATTTACACAAAGTTCTTATTTAGTGATTGGGCGACTCCAGGTATTCGTAAAAGCAGGGAAAAGCTATTTGAACTTTATGGCCTAAAGCAACATATGAATAATACAAACTTTCATAAGTATGTTGCAAAATATTCAAAAACTTTTAAAAGTGTGTGCAAAATAGCCAAAGCGCTTTATATTAGCAATAAAATAAAATCAGCTGATGATAAAATAAAAACTACCTGGCAAATAATAAATAATGAAACAGGTAGGAAAAAACAGCGAAATACAGAATTTAATTTAGAGACTGCACATGGCCCTATCAACTCAGATGTAGAAATAGCTCAGGAATTCGAAAACTTTTTTGCTAATATTCCCATTAAAACTACTGAAGCTTTAAATTCCTCACCCGCGCTTTCTGCTGCCTTACTTAGACAGAATGTGAAGGCATGCTCTTTGGAGTTTAGGTTTCAGCATACAAACCCACAGGCTGTTATAAAAGCTTTTAAAGATCTTAAAATTAAATCAACAGAAGATCTCTGGGGAATGTCTGTAAAAGTCTGTAGAACTATTATCGAAACCATTGCGCCCTATTTAGCTTTCATATTTAACACCAGTATAGACCAAGGAGTCTTTCCGGATCTCATGAAACACAGTAAAGTAGTTCCATTGTTCAAATCCGGTGATAGTAAAGAACCTAACAATGATAGGCCCGTGTCAATTCTACCAGTTCTCAGTAAGGTGTTTGAAAAGTTGATGCTCAATCAAATGTTACGTCACTTTAATAAAAATTCCATCTTTCATGAACAACAGTACGGTTTCACCAAAGGGCGTTGTACCACTGACGCTGGTGTCACCCTAATAAAGAACATTTTTAATGCCTGGGAAGAAGCACAAGATGCCATTGGAATCTTTTGCGACCTCTCGAAGGCGTTTGATTGCGTAGACCATGAGACACTTCTGCTGAAACTGGAGCACTATGGGATTAGAAATACAGCTCTTGATTTACTAAGATCATACCTTAAAGATAGAAAGGTTAAAGTTCAAGTAAACGGCGTAAACTCATTAGGGTCTGAAATGGCATTGGGCGTTCCTCAAGGTTCGATATTGGGTCCATTCCTCTTTTTAGTTTACATTAATGATTTACCCCAATTACTTCAAAATCAACCGAAGATGGTGTTATTTGCAGATGACACATCATTGATCTTTAAAATCAACCGACGGTCACAAAATCTTGACGACGTGAATAGCTCTATACTTCAGGTCCAAGATTGGTTTACGGTAAACAATTTGGTACTAAATAAAAAAAAAACCAAATGCATTAGATTTAAATTACCTAATGTTAGAAGTAGCGAATGTGACATCATATTGAATGGAGAAAAACTGGAATTTATTAATCAAACGGTTTTCCTAGGAATCACGCTAGACGAGAAATTACAATGGGGACCTCATATAACATCTCTTGCGGGGCGGCTAAGCTCGGCCGCTTATGCGGTTAGAAAGATAAGACAGTTAACAGACGTTGAAACCGCGCGTTTGGTCTATTTTAGCTACTTAAATAGTATTATGTCGTATGGAATTTTACTGTGGGGTCGGGCTGCTGACATTGAATCCATCTTTATCTTACAAAAGAGAGCTGTCAGAGCCATTTATGATTTACATCGTCGCGAATCTCTCAGGGAACTATTTGGAAAGATTAATATTATGACGGTACCTTGCCAATTCATATATGAAAATATTATGTATGTAAGAAAAAATCTACATATTTTTAATAAAATAAGTGATAGACATAATTTTAATACTAGAAATAAAGATAAAATAGATCAACCATTTTTCAGATTATCTAAAGTACTTACATACATCTTTTATGGGGTACTGTGTTAAATGTTACAACAAAATACCTTGTGATATTTTACAATTCACAAGTCAATTTTTACAAGTCGCTCAAGCAGCGGCGGCGGCGGGAGCGGCGAGCGGTGCGTGGGTGCAACTTGACGCACTGAGTCTGGAGGACGTCAGATGTTCACTTGAGTGCCTGAAACCGAAGCGTTCAGCGGGCCCGGACGGTATACCGGCATTTCTTTTTAGAGATTGTGGTAGGGTGCTCGCGGAACCGATGCTTTACATTTTTAATATGTGTCTTCATTCGACGACGTTCCCAACTCAATGGAAGATCACACGGGTCATTCCTGTGTCCAAAGGTAAGGCGGGATCAGACGTTACTGGTTATAGACCGGTGGCCGTGCTGTCGACGCCGGCTAAGGTGTTCGAGTCTGCTATCCAGCGCTGCATGCTGGAGCAAGTGCGCGGACAACTGGCTGACGCGCAGCACGGCTTCCGGCCGGCGCGCAGCACTGCTACCAATCTGTTGAACTTTATGGCACAGGTGGTGCCGGCGGTGGATGCTGGTGTGCAGGTTGATGCTGCTTATTTTGATTTTAAAAAAGCTTTCGACACCGTTGACAATGACATCTTACTAACGAAGCTCGCAGGAGTCGGCTGCACACCTCATCTATTGCACTTCTTCGCCAGCTACTTGCAAGATAGACAGCAGTATGTAGATTATAATGGGTGTGAATCCGACCTGTATTACACCTGGTCCGGTGTGAGCCAAGGCAGCAATTTGGGGCCCCTCGAATTCATCATAATGATAAACGATTTGCCGGAAGTCGTCAAGCATGGCTCTTGTTTATTATTTGCGGATGACCTTAAGTTGCTGCTCGAGGTTCATAGTGAATCAGATTGCGAAAGATTGCAGGAGGATATAGATAGGGTAGTGGAATGGAGTCGTGACAACAAGCTTTTCTTCAACGTGTCGAAGTGCTCGGTGATGAGTTTTACGCGCGCGCGGGCCCCTCTAGTGCACGAGTACATGGTGGGAACCGCACCTATGCAACGAGTCTCTGAGGTGCGGGATTTGGGGGTGGTTGTCACTACTGAACTGTCGTTTCGCGATCATATTACGGGGATCTGTAAAAGAGCCTTTAGAAATTTGGGATTTGTTCTGAGACAGACAAGGCACTTCACTAACATCGCAACCGTCAGGGTCCTGTATGACGCACTAGTCAGGAGTCAACTGGAACATAGTGCTGTCATATGGGCTCCGTATGAGGCCAAGTACTCGGTAATGCTAGAGCGCGTACAGAACAAGTTCACGCGCCACTTGTACAAGAAACTATATGGGGTATACCCGTTTTACCCGTTGATGTACCCCACTCTGTTTGTGCTCGGTATGGTCGGGTACAACCAACTGAGGATACGACGGGAATTCACGCTTGTCGCGTATCTGGTTAGATTACTTCGTGGAATTGAGCATAACCCAGGAGTACTACAGCGCCTGAGTATATGTGTACCAGACCGCTATGTGTGGAGGCGGCGCCGCCCGCCGCTGCTGGTCGTGCCGGTTGCCAGGACCAACCTTCTAGCCAAAACACCATTAACCCGCGCAATTCGGGTTATTAACGATCTTCACGTGAAGATCGATGTACTTACATGCCATTTGAGTGAACTCGCAAAAATACTGTTGTTTATTTTATGTTATAGTGTAGATTAGAAGTAGGCTATAATTATGTTGTTTTTCATTTTATGTTAAATATTGTGTTTATTTTTAATTTTAATTTTATTATTTTATAGGGATTTTTGTAAAGTACTTAGTTATTATTTTTAGATGTAGTTACTAGTTTTTTAATTTTTCATAGTTTTAAATTGTAATTTAGTTAATTTTAAGACCGCGCTATCGCATTAGGTATACACCTGTAATGATAGTTGTAAGGGAGATAAATAAATAAATAAATAAATAAATAAATAAAATTAAATGAAAGAAAATTTAAAACTCATATTAAAAGTACACTTTGTAAACAAGCATATTACAAATTAGAGGATTATATCCAAGATAAAAATGCTTGGAAACATGCTGGTCCAGCTCCATAGGATAATCTAGAATCTAGACAAAATCAAACTGGTTGCGAATTTAAGTTTTATAAATTATTATATTTTATTATATGACATTGATTTTACATTCTGTGATGACTTCCTCACACACTGACTTATTAATTGTAACTTTTTTTTTATTTTTTTTTGGAAAATCGTCTTCTTTTACAATGTTTGTAAATATGTGAGAACCATGTATCTATCACATAGGTAATTAATTTATCTGTTGTTGCTCTCTTTTTAAATTTATTTTTACCTATTGTGGTATAGTAAATTTTATTTTTTTATTTTTAGATGCATCGTCTTCACATATAATTATATAACTAATGTACCTACATATATACAAAATATTGTAAAACATTTTAAAAGAGTAACGGTGGAGTTTCTTGCCCATTCTTCTCCATACGAAAACTACCTTTTGGAAGGGGCGACTAGAATCAATTCATTTTTTTTGTAATTTTTGACGTTCAAAAGTGCCTTGCAAGGGCCTATTTGAAATAAATGATTTGTCTTTGACTTTGACTTTGATATTATAATAATAGTCCTCCAGACCGAATTTTGGCCATGGCGACCAATCGCAGCGTGCTTAACGTGTTTTCCGAGGCACGGGGGGGTATCACACCGCCAACTTCTAAATTCCGGGCTGTTACTAAGAAATTCTTTATGGAAAAATCCAATAACGTTTTGCCCGACTCGGGAATCGGACCCAGGACCCCACGCTCAACAGTCGCGCTTGCGACCACGAGACCAACGGGGTAGAGGTAAGATAAACATATACTTACCTATTACTTACTTAAATAAATACCCACCCGTAGCTGGATTTTTCTTATCCTGCCAACTTGAATCGTTTGATGAAATATTTGTAAATATGTGAGCACCATGTAGGTATCTATAGTAATTAATTTATCTGTTGTAAGTTTGTAACTTCATTTGTAATTCTTTTACCTATTGTGGTATACTTAGTAATTTTTTCTAGGTGCTTCGTCTTCACATATATATAACTATATAACTAATGTACCTATACAAAATATTTTAAAATATTTTAAAAGAGTAACGGTGGAGCTTTATGCCCATTCTTCTCCATACGAAAACTAGCTTTTGGAAGGGGCGACTAGTCAATCAATTTCTTTTTGTCAATTTTGACGTTCCAAAGTGCCTATTTGAAATAAATTATTTGACTTTGACTGAGTCTAAGATATTTTAGAATGTAAACTATCTATACTTATACCAAGACATATTTAAAGACAAATATCTATATTTATATGGTAGGTAACTACAGATAAATCAATAATATTTTACTATAGGTGCACCAAAATTGTAATACAGCTATTTAGGTACAATATTGGTACTTCTACAGGCACAATGGCCTTCTTATCACAAATAGCGATGTGATCGATTTAAATACGTTAGTAGATAATTGATCAAATCTGACACATTACTGGACTATCGGTCTAGCCAGAATAAGGTAAGGTAAGGTACCAATGACCTGAAGCTGAAAATAAGATCCAAACATCAGAAATCATAAATATATTCCAATAAAATGGGTCGAAAATATTATAGCAGTCATAAATTCGGAAATTTATTTACGAAGTAATTTAAAAAAATATACGTTAGTTCATTGATACTCGACATAGTACGACTAACGCCATCTATTGCAAGCGTTCAGAAGCCTTGTTTTCATTCATGCGAGACGTCTAGCCACGAGAACTTGGTAAAAAAATAAGTGTGAACATAGTGGTGACATCTAGTTTAATGATCAAACAAATAATGATCTGAGAGAGCACCTTACTTTGACTAAACGCTAAATTGTACTTGTGTTATACTGTGCCATTCAATAAAATAAATCCTCAGCCTAATGTTTTTATTGATGATGGTGGTAAGGTCAATGCTCGATAGATAGATTTCATACATAAACATTTTTGTGACCTGCAAGCAAACTGCATTGCACTTCACTATTCATTGACATTTAGTTTGACTGGTTTGACATTTGTTTGTTTACATTTACGACTTTTCATTACATTGTTATTTCGGTCGTTTTACCGCAAAGTGTATCGTTCACGTTATTTCGAAATCTATCAGTAAATTCTATTTTTTTGTGTGATATCAATTCAAAATGAAGTCGTTATTTATTTTGCTGTTCGTTATCAAATTAATTTCTGCAACACCAACACCTATTGTATTGTGGCATGGAATGGGTGAGTTTTAGAATAAAATTTAATTATCATACTTAATAATCGTACTTTGTTATTTACCAAAAAGGTTATTCTGCTAAAAATATAGAAGTAGGTAATGCTTTTTCAATTAATTTAGATTGCTGGCTTCTATAATAGACTAATAAATAACATTAATTAATATATTACACTTTATTCTTATAGTTGGGTAGTTTTGGTAGATAATGCCATATAATATTATGGACTAAAGCTAGAAGACCTCAATAAGAATCTGGTATCAGATAAATTGATGATTTAAATAGGTTCCTATGTAGCTTTATGACATTCTAAAGATGTTTAAATATATATTAAATAACCTGTACCTAACTACTTAAAAATATCTATATCCCACTAGGGATACTCTTTAAGGACTCTCTGGATGAGATATTAACTTCCAAACAGATCACTTAGAGAATCCTTCAATATGGCTAATGGCGGTTTCGTTGAGTTTATAAACAGGAAAATATGTGGAATGAATATCATTCTAAAAATAGATTTTAATCCAATCATCAATCATGGGCAAAGGTACCTTTTAAGTAGGCACTTAGGTTGATACTTAAGCTACACAAAATATTTAAATAACATATATTTTGTGTAGTGAAATATTACTCCATATTCTCAACTAATTAATATTTACTTACAATCTTAACTTAGCATTATGCATAATAATGCTTTTTTTTTGTGTTCAGGTGACACTTGCTGCATAAGTTTCAGTTTAGGAGGATTCAAGATATTTCTAGAAAATAACATCCCTGGTGTGTATGTGGAGTCTTTGCAAATTGGTAACTCCACAATAGAGGACCTGGAGAATGGGTACTTCTTGAACCCTAACAGACAGGTGGAGGGAGTGTGCAAGTACTTAGCTGAAAAACCTGAGTTGCGGGATGGGTTCAATGCCATCGGATTCTCTCAAGGAAGCCAGTTTCTGTAAGGAATTTTGATATTATAATCTGAAATTCACAAATCAGATTTTTTACTCATAGTAATAGATTAGGTATTTTGGACAAAAAAAAAAATGGTTTTTAGGACATATTTAAGTCCTTCATAATCACTAGCATTTTTGTAATCAATAAATTAGGAAACAAAACAACAAAATAGATGATTGATAATTTTAAACACTAAATAGAGTTTAGTGTAGTGTAGTTTAGTTTAGAGTTAGAAGTTTTCATTTGAAATGCTTTTAGGTGCCCGCTTGCACCACAAGTCACTAAATGCGTTTAGCACTAAACATACAGGGTCAAATTAAATTATTTTGCAAAACTGCAGACATGTGATGGTCATCGACACCTAAACATGATAACAAAAAAAACAAATTTGGGGTCAACGACCTTAGATAATTTAATTACTTCAAAATTTATTATAAAAAACTGTTTTTTGTGTAAACTTCACAGTCGTGATGCGTGAAACCCAAAAAAATAAAACGATTTTTTTCAACTCATACTTCTAGTAACTCCACAACCAGCGGTCGTTAACCCCCAAAAAATCATCAAATTATATACCTACCTATATTTTTTGTTTTATCATGTTTAGATAGTTGAGTTTTGCTAGCTAATTCAATTTGACCTTGTGTATTTAAAACATTGTTCTGCCTCTGTTACCTTCAAACGATTGACAGAACTATGTTTTGTGGTGTAAGCCGGCCTTAAAACTTTGTATATTCAGATTTTTTTTTTGCTAGACTGAAATGACATTTAGTGTCGACATAAAAATAACCTAGTAAATAATCTAGTTACCGAGTGACTCTCACCAAGGACCTCTGAATCATTCTCTGCAGGATAACCTCCGTCGTGTTGTCTCTGTAATCTTAATTATTTATCGTGTTATTTTTAATAAAAGGTCAATCGCAGCTGTCATTTTCGCAAATAAAAAATCTGAGTTAAGCTTATTTATTCATGAAGTAGGTTCTGTAACATAGGTAACAAACATTTGTACTAAGTACTTAGTTTTGATAAAGTTGTAATTCTTAGGCGAGCCGTAGTCCAGCGTTGCGCCCACATTCTGCCTCCGATCAAGAACCTAATATCTATTGGAGGCCAGCACCAAGGAGTCTATGGTATTCCCCACTGCGGGGCCCTGCAGCACACCACCTGTGACTACATCAGGAAGCTCTTGAACTACGCTGCTTATGATAGGTAAGTCAATCACCTAAATACATAAAAATATCTTCACATTTAAGAGGGTTTATCCTAAAAGTTAGCAACGTCGCAAATAGCTGTTAAATATTTACCTGTTTTGATTCTTATAGCAACATTACTGAATAGAAATAAGAAATGTGGCTAACTAGAGAACTAGAATATTAATAATGAATTGCAATTCTAACATTGAATTTGATGTTGTACCATTTTTTTTTTTTTTTTTTTTCATTTTAGGTGCAAAAAACGCAAATTGGAAAGTTTCCAAATAGTTTTTTTTACATCTAAAACTAAATATTCGGTGTTACGATATTAATTATTGCATTTCATAATCAATATTCTAGTTCGCTAGTTAGCCACATTTTTTATTTCCACACATTAATATTGCTAAATTAATCGAAACAGTGAAATATTTGACATCTATTTGCGACGTTGCCCACCTTCAGAATAAAGGCTAACGAAGTTTTGGGCGGCGCACTGCATCCCCTTCGTACCTACATTTTGTATGAACCATTGCACTCTACAAGCGGGCCCCTCCGCGCTTTTTTGCGATGTGCTGCTGCCCGTTGCGGCTGTGTGTGCTTAGCTTTAAGAGGGCTTGCTTGAGATGTGGCTAACTAGTGAACTAGAATATTAATAATGAATTGCAATAATTAATATCGTAACACCGAAAATTTAGTTTTAGATGCAAAAAAAGTATTTGGAAACTTTCCAAATGGCTTTTTTACACCTAAAACGGTTACAACATCAAATTCAGTGTTATAATTGCAATTCATTATTAATATTCGGGATAGCAGAAACCAGTAGGATTACTTAGACTTAGTAGTTACAATAGCTTGAAGGGTAACCAGAAACGAGTACTTAGTATACAATCGGAAGTCTTGTTTGGAGCGAACTCAGATATTCAAACTTGACGAAGTGCGTGTGAATGGTTTTAAAAGCATACAGAAGTCAAGTCAAGGCGTCCTCGCGACAACGCGCGCTTGCTCGCGTATTTAATTTTACGCGCACTATGAACTGCAACTACGTGGTAATAGGTACTGTTTACTTTCAGACCCTATGTGTGATTATTTATCAGAGTATTCATCTCTTGACCTCCAAACGTGACACTAGGAGTCAAGGACCAATAAACCATTGTCTAGAACACTAGAAGGTCCATCATGACATCTAAAGGAACGAGACAAAGACGCGTACTTTTACATGCACACAATAACCACAGGGTTGCAGTTGTATTCATTCGTTTTGTATGCATTGAGCGTAGTACCGGTACTCATCGGTCAGCCAATAAGGAACGGAATATGTGAAGGCCGCTTTTATTGCTCAAGTATCCTTGTGGTTTTAATATTGTTTTTGCACTTGCGATTGAGGACACAAATATTGCACATTGTAAATTTTGTTACAATGTGTGACCTCCACAACCCAGTAACTGGGTAATACAAAACCCCTTGGTAAGACTGGTTGTCAGACTTTCGGGCTTCTGACGACCCGTAACGACTGTCGAAAGATCCACGAATGACAGCCGGGACCGTTGGCTTAACGTGCTTTCCGAGGCACGGAGGAGTCTCGGTATGTAAAGATGGTCACCCATCCACGGACCAATCCCGGCAAGCGTAGCCTGATGGATCGACCCGTGCGGCTGTCTTAGCGACAAGCTCCTCCAAAAATAATGTATAAAATTGATTCATCCATGGGGTAAAATATTGTGTTGTAGAATGTAAGCGTAGTTGCCCTTACAAATATATTTTTCTGGCACTTAAATCAGCGTTATACAGGGTGTACCAGAACGGTGTGGTAAAATTTAAGGTCCCATCTAGAGAATGTTACTGTTTGATTTTCTGTACCACACCCTGAAATTTAGTCACTCTTTTCTGGTACACCCTATATAGGTAAGTAGGTTTTCTTCGTAACATACCTCGATTTCTGATGATGTTTAAATAAACTACACAAGTTACCATAATCGTCCCTACTAGTACTTTAGTAGTGCTACGGAAATCTAGATTACCCACCACTTATGTAATGCATACTTTTAACTTCGTTCCGCTTTCTTCATAAGAAAACATCGCCTACAAACATGGTATTTCTGCGTTTCCTTTCACCGAGATTCGATGTTAGCAGCAATTTCTTTTATTTTACTTTGTCGCACGCACTATTGGTTACACGAACGAACAGTAACTATCTGATGGTGGACCCGTACCATAATAGGGACGTTGACCAAAAATGTTTTTTTTGGTCCATCAGATTTTTATTAAAAAATATTGCACACGTATTTTCTTTTTTTACGTAATCAAAAGATAGGCAATACATTGAGTTAAATCTAAATATTTTTTTAATAATAAGATAAAGCAAAAAAATACGTGTCTAACATTTTTTTATTATCTGTCTGACGGACTAGTTTTTTTTTCCCTGTCAACATCCCAAAGGCTGCGTTTCCACCAGAGATGAGCGAGGATGCGTAGCGAGGGATGTGTGTGAAACTAACCAATAACATCGCTTCACTGTCATAGCTTAAGCTGAGCTAAGCTAGCGTTGTTATTGGTTAGTTTCACACACATCCCTCGCTACGCATCCTCGCTCATCTCTGGTGGAAACGCAGCCTTTGGGATGTTGACAGGGAAAAAAAAACTAATGCACCAACAGAGGATGTTTTTAGTTCGTTATCTAAACAAGTGGCTTGTCATGGATTTGACATAGCCTACTTGCCACAATTTCCATTGGTACTAGTGGTCTAATGGCATCAATCAGGGCAGTTAGATGACGCAGCTGGACAATGCTTTTCATTCCCTAAGTTGTACCAATAATTTTACCGTCTTTAGGACTACGCTTTGTTATATTTTAAGTATCCTAACTCCTAGCTTACATTACAGCTGGGTCCAACACGCCCTAGTCCAAGCGACGTACTGGCATGATCCTTTGAACGAGGAGTCCTACAAACACAAGTCGATCTTCCTCCCCGACATCAACAATGACGTTTACGTCAATAAGACGTATATACAGAACCTGCAGAAGTTGGAACACTTGGTACTGGTCAAGTTCGACAATGACACTATCGTTCAGCCAAGGGAGACGGAATGGTTTGGGTTCTATGAGCCCGGACAGTCGAAGAAGATGCTGCCGATGCAGGAGACCAGGGTTTATAAGGAGGTTTGTAGTTTTATTTAAATAGTTTGAAAGATCTCCGTGCTCCAGGCTCCGCGTGCTGCCGGACGTAAAGAATAGTACCATTGGCGACTAAGGGACTCACTAGAGAATGGGCAGCAGCGTTCTCTATGGATTTTAATACCATGCTGCGATCGTCAACCCAGGCGGGTTGACGATCATAATCGTTTGCCATAATCGCCACGCTTGGCAGGCGCCAAGCGTGGCGATTATGGCAAACCCCCCCATTTGGGGGAGGTCTATGTCCAGCAGTGGACGTCTTTCGGCTGAAATGATGATGATGAGTTTGAAAGATTTTGGTTTAAGCCTCCCATCCATTGGCTGGGGTGCTTTAAAATATCTTTAAAGAACTCTAATTCGTGGATGTTACGGCCACTCAAAAGAGTCTTCCTCATAAATTTTCGACCATAGATCTATGAGGTCGTCCGGCGATGGGCAGTGAACCCCGCTACCATCTTGTAGATTGGATAATATTTTTTTCCCAAACATGCTTGGAAATTCGAGCATTATTTTGACAACCTTCTTCGAAATAAATCGAAAATGCTGTATTGGTCTAATAAATGCGAGCTGCATTGATGGACTCACGTATGTGTGCCTGGAATTCGCCTCAGCCCACATTTTTACGTGCGTCCATCAATGCCCCTTTTCCAGGCCGCAGCAGTAATGTACTACTGTTACCACAGCATGAGCTTTTCTTATAAGCTAAGGTAGTTAGTGCGGATAAGAAAGAAGAATCATTGAAGACTGATCACTTATAGAGAATACCTATGTATTCTCGCGTATCTATGGCCTATTGGAATGAAGTATAAAGTTATGTGCGTTAAGAATCTTAACGAAATAATCGTATAACAAAATTACGAAATACATCATCGACATCTTGACTTACGATGTCGATGTTATATTTCGTAACTTTAAATCACTTGAGTTGGTGGATCCTTGAGGTATATACAAGGTCTAATTAAATTAGCTAGCGAAACTCCGCGGACGCGATGGGTCCTCCATCTAAACACTATACAATGAAAATGAGATTTAATGTTTTTTTAAGGGAGTGCAACGACCGCTGGTAGTATTTTTCTTAAAAAAAAAAACATTTTTATGTATCGATACGAATCACGTATGCGGAGTTTAGCTAGCTAATTGAATTTGACCCTGTAAATACAACAACAGTTTTGTCACTGTATTATATGCGGAATTTTTTCATCCATCCAGTTCCGGGAACTGGATGGATGAAAAAATTCCGCATTTTAGATATGAAGCTACAAGTACGTACGCGGCGGGCTCGACTTGTCGAATTCAGTGGGCGTAACGTAGTCAGAAGATATAAGTTACGCGATAGAAAGAGAGGCAACTTAGAGAATAAACTGTAGGTAATTAGCGCTGTCCGACCTGAATTGCACTTTATTGTGTGGTAGCAAGAGTCGCTTTTTATTTAATGGTTTTGCGGAGTGTCCCATCTGTACTCTGTGGATTTGTTTTTCTGTGCATTCTTTATCCTCTTAGCATATGTCATTAAGATTTGTTTCATTTCAGGACCGCCTCGGACTCAAAAAGATGGAAAAAGATGGCAAGTTAGTACTAACATCAACTGAAGGCGATCACCTCCGTTTTTCAGACAAATGGTTCATTGAGACTATTCTCAAGCCTTATCTTCTTAATTAGACTAGCCTTAAGACAAAAGGTTAATATAGTGATAGCTTTTAAGAGATTAAATCTCATTACCACGTGATAGGATTTATGCGCATGTATTCGTTAATCATGCTGTATTCATTAAGATGCTTGTAATAAGCTATTAATCTACTTTGTTACAGATAAAACCGGCACCCGACATAGCTTCAAATATGTAAATACCTATAAATGCACGATGTGGCAGGGTTCTTTAAACGTGTGCTGAGTTTGAACAGATATCTTGCACTTTGTTACTGCGTCTTGCAAACAACAAGACGGATTTTGCGGGGTTTGTGGAGTTAACGGAGTGTTTTGGGGTTTCCGGTGTTTGGAGGATATTGGAGCTATGTCTGGCACCTACTTCTGGGTTGAAAAGCCTGTTGAATTTGTATTCTTTTCTAAAACGAAGTTTTTATGTGTTCTAATTTGAATCTCAATCCAAAAGTAGGTACTGATATTATTATTGTTTTATATATTTTTTATTATCACGAATTCATTAATGTAAACATAGATATAATTTTATTATACTCGTTGAATAAGTTTGTTGAATAGATGGACGCCTTTATAAGTAGCCTTAAGAGTCTCGATGCAATAATATTGTGATAATTACCTTTGGTTTAAATAAACATTTCTAAAAGTAAGGTTGTTTGTTTTCCTCTTTAAAGGCATAAATTTAAAGGTAGACATTATTTTACTAATGTAAGTAGGTAGTTCCTGCAATGCGTAGACAGATTCATCATACAGGGTCAAATAAAATTAACTAGCGAAACTCCGCCAAAGTGTTGGGTATATATATCTAAACACGACAATTTTTTTTATGAAAACTGAAATTTTATGTTTTTTTGTTTTTGGGTCAACGACCACTTGTCGTTTGTTACTTGAAGTATGAGTTGAACAAAATTTGTTTTCTTTCATCTATGTCTGTGAAGTATACATAAAAAAAAACTGATTTTCAAACTGATATTTTAAGTGACTACAATAACTGCGGTGACGACGCCAAAAAAAAACCTTTTTTGTTTTTGTTTTATTGTGTTTAGATAGCGTGGTGATCAATGCTCGTGCCTTCTCTATATGAGAAGAGGCCTTTGCCCTGCAGTGGGACAGTAACAGGCTGGTTTTTTTTTTATGTTTAGATATTGATAACCATCACATAGGAGTTTCGCTGGCTAATTTTATTTGACTCTGTATACAGGGGATATCGACCCGAAAACTGTTACCATAGATTCAGTACGTGGTTCTGGACCCCCTGCGTTAACATTTTTGGTCGCTTATAAAAAAAAAATGTACTGTGTTCCATACATTTTGACCGCGAAGGTATTGCACTTTTCTATGAAACAGCAGATTTTTTTAATAACCGACGAAAAATTTCAGTTCAGAATCATGTAATAGGTACTGAATCCATGGTAAAGTTTTTGCGTCGATGCCACCTGCCACCCTGAATGTACCTACCTAATGCAAATGTAAGCGGAAGTGTCAGGACAGTGTCCTTTATGGACATACCGACTGCTACTTGTGCTTTATAAGGCCTAGTTACCTATAGGTGTAAGTACCTAGTTACCTATAGGTGTATCAGTAGGTACAGTAAAACTATTTTCGTAATGTCCCTCGGGAATCATCGCATTTCCGAATACAGACGAATGCTAATTTCCATGTCCATCAATTATTAGATTTATCGTGTATAATAATTTGAATTCAGAACGAAGTACTTTAGCTCTATACATATAGTTCACACGGAAATCAAAACAAAACAACAATAATGTACTTAGTTCTGAATTCAAATTATTATACACGATAAATCTAGGTAATACATGATGGACATGGAAATTAGCATTGGTTTGTATTCGGAAATGCGATGATTCCCGAGGGATATTAAGAAAATACCTAGTTATACTGTAAGTATAAACAACTAGAAAGAGGCATGAATGTAGAAGTACCATTCGAATGAAAACTTTCATTCGGATCTCTTATTAATATGCAGCCACAGATTAAAATAAAACAACAACATAACCAGCCATCCATCATAATATATTTTGACACCAAACATACTAGTTAAGTACCTATTTATTTCTACCAATTAATGTCATTCTATGAGGCTCTCTAGATCTTGGTGTCTACTCTTGACTGTCGTTCGGTCTACGTCGGGCTGTGATCGTGCATCCACGTAAACGCGTACCAATCGGTTAAATTCAGAACTTTTCTTAATGAACGGGGCGTGCGCACCGCGTACCTTGTGTAAGGGGAACTTCACTATACATTGTAGCATGCAGCGTTCTGCGATCTTGTAACTGGGGAAGAATAAAGAAAGTTATTTTGATAGTTCGGTTCGGTGTGTTCCACATCACGAAAAATAAAGCCTGGATTCGGCATAACATTGAGCCAGGACAAAGAGCTCCCTACTTTATTTTCATTTCCAAGCACTTCTCTCTATTAAAAGCTGCTAGAGGACCAAGTCTTATTGAAGGAGTCTGACCTCAATCTGCCTCGCCTTTTCCCAACTATGTTGGGGTCGGATTCCAGTCTAACCGGATGCAGCTGAATACCAGTATTTTATATGGCGTGACTGCCTATCTGACCTCCACAACCCAGTAACTGGGTAATACGATACCCCTTGGTAAGATATGAATGGTTGTCAACTTTCAGGGCTCTGACGACCCGTAACGACTGTCAAAGATCCATGAATGATAGCCGACGGAGTCTGACCTATTCTATTCTATTTTTTGTTATGGCAAGCAAAGCCGATGTCGATCATTCTGCCAACGTCTAAAGTAATTTGGAAAAGCGAGTCTGACCGTTTATTTTTAAAGCTTTTATTTAACTTGCAATGTATGTACGAGTATGTATGTTTGTTCGCGTGAAATCTTGCTACTCAATTTTGAAGCAGATATCTTCAACCGATTGAGCTGAAATTTTGTATACACGTTTAGTTTGGATGAAAATACACGATAAGCTGTGTGACGTCATTCTAAATCCAATATGGCGGACCATCCAAGATGGCGGAATAGTTATTTTTAATGCATTTCTACAATATGGGTATCAAATGAAAGGGCTTGTTGAGAGTAACTCGAAAAATAATGTGACGTCATTCTAAATCTAATATGGCGGAACATCCAAGATGGCGGAATAGTTATTTTTTATGCACTTCTGCAATATGGGTATCAAATGAAAGGGCTTGTTGAGAGTAAAAAAAAACCTTTTAAAAAAAAGCTTTTATTTAAATGCTCTAAAAAGAAGAAAATAAAATTTTCTTTTAAAGTTTTAACTATCAACTTATACTTTAAAAAAAAAAATGCGCGGCAAGCTTATATGATCATATAAATTGTGTATAATGAGGTTATAAGTTGATAGTTAAAATTTTTAAAAGAAAATTTTATTTTCTTCTTTTTAGAGCATTTAAATAAAAGGTTTTTTTTTTTAAAAGGTTTTTTTGCTTTTAATTTATTTTAATTAATTATTGAGACAGATTTATCGGTTGGTACTGCCATAAGAATACGTTCACTATAACCTAGTAAATAGGTACAAGATAAGCCGTTCAATGTGCAGTAAGATATTTATTATCGAGCAAGGTTGCAGACAGACCAATTACAATACCCGTAGACCCTTAAACATTTATCTTTATAGTAGGTTTGTATTCTTGATTCTTTGTACTTAGTTATTTATAGGTCAGCCACAAACCGGAAAATCAAAAGTTTCGCCCACACTCACAAAGTATGCACAGTCAGTAACAAAAATATCAGAAAAACTAAAGGCTGATTTTTACAACATTAGAATTTATTTATCCGTGGATAAAATTGACGTCTGGCAGTTTTTGGATAGAAATACTACCACAAATTCAAAAACATTTCCCGGATAAAGATAGGTACATGGCGTCACGATGGAGAAATCAGCCCAATAAGCTATACCTGGGTGACGAGTCAAAGTGGACACAGTTCACAATGAATGCAATTTTTACATATATTTTATAAGAGATTGATGTCTTGAGCAATTGAAAAGTCAGTTCGTTCGTGCCGCTATTCTGACGGTGACTGTACCTGTGGGCGCTAATTACTTCGGTCCTTGTCAAAACTAGTTCTCAGTCATTCAACCTTTAAGTAATTTTTTGTACTTATGCCAAAGCGATACTTACTCGAATGGATTGATGCAGTCCATTCGAATCACGTTGTATCCCTGATCATATGCTAGCTCTTTGCTTTTCTCTGCCAGGAATACTGCTAAGCCTTGCCTTCGGAATTCTGGGAGAATTGCAATCATTTTGATCTGGAATTTAAGAGCATTCATTATACTTTATGGAATCTGAAATACCTAAGTATGAATGAGATTTTACCAACCCGCTTTGGGCCCGCGTAGTGTGCTGACTTATGGCCCACCCCCTCTTACAGAGAGGAGGCCGGTGTCAACGCAATAGGAACGAGCAAAAAAGTATTTCTTTTATAATATTGGGTAGCAAACAAGCAAGCACATTTCCCATCATAGGTTTGATGGGAAATGTTCACGGCCACCTTTGGGCCATGTCCAATTCCAGACGCTGCACTGCATCGCTCCAGGCCCCTGATCGAGGTACTCGAGGTAGAAGGAAGAACGCCGTGTGGCTGAAGTGGTGAAGAGTTAAACAGACCTCTCAGCTCGCCCTAGGGCGAAGGTCAGATAGATGTTAATAAACCGGAACCAGTTACAAAAAAGTTGTTACCTCATAAACTTTCTGTTGTTTGAAAACGTCCCACAAATTTGGCGTCTCCTGTAACTTTGCCGTGAAGTATAGAAAATCTTTGGTGTTAGGATCCTATAAACCAATAGAAGAGGAGGGTATTTTAATAGGTATTAACTACTAAGTTACCTATTCGCCACTTAAAATAAGAAGTAGATTTTCCGTTTTAGAATGTGATGCTTGCGTAGGAAAAGGCTTCCTAAAGCAGTTCCTGGATTGTCTCGTTGGCTTACAAGCACTACTGCTATAAGCATGGTACTCGGGTAAAGTGTAACTGGGTTTTTTCATCAGGAATCCCTCGATTTGAACCCGGTTGATGGCAATAGGGTCGCCCCCTTACATGAGACTTAAACATAACTGGCGAAATGTGGGTGTAGGAACTAGGTAGGGGGTGGGTGTAGGTAGCCCTCTGGCCAACCTTTCGGGAAAAACAGGTGTGATGTTATGTTATGTCCTGGGTTGAATAATTTCAGGATTAGTTGTCTTTACCTGTCTGTAGAAAGCATAGTTCCGTAAGTTTCTAGGGTCAACGGGGCTGCTGGCGAAGCTGACACACAGACCAGCTATCGAGCCGTCTTCCGCTTTAGCAAACAGGGAGTTACCTGTAATAAACGAATGGATATGGAGGTTCTTATTCGTCCAGTCACAATGCTCGGATAGGGACAAATAAAAAATCTTTTAAAAATCAGTTTTTAAGTAATTTTAATCAACATTTATTTTTAATCATCGAAACAATATTTATTATTAATCAACAAACCTAAACTTTAAATTGCAGAAAAGGTATTTAATGCGAAACATGAGCCTGTTTAATTGAGCATAGACGGTCTAAATTTGGAGTAATCATTGACAGGGCTGCTCTCATCTCTTCGTCGATCCCCTTTTTTTGGTTTTTATTGTGGTAAGAGTTGAACATCCTAATTCACACAATTAAGTCGTCGTGTATTGCAATAGCATGCTTAGAAAGCAGAGGATATTAATTTTTCACACATACCCAAAAATATTCTAAATCTGTTTCTGAAAATTTTAATTTTAATGTGCCATCAGTAATTCTTCCTGCTCATTTATTGGTAAGTGTCCAAAAGGCATGCTCTCTTAGAATGAATTTCGAATCCAGTCCATAGGTTGCAGATCACGCTTAGGGAAATAAAAATTAATTTTCTCTGCAAGAAGCTTCCAGTGTTTGACAATCAAAGCCTGCACTCTTTTTTTTGGATCAGCTGCCATGACATTTGGAAACATTTCATTATTACCATTGGTAGCGAGACTGATTCATAGTTGTAATTTAGCGCGAAAGCTTTGAATTTTATCTGACGATGTTAACTAAAAATAAGTTTATAACATAACCTTATTTTTCCGAGGCACACCAACTAATGACCACGGTACACCAGTGTGCCGCGGTACACACTTTGCGGAACACTGCTCTAGAGGGCGCTATATTGAATTTAATGTGACGTCACACAGCCTAGGTACAACCAGCGGATGATCAAGACACACCATTACGTCATTTGTTTTCAAAGAAATTGTTCCTTGCCTTTACCGTTTAGCCTTTACCGTGTGCGTAATTGCGGTATAGTGGGGCGCGTCATTACAGTGCGGACAAGCTTTACCTACCTTGTTTTAGCAAACCAACGAGGTACTCGTCCAGTGCGCAATCGTTAGTGATGTCCATGTTCCGTGACTGAACCAAGACATGTTCGCTCAAGTAGTATTGCTTGATCATGTTCAGGGCAATGTCGTGGTGTTCACTCGTCACTTGGGACAACGAAATGTGATCTGGCTGAAATTATAATTATCGTAGGTACCTACTTTTATCCAGAGTATAGAACAAATACCTAATCGGTGAGTCAGTTGTAACAAGGTAAATAGAAAAAAAAAAAAAAAAACAGTAGAAGACATATATTTAGCACGTTGAGCGCCCTGTGTATCCTTCCGAAAACACAAAGCAACGCCTTCAGAGGCCGCGTGTTTCCTTTGGGAATCACGCGGCTCTTTATTCGGAGGTCAGTGTGTCCGCCAGGAAACATATTAATACATTTTACTATGAATTCTAATACCTTTGGCCTCCACGGTTGTTTTGGTCTATGTATATCTTGTGTACGACTTTTTGATCAAAAGTTATGTCTGAAAGTCTAACGGAAAGTCGGAAAATGCAAAGTCCGAAAAATTTAAATCACTATTTTTGGGCTTGGCGCTCAACGTGTTAGTAACCTAATAAGTTTAACTGTTCTTAAAAAGCTATAAAGAACCCTGTAAGAAATCTACACGCACTGCGCTCGGCGCTTGATGAAGTCAATCGTCATTCTGAGGATGCCTCGTTGAGAGTTGAAACACGTGTCGAACGTTCTGAACAGTAGGTACTGGGTTACAGAAGCAGCCTCCTTGAAAGGCCATGAGACACTCTTTGTGAAAACTATTTTGTTCACCACTCTAATTATTGTGTAACACACGAAAACAATCACAATCTGTTTCATTTTGACAGTTCAACAACATTCATTGCGTTATTTACGTTGTTTTGCAGACAAATTTAACGCAGGCAATTAGGGGGAAGGTGTATCATGATCTACGCTAGATTATGCCCAAAGTTATCGAGTGAATGAGGCAACGAGGCGATTTAATGATCCTAATAGCATGGAATGTACTTAAAGATCTTTTTTCAATACCTTTTCTTGTTGAAGTAAATCTAATATACCGAATACACTGTGACAATTTCTTAATAATTGTGGGTTAAATACATTTTTTATACTTTTCGTAAGAGCAGTTGCCCCTAATTTGATGAGCGCTACACGAAACATGACGAGAATTTTTCACAGAGTCGTATTAAATCTCCAAACTTTGGTTCCAAATGTTGCGAAAAGAGGCTGTTCCGATGACAGACAATATACTTCATCGTAAGACAGACAGTCCTAATACCAATGGCCAGTAATAAAAAAATACGTTCTGAGTCACAGCGAAAATCGTGCGGAAATACTCCGTGGAACCAGGAACTGTTTTAGAGTATTATTGATTGGAGGTTTAAGTACGAGTATACCTACTGGCTACCGGCTTTAAAACCACGTATTTTTTCTTTGGAGTACCATTATTTAAAAATAAACTTTTGAACAAAAATATGCAGGGTGGCTCGATTTAGGTGTCCGGGAGTACGAGTTTACTGTTGGATAAGTTATTTTGTGGACAATGGTAAAATAGTGTCTTTTCAGTCTTGGCAGTTAATAAGTCATGCTAAAGCCCTAATATTCATTGGAATACAATGTTGCGCATCATTAGTTCCAGCAACATTAGATATTCCGCTGATATGGCAGGACCAGAGACTAGGCATAAAGAAATTCAAACACCTAGACAGTTTCTTCTGAAACTACTTTTAATTATAGTTTCAGTTTAAGTAGGTAGGTGCTATCCAAGAAATGTTTAATTAATTTTAATGTGTCGTGTTCATAACATTTAATTACTGTAAACCAATATACAGTAACCAATTCTGTGATAAACTTAGGTTTAGGTACCTCGTTTCAGAGATTCGGTAATGGAGTGACCACCTTGATAAGAATGAACATATTTTTTATAAAACTTGCTACAATACTATGTAAGTATTACTTATGAAATATTACTTTTGATTACAGCCCTTTATGTACAAAATGTGTAATATTTCATGTTTTTCTAGATACAATAGAAACGCTAGTACAACTATGTAAATGCATAGACCTAATAGATCTAGCCGATATTGACGCGTATCAGCCCAGATTCAAATCTAAAGCTGAATCGGCCAAGTTCGAGGAATTCCGATCGGAAAACCTGCCACCAAAGCCTATTCGCAAGTACTGGTTGTTGAATGAGCACCCTAAGTTCACGAGGGGTCCAGTAACGCGGGTCTATGAGGACGAGAAAGACAAGAATTTGAAGCAGAAAATAGCGAATCTCGTGGATCAGACGATGCGTGACACTCAGAAAAAGATGAAAAGAACTGATGAAATTAAAGAGGATCATAGGCAGGAGTCTCCTTACAAGGTTGGCTTTATTCTGTGCATGATAAAGAAGTCCAAGAACGTTATGGACGAGCTGTTCAACGTTGCGGTGAAGCACAAAGATCAATGGAAGTCTCTCCAGCATTTGAAGGTCTTCGAGCTGATCATGCACACTAATGTTGATACGACGAATTTGTTGAGACAGCTCGTAGATGTACATTTGAAGCATATGAACTCTACGCAGGATGAGAAGAGGGTCATTTTACTTTAAAGTCAAGATTGTTTGTACGTTGGCATGTTAGGTCAATATTAAATGATAACCACCAAAATTATCTAGTCTCTTTAATTTGTTATAAGTACACACGGGTACATATTAAACTATAGATTTCCACTATAAGCTGATCTCGCATTGTTTTTAAGGATTTCTGTACAATGACAGGTCAGCTTATACTGGAAATGTATAGCTTGATATGTAACCGTGTGTACATGTTACCCGATAAGAGTAAATTGTAGATCCGAAACAGAAAACTGGCAGTTAATGGCAACGTTATGCAATATTTGCCTAATTAGTAAACCGACGACGACCGAGATTGAAATTATACGGATAGCAAAAACATGAATAAATTAGAGTTACCCAATCGGTACCCTGATTGCGTAATACACGATCAATCTGAATCTGAATCGTTTTGAAACAGATCTGCTGAACAACGTAAATAACGCAATGAATGTTGTTGAACTGTCAAAATGTAAATAACGCAATGAATGTTGTTGAACTGTCAAAATGTAAATAACGCAATGAATGTTGTTGAACTGTCAAAATGAAACAAATTAGTCGTAATCGTTTACGAAAATATATTGCGTAATTAGATAGCAGGTTGAAGGTTGCAGGTTGGCAGGTTGGTGCAGGTTGCTATGTAAAAAACTTTTAAACAGATTTAGATAAAGACGACGCTTACCACAAAATTGCTACGATGTTTGCCACAAATTCGGTGACACAAACACCTCATCATTTCAGCCGAAAGGCGTCCACTGCTGGACATAGGCCTCCCCCAAGCACCGCTACTTCGAACAATTCTGTGTTTCTCGCATCCAGCGGATTCCTGTAGCCTTCATAAGATCAAACACCTAATTTCTCATTATTTCGATTCAGATTCTGAATAAAACATGGTCGTCGAACACGTTGATTCCCATTTACTCCTTTCAAAAGTGTATAGTTCCATTTCAAGCCGTGTTCGGAGCAAAAGATGCGCTGCACTATATTCACTAGACAATACAGATGTGTATTTCGAAACACACATTGTGTACCATCTTCTTAAATAATGAGAAAGCGCATCCCATCTTTTCCGCGCGGTAATTATTTCTCAGGTGGCATGGCGGCGCCACGCCACAGCCACGCCACACCTGCGCCTTGATGAGGTCGGCGCTAGTGCATTAGTTGATGACGTCACGGCTCGACGCAGACACGTCACGGGAAGGTTAAATATATGTTGATGTAGGGGTGGTATTAGTTGCTCTTTAGATTCCAGGCTAGTGTATGTTTCTGGCTTTATATCGAATAATAATCATTTTCATTGATGAGGTATAGCTATAGTTTTAAGTAAGGAATTTTCTGCCGCATCAGGAATTTTGTCAATATGTCAATTGATTTAACAGCGTAATTTTTTTGGAGTAGGAATCGATTAAAAATTTGTTCAACATCTCCTAGACTCGTCAGCAGGAAAAAAGAAGACCTAACTACACAACCCTCCTCGTGACATTAATTTGTGTCCATACATTGATTGATGACATCCATCGCCACACACGAAAACCCTTCCACACATTATAACAGCAGCTTTCAAATAGGTATCGTATCAAACAAAAGAGCATCACAATGGAAAACTAAAAACTTTTTTTTGGCATAAATAAACAATGGAGTGTAGGTAAACGTGAAATAGATGTATTTTGGCTGTAGAGCTGTTAGCTGAGGGAGGGTAGTTTGATGGTTAATGTGGCTGCGCGCACTTTGGATGCGTTTTCGTACGAATTTCACTCGTGCGTACACGTACCATCAAAGAAGTTCATATCTAACCAGTTTGAAAACAAAATCCCCTGAACACGATGACCACATCTGTAACCGGCCCGGTTCTATAGCCGCAGAGCGCTGCAAGCAAGAATAGTCCTTACGGTGGTTAGTTATGAACTTCTGTGATGGTACGACCATGGTCATACGAATTGAGTGCGCAAATTTCGTGTGCGACACTGGATACGTTTTTCTCTGCCAAATAGGTAGTGTTCTGGTGATATCGCATTGAACGCACGAAAAATCCCAATAAGTTCGAATTGTTTTCGGACGTCGGAACTATACGTACGACTAGGGCCTATGCACACCACGTTTTTTAAACGCGCCGTCGACGCGCGTTTGTAGCGTTACAGACGCGATACGCACGCAAATCAGGAAATTTGCACACCTGTCTGTAGGATAAAAGCGCGCCGTCGACGGCGCGTTTAAAAAACGTGGTGTGCACAGGCCCTAAGTCGCACCCAGTCTGCGCGCTTCCTTTGTACTTGGAAGGTCGGGATCGTTCGTGCGTGTTCGTACGTTCGCGCGAGAGAAATTCGTATCTACGAAAACGCATCCAAAGTGCGCGCGGCCTTATGCATCAATTCTGAGTTGAGCTGCATAATTATTGACAAATGCGTGCACTGACTGTAGGTCCATGGGTCTCACATGAAAGAGAATGTGACCGCCGAGTTTGGTTCGGCCTTTCTTTTGAGAGTATGCCAACATTATCTAGTTTAAAAAAATATGATTGACGTGTAAAATGTTTGTCACAGTACTAAGACTAACCTATCTCCTTTGTGTAAATTGTATATTTGGAAATAAAGTTTATTTTAATTCTAATAACGTTTGATGATGACGAAAGTTTGGATCCCGCATAAGGCCTAGCCCGCACTGCGAATTTTACACGCGCAGTTTTTAGTCGCGTGGTTTATATTCAGTGTACAGTATTGCAATGAGCGCGATTTTTAAATCGCCAGTGTGTCTAGATACATAAGATGCCATGTGTTAAAAAGGAGGACCGGACAAAATGGTCCCCACGACCAATAACCACCAAACATATGTCATTAGATAGGCATTTTAATAAAGACCAATAACTAATAAGGCGGTTCATTTCTAATCGCTCGACTTACCTGGACGCTAGATAACGGAAAACTTGAATAGTTACTCTAATTACTTCTAGTGGCCATTCAAGAGAGAGAGAGAGAGAGATTCCATTTACTATTCAGGCAAAAGCCCCGACGCGCTCTCACTCTCTCAATACAGCAGTCGACAAGCTCAGCACGTGGTTCAGAAAGTGGAGAATGGCGGTCAATCCCGATAAGAGTCAAGCGGTTCTCTTCAAGAAACCGAGACTCAAACTAAATAACAAGCTCCCCCGACCAAACACCATGTTTGACAAGCCGATCCCCTGGGAGAACCGAGCCAAATATCTCGGTGTGGTCCTCGACTCTAAACTCTCATTCTCTGAGCACATAAAACAGGCTCGCGAGCGAGCCGCTTTCGCTCTCGGTAGGCTTCACTCCGTTCTGAATGCACGAAGCAAATTGTCAAAAAAAAAAAAAAAACTATTCGCGGTGGGTCTTTAGTTCTTGTTTCAAACAAGTTGAAATGTAAACAACGTTTAGATCTAGTTAATCTTTCTATTGAGCGCACTATTGAGTTGTCTTGTGTTGAACTAGAGCGATACGTTTTAATTTGCGTTTATCGACCCCCATCTGGGGATTTTATTCGTTTCGAATCGGTAATGGAGGATTCACTCAATAGGCTAAAATCAAGTAATAAAAGCATAATTTTATGTGGCGATTTCAACATTAATATTTTAGAGGTTACTCCATTGAGTATTAGACTTCTCAATCTGTTCAGGTCTTATCATTTAATCAACTTGTTTTTTGAACCTACTAGGATCACGGCATCTTCGTCGACTTCTCGATAATATTTCTAGTGATTATGATGCCAAAAATAAAATAGTTTTAAGTGACTTAACGTCTGACCACTGTGGTTTATTGGCTAGCTTCCCTATGCCATTAAATAAAAAGCCTCATAAAACAGAATGCAGGCCTTATACAGCTACTCGTTGCATCAAGTTTAAAAACAATATAGCTCATAGAATTACACCATCTATAGTAGAACACCAGAATCCTAATGAAATTTATGGAGCCCTTTTTGATGTTGTGCTAAAAGAGTACCAATCTACTTTTAAGACCAAAACCATTAACATTAATGGCACCTCCGTTGGCTTTAATCAATGGGCTACTCCAGGTATTTATAAAAGTAGAGCGACACTATACGAGTTATATGGTTTGAAAAAATACAGGTTTGATACTCCTTTCCTAGAGTATGTCAAAAAGTATTCAAAATTATTCAAAAATATTTGTGCTTTTGCTAAATCTAAATTTTTAAGCGATACAATTAAAAAATCTAATAATAAAGTAAAAACCACTTGGAAAATTATTAACAATGAAACGGGTAAGTCCTTTAGACATGAAAAACAACTTGAGATTATGGTAGACGATAAATTAGTTAATACAGCAGCCGACGTAGCCGAGGCATTTAATGAGTTTTTTGCCAACATACCTATAACTACGACTCGCTTCTTGAATTCGTCCCAGTCTAAAGCTGAAAACCTTTTGCATAGTAGTGTGCCTAAATGTAGTACCTTATTTAGCTTCGAACATGTAACGCCTCGTGATGTAGTTAATGTTTTTAACACACTCAAGTCTAAAAACACGGGTGATTACTGGGGCATCTCCATTAAACTTTTAAGTAATATAATAGACATCGTAGCCCCCTATCTAGCTGTTACTTTTAATAAATGTGTTGATTTAGGAACTTTTCCTGACCTCATGAAAAATAGTAAAATCATACCATTATTTAAATCAGGTAATAAAAATGACGTTGGCAATTTCAGGCCTATTTATATCTTACCAGCATTTAGCAAAATATTTGAAAAGTTAATACTCAAGCAGTTGCTAAAACATTTTAATTTAAATAGCCTCCTTCATAATGAACAATATGGCTTTACAAAAGGTCGTTCGACTACAGATGCGGGTGTTGCTCTGCTGAAACACATATTTAACGCATGGGAGAACTCGCAAAATGCTATTGGGGTTTTCTGTGATCTCTCCAAAGCCTTTGATTGCGTGCACCATGACACGCTTTTGCGTAAACTGCGTCATTATGGTGTGCAAAACGAAGCTCTCAAAGTTATAAATTTGTATTTACATAATAGGTCCCAATGTGTAGATGTTGATGGTGTGAAATCTTCCGGGCTACCAGTTCAGTTAGGTGTACCTCAAGGCTCAATACTGGGTCCATTCTTGTTCTTAGTGTATATCAATGACTTACCATTCTATTTAAAGGGTATCTGTGAAGTTGTACTGTTTGCAGATGATACCTCTCTTATTTTTAAAGTAGACAGGAATAGACAAGATTTTGACGATGTAAACAGTGCACTCTCAATGGTTACAGATTGGTTTACGACAAATAACCTAGTTCTCAATGCTAAGAAAACGAAATGTGTAAAGTTCGCCCTACCTAATGTTAGAAATCTAGGTCCCAACATCGTCTTAGATAAAGAGGTGCTTGAATCCGTAAATTCGGCAGTTTTTCTGGGCATAACAGTAGATGCCAAACTTCAGTGGGGCCCACATATATCGAGCCTAGCGGGAAGGCTCAGTTCCGCCGCCTACGCCGTCAGGAAAGTAAGACAATACACTGACGTCGATACAGCTCGTTTAGTCTATTTTAGTTATTTTCATAGCGTTATGTCCTACGGTCTTCTGCTGTGGGGCAAAGCTGCTGATATTCAAAATATATTTGTCCTTCAAAAACGAGCTGTTCGAGCTATTTACCAGCTAGGTGCCAGAGTTTCTCTGAGAGATTTTTTCAAAGATATTGGTATCCTCACGGTGGCATCTCAATTCATCTTCGCCAATATCTTATATATTAGGCAAAATATACACTTATACACTAAAAACAGTGATTTTCACAATGTTAACACTAGAAATAAGGACAAACTACGAGCTCCCTTTCACCGGCTTCATAAGGTTCATAACTCATTTGTTGGGCTTGGTATAACTTTTCATAACAAGCTACCCTCTTCTTTGGTAGATTTGTCTTTTAATGCGTTTAAAACGAAAGTAAAATCCAAGCTTTGTTCAAAGGCATACTATTCTATCAACGACTACTTAAATGATAAGAATAGTTGGTCGCTGTAATTAACTCAAGACAATGTTTATGTTCTTTCTCCAGCTTACCCACTGACAAGTTATATGAGTTTATATAAGTAATTGTTTAATTTATTTGACTATAAAAGTCAAATTATTTAAATTTAATTTATTGTTGACATAATCTACTCATCACAATGTTTTTTTTATGAGTTGTATTGCAATATGTGGTTAGCTAGTGACCTCGACAATTGATCATATTATTTACTGCTATTAGTAATTAACTGTTTGTTTATTTATTTTACCTCGATGGTCCTAGTTTATCATTTATAACTTCCAGTTACAACTATAATATGTAAGCGGGCACGCCCTTTATGCCTGGAGGCTTTTTATTAAGATATTAAGTTCTGTTTACGTTTTGTTTTTTATTTCTACCTGAGTATAGTTCTCGATGATTTTGTTTGGTATATTGGCGTGTGCTAGCTTATATATGGCTAATAATTTAAATTATGTTTTGGGTTGCTTAATGTAAATTATTTTGAATACTATTATATAGAATCTTTTTTTTTGTTCTTCTAACTGAACAGACAGCTGTGCAGCTGGGGAGTTTGTTGCGCCACTTCTTCTTCCCAGCTAACGCACTAGGAAGTGGTGAAGGGTGGGCGTTTTGGGGGACTGTCTTATGTAATTTTGACGTTCGAAAAGTGCTGATTCTCAGCCTAGTTTGAATAAATGACTTTTGATTTTGATTTTGATTTTGTAGATCGGGACAATAAAAATACAAGGTTTTTCTTAAAGGTCTATTCTTGTGTTTCGCAACTAATATTAGCAGTAAACCTGAATTTAATATGATAATAATAGTCAGACTTCCTGGACTATTATAATTCCAAAATATTACAATAAAATCGTAAGTAGTTTAAGTATTAATTATTGACGGAGTTCATAAGTTTAAAGTACTTATATAAGACATGCTCGAGTGTCAAACGGTTCCGCCTCTCAGTCCCAATAAAGGCTTGTGCAGACATCGGTAATTGTTCAACAGTGAAGTTTTCTTAGAAATTGTTTTGTTACAGTCGCGGGAAAATACCCTTTCCATTGCCGCGTTTGATACCGGTATTGAAGCCTCAAAAGAAAATAACTTTTGAAGGTTTGTAAAGTCTTGAATGTCTTTGAAAATATTGTGGCATTTTTGGTGGCGCTGGAAATAGTGATGTGATACGTAATTTATTTATTTTTGCTAATATTAATGGTTTTAAATAAATGTATTGATCAGGTGCAAATCGGGACGCGACCCCTGAGAATCGGGACGTCCCGCGCAAATCGGGACACCTGGCAACGCTAGTTCAGAATCACGTATTAGTACGTAACAGGCCACAGTAGGTAACAGGTTTCGCGTCGATGTCCCTGACGATAGATAGAAAATAGTAGAAATACACAGTCAGTGAAAATTCCAACCGTCTATCTATTAGGTACGGTTCATGAGATACGGCTGACGGACGGATAAAAAAAAAAATTATAAATAAAAAATGCGTTTATTAAAATGTACCTAACTTAACGCAATCATAATTTGCAGTAAACCTGCGAAAAAAAAAATCGAAATGTGTGCTGTGATACGTTTTTCCACTTGTCCGTTGCAGTTTCACTTCTACTACTAGTATGTGTCCCAGCACACATTTCGATTATTTATTTTTAGTACTGGCAGTTCTCGCACTTTAATTTGCTCGCAGAACTTAAATGATTATTTATAAATTAATTCAAATACTTAACAAAAAAAAAAATTATAGACAATTTTTTTTTTTTTACGTTTATTTACAATAATAAATTAATTTACAATAATACTAGAGTCCCTGTACAACTCAAGTTCAATAAATTCTTTAACAATAACTGAATTCTCATACATAGAGGTACTCAAAACATCCTCGATCGGCGCGTTATACGAAGTTTTTCCAGTGAACATTTCATAGTAATTTATTCTCATGTCGCCTTCCAAATGACACTCGAAGGTGATTTCGATTTTGGCAATCTTCTTGTTAGCCATCAACTTAACGGTCGCGGATTGACCAGGGTTCAACGTCATCTGGCTCGAGCATTCCGATGTGAAAGTTACCGATTTCGATTTGGTCTCAGTACTGCCCCAGCCCCGCGAATGACTCAGAGAAGTTTCTCCCTTGAGCGTCTTGATATCGTAACCGATCGACTGACTGATCGATAACTTGTTCTCATTTGTCCATGAAGATGTCACTGAGTTGGAAACCGTTTCACTAATGGAGGTGCTGAATGTCGACGATACTGAGGGGTTATTATTTTCAAAAGTTTGTCTCTTGATAAGAACCGGGCGGCTTGACACGTCTACCACTTTCGTCTCTTTTACTTCTATTATCTTCTCAGTCCGATCCAGGTTGAAGGAGGAGTTTAGGGCACCCCAGGTGATGTCTGACAAACCTGTCAGACACATCCCCGATTGTTCGTCTGGTGGCCTACATGCTGTGTGATATTTAGCTGCTTCATTCAAATCGTAGTGGCTTAATCCAAATTTGCTTAGATCTGTGTCTGTTATTATGTTCGAAATTCTTCCAGATGTTGTTATTCTGAAGTTCAGTTCTCCAATTTCTTCTATTTTTATCGATATACCCATTTTCAAATGATTTATTTCCAAAATCTATAAAAAATATATACTTAGTTTAGTATTAAATTAAATATTTTCATAATTAACTTTCGGATTAAAAGTGCGTGTCGGACCACGCACAAGTGTCACACACCGGCTTCTGTAGGGGGGATGAATTTATACCAAGAACAAACGTAACATTGTAGTTGAAAAACATGTTCTCCCCTACATTCCAACTGAAATATAAGTTTGTACGCACAATAATGAGAGATTTAACATGTTATTTTAAGACCATAGACTTTTTATAGGTTTTCCTGTAATTTATGAGTAGAGAACCATTCTCTGTACCTACTTTTTCAAATTTTTCCGCAAACAAATAAATTATCAAAATTCTGTTCTATAAAAAATGATAACGCGTATTCGTTCGAATTTCGAAGTTTAAACTTTTTTGTTAATTTTTAGCCTGTCTTCATTGTAGCGGCCCGCTGTAAGTTGGGGCTTTATTTCCAACGAAACGTATGGGATTTTTTTTGTGATTTCTGACTTTTCTACTACTCAAACCTGAGATAAGAAACAGGATCGATTGGCATCAAAAAAGTTTTTGCGAAAATTGCCAATTTTCTTGCTGACTGTAAATTTTTCTCAAAATCTGTTGATGCAGATTATAATTTCTTAAAAAGTTAAGGACAGTCTCCTAAGACCGTTTTCCTGTAGCTACAACGATTATGGTACCTACCCTTACCGCCCCGTCTCAAAAATCATATAATTATAGCCTAAGATCTGACCTAGAGACGACCTTCACACATCTATTTATTGGATGAAACTACGAATAATAAAAGTCTGAAAAGTATTTTATATCAAATTTAGTATGCAATAAAAAAATATCGCGAGTGGGTTGGCAAAAAAATTCTGGCCAGAAAAAAAACCTTTTTTTTTTGCACTCATTCGTTTTACGATTAATTCGTTTTAAATAAATAAAATTCATTTATTTCAGGTCCTTGACCCATAATAAGTACAAACAACAATACACACATAGTTATTTACATAAAATTACAAATCAAGCACCAGTAATATGCCTGCTACAACAATGCCCAACGTAGGGGCAATCCAGTCGCTGAGCAATCATCGCCAGGACAGTGTTGGAGCTAGCTCGCACCCTGCGCACCAAGGACGCGCACCGCTTGCGCATGGTGGCGTGGAAACAGTCGGTGCGCGCTTTCGCAAACATGCCCGAGGCGCTGCAGAAGCGGGGCAGCCCCAACACTGCCCTGAACGCGTTGTTGTATTGAACACGAAGGGAACTGTAAGCAACTTGTGAATATGATGCCCATAGGCTGCAAGTGTATAGGGAGGTGCAGCAAGCTTTAAAAAGTGTTATTTTAACTTGATTTGAACAACGTAGGTACAAACCTCCTGGCTCCCACTCAATGTCGACATGGTCTTTCAGATCGGCTGTTACCCAGTGCCCCAAGTATTTAAATAGGTTCACCCGTTCTAACGGTACACCATCGAAGCGAATGGGAGGTACTTGCTGTGGGCATTTGGCGCCTCCCTGAAATACCATGTATTGGCTTTTCGCGACATTATGCATAAGGCCATGGCTGCCCGCGTACTCCTCACAGATTCTCAATAGCTTAATCCATAATCCACAAACCGACATGCGTAATCCACAAACCGACGCTCTCAGCAACACCAAATCATCTGCATAGCTCAGATTGTTTACACATACATCATCAATATGGCAACTAACATGCCGACTACTGAGCGCGACGATGAGTGCATTCATATAGAGATTGAAAAGTGTGGGTGAAGTTAACCCACCTTGTCTCACCCCACATTCAAGCCTGTAGGCTCAGATAATGATTTACTTATTGCTCATATTTACGATCCGTGTAGTATCTGACGGTATGCTTGATGCACAGTATTGCACTATCTGTAGATAATTTGGGTCTAAACCCAAACTGATTGTCATGCAGTCACACGTGTTTATTCAATCGTGTATCAAGCAAACCGTCAAACACCTTCGCTATAACGGTAGCAAGATAGCCTTTATTCTTTTTTTTTTTGAATGCGGGAAATTATGAAATAACTTCTCCTGCTCTGGGTGGAGCGGGAGGGCGTGTCAGAGTTTTACTGACTAAAACCCACCCGTGTTCCTTCCGTTGCCTGTGTGCCGGGGCCGCGATATCCCTTTCGGACAAACTCGCAACCCTGGCAGGCATTGGCCCTAACGGACCCCATCAGATGGTGCTGACATCTCTTTGAGGTGCGCGTGGAACACAACACGCCGTCGACCCGGGCCTGGTGATTATCGGACGGCGAGCTACCCATCGCTCGCCATCCGCAAGCCCGCGCCTACGGTGGCCGGAAGTCGGCTTGCGATTCCTGACGCCCGGGGCGTCTAATATCTTCTAAAGTATAGCTCACAGAAAGTCGAAATTTTGGATTTGTAATGTACATAATAGTATCAAGCTGCTAATGCTATTGTATGATATAAAAGAGTTGTATTTAAAAAAGGGGCCCGCTGGCTGGACGTTTGTCTAAGTAACGAATATCGTCTAAAGTATTCCTCACAGGGAGTCGAAATTTTGGATTTGTAAGGTACATAATAGTTTCTAACTCCGAGCACTACTGGGCGATCTGAAAGTATAATAACAATAAAAATAATCATAAGGGGCCCGCTAGCAAGACACTTCATAGAAACGTCATTTAATCAAAAACTGTCGAGGTACAAAATATATCTTATTTATTTTCTATAGGTACAAAATAAAGTCCTTATGTAAACCTATCACCTGTTGATAAATCTCGTTGGGGCCTGCCAGATAGACTCACACCTTCCTCGTGGGTGATAGAATAGAATAATTCTACCTATACTTTTTGGCCTCCCACAGGTCGTTATTATTCTGTTACTTTTTAAATACTCCTTTTTTATTTTATTTTTATAATATTTTATTATTACCTACCTGTTTTTTTTTTTTTTTTTGGGTGGGAAATCATCAAATGACTCCTCCCGCTCTGGGCGGAGCGAGAGGGAGTGTCAGAATTTTACTGACTAAAACCCACCCGTGTTCCTTCCGTTGCCTGTGTGCCGGGGCCGCGATATCCCTTTCGGACAAACCCGCAACCCCAGCAGATTATTACCTACTTACTGTTTGTATTTCGCCTAATTACTGTTTGTATTTCGTGTCCGTCTGGATTGAGGAGCCATGTCTCATATTTCAACGAGGGTACTACCAATATTTAGTAGTAAATTAGCCGATTTTGTAAGCCCGGATCTTGGAATATATATATATGAATATAATAGTAGTAAAACCCTTAAAAAGTTATACGACGTTAAAGGTGACTCCTCAATCCAGACGTCTGAATTGAGGAGCCACCTTAGAACTCGAAAACTAGCCAACGGATATTTTTGAAAATTTGGTAGGATTTAGTAGTACTTATGCGTAGCCTGTACAAAAAAAAATGGGTTTAGTATAATTACTAGTTCTAGTTTAATTATTTATAATTATATATAGTGTAATTGGTTAGTGGCTGAATTTGAGATAGCTACAATGCTTTGATTTTTCATAAAAATCCATAAATTTCACCACGCTGTTTCTCGGGAAGTAATCAACCAATTACAATAGATTTTTCGTATAATTTAGTAAATGCAAATGTATTTTAATTTGAGCTGTAAAAATTTAATGGAAAATCTATATCATTTCGCTGATACAACACATTTTATGTGGCTCCTCGTATATGTACGCAGCTACTAAACTAGTTGATCAAATCGGATAACAATAGCACCAATATTTAGTAGAAATGTCTACTAAATATTGGCATAATCCAACATCCTATACATTCCGTATTTCAAAAGAAATTAATAAAATAAACATTCCTTAACAATTCAGTGTGGTACGAGAGCCCACGACCAAAACCATATCACATCGTTTTACGGCCAAAACCATATAAAATCGTTAGTTCAGATGATTCTGAACCTGACTCGGTGGGCAGTACCGGTCAGAATCGTACAAAAAAAAATCTACACATTTTTTTTTATTTTAAATTGCAAGATCAACCTAATTTAGTACCCACTAACTTAAAATAGCAATCATTTAGGATTATAATTATTTTATTTATTTCAATGCTTTAACTACTTACTTTTATTGCGTTCGATAGTAGGTAGGTAACTCTAGGAAATTATTAATTAGCATTTAAACAAAATAAAAACTTATTTTAAGCAATTTTTTAATGAATTCTAAACGATTGCTATTAAATTAGTAGGTACTACATTAGAAAAAAATTATGATCATAAGATGAACTAATTTTCTTTTTACTTTTTTAAAGGTTTTTTTTTTTACGGTTTCCTTTATCGATTCTGAACTCACCCTGAAGCTATGGCACGCAATTTCTTTAATACCCTGTATATTAAAAACAAATAATTAAAAAAAAGTGCACTGTCCCAAAATAGTGGCATTTAAAAAAATCTCTAAACTCTAAATATTATCTCTATCAATATATTCTCTAATCTCTATCTGTAATATCTTCTCTTCTCTAATCTCTAAATATTATAAAACAAAGTCGCTTTTTGTGTTTGTCTCTGTGACCGCGTTACGGTCACACAGATAAACACAAAAAGCGACTTTTCTTCTAAAATTCCGGCCGATTTTGATGCGGATTTGGTGTTTTTTTTGATAATGTTTTACTACAAATTCCAGGATCCGGCCTACAAAATCGGCAAATTTATTACTAAATATTGGTAGTACCCTCGTTCAAATATGAGACATGGCGACTCAATCCAGATGGACACTGTATTTCATGTGCGTGTCCCAAATAAAATATTTTTCTTTCTTTCTTTTATACCAATACTAGCTGACCCGGCGAACCTTGTTCCGCAATCAATCAAATATAAATAAACCCTACCTACCTTACCTACCCTACCTACCCTACCTACCATACCTACCCTACCTACTCTACCTACCCTACCTACCCTACCTACCCTACCTACCCTACTAAAAAGATATCCTATGTTAGACTCCTGGTTCTAAGCTACCTCTCCACCAATTTTCAGCTAAATTGATTCAGCCGTTCTTAAGTTATAAATAGTGTAACTAACACGACTTTCTTTTATATATATAGATTTAAGGCATAATTGCGGCAATCAAAGTTCCCAATCTTAATTTAGCAGGTACAAAAACTTCAGCAATTTATTAGCAATCTGTTTCAAAATTATTCAGATTCTGACTGACCATATATTTACGTCATTGGGGTACTGCCAGTGGCGGTCCCCCCATAGAAGCCGAAAAGCCCGGCTTGCCTTAAAAAGTGAGCCCACCAACAAAAAAAAAAAAATTATAAAAGCAACCAAGTCAATAATCATCTCGCAAGAATTGATAAGAATAATACCTAACATTAAACTCCGCGCTGCACTGTGTCAGCCGCGCGCTTTATAAGCTACGATGCCAGGTTTACGTACTCAAAGAATAATATTTAAATTCCGCGCCGTTTTGCATCACGCACCGTTGCCAACTATCTCGGATGCAGTTGCGATCTCGCTCTAACACTATAGCGATAAGTAGGACGCGAGATCGCATCGTAAATGAAAACATAATTTTTATTCTTTCTCGCTCGCACTTGTGTTGGCTTTTATGAGGCTTTTTTACCACTCTTCTTTCGCATAGAAATAGTTAAGTTTGTTGATACCATTAGTATGTACCTATTTCGCAAAATGTTCTAAATATTAAGCCCGGCTTCTGATTTTTTTATGAATGGAACGAATCGTGCGTTTGATTATGAATAGTAGGAGTAACGACGTGGCAAATTTGTTCAAATTTGTTTTGAGCGGCTAGGTACCTGGTGCACTTTTTTTCGCTTTGATATTTTTTCATTTTCTGTGAATTTAAGTGTTGTGATTAGTTTTGAAGTGATTAAAAAGTTTCTTATCATTGAAATGAATTCGGAAACGCATGCAATTGTTCCTTGTGAAGGACTAAAGTGTGCAATCCTTACTCGGAAAGGTAAATACTTTGAGTTTTACAGACAAATATAATCTCGATAGTTATTGTGGCGATTTCATTCCGCGCTTTTGTTAGTGATTATAGTGTTATTTTATCATCAAAATGGGAATTCGGAAACTGTGTTCGAAAAGGTATGTAACTTGAGTTTTTCGACAATAAGTAACTCTTTACTTTACCGTAACCAACCTCAAATTACTGTAGATACTTGTTTCTCGGAAATAAAAACAAGTATTTTTGTCAGTCGAAAAATAGATTGAAATAGGCATTCGATTGTTTATTAGACAACTTTAGGTAGGTAGCTGGTGCCATGAAAACACATAATTAGTGTTGTTTGTATGGCATTTGTAGTTTTGGTAAACCACTGAAAAACAAACCCTATGTCCTATTATTATAATAACAATAAGTTCTCATTGAGATCACAAAACACAATAATTTTCGTATCGAAGAGATTCTTCATAGGTGTTTTGAAATAAAGATAAGAGTTGGCTATTGTCATTATGATAAATTATAAAAAGTTATTTTGGTATTATCTCATGTTAACATTTTCAATTAAACTCATAAAATTATGCGTACGGCAATAGAACAACAAATCGATCATTTGTTGGGAGCCATCTAGTGGATTTTGATTGAAAATTTTAGCATGTGACAAGTGCATATGAAATAAGGTAAAAAGATTCGGCTAAACGGTGTGTTTACGCGCATTCATTCATATAGATGGCGCTTATGAAAATTACATACTAATGCTTGATAATACTTATTTAGAACTCTTCGCATTTTATAAAGGTTTTCTAATAATGTTGTACCATGAACAATATATGAAAAATCTGTTGGCTTGCCCTAATTTTGACGCCATGGCACGCCGCTGGGTACTGCTCAGTGTTTCCTTTTAAGTTTAGAGTATTAATTAGTACAGTAGTGTTAGTAATTGACTCTGGAACGAGTTTTCTGGAACGACCACAGAGAGCAGCTGTCCTCAAGGTTATGACCTCGAAGCCGTTTAGATATCCCACCTCAGCTCTCTACACCGAATGTCAGGTCCTCACTGTGAGACAGCTCCAATGGTAGCTCCAGTGGTATACAAGCCGAATGCTGCAAAAAAGCGTAGATACTTCGAAGTGTGCTCAACTCGCAGATGCAGAACGGCTCTTGCTCAGCGTCATTAAGATATTCTGTCCAACCTTTTATAACAATAAACTGTGTAGTAGTTAAAGGAGCTATTCTCTCGTTTACCCGTATCCCAATTCTGCCCAGGGCTGTAAATGTGACACTATGCATGTCACTAAGAGTTTGTCTGATCACGATCCTATGTATCCGTACCCATTAATAAACAAAACTTCTGGCCAGGGTAACGTTACCACAGCCAGAACTGTTTTTGTCAAATAACTAAAAACATTACTCTTCTTCTGGGGCAGTCGGGTAAAAACTATAAGCACAACAAATTAAAAAATCTACGCAACAATTACAGAAGCTGATGTCCTAATTATCCTAGAGTATTTTGATCCTTAAAAGAAACATGATAGATTGGCATCAAAAAAAGTTTTTGTGAGAACTGCATATTTTCTGGTTGACAATTTTTTTTCAAAATGTGAATACTGATCTAAATTTCTCAAAAACTTAAGGAGAGTCTCCTTAGACCGTTTTTCTGTAGCTACAACGCTTGAGTTAACTGCCCTTACTGCCCCATCTCAAAAGTCCACACTGTATTTTATATTGTACTTTTTTACCATTAGAATTTGTTTTAATTCCATGTAGTTGACTCACATTCTGATTGTCTCTTGACAGTCGAGAGGCTACTCTAGTTGAAACTACGTCAAACTGATAAAGTAGCGCACAGAATGGCAATGGGCGGCGCTCGTTATCTCCTCTGACGCATCTCTGACGCAATAATTTGGATTTTGGCGCAGAAACTGTTTTTTGTTTGTTACGTAGAAACTATTAAGACTAAAAGATTTGAAAATGTTGCTGCCTTTGGCTGCTATTATGCCTTATTTTTGAGCTATACATAATCATATCTTCTCTCGTTCGGGTGACGTCACCCCGGGTTACACAGTTTTTTGATCGTAGTTTCAACACTTTTTAAGTATTATCGTTCAGTTTCTTCGCCTTGTGCTGCTATTATGCCTTAATTTTCTGAATAAAGTCCAAAACCCTAACCTCATTGGTTTGCCTGCACTGCATGAGGAAGCTGGGGTGACGTCACTCCAGCTAACACACAGGAGACGGCTCATTTTAACGAAGTTTTTGTGGCTGCTAAATTAAGACTGGGAACTTTAATTGCTGCAATTATGCCTTAAATATTGGCATATGTATAATTATTCTATCACCATAATAAATTACAACCATATTCCAAAAGTAATAAGAGAACTACGATACGACAAAAGAAATCTAAGAACATGGCTTCTGCAAAATAATTTTTATATACATATACATTATAGATTTATTTAGTTTTATAATACCTACAAATATTGAAAAATTGGAAAACAATTCCTGGAAATATTTCAAATTACCAAACCAACTTGTACGTAGGTACCATATCCGACGAATAAATGTCTTTGTTACCCATGTATAAGCTGGAGTTACGCACATTATTTGTAGTCGTAATTAGAAATCAGATTACAAAATAGTAGTTGGTTACGTACGCCCTACACTGGCTAGGTGCTATGAAAACATTTAAAAATAATACACACCTTACCGTGTTTGAAAATGTACTGTGATTCACGTTTTGACCGGTCGCTCCTTGTCCTGCTATCTAATTACGCAACACATTTTCGATTTACAATTGAGTCAAATTTGTTTCGATTTGAATACAATTGCATTCAATTTATAATTTTCGAATTACGTAACTCTAAAATCTGCGTTGTCAACTGCACTCTGTTTCAAACGCTAAAGAGTGAACGATACTCGTCTAAAAAGGCTATTAGTGGAATTACGTAATCATTTTGACAGTTGAAAATTTGTTTCAAATCAACGAGAAATTGCTTTCAGCTATCAATCTAAAGAGAAGGCACCCTACTGGTCGCATTCGATTTTCTTTGCAATATTTTTGGGATTTACTCGTATAATCTCCTTACTTATTACAAAATTATGTAAGTGAACGTCGTCTTCATAAATTGTGAATGTGTTTTTGTGTAAAACCTCAATGATAGATCAGTAAAATACCGAAGCAACGAGGTCGGTTTTTAATAATAATTGTGAAAGTTTTCTTCTGTTACAAGTGCTTACAACCTAAACTAAAGATATATATTATGATATTTCAGAAACGAGGTATTTTGGTGGCATTTTAAAGGAAAGACAAATTCGTACCTCGTACCGTATCAAACTTATCATAAGCCACAAGCTTAGCAACCCAGTCGGGCTTGTACTTCATTGGAAAAGCAAATTTATTACAGGAAGAACAAATATTATAATATAGTTTGAAGCATTTTATGTCAATGGATTCTGTAAGGACATCGGTGAACATACTCACCACACCATAAATAGATCTATTTCCACATCATTGTCTGTATAAGGTACCTACTTAATATCAATATTATTTTCTTTCTTAGTGTTGAACATTGATTGTGTGTTTAGCATAGCAACAATTTTACACACAATCTTATTGTTTGTTGGTAAATACGAAATGCACCATCAAACGTAAACTTACCATACATTTAAATAAAGTCAATTGTAGGCACCTAATTGTTGTTTATAGCAGAATATTGCTGTTCTATAAAGTAGATAGATTGTGCATGTAAGTGTTTAAGGGAGAGGCCTATTAGACTTTGTGGATGGATGTAATGGTTCATGGAATATCAATCTAATGAGGATTTACTTATTTTTTTTTTTTTATATTTCAGGTGTCAGGCTCAACTATATTATTCAGGAAAAAATTTAACTCTCATGAGCGCTTACAGCAAGAATTAGCAAGCAGTACATACTTATTCCATGATGACTGCCACAGGACATTAGATTCCAAATTCCACTAATCCTTACAGTAGTGTCCAAATATTTCATAATAATGTGAAGATATAATAAAAGTCGTTTTTGATTACCATAATTTATTTCTCTCTATTTACTGTTACCTAATAAATGACAGTTAATTTAGGCAAATAGGTACCTACCTCTAAATAGTATCAATAAAATAATCAATTGGCTGTGTTTATAAAAGGCATAGTATTCAATTCTTAAATATTTCATTATAAGTTATTTTTATTTGCACCTTTATAGGTACAAATAAAAATTACAAGTACAGGTTCAAAATAAAAACACTTTATTAAAGTTTACACTGTTATCAATTAACAAAATAGTAACACATATTTATATTGCTGTTGTACAAGACAGAACAGTAAAAAAAAAGAAGATTATCTTTCATTAACAATCTTCAGTTTTTACTTTAGTTCTTGAGAAGCTTGAAAACTGAAGTAGCAGAGCAACGGGGCAACGCAGCATGGGCGACATCCTTCACGCTGCCCTCATGTCTTCATAGGTGAAACGCCCCAGGAACTCTATAGTTTTAAAACAAAATCTTATTATTTTTTGCTCAAATAAAGTACCTACTTAGAAATTATGTGGCAAAGTAAAGTAGGCTCAACTAGGTTTTCATTAGCCCATGGCTGGACAAAACCCATCAGCCTAGTCATTGGTGCTGGTTGTATAATTTCATCTTTATTTAGGGGTGATATTTCAGTCTCCAGATATTTTATAATACTGAATTATAATATTAAACATTAGTTAGGTACACACAAAATATATGTTGTGTCTATGTACTAAGTTCAGCCAAGGAAATATATTCAAAGTTTTATTTATTATGTGACTTGCTACGCTTTATTCTTAACTATGTGTCAAAAAGCTTACCTTCAATGATTACTACAGAAGATTGGATATTCAATCCATGTTTGAACAACAAGATTGATGTTGGGTTGCGTTCCCTTCTTGTATTTTCAGCTCTAGCACGGTCTGTGAAAATATCATAAATATGTTTTGTAGTTAGTTGTTATTTGGCTAGTGTAGTTAGTTATTATTTGGCTAGTTGTAATTGTTTATTTCAGCATCTACTTATGTACATAAATATCAATTAACAATTTCAGTTAAGACTGAGGTTGACGGACATAGTAACTATATTTAACCACAATAAAAAGTTAGATGCTTGTGTCTACACAACAAAAGAATGATTGTCCATAGGTAGATTGACCAATAATGTACCTACAGCTACAATAATGTAATGAGATACAAAGGTACTCTCTTACACACGTTATTCCTATTTATATTGTCTTACTTACTTGTAGTGATAATATCGACTTAGTTACTTTTCGCTATTGAGCAAAACAGCCTAAGTAAGTCTTAGTGCAGCCAGTAGAAAACGAAAACAGAGCACGCAGTGTTTTCAGTGTCTTGAACGAGAGAATTTTCCACAAGCCACAAGAAAAATGTTCCAAAACTGCTTAGCATAGGCCCATGTTTCTGTAAGAGAATAGTAAATATAATCTTGTATGTTGAAAAATATAAAACATTAAAGGCAAAACAATGCTTATCAAAAATATTACCGAAAACTAAAATGTAAACAAAGTCATCGCAAATTCGCCATGTTAGATATCGTATTCTCCACAGACTTCAAAGAATGATCATTCCAGCTTCCAGCGCAGATTATTTTCGATGTTTAATATGTGTTATATGCCTTTCTTGTTCTTTTCTCTACAAACTGATAAAGTTAGAGCAGTAAAGACAGGCAATATTCTGCAATAAATTCGACTCTGAACACCTCACAATAAGTCGGCAGATCGTTCAAGAGGTTATTCAACTTTTACTCAGTGCTGCCAATTTTTTTCCCTGAGTCCGGTATAGACATGCGTCAGATACATCAAAACGAATTTAAAATCAGATTTCAGTCAGAAATCGAATCGTATCGATTATCCGAACTAGACAAACCAATTTCACAAAACCAACCACGGCAATAGTAGCTTTGCGTAAGTACGTATTTGTTTATGTTTGAATAGTTTTTAATGATGCACTTACAACCGAATAATATTACTAAAGACGATTGAAACTGCGAGCTGGAGCCACTCCTGAAACCGATTTCTAAAAACGGATTTTGAAAGCGATTTCAAAATCTGAAATAGGATATTTAACCGTTTGGTTAAAAACTTTATTCGATTAATAAAATAAGATTTGACATTTGAATAAACCTTTTTTACAGTCCGTTCAACCGATTTTAACTTCTATTGATTTGGTGGCATGACAAACGGCAACCGCAGTATAATTATTGAAATTTTAGTGAAGATGTTTGTTTTCAAACGGCTTAACGGCAGATTTTTTTATCCCGTAAGTACGTTCCCGTCTGCCGTGAGATATGTTTTTTGAAATGACGTTGTTTTTCGATCTCTACTCGGGCGGAGCCTCTGTGTGACTTCAATATATTCGTCATGCTGTGTCAGTCTTTCCAAATCAGCGTTCGAATCCGCAGTGGTTTCGGCATTTGAAAGAAATAAATCGAAAAATCACTGACACAGGTTTTAAACAAACAATAAAATATGCCATTATCGTGTTATTTAAATATTTTCTCGAGTCAAAGTTTTAGTTTGATTGTATTGTTTTCTACAAATTGAATTAAACTAACCATTAGACACAGCCACCGGCCACTGAAAGCAAAATTTCTCCGCCAGTAGGGGTGTCCAAATCCCCAGGTTTAGTGGAAATCCCACTAAGTTGACAACACTGCTTTTCTACGATTTTGTCATTGGCTACAGATAACAAAAACGTGAAAAGAAAAACGTTTTGTTACGTATTTCAATTATGGTAGTTTTTGGTAGAAAGTGTTTTAAAAATTGGTTTTTAATTTTTCGGCAATCATTGTACATTTTCATTTATAAGCACTAGTAGAGTATCAGTTGTAATAAAAAAAATAAAAAATATAGCACAATAATTTGGAAATTAATCATTCCTACATGGTGTAACAAAACACATCATCCAAATAAATTATAGCCAATTGATTAGAACATCCCTATCCAATTACGGTCGACTGATATAAAATGTGTAGCGTAATTCGAATTTGGGCAGGCGTTTAAAACTGGACTTGCTTTCGATTCAGAATTGTAAACAGAAATAAAATGTGTTGCGTAATTAGACTGCTGAACATGTATTGTAAACTGACACTTATCATCGCCAGTGCAGCCAGCTATCTAATTACGCAACACATTTTCGATAACCAATCGACTCAAATTGCTTTCGATTTGACTAGAATTTGTAAATCGAATTAGTAACTAGAATTGGTAACGAATTACGTAACTCTAAAATCTGCGATAGCAACTGCACTCTGTTTCAGACGCTAAAGAGTGAACGATAATCGTCTAAAAAGGCTATTATTCGAATTACGTAACCATTTTGACAGCTGAAAATTTGTTTTAAATCAACGAGCAATTGATTTCGTGATAGCAATTTAAAGCGAAGGCAGCTTGCTGGTCGCAATCAATTTTCTTTGCAATATTTTTGGGATTTACTCGTATAATCTATGGAGATTATACGAGTAAACGACGTTCACTTACAAATTTTTGTAATAATTATGGAATTATTACAAAATTTTGTAAGTGAATGTCGTCTTCATAAATTGTGAATGTGTTTTTGTGTAAAACCTCAATGATAAATCAATATTAGTGGTCTGTAAAATATCGAAGCAGCGATCAATTTTTAATAAAAATTGTGAAAGTTTTCTTCTGTTACAAGTGCTTTTACAACCTAAACTAAAGATATATAATATGATATTTCAGAAACGAGGTATTTTGGTGGCGTTTTAACCTTTTCACCGTCACGGACTTCAATAGAAAGTTCCAGATTTTCGTGTCACCAGCGCCACGACTTCATTAGAAGCTCTTCATTTTAACTATGCTATAAAAATAAATTTACTGTAGTTAACAGGATATTTTCATTTAGTCTAATACCCTGTTTTTTTTTTTCCACACAAAAGAAACCGTTATTTGTCTTAAAATTGGCAAAAATAAAAACTCCGAACATTTTTAATGTGCCCAGAACGCTAAGGACTTTATATACAGTCGGCCAGTGATGTGACGCGAAAGTTATCACTGTTTGATTTCACCCGTTGAAATATTTATAAATACTATTATCGAAAACAATTTGCGATCAGTAAAATATGAACTTAGTTACCTACTTTATAACAAAGGAAAAATAGACTAATTTCGACAATCAGATGGGTGCCGACTCGGAATTAAATAGTTGTTAGCAATCCTTGTCGATAATTATATTCCCATCTCTACAAAACAATTATAAGTGTATGGTTGTCAGCGCCCCGGGCGTCACTAGAAGTCGTTCTGTGACGTCATAAACGTACGTCTGTCAAGGTCACTTTGGCATAGTGCAGGCTGCAGGTACTAATCGGATCCTTTATCATCGAATCATTCATATTATTCCATAACATCGTATCTTAATAATTCGTTTGCAATAATTTGACCAAAATATTTACACCCATGCAAATCTAACACATTTACGTTTAGATCTTCTTTCTCGTCTTCAGTATATGTACCAGTATCGATAAATGTCTTTTGAGGTATATCTTCATCATATGAATGTGAGTATTGTTCAAAATCATTGAAAAGAATTGGCGTGTCCATTTGAGTTTCGTCGTCGTCCTGTGTTTCAGGAACATAGTCGTCATTGCTTTTTCCCTTCAATTCTGTAGACAAAGCTTAAAAACAGTGCTGTGATAGGCTCACTGCTACGTGAGTGTTATAACCAGAGATCGGAATAGGTAGAGTATATTTGCCTAAACGTCAAGGATGTAAGTAACATAGAGTTGATAATACCGGCTTCTGAATTCCCGGAATAATAATCCAGAAAACAATATTTTGATTTTAAAGACGCATTTTAGGTTGGGGAGTGGGGGCGACCCCCACTCCCCAACCTAAAATGCGTTTTATCTTACTTACGTCACTAGTATGTGTAAAATCTACATACTCGTGACGTCATGGCACATTTTACCTCAATGTATCGCCGTAATCTTTAGATTACGTACAAAAAGAAAAAAATACGTGTCCAATATTTTTTTATAATCTCAAAGACGAACTAAAAAAAAATATCAGTCTTCCTCCCTATTGTCAGAAAGACGAAGCTAGTTGCCCATTTCAAAGCGTAGTTGCTACCTATGGAAAAAAACGGACGAGAAACTACACGGCCAGTCTTTAAAATCAAAATATTGTTTTCTGGATTATTATTCCGGGAATTCAGAAGCCGGTATTATCAACTCTATGTTACTTACATCCTTGACGTTTAGGCAAATATACTCTACCTATTCCGATCTCTGGTTATAACTTAAATCCATACTTACTTTCCATTTCGAAAAAAACTGTATATACACTGAAAAGTTCTGCCGCTTAGCTAGGGTAAAAACGAGTAGACAAAAAAGTAGTAGGAGTAGACAAAAAAAAAGAAAGACCATAGACCACATGCCTAATCAAAATTGAATTTAACGTGCTCTGAGCGCCAAGGACTTGAAATGAAGTCAAAGAATGACTTCATGAAACAAATAGAGATGTACCTCATTTCCTAAAGCTATAATTATTTGAGTTATGTATTTGTTTCTTTGATACTTATAATTTGTACTGTATTTTCCTAATACTGTTTAATATAACAATTAATTAATCAGTTTTTATTTATATCCGTAAAATTATAATTAAAACTTAACTTAACGCGTATAAATCTCATTCATCGATATGACGATACCCTCATCACTACTGTTTACTATAATTTCGTAATTCGTTATACATTTATAGCTTGGCGCTGGCGAGGCATCGCGTTCTTTGGACCTACGTGGGCGGTGAAAAGGAAAGACGTGTTCAGAGTCGAATTTAATGCGAAATATTGCCTGTCTAAAGTATACCTTTCCTGCTCTAACTTTATCAGTGTGTAGGGAAAACAACAGAAAAGGCCTATAACATCACATGTTTAACATGAAAATAATCCGCGCTGGAATGATCATTATTTGAAGTCTGTGGAGCATACGCTATCAATCATGGCGATCCTTATTGCCTTTGTTTACATTTTAGTTTTATTGGTTTCGGTAATGTTTTTATTTAACCATTGTTTTGCCTTGAATGTTTTATATTTTTCAACATACAAAATTATATTTACTATTCTCTTACAGAAACAAGGCCTATGCTAAGCATTTTTGGAACATTTTTCTTGTGGCTTGTGGAAGTCGGAAGCACTTTGGAAAATTCTCTCGTTCAAGACACTGTGTGCTCTGTTTTCGTTTACTCCTGGCTGCACTAAGACTTACTTAGGCTGTTTTGCTCAATAGCGAAACGTACCTAAGTCGATATTATCACTACAAGTAAGTAAGCCAATATAAATAGGAATAACGTGTGTAAGAGAGTACCTTTGTATCTCATTAGATTATTGTAGCTTGCAGCATTGTAGTAGTAGGTACATTATTGGTGTATGTACCTATGGACAATCGTTCCTTTGTTGCGTAGACACGAGCATCTAAAGTGAGGTTATCTATTTATTGTGGTTATTTAATTATTAAGTTTAGTTATTATGTCCGTCAATCTCACATTCTAACTGAAATTGTTAATGGATATTTATGTACGTAGTAGTAGTAAGTAGATGCTGAAATAAACTATTATAACCACTAACCACTATATTTATAAAATTTTCACAGACGGTGCTAGAGCTGAAAATACAAGAATGGAATGCTATCCAACATCAATCTTGTTGATCAAACATGGATTGGATAACTAATCTTCTGTATTAATTATTGAAGGTAGTGTCATTGACTCTGGCGGGGCTACCATCAGAGATTTTAATTTTGATTACCAATTTTTTTTTCGCTAATTAGTCGTTTGTCGCCAAATATCAGAATTTGTTGGTCACTGGTTCAAAAGATATAATGGTTTATAGGTGGCCGATCTGGAGTGAGTCTCCCCAGCCCCTTATCTCAAAAACTAGGGCACCTAGCGAAGATGTGTTTTCTCCCATATTTTGTCGCCAAATTACAGATTCAGTCGGTGTGTAATTAAAAAGATATTAAAGAATTCAATTTCCCCATACAGTGGTACAAGCAAGTACAAAATACTTTATGTAGTTTCTAGACAGTATCTATGACGTCTTATGGAGGAATGTTTGTTTCGAATTAAATAAATATAAACTTATTCTATAATTTCAACCACCAAAGGAAAGCTGTATTCATTACCTATAAACAAATCTACAATAAATATACTGGAATTGTGGTTATTTCCGTTCTTCTTCATAGGAAACTACGTTTTGGAACGGGCAACTAGCTTCAACATTTTGACTGACCGTCTCTTCGACAATTCGGAAATATCTAAGAAGGTGCAATCAGCAACAAAAGTCGATAACTACTTTTTTCTTTCTTTTTATTAACATTTTTGTTATTTATTTAATTTTACATTAAACTTTATTTTTTTATCTGCTGTTTAATTATATTGTGTGTGTTTTAGTTTGTGCTAAATAAATGTATTTTCTTTGTTTTCTTTAATTAAAACAGCAAAATATTAAATAAAAATTAAAAAATAAGTACATTTTTAAGAAGATAGAGTATTTAACGAATGGGATGCTAAAAAGCAGATTATATTGACTCAGTTTGTGTCAATTTACATGATGTGAAAAAGTAGGTATGACTGTTGATCGACTTTTGTTGCTGATTGTACTTGTACGGTTTACAGAAATATGTAATTGGTTTGAGTCTGAGTTTGAATAATTATGAAGTACCAGGTTTCACCCGCGGCTTCGCCCGCGTGGAAGTCGGAAATTATCCCATGGGAACGAACTACCGGGATAAAAAGTATCCTATATGTTAATACAGGTTATAAACTATGTGTGTCAAATTTCATCCAAATCCGTTCAGCCGTTTTTAAACATCCAAACATACAAACTTTCACATTAATAATATTAGTAGGATAGTAGGATATAATATATACAATAAATACAGGGTGTCATCCCACATCGACGCGAAAACTGTTACCATGGATTCAGTACATGATTCTGAACGCCTCTGCGTTGAAAATTTTCGTCGGTTATTAAAAAAAAATCTGCTGTTTCATAGAAAAGTGCAATACCTACGCGATCAAAATGTATGGAGCAGCAATGTTTTTTATTTTAAATAACAGACGAAACATTAGATATCTCTCTTTTTATAACCTTATGAAAGCAGCAACTGCTGCAGTATGGAATGTCAATATTAAAATTGAGTTGATTATGACTGTTAAAAATAAATATCATTTAAAATAATTAATATTCCTTGTCCTATTCACATTTTCTTGTCGAATGCACGCCGCTGCATAGTGCGCGCCCATCCGCGACTGCCTCCCAAAATGGCCGATACTACGACGAACTAGTCTTGACCTCGGAAACAATACGGTTGTTTACTTTATTTCGAGTAGACTATAAATGTTACAGGTCTGTGATGACGCTTAGGAGGCCTATGCAGCAGTGGACGTAAGTATTACTTCAAATTCAAATTTCAAAATAATTTATTCAAACTAGGCTGGGAATCAGCACTTTTCGAACGTCAAAATTACATAGGACATTCCACCAAAAACGCCCACCCTTCACCACTTTGTATTACTTAAGCTGGAAAGAAGGAAGTGGCGCAACAAACTCTCCAGCAGCACAGCTGTCTGTTCAGTTGGAAAAACTTGATTCTATTTAATAGCACATAAGCAAAAATAATTTACACTACCATAAATTGCAATACAACTCATAAAATAAAAACATTTTAATGATATTTTACCGCTGAAAAATGATGATGAAAATTGTTATAACGAAAATGTCGAAATGTCTTGCTGAATTGATTTGCCTTTCGTCAATTAATAAAATTGGATTATCAAACATTGTTTGAAATACAATGAAATTGTTTATTCTGTAAATAGGATATTGGAATCACTTTTACATGTCATATTTTATAACAACCGTTGGTCCAGTGGTCGCCAGTACCACTACTGAGCATGAGGAACAGGGTTCGATTCCCAGGTCGGGCAAAGTGATATTGGGTTTTTCCTAGCCCGGAGTCTGGATTTGTGCCCGGTTGATGGCAATAGGCTCGCCCCCTATTACATAGACTTAAATATAACTGGTGAAATGTGGGTATACCTAGTATGGATACAGCTCTGCCCAACCCTTCGGGGAAACTAGGCGTAATGTTATGGCATGTTAATTAACAAAAAAAATACAGGTTTAAAGGTTTGGTAATTTAAACTACGCATGTGAGAAACAGGAATGATTAATTATGTGGTTCATTAAATCTCAAATGAAAATCATGCACGAGTAAATTTACTCACATGAAATAAACATGTGTCTAAATTGGTGGTAAGAAAGTATGAATGATCGATGCATATAATATGAGTTTATACGGAACAAATACGTTAGTTAACACGTGCCACGAAACTGGCAACATTTTCCTATAATTTTTTATGTTTAGTGTTCAAAATATTTAATTAAATAGACTAATAAATGTAATCGGAGTCGTAAAATACTTAATTTCATCGTTTGCGGTAATGAAGTAGTTTTCACTAGGATGGTAACATGATCATATTCATTTCTGTAATATTATGTAAGTATTTTTAATTGAATCAAGCGAATTACTCTGAAGTAGGTAATGATGCGTGTTGATATCAACGGATATTCAAACAATCTGAGTTTCAGAGTTCAGATACAAAAAATTCTCTAAGCCTCGTAACTTTTTATTGATTTCAGATACGGTACAACTAATCGTACAACACTGTAACTGTCTCTATTTAATAGATTTACCACAAGGCCGTGAAGCTTATGGTGCTAAATGGAGATTACCATCAAGAGCACCAGAAATGTATGAGCCATACCCAAGGAAAAGAGGAGTGAAATCGTATCTTCGTAGATACATGCTGGGGAATGACAGGACAGGCGACAAGATACCCTTAAAAGCGGCCAGACGCGTCTATGAAGACGAGAAAGATGCAAATTTAAAGAATAAAATAAAAATCCTCTTGGACCAGACAATGGACGATACTGGGAATAAAATGAAAGAGATTGATGGAATGAAGGACCAATATTTAAAACAGCATTCTTTCAAAGCGGGTTTTCTTCTAAGCATGGTGAAAAAGTCAAGAGAAGTTTTAAACGAGTTATTTAACGTGGCAATTAAGCACAGAGATGAATGGCAAGCTTTGGAACAACTCAAGATCTTCGAAATGATCGTGAATACTAATGTTGAGACTAACCATTTACTGAAGCAACTGCTAGACGTACAAGCTGGCCGCGATACCGACATCCATGCAAAACCTTCCGTTAAAGATGATGTTAAAGATGATGGTAAAGATGTTAAAGATGTAAAAGATGATGTTAAAGATGTAAAAGATGTAAAAGATGATGTTAAAGATGTGAAAGATGTAAAAGATGATGTTAAAGATGTAAAAGATGTAAAAGATGATGTTAAAGATGTGAAAGATGTAAAAGATGATGTTAAAGATGTAAAAGATGTAAAAGATGATGTTAAAGATGTAAAAGATGTAAAAGATGTAAAAGATGATGTTAAAGATGTGAAAGATGATACTAAAGATGTTAAGGATGATGTTAAGGATGTGAAAGATAATGTTAGAGGTGCTGGTAAATAGCTTATATTATAATTAAGATTATAGTAGTATTGTTTTATTTACAAATACCTGAGTTAATTTATTAAAATAGCTGTGGTAGGTAAGGAAGTTCTCAGTGTTCCTGAACATTACGAAACTTGAATGCATTTCAAAAGCTTATCTGCTCCAACTGACCAACTTATTCAAAATAAAGCATTAGATAATAATCTAAAGCACAGGAAGTATGTAACTTATATAAACTAATTTTAACTTATCGCAAACGATCAAAAACTTCGTCTGCGTCGTCGTCGTCGGCGACTTGGTCAGTTTCTTTCATCTGGGCAGAATTCGTGGCTAATTGTGGCATTAAACAATAGAACCTCTTAGCAATACAAGTAACGCGCCTCGCATTGTTCCGCGCACACAAATGCTGGCTGAATGTCCGTAAGTTTGAGCCTGCATGCACGGACAATAAAAAATCGAGATATTGTTTTCCCTCAAAAACACAAAACACGACGAAACTGTTTTTGAACAGCATCATTTGGACGAAATGTTTTGTTCGTGGTCGCTGTTTGTCTAAACTTTTGAAGGGAGATTATGTTGATGTCTAAACAAGGCAGGCTTATTACTTAAGAACCTAATTTAGGTACGTTTTGAGGGTGATCGTCAAAGTCTAGCTAATAAGCTAAGAGTAAAAGTTGTATAAGTTTGAGTATAGACAGGTTATGGCTTCATTACTGTCTTATGGTCGTCACACACTTTGCAGTTAATATAAAATATATATTATCTTAGACTTATCGCTCACCGTACAATTTAATGAACCATCACACACAGTGAAGATAATATAATTATACCCTATACTCGTAGGATTTTTAAGCGCTATAATAAATTTATTATCTTCAAAGTGTGTGATGAGGTATTATAGTTGGAAAATTATTATACATAGAATTATTATTATTTACGAACAGTAGAGTTCGTCTAATAAAACATGCTCCTCCAAATTAACTATACACACATCTGTAATGTGTAATTTAAAAAAAAATTACAAAAAAATTACCGATTTTCAAAAAAAAAACACTACAAATTGAAAAATAACTTTAATTTCGGAAGTCGGTGTCTTTGGTTTTGAATTTTCGTTTTTTGCTACCGACTTCCAAAATTAAAGCAATTTTTCACTTTGAAATTTTTTTTTTGGAAGTAGGTTGTTTTTTTTTTTGTAAAAAGCTTTTATTTTTCACTTTTTAGTAGTTTGTGTGGGGTAGGCCACACAAATTACCACTACCTGCTATGTAAATAACAGTGACAGGAATTTATCATCATATAATCCAAATAAACTAAGTGGGAAAAATACGTATTATTGAAGCTACCTTAAAAACTTTCAAAGTTAATAAAATTAATAAAATTTATATGGGACCAGCTTGAAAGCATACCCTTTAATACAAAAAAATAATTTTCAAAATCGATCCACAATTGGAGGAGAAATCGGTGGACATACATAAAAAAAAACACATACGCTACGAACATATAACCTCCTCCTTTTTGGAAGTCGGTTAACAAGCTATAGACGAGCATGCAATTTAAACCAGACGTTCTTCTACAGAAGTTAGTAACGATAAGATTTATTTTCAGATGTTTTTTTTTAACAATCCAATTCATAATAGCGATGGCTTTTGTCGAGATCGTGGCTAAGTAATAACTGCCGCACGGATCGTTCCATCAGGTTAAGCTACGCTTGCCGGGGTTGGTCTGTGGATGGGTGACCATCTTTACATACCGAGACTCCTCCGTGCCTCGGAAAGCACGTTAAGCCGTTGGTCCCGGCTGTCATTCGAGGATCTTTGACAGTCGTTACGGTCGTCAGAAGCCCGAAAGTCTGACAACCAGTCTTACCAAGGGGTAACATATTACCCAGTTACTGGGTTGTGGAGGTCAGATAGGCAGTCGCTCCATGTAAAATACTGGTATTCAGCTGCATCTGGTTAGACTGGAAGCTGACCCCAATATAGTTGGGAAAAGGCTAGGCAGATGGAATAGCGATGGCTTTTGTCTTTGATATGGATCTACTTAGGTATTGGCATTAAATGAAAAACAATGAGAGGAAAAGTCAACAAAATAGTAATAATCCATTCAAAATAAAATATTTCGTCTAACAATGCGCAGATTTTAATTAATTAAATTTATTCAATGCTAAAACATCACTTGCTTTCCAATGATTCTCAGACAAAGCTCAAAGTGTATTATTTTATAGATAAATCGAAACAGAACGGGATTATGCGCTTACATAATATACTCACTGTCACATTCAAGTGATCTTTATTTGTTAAGGAATAGGGTAGATAATGCTTTGTATAATTAATTAAGTTAGGGCGTAACGGCATTGAGTGCGAATATAATAGGGGATGGAAGGAGGCGGGGCCGTGGCTCCGCGCAAATATAATCAAGCACTGGTGGAACCTTGGAGACGCTATTGTCACTATTTATTTCTAATATTATAAATGCAAAAGTAGGTACCTACTTAAATCTATGTAGACTCTCTACTGTCTGCTAACTTTTCACGCCTAAACAAATGAACCGATGGTTATGAGTTTACGATAGCTAGTAGCCTGTTAAATGTACTAGGCTACTTTTTATTTTAAATATTTGTATGTAAAAAAAAAAGAAAAATAACTTTAATTTCGGAAGTCGGTGACTTTGGATCTGTATTTTAGTTTTTTCCCATCGACTTCCAAAATTAAAGTAATTTTTAATGAATAGTGTTTTTTTGGAAGTACGCCAAAAAAACACGTTCTGTGGATGGGTGACCATCTTAACATACCGAGACTCCTCCGTGCCTCGGAAAGCACGTTAAGCCGTTGGTCCCGGCTGTTATTCGTGGATCTTTGACAGTCGTTATGGGTCGTCAGAAGCCCGAAAGTCTGACAACCAGTCTTACCAAGGGGTATCGTACTACCCAGTTACTGGGTTGTGGAGGTCAAATAGGCAGTCGCTCCATGTAAAATACAGTATTCAGCTGCATCCGGATAGACTGGAAGCCGACCCCAACATAGTTGGGAAAAGGCTATAGGCAGATTGATAGTGTTTTTTTTAAAGTCATTTGTTGTATTTTTATTTTGTATTTTTTTCGTTACTCCATACCAATTCGTATAGATACGAGTACCACTACTTGCTATGTAAAAAACTATGACAGAAAGTATTATAACATCATCAAGATACAAAAAGGGATTATATAAAATTTGAATTAAATACCTACCTACTACTACCTATATACTACTACCTATATACTACCTTATCGAAGTTAACTCAAAAACTACCCAAGCAAAGTTAATAACATTTATACGTGTGGGACCACCGTACGTGCTACAAGTAAAAATACACGCAGACGAAGTCGCGGGCAACGGGTAGTCAAAACTAATATTGTGAAGAGGAGGTTTGATTTTTCGTATGTTTGTTTGTTACGCTTTCACGCTTAAACGGCTTAACGGATTTGGATGAAATTTGGCACATGGTTAGATCATGACCCGGGTTAGTGCATAAGATACTTTTTATTCTGATTTTCCCACAGGATCGAGATTTTGGGTGTGAAACTACGAGGCTAGTAGTTAATATTTTGTTTCAACTAGAGCTTGTATTCTAGTTAAGTGTTTTTTCTTTCAAGTCATTAAGACGCAAACCTTGAGTGGTGACCTTGGGTGTTCAGCTCACACAACGTGTCGTATGTCTTGCCCGCAATAGGACTCGCCCATCAAGGAGCGCTGTCCCAAATTAGACGCATTATTAATTTATTATACATAAAACAAAACGTATTTTAATAAAACACGTGTATTAAAAGTTCAATAATTAAATTATCTTTAAAATGGTGAAGGTTTCAGTAAAATACGCTTGATAGATTTTGGGTGATTATCAGTTTTTATCCGCGTTAGACATAACTTTACAAATTAATTTCACTATGTAATATAAACATAATCTAATATATTCATATATTATGTTATGCAGCGGGGAGACTCTAGCGGTTAAGAAAATGCTCTAATTATCAATAAAAATATCCGATGGCTAGTTTTCGAGTTCTAAGGTGGCTCCTGAATTGAGGAGCCACCTTAAACGTCCTGTAACTTTTTTTTTTTTTTACGTTTTACTACAAATTCCAGGATATTAGCCTACAAAATCAACAAATTACTTTTAAATATTGGTAGTACCCGCGTTTAAATATGAGACATGGCTCCTGAATCCATACGGACACATATTTTTTCCAAATCATTAATACTACTCGTTTAGACGTGATGTTCAGTATAAAATCATTAAAAGCCGGTTATCGTCGCCTTAAGAGTTATAAGGTATAGTTCGTAAAGATTATATCGATAGCTTAACGCACGTCGTTGTTGGGCTCTAATCAACGCTGCTCTACTTCGGCGCTCTCTAACGCAATGTAGCTGTTACATTGATTCAAATTCTTAAATTCATTCATTCATTCATTCTGTGACAGACAACGCACAGCTTAAGGGGGATGCGCTAAGGTAGCCCACGAAATTCAAATATTCGTACGTTTTTTGTAATTTGCAGAACAGTGTCAGGTTATTGTACCTTGATTAAAATATCATTATGAAAATATTATTTATGTTAAAAAATCGTAAAATGTCATGATTTCATGAAATAGTAATTCAATAGGATTATTTGAACTTAGAGAGTTGAATTGATGATTTTTATGATTGTAATTCAATAAATAAATATTTGATATGGTTGCGAATCATATTTCAATCAACATACAACCTGATACTGACCTGCAAATTGCAAAAAACGTACGAAAATTTTAATTTCGCGGGCTACCCGGACGCTTTTGTAAAAATCTACATGCAGGGTATTTTGTACAAGAGTTCCTTAAATAACGAAAGTGAGCACTAAGGAAGGATTTGGAAGTTCGTAATTTTTAACGATGCGCGATGGGAAATTCCGTCGTGCGCGTGCTCACTTATTGTCACATAATGTTTGTGGTGAGAATGTCGTCTCTACGTCGTTGTTGTGCACTAATCAACGCGGCTCTACGTCTGTGCGGCGCTCTCTATCACAATGCCGCTATTACATTTGCTCAATAATTGCCGCCCCGAACCCCTCCCCCCTATCCGTCGAGCAATCCCGCAACAATCAATTTAGGTACCGTCAACTGCCCTAACTTCTCCTGACGTCCTATGTTTCCCTATAATGAAAAAGCTGTAATATCTTTTTCATTTTACTTGTATGGCAATCGAAACTTTGAGTTTTCACAGAGAGCTTTAAAAGTTTATTAGTAGGTATTTATAACGTCTAGAATTTGAAAGATGGAGATATGAGAAACAAAGTAAAGAATAACTTGATAATCTTATGATGGCTGTACCACCTCTGCCTAACCCTTCACGAAGTACAAGCGTGATATTACTTTGTGTTGTGATAATACTTATTACCTAGATTTACCTTGTGCTGTAGCAAAGAGCTACAAGCACAAGCATAGTCTATGGTTGCGCGTCTGAGTGTAAAAAAACTCTATGCTACATACATTTTATCTATACCCAATTGCGAACCATGTCAAGTGTTAGAAAAGAATAACTTTGGATTTATAAGATATAGAATTAGCTTCAGATAAAGTTAAAGACAAAATATTTTATTTTACATAAACCTTCATGGGCAATTATTCACGTCAGAAGCTAGGTGCACGGTTCCAATAGGTCGTTTCCTATGGAGAAGAGCCGGCAAGCAACTACACGGCTTTAAAAAATAATTGGCATTTAATAATGTTTTCAAACTAAAGTGTTAATAGGTATCAGAGGACAATGTAACAAACTCATTGCTTAGTCAATGTTTCCAAATTCAAGACTATTAAATTACGTAAAACTACATATTTCAGCTCACTCGGTAGTTCACTATGAATAGCGGTTCCCCATTAATTTAATCACATATATCATATTTGCCAATCAAGTTCTTAATTGAATATTTTAATTTAGTGAGGACCCTTTTGATCACATTAATGAATATTAAACAATTAAAAGGTACCTGTCACTCGTTAGAGGATTTGCGGTCGCGCCGGACGTCAATTCATTACCGGATTGTGAAAGCTATCCGATTTTCGCGCAACACCGGTTTTCAGGGAATCAATAGGATTTAATGGTCCCCTGTTTTATTTAAAGTCATGTTAACGTTGTAAGAAGTACAACTTTTTAAAGGGTCGTTTGTTTCGGCCTCTTCTTTTAAATTCAGTTTCTACACAAATATTTATTAAATAAAACTTTTTACAAAAAAAAAACAACCCACTTCCAAAAAAAACACTAGAAAGTGAAAAATTACTTTTCACTTTAAGTAATTTTTCACTTTGTAGTGTTTTTTAGGTTTTTGTAGGTGTCTTTGGTCTTGAATTTTCGTTTTTTGCCACCGACTTTCGAAATAAAAAAAAACTTTTTACAACCGAATTTTAAAAAAACACAACAATGTGAAAAATTACTTTAATTTCGGAATTCAGTCGTGTCTTTGGTTTTGAATTTTCGTTTTATGCCACCGATTTCCGAAATTAAAGTAATTTTTCACTTTGTAGTGTTTATTTTTCACTTTAAGTTGTGGTGGGTACCCCACACAAATTCAAATACAAATTCAATTCAATTCACCTGCGATGTAAATAACAGTGACAAGAATACGTATTATTGAAGCTTACCACGTCCACCTCGAGAGTATTATATTGCTTTCCAAAAAAGATTTTTCAAAATCGGTCCAGAATTGAAGGAGAAATCGGTGGACATACATTAAAAAAACATAGGCTACGAACATAGAACCTCCTCCTTTTTGGAAGTCGGTTAATAAGACAAGTGTTAACTTAATGGATGTTAAGATAAAGCTTTGTGAAAGTGTTTGGTAAAATGTCTGTAAATTAGCAGAGAGTGGATCGCGGAAAAGTAATTACTTCAGGCGATGTCTGACAAATTAGTTTAGCTACTGTGACCAGAGCATTTATAAAAGCAAAGGGAATTTACATGTTTTAAACACTTTTCTTACGAAACCATTTCTCAAAGGTTTCTTAGAGATTCTGAATTGTATATTTTTATTATTATAGAATTACATATTAATATTTTTTATTATTATGGCAGGTGCTCTGATTTAGAGGAGATACCTCTAAATCAGAGCACCTGCCATCTTATCTCTTTACCACCCTTGGTTGACTGGTAGAAAATGCCTCAGATATTAAGTCCGCATTTGTACCTTTTTTTGTACGAGAAGTTTAAGTAAATAAACATTTACATAACCAAATACATTACTTGTGTCGTACTGTACCTAGTACGACACAAGTAATGTATTTGGTTATATGACTTTACAAGCTATTGCGTTTGCGTAACGATCATTTTCAGATTGGTCATTTTGAAGGCGCACTCAGTTCGGATGGTGATCGGTTTTACGAATTTTGCCGATGCTACATCTAAGTTGTGTCGTACTGTAAGATAGATTGATTTCAGTTTTCAGTAAAAGTATATCACTTTTACAGTGCTATCACTTTACTTGTCCATCACTTAAGTGATCTATGAGTGTCTTTTTAGCTGTCAGACTCCTTCATCTTAGTCTCCAAGATTCAACAACCCTTGTTTTTGCTTGAAAGTTAAATCTTCTGCAGTCGTTGTAAATATAGTTCTATACCCGGAAAATTCTTTAACGGTAATTTTTAGTTCTTAAAACAAGTTTGTCCCAAACTCAGTCAAAATGTAGAGACACAGTACCTCATACCTATCTTTGGCGGTGACCGCTACGGCGAGCTTTAATTAAAGGATTGGCCGTTTTTCCACACGGTTCGGGATCCGGCACGGACACGACCCGGCGCAGAAAGCAAACAGCCAATGTTGCCACTGACGAATTTCACGGAGATGAAACGTCACGAATTTAAAGACTGAAGTAAACATGGATGTGCCTAGAAATCCGATTTTCATGTTGGTATGCTGAATTTCTGATGGTTTGGTGGAAATACATATATAATATATATTTGCCGTCATGTTAAAGTTAACCGCTGCAATGCACGGACAGTTGACAAATTCCATTTTTTTGCCAAACGGAGAATGAAATATCGAAATCGTTTCATCGTTTTTTACCGCATTATACTGATGGAGAAAGTGTAACGAACTGGGACAACGTAGTTATAATAGGTATCTGATATCGTTGAGAAATACGATAACGTCGTGGTCTCAGATCAAATAAAAAACCAAGACAGAGCGCTGCGAACAATACAGTGAAGCATGCCAAAACTACACCGCCGCTCTGTGCATACACGCTCACTTTTACAATGATACTACAATCAAACTACACCACACAAAGTGCACACTTGTTTACGAAACCGGCTTCACTTCACTGTTGACAGCGCTCCGTCTGTTTTTTATTTGGTCTGAGATAAACACTTTTAAGAACGAAGTCAGTGAACTCATCGTACGAAGTGATAAAATAACTAAATTACAAACTCAAAAAATATCCTCGTTTTTAACCTATGAACCCTGGGCGCCCACTGCGTGCGGACTCGTAGGGGTATAATTATCCAGATCAAATGGAGTCCAGTCGGATTCGGTTAGTCTGAGGTGTGCCACTGAAACGTCAGCTTTTTTTGGACCTTTTGCTTCGGACCGTCAAATGAATGAAGCCGATATTTCACAGAGATTTATTTTGACTAAGTGAGTGATGGAGAGGTAAGTATTTACTTTTGTCGTGAATTGAATTTATTATAAATTGAATTTAGTTACAATTAATGAGAATAAATTAATGATCTTTTAGTTAGAAGATTAATTCATTATTCTGAAATAACGAATTCATTAATTTAATTCATAAATTAATTCGTTATTTCAGAATAACGAATGACTTCTTTGATAATTCAATAAAATTATTGACAATGCTAAATGTACGATTTGTGATCGATTCAACATTAAACAACAGCTTACACAATCAATAATGCCAACAAAAATAAAAACCAGTAATATATCTGGCACTATTTCAATACCACAACGTGAAGCGAAGTGCATAACCGAACCCACTGAAACAAGTAATTAATGAACGAAGCAAAAAACAGTACCCTTTTGTGTGTTATCTTCCCAGCGAATATTCCTCGTTATTGTGCGCTCTTTAACAAACTGCATTCGAAATTAAAATTTTTCATTCTGCGCCCTCCCTTGAGTCCTCAGCCTCCTTACAGGAGCGAGATCACTTTTGATTATATTCCCTCCCACCGCAACATAATTGGGATATTTTGTTGGAACAACAATGGCTTGCACATTCATTCGTTTTAGGTATTATAATTTTTTTTCCATTCTTCTCAACTCTCGGCTACGTAGACGTACCTTTCATTTGGGTAATATCTTTAATTATTCTCGGTAGCTATGACTCACACAATTATGTGGACATTGTTATGGTTTTGGGTTATCTCTTGATTGTCTGACCTGCGATCTTGTGAGGTCAGAAAAACAGCTGATACCCATTAGGAGTAATGATAAGTGAATGTTGCTCCGGAATTTTCGTTTATCACCGTTTAATTATGAAGTAAGTACTGCTCTACCAAACGAAAAAAAAAAATAAAAATAATAACTGTACCGAGATAGGAAATGTAGGGTTAAAATGGCAACAAAACAAAGCATATTTTTCGCTTCTTCACCTTTTCGCTTCTAAATGGTACTTTCAATCTTTTAGAGGAATTAGGCGGGTTGTGGCGGTGTTGGCAGGTGGTACAATGTGGCAGGCAGAGGTGCAGGGTGTCGGCTGAGCGGCAGTGCGTGACGTCATCAACTAATGCACTACACGTACAGATTGTCGCAGGTGAGACCGCAAGATACCGGCACAGCGACGGGGGTTGTGACTAGAAGAGACTGGGTCTCTTAATCTACTACTCTATCAGGGAAATTTCTACAATATGAAAAATCAAAATACATAACATAAACCTACATGGGCACTTATTGGTCGTTTTCTATGGAAAATAGCTGGCAAGAAACTCCTCGGTTACTCTTATAAAAATAAATAACAGTGTTAATAGGGCGAAGATCATTACTCCTGGATCTTTAAAATACCTATAAATAACTACTATTCGCACAGGAGCATATACATTTTTTCAATCGCCTACAACTAACACAGAGTGTGTAACAATGTAAAATATCGAATCCACGAAAAATATGAAAAATAATGATGTCAAAATATACAGGTTTAAATAATTAAAAATATTCTTTTCGACATTTAACCTGACAGAATTTCATAGACAGTTCATAGAGTCCTAGGGGGTCTACTCTCTAAGTCTGTGAAATCAATTTTTCCGAACGGGCATAAACACATCGGGAGTAGGGAAAACTGTCAAATCGTGTTGTCCTTCATTCGTAGTTCGTGCTCCGAACTAATTTTATGTCCGTAAGTGATAAGAACGCGGAAACGGCCGTAAGTTCGGCCGATACTATGGACTTTGTGCTTAGGGAGTAGAACCCCTGGTTGGTAGCTGGAAAACGTGAACATCTACGAGAGCAAGTTGTTACCTAGAGTGCTACAAGGATCGATTGGCGCCTGAATGACATTGAAATTGTAGTCACAAAACAAGATGGCAGCATTAGTTCCGATTTTTGCCACGCGCCAAAACAACCTAAGTAGCGTTGTTGTTCTAACCTACACCTTTCATATACCGACTGTTGGGGTCGAGTTTAACCAAATCTACGGTCTATTTCCGACAAGTAAAACATATTGGTACTTTGGTACATTAATTCTTCCATTTATAGAAGCGTCTCCCACAGTTAGAGGGTCAATTCCCGTAATTTTTAAGGACGTTCGCATTCGCATCTCATTCGCAGTCTGTCAAAAATACAATCATTTTACCAACATTTTTGGCAAGTTTGACAGATTGCGACTTGAATGTGAACGTTTTTTAAGTACGAGAATTGGCCTTCAGATCTTTTTGCGATGCTGTTAGCAGTTCCGAAGTCTCTAACTCTTGGTGCCGAGGTGCAAGACTGATTACTTCTCCGTGTTCGCAGCACGCACCTTACTAATTAACGGAGTCACGCTGACGACAATGAACAGGGGGAGGTATGATACGTGAGGATACTTGGTTGTACGTACGGGTGGGGAAATTATGCAATTTCGCAGGTAAGCACTAATTACAAAACTTAGGCGATTAGTTTAGGTACCATTTATGGTTCCACATTTTATGTTCACACCTATCTTGATCACTGACGATACGACTAATTATCGGCGTTAAGCTGACGACAATGAAAGGTTCACAATGTTATGTTTGCACTTCTCGATGAGATGGACAAGATAACTTGGTACAGTACGACACAACTTAGATGTAGCATCGGCAAAATTCGTAAATCCGATCACCATCCGAACTGAGTGCACCTTCAAAACCACCAATCTTTATTACTGCTTTAGGTGAAAATGATCTTTACGCAAACGCAATAGCTTGTAAAGTCATATAACCAAATACAAGTAAATGCAAATGTTCTCTAAGTTGTGTCGTACTGTAGGTACACACGGCTACACATCAAGCTATACATTTCCAGTTTATGCTGATCTCGCATTGTATAGGATTTCCGTACAATGCGAGGTCAGCTTATACTGGAAATGCTTAGCTTGATGTGTAGCCGTGCGTACTACGGATAACCTGAACTTATCCAAAGGTAATGGAGATTTTAGTACTTTTATTAGAAAACTGTCATTGCTTAGTAAAATTCATATACAATAATGCAAACAGGGACGGATCGCTGTCTGCACCCTAATTGCGTAACACACGATCAATCAGAATCTGAATCGTTTTGAAACAGATTGCTAATCCATTGATTCATAAGTTCGAAAAATAAATCTGCTCATCAACGTAAATGAATGTTGTTAAACTGTCAAAATTAAACAGATTAGTCGTAATCGTTTACGAAGATTTATGTTACGTAATTAGATAGCTGGTTAGACTAAAATGTCAATCCAATTAGGTAGACACTATTACTGATTTTTTATTAATATTCCTCCGTTTGTCGACAAAAATAAGTATCAAACAGAACACAAAAAGAATGTAATCAACAAATAAAATATTAAGCAAATGAATACCTTTTGTGTAGGTACATTTGTTTGTGAAGGCAGGATTTAACCGTTTTGCCAGAACTGGACTTTTCATTGGATTCCCCGCCTACCATGGCTTCTATAAAATTATATGGAAACAAACAATTTGTACGTTAGACACGCTGTCTCAAAGTTTATTAAACTTGTAAGTATTGGTTTATTTAATTTAATTTATTTATGGCTTCTTTTATGGTCTGTACAACATAACAATCGATTTTAAGATACGTGTCGTGTCTATCTATATCTAAACATATACATAATAAATTCGTAGCAAAGTCAAAACTGAACATTGAACATGTTTGAAAAAAATTGAAGTCACGAGGTCTAAGAACGATTGTTATGAGAAAAATATAGTTTTTATAATTTTTGTCTGTTTGTCGATTGTTTGTCTGAATGTATGTTTCAGTATCACGCAAATACTACCGGATAGATTTTATTCAATATTCCCTATGATTCTAGTCAGTCTGTAGGCTATAAATTATCACGCCATTTGCTATGAGGGGTGAGTAATTATTATATATTATGTTCGTATTCTTCTGTAGTTTACCGCAGATTGGGCAAACGGTTAGAATATTGTAGATAGTCACAGATTAGACTTTTAAATGATTATCATCACGTATTCCTCCTTTATTGAGCTAAGTAATTAATCACGACATAATTATATATCAGAACGGCGATTTTAAAGCAATTAGCTTAGCGGTTCGACGACTGCTTTCCAAACCTATGGTTGTTAGTTCGATTCCCAACTTGATATATTTTTTAATTCTTTTTTAGGGTTCCGTACCTCAAAAGGATAAAACGGAACCCTTACAGGATCACTCGTGTGTCTGTCTGTCTGTCCGTCTCTCACAGCCAATTTGCTCCAAATCTAAAGGACCGATTAAGCTGTATTTTGGTACACATATGTAATTCTATGACCCAAACACGGACGTGTTACGTAAATAAATGATTTTGAATACTTGAATACTCTGGTCACTTTTGGGGGGCAAATAAAAAAATTAAGTTATGCAAACTGTACCGTGTGACGCGTCAAATGAAAAGGCTTGTTGCGGGGATCTAAAATATTTTTTAAATAAATAGTTTTAAAGATATTTAAGAAAATTGACCATTCCACCCTTATCTCCGAAACTACTGAGCCAAATTTTTTGAAAAATATTCAAAGAATGTTTCTTTACTCATAGATTACAGGAAAACCTATAAGAAGTGATTGACCTTCAAATAACATGGCACATCTCTCAATATTGTGCGTACAAACTTACATTTGCAGTTAGAATTTTGTGATTTGGTCTTGGGATAAATTCATCCCATTTACGGAACCCTTCATTGTGCGCCCACACGCACTTGGCCGGTTTTTTATTTAATTTGTTATGCTATTCTATGATAGTCCGTAGAACCTACACAGAAAAACATGAAGTTTATGCCTCTTCTGTCATCTATAGTTATAATAAAAATAAATATCTATGAGAAACCCCTGTGTGTTCACAATCTACTTACTGTTGTATTATTTTAACAGATTATTCCTGATTCAGACGAACTGTTATCGTTCGTCTGGATCAGGAATTATCTGTAAGAATGCATCAGTTAGTGTGCCATTAGGTACTTAGTATATGCAGGAATGCAGGCGTTCATTAATTCACTAAAAACGAAATATTTCACAAGCAGTGGGAAATTGCTACTGAAGGCTGATGAGCTGCTTCTCACACGGACAACTGAACGTCGCTTGCTCCCACGTCACCTGTCCTGACTCTCTGTATATTTTGACTGCAGAGACCAAAACTACAAACTTAGTATACATGGAAGTTTTATAAAAATGTGTTTATTATTTCAGTATATTGTGGTGTCGCGGGCAGAAGCTAGTAAGAAATAACAAAGCTGATTTCAACATTAACGTCCTGCCCTTGTCACAGTTTATTTTGGGTCGGGCAAAGACATAAAAAAAATTGCGTCGGCGCAGCATTGCCTTTTCTTCTTCCATACATCCCTAGATAATACACTATTCGTCATATCAGTACATATCATTTGAATTTTAATTAGAAAATGGTGAAACATTTCTGCGAGCAACTTGGTTGAAATAGGTTAGTTTAGGTTAGAACTGTGCCAAACCGCGCGCGAGCCGAGCGAGCGAAGCGAACGGTGCTGCGGCAGCGGCCGGCGAGTGCTACTTCTAAGTTGCTCGCATAAAAATGTTTTCACCATTTTCTAATTAAAATTCAAATGATATGTACTGATATGACGAATAGTGTATTATCTAGGGATGTATGGAAGAAGAAAAGGCAATGCTGCGCCGACGCAATTTTTTTTATGTCTTTGTCTTTTTTTTTTTTTTTTATTATCCGTGTTTTCGCAATCGCGAAAATTCGAATGATCAAATCATCCTTCGACACATATAATATGTATTAAGTACTTGTAACGTGCAACGCCAAATGTAGAAAAGAAAAAAGTACAACTGCATAGAAACTTATTTATCAAACCTATTTGCCAGGTACACAGGCAAACGTTGAGCATCGCTGTCGGCCCGAATGCGCACTCTGTAAAAATTACAAAATGAAAATTGCGGCCCGGCGCCGCTGAATACATTAATATCGAATATTGAATACATTATATAAAAATATTGAATGAATACACCGCTAAAAAGTGAGCCGAATGGAAATCAGCAAAAATCCCGGGAGATTTTATTTGAAACGCGATGTTTGAGTTTCACATTAATGCTTATTAATAAATCCATTCTTTGCTTTTCATAAAATTGGGTGCCTGTAGCGAGTTTTGCTATCAGTCGGATTCAGTTCATTGGTAATCATTTTTACATAGGTAGGTACCTACTTATGTGAGTAGGTAGTTACTATATCGCCTGCCTTTTGCTTCGTACAGGACTTTCTGCTTTTATTTTTATATTACTTTGTTTTTAAATTATGTTTTTGTTTAATTTGTGATTTTCTGTGCGAGTCTCAATAAATATATTTTTTTCTTTCTTCATAGTACAGCTTTTATCTGTTCTGTGTAGTACAGTGAGAGAGATACTAATTATGTTGGCAAAGCTGCATCTTGATTTAATCAATCCAATCCATACCTACCTATTACTCAAACGGATTCTATCAATACAGCTGAGTTGTGAGTTTAAAGAGCGTTTGTTTTCTCTGTTGAGGTCAGACGGTACCGTTTTTTGAAATAGATTGAATTGTATTACAGTACAGGATATACTGAGACGACTACAGAAACCCTCGGGTCACCCAGATCTTTCACAGATTTTCAAAACAGACCAGGAGCTAAAATTAACTTCTGGAGGGAGGTGGGCTGGTTGGAATAACCACCAAACGGACGCCATGGCCCACGCACAATGGTCCACCTGACGGACTAAGTGCGGAAACCAATCTCTATAACATAGAACATATATTGTGTAACTAGTGAACTAAAATATTGATTATGAAATTCAATAATTAATATCGTAACACCGAATATTTCGTTTTAGATGTAGAAAAGTACCTTTTCTACACCTAAAACGGTTACATCATCAAATTCAGTGTTATAATTGCATTTCATTATTAATATTCTAGTTCGCTAGTTAGCCACATTTCATATTTCCATACAGTAATATTGCCAAATTTATCAAAACAGCGAAATATTTGACAGGTATTTGCGACGTTGCCCACTTTCTGTTTATACGCTCTTAATGTTTATGTGTACTTAGAAATACAAATCTTTTCATATATGATTTTGAGAAGGAAGCTATATGTTAATTAACTAGCTAGCCTAAATGAAGAACATTGACACTGTATCTAAAGTAGATAAAAGTATTCTGGAACATTATTATTTTAACCGTTACTTCGTTCTTTCAGATAATTAAATTCAGCTTCTAAAAACCCTATATATAAGTACATAATTAATTATCAAAATCTCTGCCAAATTACGAGGCTCAACTATTACATTCAAAGTCATATTTGACAGAATGATCATACGTTATCGTAGAATCCATCCACTGATTTCATTGTATCTGCATCTGTGCACGATCAGTAATCAACTTTGTCGGCGAGTGTACGTAGTAACGAGTAGGTACAGTCGGCGATAGCGCCCAACAATGCGCGGAGCAATCAATTTGTGTATTCAATCATCTCTCTCTCTCTCCACTTGATTGAAATATGAAAACCTTAATTGAGAATGCCTTTATCGAAATATGGCGCTGTTTGTTTGTTTATTTTAAACACTATAATTAATATTTTATTGTGTTCATTTATGTTTTTTATCAAAGTAATTTTGTGATTAAATGGGCACAAATTATTTTAATTAATTGTGTATTTATAGTTAATTGACTCAGTATAGTCGTATAGTATCTTTTTCGTATATTTAGTAAAATAAAGGTAAATAAAATAAAATAAAAAAACCTAAATATACGTCGTTTATTGTATTTTTTTTGTGTATTAATATTAAAATATCAATTGTATTTAAGTAGGTATATAAAACAGTTTTTTATTCATCAAGACTAAAGATAATGCGTTCAGTGTTCATCTTAAAATAATTATTTCTCGCAATCAATTCACGCTGATTACCTTTATACAGTCAAACACATTGCACTAACTACAACGACCAGTAATCTCAATTTACAACTCAATCAATCAGATTACGCTCAACAACTCATAAAAAGCGATGGCACTGAAATGAAATCAGAAAATGTGATTAAAAATAACACACCGCCCCTATAATAGCCGGATTACATACCCGCGGGTTCCGTAGCACTATAGTGAGAAAGAGTGCAATCACATTAACGGGTGAACCCTAAAATTTTAATCTGCGCCACAATGCCGGCAATCGCTGATTGCAGCCTGCGCGCATATGCATAGTCTTTGGGGATCGCTTAGCGTACACTGCGGGAGCGAGTTATGTGCTCACTGCTACCTTTTTTGTGGAGATAAAATGGAGTTTCAATGTTGATAGTTTGTTGAGTATTTGTTTTTTTTTTTTTTTTTTTTTACCTCGGTTTATTCTGGTTTGGACGGCTTAAAGTATTTTGGTTTAGATGTTTGGCCAGAAAGAGATACAAATAGTTATTTTGGACCTATAAGATGTCGTTTAGACAATGGTTTGCTATATAATTTTTAATCAAAACCTGTTATATTCTATTACGTCTGCTGCCTTCTTTATCGAAGCACTAAATAATTCAGCAGCTTCATAAATAAAGTTCCTAAAGTTAGACACAAGTCAAAAAACTTTGTTATGTTAACTGCATCTCCCTTCTCGTCCCCAAGTGTACCCACGCGACCGGCAAGGGACGAATTGTTTTCATATTAATAGCATGTCGAGAGGTGTACCAACAATGGGCCAACCCTTGGCTAAGCATGTTGTTTATGACCATTTAATCACTCGCCAACTTTTACGCAAGTGTCTTTGGTGGTGGTAGATTTACGTAACATTTATTTAAATTCGAATTAATGGGTTATTGGGTGTGATATCATTCTTTGAGTAAAAATGTTTTTGGGGCTGAAACTTTGGTTAAAAAAAGTGTTAAACAAGCGGTAGAGTAGGATTTAACCAGACATCAACATCTATGTAAAGAAAAGTCTTTGCGGACTGTACCTGCCATTTTTTTTTATTTGACATTGAACATACGATGAATTTTTGTAAGAACTTTATTGGTTGTAACCAATAAAGTTCTTACAAAAATTAAGCAGCCCACAGTAATCAGCGCCTCGTCAACTCAAAGCCGTACAAACAACTAGCAAACTGATTTACGAGTACGCGAGTACGTTGTACAGGTGCGGCTGACGAGGTAGTTTTGTTTCACCCCCTTTCACCCCCCTCTCACCCCCACTAGCTGCACTACAGAACAGTTTCGTCGCGTCTGAAAATTAATTCCTCTACATAATCAGGACTTCCGAGCGCCGCTCGCGCCGCCCGCGCTCGGCGTAGCTTCACTCTGCAAATATTATTGAAAATATTGATGCTGACTGTACCTACACTTGTGGCTGGGAAGTAATTTAGGTTGTATGCGATGTGGAAAAGCAATTTAGAGTTTTGCTTTTTCTTTTTGATTTTATCAAAGTTATCAATGTAGCTATCGATAACTTTTTTGGCAAACACAACATATATATTGAGACACTTTGTATGCTAAAACAACCTGCAGGCTGCATTTTCGATTTAGCTTTAATTTTTCGATGAAGGCTTATAACTTAACCAACAGTTTCGCAAACATAGAAACAATGGTAGGTACCTAGCTTATTTCGGTCTGCACATCCTTTTATACCACACAGGTGTTCATCACCAAAACACTCATCGATACCTGAACAGATTATTGATTTCAAGTTGGCAGTGTTAAGGCATACGGCTAACCGTATGCCTGACGGCCTGGCGGTGTGCTGCGACCTCATAGTAATTACTCTGAGGCTGCGACGGTTTGACGGAAATTGGTGATGCCAATTTCCGTCAAACCAAAAAACAAAAGGTATAATGTATACATGTATTCTTAAAGTATTTTATTTTAAGTGACGTCTCAGTTTTATAGATAATCTGACTTATTTTTACACCCACCCAAACATTCATGCTCGCAAACTCTTTTTGACCCTGTCCATTTTTCTTTTCAAACAGAATCGAACCTCCAACACCCACCCAGGTGCTACCCAAGAAGTTGTAGCGACTCATGTTTTACTAAAGACAAAAAGGCTGAACGTCATAATTAAAAAAATCTCGTGCCTGCAAAGAAAGGGGGTACTGGCGTGAAATCAAGACGGATGGGGTGCCACAGAAGGGCTCGCAAAGACAATGCCGCGCTTTGGACGGGAAGCTTAATCATAAATATATCAACTGAGACACGGATAGGCTTGAACACACCTTAGGGATTGTTATTTGTTGGTCTTATGTATTTTTATGATTGGCAGATGTGTTATAAAATTAAAGACTACGTTGAAGACAAGGAAGTTTGGCAATAATTCCTTCTACACATATGTTTCCCTGGTACCGCATTAACGGTAAATTATGTAAGAGTCTATTAACTACTCACAAATTACCATGTTAATTTTTTACATTCTTTCTTGACATAATCATCTTATTAATTGACATTGGTGCCGATTCTCTTGTCACAAATTCCTCTAAACTATGTAGACTAAAAATCACTAATATTTAGTTTATTCCTGTCAAACGACGATTTCCCATTCTGAAATAGACTAAAGTGATACAACTTAACTATATTTTAGTTTGACAGCACTAAGATAGTACTGAGTTTTTAATTTAGTGAAAATGGCAATTTTGCTATTCTGAATTTGACGTTTTTCACCAAAAATATTGATTGTAAAAACCAAACCAGACTAAAACTAACAAATTTTAATCGCGATTAAAAAGGTGTGGGGTAAAATACGTTGTCATAAACTAAAATTCACACCAACATCTCGACTTCACGTGCAAAAACAGTACTGTACTTATTAATTTTTTCTTTTGCTTATAACTCGAAAATGGTGCGTCCTATCGCAAAAATAATGAAAATTTCGACCCCCTTTATGAAACGCTTAAACCCCTAACACTCTACATGTAGGTACTATTTTTTCATATTTTCCATACAAAAAATTAAAAATTCCATATAAAACACGTCGAGGCTAGAGCCTATAAATAAAAATAAAATAAAACATTTAAAAAAATCCTTGTGGCCTGGTTCTTGTTATTGGGCCTAAACACGTAGCAGAGGACCCCATGGATACATTTTCGTATGATCAACCGTCTGCCGAACACCCTGTATACAAATATTGAAAGAAAGAAAGAAAGAAAAATATTTTATTTGGGACACGCACAGGAAATACAAACAGTAAATAATAATAAAAAAATGAAAATACAAACATAGTAACGACCTGTGCGAGGCCAAAAAGGCCACTATCTCAGCATAATGCGGCGATATTTAAAAATAAATACCGCAGCGCTGGTATTCTGATAGGGCCCACTGTGATGTCACGGACACATCTACGGACTCACTTAAATCAAATAATAATAAAACAAAAAGCAACAAAAATAATAATATAAAAATAGTACAAATAAAAACTGAAACTAAATAATAAATAAATATATATATATTATATATTGCCCGTTTAATAGTATAGGATTTACTCTTATTAAACCTCGTACCATAACAGTGAGACATTATTACTATACATTAAGATGAAAAGTACCTAAGTGCATTTTAAATAAATTGCCGTCATAGCATTCTTCCAATAGGTTCAATAGGTATTTTAGCTTCAGATATTTCGTATCTCTGGAGTCCCATTTTGAAACAACTTTATTTTCCCCTCAATACCTAAATTGCACTGGCTTTGCTCTGTAATTTTAACTGTTGTAGCTTGGTTGTAGCCATTTTATTTTCACTATTTTAGTGCTGAATTCCCTTGCAAGTTGCTGTTAGTATTAAACAGGAACTTAGGTAATACAAATAATTGATTTTCGGCGCCGACGTCTCTCCCGTTGCAATTTTTTCAGATTTTTTCAGTATGAAGTAGAAACTTTAAATAACAGCTGTAATTCGAAAGTGCCTTGTCTATCTAATACAGTATCAATATTGTAACTAACGTTCACCATTTTAAAGAAAATGGATTTTGGCATATTTATTTTTATTTATCTATATATAAAAGTAGAAACTGACTGACTGATTGACATATCAACGCACAGACGAAACTACTGGGACTAAGAACGTGAAAGTTTGCGCTTGCCTTATATAATGTAGGGGAGCACTAAGGATTTTTTAGAAATTTGACTTTTAAGGGGGTGAAAAGGGGGGGATTTTGTTTGTATGAAAAATCTTATCCCTTTAGTAAATAAACTTGAAACTGGCACAAAAAGTTCTAGGCTTGCATGAATTCACGATAGTATTCATTGTGGGGATCATTATGTTATGCTACTAATAGGATTTGGATGAGGCAGACAGATAGTTTATAACCTGGATTAACAAATAGGATACTTTTTATCTCGGTAGTACGTTTCCATGGGATAATTTCCGACTTCCACACGAGCGAAGCCTAAGAAAAAGCTAGTTTATTGATATTGCCCTTATTTGTAACTTAATCATTCAACTCTCGAAAGGTATATCACCAATTTAGTAACTATTTATCTCTCTCGGTGAGTCACTAGAAACCTCTAAAATTCACAAATAATATTTATCCGCCTGCCTGTAACCAGCCCAAGGGCGACGAAGGAGGCATGTGAGTGTATGAAAGTTAAAAGGGGTGTTAAGACAAAACGGATGAGCTCGGACAAAGACAGGAAGCGACTCTCCTCTCTTTTGATATCGCTTGTAAGCAATGGGATACCTAACATATTTTGATTAATGAATGTTTTTTGTGACATACTCGTACGCGTTCTCTGCTCGCACCCTTTCTGGCTATTGTCTTTGAAGAACGATGTTTGTTTTAGGTTTTTTGATGTTTAGTTGGATGTAGAGGTACATGCAGTAGGTATATGAATACAAGCCTACCTGCGTGGGAAGTTACCCTATTAAGATATATCAAAATTTTTGTATTACAGGGAGATATTTTAAAGGAGAAGACTCATCTCCCATAGAAAATTACCCCACGTCTGACAGCAGAGAGAAGTATCTAAAAACATCGCTAATGATTAAAAAAAAACCATACTACCGGTTTTTATCCTTACTGGCTAGCATACTAAAAAAAATGCTCTGAATATTCGTTCAGGGGTACAATTTAGTAAAATCTGGAGAGCAGTTTTTTCGTATATTAGCCAGTAAGGATTAAAACCGGAAGTCATGTAAATTTTTTTTACTCATTTTTAGCAATTTAAGATATTTCTTTTTGCTGGCAGACGTATGGTATTTTTGAGCCTTTTCCTTTCTGTTCCAGAATTACTGGGAGAGTTTTCTATTAGATTTTTGATTTCTCTCTTTGTAGAACATTGATATTTAGCCGAAGATAGTCAACAAAAACCTATTTGGGAGCTAGTTAGTGTAGGTTGATAACGAAATACCCATCTTATACCAACCCATAAGTACCGGTTTAAATCACATAGGTAGATAATCTGCAGTCTGTAGGGCTAGTTGAATGTTACTGACATGATTCGAGTATTCGACCCGTGGAGAGGAAGACAACTCTTAAATACATCGAAGTCCGAACGCTTCACAGACAGACGTTCAGAGTAGTCTTTGATACATAATGACAATTACAAGAGTAACTCTGAAACATAGTCTATATAACACAACAGAGACCAACCATCACATATCAGACGGACAATCGATCCCACACACACGCAGCCACACAAACATAAAGCCACGCACACATGCACGGTCCACCGGTATTGCAGCCACCGCAGCCGTCATCTAATTACCTATCTAGTTAATCAAGGCTGGCTTGAAAGCGTATTAATTAGACCAGTGTGCACGGTGCGCGGACGACTGCATTGTCCCGCTGCTGCCAGCAAATAAGTAAACGCTGTTAACGTTGCTGTTAGGGCTGGCGAGTAATGTCAAGTAAGGTTTTATCTAGATTTTTTATTCGTAGTCGAGATGGCATAATTATGGAAGTAAGCAACATTTCGGTATCACCAGCTAATTACGTAACAAATTTTCGTAAACGATTACGATTAATCTGTTTAATTTTGACAGTTCAATAACATTCATTACGTTATTTACGTTGTCAAGCAGATATTTTTTCGAACTTATGAAGCAATGGATTAGCAATCTGTTTCAAAACGATTCAGATTCTCATTGATCCTGTATTACTCAATTAGGGTACAGATTCAGAACCGTTTGCCTACGAACTGAACCAATAATTATTACTTAGAATTTTAACGACCAATTCCAAAGTCTTCTGAGACGATTTTTGATTCTTACCGTTCAATGAGACTTTCTTGGTTTGAAGCTTGTCCACTCTGAAATGACGCGCCCCGCTACCGTATTTACGCACACGGTAATGCGGTAATGCGATAGTGGGGCGCGTCATTTCAGAGTGGACAAGCTATACACTATACAGCACTTCAAAGTTTTATAATAATAAAACATAATGTATAACCCGCCACCTGCCACCTGGCAAAGTCAGGCTCTGGACATAGCAAACTGTTGTAACTTTAGGACTTGTTTAACGTTTCTTAATCAGCCATTTAGTCAATACAATTTTCAGAACTGTCTTAACTTTATTTCTTGAATTTTTTTACTTTTTGAATTTATGTTTCCGATAGCGCTACTAGTTCGCAGTTTATACGACTATAGTTGTTATCTTCACATGCTTTTCTGAAAACCCAGGAAGAATTTTGCTTTTAGAATAGATACCTTGGTTGAATCAGGTATTGAAAGTTTATGTGAGGACAAGCTATGTGCCACTTTTTGTGTACAAACTTTCAACCCCTATTTATTCCCTTTAGGGGGTGAATTTCACCGATTGAACGATTCTTCCTTAGGGCTCATTTTCGCTATTTAAGGAACTTTTCTGCATTTGATGCTTCTAGACCCAGCGGTTTAGGCTGAGTGTTGTCTGTCATTGAATGAATGAATTAATTCAAGATTTTTATTAAGTAAAAGAAGATCATAATGGAACACTTAACTTTTGATTTACATACAGCATTTAATTGAGCAGAAGTTTTCTTACGTAGTCACCAGCCCTATGTCACGAGAGAAGGGACTCGTTCCCACCGGTTTGCGCCTCGTTTATAAATGCTATTTTAACGCGGAAAAAAAGATTAATTAACTAATTGAGCCGTCGGACCGCCCCGTGCTCTTTTTTAAGCTTTTTTCATACGACTAATTAAGATGATTGCTTGATATGACAGCGGGATGTATGAATGTTTTAAAGACCATTTTTAAATTCAGGATACTTGTTACAGAAGAATAATTTTAACAGTGTGATAGTTGTTTCTGTAAGTAGAATGATTTGTAAAATGTCAAACTTATTGTTTGATGACTAAAAATTAGCCTTGAAGTATTTGTCACTCTTAATAACTCACACTCTCGTAATATTTGAAAGTTCTGAATTTATTGCTCAGATTGTGGACTGGTACGAGAACATCTACTTGGTATAATTTTAACTTAAATCCTAAAAATGTATGTCTGTATAAAGTAGTTATTGCTATCTTGATCCGAAAGGTGAGAATAATATATTAAATTCAAAACAAAAATCAGTCCAGTGATTTGCTGTAATTTACAAGTCCATTTGAACACATAGTTTAGCTTACAACTACTTAAACAAAGATTTTCTAACACCAAGAACTTTCCACAACATGGTTTTATCTGTTTTCAGTTCCGTTATAAACTTAGCTGTCACAAATCACACAACTCCTTTGTATATCAAAAACGAATATTGTAGTAAAAAAAATAATTATAAACACGTATCTTTCAGGCATTGTGAATTACTGAGTACGAAATACCCACAACATGGTAAGGGAGACAATATGGCTCGAATGTTTAATTAGCGCATTGCAGGCTCTACGGGGATGAAAGGGGGGGTGAAATGAGGGGTTGAGGCGAGGGTAGGGGGGGGGGGTGAGGGCGCGGGAGGTGTTATTCATTAAAATGTTTGCGGAAACTCGTTTAGCGCCGTTGCGGCGGGCGGCCGCGCCACCCGCCCGGCTTGCGTACAGGGCTGGCTAAGTTGCTAACGCAATGATTAGAATTATGTAGCAAATGGTTTGTTTAGTAGCAAATGGATTCTTTTGCAGCCATCCTCGTATCGAGTTTATTTTTGCAAAGCATTTTCCTGAAGGAGGGACGATCCGCCGCACCATGCATTACAAGTAAAAGAAAACATTACGCACGTCTAGGCACGTCTGACACTGATTTTCTCAATACATTGATCAGTTTCATACAACAATATGTTACATGAACGACCTATCCTAACAAGAGAGAAAAATCTCTTGTCGTTCTTGTTAAAATTATATATTAAAATGCAGCCAGCAACTTAAAACAAAAAGACCAAGATCCAGACATATTTGATCTTCACTTGCGTTGGAACCCCGAAATTTGACAACGGGTACCGTGTTACTACGAAACTGAGTTTTAGAGGACAGCTAGACAGCCACTCCATGTAAAGTAAAAGTGAGGCGAACTCACAGAACAGAAAAAAACAGTAATACTACCAGTAGTATTCAGCTGCCAGTCTAACCGGACGGTTAGACTCTAAGCTGACCCCGATTGAGAAAACGCAGATGATGATGAATTGTGGTGGATCTTATAATGCATAAACTAAATACATAGGTACCTAATTAAATGTTAATGACTTTGGGACAGCCCTGCCAGCAGCGGGTGCGACGGGCGGGAACGTTCATTTACTCCTCGTAATCGCTGCTTCCGCTATCTACAACCCACTTAGCAGACTTAATTTAGCTACACAAAGAAATAAGTATGTATTACGTATGGTGGAGCATAAAATACAATATTTATACTATTTCTTTATATAGGGTTTAGAAATAACATAAGACACACACACACACATATTGTACTAGTAAAATAAACTTAACAGCAGAGATTATAAATTTCACGGAAACTTTTCTCCGGAATTTTATTCCATTGCGCCCCCCGTTTGATTTGCATCTTAGTAGGTATCAAAAAGGAAGTGGTCAGCAAAAAAAAACCCTTTTCAAAGAGACCAAATTCTGAAACGAAATACACGTATTACTTATCACATACTCTGTAATGGTTTGCACAAAGTTGAAATCGCATATCGACATACGAGTACACTGCTTTGAAAGTAACGCCATATTAAAGATTTTGTTTTCCGGTGCGCGTCTTAAATTGAGCTTGTGTTGTCTACGACAGCGGTGGCCGCCACAAAACGGCTGCAGTGACTGCCGTTATGAAAATGACGGCAACGGGGTTTGACTTGGCTTGGTTTGACTTGAACGGTATCAAAAACACACCAACTTACTATCATAAATAACGTTCAGTGTCGTCATTCGATGGTAAATTGCGCGCGGACGCTACGTGACGGCCACCGCAGTCTTAGAAAACCCTCGTTTTACGGGTGCCAGGTATGGCTACAGGTGCCGTAGCCACGTACACCTACTTCCTCGGAGAAAATAGCCACGTAGCAGTAGGCTCTTAGCCCGTAGACCCGCATCTACGTAAACTCATAACCAGGTCCAGTGGTAGACCCCTAAGTGTGTAAGCTTGTAGCCATGTTAACCCATAACCAGTCACATCGTAGTTATTTGCTCTTGCAACAATACTCGTAGTAAAACTTGTCCACTCTGAAATGACGCGCCCCACTACCACATTTTACGTACAGTAATGCGGTAATGCGACAGTGGGGCGCATCATTTCAGAGTGGTCAAGTTATAGTATTATTTTCTGTACCTAGCAAGCAGGGTTGCCAGATTAGTATGAATGAATAAAAATCCTGTATAATTTGTTCATCTTATACATCCTGTTTGTCTATCAGATAGCCTTCTAAAATTGGATACAAGAAGAAGACTTTCAATGTAAAGAATTTTAAGGTCTAAGGTATGCATATTTCACAAAAAAACCCGTAGTTTATCGTTATTTTATAACTAAATCGTGACATCTTTTAGTAACACGTATCAAGAGACATACAAAAAATACTTTGGTGTCCTTCGTGATTGGTATGTTTATATTCATATCAAACTGTTTACCCGACATCATTTTTTTCGTTCAATTTTTTAATCGTCAGAGATGTTTTTTTTTACCAAATTGTGATGCAGCGGCTCTCATACCAAGACCTGCAAGTAAAAAAATGTATAGACTTTATTGTGTGATGGACGATTTACTTGAATTCATTTTGGGTAATTAAAACACAATCTGTCCTTCCTGACGGCCATAAATTCTGTTATCTACTATCTGGTCAGCTCTTCAGTTTAGCAGCGGGTGACAAAAAATAAGGATCTTAAAAGTGGATAATATTTCATGTTTTAAAAACAACTTTTGTTACAATTTTTTCCCTTTTATTTCATACTTCATTTAATTTAAGTGAATCTCAAAATTGTGTTATAGTATAGGAAAAGTGATCATGATTTTCTTCACATGAACAAAAACATTATCACTTTTCCTAGTAGTGAAATAAGTAACAAGATTTTTTGTTTTTTTTTTTTGTATATAGGTACTTTGTTAGTTTTCTAATTAACATAGAAGATACCAAGTGTGCTGGGGTCGACTTCCAGTCTAACCGGGTGCAGCTGAATGTCAGTATTTTACATGGACTGCCTATCTGACCTCCTTAACCCAGTAACTGGGTAAAACGATACCCCTTGGTAAGACTGGTTATCAGACTTTCGGGCTTCTGATGACCCGTAACGATTGCCAAAGATTGACAGTCAGAGACAGACAGAGATCACAAATGACAGCCGGGACCAACGGCTTAACGTGCTTTCCGAGGCATGGAGGAGTCTCGGTATGTAAAGATGGTCACCCATCCACGGATCAACCCCGGCAAGCATAGCTTAACCTGTTGGATCAACCCGTGCGGCAGTTATTACTTAGCCACGAGCTCCTCCCCACTAAAAGAGATGAGAAAATACACTATACTTAAAAAAAGTTGTCACACTTGTTTGCCTGTACTTAATTTTAACTCAAAATTAAATACAAATATTATTTTTATTTTGTCTAATTGTATCATATACTTATCCATAAGAGAAATAAATTTAGCTTCTGTAATTGGATAAAATTTAGCTTCTGTAATTTCGCAGCGCTTAGCTGAGAGCAACAAATCATCAGGATTGCTGTATTTTCTAAACATTTTCGCTCTCTGCTCTTTATTGATAAGACACTTATGATGTTATGAGATCATATCATATATCGTATCATCATGGTTATTTACATTTTATATTTTTACTCTAGCTGCATCATAGTTTTTTTTGTTGAATAAACTTTCTACCCGCAATATTAATCAGTGAACTAATCAGTACTTTAAAAGCCGTCGTTCAACGTATTAAATATTTCATTAACAGCTCCACACCAAAGTTGATAGCACTTATACACCATTTATATTTGTAGATATGCTATAACTTAATCTACACCTATTAAATACAACCCCCATTGCGCCCTCTCATTGGCTGGGATTTTCAACCCCTGCGTCAATCCACCAATGAGGTGCGATCTTTCAGTACCGAGGGGGTGGAGTCAGGGTGGTTTTCATGACGAGTATTTCGCGAAATCAAACAGTACTGTCCCGATCATCTCGGATGAGACTTCTTTGAGTAACGCAGAGTTCAGTGTGGTTGTCGGAGACGAGAAGTTTTAGTAACTTTATGCTAGTGTGAAAAATTAATTATTAAATTTAAACGAATACTCGTAATAATAGATGATAATATTTTGAATTGAAAAATAACGACATTAGAAGTCTGAATTCAATTAATTTTAATTAAATTATTGACCAGTTCAAAAATATAATAAATTGCCGTTGTGCAGCGTTTGCTTTGAAGAATAATGGCCAGCAGTGTTAGCTCCTAAATCGTCGAGAAGGATAAAATAATGTTTATAAACCATCTTTTATTGTATCAATCGACCAAGAATCAACAGCGCGACTTACCAATTAGTAACAAAACATTATTTTGTCAAAGAAGAACCGCCTCTTAAGGTCAAAGACCAAAGAGTTCGAGCAAAGGTCGCGATGGCGGGACCTTACCTATCTCCTTTACCTGGGGACCTCCTAACGGAGTACATGTTCGGGCGACGTCGGCAGCGACGGAACCGCACGACCTTCACTCCGCAGCAGCTCAGCGAACTGGAGTCGCTGTTCCAGAAGACACATTACCCTGACGTGTTCCTGAGAGAGGAGGTGGCTCTGAGGATCAGTCTGTCGGAGGCTAGAGTGCAAGTAGGTTTTTTTTTTTGTTAATTCGTTTATTTTCAGGCTGCGTATACACGATCAGTCAGAATCTGAATCGTTTTGAAACAGATTTGCTAATCCAAAGCTTCAGAAGTTCGAAAAAAAATCTGCTCAACAATGTAAATAACGCAATGAATGTTGTTGAACTGTCAAAATGAAACAGATTGGTCGTTTACGAAAATGTGCGAAATATAGTCTCCCCCCCCCTGCCCGCTAAATGGTTGTACTTGGATTTATGAAAAAAATCACAGTAGTATATCTACGAGTACATAACGAAGTTAAAAGGAAAACTATCACAGCTAATGTAGGCTTTACAGGTTAACGACTAATAATCGACTAAATAAAATTTGCAGTTTCAAAAACATGTCCCACAAGGGAGAACATGTTTTTCATCTAAAATGTTAAGTTTGTTTTTGGGAAAAACAAAATTATAAAAAAGGAAATTCACAAAGCCACTTGCATTTACCCACATGCACTTAAAACCACCTTACACTATAACATAATTTGAACAAAAACGGAATTCTATGAAGGTTGCCAGGTGCAATGCGCTGTTTTGCACCAAGAAAAACTAACATTCAACTCGAGTGTTCATAAATTTGACAAACATACATGTAAAAAAACCCTGTCCGATCCGTGACAGTGTATACGTAGTTAGGTATCGTATTTAGTGTTTATATATGTGGTAAGTTTCAGGAAAAAAGAAAAATTAGTACATTTTTTTTCAATGGGGATTTTTGCGTGCGGGGCGGCCGTCGTTTAGCGGGTCAGTCATAACTTAGACCTCTGTTGAAAATTTTCATATTTTGAATGGATTTGGGTAATTTTGGTAAAATAATATAATAATATAATTTTAAATAGCAATAACTTTTTTATTTTCATTAATAATAAACATAAAAATTAATAAACTTTTTGGTAATGTTATTGAACAAGAAATTCGGTCAGTTCTGGAAAAACACTAATCAAATGAATCATAAGCCGGGTCGCCCCGTCAGCGTGGCGGGAGTGCACGACCCTAGCGAGATAGCCACTATGTTCTCCCACCAGTTCAGGGTGGACTCTCCTCTGGGGCGAGCGCGGCAGGAGCTCGATGCTGAGGAAGGTAGTGAGCGCAGTGTTAATTTTATTACGAAGGAAGTGTGTGCGGTGATCAGAGGCATGGTGAGGGGTAAGTCCCCGGGTCACGACAGCCTCAGCATCGAGCACCTGCAGCACGCAGGTGTACACCTACCCAGAGTGCTTTCTATGTTTTTTACCCTGTGTTTAGGCCACTCCCATCTGCCCGATAATCTAATGCGTACTATAGTTGTACCAATCATCAAAAATAAAACAGAGGATACATCAGATGTAAACAACTATAGACCGATCTCGCTAGCCACAGTGGTTGCCAAAGTGCTGGACAGTCTGCTTGGTCAGCACCTGGATAAACACGTCTCGCTTAACGACGCGCAGTTCGGCTTCAGGCCCGGGCTTTCCACCGATAGTGCTATCGTGTGCCTCAAGCAGACTGTTCAGTATTACACGAGTAGAAAGACCCCAGTGTATGCATGCTACCTTGATTTATCGAAAGCGTTCGATCTTGTATCGTACGATATTCTATGGGGTAAATTAAGGGATGAATCTTGTCTACCTAGGGAAATTGTGCTACTATTCAAGCATTGGTATACATATCAAAAGAATTTTGTAAGATGGGCAGGCGCTCTCTCGGAGGAGTATGGGCTGGAATGCGGGGTGAGGCAGGGGGGGCTGACCTCTCCCACGCTCTTCAACCTGTACGTCAACCGACTGATCGGTGAGCTCAGCAGCACCGGCATCGGGTGTCATATAGATGGCGTGTGTGTGAATAACATCAGCTACGCAGACGATATGGTGCTGCTGAGCCCATCGATTGGTGCCTTACGAAGGCTCCTGAAAATTTGTGAGTCCTACGCGGTGACTCATGGGCTCAAATACAACACCAAAAAAGAGTGAAATACTGGTGTTCAGGCCGGATAAGAAGCGATACATATTCGTTCCGAATTTCTCTTTGTGTGGTACAGCTCTAAAGAAAGTCGAACAATTTAAATATTTGGGCCACTGGGTCACTCAGGACCTTAAGGACAGTGTAGATATGGAAAGGGAGCGCAGAGCGCTGTCTGTCCGATGCAACATGTTGGCCCGCAGGTTTTCACGGTGCACGGGGACTGTCAAAGTAGCGCTTTTTAAAGCGTACTGTCAGTCCTTTTACACCTGCAGCCTGTGGGTTAACTATACACAGCGGACATACAGCGATCTGCGCGTTCAATATAATAACGCGTTCCGGGTGCTGATGGGGCTGCCGCGCCACTGCAGCGCCTCTGCGATGTTTGCGGCGGCTGACACGGATGGCTTTGCGGCCATCATGCGCAAACGGTGCGCTTCTATCATGCGCCGCACGCGCGACAGTCCCAACACCATCCTGCGCGCGCTGGCGGACCGATGGGACTCTCCGATGCTGGCTCGCTGGATACGGCTACACGCAGTCGTATAGTTTCATCTGTCACCACCATCGGGGAGTCCACTAGGACCGGCCTTATACTGTTTGATGGAATAAAATAAAATTACAATTATTATGTATTATTTGATCAAAATGTTATGGCAATCAATTATTAATTAATTATTACTAACACTAGTTTATAAGCTCGCAATTGTACTAACAAATATGGATGTAATCAAAAGATGAATCTGAAATAAATTATTTATTATTATTATTATTGCAGTACCTGTGCCCCTTTCGGATCGGCCAGCGTTTTTTTTACAAATTGTTTATAATTATGCAATCAAAACCAAAAGTAACATATATAACAATGAAATGCAAGTTTATTTATTTAAGCAAGTGCTACACTACAGTTTTTTTTAATAACCAGCTTAGTTTTGGTTAAGGAGATGGTCTGAAATCATCATTATTTTCTTACCCTTATTTCAGAAGTCTTCATTTAAAATAAACAATCACAAAAAGCAGTGGTGGTCCAGTAACGGCCCCAACTTACGATTCGGTCGTGGGTTCCAAACCCAGGCGGGCACTTTACTTTATGTAAATAATTTCATCACCGCTGCTCTCAAAACGGTGAAGGAAAACATCGTGAGGAAACCGGCATGTCCTAGAATCCGAAATTCGAACACATGTGACATCTACCAACCCGCACTGGAGCCGCGTAGGTTATAGCCCAGTCCCTCTTGAAGAGAGGAGGCCTATGTCGCAGCGGTGGGAGCACTATACGCTGATTATGCTAATCACAAAAACATCGTTCAAAAAATTTATAAGGGCAACGAAAAATAAATAAAATACTTAATTTATAAGGGCAACGAAAAATAAATAAAATACTTAATTCATTTCAATATTTTTCTCCAACTTCATACGCAGTGACCGATTACAACCCTTACATTAGGGGATGAAAAAGTTTTAAAATCAAAATTGATAAAAGTACGAACCGGTTGGGGTTCGCCTTTTATTGCTCAAACTAATAAAGAAAACTTTGAACGCGTTAGTGCATTGTCTGTTTTTTTTTTTCTAATTTGTTTAATGATTTTACACAATTTATATAGGTAGGTTGTACTGTACACTTATATCTTATTAATAATGTAGGTTAGGTTAAATGCTTATTATTTTTCGGAAATTATTACAAATGAAACTCCGTATAAAATTAGTAGGTACTCGGAAATCTTTGACTTAGTTTGTTTTAGAGTTTTCTCCTAGACGTTGTCAGATAATACGGACCACACCGGACGTGACCGGACTGGTCAATATCTATACATACTTAAACATCATACATACATACATACAAATAAATAAAATTCAAGTGTCCGTTTGTAATGTCAAAATAACAGTTTTTTACTAAGTGCATATGAAAGTACATACGGTACTTGTAACAACATTTTTTTTTTTTTGTCAGTCTGTTTTTCCGAATAATCTCCGAAACGCTTGGACCGATTTTGACGGGACTTTCACTGGCGGATGGGTGATGTTATAAGGAGTAACTTTGGCTAAACTTTAATTTAGAAAAAAAATTGGGTCAACGTGGGTGAATCAGCAGCTAGTTCGAAGTAGATTTATTTTTTCCTGAATAATGCTCGGTTCATTGCGTTGCGTTGCGGCGCGGCGCGACATGGTGGCAGTAATTTTGTTGTGATTTTTCGCACATAACATTTGTATCTATCTATTTCAACAAATTACACAATAAGCTAAACAATAATGGGACCATATTTATATGAATATATATTGCGGATCTCCAACAGCAAAAACTTACGCCAAAAACTGTAACCACTGTATTTTACACAAAACTTCATTCTAATTATATTGTAGCCTTAATTAATTATTTAGGCACCTACATAATAAAATCATGGCAAGGGTTTTAGGTAGGATAACATTAGAACTGACCTAACCTTTAATGTAGGTCGTAGGTTTGAACCCACGCAGGTGCTGCTTACAGGTGGTACAACTTTACGTAAATCATTTCATGCTCTCAAAACAGTAAAGGAACACATCGTGAGGAAACCGGCATGACCTAGAACCAAAAATTCGAAGACATGTACCCGCGTGGTGAGCAACTCCCTCTCACCGAGACGAGACCCATTTCCCAGCAGTGGGAATATTATTGGCTGATTGAATTCAAGTTTAATTAGTTTAGTCCCATCTCCTCCCCTTCCCATCTCTTGTTTGTGTTTTATAAATGTGTTTTAACAATAATAAAAAATATAATCTATGTAGAGTGCGCGTCACGTAAAAAGGACGCTGGAAGCTGCACAAGTTCACGTAAGCCGCTCTTTTTGCGTGACGCGAACTTTACGTACATTTTTCACACAAGGAATCAACTTAGTTTTGTTTCTTATTCTGTATTATTTATTAAAGTGTAAATATAATAAATCACCTGCGACTATTTGGTATGACTGTACTTTTTACGACAGAAACAATTTTTTTTTGAGTGATTTTTGGTAGGGGGAAGAGATGGGAAATTTTTATAGGTATAAACGTATAGGGGAAGAGATGGAACTAAACCGTTTAAATTTTGTTTCAATTCAGCCGATATGTGAAAAAATGTAAGATTAATATCAACCATTCATGCCCAGTTAGGAAATCTAATTAGGTGCATATACACGGCTGGTCTAGGTATCTAATTGATTTTGAGGAAACTTGGTGTCTTTCCTGCTGGAAAATGAAGAAACCTTTCCTCTAGAAGGAATTACATATTTGTCTAAGATTTAAAGCCACACCTCGCAGACAGTTGCATGGTGGGACCTATGTATGTGCTTATCTACCAAAATATGGTCGAAGGAAATCACAATCTGCTTCTCTTTTTCCCAACTATGTTGGGGTCGGCTTCCCGTCTAACAGGATGCAGCTGAATATGCTACGCTAGTTGCGACTGATATTCTATGGTCGAAGAAATAAACTATCTAAATCTACAAATTTTTTTTTTGGGTTTGGTAAATTATCAAATAACTTCTCCCGCTTTGGTCGGAGCGGGAGGGCGTGTCAGACTCTTACTGACTAAAACCCACCCGTGTTCCTTCAGTTGCCTGTACGTTGCCAGGGGCCACGGTATCCCTTTCGGACTCAAACTCAAAACTCAAACTCAAAGCATTTATTTCAATTAAACCATTTACAGGCACTTTTGAATTGTCAAGGAATCGGTCAGTCAGAAATATGAAGCTAGTTGCCCATTCCAAAGCGTAGTAGGTAGGTACCTATGGAGAAGAACGGGCAAGAAACTCCACGGACACTCTTTTAAATAAATTGTTACAAAGTATGTTACATCATTCATGTTGAAATTAAACATGTGAGAACAATGTAGAAAGACGTGCACGTTAGAAGCGTCCGTAATAAAAATATAAAACAAAGAACAATTCAAAAATTTAAATCAGCCAAGGCAGCTAAGAGTTGACCTGTCCCAACTGACGGCGCCCGTTCACGAACATGACGCATGGATTAGCACCATTCAGCTCAACCATTTTGAAGGGAGCTAAATGATCCAACACACGCGCCACCATCAGCGAGACATCTTAGTGAGCATGACATACTCACAGCCGCCAGGGCACATTCAAGTCAATAAAATACGTATTACCCGGTAAATGTTAGCTCTTTAGTACATAGTACTCACACCTGTGCTCTTAAATTATATAATACAAAGGAAATTGATTTTATACAATGCAAAAATAGTCTTAAACTCTTCAGCAGCTCCAACAGTGTTTTCAAATGTTAAACAAATAGTTGTGGTTGTGGAGCAGGACCAGCATTGAGCCAAGCATTTTTATCAGCGATGTAATCCCCCAACTTATAATATGCCTGCCTGCATAGTGTGCGTTTTATACAAGATTTGAATTTCGTCTCATTCAGTTGAAGTATGTGGGGAGGAATTTTGTTATAACATTTTAAACAGTATCCCATGAAAGATGAGTCCACTTTAGCCAGTCTGAAACCTGGTTGAACTAATAAGTCCCTATTTCTTGTACTATAATTATGTCTATCACCTCTTTTACTAAAAAGATGTACATTTTTTCTTACGTGCATGATGTTTTCATAGATATATTGACAAGGTACCGTCATGATGTTAATATCCTTAAACAGTTCCCTTAGAGAGTCACGCCTGCGGAGATAATATATGGCTCTAATCGCTCTTTTCTGCAGAATAAAAATAGACTCGATGTCTGCAGCCCGTCCCCATAGTAAAATACCGTAAGACATGATACTATGAAAGTAACTAAAATAGACCAGCCTCGCGGTATCCACATCAGTAAATTGACGGATTTTTCTGACAGCATATGCTGCTGAACTTAGCCGTCCTGCAAGAGATGTTAAATGAGGACCCCATTGTAACCTTGAGTCGAGCGTGATCCCCAGGAAAACAGTTTTATCGACGAATTCTAGTTTCTCTTGATTCAATACTATCTCACAATCAGTACTTTTGACATTTGGTAAAGAAAATTTTATGCACTTCGTTTTTTTTCCATTTAATACTAAATTATTAGCAGTGAACCAACTTTGGACCTGCATTAGGGCGTTATTTACGTCGTCAAAATTTGTGGCACGTCTATCTACCTTAAAAATTAAGGAAGTATCGTCAGCAAATAACACCATTTGTGTTTGATTTTTTAATAAATGGAGTAGATCATTGACATAAACTAAAAAGAGGAATGGACCCAATATCGAGCCTTGTGGCACGCCCATTTTTACTTTTAAACCTATTGAATTGACACCGTTTATTTGGACTTTCTGGACTTTCCGGCGACCCCGGATCTAAATCTACCTAATACTTACTTGCAGGGAAAAACGACAATACTATGTTAGACTTACCTTACCTGACTTACGTAATAAACGGGTGGGCAAAAAGTTGGAATATTCTATCTAACGGATAATCGATCTAACCATAGATATAAGAAAGAAGGAGATATGCCCGGTAGTTGAAAATGTATCGAAACCCAATGTCTTCTATCTATCCCTACTCTCTAGCCTGCGATCACACATGCGATCAGTAAACCCAATAAATACGAGGCCCCACTCACACTTGCAATTTACAAATCAGAACGTACTACATAATCAATTATAAACCTTATCCCATCAAACACAGCGTGCATTTACCATGCACCGTACAACTCACCCACACGAAAACATCGTTCGCTATCGTTGTGCTGTGCAAAAGCCATTTATTTTACATATACGCTAGTGATTGACTAAATCGGAAACTTATCGATTCTCCCATTTATTATTGTATTAAAATTTTTGGAAGTTGCTGAAAAAATTATAAATAAAGAACGATATACATATAATAAGATGATATAAATAAACAATAAGTAAGTAAAAAAAAGAAATATTAAGTAAACCAAAAAATAACAACATTATGAGAAAATCTAAATGAGTATAAAACAAGATTTCACATCGGTCTTCCAATCAGGCTATAACTGTTGACAAATTGAAGAATAAACTTTAATAGTAATATAAATTCATACGACAATCGACATTATTGTCGATAGCCTACGTTAGTGGATCTGCACAACCACATCACTAATCCGTCACAAGACGCTGCGGCCGTACTAACGATGCAACTGCTTAAAGTAAATATCGTTTTGTAATTTTTACATTGCTTGTCCAGTTACTTAGCGACATACTTTGGTAGTGGTAAAGAAGCAATGTATTTACTACAATAAAAGTACAGTCGCTGTGATATATGAAAACAAAAATAACGTAGTAAAGGCAAGAAATATTTTACGATTTGTTGTTTTTCATGATTTTCAACACAAATATAGCAAAATACTTGTGCTGATTTATGAAAAGTGGTTCTACGATTTATAAAGTTTATAGTTTAGCTTCGATTTTTACAAGAAACCACTGAACAACACGGTATTCTTAAATGTTGTCACGATCGCGCTCGAAAGCGCACTAGTTAGCGGAGACGGCCATTTGCCTGAGGCATGAGCATTGTGATCAAGACGCGCGGACACAGACACGCCCCCATACCACTTCTCCTGTTATTTATATTTCTATGGATCTAACGGAAGGACAACAGTTTCCTTACAAGGCTTATAGTACATTACTGTCGTGGCCAGCAATGAGCGCATTGATAGACGTTCGTTTGTTGGTCCGTGAGTCTTGGTCTTTATTCATTCAATATATACTTAGTTCGTGAAAATACAAGTTAAGAAGAAGATTCCTAACCAAATCAAATAACTTCCAATGGTCTGCTTCAGAAGGGCTTTACGCAGTTGGTTAATTGAGAATTCCTTCTATACTATAAAATAATTCCTTCAGTTTAAATTAAAATAAATCTAATTGTATTACAAAAATTTGCATGCTATGCTACTATTATACTACCATTGTAAGAACTTTTGTAACCTTATCTGCAAATAAACCTTTGACTTTGACTTTAAAGGCTCATGTATACTAGCGCAACTTGTCGCGCGACGCGACTCTGGTAATCGTTGTCTGTGAAGTTTTCATAGAGTCGCGTCGCGCCGCCGGTTTGCACGACGCTTAATGTGGTACAAACGCGGTACGGTACCTAATAGTTCGTAGCAGTATACTTTGAAGTCTCATAATTCTTCTTCTACTTTTCGGGTCAATGGTACTTTTTAAATTAGTTGAAAACCAACGCCACACTAGTTGTCTGGCTTTTTTGATGAACTGGACGTATTTAATTTTTTAGAATTAAGTATGCCTTCTGGTTGTTCTGTGTTCATCCTATTGTGTGCCATGTCAGCTGTACTGTAAGCGATTAGGAAGAAGAGTGGGGCGCATCTTTGTGGATGGCACTATCTATATCTTCCAGAATAGTTGCTTCCTGTGCCAAAAAAGAACGCATGTTGTTTCTCCCTTTCATACGCATCTACTCCAAAAGTTTAACAAGCCGCAATTTCCAGGTGTGGTTCCAAAACCGTCGTGCAAAGTGGCGCAAGCAGGCGCGGCTGCAACTCCTGCAGGATGCTTGGCGGATGAGGTGCCTCGGCCTGGGCTCCCCGCCGCTGCCGATGTCAGGTGAGACGTCATCATCATTCCCTGGCTCATATCGCAATTTATTTGCGGTCAGCTCAACGTGTCTTTTTGTTCCATACTTCTCTATTTAGTCGTCATCTCGATAGGCACTACCTAGTCAGTCTAGCCATATCATCTTCCACACAGTCCATCCATCGTTTCTTTGGTCTTCCCCTACACTTGTAGCCATCCACATTTATATTCAAAACTTTTCACAGGACATTTTCTTCATTTCCGCATTCCTCCGCATCACATGTCCATACACCGGTGACTGAGTGTGGAAATCAGTTGATTTCCACATAAATTTTCTGTCACCGGTGCCATTTCAAAAACTTCCTCTTAAATACTCATTTCTTATTCTATCCATTCGCGAAACGCCACACATCCCTCTTAGCATTCTCATCTCAGCTGGATGCGTTCCTTTTGGGGCTGCCTTTCATTCATGCCTTTTGAGGCCAAACATTCTGATCCATACAAGACAGCAGGTCTCACCGTCCTAATCCCAACTAATATTATAAATGCGAAAGTGAGTTTGTTTGTTTGTTCCGCTTTCACGCTAAAACGGCTTAACGTATTTGGATGAAATTTGGCACATGGATAGACCATGACCTGGGTTAGGACATAAGATACTTTTTATCCCGATATACCCACGGGATCGAGACTTATGTGGGTGAAACCGCAGGGCGCTATTAGTTTTATAAATATTCCTCGTTGAGGTGCTTCGGACTTGGCAGCCGGCCGCTGGCGATGTCAGGTGAGAAAAGAAGTTTAATTTAATAGACCAGTCAATGTCTCTCCTAAAAGCGGCTTAAGTATATTTTATTTGTTTTAAAATTTAATATTACTTTTCTATTCGGATTACCAACATACAACTATGATCACAAACCTTAGTCACTATCGCCAAGATTGCTGCAATTGTGAGGAATTCAATACTAGGTACTGTAGTTATTATACAACCATTTCTACTTATTAAAATAATATGGCATAAAACTATAAAGGCGCGTCCCCACGGCAAACCGCGCGGCCTTTGAGGCCTCGAAGCTCGGCCTCGCGCAGCTTTTGAACATGTTTTGCAACACGTCCACACTATAAGAGCCTCGAGGCCCGCCTTGCAAAGTTGCTTGCGAGATGTACGAAGAAGGGAACGTGCTTTTAGCTTCAGCAGCATTTATAGTAATAAGCACCGCTGCGCAAACAAGTAATAAACCGCGGCGATGGCATTTTTGGATGCGACTAAGAAAAATTTACAGTGCTAGTAATTTGATAAAAGATTTAATATTAGAAGATGTAGACCAATTTAGTTTTGAATATAGATGCAATGGAGAATTTCGAAACTTTTTTCGCATGTCAAACACTTCAGACTTGTTACCTAGAGTCTTTTTTTTTAATTGCCTCGCAAAATGACAAAGATTGTGAATCTTCTTAACAACTTGATCTTTGCCCACTTAAAGAATTGTAGCAATCTCCATCAGGGCATCAAGCTTTTTGTTTTTATAATTTGTACAAAAACAACTCCGCCAATCCCATAATACCGGGCGCTCCCGACCCGATACAAATCAATTAATAAAAAAGTTTGATCGCCAGTCGGCCAGTCCACTCCGTTTTGGCCCGAATACAAACACAACTCGGTCTAGCGATGTTCACAATAGCACTCACCGGCCGCGCGGCCCGGCCCGACTACCCAGAGTCGCGCTCACGTGGCTCGTCCGCGCGGCTTGGCCTCACAGAGCCGCCCGGCTCTAGTGGGGACGCAGCTTATGATAGATAAACGTTCATACAAACAAAGAATACAAAAAAAGTTTACGACAGTGGGCCCCTCGGAGCCAAAGACTAAAATCCCGTAGCTGACAACCGCAGGTCTTAAATATAATAATGTAAAAACGATTCTTAATAGGTATTCGTTTCACTAACAAGTGTTGCATTTATCGTGATACCGTCAGCGCTTCCTCGAGTATACAACAGTATACGACAGTACCTACTTTAGTACCTAGCAGAATTATTTCGAGCACGGTAATTATGATTGTAAGTTAACACCGGATCGTTGCACACCATTATCTCATCTTAATAGACAGGTTCAGTGACGGGAACCGTCCTCGCTTATGCGATGCCGGGAGCCCTTGCGGAGGGTCCATTTTAAATGGAGGTTTTTCTTAGCGAATAAAGCAATAAAAACAGTGAAAATAAAATCTGATGTTTATTTTAACAAGATTTATTAGTATAATAATAATAATAATAACCCCACCGCCGTATCTCTACGTTGACGTCGTGGTGGGGCTTGCGCGCTCCAAACTCTGTGTCTGTGCCGGTAGAGTTTACTTTGCCGGAACAGGTCTAGGATGAGGGGCCAGACCAAGAGAGATACAGAAACCCGCAGGGCAGCATGTGGCGAGCTGTTGGGCAGTAGCGACCCCACGGACCCTATCGCCCGGGAGAAATCTTGTTCCTCATCTCTGGCTTGCCTTTATTGGCCGGCTGGGGTGAACACTGACGAGGAACAGAGCTCCCACCTCATGCTTGCCTTAATTGGCCGGCTTGAATGGAGATTCGCAAGAGCAAACGTGCTCGGAGGAAGGAAGTATTCCAGTAAGTGCTCGTAGGGATCTTGACCATTTTCCGGGCTCTGGGATTGTTCTGAAAGCCGTGGAATACCTCTGCACTCCTCAAGCACCTCAGGACATGTTGCCCCCTTGTCGCTACGTCACTATGTGCTAGCGAGTTTCCGGGGGCCCATTATTGAGTGTGCAAGTCACCCCCTGCCATTTTTCCGTGTACATTATAAAACATTGATCAGGCAGGGGCCATAGTCCTTCCATAGTTCCAGGTCACCAGTCAAATTTAGCCACCCAAACCCATAGCCCAATTTGTTTTATTTCCATGTTCTGCAATAGTCCTGCACCAACCGGGGGTTGTCCTTGGGTGCACTTGCGTAGTGCATACAGGGATAATCGTCGGTTGGTGCCTCAATACATAAAAATGTCTAAGGAGCCTCTGCGAGTTGGCTTCGGCCCCTCGTACGCTTTCCAAAGGTCCGGGACCCTAGGATCCCGAGATATGTCAAAGACATTTAAAATAATAATAATAATAAATTTTATTCAAGTATAAAGTAAAATTATGATTTAGATTAATTATAGTTTAGTATTTAGTATACATATGTGATGGTTTTAAAATCCAAGCATTTTCTCTTTTAAAATTTTTTGTTCACGGTTACAAACATTGACAAGACCCCCCGAAAACACTATTTTACTTCGTTGTACATCGTTTTCTATCACGGTTTTAAACCTCATGCCGTTGACCGTCCGCGATGGTTAACTTTAGCGCAAACGTAATGCCGGCAACCCTCCCGGAGGGTTCACTTCCAATATGCACGGCGGCATGGCGTATGAGTTCTATGAAAATGGGTGGAGTCGAAAGTGTTAAGTGAAAAAAAACGTTTTGGAATATTGATGATTGTCTCGTTCTCGGTACAATCACGCTTATTCAGGATACAGTTGCACTTTTAAACATTTCGAGGACAGAGCTACAGAACTTTTAGTTTTTACCCGACTGCGCGACAGAAAAGACAGGGCTCTGTTTTTAACGTGTATCTATGTACCTATCTAGGCATCTAGGTATGTAATTATGTCTCTTTGTATGTGGGATTCTGTACGAGTATACCCTCGACCCATCCTAACGGCTGGATGCATTCAAATACATGAGACATCATCCTATCGACTCGTCTAGGTCGCGCGATGGTATATAGGTTTTGTTTAAATAAAATCATAATGGCGGATTTTAGACGTCAACAAGTACCTACGTTGACAAAAATAATTACTACTATGGCCATGCCATGCTATGGGGTATCAATAAAAAGGGCTTGAGGTGACAAATGCAAAAATAGAACAGCCAGAAAGATAGCAAAGGCAAAAAAAAGCCCGACTTTAATTAAAAAGTTTAATGCTTTGATGCAGTTGGTGGCATCAAATCTGAAATAATTGAACTTGACTGCATTGGACTGCTTGAGAACTGCAAATAATTTTGAGCTTTTTAGTTACAGTCGGTTTTATGTTTAAATATTTTTGGCTGTCCTATTTTTGTCATAATTTCGTTTATTAGCATTTATTTGTTGGTCAGTGCAGTTTGCGAGGTTCTTTCTGAATTTCATTTTATTTATCTAGAATGTATTGTTTAATTTTCAGGTCACGGCAAACCGGACTCTTCACCAGAAGCGCCAGAGTCACCCAACGACAAAGATTCCCCGGAGCCTCCAGGTGTAATGGAGAATCGCGAACTAAAGTCTCCTCGTCAAGACCCTTACCTCCACAACACAAACATGGAACCATTACCGACTGGCAATCCGAACGTTCATGAACTACCTCAAATGGGGTACAATGATGATGGCCGGATGATGCAGCAGCCTTTTTCATTCTCCCCATTAATGATGAGCGCTCAAATGGAATCAGAAATAGTGCCAACAGACTTGAGAGTGATGTCTAAACCTAACCCTTGTCCTTGCGGTACTTCTGTTCAAGATATGGACGAGCCACAGAATCTTGCGTATCGGCCACAGAGACGCGATAAGGAGACCAGCGACAGTGATACTGACACAGAGATAGATCTGACGTCACATTCCAAAGACGATGACATCAGAGAATCAGAGAGACTGGCCAGCAGGATCGCAACCAGCATCTTCAGAAGTGACACAGTGCTCCATGATATGATGCCGAATGATCTCAGTTTAGGAACAAAGAATGATAGAGTTAGAAATAATGTCTCAATCTAATTGGACAGACTGTCTTCAGAAAATAAACACTAGATTACATTTTTCTTTTTAAGGTAGATTTTTGAATAGTCAGAAAACTTTTATCTGAAGAATAAATATGGTGATTAGACATATTATCTATACAAAAGCAGCGGCTTTCGTACAGATTTTTAATTTATTTTAATTTATTCATCAGATAAAAGATTTCTGAAGATTGAAAAAGTAGCCTTAATCGTCTTGGTTTCTATAAAATAGAAGAATGTAGTAGCCCAGTCATTAACCTTAACAACATCAAACATTGCAAACGCGCATCTAACTACGATTCTTTTGTATGTTGTTAGTTCCCCTGAGAGTAGTTTTTAGCCAAGTTTGCAACCCTGAAAACCTTGTGCTACTCCCATGGTGCTCGAAAACTTCGAAATTACTAGACCGATGTTTCGCCCCCGTAAACCCCTATATTGCAACTTTCAACGAAATCGTTAGCCGTTTTCGAGAACGTGATATATACAAATATTGCTCATTTAATAGTATAAGATATAGAACAAAGATACCTAATAACGCGACCTAAAGTATATTTTTGAAAAAAACTTAAACAAGTGCCAAAAGAGAGTATTTTCGAGCAGCATGGGAGTAGCACAAGGTTTTCAGAGTTGCAAACTTGGATATAAACTATTCTTAGGGGACCTAAAAACATATAAAAAAATCGTAGTTGCATGCGCGTTTGTGACGTTTGCATTTTTTTTGTGTCGATATTGACTTGGCATACAGCCCAGTCAATATTACGTACTTACGGAAATATTTAATTTTGTAAAAGTAATCGTCTGGACTTTACGTAGATTTTCAAGGCTTTTCAAGCATTTTTTTACCGTTAAGTGTTATTGATGATTTTAGTTCTAGAACCCAGAAAGGTGATACAAATAGTGCCATCCACGAAGACGCGCCCCACTGTTTTTCCTAAACGCTTACAGTACAAGTGCAATATTCATAACTGGTGGACCTCGACACCGGGCTGCAGGCAGTCCAAGAAAGCTATGCCATCTTTGAATAGTGGGCTGACCAGGCGTTTATTACGCCTGGACAGGAACGGCCTGCACTTGGTGACGGGGACCATCACGGGACACTGCTCTCTAAACAAACACTTTCACTCAATAGGCATAACGGACAGTCCTCTGTGCAGGGCGTGCATGGAGACTGAGGAAACCGTCGCGCACGTGCTCTTTGAATGCACAGGCGTCACCCAGAGTAGAACAGAAACCCTCGGGTCACCCAGATCTTTCACACATGTTCTAAACAGACCAGGAGCTTTAATTAGCTTCTGGAGGGAGGTGGGCTGGTTGGAATAACTACCAAACGGCCGCCATGGCCCACGAACAATGGTCCACCTGACGGACTAAGTGCGGAAACCAACACTATAACATAGAACATGTGCAATATTCCGCTAGTGTTTTAGTATTGTCGATATACACTAATTACCTATGAGTGGGTGATTAGTAAACACGACATAACTAACCCTGCATTCCGAGTTACGATGTAATCGATTTGAGTTTGCTAACGGCCGTACCGAATAAGCCTGAGTGGGGTAACGATGGATTGTGAATCGTCATAGATGACGTCATGACATGCGCCATCTTGCGATAACGCCTACCATGCCTTTTACTAATATCACCGTGAGCGCTGTCAAAGATGACAGTTGTGCTGTTTTGTTTTGAGTCGCATCATATCTTTAGACAAACGTGGCATCTTCGAAATTGTGCTTCTGGCTACCGTGGCCACCTAACAAACGAAGAAGAAGAAATGTGTAGTTTAAACACAAAGAAATATGATATGCTAGTTTTGACGTTGAGCGAGCACCGTGAGAGTGTTCGCGAGCGTTCCGAATTGTTGACAGCTCTCAGCTGTCATAATCGTGATATTTAACTCGGAACGCCAATTATTGATGTCAGCGCTGTGAGCGATTACGTTCTTATTCGGAAAGCAGCCTAAAACACGGTATGTTGCACACTTGTACTGTAAGCGATTAGGAAGAAGAGTGGGGCGCGTCTTCGTGGATGGAACCACGGAACAGATGGATAGCACTATCTGCAAGTTTCTTATTGTGATTATGTTCTAGTCAATGTTACTCTAACTAATAATAAGGTATGTTTTCGTAGACAATATGTAAACTAGAATTCGTGTAGGTAATGTATGAACTAACATTATACCTACCTACTTCTTGCAGTTTTCTGTAAAAACCAATTCTTGTAGATTAATAGTCAAGAACTGGACATCGGTTCAAATTTTTGGTACCGAGCTGTATACGATTATTTTTTAGAATCTTCATAGAATGCTGAAAAAAAAAATATTTTAAATAATTACTGAAAGACCAAAACCTTGAAAACACTTCATTTAGATGGAAGTACCTAACTAGGAAATGTGGGTATGATGTTGGAACTGAAATTTAACTTAGTGACAAGAAAAAGAAAAAAATACAGATACCTACCTAAAGGCAAATTGAGAACAGCCTCCTATTTCAGAAAGTCTGTTAAAAATAAAGAAGGCTACAATCCTATACTATTAAACGAGCAATATTTGTATATATACGAGTATATATATTTGTAATGACGTTCTCGAAAACGCCTCTAATGATTTCGATTAAAGTTGCAATAAAGGGGTTTACGGGAGCGAAAAATCGATCTAGCTAGGTCTCATATCTGGGAAAATTCGTTTTCTCCGTATTTTCATCCAAACAGAGCTCGGTCGCCCAAAGTTTACAACAAGATGGCTACCTTAGAATGTCTTTACCATGTCATTACATGGCAGCGTGGAATTAGTATGAGCTATCCTATATCACGGTCGCCCAGGTACTTTATCATAATAAGATATATTATGTTCTAAAGGCGGAGACTGACTTACAACTTTTTTTTGTAATGTATCGAGTTTTTGTAACGCGTTACAGTAGTCAGTGGAGCGAGCCGAGCTGCTCCATGCGAGCGCCAGATCCTCCACTCGACTGTCGGCTTTTTCGTGAGTTCCTTTGAAACGCGTTACGCACTGACTACTCAGTGCAGCGAGCCGAGCCACTCGATGCGAGCCGCTCAGTTCGAGCATTGCGAGCGCATGTTTACAATGGAGCAAAAACGAAAATGTTGCACGCATGCGTCAAGTGCTCAAAGTGAGCGTTCGCCACGTTTAGTGTATCGCAGTTTTGTAACAAGAAATGGAGCGCGCTTGAGCCTTGTGCTCGAAGATTGCGTTCGCCGCGTCTAGTGTATCTAAGCTCGCCTCGGATGATCGTTGCAAGTCAGTGTCCGCCTCTAAGTTACGCTGATTGGTATACCCGAAGAAATACTTGAACCGTTCCTTTTTGGGAAAAGTTAAAACTATTTATGTTTCCTTAAAATAATAAGACAAATCTGTATACAGTAGCAATTTTATTATATAATAATTGTCATAGATCAGTATCACTATGTATAAATCTAAGTTATTATATATCACAATAAATTCGGTATATTTCGGAATTTCTCGCGTACATTTATTACTTATAACACGGCTAGCAGCTGAAATATTTACATCAAGTCAGAACCCTAACTTTATAGCGTCCTGCTAAAGGTAATTTTAGAAAAAATATATACGTTTCGATTACAAATTCAGGTGAATCATGGCCCATGGGCTTATATGTATTTATTATTACATAGTTTTATTTCTATGACCAGCACTCTAATTGCGTAACACACGATCAATCACAATCTGTTTTATTTAAAAAAACATTTTACAAGAGTAACCGAGGAGTTTCTTGCCCATTCTTCTCCATACGAAAACTACCCTTTGGACTAGAATAAATTCTTTTTTTTCGAAAATTTTGACGTTTTGAACATCCTTGCCCTATTGCCTTTTATGTGCCTAATTGAAATAAATTCTTTGACTTTGACAGTTCAACAACATTCATTGCGTTATTTACGTTGTTGAGCAGACAAATTTTTCGAACATATGAAGCAATGGATTAGCAATATCCTTAAAAAATTATTTAGATTATGATTGATCGTGTGTTACGGAATTAGGGTGCAGTTAAGAAGTTATAGAAGTACAAGTTGTTGAAGGAGGACCTCGTGGCTAAGTAATAACAGCCGCACGGGTCGATCGAACAGGTTAAGCTACCCTTGCCGTGGTTGGTCCGTGGATGGGTGACCATCTTTACATACCAAAACTCCTCCGTGCCTCGGAAAGCACGTAAAGCCGTTGTTACGGGTCGTCAGAAGCCCGAAAGTCTGACAACCAGTCTTACCAAGGGGTATCGTGTTACCCAGTAACTGGGTTGTGGAAGTCAGATAGGCAGTCGCTCCATGTAAAATACTGGTGTTCAGCTGCATCCGGTTAGACTGGAAGGCGACCTCAACATAGTTGGGAAAAGGCTATGGTTACCAGTTAAAAAGTTACGTTATAGTCTATCGTTATAGTATATTATATTCAGTATATCTTTTATCTCTGAAAATGTACAAAATATTATGCTGAAAACCTATGTTTAGCTTCTTATCACATCTAATTAGTCACTCGCTTATATTGCTATTTCAAATTATGCTAGTTGCATTGTTTATTACCTGATATGTTTTTTCAAATGTTCTCCAGGCCCATACTTAAACAGATTCTATAATAATATATGCTTAATATACTAAAGTATATACATTAAAAAAGAATCGCAGCACCAATCGTTTTATCACATCAGATATAACGGTTAAATAGTAAATTTTAAATGATTTAAATGGCGATTATTAAATATTTAATGCACGTTGGGCATTACAGTTAAACACGTGATTGTTTTATGACTGCAATTATAATTAGAAATAAATTTTACGTGCCTATGAATAAATTATAACTGATTTTCTTTCTTGTTTTGTGAGAACAGAGGTGATGTTTTCAGTTTTTTTAATTATTTATTTTTGTAATCGTCCATAATGCCCTTCATGCACAATTTATAATTATAAGTACATTTATAATAATTTATAGTTCCATTATAATAGTGACAAATTATAAATAAGCTGTTCGGAGCACTCGTTGATTTATGACTGCCAGTTTTAAACCCTCCTTGTGAATATTAGTCAGAAAAATTCTTGTTCGCTCTGAATTAAGGAACCATTCCGTACCCGACCGCAAGAGCCAATTGCAGGCGACGACGTATCGCCGCGACACGATTGGTTTCTATGAATTTCTATGAACTACCTTCCGTAGCTAGCGACACGTCTTTGGTAGCTACGGGTGAGCCACAGGTGACACGTGCAGCCCGACTTCAGACCAGTAGTGCCGTCAACGCTCGAGCGATAACACATTTTTCGATCTTCTATCTATCTACGGGCTGCTGTCGCCTGCGGGCGGGTTCGGAATCATGACACCAGCGACATGACGCCGCGACACTTCGCCTGCAGTTCCCGCGTGCAGTCGGGTACGGAATGGTACCTTTCGTGGGTTAAATTTTCCTTGACTTTCACATAAATAACACTGAAAAATGATTTCGAGGGCCCCCGTCATCGAGATCGTTACTTGGCACCTTACCATCGACGCGTTGTCAATATGAGTAGTGCAACGTTGAACCTGAATTGACTTGTAGGTGTTGAGATCTATGTTGATGGTAAGGGGCGTGTCATGACATTTTGTATTGGTTTAAAAGCACTTGGAGTCGTGTTGCGAGCACCAGGCGGGCGAGATGGCGTCGGCGCGCAGGCCGCGCTTCATGAGGCGCCCGCGCTGGCGCTGCATGCGGGGCTCGGCCGCGTACGCGCTGCTCGTGGGGTCGCTCCACAGGCGCTCGGCCACTGCGGCCGCGCGCGGCCAGACGCGCGTGTCTGGAAGGAAACACACACATTATTTTTACTTCGATGGTCCTAGTTGTCTTTTGTGACTTCGAGTTACAGCTTTAATAGCTTTAAGTAAACCGGCACGCCCTTTATGCCTGGAGGCTTTTTACTTTTTATTTTCGCTTGATTTCGATGTTTTTTTTGTTGGTATATTGGCGTGTGCTAGCTGAATGCAAATAATTTAATTTAATGTTTTGTGTTGCATAATGTAAATTATTTTGCTTATAGAATAAAGTTTTTCTAACTGAACAGACAGTTCTGCTGCTGGGGAGTTTGTTGCGCCACTTCTTCTTCCCAGCTAAAGCACTAGGAAGTGGTGAAGGGTGGGCGTTTTTGGGGGACTGTCTTATGTAATTTTGACGTTCGAAAAGTTTTGATTCTCAGCCTACATAGTTTGAATAAATGACTTCTGAATTTGAATTAGAGTACATGTTCAGTCATTCCTGTATTCCCCGATGGAACAGACAGAGATGTACACCCAAAACCATTTATTTTTAAGACCCATGTAACAAGGGGCGAACCTATTGCCATTAACCGGGCACAAATTCAGACTGGAGGCTGCTACTGAGAAGTGCTGTGAACACAGCTATGTAAAAAAACGAAATTCAAAACCAAAGACACCGACTTCGGTTTTTTTATTTTCCGTTTTTTTTTTAATTACCCTGGAGGTTTGCCGATGCAACTTTAAAAGTTGATAATATCTCTAGTGCCTGTTAATACGCCTTTTCCATTCAAAAGTGGGACCAGCACGAACGCGTGGATTAAACATAACGTAACGTACCTAAATGTTATTTCATTAGGCACTTAACAGAGGATTCAAAACAAGGTGTCTCCGAATGGGTTACATCTACCCTTAAATAATCCTATCAAAACCTATGGTATCATTTTGAAGCCCTTTAAATTCTCCAGGATCATTAATTTTGGTTTATTCAATACCTATCTCTTTTCGTTTTTGAGAAGTTAAAGATTCTTTGAAAAAAGTCCCAAAAGAAACGGTAAAAAATTGGTGATACATTTTTATTAAAAAAAAAATATAAACATTTTACAATTTTTTATCTTTTGATAAAAAATTTATTTCTCCATCATAATAATTGAGGACACTAGCCCTCAGTCGCATTTTTCTTGAAAACGGGTTACTGAAGCGATCGAAAAAGCATTTTAGCTAAAACGCTACAAAGTGAAAAAACATTACTTTTATTTCGGAAGTCGGTGTATCTGGTTTTGAATTTTCGTTATTTGCCACTGACTTCCGAAATTAAAGTTATTTTTCACTTAATAGTAGTGTTCTTTTTTGGAAGTGGGTTGTTTTTTTTGTAAAAAAACCTGTACATACCTACCTCACACTAATTCGAATACCACAACCTGCTATGTTAATAATAGTGACAGGAACTTATGAGAACATCATCCACATAGACTAAGTGGGAAAATAGGAAGCTATCTCAAAAACTACCGAAGCAAAGTTAATAAAACTTATATGTGGTCCCATATAAATTTTACTAACTTTGCCTCTGAAGTATGACCTACCAAACAAAAAAAGAACCATCAAATCAATGGCGAAGTACTAGCGTAACAAACATACAAAAAAAGAACACAACGTCGACCTGAGAACCTCCTCCTTTTTTAAGTCGGTTAAAAATATACTTCAATTAGCTAATATGTCCACATACCTAGACCCTGTTCGTCGACATACTCCGACCACATGGCGACCTCGCCTCCCAAGAAGTTGTCATCTCTCGGCAGCGTGTGTGCGTACATCTTCCTCCAGTTGTTGTACTTAGTGGTCCCCCAGAAGCCACGGTCCAGGTACCACACGTCCTTGGGGATGGACACGGTTCTGTAGCCCAGCTTTATGAGCTGGTGTAGCAGTGGGCTGCTCACAGGCTCCCATACTTCAATGACGTATCTGGAAAAGGGAAAAGTGTGTAAAGAGCTAACAGAGTAGTTTTTAACAACTTTTTCTTTCTTTTGTTTTGAATGTGTAGGTTATCGCTTGATCAGCTATTCGTGCTTACTCGTGTGCTGCTGTGATGATACCACGAACGACCAGGTTTTTTTTTTAATTTTCCTAAGCCGTACGACGGATTTTTTTATGTGTCCTTTTCAAGGCATTTCGCTAGGTGGAGCTGCTATTCGCTGTTCTACTATCCTCGATTAAATTCAGTCATGGAATCTATATAAATCTTTCGCGTTTGGTAGTTTTCGTAAGCGAGATTCGCGTCTGCAAACGCATCGACGACAACAGAGAAAATCAAAATGTTCGGGAGAAAAAAGTCTCTGGTACCTTTCTTTACTAAGGTGTTGGCTAATCCTTTCCGCCTGGGTGAGTTCAGAGGACCACAGCATGACAGGTTGTGCGGGCGTGCCGGCAGCCTCGACGGCCTCATCCCAGGCCTTTAGTGACTTCTCATGGAACTCCGCCCACAGCTTGATGAAACCCTCCATCGTGCTGGTGTCGTAGTTCTGTTGTTTCATGTATTCTGTGATCTCCTCCGTGGTGTTCCAGCATTCAATGTATACCTGTAATAATTCAGTTGAGGATTAGGTACGGCTCGAGCAAATGTTTTTTCACCAGTTTTTTTAATGGTGGGTAAATTTTTTAGAAGCTGTGTCCTCAATCTTAAGTGCCGGAGTCGGAATACAACATTGAGTCACCAAAAACTGTATCTCAGTTTAGTAGAGGGTCAACGGGTCAACAAAATTGGTCCATGTCACAAGTTGAAATTTTTCGTCGGCTGTAAAAAATTAATCAGCTGTTTCATATAAAAGTGTGTCACCAACGCGGTCAAAATGTATGGAACAGTTGATTTTTTTTAAAATAACCGACGAACAATTTTGACGCAGGGGGGTTCAGAATCATGCACTGAATACATGGTAATAGTTTTTTGCCTTGATGTCCCTGCCACCCTGTATAATTTAGTAAAATCTGGAGATTTTAGTTTTAGAAGGACTAAAAATGCAATAAAAACATACTTTCTGTTTTACTCTTTACTATCTATTAACGAAAAATTGCTCTGAATATTAATTCAGGGGTAACATTTAATTAAGTAAAATCTGCAGATTTTAGTTTTACATTTCTAGAAGTAAAACAAGCTTGTTTTACTTCTAAAAATGTCAGTTAAACACCTGCTGTTCTAAAACTAAAATCTACCGATTTTTACTAAATTATACCCTACCCTTGAATTAATATTCAGTGCATTTTTTCGTATTTATTTATTTATATTTATATATACTTTATTGTACACCAGATTATAAATTACATAAAGAAAAAGTAATACACTACAATATACAACGGGCGGCCTTATCGCTTACTGGGATCTCTTTCAGGCAACCTATGCCTATGCGTATGTTAGCCAGTAAGGAATAAAACCGAAACTATGTATGTACTTTTTTTTGTGATTTTTTACGATACTTCTTTTTGCTGTCAGACGTGGGGTAATTGTGAGGCTCCTCCTATAGGAGTTATACTGTACAGTGTCCAATCCTATAAAGATCTTTTGGCACTCGAATGATGTTGAAAGGAATCATTTGAGCAATATTGTTTTCTGAAATGTATTGAAAAACAAGATAGCGGCATTAGTTTTAATTTTGGCCACGCTCCAAATTATCGCTGTACGGCCAAGCTTGCTCACAGTAGGTAGTGCGAACCACATATGCCTCACCTCGTCCCCTCCCATATGCAGCAGCGCGGGCGCAGGCACAGCGTCCACGATGTCGCGGTAGAGGTCGGCCAGCACGCGGTACAGCGCGGGGTTGGCGGGGTTCAGCTGGCCGCACGGCGGCTGCACGCACAGGTTGCGCCACGGCCACTGGTTCACGCACACGGCGAGGTTGCCGAGACCATACTCCTGGAAAATGCATTGAGTTTTTAAAAAAATGATCTAACTGCTCAAAAAACCGCTTGATAATGTTATTATGAAATAGATTTTGTCTGCGGTTTCACTTTCGTCAGAGGAACTTCGTCATGCAACTGGATAAAAAGTACTTATTCTATATTTTAATCCAGGTCATAGTTTAGATATGTGCCAAAAAAACATTTTTTTTTTCAATAAACACTAATAACCATAATTATAATTATAATATAATTAGGAGATAAGATAGCAAGGAGTCACATAAAGTTTGCTCAATCCTCGACAAGATACTAATGGTTAACAGCGTGTCCTGTTCCCTGCACGATGCAGGAGGATGCCAGTTTAGGTGCCAAACTCTAAGTCAAATTCTGGGCTGACTCTATACTGTATGTAAAAAAAAACCTGTCCGATCTGAAAGGGGCACATAGGTACTGCAATAACATTACCAAAAAGTTATAAAAAATCGTATAATATTAATGAAAATAAAAATGTTATTACTATTCAAAAATCAAATTTTTTGTACCAAAATTACCCCAAACTCATAACAGGGGTTACGACTTGTAGACACCCGTTAAATGAAAATAAAACCCGGTAATATTCCACATTGAAAAAAAAAGAGACAATGCTTTTTTCCGTTTTGCTGAAAATTACCACATAGATAGACTCTAAGTACGATAGGTACCTAACGAAACCCTTACGGGTCGGACAGGGGTATTTTTACATGTTGTCTATATTGCCACCGATACGTTAGGAAGAAGGAAGGTTACCTACCTACCTAATATACGAGCTCGTATTATAGCGATCCAATCTTGGAATAGTAGCATCTAAAGTTCATCAACATGTATTAACGGTGCGACTATTGAGACGGTTCTCGGTAGTAGCTCAGGATTGGAACCATGCCCAATGTAGTGGAAGGATCGGTGTTACAACAATAATAATTTTATACAGGGTTAAGTGTAAGTATCTACCTTACACGTGATGGGAAATCAATGAGTTTACATAGAAATTGATTTACTCCCTAGCACCCTCACCTACCCCTAAGTGGTCTTAAATTTTTTGACAAATTTGTGTTTTATTTCTGCATAAAAAAAATGTATAGAGAACGTGTGCCTAAAATATACTCAGCGCTTTTGCAAGCGCCAAGCAGAAAGATGTGTACACTTTTGGACTTTTGGTTACACAATGTTTCAGACACTGTGTGACGAAAAGATTCGCATGGCACTGAAGTTACTAGTCGGTGAAGGGCGGGCGTTGTTGGGGGACTGTCTAAGGTAATTTTGAAGTTCGAAAAATGCTGCTTTTTGCACCCTAGTTTGAATAAATGACTTTAGATTTTGGAAGCAGAATATCCGAAATTGGCTGGAATACATTCATCACAAAGAGTTCTACAACTACTCTACTCTATATGCAATTCCCTGGTCTTTTACAAGTAACGACTCTTCAATCCGTGGTTTGAAGAGTTGTCAATTACTTATTGAATTCGTGGGGGATTGAAGAGTTAAGCTGTTGGTCCCGGCTGTTATTTGTGGATCTTTGAAAGTCATTACGGGTCGTCAGAAGCCCGAAAGTCTGACAACCAGTCTTACCAAGGGTTATTGTGTTACCCAGTATCTGGGTTGTGGAGGTCAGATAGGTAGTCGCTCCATGTAAAATACTGGTATTCAGCTGCATCCGGTTAGACTGGAAGCCGACCCCAACGTAGTTGGGAAAAGGTTAGGCAGATTGATTGGACGTGGAGTTGGGGACACCAGCTCGTTGTACAATACAATACGGTAGTATTTCAGGAGTAAACGTACCGGTCCCCACTGCCAGCCGTTGCCTGCGTGCGCAGGCGAGTCGATCTCGATCACAACTCGCACTCCTCGCACTTGCGCGTATACTATCAGCTTCCTCAGTTCTTCTGCCGAGTAGATCTCTTTCGCGGAATAGGCACCGTACCTAAAGGAAATTAGAAATAGTTATCAACTGTTTTTCAATTCATCATCCTATATTAATTGCATTGGTAAAGCGGGAGAGGTATTATCCTGAAAAAATTCAGTTTAAACAAACAGAAAAAATTGAGTATACTACTTACCTAGTAAATTGCGGTACTCTTGTGGACTCCAGAGGAAAGCTATGCGTATCGGTAACATGCCAGTGGAAAACGTTCATTTTATTGGCGGCCATGCCATCGATAGTTCTCAAGACGTCTACCATGGGGATGAAATGTCTACTAGAGTCAAGAAGAAGACCTCTATGTTCATAGGTGGGACGGTCGCGGATCTTAGCTCCGGAGACCAGTAGGAGGCCGCAAGTGTGCTGGTCGGAGAAGTCAGGTCTGTCTGACGCTACGAGTTGAGAGAATGTCTCCAAGGCATGGCGGGCTCCATATATTGTATTTGCATGCACTTGAACCGATATCTGGTCCTCTGAAGAAGAAAGAAACATTTTCTGTTAGACAAATGATGAGGTTTCGGTCGGCACATGAAAGGCAATTGGAAATGTGTAGAAAAGGCACAAGAGGCTACATTGTGAGTGGAAAAATAAAGGCTAAGTATTAAAGTACATATGACTGTGTAAACATACCCGTAATGAAGTCGAGAGTCACTTGTTCTTCCCCATAATATGTTTTTTTTTTGTGCTGTACTATACGAGTACTTGGGAACTTTCTGGTACGGATATATTGAAGTTACAAGTACTCGTAGTTAATGAAACTGTTGCATAATACGGAGTATTAAAATACGAGTGTGTGTTTGTGTGTGTGCATCACACGAGTGTTTTACTACCTAGTTATGTGCAGTTTCATACACTACATTATCTACTCATACATTGGGTGTGAACCTACTAAATAAAAGATCAAAGCTAAAGATAAAGAATAAAAAAATCCCACGAAATTCAGTACAACTTCACGTATGAATGGCGCCTGCAGCCAACACATCACCGCGCATGCGCAAGAGCGGTGTTGCTGTCCCCAGTAACGTTCCATTGCAAAAGTTGATGACAACTCCTTGGTGATATTAACTTCTTAAATTTGCCCTGTATCGTAATAGAAAAAATATTGTTTTATAGCATTATTTTGTTAGAGTTAAGTTTAAATATGATTGTATTTTTAAATTTCGGTATTGTGTTTATAAAGTTGTCAATAAAAGCTTGTTTTGAAGTTTATAATTCGAATATTACGACATGAGAGTAGATAAGATAACATTACGCATGTAATCCCCAAAAAGGGGGAGGCAGAGGTGTACCCACATTTTACCAGTTAAACAATGTTTTAAATATTCTAAACTTAGACGTGTTAGGATAACCCGCGCAATTCAAATTTTCTAACTTTTTTTTGGAATTTGCTGGTCAGTGGTAGTATTTTGATTTAAATATGATTCGCGGGCAAATTGCGAAAAACGTAAGAAAATTTAAATTTCTTGGGCTACCTTAACTGTTCTCCCATAGGCCTGCGCTAAGATAACTTTCGACGACGGCGAAATTCTAATTTTCTTTAGTTTTTTGCATTTTGCAAGTCAGTGTCAGGTTTTATGTTGATTAAAATATGATTCGCGACCGTAACAAATATGGTTTTACATAATTATAATCATTACAACAAGGAATACAACTCCATAAGTAAGCACAATGGTCAAATGTCATGATTTCATGAAATAGTCATTCAATGGAATTATATGAACTTAAGAGAGTTGTATTGATCATTTTTATGATAACAATTCTATAAATATACATTTGATACGGCCGCAAATCATATTTAGATCAACATACAACATGATACTGACCTACAAATTGCAAAAAACGTAAGAAAATTTGAATTTCGCGGGCTACCTTGACGCTTTCGCCTTAATTAACTTTAAATATTCCCACGATCCCTGTACTGTTGCATGCACTCATAAGCACAATATCTTGCGTGCGTTACATTGCGCGCTGCCGTAAAGAGCGATTTTCACACCAAAGATAAAAGTCGTTTCCCAGCAATCATTTTTGCTCAATGTTACTTAGTTAGATGTACAGAATACGTAGATAAAAACTTTTTACAAAAAAAAAACAACCGACTTCCGAAAAAAAACACTACAAAGTGAAAAATAACTAATTTCGGAAGTCGGTGTCTTTGGTTTTGAATTTTCGTTTTTTGCCACCGACTTCCGAAATTAGTTATTTTTCACTTTGTAGTGTTTTTTTTCGGAAGTCGGTTGTTTTTTTTTTTGTAAAAAGTTTTTATTTTTCACTTTTTAGTTGTGGTACCTACCCCACACAAATTCGAATACCAGTACCTGCTATGTAAATAACAGTCACAGGAAGTTATCATCATACTCATATCATCCACATACACTAAGTGGGAAAAATAAGTATTATTGAAGCTTATTCAAAAACTATCCAAGCTAAGTTAATAAAATTTATATGGGACCAATACGGGACGCGCACGCCCTTTCAAACAAAAAAAGAATTTTCAAAATCGGTCCACAAATTGACGGAGAAATCGGCGGACATACATAAAAAAAAAAAAAAACGTATTTACATACGCGTCGAACATATAACCTCCTCCTTTTTGAAAGTCGGTTAAAAACGGCTATCACATAGCCGTTTTCTACGCATTCTATTCATCGCGGGTCTTTTTACAGCCTGTATACAAAACAGAACATAACAAACCTTTAGTCTGGACGTCAAGCATGTATTCCTCATCAGTGCTCCACGTCAGAGTAATGTCTGGGGTCTTCACGTTCAGGTACACCACGACAGGCGTGTCCACCATGTCTGTGACCTCTCCATCGCATTCTGCGACCAGGTTCGGACCCACTAGCTTCGTCATCTCCACCATCAGCGAAAGAGCTTCTGAGGGCACGTTTTGTAGATCGAACCTGCGGGTTAGGTTGTGTTGGGTTAACATTACATAACATCACGCCGGTAATCACGGAAGGGCTAGGCAGAGGTGTGGCTTATTGAATGATAATACAGATAATCGAGCATCGATAGCCTAGTGGTGTGCCAATGGTCTGCCAAGTCAGTTTCAAAAACGGTGAAGGAAAACATCATGAGGAAACCGGCATGCCTGAGAGATATTTCTCGACGGCATGTGAAGCCAAGTCAGAGCCCCATGGGCGGCTTTAAAACTCTGACACCAGGTTAGTCACTAACCACACGAAAAGAAGAAGAAGAATACAGATCAATTTTAGTTTAAATTATCATAGTAGGTATTCGTCTGCCGCTGTAACTTCTGAACGTGAGATCCTGCTCGGGTCGAGTAAAGTGTTACCTATCTATTGGTTTTTCCACTTGGAGATTCCCCGTAGCGCACACCCAGTGCCTAAAGGTGCTGATAGACTTGAGCATTCACTTGTAACAGAGCATCGAGCATTCCCTGTTTTTATATTTGTCGAACAGAACAACGAACAGAGCCAAACATCGCTACGAACATTTTCACGATCTTTCTAGCGAACGCTCTAGAAAATACTCGTCAAAAAAATATTCTACACGAAGATGGATATGGAACAATGACAGAATCGCTCGGCTCGGCAAAAACCTCGAAGCAAATTTACTGTCCTTTCGTTAGAATGCTCGCTAGAACGCTCGGTAGAATGCTCGTTAGAACGCTCGGTAGAATGCTCGCTAAAACGCTCCCGTTTATTTTTCTGTAATGTAGCATTCGCTAGAATGCTCAGTACAAGTGAATGGTCAAGTCTATCAGCACCTTATCGTCAAATTGATTCGCATCACAATTCGCATGAAGTTAATGACTGTGTTCCACTGTGTCATACCATTTTAGACATTAAATAAATGTTTATTGTGCAAGGCAATTCAGCGGAAATGGCAGAACAAATTACTATCCCCATTCGTAACAATAGAATTATGTTTTTGTAAATAACACTCAAAAGCTTTATCATTTCCGATATTTTTTACAGACACAGATAACATCATAATGATTCGTCAACACCTACAAAATAAAGTACCTATCTCAGAACAAATAAAAACCAAGACAGAGCGCTGTCAACAGTGAACTGAAGCCGGTTTCGTAAACATGTGTGCACTTTGTGTGGTGTAGTTTGATTGTAGTGTCATTGTAAGAGGTTGTAAATTTGTGCGTGTGAGCGTGTATGCACATAGCGGCAGTGTAGTTTTGACATGCTTCACTGTATTGTTCGCTCTGTCTTGGTTTTTTATTTGGTCTGAGCTACCTATAAGTACCATAATTTAACCATAAAACCTACGACCAAAAAAAAAAGATGCAGGTCATCGTTGTGATTACGTTCTGCTATCAAACTTCATACAGCATAGAGAACGTTGAGAGGATACAAGAAACCGTTACTGCAGCGAAGGTCCAGCAAGCTTAGCATGAACACAATAGAAACGGGTTTTGTCGACGGAAGAATAGACAAAATGACAGATAAACAATCATAATCTGTAATTTTGTCTATTCATCCGTCGACAAAACCCGTGTCTATGGTTGTAATGCTACACGTGCTGGCTGTAGAATGAGGTTGTTTTCATACCCAAACACTCGTACCGGAACCAAATACATAAAACATGGTAGGCCTAAAAGAAATCTGCAATTTGCTTTAGAAATTTATTACTGTCATTACTTCCAATAATAGCGGTCCAGACAGACACTATCAGTAATAATGACATTACATTCAAGTAATGTCAATACTACTGACAGTGTGATGGTTGGATTAATGATGTGATCTAAATATTTTAATATTATAATCGATGATTTTTACTATTTTTTATATTTATTATTTTAACAATACACACTTGCTTTTCCAAATTCACTTTAGACATTGGCAGAATAGTCGACATCGGCTTTGCTTGCCATAACAAAAAATAGAATAGAATAGAAATATTTTAATAGTTTTACGTCAATATTGGAAGGAATGACAGTAATATTAATGTCATTATTATTAGTGATAGTGTCTGAGCGCCTGACGTAAAACTATTACTTAATTAGCATATTTAGATCACATCATCATTCCAACCACCTGCTCACTGTCAGTAGTAATGACATTACTTAAATCTAATGTCATTATTACTGATAGTGTCTGGACCGTTTAGTTAAGGACAAGTTTTTTTTTTTTATTCTTTTTTAAAAAGAACCAGGTTCTTAATAATTAATTACAATCTAGCCTATAAGACTATTAAGCAATTTTAATCTGACTAAATTTTTTACGTGATAATTATTTTAAAACTTCGAATAGTGCTGATTGTAAGTACTTTACACAAGTCCGTTCCACTTTCTTAGAGTCTGATATAATATTATAAGTTACACTTTGTTCATGTGTTATATGTGTATCATTGTCACTATTATTTCTACACTTTTAAACTACACTAACTCAAAAGGTTTTGTTCGTTTTAGTCTTCGCACTATATTTGTTTGGTCTAACAGCTGAATTGCCTCGATGTTCACATGTCGGTGGAATCGGTGTCCATGAGCCTCAGCAAATTTTTAGATTATGTTCGTGACGGGTTCCATTTTTAGGTCACGATGGAGGTCGTCATTTCTTATATACCAGGGCGCATTTACAATACTCCTGAGTACCTTATTCTGGAATGTTTGTATAATTTTGATGTTGGTTGGTTTAGTACAGCCCCACAGTTGGATGCCATACGTCCATATTGGCATAAGAATATGCTTATATAATAACATTTTGTTATGTATCGATAGGCAGGAACCCCGTCCAATCAACCAATACATGTTTTTAAAACGTATGTCGAGCTCCTGTCTTTTCTTTTTAACGTGTGCTTTCCAGCGCAGTTTTGCGTCAAGCATTATGCTAAGGTATTTGGCTGTATTTGCGTATGGCACTTGTTGGCCATTTATGAAAATTGGGTGGTAATCACAATTCTTATTGGTGAAATCAATGTGAAGTGACTTCGATTCATTCAATTTGATCCTCCATTTTTGTGCCCAGTCATGAACTTTATTTACAGCGATTTGCACTTTTTCGATTGCTTCCGTATGGCATGACCCTGTAGCCATAATGGCAGTGTCGTCCGCAAAGGTTGCAATAGTATTATTTTCCAGCTCTGGTATATCATACGTGTACAACAGGTAGAGGACTGGACCCAGCACACTACCTTGAGGCACGCCATAATTTTTAACTCTGAAAAGGCATCCTCGTGCCTTACTCGAAACATTCTATCCGTAATGTATGATAGCAAGATATCGGCAAAATCATTAGGCAGCAATAGTCTTAGTTTGTATATCAAACCGCAACGACGTTACGGACAAGTGAAACTTAATTACAAAGGTGCATATTCTAAAAGTACTTCGAGAAACTTTATGGACTATTAAAGATGCCTCGCGTAATAAAACAGCGCAAATGGGCGTGTTTTAATGTAGCGAATTTTGCGATCACGACTGTCAAATAAACGATGTTTAGGTCGTAGGTCGAGGAACCGCTAGTGTACAACTGTTTAAGATAGGTTGTTCACCCCTGATGAGCTCCGACAAATCGCTTCAATAGAGTTAGGGTTGCCGCAGACAGACAGCCGACACCAAGGGTTGGGCTACATCGAGGCCGCGGTCGATCGACTACATTGACTGTGACATATTTTAATACACATTTATTACTAGCTTTTGCCCGCGGCTTCACCCGCGCGCGCGGATGTCAGAAATTATCCCACGGACACGTTCTACCGGGACTACAAGTATCCTTTGTCCTAACCCAGGTCATGGTCTATCCGTGTACCATTCGTTACGCCGCTAAGGCGTTAAAAGGAAACAAACAGACAGACAGAGTTATGGAAAATATGGATTATGTTCCTTTGACACATTTTGAGACGACAGTCGAAATCTTTAAATCTTTTTAGCTTGTAGCTAATTAATATTTATTAGCAATAAATAATTTATTTATCATTCATATTTATTTATAATAGGTAACCGCATTTTATGCCAATGATATGTTTCTACTAGTGACCCGCTTCCCTGCTTCGCATGGTTTTTACGACTTGACAAAACATCGAGATTTTGTATATGTAACTTTAATTTCTTAGTTTTGTGTAACTTTAATAATATCGTATTATACACACAAACCTTCCGGAATAAATTTTCTAAACGATGGTGAAAACCTCATCAAAATCTGTTGCGTGGTCTAGAAGAACAACACGGACATACAGACAAACACGAAAAGCGTCTTGAATTGATAATACGAGTATGTATAGTATTACGTATACTATATTAAATATTTATGTATGTGTATTATAAGTTTATAACCTATTTGTGTAAGTACTTGTGTTCCTATTTTATATGAAAGTATTTTTTTTATTTATTGGAACGAAGTTCCTTATCGCGCGTTACGAAAGGGGGCTAGACGGAAAAAATTAAGACCAAAAGTTGTAACGACACTTTTTGCTATAGTTGTAAGCCGTGCGGCGTGCGCGTGTTTCTCTGTCTATCTCTCTCTCTCTCTCTCTCTGAACTTCGTTCCATCCGGGTGTCCCTTGACACCTCTCAAGTTTTTGTTACTCTCAATCATCCTGCCATCTTATCTCTTCACCACCCTTGGTTGACTGGTAGAGAATGCCTCAGATATTAGGTCTGCCTTTGTACCTTTTTGTGTGCGAGAAGTTTAAATAAATAAATAAAATGTATTTCAGTTCCATTTCTGCAAGCCTACATTATCAACAACCAACTGCTACTGACAATTTTTTGAAGGAAAAATCAAAACAATCAAAGCCTTCAAAGTCTCTTGCCCTTGAAGACTAAAATTTCTTTGGCACAAACGCTTATTCAGCCGATTATAGATTATGCCGTCGCCTGCTACCTGGATGCTACTGAGGAGCTATTATGAGTAAACAAGCTTGAGCGCTTGCAAAATTTGGGCATTCGCTTTGTGTTCGGTCTTCGAAAGTATGACCATGTTTCACACCTTCGCAAGGAACTCAAGTGGCTTCCAATCCGCCTTCGCAGGAACACTCGGATTTTATATCTCCTCTTCAACATTTTACACAACCCGTCCTATCCTTCCTACCTGCGTGAGCGTTTTTCTTACGCTCGCCCTAGCGACGCACCATGTAGATCACACCTTAGATCCCTCCTGAAATCTCATCCTCATAAAACTAGCTACTATTCTTATTCTTTCTCTGTTCATGCTGTAAGACTGTGGAACTCACTTCCGCCTAGCATTCGTGATTTAAAAACTATTTCTGTATTCAAATATCGAGTAAAAGAGCATTACCTTTCCTCTCAACTTTGATTATTTATATATATATAATATATATTTATATATTTAAGCTTTATACGTGTAGGTATATTTAATATGTTAGTTTTAAGACTTCGCTTATTCATATTTTCTCTTCTAGTTCTCACACACTATTGTCTACATTTCTTTTTCACTTCTCCTTTCGCAGGACTGCTGGATGAAATTTCTTAAGAAATAAGCAGTGCCTTTGTACTCAAAACTATAACTATGTCGTCTCTATATGTAATTTACTGTGTGTACATAAATAATAAAATAAATAAATAAACAATTTGCCAGAAAAAACCCAGCATGCTTAGCATGACCACTACTCTTTTTAAATGTTTTGTATACATTAATTATATAATTATATGTGAAGACGATGCATCTAGAATAAGATTACTATACCACGATAGGTAAAAAGAATGAAAAATGAAGCAATGACATATATATAAATTAATTATGTGATAGATACATAATGGTGCTTACATATTTACAAACATTGTAAAATTAATCGATATTCCTAACATTTTAACAAGTAATACTAATAAATCAGTGTGTGAGTTCAAATAATCACAGAATGCATAATCAGTGATATTTATTTATTTATTAAATTAGCCACCAGTTTGATTTAGTCTAGACTCTAAATTGTCCTATGGAGCAGGACCAGCATGTGTCCAAGCATTCTTATCTTGGATATAATCCTCTAATTTGTAATAAGCTTATTTACAGAGTGTACTTTTAATATGAGTTTAAAATTTTCTTCTTTCTCATGCAAAAATAATTGCTGTGCTTATCCATTCAGTCATTAACTGTTAACGGCCGCCTTCACCCATATTCCTAGCGTAAAATCTAAGCAAAGACGCGATAGGCAAAAACCGTTACAAGAAAGCCTTGTTTACCAACTTAGTACCTACAAGCGAGAAAAATATTAACACAAATGTCAATGTTACCCAAGGCTATTGACCTCTGGTCGGCGACCTTACATGAACTTGTTAGTACGACATATCGATCGTTATGTAACGTCATTCTATATTTAAATTTATTTGTAGATTATGATATCATGGCCTCCAGTCAAACGATACAGTGTGATACAGTTTGATGTCAAAGTCACAAACGATTACGAGCTGGGCTGGGTTGTTATCGTAAGCGATAACATGTGAAGTGTCCATAAATGGGGCAAGAGCAAACGTTGCGATATTCCTTTGTTTGTAACAATTATTAATTATTAATTTCTTAGATTGGAGATGACACAGCGCGGCGCTCGAATTTTTCCTGGGGCAAAAAAGCATATTCTTTGGTGGTCTGGGAATTGCCTTCGTATTGATATTATAACCAAATGGTCAAATTAAATTAATTGGCAAAACTTAAATCAATCAATCTGCCTAGCCTTTTCCCAACTATGTTGGGGTCAGCTTCCAGTCTAACCAGATGCAGCTGAATACCAGTATTTTACATGGAGCGACTGCCTATCTGACCTCCACAACGCAGTAACTGAGTAATACGATACCCCTTGGTAAGACTGGTGTCAGACTTTCGGGCTTCTGACGACCCGTAACGACTGTCAAAGATCCACGAATGACAGCCGGGACCAACGGCTTAACGTGCTCTCCGAGGCACGGAGGATTCTCGGTATGTAAAGATGGTCACCCATCCACTGACCAACCCCGGCAAGCGTAGCTTAACCTGATGGATCGACTAGTGCGGCTGTTGTTACTTAGCCACGAGCTCCTCCTCAATTGGCAAAACTTAAATAACATGTCGATATCGATATGATCAAAGTGCTTTAAGTAACAAAATACAATCCTGACATGTCAATCACCGGATCCCAGATACAGTTTTGGTGAGGTTATAAATAAATAATATTTTACCAACTAAGACAATAATTTAATACTCTGTCTGTATTGTATCATATTGTTTTTAGATACGTAGTAATAGTATCTAGAAGTGGTTCTCGGATATTTTTAGAGCACAGTCTGTCAAACTCTTGGATGGCACCCAGCACATGAAAAGATTTATTCTGGTTAGCCCTTCCTATTTACGATATTAATACATAGTGGAATAGTGGACGGATGTCAATTTATGTGGTTTTAGTACACTTCTTACTTCGACTCTTTGTTATAAGTAGTTAAGTAGCTACTTATTCTTATAAGTCACCTTTATTCGTGTCATTTTGCAACTCGGAACTATTTCTTTGAATTGTACCTATTTCAAGTTTCCCAGCTGTCATTCGTAAATCTTTGACAGTCCTTACTGGTCATCAGAAGCCTGAAAGTCTCACAACCAGTCTTACCAAGGGGAATCGTATTACCCAGTTACTGGGTTGTGGAGGTCAGATAGGCGTCGCGAGTCGCTCCATGTAAAATATATTTAGCTGCGTCCGCTTAGACTGGAAATCGACCCCAACATAGTTGGGAAAAGGCTAGGCAGATTGATTAAGAGCAGCCAAAATTCCCGTAGAACAGGTTGACAGGATGAATTAGGTCATTAAGAAGCTAGATGTTTCAATAAGTTTTCTGCAGTTTGAAGGAAAAACCAACCCATTACATTAAAAAAAGGCCCTAACAGGGTACCAGGATGGATACCTAATGCATTCGTTTGAACAACGTCTGTATTGATTATACTATTATGTACTCTAAGAGCGAATCCTGAGGCTAAGCGTATGCTGAGACCTAGGTGACGCAGGTCCACGCAGCGCAGTGCAGATTAGTTTTTGTAATGGTCTTCACTTGTTTTTTAGCTGAGACGCAAGTAACGCAGCACAGCCGTCTATTGTTGGATACTAGCGAGGACGCGAATGTGTCTGTGCACCTGAGCCGCAGCATACGCTCGCGGCCTCTGCCTCGCCTGCCCTACCCTGCAAAATCTGTACCTACTGTGTTGTGCTGCGTCACCTGCATCTCAGCATACGCTTAGCCTTAACCGTGTTCAAGAGCTGTCGGTATCAATATTCCACAACAATGATGACACTGACAGCTCTTGAACGCGGTTTCATTGGTGAAATTTGCTCTAAGGCCTGTATAAAAACCTCGCTTAAACCTCAAGCATTACTTAATGCTCGTCTAAAATTTTTTGATTGGTTGAAACTAGTTTTAAGTAATGCTTGAGTCTTGAGTGAGGTTCTATAATACGGGCCTTAGACTGCATGCACATAGCATAGTTTTAACCTTCGTAAAACTTGCCTCCTATAATTATATTTGTCATTACATTATTACGTGGCTTCGAACGTGGGAACTTGACATCCTATTGTAATGTTACATTGACGTTTTATAGATTTTTAGAGGTCTTACCAAAGAATAGAGGTTTTCATGGCCGATGTTTTGGAATAAATTATAAAGTACGTTATTATTTTGCAAACGTAGGTATTTGACTAAAAAAATAATTTTTGGTATGAATTCCGGTAGCTCTACTTATAATATGTTTACGCATTTTTTAAGCAAGCTGTATCAATAGTCTGTTAATCCGCTACATTGCACTGAGTAGAACGAAAAGGACAATTTGTACCTATGAAATATTGATGTACACTTATTACCAGAGTTTTATATTACGGCAAAATTCTTCCAACTGAAGTTGGAATTACCTATCTTCTTTACACTAAAATGAGACAATATGGGTATCAGGCAACTGGCATCGGCAATAGGAGTAGGATGCATGCTGGACCAATAAAATTCTGGCATTATACCAGATTCAAGCAATCCGTGGATCATTAAAGTATCAAGTAATGAAATTCTATATTCATTGCATTTTACTGATTAGGTACCTAGGTATCGTAAAACCCGTAATTGGGTTGTGAAGGTCAGATACAGGCGCTACGCTGACGACACGTTGGGCCTGGCGCAGGGGAGGTCGCACCAGGTGGCGCCCGAACTAGCGACACGCGGGGTTGCGACAATCGTCGACAGGATCCGGCAATTGAGACTCGAGGTGACCCTGCACAAGTCCGAGGCCGTGTGTTTTCATGGTCCTCGGAACGTGTCACCGTCGGGTTCCCAGATGACGGTAGGAGGGGTTCACATCGGCGTCGAGTCGATGATGAAGTATTTGGGACTCGTCCTCGACAGCCGGTGGAACTTCGTGGAGCATTGCTGACGTTAGCGGGCCGGGGCTGCCTTGATGCGGCGGTTCCTACCCAATCTAGGGGATCCAAACGCTTCCTGCCGGAGGCTCTACGTGGGGGTCGTGTGGTCCATGGCCCTTCACGGGACATCGATATTTGCGCGTTCCTTGAGGCGGCGACCAGCCCGCCGGTTGAACACGCCCCAGAGGTTCATGGTCATCCGGCTGGTCCGGGGATACCGCACGTCTCCGGTGAGGCGGCAAGTCTCCTTGCCGGATTGCCGCCAACCCAATAAAAAGGTTTTGTTACAAGCAGTCGCTCCATGCAAACAAAACTACTCGTATTCAGCTGAATACGAGTAGTTTTGTTTCCATTCGATTCATTGAATGCAGCTGCATTCGATTAAGCCCATCACACGTAGCTATATTAAATATTATAGCAAGACATATAACGGTATATTTTCCTGACCTCAGACGGAGCTATAATACGAGTATATATTTCTAGTACCTACGTAACCAAAACCTACGCGAAAAAAAAGCAAAGTACCTATATGTATATTATAGTTACGGTCTACGTCTGAGATGGGCTTTTTGACTGGAAGTTGACCCGAAAGACCTTGATCGACCTCTACGTATACTTAATTGAATTGGTACACACATATTCATTATGATAGGTCTAGGTATAGGCGTCAGTATACTATTAGGTATGTGGTATAGCCACCTAGGTAAATAACATTTGGCTGCTTTTACCCATGAGCCTGATAGACTATCTTATTACTATTACGACATTACGGGAGAAGGCCCAGCTATTCTTGGCCGCAGACTACACTCGATGCTTTAATAACTGTCGCAGGTAATATGTCAGAGTGTTGTGACGCCGGGCCGAGTGACGCAACATGAGTGTCACCGACGCGGCGCGAGAGTGCCCGAAATAGATCGCGAGATAGACGCACGCGAGACACCTGCGGATTGTCACTAGAGTGGTGTCAACAACTACGTGTCACGCGCATGCAAACATCGTCATAGATTACCTGGGCCGAGAAACGGAAAGTCTGTTCCTCCAGGGAAAATGGTCATCGGAGTCCAATAAAAATGTGCGATCAGCATTTTAAGTCATAAAAATCGAATATTGAAGTGGCTATTAATACGAACGTAAAAAATAATTTTAAAAAATATATATTCCAGTCAATCCCAATACCCCACCCATTATTACAACACATCCAATCAGTGATAGCCTAGTGGTGTGACCGTCGGACTGCCAAGTCATAGGTCTCGAGTGCGAACCCAAGGCACGCACCTCTGAGTTTTCGGATTCATGTGCGTATTGTATAATTATCACTTGCTTCAAAAACGGTGAAGGAAAACATCGTGAGGAAACCGGCATGCCTGAGAGATATTTCTCGACGTCATGTCTGTGAAGACATATCAGAGGCCCATGGGCGGCTTTAAAACTCTGACACCAGGTTAGTCACTAACCACACGAAAAGAAGAAGATTACAGCACATTGTTCATAATAACTAGATAATTATAATTCGTAAGACAACGACCATTATTCTCAAAAAGAGACATGATTTATTCAGGAAGTCATGAAAAAGAATTGTAATAGCGATTTCAGTCTCATTATTACGTAACGCTTTTCCGTCACAATTCACGTGATGACTCCGAACAGCCGTTTAGTTGTTTTTCTTCATCAAAATGGAAATAAATGAACCACGATTTTTGAAGTGAAAACTTCTTTAGCATCTTTGTGATTTGAAAGTCGATGAAACGAAAAAGCGACAGTAAAAAGAGACAGACACATAATTTCATAAGATTTAACGTGGGAGAAAATGAGATAGGAAGCATTATACAGTGTTTCTTATATTCATGGTTCTCTTTATGCTCTGCTTCGTACCCCCTCCACTCGTGTTTACCAAGGCATAGTAGGAGTTTGCTTGGGCCTCAGCGTTACGTGTTTGTGCGCGCATGCGTAGTACAAAGCTTGAGAAAAGGCAGCACAACAACCGGTGTTTTGTACACGTGTACGTGTTATACGTTTGTAGCGTTTTTTCATAATTTTTATAATAAAATCTTCAAAAATGCTTAAAACGAATGCAGAATATTGTCTCGATTATCGAATAAAATGTAAAATAATTATCAAATTTTGTATCACTATGATCATTACTAAAACCTACAATAATTATCCTCTTCCCGAAATTTTACATTCGTCTCATTATCTTAAAGCCAAAATTTTTGAAGGTTTCACTTTTACCACGTGTGAATTGCACACATGTTTTTTTTTCAACACCTACTTGTCTTTTTTGGTTCAACGGATAGCCAAGAAAATCTAGCCACCACTTTTTTTCCAGTTACCACTAAACGTTCTACGAGGTCTATAATTATTTTTATCGCATACAGAAATGAAATGAAATGAAATGAAATGAAATGAAATGAAATGAAATGAAATGAAATGAAATGAAATGAAATGAAATGAAATGAAATGAAATTGTTTATTCTGTAAATAGGATATCGGAATCACTTTTACACGTCATATAAAAAAATATTAAAAATAAGCTTGGTGAGGTCGGTGTTTCCTATCTGACTACTCTGAGAAGAAAGGCCGAAACAAACTCAGAGGTCACAGATTCTTATAAACATCTGTTTTTACCCGATTGCTGATCAGATCAATAAAATCGTTGTGGTTACCCGTGGAATCTAACTGAAATACTTTACCCTAACCTTCTGTAATATTGTTGTAAAAACAAACCTGCTAATTAATTAATATTATTATTATAAAATCACTCGTATTTTGGATTTACTCATCACAAATGCAATCGATCACAAATGTATTATATTATGTATGTTCGACGAAATTATCATAATTATTTGCCCGTATCCATTGATAAAATATAGGAATCCAGCTAAAGATAACCGTTACTTTGTGTATGTAGTAGTAACTGTATGTAGTACCGCTATAAAATGACGCGTTTGTGACGGTTTGACACAGTATTACATACATCCCAAAAGTTAGTGCGTCGTAAAATATGATGCCAGCGAAGCATGGCTAACAGCTTAAATCTATGGCTAATAGAATATCAAAAGTTTATGGTTGGCCACTTATTATTTAAATGTGTTCTTAAATGTTTAGCACAACTGCTGTATCACTAGTAAAAAACTTCCTGCTATTTGAATTATTATTAAAAGCTTTTATTTATTGGTTATATGTCGGCCTATCCATTAAGGGGATGTAGAGGTCATTTACAACCAAATTACCCTTTTTGATTTCTACGTAAATATCAAAAAATTAGAGTAATTTGTTACTTTATACTTTCATTCATTCATTTTAAAATATACATTTTCAAATTACTTGAAAATGGTTGACATTGGCATAGGGGTTATGGAGGGTCATTTGGTTGCACATCCCCTTACCGGATTGCCGACATGTAACCAATAATCCTTCTTACGAATAATTCCAGCCTATTACAGTCCCACTGCATGGCAAATGCATCTTCTGGTAAAAAGAAGACATGCCCGGATGTGACCCCACAACCACATGACCTTCGGCCGTCTCGACATTAGGTACTAAATGCTATTATGGGTACCATTCTGTGTTAACAGATAACACAGCGCGAACTTGAGCAGGTAAATGACCCATCCATAATATTTTCAATGCGTCGTCAGGCACTTTTTCTCCACCCAGGTCTCGCATAACTCTCAGTAATTGCGTTGGTTTCTGGTCTCCAAGTTCTAAGCCACTTAATAGTTTCTGAAATTGCCGGGACTCGGATTCTTCGTAAACCGACAACAAACGTTTTTTCAATGCGTCATATTTTCCTGGACCTGAAGGTTTGCAGATGATATCGCTGACTTGTTCAATATCTCTTCTGTCCAAGACTGGAATAACTAAATTGTACTTTTGTTCTTCACTTATCTTGTGTAAAGCTATCACCGCTTCAAACTGAGCAAACCAGAGTCTTGGTTGCGTGCGCCAAAAGGGTGGAATCTTCGCTTGTAGTGCAATAGCAGAAATGTCTTTTTCACACTTCGTCACTGTAGCTGTATCGCCAACTGCATCGTCGAATTTTTCCATTTTGCAGTCGTCGGGGTCACCAAATATGGGTACCTAATATACGTGTTCATTAAATAACAATTTGCGAATCAATATACAATATATTTTACACACTAAATTCTCATCATTTTTATACAACGAATTGACATGTAAGTTTGACATACTTTTTGTGGTAGTCATCATAGACTCTCACCAGCCAGTGTTCCGCCTGTTGTGCAGGTCGGATATACGCTCGCTGAATGCGTTGTCCCACACTATTATATTCTTTTTGTAATACAGTTACATGCCATTCAAATAATCACAAATTTTTATCAACATGACTTTAATAGGCATTTTCCTGTAGTTGTTTAGTCTAGTTGTTTCTAAATATTATAATATTACGCCGTAGAACAAATGACCGTTGGGGCAGACGTGTTCTTGAGTGTAGACCGCGAATCAGACAATGTTAGGAAGGACGCCCTCAGACTAGGTGGAGCGACGATCTACGCACGGTGGTAGTTGGCAGCTGGATGAGAGTTGCCGAGAATCGAGCTGAATGGCGTGCAATTCGAGAGGCCTATGACCAGCACTGGATTGCTATTGGCTGATGATGATAACATTCTTTATCGTTCATGAATTCGTGTTTATTTGCCAGCTCTTATCTTGGCAGGACATTGTTGTGGAAACTTGATAATGGTCAATTTGGTCACTACAAAAAAAAATATGTTACTGGCATGGTTTCTTTTAGCAATAAATCTGCCTAAACTTTTCCCAACTATATGTATATTGGGGTCAGCTTCCAGTCTAACCGGATGCAGCCGAATACCAGTATTTTACATGGAACGATAAGACTGGTTGTCAGACTTTCGGGCTTCTGACGGCCCGTAACGACTGTCAAAGATCCACGAATGACAGCCGGGACCAACGGCTTAACGTGCTTTCCGAGGCACAGAGGAGTCCCGGTATGTAAAGATGGTCACCCATCCACAGACCAACCCCGGCAAGCGTAACTTAACCTGGTGGATCGATCCGTGCGGCAGTTATTACTTAGCCACGAACTCCTCGAGCATGGTTTCTTTTAGCAATGTAGGCAAATTGCAATGATCAGCATGCAAAATATTTTGGCATAAACAAGAATAATAATCCAGTGTAAAAAAAAAAAAAAAAAAATGTAATTAGGCTGTCATTCGTTAAAGGTCGTCTAAAGCCTGAAAGTCTGACAACCAGTCTTACCAAGGGGTATCGCGTTATCCAGTAATTGGGTTGTGGAGGTCAGATAGGCAGTCGCTCCATGTTAAATACTGGTATTCAGCTGCATCCGGTTAGACTGGAAGCCGACCTAAGCATACATAGTTGGGAAAATGCTAGGCAGATCGATTGATTGACAACTGGTCTGCAACTTATTGCAAAAAAATTAAGAAAAATTGAATTTCGCGAGCTATGTATATTAGCGCATCCCCCTTAGCAGACCGCTATGCTGCTGGGGAGTTTGTTGCGTGACTTCCCCTTTCCCAGCCTAAGCACTAGGAAATGGTGAAGGGCGGGCGTTTTGGGGGACTGTCTTATGTAATTTTGACGTTCAAAAAGTGCTGATGATTTTATACATTTAGTACCTACCCACATTAGTCTACGCAGTTTGCTATCCTTAGGAGCGTTCTTTCAAAAAGTTGGCAACGTCGCAAATAAAAACTGTCAAATATTTACCTGTTTTGATTAATTTGGTAATATTACTGTATGGAAATATGAAATATCGCTAAATTATAACACTGAAATTGATGTTGTAACCTTTTTAGGCATTTGGAAAGTTTACAAATACGTTTTTTACAGCTAAAACTAAAAAATCGATGTTAGGATATTAATTATTGCATTTCATAATCAATATTTTAGTTTATTATTTATCCATATTTCTTATTTCCATACAGTGATATTGCAAAATTAACCAAAACAGCGAAATATTTGACAGCTATTTGTGACGTTGCCAACTTTCTGAATAAACGCTCTTAATCAATATTGGCTTATCGATTTAACCTTAATGATGACCATACCACAGATTACGTGACCATACCCCAATCAATGTCACGATCCAAGAAAGGAGCGAGTTCAACACTCGTTTACTAATAAGATAAACACAGTAATGATATCCGTCGTCTATTGTGTTACCTTGTTTATTGATTGATAAATCAAACAACAATTGATTGCGTTAAACTGATAGCGAAACATATTCGAACCTTCCAATTCGGCCTCACTTTATTCGGAGAAAGAACGAGTTTTGTTCACCATGCTGGCTCATGGCTTGCTGTCAATTTCAGACCATTAGGTCAAGGTTTCCACATAAATCTTCCTTTGTCAACTATGTCAAACAACAATACTTAAAAAAAAGCGTTCTATTGAAGACCAGAGCTTACAATATTTTTTCAATTTCCTAAACATACAAAAGTAGGCGACTTATGCACGATTTGAAAACGTTAATGCATGAAGCGAATTAACGAATTCCAAAGGATATTGTAATATCTTGACCCGTAAGATCAAGGTATTACAATATCCTTCAGAATTCGCTAATGCGCTCTTACAAACTAGACTTTCCGGATTTTTTACGAAGACAAAAAACTAGGAAGCATAAGCATACTTAGTACCACTTTTCGACCTGATTGCCGGCAATAAGGTGGAAAAGTGGTCCCAACCACCAGTGACCGCGATGGTACATATTAAATAGCTGGAAAATTTTAGTTTTTCCATAAAGCAACTAATTCATTGTTCAGTTCACATAGCTAATATCAGCATTATTAGAGCGATGTAAACAATAAACTATCCTATCAGGGTATTAGTTGGTTTGTTTTTCTGTCACGCCGCAACGGATCGAGGATCTCCGAGATTTTTTGCATAGAGATAGTTTATGAGCCGGTTATTGACATAGGATACTTTCAGTCTCGGTAACTATACGATTTTTGGGGGATGAGAAGCAAAGGAACCACGGGAGCCGCGGGTAAAAGCTTACATACCTGAGATAATTGGGATGTATCTTAACCGTCTGCATGCCGATTGCAGCGGTGATGGGTCGTGGCCAGAGGCCTCCGAACCTGCCGCAGACAGTTCTGCAGACATCGAGGCTGCCAAACACCTGGCCGCTGGAGTTGCTGCCGCTGGAATGCTGCGGGTGCGTCGTACGCTCGCAACCCTCGTCGGGCACGCATCTGTACCGCCATGCTGGTCTGCGGAAGGTATTTTTTTAATGTTACAAACTGACGGCCAACGCAACTGATGGCAAGTGTCCCATAGAAATCTGCAATACCTAAAGTGAACATCGCAAATGCGTTTAACAATCTTAACAGCTGCTGAATAAAAATTATGTCACTTATCACAGTGTTCATTATACTCAGTCAAATAAATCTTTATTGTATCCCATTGTAAAAATTATTCGCATTTGAGTAAACGGATTAAGTTAACAAAATGCTTACACTTTCTTGCTTACAACGCCTTTACGGAACGTTTATCGTTTATAAATCGTCAAAAAATCATAAAAGATACACGGTTAAAATTTTATCTTTTTAACCGAAAAGGAGGAGGTTCTATGTTCGCCTGGTTCATCGATATTTTCGTCAATTGAGGACCGATTTTGAAAAATCCTTTTTTCATTTGATAGCTTGCGCGGTGGTCCCATATAAATTTTATTAACTTTGCTTGGGTAGTGTTTGAGTTAGCTTCAATAATACGTAATTTTCTCGCTTAGATTATAATAACTTATTTCCTGTCACTGTTATTTACATAGCAGGTTGTAGTATTCGAGTTTGTGTGTGGTACCACAACTAAAAAGTGAACATTAACAACTTTTAACAAAAATAAAAACAACGGGCTATCAAGAAAAAAACACTACAAAGTGAAAAATAACTTTAATTTCGGAAGTCGATGGCGATGCCCAACACAAATTCGAATACCACTACCTGATAAGTAAATAACAGCGAGTGTTTTTTTTTTTTAAGTTTTTCTAATTTTTGTTCGATTTATTTCGAGTACATAATTAAAAAACATGTGCAATTAATAAGCAACATAATTAATTTAGTATTATTCGTAAGAATTAAAAAAAAGTCTAATAATTATATTTACCAATCGACTTATTTAAAAACTGAAAACTTAATAAAAACACTGGCTTTCTAATCAACTAAGAAGGCCAATTCCCATAAGTAATTAAAAACGTTCAAAATCTAGTCGTAGTCTCGTCTCGGCGAATTTATATCAAAAACATGTTAAAAGTTAAGGTAAATTAGAGATATTTTTGACAGATTGAGATTGACTAGAATTCAAACATTCTTAAACATACGGGAATTACCCCTCAGCACGTTTAGTATTTAACCACAGCAGAAACGGGTTTTGTCGACGGAAGAATAGACAAAATGCTGTCATTTTGTCTATTCTTCCGTCGACAAAACCCGTTTCTATGGATATCATGCTACGCGTGCAGGTGTCAATATAACATTGTAACATACATGCAATAGTTAGGAACTTACTCATACGTATGCGCCAATACTTCTTCCACTGCGCTTTTTGAACACCCCACTAGTTGAGCTGTCGCGATGGCCAGGAAGACCCACGAACACAGGCCCGCCATAGTTGCCTGTCACACAAACAATGAAACAATTACCAAACGCAGGTAACACTTTCTTTTGTTACCTTTCAAGAAGACCATTCAGGGAGGAATAAACCTGTAGCTATTCATTCTTTTCTTAGAATGAAAGTACCACCGCGGACACTCGCGGTGAACCACTTTTCAACCTTATTAATAAGGGCATAAGGTTGAAAAGTGGTTCACCGCAAATGTCCGCGGTGACAGATGCGAAAAAAAAATGTTTTGCTGCCATGTAGCTCGATTTTTTTCTTGATTTGTGTAATTTTTGTGAAGTTATCTGTGTCTATATCCTATTATTTATGACTAATATGGTGTAGGTACCTATTTATATACCTACCTATTTAACTCTGGGTTGTTTAGCCTTACGTATGTCTTAATTACAGAAACAATTAAAAAGCCATTGTGCCTCGCTCTCAGATCTGCGTTCGGCATATGAAACGTCAAAAATATTTAGCTGACATAAAGTTTTATGTAAGCATCTAGGCTATTTGCTGGAATAAACATACTACGATTTTTCCTGTAGGTAGAGAATAACAGACAAAAACAACCAAAACTGATAGCATTAGCAAAGGTATACTCGTAAGTAAAACCGGTTAAACTAAATTATTTTTTATTTTATTTAAAAAAAAATCGTTTAAAAAAAGAACATACTTTTTTTGTGGTAAACATGACGCAAACAATAGCTCTATCATTTAGTGTTTCGTAGTTGGAATGAATTTATCCCAAGAACAAACTTAACATTGTAGTTGAAAAACATGTTATCTCATACGTTCCAACTGAAAATGTAAAGTACGCATAATATTATAGATTAACCATGTTATTTTAAGAACATAGACTTCTTATAGTAAGTTTTCCTGTAATCTTTAAGTAAGTATAGCATTTATTTTTGTATTTTTTTTTTTATTTGTGGGCACTAATTTCGGAGATAATTGGGGTAATGGTAAATTTTTATCTTTTATCTTAAATAAGTTTTTTAAATAATTAAAAAAATAATTTGAGACCCACACAGTAGCCCATTCATAAGATATGTCATAGAGTAGATTGCAATTTTTTTATTGTTTTTCTTATCTGCTTCCCCAAAGTTACCCTCTTATTCAAACATATTTATGTAACGCGTCCGTATTTGAGTCACAGAAATTCATATGTGTTCCATCTTTATCTTACAAAAGAGAGCTGTCAGAGCCATTTATGATTTACATCGTCGCGAATCTCTCAGGGAACTATTTGGAAAGATTAATATTATGACGGTACCTTGCCAATTCATATATAATTCATATATATATTATGTATGTAAGAAAAAATCTACATATTTTTAATAAAATAAGTGATAGACATAATTTTAATACTATATACTATACTAATAGATTATCTAAAGTACATACATCTTTTATGGGGTACTGTGTTAAATGTTACAACAAAATGATATTTTACAATTAAATGAAAGAAAATTTAAAACTCATATTAAAAATACACTTTGTAAACAAGCATATTACAAATTAGAGGATTATATCCAAGATAAAAATGCTTGGAAACATGCTGATCCAGCTCCATAGGATAATCTAGAATCTAGACAAAATCAAACTGGTTGCGAATTTAAGTTGTATAAATTATTATATGGGTAGTTTATTTATTGCAATAATGGGTACAAACAATTTATAACTAATTCATTAATAAAAGTAGCAATAAATAATAGTAATTAATAAATTAGTAATTATTATACTGTATTATATGACATTGATTTTACATTCTGTGATTACTTCCTCACACACTGACTTATTAATTGTAACTTTTTTTTTGGAAAAACGTCTTCTTTTACAATGTTTGTAAATATGTGAGAAACATGTATCTATCACATAGGTAATTAATTTATCTGTTGTTGCTCTCTTTTTAAATTTCTTTTTACCTATTGTGGTATAGTAAATTTTATTTTTTTATTTTTAGATGCATCGTCTTCACATATAATTATATAACTAATGTACCTACATATATACAAAATATTGTAAAACATTTTAAAAGAGTAACGGTGGAGTTTCTTGCCCATTCTTCTCCATACGAAAACTACCTTTTGGAAGGGGCGACTAGAATCAATTCAATTTTTTTGTAATTTTTGTCATTCAAAAGTGCCTTGCAAGGGCCTATTTGAAATAAATGATTTGACTTTGACTTTTGACTTAAATTCAAACTTAATCGGTCCATTGGATTCAGAGCAAATTGGCTGTGACAGACAGACAGACACACGACTGATCCTGTAAAGGCTCCGTTTTTTCATTCAGACGTGCGGAACCCTAAAAATACCATAATTAAAAATATGAAAACATACGCTTACAATACATTCAAAGGAAAAAAAACATCGATTTTAGTTCATGTCAGTAGTCGGTTAGATGTTATCTCCATAATTATGACGGAAGTTCGAATCCAACTGTTATTTAGCGTTTCAATATGGCGACTATTCATATGTACAAATGTACATATTGTACTACATCATTCCATTAATATTGACGCGGTCGTCTCATTGTGCATATTAGCGGCACATATCGCGTGCTGGCTAACGGAACACACTCAGACACAACTGTGGATTCTGTCGGAACTAAATGCCTCAGTGGGGCACTTCCGAACACGCGATCCAATGTTTGTTTGTTCAGTTCAATTACCTTTATGAGTTTGTTGCAAAACATCATTAAAAAAACTACTAGGTACTGTCTTGCAGATAGCATTGGAAATAATGAAGCTCAACGATCACCATAATTCTATTGCCCTTACTCCACTGTATTTTGGGTCAGTGCTGCATGTAGGTCACTATACCACCGGTACACCGGTTGACGTCATAACGTCAACGCCGGCTGTCGCTGAAAACCAGCGCTGGGGCTCTGTCTTGCATAGGGTCACAGCTTTATGCTGAGCGATGGCCGTTTGCGTGGATGTGACGCATATTTTCCCCCAAATTGTTTATTTTCGTGTTTTGTTCTTACCTTGCGTCATGTGTACCGCAAATAAACGTATTTTCTTTCTTTTTTATTCTTTCTTTCTAGGTTTTGCCTTCTTCGTATTCACCCCCTTTCTAGCTATATCATCTTTCTTACAACCCATCAACATCATTTATTTGATCTTCTCTTACTCTTATTCCACATTAATTCCCAAAATTATCGTAACGACACGGCTCTTTAGTTCCACATCATATCCATCCATACTAAGACCTTCGAATTCCACACTACTTCCCCATTTGGCACAACGATACTGCACGATAATATTTACCATTTCTGGCTAAGATGCTGATAGACAGATCTTCCAAATATTTTATTTATCATCTGCAATGGCCTACTCGCGTAAATTATTTTTTACATATGCCACGTGACGTTAAGCCTTCTAATGAGGCCTCCTACGTGGTCTTCACTGGCAACACGCACTGGTCAAAGACTTTGTTCTTGAGACACTGCGGTATGTGACGTTTAAAGTCACCCAAAGGGCAATGGAGAGGCTTGGACTTTCCCTACGTGAACGAATCAGAAATGAAGTGATCCGCAACAGAACCAAGGTAACCGACATAGCCCGAAAAATTGCCAAACTTAAGTGGCAATGGGCAGGGCACATTGCTCGCAGAACAGATGGCCGATGGAGCCGAAAGGTGCTGGAGTGGCGACCGCGTACCGGAAGATGTAGCGTTGAAAAGCCTCCCACAATGTGGCTGACCCTGTGCCACAGGAATCCGCTGGATGCGGCAAGCACAGAACCAGTCGAAGTGGCGATGCTTAGGAGGGGGGCTATGTCCAGTAGTGGACGTCTTTCGGCTGATGAATGATACGCCGCGTATCTCGCTCGTCTTCTTTTCTCATTCGCATCATCATCCAGCATTTTTCCAACTATGGTAGGGTCGCCTTCCAGTATAACTGGATACAGCTGAATACCAGTAATATTTACATGGAGCGACTGCCTATCTGACCTACACCCACAACCCAGTTACTGGCTAATACAATCCAATGTCAGACTTTTGGGTTTCTTCTGGTTTTGGTTTTCATTTTATTGGGTACCTTGTAATACACATGGCTCAAATTTTTATATTACCACACTATGACTACCCCGTTGGTCTCGTGGTCGCAAGCGTGACTGCTGAGCATGGGGTCCTAGGTTCAATTCCCGGGTCGGGCAAAGTGTTATAGAGTTTTTCCATTTGAAATTTCTTAGTAACAGGTGGTGTGATGGGGTATCACAACCAACTTCCAAACTCCGTGATTCGGAAAGCACGCTAAGCCGTTGGTCCTACGCCTGATCTTTCTCCGGTCGTGTCGGATTGCCATCCCATCGGACTATGAGAGAGAGGGATGAGAGAGTGCACCTGTGTCTGCGCGCACACTTGTTCACTATAATATCTCCCGCGCCAAAGGCTAGTCTCCGTTGAGATTGGCCGCCATGGCCGAAATATGGTTTGGTGGAGTACCGCACTATCACCTAGCTAGGCGACCTATTATCCGCTGGGCTTTCCTTACGCCATATCTATTTCATTAATGGTCTTCACCTCGTCTTGCTACTTGCCACGTGTCATGACATCGTCATACCAGTTCTATTTGATTCCAAGTATTCTACCTCTACTATCAATCTTTACTTCACTTTGGACTATTCTTAATTACTCATTACCATTATTAATTACGCCATTACTGTTAGGTATACAAATTAAAACAAGTCTAGACTAAGGAATTTCCAAGCAGTTTGTAACTCATACGTATTAATATTTTAAGTAATTTTTTGCGCTGATGTTATATCAGTTTTTTTTTGTTCTTTGAAGGTCATAGTAAACTACTCAAACTTCTGTTTGTTACGTTCACTTTAATACTAACTCATGGACATGGAACTGTAACATCACTTAGTTTGCAACGTGTTTTTATTGTTTAGAGTCTAGCTGGAGCAAGTGTAGGCAAATATTATATGGCGAATATATAAAATCCCTTAAATACCCGTTTTCTCTATGAACTCCTAAATATTATTGCACTGTTGGTTTTTAAACTCTCGGGGGCGTTGTATGGTATTGATATTGGTATTGATATGCCAAAATACAGAAATGTTAAAATTACCTAGATGTTTAATTAATTAGGTGTACCAATAAACTTACACTTACGAAATTATTTAAAATTACGTTATTTTTAGTCATAAGTGAAAAATCTACCTGCGTGTTAGAGATTTTTAACTCAAACAATTATGAATGACTTGCAGGTAACCACATTTATGCTCGGTTCCTATGTAAATAAACGAATCGTTTGGCTCACCAATTTTTTGTTACTTAACTGGGCATATAAATAGATTCGTAAGCTAATTTCACCTGTGATACGAGTAGCTACTTCCATATGGGAGGATCTACTATGTAAAACTATGAGGTCTTTGCTTCATTATTGGTAAAGATGCAAGAGTTTTAATTTTAGCCAATAACAGCCCGTAAGTTTTAGAAATCGGCCATTATTCAGCCGACTATTAAATGACTATCTCGTATTTGGATTGGACGACGATCGCTTATATACACGGCCTTCTATGCACCCTAACATCAAGCATATACGTAGGTGATTCGTATAGCAGTCCACTGCTGGACATTGCCTCTCTAATCACACGTTATTTGCATTGTTCGTCCGGTCCCTCATCCAGGTATTGAACGTGTATTGGACGTTAATTTCACTACAATCACGTCAGCGCAACGCAGCATCAGCTCAACACCTACATGCGAGAAAAGAGTTTGTTTCAATGGTATTGCTTTAAATGTCCAACTTTTAGCCAATACGGATGTTGACTGGGAAAAACAAACTATTTAGACCGTCAGTCAAATAATAATAAAATATTAGCCACGTATTTTTTGCTTTATCATATTAATTAAAAATAGTTTAGATAAAACGCAGTTGGGGAGTTGGGGCTCGGTAGCTCACAAGTCAGTATAAAATCTACCGGGGAGTGACGTCCCGTCATATTTTAACTCAATGTATTGCCGTAATCTTTTGATTACGTGAAAAAAGAAAAAATATGGGTCCAATATTTTTTAATAATCTAAATGACAGACAAAAAAAAATGTTCAACATCTCTATTGATGAATATCCTCACTTCGTGTCCTGCTCCTTGTGCAATGTAACTATTGGGTTTTTAGAACCAATGAAAGAGACAGTTATAATTTCCACAGAATTATTTATTATCTTTATTTGGCAGGAGAGGTGTGTGTGCGCTCTCGCTTAGAATGGAACACTAATGTCTAAACTATATCAAAGTTATTCACATGTAAATATGTATGAAAGAAGAAGACTCAAACTACATAAGTGGGACCGATATATTTTGTTGTATTCCAACAGCAACTTGCACCCTAATTGCGTAACACACTACCAATCACAATCTGAATGATTTTGAAAGATAAAGAAAAAAAAGAAGAAGAAGAAGAAGATTTTGATTTTGCTTCATAAGTTCGTAAAAATTTGTCTGTTCAATTACGTAAATAACGCAATGAATGTTGTTGAACTGTCAAAATAAAACCCATTGCTACTATGTACTTATAAGTGTGTAATTACCCATCTGAGAGACCTGCGCCTGTGTCCTGTGCTCTCTAAGAAACCTGTCTACCTGTGCGAAGCCACTGCTAACTGATTGACTTCTGATCTAAGCTTACTTAATTTTTTAATTAATAACCCATTCTTACCTTGCAGGCAGTGTAAAAGTAAAAATAAATATTTTTCGTCGTATCGATGATTCTAATAAAGTCCGGTCGCGAAGCAGAAAGAATTTCGTACAATGACCCCTCATTACTTATCTCTCTTATATTACTCTTTGCCGTCGCGCTCGCGCATTTGAAGGTCCTTCTAATACGCGAGCGCGACGGCAATACATTTGTGCTCGAGCGATAGAGATAAGTAATGAGGTCATTGTACGAAATTCTTTCTGCTTCGCGACCGGACATTATTAGAATCATCGATACGACGAAAAATATTTTTTTTTACTTTTACACTGCCTGCAAGGTAAGAATGAGTTATTTAAATAACTCTAATGGTTATGGTCCTACCAAGTATTGGTTAATGTGTTAACAGTTACTTTTTACAACATTTAAGCAGGAGTCTCTGAGTCGAAAATAATGAACATCTACTAAACAAGCTATAGTGATGACTGCGCCAGATCAAATGATGTTTAAGAAACCTGTGATCTCGTAAACATCGTCTGTGTACTAATTATATACATCAGACGTCATTTACGACTGTTTTAGAAAAACGTGGTACCTGCTCCCTAATTGCGTAACACACGATCAATCGCAATCTATTTCATTTTGACAGCCGCTATCTAATTACGTAACACATTTTCGTAAACGATAACGACTAATCTGTTTCATTTTGACAGTTCAACAACATTCATTGCGTTATTTACGTTGTTGAGCAGATTTTTTTTTCGAACTTATCATGTAGCAATGCTTATATGTAGCAATGGATTAGCAATCTGTTTCAAAACGATTCAATTCTGATTGATCGTGTATTACGCAATTAGGGTACTGTTCAACAACATTCATTGCGGTCTTTACGTTGTTGACCAGACAAATTTTTCGAACACATGATGAACAATGGATTAGCAATATCCTTCAAAATGATTCAGATTGTAATTAATCGTGTGTTACGCAAATTGGTGTGCTGGACCTACCTACTATATTTATTCTATACCTAGGTAGATAGGTAATTAATATAAACTAATATTAAAACTGAAGACTTTGCTTTTTTTGTTTGTTTGAACGCACTAATCTCTGGAATTAGCAATCGGATTTGAGAAGTTCTGTTTGCATTTGATACCCCAATTCTTGAGCAAGATTATAGGCTATTTAACATCACGCTACGACATATAGGACACGAGAAAAAAGCAAACGAAGTAAAAGCGCAGGCGGGCGATGAGATGGGGTGGAGGTAGTTTTATAAAAATATGCGGCTGTTATTTTAGTATATTGTGTATCTTACGACATCCACGCGAACAAAGTCGCGGGCAGAAGTTAGTATAGAATATAATAGAATACGCTTTATTATGTACACCATACGAATTACAAATATGTATACACAAATATGTAGGTATACAATATAAAAAACATCGAGTAGGCGTGTCTGCAATAAACCACGTCTAGGAGCGTTGGAGATTATGTCTGTGACTCTAGTGGGTTCTTTGACCATGTACACGAGATCATAATTATAGAGTGAGGAGTGTATTTAACTCTATAATATGGTTCTAGCATATTAATATTGAAGTCCATTAGTAAAATTATGTGTTTACAATAAGCAAAAAATTATATGGATTCAGCCAAAGCATCTTGCTTTACCCACCGAAATTACATATTTGGATATGTACCTACGCAGTACCAACCGCAAACTTATAGCCAAGCAATGACCTCCAGCCACAACTGTTCCAGCGCCGAGTCTCGGTGGGGGCGCACATGGACACGGATACATCTTCTCACGTAAAAGCCTACTCCTCCGCCCGTCCTATTACCCGGGCAGGCCCTGTGTTTCAGGAACTACCCAGATATAGCGGCAGCAGTCTTGCAGCACCTTCCTAGAGCCATACGTCATTCAGGGCCAAAATATTTGGCTGTAGACTTTATATTGAAGCTTGTAGGGCATCCTGGCCGGTATTAAGCGATCGTACATTTAAGTAAACCCAACCTTAGGTTTTTCTTTTAATTTTCTTAGCCCATAGTTCTGTACATTAATTGTAAGCAAAATGTGTGCCACAAAAATGACGCCTAATGTATGTTTAGGATATTTTTTACAACTTATGGTAAGAATAATTAAAGCATGCATATTTATAATATCTAATAAAGGGAATTAATAAAATATGAGTAATTTGTTATTTACTAACTCAGACAAACAGCGTTCAGACTTAATTTTAATTGGTTAATCATCCGGATTTTTGCGTATAAATATTTTCCCATTCAAATACCAGCAGGATATCTTGTGCGACACTCATAGCCACGTATATAGGAGATTTTTCACCAGGTAATCCAATTAACTGTGTAACAAAATCCGTAAAAAAATCCGTAAAAAAATCAGCATAATGAAAATTCTAAAATAAATGTAACAAAGAATAAAGATGTATATGTATCCACCGCAGAATATAAGAAATCCCTGCAGTGAGAAATTGTGTGATCGTAGAGTTTTTTACTCCAGCTTATCAGCAATAAGGTAATATAACCTGCAGCCTCCAGTCTATAAAGTTATTGTTAATTTAATCCTTATCTATCTACTCACTTTGATTAAAAATAATCACAAAGTAGTTTTTTTTTTTCATAGAATATACCCTTTTTAGTGTTAATTTCAAAACCCCAAAGTGCTTAAAACTGCAGATGAAAATATCGCCAAATATCGTTTTATATTCGCATTTGTGAAAAGTTTTCGCACTCCTTAAACTGAACAATATCAAACTACGTCCAGATGTTACTGAATGGAAGTTATTGACCTTGTTATGTATCTCAGATTATAAGTCCGTGTACAACCAACTAGCCAATACTTAAAACCGATACTAATTAGTCATAATGACACATGTTTTTTAATAGTTCATGATACTTAAGTTTTAAAAATAGTGTGGTAGCCTGGATCCTGTTCCAGATGTTGAACGTATATAGCTAATTAAAGGCCTAGTATAACGGCCTAAATATGTAAATGTCTATTAACTGCTCCCAAATTACGAAAATTATTTTATTTTATTTCTTTTTTTTTTCATTACTTCCTAGTCATAATGTAATCTTTTTATTATTTGACATTATATACTAACAATATTCTATATTTTTTATTAAATTTGATTTGTTACAGCTGTAGTGGCAATCATGTCATTTGGTTTAAATAGTTATCAATTTTTATAATTTTACTTATCTTTTATACAGATTCTTTTCTTTAATTTTTTTTAATGTGGGAACGTTGTAGGCTTAACAGACTGTAGATCTGTGGACCATTTTATATTTTGCTTGTTGATAGGCCTACACTGTCCTCTCATACTTTTTACACTGTGATTTGAAAACATTGTAAAAACCATTTACTTTTAGTAACCGTGGAATTTCTTGCCCGCTCTTCTCCATAGGAAACGACCAATTGGAACCGTGCACCTCGCTTCTGACGTTTCATAAGTGCCCTTGTAGGTTTATGTGAAATAAAATATTTTTAATTGAATTGAATTAAAGTCGCTTTTCATGTTTGTCTGTATAACCGCGTTATTCTTCTAAACCATGCAACAGATTTTGATGAGGTTTTCACCATCATTTAGAGAATTGAATCCGGAAGGTTTATGTGTATAATACATTCATATTAAATTATAATAGACATAACTAAGAAATCTCGATCAAAAACAGTGCGAAGTAAAAACCGTGCGAAGTAAAAACCGTGCGAAGTAAAAACCGTGCGAAGCTAGGTAGGATATAAGTAATTGTTTAAGAGAAAAGTAATTGGAGCATAAAGAGAAAAAGGCGTGATTGATCATTTAATATCACGGATAAATAAAGAGAAAAAATGGATGATGAATAAGAAAGAAACAGGCCAATTGAAAAAAATAGGAAATGTAGAGCTCTTTATAACGTGTCTACATTTTCCTATTTATTGAGTTTTCATTGTGGGCACTCTTTCAAATGCTAGTTATTTTAGCTGCTTATACAGGGTGGCAATTTAGTGACCTGCATCCGTCAAGGGGGTGATTCTACCTGTCATACTAAACAACTTTCGCTATGACTTTTTGGTTACGAATCTTCATGTATGTGTATACATGAAGATTCGTAACCAAAAAGTCATACGCGTATCGAAATAGTCGTGTCTACTGTTTTATCCGAATTTGATTTGTTTTTTCACGAATCGGTTAAGAGTTTCATGGTGAAAGTTAGAATGATAGAATCACCCCCTTGACGGATGCAGGTGTCTAAATCGCCACCCTGTAGTAACCAGTAAAAAAATCTAGCATTTTGATACAGTACAATGGAAATTGCTTCACCGACAACTATGCATGGAAATTATAATAGACAGGTAAGTTGCGTAAATAATAAAAAAAACTAAGAAATTTTGAAAATTCAAAAGCACGACTCATAATGCTCATTAGATCGTCTAGTCGTCGTCGAGCTTCCTCCTATGGATGAAAATAATCTATTAAAAAAAATATTACTCAATTAATTGATTTTTTCGCAAGCTACAATACGAGTATTTAGGTTTCACACGGGAATTTAAAAAAAACTATTTTGATGTTTTTTTCGTTTCTGATGCTTTAATTTTTTTTTTTTAAGTACAAAATTAATCTCCATTAAATTATCTGTACAATGGTATATTAAATAGGTTCTGTGTACTAGCAGGAGTGTAACAATAAAAACAGTTGTAGAAAGGAGGCCAAACAAATTTTTCGATCCCAAAACTCTTAAACTTCGCATTATGAGCGGTGCAATTGGATAAGTGCTTACCATTAAATACGATTCTTTAACGGCACAATATTGGCTTCTATTTGAAAACAAAGCTACACCACGACTAAAGGCCTACGATGCCTAACGCATCTTTTATTTCAAAACAAAGAGATAAAGTATATTGTAGAGTAAGTAATAAATAAGTGGTCGTTATCACCTACAATACTTTACTATTAGGACACCGTGTTAGTCTGTGGCCTCGGATTAGATAAATACTTATCAGATAAACCGTTTTCCTTTCAAGGATTATCTACTTTCTTTTGTTTCCGGCTTTAAAAACTATTTAATTTTTAACCAAGATGTAAAAAAGAAGGAGGTTCTCAAGTAGACGCGTATGTTTTTTTGAGGACATATAAAAAATAATCTTAGATATTTTTACAAATCCAATTTCGTGAAACCATTTATTATTTAAAGCCTAAAATCATGTTAGGTATACATAAGTGTGTGTTTATATTACGTTTATTTAGTTTTCTTTGGGTTTTTGTACTTTTTACGGACAAAGAGTGCTGCATAAAATTGTTTCTGTATTCCAGTTCAACCTTTCCTGAAAAACGATGTAAAATCGTGTTGCTGAAAACTTTGAGTTCATATTTTACCTTTAAATAAAACATAAATTATTATTATGTGTGATAGTACTGAATAATTTAATCTCTATTGAGTAAAACAATTCACTTAATTGGCTTACGTATTATTCTCGTATTCGTTTTAATTTGCGAAGAAGTGTATTGACCTAGTAGGTCAATACACTTCTTCGCAAATTAAATAACTGTGTAGGCGCATAGCTTAGTACAAAATAAATAATGCAAAGTAACTCACTCGTATGGTAATCAAGAGGACGCTCGCTCCGAACGAAAGTTGCAAATTATTTATGGTCAGATATAAATGGTAACCCGGTAACAAACACTTATAGATAAGAACACTTCTTAAGTTATTGCGCAACACTAACACTAGTAAATTGACATGTAATTAAAAACATTCTTAGATTGTTAATAGCTCTAGATTTTCTCAAAATAGCACCAATTTTTTTTATTTTTTTTATTATCACGACACGATGTTCATCACAACATTTTAAACGTAACTGAATTTCATTGCAGGCTGTTTACAAGCGCGCGACTTTGTTTTTACTTTTTCGCTATAAACACTCGGCAACCAGAGAGAAGTAAACCGGACCGCCACGTTTTTGTCGTTTTATTTATTGTTTACTTTGTATTTGTTTTGTTTTTGTGCTATATGCACGCAGGATGTGTTCGCGGCGCGAAGGTCGCTTGTGCTTTGACTCCGTGCTCGATTACGGCCGGCTATAAGTTATTTTGTTATAGTTTAATTAATGCCGCCGCCGTTCTGGAGCCATTCGCATTTTGATAAACGCGCGCGTGCGGGCGTAAGGCGCGAACCGCTCTGATTGGCGGACTGGCCTGAGCGGGCAGTACGCGCGCACTGAGCATTTTGGCGGGAGATCTGCTTTCAGCCGACAAAAGGCCGCGTAATGAGATGTAAACTTTACCTTTCTACCTGCCTTGAACTTTATTTCATTTACTTTAGAAACAACTGCCTACATTATGTTTTGCTTTTGTGGAGAGATGTGAATCATAGATAACCTATCTAATATCTATAAATGACGTATCAATTCTAAGATTTGGGATATTTACCTTTATACTTAAGAGGTACTTCATATTCTGTAAATAATGTAGTTCAGGTATTGTTTTAAATCTATTCGAACAGTTCACATTTAATAATTGTAAGGAAAGTATACCTACCTATGTAGACTACTAGGTACCTACGTAACGATTGTATTTTAGTTTTATTGGCATAAATTGTATTGTTTTATTGTAGGTTACGACAGATGTATGTGAAATGGCAGTACTCTGTTTTATAAAATATCCGCTGTCAGTGACACTGAAAAAGTGTCAGTGTGGTGAAGAAAAAAAAAGGGAATCTGAAACATAATTTTTAAGAGCGTTTATCCAAAAAGTTGACAACATCGCAAATAGCTGTATTTTTTATTTTTTATTTTATTAATTTGTCTATATTACTGTATGAAAATAAGAAATGTGGCTAACTAACGCACTAGAATATTAATAATGGATCGCAATTATAACATTGAATTTGATGTTGTAGGTTCCCGTGTTAGGTGTAAAAAAGGCATTTGGAAAGTTTCCAAATATATAAATATTTTTTACATATAAAACTAAATATTCGGTGTTACGATATTAATTATTGCATTTCATAATCAATATTCTAGTTCGCTAGTTAGCCACATTTCTTATTTCCATACAGAAATACTGCAAAATTAATAAAAAAACAGCGAAATGTTTGACATCTATTTGCGACGCGACGTTGCCCACTTTCAGAATAAACGCTGTTAGTAGTGGGCTAATCTAAGGCAGACATACTAACATAATCATTATTCAAACCTAGCTCAAAGAAACATCCGTCAAATCGAGTGACAATGATCTCAGTTCACGGTACATAAATCGTAATATACGTGACAAATATTTATGAGAGACAAAGCCATTAAAATAATTGATCTTAGAGCAATTAGACGTAGCGGGTGGCTACGTAGAACACGTTGAAGTATGCGAGTCAATCACTCGACGTGTGTTTACGTGAATTGCAATATGGATGTTGACTGCGGAATTGAACTGAATCGGCCATTATTCAGCAGACTATTAAATGACTATCTCGTATTTGGATTGGACGACGATCGCTTATATACACGGCCTTGTATGCACCTTAACATCAAGCATATACGTAGGTGATTCGTATAGCAGTCCACTGCTGGACATTGCCTCTCTAGTCGCACGTTATTTTCATAGTTCGTCCGGTCCCTCATCCAGCTATTGAACGTGTATTGGACGTTAATTTCACTACAATCACGTCAGCGCAACACAGCATCAACTCAACAGCTACATGCGAGAAAAGCGTCTGTTTTAATGGTACCTATTGCTTTAAATGACCAACTTTTAGCCAATACGGATGTTGACTGGAAAAAAATATTACTATTTAGTCCGTCAGTTAGATAATAAAAAAATATTAGATAGGTACGTATTTTTTGCTTTATCATATTTAATAAAAAATGGTTTAGATAAAACTCAATAGTGGGGTCGTCACAAGTCGGTATAATATCTACCGGTTAGTGACGTCATGCCACATTTTAACTCATTGCCTACTCAATGTAGTATTGCCATAATCTTTTGATGACGTAAAATAAGAAAAATACGTGTCCAATATTTTATTATTTAATAATCTACATGACGGTCAAAAAAAGAGCAGGAGGAGCACGTGGCTAAGTAATAACAGCCGCACGGGTAGATCCATCAGGTTAAGCTACGCTTGCCGGGTTGGTCCGTGGATGGGTTACAATCTTTACATACCGAGACTCTTCCGTGCCTCGGAAAGCACGTTAAGCCGTTGGTCCCGGCTGTCATTCGTGGATCTTTGACAGTCGTCAGAAGCCCGAAAGTCTGACAACCATTCTCACCAAGAGGTATCGTATTACCCAGTTACTGGATTGCTTAGGTCAGATAGGCAGTCGCTCCATGTAAAATACTGGTATTCAGCTGCGTCTGGTTAGGCTGGAAGCTGACCCCAACATATTGGGAAAAGGCTAGGTAGACTGATGACAGACAAATAAAAAACATTTACTCGACATGCCTATTTCAAACGCGCCCGCTTTGAACTTTACGGGTTATTAACTAGAAACTGGATCAAACAGGTGTAAGTACCTAAAAGTTCGATCTTATTAATAGGTATACGAATACACGAATAGCCCTTCTTCCCGTGACGTCACTCGCGATGAGCGCAGCCAAATTTGCTTCTACAGATTACACAAATGGGCCACCGCTATGTCACCCACTCTCCTCCAAAATGGTGTCATAATAGTTTAAAAATATTGTTGTAAGTATTTTAAAATTACAATTCTCCTATTGTTGAACTAGTTTTGAGGAAAAATTGTCTTGTTCTAAATAAATCATGAAAATGTGGGATGATCATCAATTTTGTTAAAAACATTCGGTATTTTGATTTAAAGTGTTCAAATAGTAACTAATGAACGCAAGGAATCATATGTTTATCGCCAGTTCCTTCACAACTACATATATTGTAGATTGTTTTCAAATAAATCCAAAAATAGTGCACCAGAAACAATGTACTATCGAAGAAATTCATATCTAAGCAGTTTGAAAACAAAATCCTGTGAACACCATTACCACATCTGTTACCTCCCCGGTTCTATAGCGGCCGAGCGCTGCAAGCAAAAATAGTCCTTAAGGTGTATAGATATGAAATTCTTCGATGGTACTTACCTGCCTACGGTAGGTATCTACATATTATTTCGATATTACTTTTCCTCATCAAATTTATGTTTAATACTTACCAGGTAAAGTTTTTTAGTTGCTTGCCTTTGGTTAGGATTTAAGCCCCAAGTCACAGATTACTGTGCCCAAGTCCCGTTGAACTGCGTCGAATTGATCTGACCCCATTATCTAGTCCCGTTAGCTCGAGCTATGGTGTGGTGCGAAACACCATTGTTCGACACTACACTCGCAATACATACAAAAGCTGAGATTTTATCGCCTTTTTTGGGTTCGGTAGTAAACAAGGAACCCTTATAGTTTCGCCATTTCCGTCTGTCTGTCTGCGGCTTAGCTGAGAGATGGTTAGTACTAGAAAGCTGTAATTTGGCATGGGTATATTAATCACGCCCACAAGGCGGTAAAGGTTTTTTTTTTGGGGTACCTACCTCCCCTACACGTAAAGTGGGCATGTTTTTTTTTTCTCATCTATCCCATGGTTGGTTATCGTTAGAAAGGTCGTTCAAAAATATTGTGAGTTAGTATAAAACATTTTTGGATTCAGGGACCCGTTAGCGAAAAGTTAAAAGGAAAACTATTCCTTGCTTTATCGTTCTCTGCACATCCTGCCGCAGTCACCAGCTATTGTTGTATTTTTTATGTTTTATGTACTACTAACACTAGTGATAAGGTATTTTACTAACAAATTGGACCATATTGTTGTCTGAACTAAATAAATAAATAAAAAACTATTACAGCTAAGTAGGCTGTACAGGTTAACTAGTAATAATCGACCAACTTAAATTTGCAGTTTGAAAAACATGATCTCCTAAACCGAATGTATGGGAGAACATGTTTTTCAACTACAATGTTAAGTTTGTTCTAGGGATAAATTCATCCCAACTACGGAACCCTTCATTGTGCGTGGTCTGACACGCACTTAGCCGGTTTTTTTGTTTGTAGTAAGGTTTAAAGTCATTAGAAATAATATTTTATTTCAGAGAAAATATCAACACAAAAGAAGTCTAATTTAGGTGACGCTCATTATCATTATTATCAGTCGTTTGTGTCCCAATGGGGGCAAAGGCATCCCTTCCCTTCTTTCACTTAACACGTTTAGTACCGGGACCCCTCCTGGACGGTTCACCTAATCGCATATGGGATGCCGGGAGCCCTTCTTTTAAAGGTAGGTTTTTCTTATCGAATACAGCATTATAAACCGTGAAAATAAAATCTGATGTACGAGTATATTTTACTAAAAAATTATAAGGTTGGTAACTATGAATTGGGTATTCATAGTTACCAACCTTATAATTTTTTAGAAAGCCCAATCCCATGAAAGCACAATTTTACTTCGTTTTACAGTGTTTTATAACAGGGTTTTAAACCTAATGCTAAAACATAGTCCTTGGTATCTTTATTGATCTTAAGAAAGCGTTCGACACCGTTAGTCATGAATTGCTACTTAAAAAGCTAGAAACCATCAAAATTACCGGCAGTGCCTTAAAAATGTTCGATTCCTATCTAAAAAACAGGTCGCAATTAGTTAGAACGGATAATAATTATCAAAGTGGCGCATTACCTATAACGTGTGGAGTTCCCCAGGGTTCAATTTTGGGGCTCCTGCTCTTTTTAATCTATATAAATAATATTCAGGAAATTCAGCTTCATGGCCATCTTACCCTTTACGCAGATGACACTTGCTTATTTTACTTTGGTTCTTCCATTCACGATTGAATTTCTCAGGCTCAAGATGAGTTAAACACCCTTTCTTCATGGTTTCAATATAACTTATTAACGGTAAATATTTCTAAAACGTGCTACATGTTGTTTAAAGCAAAAAATAAAATAATACCTCCACATAATCCATTAGTTATTAACAATGTGCCCTTGCAGCAAAAATCATGTGAAAAATATTCTGGCCTGAGAATGGATAGTTCTCTATCGTGGACTGTTCACTTGGATCACATAAAAGCAAAGCTTACGTCACTACTTGCATCCCTCCGAAACATAGTTCGATGTATTCCACATAGACTGCGTCACACCATCTATAACGCCTTAGTAAAACCTCATCTCCTATATCTGGTTGAAATTTGGGGTAGTGCGGCCAAAACGAAGCTAGCAAGTCTCCAAGTTGCACAAAACAAAACAAAATAATAAAAATGATTTTTAACTACCCATATTTAACATCAACATGCAAAATTTATGAAGAAACCAAAATAATGAACATTAGACAGTTATATATTCACAATACATGTATTTTCATTCGTAAGGTACTCAACAACAGTATACAGACTAATTTATCGTTTACTAAAGTAAAACAAGTATCCCAACGTAGCACTCGCAGAGCTAGTTTTCTGATTTTACCGAAGATGAGAACTAAGTTTGGCAGAAAAATGTTAACTGTTGAAGGAGCACAATTGTACAACAAAATATATGTATAAAAAGTTACACTAATTCAATGCATTCAAAACTCAATTAGCTGAATATTTAACCACAAATAACACCCTTCCTAAAACTTGAATGCATTGGATGGGTGTATCATAATTGCTACCGTGACGTCTGTGACGAACTACTTATAATTTATTTTAAGCATTGTTCTCATGTAAGTGACTTTGTGTCTTTTTTGAGAATAAAAATATCTTTAAACCTAATGCTGCACAAACGTAATGCCGGCTCCGTCCCGGAGGGGTCACGTCCAATATGTATGGTGGCTTGGCGTATGAGTTCTGTGAAGAGTGGGTGAAGTCGAGAGTGTTAACCACTACAGGGCAAAGGAGAAGGGAAGGGAGACCTCCCTACCCTTCTTCCACTTAGCCCTTCTATCTTCTGTTGTACGGACAACAGAAGATAGAAGGGTTAAGTGGAAAAAATTACCACGGGGTATTTTTTTATGAAAAAGGATGAGTTCAACGACGTTTGACGTGCAACATGCACGTCAGACGTCATTTAACTCATAATTTTTTTTTAAATATTAGTTATTGGTAGGACTTACTAGGAGTTGGACTTAAAAAAAATCCATTTCTACGGATTTTGTCGCCGGAAGACTAGATAAAATGGCAGATTCTTTATGTCATTTTATGAACTTAAACTCACCTGCACATATTCTTCCGTCGACAAAACCCATAGAAAACCTGTTTATAGTAAGAGCACAGTAGAAACGGGTTTTGTCGACAGAAGAATATGTGCAGGTGAGTATAATGTTCCTTGAGGTGGACTCTCAACGGCACATCAGGTGGTGTCAATGTCAAATTGACACTAATCTTCTTCGAAGTTTGCAGTATGCAGGTGAGTATACCTATGTTCCTTCGTGTGGATCGCAAATAACGTTTGAAAAGAAGTTCAATTTTTTATTTGGCCCATCAGTCCTCCAGACCGAATTTCGTCCATGGCGACCAAGCTCAGCGAAGACCAGCCTTCGGCGCGGGAGATGTGATTGTGTGATATATTTCAGACACATGTACTCTCTCTTCCGTCACTCTCATAGTCCGATGGGACAGTAATCCGATACGACCGAAGAGAGATCAGGCGCAGGGCCAACGGCTTACCTCACGTGTATCATACCGCCAACTTCCAAACTCTGGGCTGTAGAAATTCCTATTAATGGAAAAATCCAATAACACTTTTCCCGACCCGGGTAGCGAACCCTGGACGCGCCTGCGACAACGAGACCATCGGGGCCCAGCAGTACTTAGCAACGCTGACACCATTCGATAACGCAGACATTAAAAATCCTCAAGTGTAGGTACAGGTGACAGGACATGCGGAGTAACATGGAAGGGCCATGGTCTGCTGGGAGATGCTGCATATACACTGAAGATTCCATTCGAGAAACCCCACCTGTGGAGATTGTCTTTGTTTCGGTTAGGTACAGTCAATCACTAATGTGCGGTTGACTGTTCATAATCGAACTGATTAAAGGCTCGTTCAGACTAGCGCGACACCGGTAATTGTTCAACCGTGAAGTTTTCTTAGAAATTATTTTGTTAGAGTCGCGTCGCGCCGGTCCGCACGACGCTTAACACGTTCTTGTTAATAACCGAGAATAATAATCATATCATTATAAGTTCTTAGAACTCTGACCTATAGCTGACTTGTAATTTTACATTCATTTATCCTCAAAAAACTTGTTTTGGGTGCAAAACAAGTTCCCTGCGGCCGCGGCCGACTGGCTATGTAACGGTTTGCCATTCTGCAATTAGGTGTAAAATGTAGTGACATAAATTTAAAAGAATGCTTAGACGGTTTGGTGATGTTGAGAGGATGTATGAAAGAACATCACCAGGTTCACTAAATGTCCTCCTAGGACATCCCCGCCATTCATCATTACATCTAAAAAACCTTTTGTTAATCGCCTTACTATAATATCTGCGACTAACAAAAGGTATTTACAAGGTAGATGAGAGTGGAAATGCCGGGAGGGGACGCCCTATGAAGACATATAGTGGCCTTATTATTGGTGATGTTCTTCAGAAAGGTCAGGCGCGTAGTGCTCGCACCGGCGCGCGTGTACCTCATTTGAACTGTAAAAATTATCCGGTAAAATTATGGTCTTAACTTTTTTCAAGCGGCAATATTTACACAAAATATGATTCTGATATGAATTGAATTGGATATGATTCAGCTAAAATATGTGACACCGTAGAGGAATTACAGGGAGTTCATAAAATGAATTGATTTAAAGGAATTGCTTAATGTAGCCGTTTTAGGCCCCCTGGTTGACCGTCAAGATCATAGATATAAGGAAGAAGGTCAAGATGAATTGTTTAACAGTTAGTCGATGGATGAGATTTTAAAGCTCCTTGTCATAATCTTCCTGCCTCTATCGCACTCCTGTTACAGTCCTACCTAGGGGTCGGTGCAACACGTTTTTTTCTTAAATTCTCAGTTAGCCGGTCACTCTATCATTCACTCCTTTTTCTTACATATTATCTTTGGATTTCCTCTCCCTCTTCATCCATCCACATTTTTATTCATCTTTTTTTTTGTTACTTGTACAAATAGATAGATATCCTATCTATTAAACGAGCAATATTTGTATAGGATATATATATTTGTAATCACGTTCTCGAAAACGGCTCTAACGATTTCGATGAAAGTTGCAATATAGGGGAGGCGGAAATCGATCTAGCTAGGTCTAATAACTGGGAAAAATTGTTTTCTCCTTATTTTTACCCTAGCAGAGCTCGGTCTCTCAAAGTTTAGAACAAGATGGCTACCTTTTTTTTTTTTTTTTTTTTTTTTTGGGTGGGAAATCATCAAATGACTCCTCCCGCTCTGGGCGGAGCGAGAGGGGGTGTCAGACTTTTACTGACTAAAACCCACCCGTGTTCCTTCCGTTGCCTGTGTGCCGGGGCCGCGATATCCCTTTCGGACCAACTCGCAACCCTGGCAGGCATTGGCCCTTACGGACCCCGTCAGTTGGTGCTGACATCTCTTTGAGGCGCGCGTGGAACACAACGCGCCGTCGACCCGGGCCTGGTCCTAATCGGACGGCGAGCTACCCATTGCCCACCGTCCGCAAGCCCGCGCCTACGGTGGCCGGAAGTCGGCTCGCGACTCCCGACGCCCGGGGCGTCTCCTGCGGCGACTAGGGGCGCGAGGGCGCGCATCTTGCATTTCCCTCGCGCGCTCCGCCTCCTCCTTCGCGAGCATTACTGCTTCGCAGAAGGAAGTGACGGCTTCCCATGCACTCTCGCTCCGGACCATGGCCTGAACCAGGGCCGGACGCGAGAGATCGCCGCTGCCGATCGCCTCCGTGAGGACACGGCGGTGCCCCGCCCAAGCCGGGCAGACCTCCACCGTATGCTCCACCGTGTCCTCCGGGCGATCCACACAATGGTAACACCCGGGCGTTTCCTCCCGCTTTATCCTGAACAGGAACCTCCCGAAACAACCGTGTCCGGTGAGGACCTGCGTCAGGCGGAAGGTGAGGACGCCGTGGCGCCTCTCTAGCCACTCCTCAAAGAGGGGCCTTACCGCCGCAATTGTGGCGTGCCCAGCGCTGGGTTGCGACAATCGCACTCTCCATGCCGCCATGAGATCCCGCCGGAGCTCTGTCCGCTGTGCCGTGATTTCTCGCGGCAGCGGAGTTACACCCCGGCGTTTCGCCTCCTCGCGCAACTCCCACATGTGCGCGAGGACTTTTGCCTCCAGATCCCATGGCGGTAGTCCGGCAAGGAGGCTCGCCGCCTCACGGGAGACCGTGCGGTATCCTCTGACCAGCCTAATGGCCATGACCCTTTGGGACGCGTTCAATCGCTGGGCTGGTCGCAGCCTTAATGAACGCGCCCACACCGGTGCCCCGTAAAGGGCCATGGACCGCACGATCCCCGCGTAGAGCCTCCGGCAGGAGGCGTTTGGACCCCCTAGATTGGGCAGAAGCCGCTTCAAAGCAGCCCCAGCCCTCTGCAGTTTGGGAGCCAAACGTCGGAAGTGCTCCACGAAGTTCCACCGGCTGTCGAGGACGAGTCCCAGGTACTTCATCGTCGACTCGACACCGATGTGAACCCCTCCCGCCGTTATCTGGGAACCCGACAGCGGCGCGTTCCGAGGACCATAGAAACACATGGCCTCGGACTTGTGCAAGGCCACCTCGAGTCCCAGTTGCCGGATCCTATCGACGATTGTCGCAACCCAACGTGTCGCTAGTTCGGCCGCCGCCTCATGCGACCTCCCCTGCACCAGGACCAGCGTGTCGTCAGCGTAGCAGACTACGCTGACGCCGCTAGGGAGGTCGGCGCGCAGCACCCAGTCGTAGCCGATGTCCCACAGATGCGGCCCCAGGACCGATCCCTGCGGGACACCGCACGACATCTCTCGCCGGTTCCACTCTCCGTGGTGACCGGGGTAGATGACGGCCCTGTCCGTCAAATAGGCCTCGACCACTCGACAGAGGTAGGTCGGCATCCGGTGATACCGGAGTGCCTCCCTAATGCAACTCCAGGGCAGGGTATTGAACGCATTGGCGATGTCAAGAGACACCGCCAAGACCACCCCACCCCGGGCAACAGCATCCCCCGTCGTGAGGGCTCGAACGCGCATGACGGCATCCACCGTAGAGCGCCCCTTGCGGAAACCAAACTGGCTGTCCGCCAAATCCGGCCCCACTCGCACCAGCTGCCCGACAAGGCGGTCTGCAATTACTCTTTCAAAGAGCTTGCCCACCTCGTCGAGCAGCACGATGGGCCGGTAAGCGGACGGAGAGTCCGCCGGGCGCCCCGGTTTCTTGATGAGGACCAGTTTCCCCGTCTTCCAACGAAGTGGGAACTGGCCCCTCTCCAAGCATGCGCTAAAGAGCCCCCGAAGTCGAGGCCCGAGAGCCTCTAAGGCCAGAACCCAGGCTTTTCCAGGTAAGCCGTCGGGTCCTGGGGCGGTATTTTTGGCATTCAGCCTACGTACCGCCGCTCTCAAATCTACCCCGGTCACCTCCGGAGATTCGTCGTCGTCGTCGTTTCCTGTGTGGTCCGCATCGGGCACCGCAGGAGGCGGAGCCATGGGCGGGGGAGTATGTTCCCCTCGCGAAGGGAACAGAGCGCTCACCACGTCCTCCACGAGCTGGGGCCGGAGACTCTGCGTCAGCGGGGGAGCCCATGGGCGGAGCTTGTCTCGCACCCATTTATATGGGCGTCCCCACGGGTCTCTGTTCAGAGTCTCCAGCGACTCCTCGCGGGCCAGTCCTCTGGCCCGCTCGATCCCGGCTTGGAGGGCGGTCTTCGCCGCTCTGTACCCGGCGTACAGCTCCGCCTCAATGGCTTCCGTATCCGGCGGGCGGATACGAAGCCTGCGGTGCCTGGCGTACAGGTGGCGCGCAGCAACGCACGCCGCGCGTAAAGCGGTCAGCTCACGCGACCACCAGCACACCTGGCGCTGAGCACGTCTGGGCTGGACCCGGGGCATTGCCACGTCACATATTTCGGACATGGCCTCCCGGAACCACTCCGCCTCGTCGTTGATGTCGGCAGGCCTGTCCGGTGATGTCACCCAGGCCTGCACGATCGAGGCTTCCAGGAGGAGCTCCCGGTCCAGCTGCTTCAGCGCCCACCGCGGACCACTCGGGGTCTGTCTGACCGGCGTGCCCGAGGTCTGGGCGGAGACGTCAAACCGGATGTACCGGTGATCGGAATAGGTCTCCACCCCCTCCATGACGCGCCAGTCGATGACACGTGGCGACAGAGCGGGGCTGGCGAACGAAATGTCCACCACTGACTCGCCCCGCATCCGCACGCACGTGGGAACAGAACCCCGGTTTAGGACGACCAGTCCCGACTCCAGAGCCCAGTCCTCCACCATCCTGCCCCGTGTGTCCGTTAACCGGGAACCCCAAGCCACGTTCTTGGCATTGAAGTCCCCGAGGACGATCACGGGGAGGGGATGGTACCCGACGACGACGACTCTCAACTCCCCAAGGGAGTTGTGGAACTCGGCGAGAGTTCGGCTCGGGGAAAAGTACGCTCCCACCACGACAATCTCCCCGAACCGTGCTGCTACGCAACCCCGTCCCTTCTTGACGGCCTCGAGGGACGGGGTACCGGCGGCGGCCGACCAAATAATGGCCACTGAGCCGCTCAGGTCCTCCACCCAGTAATCCCTGGGCGGGACAAAGTACGGCTCAGCGACCACGGCGATGTTAATCGACCACTGCGCCATGCTCTGGAGCAACAGATCCTGAGCTGCGGCGCAGTGGTTGATATTCGCCTGGAGGAGGCGTAATGGACCTATTGGCAGTCCATTTTAGCCCCCCCCCCGAGCCCCTCGTGAGGGCCCCGCCACGGCGGCAACGGCCGCGGCGGCAACGACGGTGACAAGATGGCTACCTTAATGTGCGTTTGCACTGGCGAAACATCGCAAGAAAACATGTTGAAATCTCTAGTTCCTGTCAAAAATTGTATGGAAAATTGACAGATCCTAAAGATTTCAACATGTTTTGTTGTGAATGTTTCGCCAGTATTATGTCAGCATTGAATTAGTATATAATACATATACTATTAATGATCATTCTCTATTTTCACCCGAGCAGAGCTCAGTCAACTAGGTAGGGGAGAGTTTGTATGAATTCATACACACTCTCCCCTACCTAGTTGATCGAGCTCTTAAAGAGCCATGCTTTGAAAGAACCAATGCGATTATCTCCTACTTTACAAAATCCTACCATAATTCAATTTTACTGTTTATAAATCATGGACAGCTGTCACCCACAAAAATATCGTCGCAGGACTGACTGCATTGAAAATGTTGAAGCCAAAATCTAAGTATTTTTCAGTTTAATCTATTTTTTTTGGCCTGAAATGTAAAGCATAGGTTGACAAAATGAATTTGTTGTATTGTTACGTATATATTTGGTATTATTTTACGCAAATATTATTGTTATGATGTTAAGGTAAATTAGCTGTAGTTTGAGGTTATATTCTTTAATACAAAATGTTTTGAAAGAGCCAAGAAGAATGGTACCAGTGCAAAATATGTGGAAGATGGACACATGAGTCTTGTGGTAATAAAGGAGTGATTAATTTCCTCTGCCAAAAATGTTTTTAATTGTTATATCCTAGTTCCAATATTATTTGAGACTGATTTGTATAAAAGTATTATGAATGATTAAGATTATTGTCAGATGATTATTTGAGACTGATCAAAAGCTCTGATTTTCACTTATTTTTAATTTTGGGAATTTGTTTGAGACAAGTGATTTTAATTAATGAAAAAGTAGTTGTTTTTGTTTCTGCAAAATGGAATCTGGCACTTTCATAACGCACGCTCTTTCATTAACAGGTAGTATTGAAAGAGCCGATTTCCGTTTTTTTTTTTTTTGTGGCTATATTTCGGATTTCTTAAGTTGTTACCAATTTTTTATTTATTTGGGTTCCATAACTATTAAACTAATTATTGAAAAATCAGCATAAAATATTATTTTTTTAAACTTTTTAAAAGTGGCTCTTTCATACACACTCTCCCCTACTAATGTTCTAAATAATACATCTATGGTTACTTACGTGTGTTTCATCCCTCGTCATCACATGATACCAATACAAACAATTCCCTTTTATCTTCAGAAAGCTCTTTCAGGGTCAAATTAAATTACCTAGCGAAACTCGGCAAACATGAGGATATCGATATCTTATCGGTATCGGTACTTTTTCGCAGCAATTTCAACTGAACACAAAAACTAACGTGGAATTAGATGCCTAATTTAAAATTTTCCCTTTCTTCTTCTTCCTCACAACCATTTTTATTATTCGTACCTTTGTGAACTTCGCAGAACTCAATACATGGATGTCCCTATTGACCCTCATGTCATCGGTACTCATAATGCTCAATCGTCAAACTATGCACCCGCGGCTTAATATCTCAATTGGTTTGAACTTAGCCAACATTTGCTAGAGGAACGTCCGAGCGTTAACCTTTATGTGCAAATATAAGTAGAATATGTTTGATGTTTTTCTAAGTTAATTAAATGTTTGGTTGAGTCTAAGATTTAGATTGTCTTAATTCAGTGCCGGATTAAGAAAGCGTGGGGCCCGTAGCAAATTTTATCGAGAGGTCCTTGATCTGCTATGGGTTCTTAAGAATAAAGTGGTTAAAAAAAGCAATACCTTGAGTAGGTATTGTTTTTTTAATCTACGTTTATACGTTTATTTGCCATCAACTTTTAGAAATATGTTAAAAATAGTATGACCGATTTTCTGACGTGGATTGTCTTAGTGGGGAAAGGTGGTATTTATAATCCCGCCCACCCGGGCGGGTTTGGATACGCGGGGCCCCCTTTTGGGCGGGGCCCGTAGCAATTTCTACTCTTACTACGTGGTTAATCCGCCACTATCTTAATTAAATAGTAATTTAGGTAGGTACAAATAATACTCATCAACTCAGAATTCTCTAGCCAGCAATGGAATTTTATATAACTCTAGCTGCACCTCGCGGTTTTCACCTGCAAAGACTTACATAAGCCGTGCATTTTTGTGACTTAAAAAGTATCCTATGTCACGCGGGAATAGTGTAACATTCCATTAGTCAAATATATTTTGTAATCGGATCAGTGTTTCCAGGGATTTCCTTTCACAAACATACAAATACTTCGTACAGTCACAGGTGAATAGTGATAACATCCTGTACGTACATACCTGAGTTGGCGGAGCCAGACTGCGTAGAATCCAAGACCTACTTACAAATTATTTACACTAGAAAAGTGTGTCAGTGACTTTAAATGCATTACTAAACTCGTGGTTGCTTGGCTAATGTGCAACAAAGGAGTTTACATTATGACATTGAGGCAAATGTGCAACCCAGATCCTGATTGTACGCATACGCGTACTTACTAGCTACTAAGTACCTAGTGCCAGCGGTTACCAACCGTTCGGATTTGTCCGGAAATGTCCGGGTTTTTGGCCGTCCGTCCGGATTTTGTCCAGCCTTGTTATTTTCCCGGACTTTTAAACTTAGTTATTTAAAAAAAAAGCTTAAATAAATACTGAATAAAAAAATTGCTGTCTTCCAAAAAAGCACTACCTACGAAGTGAAAACTTACTGCAATTTCGGAAGTCTTTAGATTTGAATTTTCGATTTCTACCAACGACTTCCGAAATTTGGAAGTCGGTTTTTTTTTTGTAAATAGTTTATTATTATTCACTTTTTAGTTATGGTACTTACCCCACACAAATTTGAATACCACTACCTGCTACTACGAATTCTTTTATTATTCGTAAACCTTATATGTAAACAACAATGACACGTAGTTATGTATTACAACATCATCCACATAGACTAAGTGGTAAAAATACGTATTATTGTGCTAAAAAAACTACCCAAAAAAAGTTAATAAAAAATTATATGGGACCACTGCGCAAGCTTCCTCTATAACAGAGTTTCCTTTCCAAAGTGTGCGCTCCGTTGATAAGGGTGCCGCGAGTAGTAAAGAGTAGCGTGTCACGGCGCCTCTGGAAACTAATCTCAGGTATTTACGGGTACAAAATAAAAAACTCACTCAAACTCGCCGAGAGGTACTTACGCTGAATTATACATAAATAAAAACTCTTATCACACTTCTTATTGTGGAGCGTGATTGGTGTTTTAATTTTTGTGCCTATCTACCCATCATCAATCTGCCTATTATTGTATCCTATTTCGATTAGCGAGGGCGCCGCGCCGCCGAGTCAACATAGGTACTAAACCTGTAAGTGCGCCACGAACTGAAAAAGTTTGGGAACGTTGCTCTATTCGAAATGAAAACAGAATTTTCAAAATCCGGTTCCACAATTAAAATAAAATATTACATTTAAACGAACATAGATCCTTTTGGAAGTCGGTTAAAAAGTAGAATGTCCTGTTTTTTTTTTCAAATAAAATAGTAACTCTACCTACTCGTTCGTTAAAATAGTGCGACCATATTAAAATGTCGTTAAATCTGGCGCATGCGTGGCTGTTAACTTATTTAATGCATGAACGTGTGCGATGACGATAAGAGCATGCCACTGCAAGATATGCATACAATTTAGAACTAAGTTAGAATGTTAAACTGGTACTAAGCAACCCACTTTTACTTGTATCTGTCTCTGACCTACCTACTGTAGTCTATATTTCTACCTAAGTAGTGAACATTCATTAGCTTTTTGGATTGGATTTTTATGTCAAAATAAAGGCTCCTGCAGAAAAATGGAACGCGACACCGGTAGAACAATTTCCGTGAAGTTTTCATAGAAATTGTTCCACCAGAGTCGCGTCGCGCCTGTCTGCGGCCTCTGCGTGTGACTTCATGAGGCCTTTAGAACAAATAAGTGAACTTAATCAACTTAAATTTTTACTTTCTTAAGCACACCACCATCAATAATGTTCTATAAAGATTAGTTTCAATGTATTGTTGATATTGTTGTCTTTAGCACTCCAAAAACACACTTCAAATAACAATCTGAACTATTTTGAAGGATATTGCTAATCCATTGCTTCCAATGTCCGAAAAATTTGTCTACGCAACAACGTAAATATGTTGTTGAACTGTCAAAATGAAAGCCATTGCTACTGCTAGTGTGTTACGGAATTACCTACCCCGCAGGTCAATGTTTACTTGTTTATTGGAGCACTGACGTCTTATACTGTCGAATCTACCGATAGGAGCAAAAGGGAATATTGGTTGGTAACAAAGTGAAAGTTTTAGTGAAAGTCTAGATGCACGAACGTACAAACAATCCAATAACGTGTGTTATTCACATCACGAAGCCTCACTGTATTCATTTAACAGACACTCATTTACATACTGGTACCTATGTAGGTAGGTGCTGTCGGTACATATACTTATATTTTTGTTTTTAGGGTTCCGTAGTAAACAAGGATCCCTTATAGTTTCGCCATGTCCATCTGTCTGTCCGCGGCTTAGCTCAGAGACGGTTAGTACTAGAAAGCTGTAATTTGGCATGGGTATACATATTAATCACGCCAAAACCGTGGTAAAATAAAATCAAGAAAAAGATTTCTTTTTAGGGTACCTCCCCTACACGTAAAGTGGGGATGTTTTTTTTTCTCGGCTGTCCCATGGTGTGGCTTGGCAAGGTCTTTCAAAAATATTGTGGGTGTGTGAAAATCATTTTTCAATTCAGGAATCCGTTTGCGAAATATTAAGCTTTAAAGTGCCAATTTTTGTTAGAGTCATGTCGTCGTCCTCCCTGCCAGCTAAATGGGTTGTACTTGAATTTGTGAAAAACTTCACAGCAGTAATATATACCGAAGTTAAAAGGAAAACCACCACAGCTAAGTAGGCTTTACAGGTTAACGAGTAATAATCGACCAACTTATAGAGACGGACACACATACATACATATTTAGAGGAATGAGGAACATGGTGTAAAGTTCACTAATCCTCTATAGAAAAGGGAGCATCCCCCGACCAGACGGGTGTCGTGTCTGGCGGGCAACTGCCCAACGATTAATGTAGGATAGTCTTATAAATGTCGTTCGCGCAGTAAACTCTAATTGCGTGATGCAGGATTTGTGTGACGTCAAAATTATGTGTGACGTCAGGTCTTTGATTCGTATGTGGCGTTGTAAATACCGTCACATCAAACACATAACCCTCCTTTACTGATGGCTTACCCGACTGCGGCGAAGTTTGGCTTCGCCGCAGTTAAAAAACCAATCTGCCTAGTTTTGTCCCAACTTTGTTGTGGAACTGGATGCAGCTGAATACCAATATTTTACATGGAGCGACTGCCTATCTGACCTCTACAACCCAGTAACTGGGTAATACGATACCGCTTGATAAGACTGGTTGTCAGACTTTCGGGCTTTTGAGGACTCGTAACGACTGTCAAAGATCCACGAATGACAGCCGGGACCAACGGCTTAACGTGCTTTCCGAGGCACGGAAGAATCTGGGTATATAAAGATGGCAAGCGTAGCTTAACAATTAAGTTGATAATTATATAACAAAAATTCTTTAGGTCATAACCTAACTAGCTAACTACCCTAGATGCTACACTCGGAAGTTGTGGATGCGTATGGAAATACTAGGAAAAACCTGTCCAGTTAGGTAGGTCCAACTTCTAGAAAGAGTTCAATCGTCGAATCTGACTCGGCTGGGCAGCGTTCGAGAAGCTACGCAATATCTTCTCGTCCCACATACCGCAGTGTCTCAAGACGAAAGTCTTTGACCAGTGCGTGTTAACAATGTTGACCTATGGCACAGAAACGTAGTCGCTCACAATGGGCCTTATAAGAAGGCTAAAAGTCACCTAACAGGCATTGGAGAGGGCTATGCTTGGAGTTTCCCTACGTGATCGAGTAAGAAATCAAGAGATCCGCAGGAGAACCAAGGTAACTGACATAGCCCGAAGAATGGCCAAACTTAAGTAGCAATGGGCAGGGCACATTGCTCGCAGAACAGATGGCCGATGGGGGCGAAAGGTTCTGGAGTGGCGACCGCGTACGGGAAGACGTAGCGTTGGAATGCCTCCCAAAAGGTGGACCGATGATCTTGTGCATTCCAGAGCACAGAACCAGTCGAAGTGGCGGTGCCTCGGTGAGGCTTTCGGCTGAAATGATGATGATGATTGTCAATACGTTTTCTATGAAATCACAGACTCAAAAGTATGCTAATAATTAAGTTACTAAACATTTACGGTACTATTATTATTTATGATTTAACAATTCCATTGATGAGCACTTCCAGTTTTTTTTATACATATTCTATTTAGCTAGTTTTTTGTGAAATTGTATTCTTATTTTCTTAACATTTATAAGATAATTTCTGGCATTAACCAAAAAATAAAAAAAAGACGTGTGGCACTCGGAGACTGCCGCGGTAAAGCTATTGCATAGCATTTTTTATCAACTTATGCAATTTGTGTCACAGTGATGCGCGCGCATCTTAAAATTTCACTCTATGGGGGTGTTAGGTTATTTTCGTTACGGAATTTCTGGATTCGGTCTCCACGCTCAAGGCCCGCGATAGAAGCTATGCAATAGCTTAATAAAAAACAATGCAATACTGGCAGAACTCGGAGTCGCCATCTTCTAAGCCTCATATTAATCAAAATAACAAAAACTATTCCAAAACTATTAGTGGCGGCCACTGACGCTAGGTATAACGTAGATGCATAAAAACAAAACTTGAACTATACATATATTCCATAAAGTCAAGTCAGTAAGAGCCTTAGAGTAATAACTAATTATTACTCTGAGGTAAGAGCTAATTTGTGCGTGCGCACTTGTCTTCGAATATTTATTTGTACGTTTTCTCAAATTGTTGAATTTCGTTTTGTGTCATTGAATTCAGCCAGCGATATGAACTTAGAGAGTTGTAATATTGATCATTTTTATGATTATAATTCTTTAAATAAACATTTGATACGGCCGCAAATCATATTTAGATCAACATACAACATGATACTGGCCTGCAAATTTGAATTTCGCGGGCTACGTTGAAGCTTTCGCCTTGAAAATACATTTAAAAGGTTTTTGACAGTGTTGCCACAGTGGATATTATAATTCAATATAGTAATTTATGCGTTAAAAAAATTAAATCAAAGAAATCGCGACAACGGAAATCCCCATACCTAGTGGAATTGGTGGTGTGTATGTACTCGATACCTTACTTCAGCTTGAGCCTTCAGCTATTACTGGGAAATTAAAATTATAGGAGGAAATCATATTCCACCATTTTAAGTGCATAAACAGCGTGTATCAGAAATGTGTGGTCATATTTAAGGGGAAAATTATCAGTTGTCGCATACAAAACTTCAATACCTACTCGATCCAAATGGGTGGGTCAGCTGATTATTTTTGATGGTCTGCATGCTTTACCTCTACCACACTCTTAAAATTGTATACATAATCAAATTTAATTACGCACTTATTTATTGATGCTTATTAGCCAGGCAATAAAGCCACAGTCACCGATGCCACCGTACTTAGAATTTCAATCAACTTTATATATCTAGACATGCATGTTGTTACTCTTTACTTCCTTCACTCGCGATTGATTGGAAGTTAACCGCACTCAATTAACATCAAAGCATTAATTGCACCGTTGCTTCCTCCATGATATATGGGCTTACGTAAGGGCGCCACTTCCTGGGGGAAATATTCCACGGTAAGTTGCTGACAACTGAATGACTAATCGTATCAGTGTAATTCAATTGAAAAGTCCGGAATCGCTGGCGTATCATACGAGTAGTACCATGTTATGTTACCTATCATGTTATAGTTACAGTACAGTACAGGGGTCTGTCCTCATTTGTTCACAAGACAAGCAAGCGAGAGGACGTGTAGTTGAACCCCGACTGATGCACTGTCGGCGGGAACCCATGTATTTACCTACGCAATAAAGAATAGGTGTTTACTTTACTTCGTTTAATATCTTTATTTGCTTGAGCACAGTAGGTACGTAAGAACTTAAAAATATGATCGTTCCACATATTTTGCTTACTTCATTTAGCATGCATTATATTACTACGTACAATTTATTCATAATTCAGGTTGTTATAAATTTCTAATGTAATCAAGATTAAAAAACCGTCCAAGTGCGTGTCGGACCACGCACAATGAAGGGTTCCGTAGTTGCGATGAATTTATCCCAAGAATAAACTTAATTATAGGTCGCGCGGACTCCTGCCAGGTTCTTCCGGACGCAACTTTTTTCGATCACAGTACCTACTGTAGGTAATTATGTACAGATTTTTTTTTAATTTGCACTAAAATATAGAATATTTAAGTCTCTTTCACATTGTACAAGAAACGGTTTCCGAACACAACTGACCTTCAATCAGCAAGCGATGGCGCATGGGGACAGGGCGTTCGCGCTCGCACGACTTAATTAATTCGACGCCCGGGTACCGAAAACGCATGGAGTTGTCAACATTTGGGTATTCCAGCGTATTTCGTTTTTTTTTTTTACTTTACTGAATTTAATATTTTTTTGTACATCTTCACTCGCTCCTTTTTTATAAATTGTTAACTATTTTTAAGAGGGTTTATTCAAAGAGTTGGCAACGTCGCAAATAACTGTCAAATTTTTAAGTACCTGATTTGATCAAGCTATATTGCTGTATGGTAATATGAAATGTGGCTAACTAGCGAACTAAAACATAAATATATATTACATAAATATAATGAATTGCAATTATACCATTGAATTTGATGTTGTACTCGTTTTAGGTGTAAAAAAGGCATTTGGAAAGTTTCCAAATACTTTTTTTACATCTTAAACTAAATATTCGGTGTTACGATATAATTACCTATTGCATTTCATAATTAATATTCTAGTTCGTTAGTTAGCCACATTTCTTATTTCCATACAGTAATATTGCCAAATAAATCAAACCACCGAAATATTTGACATCTATTTGCGACGTTGCCCACTTTCAGAATAAACGCTTTAGTTTAGATGCTTATTAGAACCAAAGTGACAGATTTATAGTTCCTGAAATAGGTTCTTTCATATAAATAATATTAGATAAATGCGCTCCAATAATAATAATTGGTTATTTATTACGTACGAATACATCTATTTATTATTATATAAAATAAGAAAGCGCTTCTGACCAGCGCAAGTTCAAAATCAAGGTCACCGTACTGCTGGAAGGACCAGACAAACTTTCATACAAACTGCGTACTGCTAGCAGGACTCACGGAAGTCTTCCGGCAGGACAAGTCATCGGGCAATCTATCATTAACATTGTAGTTGAAAAATATGTTCCCCCATAACGCATGTATGGGAGAACATGTTTTTGCAACTGCAAATGTAAGTTGGTCGATTATTACTCGATATATGTAATTAGCAGAGCTTATTTAGCTGTGATTTTCCTTTTAATTAATTTCGATATACTACTGCCGTGAATTTTTTCACATATCCAATACCAGCACTTGCCTCTAACAAAAATTTGCTTATATTTCGATAACGAACCCATGAAACCCAAAATGGGTTTTACACACTCTCAATATTTTTTAACGACACCCCATACCATGTGATAGGCGAGAGAAAAATAAACATCCCCACTTTACGTGTAGAAAGTATGCAAAAAATATTTTTTCATGATTTTATTTTACCACTTTCTCGGCGTGATTAATATGTACCTGTACCCATGCCAAATTACAGCTTTCTAGTACTAAGAGTCTCTGAGCTAAGCCGCGGACAGACAGACAGACATGGCAAAACTATAAGGGTTCCTTGTTGATTACGGAACCCTAAATATGCTGGTATTAGGTAGAAATGTAGCTTTTGCACATCGCACGAAGTGTAAAAAAATACCAAAATATATGCTCTACCCACTGCCTATTCCTTCAGGAAAAATACATGCGTGATGATAAATTATTTTCATCGCCATCTCGTGTCACTATTCTAAAACTAAAACAAAAGTACTCTGTGATTAAAACACATCCCGACGATAGAACTTACAGTACAGAACTTACAGTGTTGCTATATACGATATATAAAGACAACATCTCTGTCTAAAATGAAGGTCTTTCAGCCAAACATAATTTTAATCTATCCAAAATTATAGAAATACATAATTTAGAGATTATGAACATGATGGCATATTTTTTTTTAATGACGTTGGTATATTTTCTACTTATTAAGATGGCAGCATTGGCAACTCGATGTTCACTTCACTCTAACTGTTCAAAGTTGGTCTCGAAATATTCGTGTAGATTTTTACGTTTGTTTTTTTAATTTCTAAGTGAAATTTTAAAATGTATACTGTTTCTAAGGGACCCAGCAAAATTGTAGCCAAAACTCGACGAGGTAGTTATTATGTTTTACTTTTGTTTTGAAACTAAGTTCGAACTTGTCAGTGATCATGTGAGATGAAATGAAAATACCTATCATTTCCCTATTTTCAATTACAGGCCTCTCACAAAACTTGGAACGATTGGATAGCCGTAAAGATCACAATAGAAAGTCTTCAGAGTCTGATAATGGAGAAATCATCAAGTAAGTTATCATTATTATGAAAGCATAGGTACATTACATTGAGATTTCATCACTGTTTTTACATAACCTCTTCGGCCAAAGATGTGTACTTGATATGCAGTTTTAAGAATTCTTGCGTGACAAAAATGTGTGGTATGGAAAGGCAAATAAAATAATCAACACAATCACTCCTACTTGTTTCAATTATTATGATTACTTTATCAATCTTATTGGATTATTTGTTTGTTCCTATTTCAGCATGCCCAAGCCTATATTTCATTCCAATGGTAAAAAGACAGTACACCAAAGAATACAGCACCATGTGATCACGCCACAGCATGAGGAAATTATCAGATTTATCAGTGAGAGTAAGTTGTCATGCTTTTATAACTACATCATAATTTTGTATACAATTAGAACCTATAAGGCTATTTACTAAGTAATATCATTAAAAAAAATTGTGATTTTAGCTTGGTCACAGTCAGCCTATGGAGAGAGTGAGCCCTCAACACCAACAAGTACAAATGGTAAATACTTATCTCATAAATAACAATTTATTCTCCATGGTATTATTTTATTATGAAGGCCATGCTGGCTGTAACATCCAAACTACTGTTGACTGACTTAATAATCTTTATTACTCAACAAACAACCTCTTCAAGTCATAACCATTCATCCTGCCTTTTAATGCCAGAAGATTTATCAGAAAAGTAATGTACATTCTGTGTTGCCATGGGAAACAAAGCCATAATTCGTAAATGTTTAATAAGTGGTTTAGTGGCTCATGTTTCATAATTGGGCCGAAAACCAAAGAATATTTCTCTAAATAAGACTCACGTTATAGCAATACCTTCACATAAATTATGAACTCTTGCAATTGAGATAAACCTTCACTGAATAGAATATTCTGTCAATTGTCATATACTGAATGAACATTAAACTGTCCATGTTGACTTATGGCGACATACATAAATATGAGTGCATGTTGCTAGAATCAATTGAGGTCATTCATAGTGCAAGGCTTTCAGTAGCGCTTTAATGTTCCCTTTAACTACCTCTTCAATTGATACTATTACACATTGATAAGTTCTCATTGAGAAACTAAGATTTTGTAGCATATTTGTGGGAAACATGGTATTATTACCAGTACATAGTTTCATTAATTACTTTTGAGTTACTGTTACACTTTTTGGTAGAAACAATTTTTTTTTAACTTACGCCAGCCATAAAAAAAACTAATTATCAATACATACAAGTAAAAATATAATTAATAATAAGGCAATGTATTTCCAGAATCTGGCAGCTCATCTCCCCCTCTACCGAATCTGTACTACCAGGATGATGCCCCGAGCCCAGTACTGCGTGACTTCAAGCCGTTCGACCTGGAGACATGGTGGGGCAAGAGATTGTACCAAAACATCACCAACTCCCTTTGAGCTAGCAGTGTTTAATAAAAAGATGTGGAAACATAAAAGTTGGCGGTAGCATAAGTCACAATCATCTGTAGTTTACTAAATTTTTATTTTAACTATATCTCGTCACACCAAATTGCTATTGACTACTAACAGGAAGCAGATGTTTCGTCCATTAAACTGAATTAGGTACTAGTTTTGAGATGGCGAATGAGATGAATCTTTGCGTATCCTGCTACTTCTGGTTCTACTGATAGCTTTAAACTGAGGTCAATGTTAAGATTGTAACACAAATTTTTCATCTGTATACAGTACTCATTCGAAGTAACTTGTATAGATCAGTTGGGAAGAGGGTTATAGCTACCAGCGGTCAGTGCTCTGCGGAGGAATCTCCAAACCTCATGGGCCATGTCCAAAAGTGCTGCTATCTGCATCTAGCCCTTGATCCAGCAACTTGAGAGCCTACTCAAGTGATTGATTGTTGAGGCTCTTGACTAACAGATCATAAGCCGTAAAAACTATCAGCACATACTTAATAATAATTTTATGCATCAATTTTTACGGATGACTTATTTTTAAGAGAATAAAAAAAAGTTAAGTAATCTACAGTTGATTGTGGATCTCAGTAGTTATGTCATATCATAAGTAAATTTTTCCAAAAGCTCAATTTCGTTGCATTGATTCTGTGAACCTCTTTAAGATCGTTATTTTGTGTGAATGTTATAGTTTTTTGTTGATGAAAATGATATATTTCGAATTCGGAGCAACTATATACCAAAGAATATCATGTTATTATGTGACCATGTTAGGACTTTCTGTAGGAAGTTTGACACCATTTTTTGCCAAATCCAACGAGCCAAATTGTTTATTGAAGTTTATACAATTACTTTATAGTGAGTAGCATTGTTCTACCGTCTTTATATTATTGAATGTTACCATCACAATTATTTTTGTCCCAAGCCCAGATAAATACAGACGGTTCACTCCGCAATATCAATCAATCTGCCTAGCCTTTTCCCAACTATGTAAGGGTCGCCGGATGCAGCTGAATACCAGTATTTTTAATGGAGCAACTGCCTATCTGACCTCCACAACCCAGTAGCTGGGTAATACGATACCGCTTGGTAAGACTGGTTGTCAGACTTTCGGGCTTCTGAGGACTCGTAACGACTGTCAAAGATCCAGGAATGACAGCCGGGACCAACGGCTTAACATGCTTTCCGAGGCACGGAGGAGTCTTGTTATATCTTCTGACTACATTACACACACTGAATTGGCCCGACAAGACAGGCCTGCCGCGTTCTTGTAGCTTCATTCCTGAAATGCGGAGTGAACCATCTGTGTCACAAGTTATATAAATGTAATATTACTGTTTTGCAGCTACTTTACATTGTAATTATCTTAAATAATGCCTTTTTGCAATAATTATGTATTGCAACCATACTTTAAAGTGCCTAAATACAGCAATAGTATAAACAGTATTATAAATTGTTATGCACCAGTCGAAATATTGCTAAATTGTAAATATGTAAAGGTCCTCGTATAACTTAATAACCAAATCATGTATAGAGTATTATTGTCATACATATTCAGTGTTTGCTTCACATGCAACCTTCATAAAGCAAGAATTTGGTATTTCAGGGGGTCCATTGGGTTAGTTTTTTGTTTGTATTTGTTTTGTAATTATGTACAGACACGAGTTAATAGCGCATTGCTAAGCACCTTTATACTTTATTTTACTTTTATTTATTTTACTTTTTCTTTGCACTTGCCCTATTTGACCTGTTGTTAGATGTTCGACTGCCAAATCTCTTGTATTATGGTCGGTCATAATGCCAAGTCCAAACACAACTTTTTTCATCACAAAATTTCGTGGACTCACGTTTAAAACATTATGTTAATATTAACTTACCCAAAGTTCCTGTGAACCTATTTTATAAATACTCGAAATTCTTGTGGAAATTTTTATTACAAAAAAAAAAAATACTGTTATTGTTGTATAATGTTAAATACTTGTTTTCAATGTTTATTTGTGTTATGCAAAGCTTCTCATGCAAGAGGCTGAACAATGTCTTCCAGAACAATTAGGTATGTAACCTAGTCTGGTCGTAAATAACTTCACAATTAAAAAATATACTGTTACTAGGCTAGGCGTAGTTAGGTAACCATTAAGCATATATTGCATTTTTTACAGATACAATAGAAATTCAAGTACCGTGTACAATCAAAGGAATTAATTTTTATTTATCGCTGATACTTCGCTTTATATTTACACATCACACTAATATTTATTAGGTAAAACATTGTAGAAATTAGGTAACCATTATGTATATATTCCATTATTGACAGATACAATAGAAATTCAAGAACCGTGTACAATCAAAGGAATTAATTTATATTTATATTACACATCACACTAATATTTATTGGTCAAAACATTGTAGAAAAGAAAAGACTATTTGTTTGCAACAGAATATATGACCAGGCTAGGTATGTACTTTACATCAATTTAATCATGTTATTCATTGTGTACAAATCTTTGGAATATTGGTTTTATTTCCTTTGTACATAAGAAAATTTACAAGAATATTTATTTGTCATATACATTCAGTAACTAACGCCAGTAATAATACTTCATGGTTTATTTGTTTTGTACATTTTAGTGCAGTAATGTTATAGTGTACTACATAGGTAAATATTTACTTATTACTTCAACAGTTATTTAAAATGAACTATTTGTATTTGGTGTTGTGAAAAGAATAATTATTATAAACAACCGCAATTGCGCAATTACGTATATAAAACGATTTAACGCGTAAAGCCAATGTTAATTTATGCAAATAAGCAATAAATGCACGAATCGTAGTATAATTTTTAACCTTTTAGATGAAATATTTGAGTCGTTGTAGTTGTAACGCAGGAGAATATTTTTAGACTGATTTAGTTATTAAACGTTATGCTTTTTGTTGTAGTTGATTAAACCATCTGATGAATTAATAATTTATTTTATTTAAGGCTGGTGCGACTTGTCGCGTGACGTGACACCGGTATTTGTTCAACCGTGAAGTTTTCTTAGAAATTGTTTTACCAGAGTCGCGACGTGCCTGTTTGCGAAAAAAATAGCAAACTAATTTTCAACTTTTCTAAAAAAGACTTTTTCGCATTAATACTTTTTTTTATGAGGCTTGACGTTACCAAATGTCAGATTTAACTATGTTAATCAAAGAGTACTATTTTTTAACTGATGTTGATCTTTGCATTGGTTTCGAGGTATTTTACAGGGTTTTTCGAAAACATTAAGTGAAACATGCAAGGTGTAAAAATTCGCAACGATCTGTTTTCTCCGAGCAACGTAAAATGTTTCGCAGTGAACAATTTTGCCGTAAGTAATGAACCCCATTCATTGCAGTATCCCATTGATGTATGATTTGGATCTAACTGTTTTCAATCAACTCAGGCTTACCCTACGATTTAAAGTGTTGGTAATTATAAAACAAAGACACTTGAATCTTTTTGTTAAATATAAAGATGTGAGCTTGAAACTATAAAATTCTAAGGATGTGGGTCAATCACGCGTCTAGTAACACTAGTGTGGCGCACGCGCCTCTGGTGTGACGGTCGGACGTTACGGTAGCGCGGGCTTACGCGACACGCGTTTTTTACACGTAGACTGCTGGAAAGCACACTGTGTTTATTCGTCGCTACGGTAGTGCGGTTTATACACATGGTGTGTTTTAGGTATGTATTATTAATTTGTTTTCCTCGGACAAATTGATTTGGATGCAAAGCACACGGAGGATCATGTCCTAGATGAACCTTTGGAGATTCGCCAACTCTTCAAAGCGACACGAACAAGCGCTAGCGTCTGATTAGTCGAGGTTTGATAGAATACCTACTTTAAATCCGGGAGCATGAATTCCCCCCATTAAAAACAGCTAGTAAAACTGCTAGCAACAGCTACATATGAACACTTGGCTAACTCCATCGTTAGGCTGATTACTATACTTACCTATGGTCAGGCTAGAGTTCATAAACAACGATGAAAGTCCTATGAAGTTCCTATAATCCTCTTACAGCCGAACAGCCACCAAAAGAACTTCATCAAGAGTGTTCAAAACGTTCGCAACACGCTCGGTTATCTGGAGAAAAGTATCAACAAGTCCAACGAGTATGAGCAGAAGCTGTTGCACTGCAAGGGCTCCCACAGACACTCGCATGGCAACGACTGGTGGGACAGTGAACATTCAGAGGAGAAAAGTTTTAAGTGCTCTAATACTACAAGTAAGATTTAAAGATGGTTCAGTTTAAAAAATATTTTAATTAGGTAATCTGGCAAACCTTGTGATGGTAAACGATCATCGTGATCGTCGCCAAAGGCATCACAATTGCAGGTATCTATCATAGGGTCGACCAATCACGTGATGTTTTTTAGCAATTTTTTAACCCATCCCCTTCCCCTTTGGTGATACGTGGTGAGGTTTTAGACTTACCCACAAATCACGTGTAGTTTTTTTGGTAAGTACAAAGTAAATAAATCGTTTAAGAAATCGCGCGATCACATACGTTTAACGAAAAAATAAATACACATGATATCTCACTACACCCCCTCCCCCCACCGTGATATTTCGCGATTGTTCGAGCCTCACGAGTTTAATGGACGATCCCCTATCAGTAAGAACGGTTTTTCAAGACAGAAAAAACGACTCTAGATCAGACGGTAGATCGAGAGTTGCCATTCCAAATACAAAGTTGTAATGCCCCGAGTGCCGTAGAATTATTCGAAAAAAAATGCCTTATTAGGAAAATGTCTGCAGCAGACTAATGTAGAATTAGGCGAGGGTGGCGAGAATCCGCTGGATGAGAGAAGCACAGGACCGGTAGATGCGGCTCTGCGTGGGGAAGACCTTCGTCCAGCAGCAGCTTCGTGATCACATAGCGATTCCTCGTTTTGATAAACATTCGCATTACTCAATAGATTAAAAATACTACCTAATTTTTGCCTTTTCTTACCAGGCACAAGTAATAGCAAGTCATCAAGGAGTCTAGATGATTTCACTGACACTTGGTCCTCCATGAGCATTGTTTGTCTACAATACCAGTAAGTTGATAATAGGTATCTATCAAAAATAATAATGAGTAAAGTAGGTGAGTGTTTGAAATGAAACATCAAGGGAAAACTTAATATTGCAGATACGAAGAGCTAGCGAAGCGATACAGAGCTCTAATACAAGCGTATGATGAGCAATGTAACGCAGTGGGCATGCGTGACAAACGCCTGAAGCAATGGCGGGAACGCGTGGAATCGACGCATGCGCACCTCACGCATGCGCATACTGCACTGCTTTCCGTCGGAGAAAAGTATCTAGTGCTTAAAAATAAGAGGAAGGTGCAAGTATGTATTGGATGTTAACATAAAAAATAAGTCACCTTTACGATTATAACCTAATCTTTATGAGCATCAATAAACTCGAAATACTGGTTCAATATACCAAAAATACCCAACCAACATTGAAATCTTATTCCTATTCCCGGTGGCTACTTATTGGTCGATATTATTCTGACAGAAAATACAACAATAATTTTGTGAGGCTGAGAAGCAGCACTTTTTTATCGTCATAAGTTACAAAAGACAGCCTACAAAACGTCCACCGTTCACCACTTCCTAGTCTTTGAGACGGGAAGAAGTAGCGTAGCAAACTCCAGCACGATCTTTGACTGTTTAGTTTTAGTCTAAATAACACCTGAAAAACGTCAAATAAACAAAAAAAAAATCACCAAAATTTAGTTTATTCCTGTCAAACGACGATTTCCCATTCTGAAATAGACTAAAGTGACACAACTTAACCATATATTAGATTGACAGCACTAAGATGGCATTGAGTTTTTGAGTGAATTTAGTGAAAACGGCAATTTTGCTATTCTGAAATAGCAAAATTGCCATTTTGGTGATTTTTTGTCTAGTTTAGAGGTATTTGTGACAAGAGAATCGGCACCATTATGTTTTAAACGGAGCCACGTAGATTATGGTACTAGGGCGTAATTATGACACATTGAGTTTTCGAAACAGCACAGTAGCAGGAATTAAATGAGTGACAGACACAACGCTTGTGGTAACCAAGTGTACCTACACATACGCTGTGAATCTGTGCGTCAAGACGAGTAGCGTCAGCACACAACACACACACACTTCCGACTACGCCACACTGTGGATCGAAAAAAGGCTCTCGAAGAAATAGGAGCTTAAATTTTAAAGTGTCGGTTTTTTGTTTAAAACAGCTTTTAAATAGCCAATGTTATGCATAAATATAATTATCATAGGGTACAATCAGGTAGGCAAATTGACGTTCTTGATTTTTTCAGATTAGGTGTGGAAAAAAAAGGCGGCGAAAAAAGGCTCTCAAAGACATTTAAATGTCTTTGAGAGCCTTTTTTCGTTCCACAGTGGGACGCTCTACAAAGCCGAACTTAAAACTCGAAGTGCTATATTATAGTATTTTTATCTCACGAAGCAACGCGCGCTTTACTTATGGTAACCAAGTGTACACAAACACGCTGTGAATGTGTGCGTGAAAACGAGTTGCGTCAGCAGGCAACGCACACACGCACACTTTCGACTACGCCATTGTCTCGGATGGTACCGAGAGCTCCTGTGCTTACACAACGTGTTTGTACACTGGTAACCACAAGTAAAGCGCGCGTCGCTTCGTGAGATAAAAATACTGTAACGCCCGGGTACTTTAGATACTTACCGATACACTTATTTAAATCAGAAGAAATGGTACGAAGACCAGTTAATGGGCATGAGACAGACTCTGCAGGACATGATGGATGTCACAACTCGTGCGCGAATGAAGTTCGACGCGAGGCTCGAGTCGTGCATGGCCAAGGAATGCGACTCTGATGCTGCTCTCCTACTTTATGAAGTAAGTTGGTCTAATTTCTGCCTTTTCATACGAACACGAAGTAAAAACACAGTTATGCCACAACAAAAAAGAAAGTGAGGGAAATTAACTATCAATCAAAACGACTACAACTTAAATTGTCCGTATATTCAAATCACAACGGTAATTCTTTGACAGTCTTAGGCAAATTGACGTAGGGTGTCAATGTGCTTAAGAATTCATGCCCCTGGCTGTACATTGAATTGATGTGACTTTCAACAAAAAGCTACTGAATAATGTTCTTTGAGAATCTCTCCGTCCTGTACGAATAAATTAATTTTAAGAGTAATGCCCGGACATACTGAGTTAGATATTCAGTTCATTGTCTATAATGTAGACTCTAAACAAAAGGCAATTCCTGTAAATCTTTCTACGGTGTAGCACGTAGGGGCGTAGGCGCAACTCGTAGCGTAGCACGCAGCATTTAGCCGTAGCATGTAGCACTTAGCCGTAGGGGCGTAGGCGCAACTCGTAGCGTAGCACGCAGCATGTAGCCGTAGCATGTAGCACTAGCCGTAGCACGTAGCGATCCGTATTTCCTACGTTCCTAAGCGCCAGGGATATAAACAAATCATTCTGTGAATAAGTATCTAAACTTTAAAGATTCGCAAGTGACATTTTCATATTATAATTTAATAAATGCTTGACCTTCGTAATATAATAATTATGATAAAGGTAGCAATTTTATTAGCTTCACTTATTTAATTAAGCTATTGAATAATTTAGCATGCTTGAATAAACGAATTGTTTTAGAAACTATACCTCGACGATCATCTGTAATGTAATGTACTACAACTCTTGCAATTAATTTCATTTCATTGTGATTGTAAGTCATTGTATTGTATTTCTAACCGTCTTCAAAAAAAGGAGGAAGGTTCTCAGTTCGTCTGAATCTCTTATTTTTATGTAGTATGTTCAGCGATACAATTCTTTAACACGTCAACCGATTTCGTTGATTCTTTGGTCTGATCTGATGAGTGGTTTTTGAGTTAGCATCAATAATACGTATTTATACATATAATACCGTTGATATGGTAAATAAATACATGGTAAGAATTTGTTTGGTTAGTGGGGAACCCAGACCTAAAAACCGGACAAGTGCGATTTGAAATCGCGTGGTTCGATAAATATGTTATCTATCATGTTTTTATCCCAAGCAGCGATAGCCTAGTAATATTACCGTCGGACTGCCAAGTCATAGGTGTCGAGTTCGAACCCAAGGCACACACCTCTGACTTTTCGGATTCATTTGCGTATTGTATACTTAATTATCACTTGCTTCAAAAAAATGTGAAGGAAAACATCGTGTGCCTGAGAGATATTTCTCAACGGCATGTGATTGATGTGAAGCCAAGCCAGAGGCCCATGGGCGGCTTTAAAACTCTGACACCTGGTTAGCCACTAACCACACGAAAAGAAGAAGATCCCAAGATAATTATTTATCTCAAGAACAAACTTAACATTGTAGTTGAAAAATATGTTCTCCCATAGATTCCAACTGCAAATGTAAGTTTGTAGGTACGCACAATATTGAGAGATTCAAGGCTTGTGCAGACCAGCGCGACTTGTCGCGCGACGCGACACCGGTTATTGTTGTACCGTGAAGTTTTCTTAAAAATTGTATTGTTCGTGTCGCGTCGCGCCGCGCGCCGTCGCGTCGCGCTTGGGCCTTTACTATGTTATTTTAAGACCATATATATCTTATAGGTTATCCTGTAATCTACCTATACGTAAGTATTTATTTATTTATTTAAACTTCTCGCACACAATAAGGTACAAAGGCGGACTTAATGCCTTAGGCTTTCTCTACCAGTCAACCAAGGGTGGTGAAGAGATAAGATGGCAGGTGCTCGGATTTAGAGGAGATAATAATAATGAAAAGACAACAATGAATTTTAAATAAAATAGGTACACAAGTACATAAATGGTTTATAAAACTTATGATACACGTACATACATATTTACTACATATAATAAATTATATACCTACCTACATTATATATTTAAATAAGAATACAGATTCCAAGGAAATGAGGTAATTGAGATGACTCTACACTATTTGTTTTGGAAATAACTCTGCAATTTCCGCTTAAATGCATACCGACTGGTGGCCGTCCTGATATTAAGAGGAAGCGCATTCCAGAGTAGAATGGACTGATTAGGAAAGGAAGAATGAACAAAGTATGCGAAGGACAGAGTTGAAGAAGATTGTTGGAAGAACGCAGATTCTTAGCGTGTGAAGAACATAGATATTGGAAGTGAGAATAAGATAAGAAGGAGGGGTGGGTGAGTTCAGAAGGGAGAAAAGCGTGGTCAAAGCGCGTAAACTTCTTCTTTGGCGAATAGACATCTATTATTTTGAGCTCAGACATGTAACTCGACACATGGTCATATTTCCGTAACTTAAATATGAACCGGATAGTATAATATAAGTCTGTTTCTTTTTCAAAATGTTAGGCTTAGTAGTTTCGGAGATAAGGGGGGAATGGTAAATTTTCATATATTTTCTTAAATATCTTTAAAAGTATACATTTCAAAATAAAAATTATAAAATAAAATAAAATATTTGAGATCCTCACAACAAGCAAACTAACTCCCATATCCAAAATTCATTTATTTACGTTACACGTCCGTGTTTGGATCACAGCAATTCATGTGTACCAAATTTCACTAAATTGGTCCAGTAGATTCGGAGCAAATTGGCTGTGACGGACAGACAGGCACACACAAGTGATCCTTATGGGTTCCGTTTTTGCCTTTTCAGGTACGGAACCCTAAAAACGCAGTTTAAAAGCTTCGACTGTGAAATGTCAGATAGAAAAACACAATAACACTTTGCCTGAGCTGGGAATCGAACCCAGAATCGAACTCATGCTTAGCAGTAGCGCTTGCTGTACCTACCTGCTTGTATTTTATTATGTATGCACCACCATTGCGGTCACTGGCGCCTGACTAGTTTTCCACCTTATTGACAAAGCAATAAGGTCGAAAAGAGCTTAGGCAATAAGGTTGGAAATTGCTTAGGCAATAAGGTCGAAACATGGTCCTTATTGCGTTTTTGTTTTCAGATACGTAAATGCAACCTCATGTTTCTCGAAAACATGCAACTGAAGGCCCTTATTGAAGAATTGATCCCGGGCCAGGTTAAATGGAAACCGTGATCGATTTGATACGAGTATATGCTTTGACTTATAATTACTTATTTATATAGATATTAAACAAACACATTGTATTAAATAATAGTTTTATTTGTAACATTTAAACAAAACAAGTAAATAAAATACGACCTACCGCAAGTATTTCTTGCGCCATTTTGATTTTAACAATTTAAACTTATCTTTATCACAATTAATATTTTCACCGAAATGTTTCGGTGAACATATTAATTGTAATGTTTCGATTTTGTTCATAAATTATAACAGTTTCGAAGGAAACATGTACAATGACTTTATACCTACTTATAAAAAAATAGTATCAGACATTATATATAAACTTACCTATCTAAATCTTTTAAAAAGATTAAATACCCATATTTTGGGCAATTTATTTAAATTCTAAGCTCAGGGAGGGCACGTGTACTGTCGCATTATAATGCTCTATATAACATGCGATCACTGATAATTATTAGATGCCTGGAAAAATATACTACACACAGTAGGTAGGTAGCTACTTAAACAAGGTGGCTCAGTAAGGGAGAAAATAAACAACAAAAGTTCGAGTACGAAATGTATGGGAAGAGTTATTTGCAATTTCTGAATTTTCTGCAATAGAGTTTTTTTATCCTTATAAAGAAACAGGATCGATTGGCATCAAACAAAAAGTTTTTATGAAAACTGTCCATTTTCTTGTAGACAGATTTTTTTTTCAAAATCTGTGAATGCAGATCAAAATGTCTCAAAAAATTAAGGAGTCTCCTACTCGTAGACCATTTTCTTGTAGCGGCAATGGTTAATAAGGTACCTGTCCTTACAGACCCGTTTCAAAAATCCATCTTGTAAGCATAGCGTCTCACAATAATAGTGTAATTCCGAAACGGAATTCCGAAATGTAAAGGACGGCCCATTACATTTCGGAATTCCGTATCGAAATATCGGTTCGGAATATCGAAGGCAGCAAATCCTTCCAAAATCAAGGCACAGGACACGCGTTAGTACAGTAGTTCTCCGTTCGAAATTTTCTCCGACTCGAAATTCCGAAACGGAATTCCGTCTGTATGTGGCCGGCCTTTTGTATGGATTTGCTGCCTTCGAAATTCCGAATCGAAATTTCGAAACGGAGTCCCGTAGGTATGTTTTCGGCTGGCCTTATTGTTAGACGAACACGATTACCTAGGTAATTACAAAAACCATAGTAGGTATAGTCGACCTCGTAATTATATTCCATTACCTACCAATCTTGACAACAATTCCTAGAAAATTTAAGAGCGCGTGTTCTGAAAGTGGGCAACGTCGCAAATAGATGTCAAATATTTTCCTGTTTTTATTCATTTGGCAATATGACTGTATGAAAATAAGAAATGTGGCTAACTAGCGAATTAGAATACCTATTGATTATGAAATGCAATAATTAAAATCTTAACACCGAATATTTCGTTTTAGATGTAAAAAAAGTATTTGGAAACTTTCTAATGCCTTTTTTACACCTAAAACGGTTAGTAACATCAAATTCAGTGTTATAATTGCATTTCATTATTAATATTCTAGTTCGCTACTTAGTCACATTTCGTATTTTTATACAGTAATATTGCCAAATTAATCAAAACAGGTAAATATTTGACAGCTATTTGCGATGTTGCCAACTTTTAGGATAAACGCTCAAACTTCACTAAGGTTGAAACTATGTATCTGTTACATAGATAAATAGACCTTATCGTTTTATGGCGTGAAAATTACATAGAACTTAACATCACGCCTTGTTTCCCCGAATGGATGGGTAGAGATGTACCTATAGTAGGTATACCTACCCACATTTCACCAGTTATGTAAGGCGTAGGCGAGCCTATTGCCATCAACCAGGGACAAATCCAGATTCCGGGCTGTTACTGAGAAATTCCTGATGGGAAAACTTCTGTTCTGTGGAAAAACCCTTTGCCCGATCTGGAAATCGAACCTAGCTTGCGACCACTAGACCAACAAGAGTAGCTATTAAGAGGTCGATTACACCTAAAACTAAGTATACTACTTATTCTACTTTAAAGCTTTTTAGTCTTTTCCACCACTGGCAATCTGCTGCCGTTTGATGTAGCACAACGCATTGATCCAGAGGAAGGCTCCTGAAGCCACGTATGTGACTCTCAGGTGAGAAGGAATAAAGAAGAAATTCACAGTCTGTATCGGGATCCAGAATATTTGGTTTGCTATAAACGCCGTTTTATACTTCTGTCGAAGCTCCTCGAAGATGTCTTGTTGCCCTTCCAGGACACTTAAAACTGTAAAATAAAAATTGCTGTTAATATTTTCAACATAGGCGCCGTGTTAAGAACTGAGTCGTCGCGCCATAAATCATTGTTATTAGTATGTCTCACTCGCACTTATGGAGACTTAGGCGTCGTCCTAATTGGCTAATGATCGTCCGAGCAATCGATGCGATTTCGTCGCACGATGAAAATGTTCGTGCGATAGTCCCAGGTGTCCTAATAACTCGCGCGATACCCAACGCGCGATGAGCATAATGAGATGCCGCCGCGTTGCTGTGCTCGCGCGATGAGACTTGACCAAATAGGACACTCAAAAGAGATTTGTAGCTTTGATTGCACGATCTAACTATCAAACCCATCGAACGATCGTTATTATCTAAGCATTTCCTGTGCTCGCGCGATGACTTGCAAGCTTCAATTAGAGCACTCTAAGTTGTGTGTATTCAATCTCGTCGTGCAACGAAATCGCATCGCCTGCTCGTACGATCGTAGCCAATTAGGACATAGCTTTATGGAACCCTTGTTCGCATAAGGGCAGATTCGCTTAGGTCGCAAACTATCGATAAGACGCAAAGGGTTGCACATTCTTATGGCTACTGAAATTCATGGCCCGACGAATCAGGACCCTAATTGCGTAACACACGATCAATCATAATCTGAATCATTTTTAAGGATATTGCTAATCCATTGCTTCATATGTTCGAAAAATTACGCCATTTCAGTCGTCAGGCCCGTAAGCTGGCAGTTAGTTGGGATAAGGAGTAGTAAGATAAATGGGTTCAAAATATATAAAAAGAAAGACTTACCAATAAAGAACAACGCCAGCAGCGTAGGTGTCATTAGAAACTGGTCACAGGCTACTTTCGTCAGCACCGTTTTCACAGACGTCCCGACGAATTTCTTATCCAGGAATTTGTACCTGTAAAACACATATTCTTTTGTATACAAAAGATAGGTACATTCGATAAGAACATTGCATAAAATACATAGAGATTCTTGAACTTTTATCTTGCCGACTACATCGTTGGTCTAGCTTCGATATCCGTGGTGACTGTCGCAACCGGAAATTTGGGGGACTACTCTATAAGCGAAATCCGTAGTTTCGGCCGCCATTATGGGCGTTTCGCTCTCCTTCTCACTTACGGTATGTCTATAAGTGAGACGAGAACGAAGCGACGGCCGAAACTACGGATTTCGCTTATGGAGTAGGCCCCCTAGGGTCAACCCCGCCAAGTCGAGCAAATAAGTAGATAGTAAGAGTGTTCAAAGTACTTATTATTGCATTGGCTTTTCCCATTTATACATTCTCAGTAGGCAGCAGGCTGGTGTAATTTGAAGTAGACTAATAGTTAAGATCGCCCTATTAGGTAAATAGGTACATATTATTGGACTGCAGACGAAATGTGGGTTAATATGCCCCTGCCTCAGAGCAAATGAAAACCAAGACAGAGCGCTGCAAACAATAGGTACAGAGAAGCATGCCAAAACTACACCGCCGCTCTGTGCATACACACACACAGCATATGTGCATACACATTGACACTACAATCAAACTACACCACGCAAAGTGCACACATGTTTACGGAACCGGTTTCACTTCACTGTTAACAGCGCTCTGTCTTGGTTTTTTATTTGGTCTGAGGTCTGATTTCCACTGTCTGCCTCTTTAGGGAATAACGAGAGTGATGTGATGGAATGTCACTTACCAATAATATAAAGTAGGAGCGTAAAGGGTGGTGCCTACAACGACAATACGAGCTCCCGCTACGGGTGTGTAGTCTGGCTTATCGGGCTGAAACAAAATAAAACATGCAGATAATCAGCCCTAATAATATACATTATCAGAATGTACTGTTCCCACAGCTGGGACTGTAAGACGAAGTGGCAGGCCCAATGCGAAGTCTGGTAACTAATTACGCAACACATTTTCGTAAACGATTCCGACTAATCTGTTTCATTTTGACAGTTCAACAACATTCATTGCGTTATTTACGTTGTTGAGCAGATTTTTTTCTCGAACTTATAAAACAATGTATTAGCAATCTGTTTCATAACAATTCAGATTCTGATTGATCGTGTATTACGCAATTAGGGTACTGGAGTAGTACTACAAAATTGTCCATCAACAAGCAATCCCTTGCGCTATTACTCTACGAACAGCTAACAATAGATTTATGCGTCTGTATCTTAATAAAGATACTTATTGAAATTATTGTACTGATAAATATATTATGTCTTCTTCAGGTATAGCACCGATATGTAAACACAGTGTGCTATGACGTCATCACGCAGAGATACTGGCCGATACATACGAGATTACGTCTCAATGGTAGCGTGGCCGAGCGGTCTAAGGCGCTGGTTTAAGGCACCAGTCTCTTCGGAGGCGTGGGTTCGAATCCCACCGCTGCCAAAATCTTTTTGTAGTTTTTGTAATTTACTTTACCGTTTTTTAAATGGTTTTTATGATGATAACATTGAAATTGTATCGTGTCGACATCTTTAAAAACTTTTTTAACCTCAAATTATGGAGATGTTTTTCATCTATTCTCCCATGTTGCAGTTAATTTAGGCTAGGGTAGAATAACTCTACACAACATAGTCATTAAAATGACTACTGATAACATTTTGATACATATTCTGACCTATTTCTTACTTGTACTTATAACGGAATGAACGATTTTGATAAGATGGAGATAAAAATGCACGGGATTATACGTAGTATTACTAGCTGCGCCCCACGGTTTCACCCGCGTATGTCTCGATTCCGTGGGGATATCGTGATAAAAGGTTTCCTATGTTCTTTTCCAGGTCATAGTCCACCTATTTGCCAATTTTCAACCAAACACGTTCAGCCGTTTTAGCGTGAAAGCGTATCAAACAAACAAACTCACTTTCGCATTTATAATATTATACAGGGTAGCAGGACTGGCAGGGACATCGACGCGAAGCCTGTTACCATGGATTCAGTACATGATACTGAACCCAGGGGGGAATTTTTCGGAGGTTATAAAAAAAAAACTGCTTTTCATAGAAAACCTACGCGGTCAAAATTTATGGAACAGCTGTTTTTTTTTAAAATAACTGACGAAAATTTCGAACGCATGAGGGTTCAGAATCATGTACTGAATACATGGTATCCGTTTTCGCGTTGATGTCCCTGCTAGCCTGTATAAAAGTTAGGATTTCTGTCTTTAAAAAGCATGTCAAAGAACATTATCTCTTCATTCTCTCAGTTTCTACTTTCTACCACGATGTACTATTAGCTACTATGAATGAAGCATAGATAATTATGCAGAAAGATAAATTGTTGTTATCACGGTTGTAATAGAGATGGGTAATATGAGCCGTTATATCCGATCTTTTTTATGACAAAAATATCTAGGTAGGTATCTGTGACTTCGATGTGTAACATTTGTTGTTGCGAGATGATATTTTGTTTACCATCAATGCACAACATAACATGTTGCACAATACCATGTTGCTCAAACGTTGAAAACAATAAATGAATACTCGGCACTCGGCAGTATTAGGATTGGCCGTTATCCCTCACTCACCAAGTACCACTTGTTGTAGGTCTGCTGCGTGAACTCTGCGGCCGTATAGAAGCTGACGTACACCGCCATGTTGGTGACCAAGGGCCGCTTTTTTAGCGACTGCTGGAACATACGTCTCAACGTGCTCAGCATGTTTACCTCGGAGGTGCCGCGAGGTCTGACCTGATGGAAATGGAGACACTTGTAGAATATTTTTAGTTTTTTACGGCGGCGGCGGTCGTACATAACTGAAAATAATTTTCATTTGGATAATTCATATATATTTTCATCATAATTAATATATTTTCATTCAAATCAAAATATTTTTATTTGACATAGAACAACATGGGCACTTAAGAAATGTCAGGTAACTATGTTAGGTGCACGGTTCCAATTCTCGTATCGTTTTCTATGGAGAAGAGGTCGATCGATATCTATAGATCTATCAGTTGATCCTGGTGGTCTACTCCCTATGCGAAATCCGTAGTTCCCGCCGAGATTACGGGCGCTTCGTACTCCGTCTCACTTACCGACACCGTAAGCGAGGCGGGTTATACGAGCCGTCCGTAACTTCGGCGGAAATTACGGATTTCGATTACGGCGGAGACCTCCAGATCTGTCAGATACTTCGTAATCTCCATACTCTTCTTTGATACTTTCCTCATATTCAATGTTTTAAGCATCGCCAATTTATTATTCTAGTTCTTAGAAAGATATAAATCGACGTTCTAGACCTAGACTTCTGCCTACTATCAGCAGCCGAAGCGATGGCGGGTTACCAAACTATTCTGTCAAACAATTTTATTGACAGTTTTTACATTGCGCATTTTACATATTAAACTTAATTTCAAAAAGACTCTTATCTATCTCATTTTTGGTATAACTTTGTTTTCCTGATTTAGCGTTTAATTTATGTGAAATTTCTACAAATTCAAATATTAACGACTGAACATAAGTAGGTACCTACCTACCTATTCCTAAGTATCATCGTTGACCTCTGAATCATTACCATTTCAACCTAACTAATTAGCATAGCGCGTGCAATGTGTGTTAGTGATACTTCTCATCGTTACGTAGCTGGTAGCTACGTATAATTCGAATCCAACTTGTAACCATTTATCTAATAAATTTAATAACAATATTTATTTCACCAAAAATAAAACAACGGATTACTATTAAGACGCTGACATGAGCTAAAGCGCGGTCACTGTCGGACTGCATAGAAAATAAAGAAGTGCGATGACACAACGCTTGTAGTAATTTATTGCAAAATATGAAGCAAGTATCTATTAAAACTCCAAATATTTAGTAAAGTATTTAGTATTTATAGAGTAATCGGAAATGAAAAACAACCATTTCTATCAAAATATATATTTATATCAAAAAAATATTTTTGTAACAATTTATTTAAAAGAGTGTCCGTGGAGTTTCTTGCCCGTTCTTCTCCATAGGTACCTACTACGCTTTGGAATGGGCAACTAGCTTCATATTTCTGACTGACCGATTCCTTGACAATTGAAAAGTGCCTGTAAATGGTTCAATTGAAATAAATGCTTTGAGTTTGAGTTTGAACCAAGTTCTGCATTCAAATAAGACGTTCTAGACGTTCTTGTTATTAATTAAATACCAAAGTACGTTAATATTTAATACAGATATTTTAAATTGGAACGCAAGGTAATAGGTTAGTTTACCGTTATTTTGAATCGAGATTTTTTTCTTCAAAACTTGTTTTAGTTACAATCAAGTCTTGAGAAATAAGTTCAAGATTAACATTATTTTTCCGCTACCACAAATTAATAGATTGGCAATATTAAATTTTAAGACATGCCTGTTTTCGAAATTTGGCTCTTGTCAGCGCCTTGAGTAAGAAATTATTACTAAGTAACACAGCTATAAACTTATAGATGAACGAACTACCTATCCATCCAAATTATCGCTAAGTATCTAAGTGGATATACTACGTAGAAACATAGCTGAAAATGGCAATGGGACAACATTCAGTGTCTCTGGTTTATTTGTATTGTAATAATAGGTATATTAAGTACACTAAGTACTAAGTAGGCAACTTAGGTTTCAACCGTAATTGTGTGCAGTTCTTAGCCTGTTTTTAATTCAGGGTTTTAACAATAAAACTGTTTTTAGATAACAATAACTGTGGCAAACATAAGACGTTCAAGTGTGATATTGACGAGATAAGATTTACGCGAACCTTGTTACCATTGTCAATAAAACACAGAATATATAAAAAATATATTATACAATCTCCCAAGCATGCATAAACTCGAGACTGATAGATTTTATACTAATCTATACTCAAATCCAGATGAAATCAAGACTGGCGTGACGAGTGTCTCTCCTTAACATATCGCACAAAAAAGGATATAAAATCATGGTTAGTGTTTAGCTAGTGACCGACTGATGAAGAAGAACAGCTGATGATGAAAGGATCCTACTGGTCCTATACCTAAGCAGCACTAGTAGGTAAGTAAACTAAAATCGAATATGTTATAATGAAACAACCAGAGTGTCTCCAATCAATGGCAATCAGCTCTGTGACTCTGTCATATTTTTAAAGAGTTTAATTTTAAATCTCATACTGTAGTGGTCTACTTTTGCATATTATGTTATGCATTCATATATTTCAAAGATTATATATTTGAAAACCCATACCTATACATTTTGCTGCGCTCTTATGAATGTCGAGTTATCGAATGCTGTCAACCGAGAAGAAACATTATTTACGAAGGAAATTAAACTTTGTTGTTATCGATAGCAGTGAAATAATTGCAATTTGGAAGCAATAATATAAATACTCGATCAAAATCGAAATAAAACTTGTATAAAATGAACTGCAATAGACTGAGATAGGCTATCATTGGAACAAGGGAGAAATATGAGATATGTATGAGTAGGTACACACTATTTGTGACGTGTGATGAAGAACAATTCAAAGAGGGACTTCGAACAATATCGATACCACACAGAACCTTATTAGTATAACAGTTATGCTAATAATGTATAGACTCAGTCATAATTGTAGTTAATACAATATATGACTTGGAATTGATAGAGAATTATCCTCAACAATAATAAAATGTAAAGCATCATTCACTCGAATATCCAAGGATATGATTAAGGAAAAACTGTTACTTACTATCAACTCCCAGAGGTTATAAGCTTACAACTATGTCCTTGATGTACCGCTTAACAATAATATACACTTATTGTATTCCACTATCAGTAAATCCAAAGTATTCGAATACAGAGACACACTTTACGTCGTAATATCGTGCGCAGGCGACTTGTACCAGCTGTTATTCAAACCGAACTGTCCCCTACATCGCAGTCAACTGACAATTGACTTCAATGGAATAATTAAATGAGGAGCGTCGTGTTCGTTGAACATTCACTCCTTGTTTAACAATACAAATCTGACCTTACATTGAGTCTACCGTTTGTAACTGGGGTAGCACCAATAATATGGATGGTACGTATTGTAGCTTTACCTCATTTTTCATCAAAAAATATTATTTCGCAGTACTGTAGAGGCTCATAAAATTATCCCAAAATGTAGACTGTTGTTTTGCGATCTCAAATTGGACACCCAACGATATATTATGACATTTTATTCCCTACTTGAAACATACACAAATATTTGATTCCGATCATAGCTAGCACATTTCAGCAAGTTTTCTTCATCTCACCTCGTGTGAAAATTCCTTTGCCGCTGCTCATCCTATAACCACTTATCAATGACACTTTCGTTTGACAGACGTATTTGCGTCCATTCGACTGCAAATATAGTGTTACCACTAATTATATCGGCGAACTGACAACTTCCGTATCAAAACTTTTCTACGATTACGCAAGAAATTGTACTGCAAACCTGCACTCCCTTTTGAGGCAGTTTGGAGAATGGACAATAAGGGAACTCACAGCAGTCAGCTGTCCAGAGCATTTGCGCGCGCAACAGAATCTGGTTTTCTGCGCAGGTAGAGTTACATCTGTATAGCAGATAACGCTGGCGTCACACCGGAAGGTTTTGGCGAACATTTCTATTATCTCGACAGCCGGAATATTAGTAGTTTTTGTAATTTTCAGAGAATTACTTGCTTAGTAGAGGATGAACAGCCAATGGAACGATGGACGGATTGTTTGGATGATGATCTAAGTAGCTAGAAAGGGAAATGAAACGAAATTATTTATTCTGTAAATAGGATATCAGAATCAGTTTTAACACGTCATATTAAAAATAAGCTAGATGGAGTTAACATTTCCTATCTGACTCCCTGAGAAGAAATGGCGAAACAAACTCAGGGGTCAGTCTCTTTTAAAGTCCAGACATAATCTTGTTCAGGCCATATGAGGACCATGATGTAGATTAGTGTCGTAAATGGTCTTTTGAGGAAAGAACCACACAGATTTGAGTGGACCTGTCCAGTCAGTGCAAGCATTTGTCAGTAATAGTGTAGCTCAACTCAGAACTTAAGCGTTGAATAATGTAAATATACTAAAATGACGGCTAACGCATATGTATGGAAGAATAACACTGGCTACGAAAACCTTAAATATAAGGATGATAGTTATAAGAGGATGCGGATGTTGATTTGGAGATGCTTACATACTATGAGAAAGATATATTAATCGTAGTTTGACTCTTGACCACACTTACACGGCCAAAAACAGATCTATAGAGTCTAATTTTGGGGCTATTGCGGAACACGAAAATTCGCCTATGGCCAGTTAGTGTAGCGTCAGCATTAGTACGGTCCGGGGGTAGGGCTGCAATCTGCAAAATCATTAAACTAGGACAAGAAGTTCGACATGTGATATAGAAACGGTGAGTATGTTTGAAAAGAAATAATGTACGGAGTTTTTCATGTATCTACAAACAATTTCTAGTATACTCGATATGACTTCTCTGTACTCACAATATGATGTTTATATTACATATGCTTTCACCAAACCAGCAGGAACAGCCGATATAAACTGATGTAAGTATTTTTTGCTCAAATATTCATACAGCTTTGTTTAAAGAGCTTCTTATTGTCTGTTCGGATATTCGCCGCTATCACAACAACGTTAACAGCATTGTTGTGTTTCGGCAGTCAGAGGTAAGATAGCCAGTTCCTCTGTGGTTGGGGATTTCGGGTGAAGCTCGTTTTCACCTTCGCCCTGATCATCACATACCTATCATCAGGCGAGATCAAGGCAAATAACTTCACCGTTGTGGTTAATTCAAAAAAATTGCTTGAATTTCTCTCCGAATATATTGCAAGTGACACTTGTTGATTTTTATTAAGTGTGGTAATCTTAAAAAGGTCATGACTTATACTACACTGGTAAAACGATCTTTTGATGCTTGAATAACTTTAGAAGGGCGCTTTTGGTTCACATTAGTACAATATTGTTTTGTGAAATGTATGAAAAACCCGGCCAAGTGCGTGTCGGACGCGTACAATGAAGAGTTCCGTAGTTGGGATGAACTTATTACAAGAACAAACTTAAACTTTGTAGTTGAAAAAATGTTCTCCCATACATCGATATAGGTCACGGTCAATTCTCCATCTGCAAATGTAAGTTTGTTCTCGGCAAGACAGCTAATCTACGTTCGTAATTCATTTGCCAAACATGTAAACAAACAGTAGTTTTAGGAAAAACAACTGTAATGCCTACACATAAGGTTCAGTTTGCGCTACAATTTCATATTTTTTAATGACTTTTTCAACAGTACTCTGACTAGTACTGTTGAAAAAGTCAAAATAAACTTTATTTACACTTCTATATAAAGTTGATGTTTGTCTAAGTGAAAAACTCGTGTTTGTTCACTTGTTTGGCAAATGAATTACGAACGCCGATTAGATGTCTTGTGGTGGTCCTAAAATGGTACCCTGTAGAACGCCTGATTTTAAACTGCAAAAGAAAAACACAGCGCCTCTTATTGCTCTCCATACAATTCAGGGAATTAACAACTAAGCTGCAAGTTAAAGTATTTGGAATTCCATAACAGAAAATCTGAGTGTAACTAACTAGGAAACGACCTATGAATCCCACATTAAGATCTGTAAGTACTTTAATAGACAAAGGGCGAGTTGTTGATGAACTTGTTTCAGACATAAAACCACTATTGATTAACTTACCGAAGCCTATTTTATAAAGAGTAACTATTTTCGTCGTAACTCGTTTGACAGACTACGGGTGGACAAAAGAAATTAAGCCGCATTTTGTGATCGTGTTACATTATTTGATAAAGCACGTCTGAATTGCAAAACCAATAACTATACAATGATTATGCTGATAAAAGATAACGCCTCTCAAATTATAAAGAGAGACGTATTAACGAGTTAATTCCTCTACAAATAACTTTTTGTCTAAATATAGTCTTTACTGTAGCAGTCTTGTCAAGTACAAAAAAAGAGAACAAAGGCCGGGGAACATTTTTAGAGATGAACCAGGAAAATCATTTTGTCACCATATTATTTTTACATTTTGATTTTAGGCATAAGTATCCTGAATCTCGTATACCAGAAGTAGATAATACTCGTAATAATAATGTTCCCGATACCGGTGGGCTACTATTTTTAAATGTTTTTCTTTTCCCTTTTGTTTTAATAAAAATATTTAAAAATGTAAATTACATGTATAAAAAAATGAATATATGAAATAAAGGAAATAATTTCATTCTGCCTAGCCTTTTCCCAACTATGTTGGGGTCGGCTTCCATTCTAACCGGATGCAGCTGAATACCAGTATTTTACATGGAACGACTGCCTATCTGACCTCCACAACCCAGTAACCGGGTAATACGATACCCCTTGGTGTCAGACTTTCGGGCTTCTGACGACTCGTAACGTAACGACTGTCAAAGATCCACGAATGACAGCCGGGACCAACGGCTTAACGTGCTTTCCGAGGCACGGAGGATTCTCGGTAAGTAAAGATGGTCACCCATCCACTGACCAACCCCGGCAAGCGTAGGTTAACCTGATGGATCGACCAGTGCGGCTGTTGTTACTTAGCCAAGAGCTCACAGTATACCAGAACTAGATAATAAATAATAATAATAATAAAAATTTATTCAAGTATAAGGTAAAATTATGATTTAGATTAATTACAATCGAGGAAAATTAAATTCTAACTGTAATGTAGACCAGCCTGATCTAGGTTTATGAAAAACCTGTGTTTCAGGCCATCAATTTACATTCAGAAAAAAAGACAATAATAGGTTTATTAATAAGCTAAATTAAAAAGAAGACATGATATTTTCAATGACTATTTATTTTGGTATATTATTTTAAAACTAGATTATTTAAGATAACTTATGTTTAAATAAATTAACAAATAATATTAAAGTACGTAGATAAAGTGGACACTGTTATTAATTAGGTAAAGGAAGAGACTTAATATAGAGTAGATAGATAGAGATATTATTTAAAAATTTCTAGTAGTTTTTCCGTGTCTGCGTAATTGAGTTTTGACAAATATTCCTGTACTAATAAGTTACACCTTTTATAACTTAAACTATAAATCTTTAGCACTCTGTTAAACTGGTTATACAAGAAGGGCCCTAAAAATAAATAAAAACGAATAGCAAAAGCAGATATATAATATATTGATAGGGAATAATGGGGTAAGTGATGATGTGATCAAAATGCTGAAAAATATAATTAAGAATAAAACGCGAACTTACGCCGTGGTGTTTTATTTCAAATCGAATCTAAATATTTATATTATTTCACAATAAGATAAAGGTTAAATAAAAAAAAATGCTGTATCTAAAAATTTTGATATCTACTGTCGTTATACGGTGAGGTTTTATCAAAGTAAGACATGATCAAAATGAATGTTACGACGAACAGCAGGAGCACAAGCATGAGGAGCATCACCAGAGGGTCTTCACAAGGTTTGAAGTAGTCGTAACTTGTTACCAAACAGTGTGTCGTTCCGTCGGATGGTTTGCCAGATTCAAATGGATCTTTAAAAGTAAGCAGTTCGGCGCCACTGGCATCAACATACATTGTTGAAATCTCATGAGCATAAGACGTTGTTAATCTATTTACAACTACTATAGCTTCAGGTTTTCTTGTGACTATTTCTTTAGTTTTAGCAGCGAAACGTCTGAAAATATAAATTGCACTTTTTATATTGTTAATTTTCCAGTAATTATGTACTGTACTTTAAGGTGACTGCGCACATTTGCTACTTCTGTAAGCCCCTGTAACTTGGCAGGAGTGCAAGGTAAAAAACTACCACTGGAAAAAACCTAGGTTTTTATCTACATTCAAAATGTTACCTGTAAAACTCGTTTTTCTTTACTGCATAGTCCTCGTTTGCTATATTTTTGTAAGCCAGGGCAATACTGCTTAGGCCGGTCAGAATGTTGTCGTCTACATTACAACCTTTAGTTTTCTTGACTGTACGCAAACTAATGGAGAACACGTTGAGGTTGTCGTACTAAACAAAACAAAAAATATATAATGAACAGAAAATCAATACATTTTAACTACTTACAAGAAACGAAACGAACATAACGTGATATACGAGTATTAACTTGACTCTGGGTGTTATGTAAGTACTGTGATGATCAAAAATACATGCAGACATTTGATAGTATATTGATCAAAGGTGCAGACTAGTAATGTAATGATATCATAGACCTAATAAAAGATTGCGGATACAAAATTACGATTACTGTTTTTCTGCTGTTTGCGGCAATGTCCCTCACTATCCACGTAATCTGGTGATAATTTTCCAACAGGTATTGAGCATGTTCCTCTTTCACGTTGGCAATAACTATCTTCGCTGAAACTCTATGTAGTTCTTGTTTTATCTGAAAGTATTTTCCATTATTATTATTATCCCCTTTATTTTATTATTATTATTATTGGCAACAGTTGGAGAATATTTGTAGAGTATGTCGGAAAAGAGAGCTTCATGCTGATACGCAAATGTTAAAAATTAATTTTTATTTTTATTGATTTTGATTACCTTGTCCATTTTACAATTAGCATCCTCGCACCGTATCACAGTGTATACTATCCGTTCTTTATTAAACAAAGCAATCAATTCATTTTCGAATTCTAGGCTATATTCTGAATCGTCAGTCACAATCACCACTCTTTGCCAGCCCACAGTTTGTATAAACTTTAAAAATCCATACTTGAGCAGTCGCCATGGTACTACATTCATAGAATTTGGAAAAGCAGTCTTTTTTTCCGAAAACATATATGGAGTTTCATAGAATATGGTTGGAACTGAGTATTCGGAGAATACCTCAAATGGTTTAGGGGTTAACACAGCAAGAAAACGATTATTATATTTATAATAGTTAAAATAATTATCGCAGTCATCTCGTGTTACTACCAGATTTAAGGGCTGTATATTGACTTTTAATACTTCATTGTTTGGCACAGTCTCGTCCAAGCAAAGGACTACTGTCGTCAGGTTAAATGTCTTTCTTTCGATATAGGGATTACAACTTTTTCTGTGCCAAAAATAATCGTCTATTTGCATTTTCTGAACAAAGTCGTAGATATGACCATCGTTTATTTTTAGAATCGAACTGCTAACGAGATTTGCTATTTCGTGACAGTCAAATTCTGGTTCTGTTTTTCCTGTTTTATTGCATACAGCTTCATTTGTATCGCTTATGTCACCAGCATACACGAAATTCTTCGGTAGTTGACTATCATAATAATCAGGAACCGCAAAGTGGATAACGTTACTGCAAAATATAAAGTGATTAATGAATGAAAATTATTTGGTATCGATTAAGTTTTCAACGTGAGTTACACACGATATGACTTTAGCTTATGTATAATGTCTTCTAGCAAGTTTAAATGTGCAAGTTGATGGCCACACTGGGTAGGTATGCAAGTAGGTAGGTATATATGTAGGGAGGTAGGTAGGTGTAGATAGGTGTAGGTAGGTATGTAAGTAGATATGTAGGTAGGTGTAGATAGGTGTAGGTAGGTAGGTAGGGTAGGTAGTTACCTAGGGTAGATAGGTAGGGTAGGTAGGTAGAGTAGGTAACGTAGGAAGGTAGGGTAGAGTAGGTAGGTCGGTAGAGTTGGTAGGTAACGTAATAAGGTAGGGTAGGGTAGATGGGTAGGTAGGTGCGCCGTAGATAAGTACTTAGTGTAACCCGATATATAAATATGTTTAAATTGTTAAAAACAAGCAAAAGTGAGACTGCTACGTACGGCACGCGGCGCGGCTGTAAAATTAATACCTATTATACAATAAAACCTAAACAAAAAAATTAATAAGCGGCTCTGCAAATACTTTATCACGAAATTATAACCCCAGAAATTAAGACATAGGTACAATTTTTTTAGTAGTTGGGTTTTAGTTTTTGGAGTTACCTTTTTTAGTAAGTATAGTATTATTTGACATGTCTCGGGACCCTGGGTCCTGGACCTTTGTAGGTGTGCGGGGGGCCGCAGCCAACTCGCAGAGGCCCCTTAGACAATTTTAAATGATCAGGAGGCACCAACCGACGGTCATCCTTCTAAGCACTATGCAAACTAAAAAAGTAAAATCTTTTTAATGTTTCAGTGAAATCTTTGTAATATATTATTGACAAATCCATAAACTGGGCACCCAAAGGCAACCCCCAGTTGGTGCAGGACTATTGCAGAACATGGTAATAAAACATACGGGGCTTATGGATGGTTATAGGTAGTGGATTGAGTTTAGGATTGTTCGGATCGCGTTTGTCCAGTATCTCACTATACTAAATTCTAACTTGCACTATAAACCTTACTTATTATTGGGTTCTTGCATCTTATCATTTTGATTAAGGGTTAGTATTACATAAAAACTTACTCATATTCGTTTGCTTCTTTTAGAGAAATAGTGGAAATCTTATAAAAACGGTCACAAAGGAATTGAAATCTATTGTTTAATATAGAGTTGAAAGACCCTCTATAATCATCAATCAAGAATATTGCAGGATCAGTTGACGAATCATCTGAAATTAACGAAAATATCAGCAGTTTACAATATTAAGTTAATATTTTTGTGATAAAAGTTTGCGATGAAAAAGTCTCTAATAAACCAATAACATCCAGACATATCTAATTTCATTAGACAGCTTCAGTCTTTCCGTATGCGGCCGCATCTGCGTCTAGCGTGACGAAGCTTCGCACAGTGATACGATACACGCAGAAGTAACCAACTATTATCGGTTATCGTCGCGATTGTCCTAACATAACAGGTGTGTGTAGGCCTAACATAACAGACGCGACAATTACCCACTCTCGCGTGAGTAATTGTCGTCTATTTCTGTCACTTTTCTCGTTTTCTGACAGCGCTGTCATACAAAATAGTCGACTCGTTCTGTCAAACTTGATGTTTTTTCGAAAAACTCTGACATGCCACCTTAGTTATCTCGATTTTTGACAATTCAACACGAGATAATCTGTAATTTTGTTGTATTTACTCGTCCTCGATTTTGACGACGAGTAGAGTACACAAAATTATGATACAAAAAAAACTCCAAAATAACATGGCAGTTACACTATTGTACTTATTTTAGTCATCATTTTATTTTACAATATATTAATAACGAAAATAAAATAAAGTAGTTTAAAACTAAGTTTTGTTGTTAAACTAAGTTTATTGGAACGACGTGGAAATTTTTGCTTTTTGTATGGAACATATGAAAAATTATTACCTATTACATGTTGAGTTTTAGGGGTTTATGGGTTTTATAAAAGGGATCGAAATTTTCATTATTTTTCCGGACACACCATTTTCGAGATAAAAGCAAAAGAAAAAAAAAATACAGAAAGCACTGTTTTTGCAAGTGTTGGTGTGAATTTTGGTTCATGACAACTCATTTTAATCGACACCTTTTTAATCGCGATTAAAAATAGTCAAATAGGATTAAAAATAGTTAGGTATACAATCAAAATTTAAGGTGAAATACGTCAAATTCAGAATAGCAAAATTACCATTTTCACTAAATTTATAACTCAGTGCCATTATTAGTGATGTCAAACTAAAATATAGTTAACAATCGTCGTTTGACGGGAATAAACCAAATTTTGGTGATTTTTTGTCTAGTTTAGAGGCATTTGTGACAAAAGAATCGGCACTTTACGTGTATGGGACCCTAAAAAAATTCAAGATTTTATTATACCACTTACCAAATTACAGCTTTCTAGTACAAAGAGTCTTTGAACTAAGCCGCTGACAGACATGACGAAACTATAAGGGTTCCTTGTTTGCTACGGAACCCTAAAAACGGGAGTGTGGGGTATACCTAATCGCACATGATTTGCACAGTCCGCACTATCTATCATCCATCTCTTGGAAGAAACTTACTTACCTGCATGTACTCGTAACGTTGTGACCCTAGCACAGAGTAAGTTATGATAGGTTACATCATTTGCCATCGAAATTTTATTGTAAGTAATTGTAACAGCGCTATAATACGAGGTAAAATATACTAGGTATGCAGTATGGTAGGTATTTGCAGGTTTACGTAGTAATAGTTATTATTATTTAGTATTGGCGCCGGTATATGTACAGCCAATAACAACCACATGAGACATTACAGCATTATCTCCGGAATAGTTATTCATTTGGGAGGCCTCTGTACGAGAAGATGTCTGTTGGTCGCGGTAACTCGCCTTGTTTGCACTACATCATTAAAACAAAAACTACAAAGTGAAAAATAACTTTAATTTTCGAAACTACAAAGTGAAAAATATCTTTAATTTCGAAACTACAAAGTGAAAAATAACTTTAAACTCGGTGTCTTTGGTTTTGAATTTTCGTTTTTGCCACCGATTTCCGAAATTAAAGCTCGTATTATTGAAGCTTACTCAAAAACTATCCAAGCAAAGTTAATAAAATGTTTATGGGACTAACTTACGAGCATACACTTTCATACAAAAAAAGAATTTTCAAAATTGGTCCACAATTGACGGACATACATTAAAAAAAACATACATACGCAACGAACATATATAACCTCCTCCTTTTTGGAAGTCGGTTAAAAAGAACTTGACTAATGCATTGGAATAGGTAGCATCAGTCTATTTTTGGGAAATATACAGAAATGGTGAAAAAAGGAACCAATATGGTGATACTTCGTCTGTCGGTCTGTACTATCACAGCTGATTATTTCAGGAACTACTAATCCTATCCAATTGTGAATATTTAGAAATAATTACTGCTCAACTATACGAGTATTATACATATAGGAAAATATACGAAAATTATAAATACATATTAAAAAAAGTAATATCAGGTATCATATTTTATAATATATAGGATATAAATTTTTCGTCATTTTTTTTTTTTATCTGCTGTTCCATACATTTTAACCGCGTAGGCCACTTTTCTATGAAACAGCAGATTTTTTTTTAAAATAACCGATGAAAAATATCAACGGAGGGGGGTTCAGAATCATGTACTGGATCCATGGTGTCAGTTTTTCGCGTCGATGGCCCTGCCAACCTGTATATTATAGGAAAATATTCGAAAAATATAAATATAAATAAGTTACCTATTTTACATTGATATCCGAGATCCGACACACATAAATGTAGAATACACAACTTTATACACAAGAAGAATATTACAATCATTTTGTGTTACTTAATGTACATTATATAAATACAACTCTTTCCTCTGGTAGCCTTCCACTGACTCCACTGTTTAAGGACAAAACTGTGCGCATAATACGTACTAAAATAATGTATAAAATTGTTTTTTTTTTCCTCTATTCAATGTGGTACCAACTACGAATACAGTTATGAGCCTCGGCAGATTGCTTTGTTTTTAAGAATTTAATTTACTGTCAAAAGAAACCTTCTTATGTTTTGAAATGGGACTTGAGGGAGAGTGCTAACCTAAACTATGTTGCAGAGTGAACGGGCGCCGTCAGTGGGGACTGGTCATCTCTTAGCTGCCAAGGCTTATTTTGAATTTATTTTAATTTTTGAATTGTTTTTTTCTTTATTACGGACGCTTTTAACGTGCACGTCTCTCTACATTGTTCTCACATGTATAATTACAACATGAATGATGTAACCAATATTTTGTAACAATATTCTGATTTAAAAGAGTGTCCGTGGAGTTTCTTGCCCGTTCTTCTCCATAGGAACCTACTACGCGTTGGAATGGGCAACTAGCTTCATATTTCTGACTGACCGACCCCTTGACCATACAAAAGTGCCTGTAATTGGTTTATTTGAAATAAATGCTTTGAGTTTGAGTTTGAGTGGTAACAACCACAAGAGCGAAAACAACTTCAAGATAACTGGCAAAATGTTGCCAGCTGCTATCTGCAATGTTGGCTATGAAAATTCAAGTAATTTGACTAATCCTATAACGAGAAATACAGGGTGTAATGTTAGATTTAACTTGTTTTTCTTAATTCTTTCTTTCTGTATCCAGCTTGATCATCATCATCATAATCTCCCTGCCCTGTCCCATGGTACTTGGGGTATCCCCTGTCAGCCGTCACTCTATCATTCACTCCTTTTTAGGGTTCCGTAGCCAACAAAGAACCCTTATAGTTTCCATGTCCACCACCACGTGTCGCCATGTCCGTCTGTCTGTAATTGGCATGTCATATAATTTGGCATAGGTGTACATATTTATCACGCCGACAAAGTGGTAAAATAAATTCATTTTTTTTTAGCCTACCTCCCTAACATTTAACGTGGGGATGTTTTTTTTTCTCGTGTATCCCATGGTATGGGGTGTCTGAAGGTCATTTTTTTATTCAGGGATCCGTTTGCGAAATATTAAGCTTTAAAGTGCAAAAGTTTTGTTAGAGTCAAGTCTCCCCCCCCCCCCCCCCCCCGCCAGCTAAATGGTTGTACTTGGATTTGTTAAAAAAAGACACAGCAGTAGTATATATAACGAAATTAAAAGGAAAACTATCACAGCTAAGTAGGCTTTACAGGTTAACGAGTAACAATCGATAACTTAAATTAGCAGTTTGAAAAACATGATCTCCCAGACATTCTTGGGAGAAAACGTGTTTCAACTACAATGTTAAGTTTGTTCTTGTGATAAATTCATCCCGTATTTGGAAACTTTCCAAATGCCCTTTTTACACCTAAAACGGTTACAACATCGTTAATATTCTATAGTTCACTAGTTAGCCATATTCCTTATTTCCATACAGTAATATTGCCAAATTAATCAAAACAGGTAAATATTTGAGAGCTATTTGCGACGGCGGCGGCGGCGGCGACGTTGCCAACTTTTTGGATGAACGATTAACTTTTATCCGCTGAATAAGTTTATCATTTTAACAATCTGTCAAAACGTCACATTTATACTGAAGGTAAAAGTCATCTTATGATAGAAATTCGGCCCTTAGTTACATACGTTTTATCCCTCCCCATCACATATCCATACAAAGACAAAACTTTCCCGTTTTGTTTTGTCTCCAACTTGATATTTAGGGGAATGGAAATTTGGTTCATTTCTCACTTCTGCAATGTTGTTTTTATTCATGTCGTTTAAGGTTCAAATACAGTTGAATCCTTTCCCTCCATCTAGGACTTGCCGAGCTTGGTCACTACTGTAGAATGGCTTGCGCGAAAAGTAGTCTATAATTACTCTTTCAACTGGCTCAATAGCATCTTGGAAGATGCGGTTGACTGGCTACGGCATATGGTGATGAAAGCTCCTACATTGTTCCCGGGAGTTGAAGGTCGTTGAGGAGGTCGTTGAATTGACGTTGAGAATTGCTCCTTAAAAAGGCTGATTACATAGATCACGATAAATTGCAATGCAACACATCTATTAAAATCATTTTTGTTACCAGTTTTTCGGAACAATTCAACATACAGACATTATTTTTGACAACATCCTATATCCACACACCATATTGATATGGCATAGGTATTGTATTTGTGATGTAACATATGTATAAGTCGCAGTAAGGTGGTTATAGCCATGATATAGTTAGTTCTCTAGGGATCTATATACCGTAATATAGTTACAAAAAAAGCGCTTCATAACTGTCGGAGTGCCCTAATTTTGTTACTGCAACCAATTTCGTTGCCGAGCGCTCGCTGGCCGCTGCCGTGGTAACGCTCGCTTCGCTCGCTCGGCTCGCCCGTAACTGATCACAGTTCTAACCTAACGTAACCTATTTAGTCGGAGTGCCCTAATAGTTTTATTACTAGGTCGTGCTCGTATCATAGTTATATTCCTAGTAAGACAGTTATCAACCGCTTTTATATACATACGTATCATTAATATGCAGGTGAGCTTCATGTCGGTGAGATGATATACCCTTGTGAAACTCTCGTTACGACTACCACATTTGATATACAGGGTCAAATTATTAAATTAGCCAGCGAAACCCCACAGACGTGATGGGTATCGAAAACACGATCAAACAAAAAATCATAATTTGATGAGTCTTCACTACGTCACTTCAAATATCGCTATTTTTTTATTTTTTTCTTCACGTACTTCAGACATTATGGATTGATATCTAAACATGATAAAAACAAGAAAACAGATTTTCTCCACTCACACTTCAAGTAACAACAGTAAAAGCGGACGTTGACCCCAAAAAAAATTTTTTTTTTTTTTGTGTGTTTTGATATCGATACGACACACATAGCAAATTTTGACCCTGTATTTTTTATTATTCTTCTTTATTTTAAACCTTAACCTTTCCGCCATCTTCAACATCAACACACCGATCCAACCTGTTGCACTGCATTCGGAAATCTCCGCGACTCTACAAGGTTTACGAAATTCTTCAAACTTGCCAAGTAATTCACAATTTCGTCTGATCTGAAGCATAAAGTGCAGTGATTAGGAAAAGTTAATGTGCAATGTTTTTGAAACTGTAGAGCCGTAGACGGTAGAGTAGTACCGGCTCGTGGAGTTAAAAATTTGAATCGTAAGGCGTGCGCCGGAGTGGGGAGCGCCGTGGTTGCCCGTGCCAGGTAACAGGAGGTACGGCGGCATAGTGGGCCGATGCGCGAAGTGCGTGGACAAAAATATTTATTTAAAACAAATATTACTAGAGTTAGTTTTAAGTATTTTATTGTGTGTATATTGTGTAACTTAACCTGGTGGACAAACTTTATTTTGTTTCTTTCTTCTATGTACAGTATTTTTTTACAAAAAATGTTTTCTCGGAACACTCATAAAAAATGGACCATGTGGCATGTTTCACGAGACATCATGATTGAGGAATCCTAAATTACATGGTTTAATCATAATAAATAACCTACTAAAACCTAACGCTGTACCCACTTGTAAAATCATGAGAGATGCAATCAAAAACTAAAATCTCGCGATACAATTTCTACCCGGCAAACGATTGTGCAACCAAAAATCATTGTGAGTGGAAGTAGAAATATTTGCTGAAGAACTCAACATTACCCACATTCAGGTTAAACATTTGTGCTAAGTCACGAAACGAATCATATGAATACTTTTAAACATTTGTCTTGAAAGTGGAACACCGTGCGTTCTTGAAGCTTAGCGGTCGTCCTCCCTCCCACGGCACTGCTTATCTCTTTCTGGCAACATCTCGCTATCTCTGTCTGGCAGCGTATTCAGTCAGCGCGGAACTCTAGCGTATTTCACAGGTGTGTTGATCGAGTGCGGTATGTTAGACGATCGTAAATAAAACCTGTTTTTATCAAATAGTGCTGATTTTGTGAGAATATATAAGTGAAAAAAAGCAAGTCACTTAAAATAACTGCAGCCGTGTTTATAATTTAACATTGTTTTCTCCAATTTGTGTCTGAGTGGTGCGTTTCGAAACAGTGACAACAAGTTTTTCTTGTGTTGGGAGTTCAGTCCTTGAGTCGGAGGCTTTATCATCGTCTACGCCGCCGCTTGTCCCGCTGTTTATTCCTTTGGCGGGCTATTCGTGGTCAAGGTATGCATTTTAGCCTTTAATAACATAAAATAATGTTCTGCATCAAAAATAAAAGTCTCTGAATAGTTCCACGTCACTGAACAAGTGTGACTTTTTAGAAACAATACATTTCAGAAAAATATAACTTTTACAACTATGTACTTTCAAATTACTTTGTCGTCTCTACGTCGCAAATTTATGTGATAGAGACTAGTAGCTTCATATATTTTATGCTTGTCAAGAAAACATCCATAAAATGTGGTGATTTTTAAACCTACCCACAATCTGTCAAATACAACAAAAAAACGTTTCATACACTTGTTAGTTTGGGGTTAGTATCAGGTGCTCTATTTGTGGAGAGCACTCAAGTGTAATGTGTTAGAATGGGGAACGCTATCTATGTTTACTTTACTACACTACCTGCCCCAACACAATCCCACGCAACTAACCCGACATGTCAACACTATCACTCATATTGCAATCATAAAAGGTGCTTTCTATGTTATTCATTTAACTCTATGTCATTCAAATTTTGTGGACCAAAACTTTTGAGTGTTTCGACTGGATTTTGGGTGAACCACTGACCACGTTGTAGTTTAAAAAAACTTATATAAATACCTATTTTTAGTTATCATTGTAAAGTTGTCATCCATTATTATCACAGTTTTTTGTAAAACTGTGGCGTCCATGACCGCTCGACCGGCATTCCGTCAGTGCATCTCTCTGGTCGTGACTCACCTCGATGGCACGTCACCGCGATGTCACTGCCTCCAGGTACTTCGTTAGGCACAAAAAAAACCAAGTGTTTTACTACCTTTGTCAGTTTTGACAATAAAATATATAACCTCAAGATTCCACTGATTGTGAGAAACATTGCTCACGATCTTTGTTGGAAAATTGTTTTATTCATTACAGCTTGTTATGAATATAAACAAGTTTTTAATTTATTAATAATAATTATATTTTCAAGATAGAATAGGTACAGTCAGACTTTTGATGCTGACTGTACATAATGCAACACGAACAGCATCTACAAGTTTATAATACACTAGTTTCCGCCCGCGACTTCGCCCGCGATATTCTTTGTTTTCGGTTAGCGTTCGTTCTGACTTATCTTTTTCTCAGCTTCCAATGGTCGTAGTGTGATGTTAAATAACCTATAGAATTGGGCTATCGATTGCTAAAATAATTTTTCAAATCCGACGAATAGTTCCAGAGATTAGCACGTTTAAAAATTCAAACAAAAAAAACAAACAAACTCTTCAGCTATAATCTCAGTTATTACTCTGAGGCTATAATAAATTTAGTGCTGATTTATCATTAACGTCATAACTACTACGCATGAAGTAAACAAGAGAAAAATGTTACGAAGTAAGATATGCGAAACATCACGCAAACGACTACTTATCTGATATTACAAGTAACACACGTGCAAATCAAACAAATGGACGAAATTGTGTAATTGCTACACGTAAAATGGTATCATTAAATTATGTTTATTGTTATTAATGTAGCAGACACTTTATTCCATTCAAAAATACTATCAATTACTAGACGAGGTCGGACTTTCATTGAAATTGAAATATTAATAAGTACCAATATATGTATTAGGTATTTAACTTTACAGGTGATTTGTATACTCTGACCTTCCACATAACACGAAACTATAAAACCATAGCTGAGCTAGTTAATCTCTTCAAACCAATCTTATCCCATTTCAGTAATCGTTCAATGGACCAAAACGAACCGGAGTAGATCGTCTATGGCTTTTTGAGAGGCATGAAAAGCACAAAAAGGTCGATTGAGGTTCAATCAGCATTCGATTCTCGTCGTGGAGAGAGAACGTCATCAGTAGGATTCACAGAAATTTTCTCGACGTAATACGTTCAATTCAGCAATATCTGTTACGCAAGATGCAACAAAACGAAAAATACAATTTCACCTTTATTTTTATTTTTTACCTGGTTTTTGCTGAAACGTGCACTGAATCTTTTAGAAAGAGCATTATTTTGCTAGCAAAATCTTTGTTGAATTGAACGTAGTAATAAGCTGTGCAAAGTTGATGCAGATTAAGTAGATACACAATGATGTTCATAAAGCTGTGAAGACTAGAGTATTGTCTTAGATGGCGGAAGTAACGGTGATAATCAATCGTCCGAGGCTTAACTTTACAATACGACATTGTTCTTGAAGCAGACGAGAATTTTGTAGGGGATAACCCACTGCGGAATATCGGAGAAAAATCTATGTAAGCTGGTTAAAAAAATAACATTATTTCAATACTAGCTGCTGCACGTGGCTTCGCCCGCGTGGACCCTAAGTTACTCCTAATACCATCAGCTATCTGCCAGTGAAAGTTTCATGAAAATCAGTCCAGCCGTTTCGGAGATTAGCCGAACGAAACAGACACAAAAAGGCAAAATATAAAAAAGATGTTTTTTTTGTTATATTAACCTACCGTATATACTTGGCCCGCGTGGTGTATTAAAGCCCACTCCCTCTCGAAGAGAGGAGGCCGGTGTCCTAACCTTCGATCAACAATACCAAACAGTGGGCATAATAGGCTAATTAATTTTCTTATGCATTTAGTAAAAAGCTGTTTTTTTTACATTAAAAACAGACAGTTCAATTCTATTTATTTGTATAGCTCTACAAATTCGTGAATGTAGACCGTCCTAGTTTATACACTGATGGGAATCAGAGAGAATCTAGTTTACTGCTCGCCCTCAAATAATAAACGAATCATTTGCCAACAAAAGTACCGCAAAATGCAAATCTAATAATAACCAATTAATCCTACGTTCAATTACACCTTTCCAGTGGTAAATTAAACATCTCATTAAATAAACATCGTAGTCGCGATTCTTAATTGTTGAAAAACACGAACACATCTCGGTTTAGAATAGGCGTTTGTTTACAAACTGTTGTTTCAGTTTGTAAACTTTGAACTAGTAGCCGCACACGCATTCCGTGCACTGTGACCAACCACGTGCCTTCAAAACAATAGTAATCACACAATTTTATTACTCGAAATATTTTCCAAGAAATTCATCATTTGTACCAGTGAGCATCATTTGGGTCATATTGCGAAATGATTTGGTTCTGAGTTTGAATGAATGCGATGATTTAGCAGATAGATGCCCATCCATTCGCATTTAATTAAAGTAGTTTTTTTTTTTCATTAAAATGCCTTTTGACAGCATAAAATACCAGTTTTATTACGGCATTGCAGTTTCCACATGATTCCGTTAAGTATATAGTTTGTCCACTATATTTTTTTTATGTCGAGAATCAGCTCGACTCAGTCAGCCGACTCGCGATCGCGTAATCTAACCAGAGAGTTCTAGATGTCACATTTTATGGCGCTGCGTTCAGTCATGGTGTCGCCGGGCGCCATCGTGGCGAATTAAATCATTCAGTGCCATAGCCCATAACACACCGGTGAAAGTGCGGCCCAGTTAAACACAGAGTTGTACCAGCTACTCTGATAGCCAAGCTTTTACTTACTTTGCTTAATATTTAACCTTAAACTAGTTTTCGTTGGGTAACGGACTACGGTCTGGCTGCCAAGATAAGTGTATATTGACAATTTGTGCAATGAACAAGTGTTGGCTTGCTTAACATCATGTATGTTTGAGCTGAACATTATTTTTATCCTAAATTAGGATACATCTTATCCGAGACCATAGACAGACAGACAGACAGACAGAGTCAAAACAAAAGCACAACAATTTGCGTTTAGGATTCCTAAACGCAAATTGTTGTGCTTTTGTTTTGACTGTCAAAGATATTCATGGTTGATCTATCCGTCAAGCAAACGCATTGATGCAAATGGATTTTGTTTATCGGAATATTGAGTGTGTTTTTTACTTTAATTATGTGCCAACGCTGCTTGGACACATTACTGCTTCCATAATGGTACAGAAAGTACGTAATAGCGTTCATCCAAAAAGTTGGCCACGTCGCAAATAGCTGTCAAATATTTACTTGTTTTGATTAATTAGGCAATATTACTGTATGGAAATAAGAATTAAGACTAATTAGTGAACTACAATATTAATCATATATTGCAATTATAACACTGTATTCGATGTTGGTGTAAAAAAAGTACTTGGAAACTTTCCAAATGCCTTTTTTACACCAAAAATGGTTACAACATCAAATTCAGTGTTGCAATCAATTATTGCAATTAATTATTAACATTCTAGTTCCTAGTGAACTAGAATATTAATAATTAATTGCAATTAGGTATAACACTGAATTTGATGTTGTAACCATTTTTGGTGTAAAAAAGGCATTTGGAAAGTTTCCAAATACTTTTTTTTACATCTAAAACTAAATAATCGATGTTACGATATTAATTATTGCATTTCATATTATTCAATATTTTAGTTCACTAGTTAGCCATATTTCTTATTTCCATACAGTATTATTGCAAAACTAATCAAAACAGCGAAATATTTGACAGCTGTTTGCGACGTTGCCTACATTCTTTATACAAAGATGTCAGTTAAAGTTATTTATTATTATTTATTTATATATAGTTAAAAATATCAAGTAGGTAGCAACACAAATCTGAATCGCCAGATAAATAGACACATAGACATTTACCAAAATATGGCATCGATACACGAAGACCAACATTGACCCAACATTCATTACTTCACACATACAACCATAACGTTAAATCACGAATCAATCAATGAACCCACCCGAATCATTTACTGAAATCGATCACCCACAAAATAACTATCTACCCAGACATGGGCCCACAAAGGGGTCGTCCTAACTCCCAAGTCGTAAATCGCTTTTGTCTTGCCCCACCTATTATTAGCGTTAACGGAATGCCAATGGGGAAAGGTCAGGGAAGGTTACCCCAACTATTTCCCACGGCGTCTGGTAAAGGAAGCCGCACAAAAACTCTTGACTCCTCAGCTCAGAAGGTGGAGGAAGTGTCGCGGAACGGGTACATTAAAATAGGGTGCATTCGTTATAAAAAAGGATATGCTTGTTTGAAAATGCTGTTCGATGTAATTGAGTAATTTTATTGTTGTTCTTATCCTGTGATTATGATTCTTTGACATGCGCCCGCGTTCTAACACATCATAATTCAATCTTACTTTTGTCGTCTCCAAAGATGTGCAGTGTAGAACGTTATGTAACTTCTTATAGTTATTATAATTCGTTTGTTTTTCACATGTGTAAGAAAAATATAAAGTTAGTATCTAATTATCTATGTACTTACCGGATTGTATTTGTCAGTTGTGTATTGTGACAAACACTTTCTATATTAATAGAGGAGCGATCTACCTAGCTTCCAGTTTATTTGAACAGATAATAGACTCTTACGTATCTACTACAGCATCAGATACCTACTCAAATATAAGAGTGGCAAAGTAGGTACTTTAAGAAACGAGGTAAGTTTTAAGATACTTCTGCGGGGACAAAACTGAAATTCAAACAGTCTCATTTAGCTACATTTCTCTACTTTGTACTTCTTATTAACATTCACCACCAATGGGTGGTGATTGCAATACTTAATTGATTACATAATCAATCTTTTCTGATTTATTACTATTTAATTATTATGGTTAAATGGTAAAATGGAGGAGCTCGTGGCTAAGTAACAACAGCCGCACTGGTCGATCCATCAGGTTAAGCTACGCTTGCCGGGGTTGGTCAGTGGATGGGTGACCATCTTTACATACCGAGAGTCCTCCGTGCCTCGGAAAGCACGTTAAGCTGTTGGTCCCGGCTGTCATTCGTGGATCTTTGACAGTCGTTAAGAGTCGTTAGAAGCCCGAAAGTCTGACACCAGTCTTACCAAGGGGTATTGTATTACCCAGTTACTGGGTTGTGGAGGTCAGATAGGCAGTTGCTCCATGTAAAATACTGGTATTCAGCTGCATCCGGTTAGACTGGAAGCCAACCCCAACATAGTTGGGAAAAGGCTAGACAGATTGAATTATTATGGTTAAAGAAATAATATAATGCTCAATACTGCTACTTTTAACTAGAAAGTAATAATAATTAATTGACGCAATTAAAAATATACATTTTCAATTAGTATTTCGCGGAAAAATCATGCGGCATGAAGTTCGATCATTATCGGTAGTTATGTACTTATAGTTTTTCTATGAAAAAGTAACTAATGAAGGGACGATTTCCAACCACAATAATTAAATAACGAAATAACTGTCTTTGACTCATGAGGTTTTATTTAATTTATCAAAGCCATAAAACAAAGTAAAATGATAGCTCATAAAAAGTTTCAGCTTATTAGCAGGCAAAGGTTGAAGTTGAGTAGTGGTGGCCCAGTGGTAACGGTCGTGGGTTCGATCCCAGGCAGGCTCTTTACTTTGTGTAAATAATTTCATCACTACTGCTTTCAAAACGGTGAAGGAAAACATCGTGAGGAATCCGGCATGTCCTAGAACCAAAAATTCGAAGATATGTAACATCTACCAACCCGCACTGGGCTCGCGTGGTGGATTACAGCCCACTCCCTCTCGAAGAGAGGAGGCCGGTGTTGCAGCAATGGCAACATTATAGGCTCATGATGAAAGGTTGAAAAACACTATTGTGTTTCATTACTTTCACGCATACGTCAGCAAATAAAAATGTTTTTATCGTTCACCGTCATTATTGTACGGGTCATTACGTCACTGTTAGCAAATAACCATAATTTTGTCAAGAAGAGCTGTTTTACATTTATGTTTATTACGTTTCAGCTTTCTAATAATTATTCAGAAAGGAAATTGATTCTAAGTAAACCTACAGCTTTATTAATTACTTAATCTAACATTTCCTAAGAATTAATAGGCTACGGATAGCCTCGTTGGTCTAGTAGTCGCAAGTGAGGTCTTGGGTTCGGTTCCCAGGTTGGGCAAAGTGTTATTGGGTTTTTCTATAAGTAATTTCTCGGTAGAAGCCCGGAGTCTGGATTTGTGCCCGGTTGATGCAATAGGCTCGCCCCCTATTACATGGGACTTAAACATAACTGGCGAAATGTGGGTGTACTATAGGGACACCTCTGCCTAATCCTTCGGGGAAACAGCGTGATGTTATGTTAATCTACGCCATTTTCCCTTTGTGAACAACGGATTTTACTTAGAGAGCAATATTGCAATTGATATTCCCAAGAGCAGTAAGAGAAAGATTTTTATAAAACACTGATCTTGTAGAGCCAGCAATCAGAGAAACAATACTTGTAGAGCCTCGTATAAAATTCTTTTATAAATCTACTAAGATTTTTCCATGACCCGCTTTCTCTATTAGATGTAGAGTTGTAGAGCTAGTCTCTGTAATTTAACTTTTCTGTGCTATAAAAATAATTCAATACTATCGAAATCAATTGCATGCAATTCAAGACCCGATAAGCGAACAGTTAAAAATTAATCAGTAAAAAAGAAATATTCTCAATATCATACCGCCGTGTTCTAATCAAAAGCTATCGACACGCGAGTACGCAATCGTAGCGCTCTTTTATATGAATCGCGCTGAAAACGAGCGATCGGTCAAGTCGCGTTTGTCCGTCACTTTTCATACAATGTCGATCGCGTACTCGCGCGACGATTGCTCCAAACTCAAACTCAAAGCATTTATTTCAAATAAACTTTTGAATTGTCAAGGGATCGGTCAGTCAAAAAAATGAAGCTAGTTGCCCATTACAAAGCGTAGTAGGTTCCTATGGAGAAGAACGGGCAAGAAAATCAACGGACACTCTTTCAAATCAAAATATTGTTACAAAATATTGGTTACATCATTCATGTTGAAATTATGCAGGTGAGAACAATGTAGAAAGACATGCACGTTAAAAGCGTCCGTAATAAAAGGATCAAAGATGACCAGTCCCTACTAACGGCGCCCGTTCACGAACATGACGCATGGATCAGCACCATTCAGCTCAACCATTTTGAAGGCGGCGTGTGGTTAGGACGCGGGGTGAAGCAGACAGACGTATGATGGTATCTTTTTCCATGTAGTCCTCAATAAATATTAAGCATCATTATATTAATAACAGAACAATCGATCCCGAACATTATGTGCTTTCCAATTAAGCTTTCTCGCAGTCTAGAACAAACATGACAATCGGCACACAAGCATTAAATACCTGTAAAAGTAGCTCTCTCAGTGTGACTCAGTTCTTATCACCCATTGTGAGCCGTGCGCACACGCATGGCATACGTTTCCAATGATTTACCGTGAGATTATGAACGCATTTTGTTGCTATCCTGCTTTATCGACAAAGGAAGGAAGGAGAAAGAATGTCGGATGCCTTTCGAAGGAATTAAGCGATGTTTAAGTAATTGGAGGCAAATTGATCAACTTGACCTAGCTGAGGGGTATTTGTATCCCACAAATACCATTGTATTTGTGGAATGTTTGTTGTTAGCTGTATTTTTTTCTTTATTTGGTATTTGTAGTATTTATTGTTTGTTTGCACATAAAGATGCAGAAAGACTTGATTTCTTGTCAGTGCATTTTCATTTCCGATGTTTTGCATTTGTTCGGTTTGCGACTAGCTTTCCAAAACGATTTGCCTACAGATCAGGGAATCACGAAGACTCTTTGGTAGACCTGTATATACACTTACGAGCATTAACAAAAAAGCCAAAAAATCTAAATATCTCCTAAACCACACAAGTTAGCTACATGAAGTAAACAGTGAACAGTGATAGCCTAGTGGTGTGACCGTCGGACTGCCAAGTCATAGGTCTCGAGTTCGAACCCAAGGCATGCACCTCTGACTTTTCGGATTCATGTGCGTATTGTATAATTATCACTTGCTTCAAAAACGGTGCGGAAAACATCGTGAGGAAACAGGCATGCCTGAGAGATATTTCTCGACGGCTTGTGAAGCCAAGTCAGAGGCCTATGGGCGGATTTAAAACTCTGACACCAGGTTAGTCACTAACCACACGAAAAGAAGAGGAAGAAGCGATTTCCTTCACAATCTGTCGAATTGAGATTGAAAGTATTTGTTACGCTATTAGGGTACAGGTTCGGCCTATAAACAGGTCAGTGCAAAAGAATGTACTCGTACAATAGGGATGTTGGCAAAAAAAAAAAAATTGTTCGTCAGGTAGATATTTTTTACACGTTGATTTTTTTTTATTATTAATTATTATTATTGTATCGTATTGCCGTAAAAAAAAAAAAAACTACCAGACTAACAAATATTTTTTTGCACTGACCTGTTTATAGGCCAGGCAATGCGTTAAAATGTAGCATAACATCACTGGCCTGTAGTTTTTTTTTTTTTTTTTTTTTATATAGGGCATCTCGCAGTTAACCTCTGAGGAGGTCGTAGCTGCTTAACCGGACTTTCCTGTGGCTGCCTTAAGCTTCTACACTTAAAGCCTCCAGCCAGGGGACTGGCCTGTAGACTGGCCTGTAGATTTTATACTGACGTAGCGAGCCCCCACTCCCAGACTTTAATGTGTTATATCTAAACCATTTTTTTTGTAATTTAATAAAGCAAAAAATATGTGTCTAATATTTTTTTATTACCTGACTGACGGACTAAATAGTTTTTTTTTTTTTTTTCCCTGTCAACATTCCTTTTTTCGAATTAGACAAACAAAATCTATTACAAAGTAAGACGATACTCAGATGTTCTGGCGGGATATCGGTACATTACTGATAGACATTTAGTGGCCTCAGGCCTATATCGTACGAGTATTATTCCGTCGCACTAAACCGCCCACTTCCGCTCAATGACAGTTGGGATACAGTTACATCGGTGTGGTAACGTCCATACACCATGGCTTATGGTGGTCACTCGTCACGCGATCCTCGCCTTACGCAATAACTGTGACCAAATGTTTTACACGTATTTGTCATAATACATAATATTTGCGGAAGATAATATAAAAGGTTTTTCACTTGAAACTCTTTTCTCGACAAACAACTTTACTGGTTGGTTTGGTTTCCCTTTCACATGTTGTAAAAATATTTGCGTAAAACTTGTGAATGAGTTGTTAAAGACTAAACAACGCTATAACGTAACCTTGATAAAAAAAAAGCATAAAAAAAATTGCATTTTAAGCACAGACAATAAAAATAAATTGTTTCATATTGCAGAAAATACTTTTGACAATTATTATGAACTCTGCCATTACATCACGCCTCATGGAACAATGGAAGTTCTGTTAAAAGGTATCAAAGAAAAGTTGTCAGAGTTCACTCTACAGGACTACGGTATTATATTGATAGGTGAGGAAGACTTTAAAATAACAAATAGATATTTTGATAGCATTTTACTAATTAGGCAAATGTTGCAAGAAGTCTCGAACACTAATTTAATTATCTGCACTCCGACGTACAAATTCTTCACAAACAACTACCTTTATAATTCGAGAGTGGAAACGTTCAATAATTTATTATATCTAGATACTATCACCCATGGACACGCATATTTTCTGGACAGCAACATGAACTTAAAGTATGACGACACTATGTTCAACAAACGCACGGGTGTAATAAATTACTCTGGAATGAAATCGATTTTTAAGGATATTTTCAATATGACTATGGACATACAATCATCAAACATTGACTTTCACCAACCTGACAACCAAATGAAGACAGTAACTGAATCAGAAGACACGGGACAGTTTTTTCTTCAATCGTATTAATGTAATGCATCAAAACATTGCTGGATTGTTAAACAAATCAGACTTGTTAACTGTACAATTAGAAAATTTGGAAAATCGAGGGACAACTGTAGATGTACTCTGTTTGACAGAGCATTTCATAACATCTGGACATGAAAGTTTATTGCACATTCTGAATTTCCACCTAGCCGCTCTTTTTTCAAGAAGCACAAATCGGGGAGGAACTTGTATTCTTGTAAGACAGGGACACCAGTACAGGGAACTACCAGATGTTGCTAAACAGTCTGTATCAGGCGTGTTTGAAATTTGTGCTATAGAATTGACATCCTATTCAATTATTGTTATATGTGTGTATAGAGTACCTAAATATAATTACTTGACATTTTATGAAAAACTTGACATTGTATTAAAAAAAGTTTGTGTATTATCGAATAAAAAAATTGTGTTGTGTGGTGATATTAACATTAATGTACTGTTAAGAAATAAGATTACTCTGGATTTGGAACACTTCCTACTTAACTATAACTTGACTCTAGCTCTAAACCAGCCTACTAGGCCTCATAGTAAAACGTGCATTGATAACTTTGCACATAATCTAAGAAAAGGATGGAAAACGGAAATTATTGACCTCATGTTATCAGATCACACATCACAAATACTTAAAATACCTGTTAATAAAACGTGTCGCTTAAAATTTTGGAAAACCGTAAAAATAGATTACTCCAAAGAGAACCTTGATAAATTTAAATCATGCATACAAAATTTATCTTTCAAAGAAGTCTACGAAAGTAATGATGTTAATGTAGCCTATACGACCTTTATTGATATTTTCTCATTGTTTTACAATCTCTGTTTTCCAGAGAAAATAATAACTATAAACACTAACAAACAGGTTAAATGGATTTCTCATGGCATAAAAACATGTAGTAAAAGACAGAGACGTTTATTGTGGGCTTACAGACTACACCCAACCAAAAAAGGTAAAAGTGACTTGAAAAAATACACTACGCAGTATAAAAAAATTGTTAGACTAACGCAGAAGGCACAAAATAACTACTTTATAAACAATTCGCAAAATAAATCCAAAGCCACATGGCAGATAGTCAATAGATCTAAAACTAACCTGCCTAAAGAACAGATACTGACCATAAAAACAGGGAATTTGACTTACACAAACCCGAATGACATTGCAAACGCATTTAATGACTACTTTATAGATGACATTGAGAATAATATAGTAAATGACATTAAAATAAACAATAAGTTAGATAATTTGAAAATGCAATCAATGTTTATGCAGCCTGTTCTAAAATCCGATATTATTTTAGCCACAAAGACGCTTAAAAATACTAGTACTGTAGGTATTGACGGTATATCTACAAAAGTAATTAAATATGTAATTGAGCTTATAGCACCTACCCTAGCACATATTATTAATTTAGGTATTACCGAGGGTATCTATCCCGAAGGCTTGAAAAAAGTCATAATAAAACCGCTCCACAAAAAGGAAGACAAGACGCATATAAAAAATTACCGGCCAATAGCCAAAATTCCTATCTTTTCCAAAATCTTTGAAAAAGTTATTTATAACTCGATATACCAATATCTACACAAATATAATATTTTGTGCAAAGAACAAAACGGTTTCCGGAGAAATAAAACAATTAATATGGCTATTTTCGACTTTATAAATAATGTTATGTCTGCTGTTGATAAAAAGACTCCCATCTGCGCTATTTACACAGACATGACTAAAGCCTTTGATTATGTTGATCACAAAATCCTTCTAGACAAATTGCATTGCTATGGCATCAGAGGGAACATTTTAAAACTACTAGAATCATATCTAAGTAATAGATTGCAATGCACTGAAATCACAAGAGTGTGCTCAAAAACCAAAACGGAACGAACATATGTGTCGAATTTCAGGAGTATAAAATATGGAGTGCCTCAAGGTAGCGTGCTTGGGCCACCTTTATTTCTCATCTACATTAATGATTTGCCAAAAGTGACACAACAACAAATGATTTTGTTTGCAGACGATAGCACTGCTATAGTTAAATGTAAGGACTTAAATACTTATCAATTTGACATTAATAATACTCTTACTGACATAATTAATTGGCTTAATATGAATAATTTAGTAATCAACCTAAAAAAAACCAAAGTAATGCATTTCCACCAAAGAATTGAACCTCCAAAAGTTTGTCTCAATTACAATGGCAACGAAATAGCAGAAGTAAAAGTAAGTGTGTTTTTAGGTATCCATATTGACAATAACCTTAATTGGAAAGCACATATAGAACAGCTATGTAAAAGAATAAATAAATCTGTCTATGCACTTTTTCAATTGGCTAGAAAAGTAAATATAAACGCGTTACTTGTTGCCTATCATGGTCTAGTAGCCTCACTTCTACGATACGGAATTATTTTTTGGGGTAACTCCCCGGATAAGGGATTACTATTCAAGGCACAAAAAAGGTGCATTAGAGCCATGTGTGGTCTGAAAACAGATGACAGCTGTGCACCGTACTTTAAATCATTAAAAATACTTACGCTACCGGCGATGTACATATTAGAGATTAGTATATTCGTGAAAACAAATCCCAACCTTTTTGAAAAACTAACAATAGTACGAAATGTTCCAATTCGTAGTCAGTACAAAAATTCTTTGAGTAACTATAAATGTAAAACTGCATTAGTAAAAAAGAGTGTCCTGGGTATGGCTCCACGTATTTATAATAAAATTCCAGACGCCATAAAAGAATTAAATTTTACACAATTTAAGAAAAAAATTAAATTGTTCTTAATTGATAAATGTTATTATACAATTGACGAATACTTAAATGACGAATTAATTTAGAAATACAATTATTAACATTGACATTAAATCATTTTGATATTTTAATTACCTACTTTGATATAGTTTTTTGTTTCTTTGCTTTTTGACATTATAATAATTCTTCATTTAGGTCTGACATAGTTGGAGTATTAAATATTATGTAATTATTCAATTTATTTTCTAATGAATACCATAATTATGCATGATTATCAAATATTTTTAGTAAATTTTAATTTGTAATCCTCAGCTAGATTGCACACAATATTTGTACGCCTACTGGCATAACATAGCGCTCTGTTCACCAAACAAAAGATCTGTATTTATTCACCTGTGTTAACAAATAAATATATTATTATTGATTGTAAATTCAACTTTGAATCCATAACCGCTTTAAAATTGTTCGTCAAATTCACAAACGTTTTTTTAAATGTTGACTAACCCGCTACCTACAAGAAATGCTCATGAGAAATATATATTTGTAAACACGTTCTGGAAAACGGCTCTAACGATTTCGATGAAAATTGCATTATATGGGTTTACGGGAGCGAAAAATTGTCCTAGCTAGGTCTCAAATCTGGGAAAATTCGTTTTCTCAATTTTCACAGTCGGGAATGTGAAAAAACGTTGGTATACCTTGGCGGTATATCTATTTTCACCCGAGCAGAGCTCGGTTGACTAGGTACTATAAAATTATATGAGCAATGTGAGCATGTTGTTTATTTTAAAGAGCTTGCAGTTTATGACTTGTGGTAATATTTCATCACGTCAATTATATTATTGTTATTATTATATTGAAAAAAATGTTTATGACGTGACTGAAACACACCTGAGAAAACACCATTGTTTCGACCTCTACCAGCCGTGACTGTTGATGAAGTGGCGTCGTTACGACAAGTTTCTTCGTCTTCAAGTTAAACTTATTTAAATTTTAATACGAATTTCCGAACCAAGAGTTTCGGTAGTACCTACCTTATTTAATTCATTTTCCTCAATCAATTATTATCTCGAAAAAACGATTGCAGCCTTTAAATCTATTTATATAAGATTCTTCTGTGATTGGTTTTATTTTTTTAATTTTCGACTTGACGGGTTACTCTTCCTTGGTTTAGTAACCCAAAATACTTTATACCCACGTTACAGAGACCTGTTAATGAGCAAGTTCAAACCCCCATAAATCACCTTTAGTGCCAGACATACTACAGGATGACTTGGTTAGGTATCGTGGTTTAAGTTCTAACACCGCGGAAGTCAAATTTGTATCAGTGTTGTACAGAAATGAAACAGTTATTTTTCTCTCCTGAAAAATTGCTATTTTCACATCCCTGGTTAGAACTTAAGCGACGGAATTTTATGGTACGGAGATTTTTTTATGAAATAGCAGATATTTCTATCGAAACCTAATGAGCATTAAATTATTGAGAAATTTATAAATAATAATTTAAAATTAATGAATATTTTCATTTGCTCGCACACATGTCAGCACGGGTATTATCAAAAACGTTTGATTCTCCTTCACTTAGATAATATCACTCACAAATATGATATTCATGACACATCGTGCGATACATTAGTAATGCAATTTGCACAAGACACGTTTCATTCGACGCATTGGCACAAATTAGCAGACATTATCATATGACTTGTGCCAAGTGCGCATTATTTCCTGATCGCTTCTATGTAGACACTCCTATGTGACAAGTATGTGCAAAACATTAAAAAAATAGATTTTTCATAATGAATAGCCCTGTAACTGTTTTTCTACAGGCTGGATTGTTGTTTGTCATATTTTTTTCTATATACGTATATTTAGTTATTGTCTAGCTAGTGTATAGTCGTTTCAGACTTATTTTGCATCAGAGTGATTTTTATTCTCGTAGCTATTAAGTAAATATGTGCTTCAGATTAGAATCAACCTTACCTTTGTAATCCCTATTTTCCATACATTCTTTCTCTTACTTAGTGCGACTGACAAAATTGATCTGTTAGAAGTTGTCAATGATTGTTATAAGTCGTTTTACACTTCCCCCCTTTTTTTTTTTTTTTTTGGGTGGTAAATCATCAAATGACTCCTCCCGCTCTGGGCAGAGCGAGAGGGAGTGTCAGACTTTTACTGACTAAAACCCACCCGTGTTCCTTCCGTTGCCTATGTGCTGGGGCCGCGATATCCCTTTCGGACAGACCCGCAACCCCAGCAGGCATTGGTCCTTCCGGACCCCGTCAGTTGGTGCTGACATCCCTTTGAGGCGCGCGTGGAACACAACGCGCCGTCGACCCGGGCCTGGTCCTTATCGGACGGCGAGCTGCCCATCGCTCACCGTCCGCAGGCCCGCGCCTACGGTGGCCGGAAGTCAGCTTGTGACTCCCGACGCCCGGGGCGTCTCCTGCGGCGACTAGGGGCGCGAGGGCGTGCAGCTTCAATCTCCCTCGCGCGCTCCGCCTCCTCCTTCGCGAGCATAACTGCTTCGCAGAAGGAGGTGACGGCCTCCCATGCACTCTCGCTCCGGACCATGGCCTGTACCAGGGCCGGACGCGAGAGATCGCCGCCGCCGATCGCCTCCGTGAGGACACGGCGGTGCTCCGCCCAAGCCGGGCAGACCTCCACCGTATGCTCCACCGTGTCCTCCGGGCGATCCACACAATGGTGACACCCGGGCGTTTCCTCCCGCTTGATCCTGAACAGGAACCTCCCGAAGCAACCGTGTCCGGTGAGGACCTGCGTCAGGCGGAAGGTGAGGACGCCGTGGCGCCTCTCCAGCCACTCCTCAAAGAGGGGACTTACCGCCGCAATTGTGGCGTGCCCAGCGCTGGGTTGCGACAATCGCACACTCCATGCCGCCATGAGATCCCGCCGGAGCTCTGTCCGCTGTGCCGCGATTTGTTGCGGCAGCGGAGTTATACCCCGGCGTTTCGCCTCCTCGCGCAACTCCCACATGTGCGCGAGGACCTTCGCCTCCAGATCCCATGGCGGTAGTCCGGCAAGGAGGCTCGCCGCCTCGCGGGAGACCGTGCGGTATCCCCGGACCAGCCTGATGGCCATGACCCTTTGGGACGCGTTCAACCGCTGGGCCGGTCGCAGCCTCAGTGAACGCGCCCACACCGGTGCCCCGTAAAGGGCCATGGACCGCACGATCCCCGCGTAGAGCCTCCGGCAGGAGGCGTTTGGACCCCCTAGGTTGGGCAGAAGCCGCTTCAAAGCAGCCCCAGCCCTATCCAGTTTGGGAGCCAAACGTCGGAAGTGCTCCACGAAGTTCCACCGGGTGTCGAGGACGAGTCCCAGGTACTTCATCGTCGACTCGACACCGATGTGAACCCCTCCTGCCGTTATCTGGGAACCCGACAGTGGCGCGTTCCGAGGACCATAGAAACACATGGCCTCGGACTTGTGCAAGGCCACCTCGAGTCCCAGTTGCCGGATCCTATCGACGATTGTCGCAACCCAACGTGTCGCCAGTTCGGCCGCCGCCTCATGCGACCTCCCCTGCACCAGGACCAGCGTGTCGTCAGCGTAGCAGACTACGCTGACGCCGCTAGGGAGGTCGGCGCGCAGCACCCAGTCGTAGCCGATGTCCCACAGATGCGGCCCCAGAACCGATCCCTGTGGGACACCGCACGACATCTCTCGCCGGTTCCACTCTCCGTGGTGACCAGGGTAGATGACGGCCCTGTCCGTCAGATAGGCCTCGACCACTCGACAGAGGTAGGTCGGCATCCGGTGATACCGGAGTGCCTCCCTAATGCAACTCCAGGGCAGGGTATTGAACGCGTTGGCGATGTCAAGAGACACCGCCAAGACTACCCCACCCCGGGCAACAGCATCCCCCGTCGTGAGGGCTCGAACGCGCATGATGGCATCCACCGTGGAGCGCCCCCTGCGGAAACCAAACTGGCTGTCCGCCAAATCCGGCCCCACTCGCACCAGCCGCCCGACAAGGCGGTCCGCAATAACTCTTTCGAAGAGCTTGCCCACCTCCTCGAGCAGCACGATGGGCCGGTAAGCGGACGGAGAGTCCGCTGGGCGCCCCGGCTTCTTAATGAGGACCAGTTTCCCCGTCTTCCAGCGAAGTGGGAACTGGCCCCTCTCCAAACATGCGCTTAGGAGCCCCCTAAGTCGAGGCCCGAGAGCCTCTAAGGCCAGGACCCAGGCTTTTCCAGGTAAGCCGTCGGGTCCTGGGGCGGTATTTTTGGCACTCAGCCTACGTACCGCCACTCTCAAATCTACCTCGGTCACCTCCGTAGATTCGTCGTCGTCGTCACTGGTGTGGTCCGCATCGGGCACCGCAGGAGGCGGAGCCATGGGCGGGGGTGTATGTTCCCCTCGCGAAGGGAACAGAGCGCTCACCACGTCCTCCACGAGCTGGGGCCGGAGACTCTGCGTCAGCGGGGGAGCCCATGGGCGGAGTTGATCTCTCACCCATTTGTATGGGCGCCCCCACGGGTCTCTGTTCAGAGTCTCCAGCGACTCCTTACGGCCCTCTCCTCTGGCCCGCTCGATCTCCGCTCGGAGGGCGGTCTTCGCCGCTCTGTACCCTTCGTACAGCTCCGCCTCAATGGCTTCCGTATCCGGAGGGCGGATACGAAGCCTGCGGTGCCTGGAGTACTGGTGGCGCGCATCGACGCACGCCGCGCGTAAAGCGCTAAGCTCACGCGACCACCAGTACACTTGGCGCCGAGCACGTCCGGGCTGGACCCGGGGCATAGCCACGTCACAAATTTCGGACATGGCCTCCCGGAACCACTCCGCCTCGTCATTGATGTCGGCAGGCCTGTTCGGTGATGACACCCAGGCCTGCACGATCGAGGCTTCCAGGAGGAGCTCCCGGTCCAGCTGCTTCAGCGCCCACCGCGGACCACTCCGGGTCTGTCTGACCGGCGTGCCCGAGGTCTGGGCGGAGACGTCAAACCGGATATACCGGTGATCGGAAAAGGTCTCCACCCCCTCCATGACGCGCTAGTCGATGACACGCGGCGACAGAGCGGGGCTGGCGAACGAGATGTCCACCACTGATTCACCCCGCATCCGCACACACGTGGGGACAGAACCCCGGTTTAGGACGACCAGGCCCGTCTCCAGAGCCCAGTCCTCCACCATCCTGCCCCGTGTGTCCGTATACCGGGAACCCCAAGCCACGTTCTTGGCATTGAAGTCCCCGAGGACGATCACGGGGAGGGGATGGTACCCGACGACGACGACTCTCAGCTCCCCAAGGGAGTTGTGGAACTCGGTGAGAGTTCGGCTCGGGGAGAAGTACGCTCCTACTACGACAATCTCCCCGAACCGTGCTGCCACGCAACCCGGTCCCCTCTTGACGGCCTCGAGGGACGGGGTACCGGCGGCGGCCGACGAAATTATGGTCACTGAGCCGCTCAGGTCCTCCACCCAGTGATCCCTGGGCGGGACAAAGTACGGCTCAGCGACCACGGCGATGTTAATCGACCACTGCGCCATGCTCTGGAGCAACAGATCCTGAGCGGTGGCGCAGTGGTTGATGTTCGCCTGCAGGAGGCGTAATGGGGCCATCAATGGCAGTCCATTTGAGCCTCCTCCTGGGCCCCCTTCGATGGCCCTGCCGCGGTATTAGCGGCGACGACGCCGGTAGAGGCGGCAACGGCGGCGGCAATGGTGGCGGCTGCGGCGGTGACGGCGGTGGCGGAAGGCTTGCCCCTGCCCCTGGATTTGGCAGGTGGAGCGCAGGCCTTGCTCCCAGCCCGGTGATCGGCCGGCTTGCCAGCCGCCGCACATGCATAACAGTGCGGCGTGGCATTGCACGAGCCAGCCTTGTGACCGGGCCGACCACAGCGGAAGCATTCCTCGCTGCGGTCCACCTCCGAGGTGCACTGTGCTCCCACGTGGTGCCCCACCCGGCAGCGGAAGCACCTCAGTGGTCTGGGTTCCAGCAGTTTAACCTGCGCGGATACCCAGCCCACCCGGAGCCTTTGGCCCTCCCCGGTTATCTTTTGGGCCGCCGACACGGGGCAGCTCACCGTGACGGTTTGCATGCCTGTGGCGTCAGGACGGATGGTGCCCACCCTCACTTGCTCGGCAGAGCACCCTCCAGTCCTAGCCACGGCGGCCACCACGTCTTCCGCCGTCACGCAGTCGTCCAGGCCCAGGATGCGCATGTCAGCGCACTTGGTGGGCCTGGAGACTCGGGCTTCCTCCGCATTGAAGGACGCCCTGAGCCTTTCGGCCAGGGCGTCGGCGGTCGGGCCGCTGGCCGCACCGGGGATCTCCAGCATCCGAGCCCCCGTCGCAGTGACCTTCATGCGGAAGCCATCGGTGACGCCGATCTCCTGCAGGTTCACTGCCGCCCACGCCTTGGCGAGCACCTGACGGTAGGTCACGCCCTTCTTCTCCGCTTCCGGCTGTAGTGTAATCACTACAGCTGCGGACTTCGGGGCGCGGAGCCTAGCCGCGGCGCTACGCTTCTTGCGCTGTTGCCGCTTCTCCTTTTTGTTGGCCGCCCTTTTGGCCTTACCCGCCTCTCTTTTCTCCCCGGCTACTTGCCATTCGGCATCGGCCAGAGAGGAATTAGGAGGTGGGGGCGGGGGCGACCGTTCTGCCGCCATGGCCTTCTGCGCAACTGCCTGTGCAGCCGTCCCGCCCTTTTTGGGCTTGGCTTTGGACGGCGCCGCTTTCGCCGGAGGTGCCGCTTTCGCCGGTGGTGCCGCTTTCGCTGGAGGCGTTGGCTTGGCCGCTGGCTTGGCTGCAGACTTGGCCGCGGTCTGGGCCGCAAGCTTGGCCGCGGGCTTGGCCGAAGCAGCCACGGTGGCAGCAAAAGTTGCCGGCTTGCTCGCCGCTAGCGGAGGGCGCAGGACAATGCCCTCCAATACAGCAAACCGGCTGTTAAATGCTGCCATCTGCTGCTGCACCAGGGTCAGAACCCGGTCCTCCGCCTGCAAGGGCAGGCCCTGCCCTTGCACCGCTCCCCCCTGGGGCACCTCCCGGAGGCCAGCTCCTTGAAGCCGGACCAGGTCCGCTCGGAGCTCCTCGTTCTCCTTCCGGAGAAGCTCCATAGCGGCCGTCAAGCGGCTGACCTCCGCCCGCATCTCGGACAGTGCGTCCGACGGGGGCTCCACCTGATAGGCCCTCGCTGCCGCCCTAAAATATTGTTTGCGATATGTCCAATACTTACCATATTTAGACCGATCATCTGTCAGACTCAATTGGAGAAGAAATCTAGGTTAATATGGTACTTGCAAGCAATGAGCTAGCGAGACCCCATTGAGATGGAGCTCTATTGTGGTCTGCAAACCTTAACGTTTTATAGCTATTCGAATATTTCAATGAGGTCAAAACATTTTATGAATAACGCAAAAATAATGGTTGGTAAGTACAGTAGGCTGCACGCCAGTGGTAATAAAACCAGTATAAGCTGGCCTCGTAATCTATTGAAACTCAGTACGACGCTAAGCCACCACAAAGTCAACGTTTTACCAGTAACGTGGGATCGATTGACCCTAAAGTTTGACAGCATTCAATTCCATCATCATCATCATTTCATCAAAAGGTTTCATTTCCATCGCTTGTCATCGAGAAAACAGCAAAAAAAATTACTACACACTTTCAACACACTTCTGAGTTCCCTTTCACTACATTATCTTTATTCTGTTATGTTTCACCGTACATGTTATAAGGGCAATCCTATATTAATAAATAAATGATTACATAACACAATTATGAAACCTGAAACTTAATGATTCATGATTTCGAAGTAGACGCCCTTGTTCTGCTTTAACAGAATGAATTACTTTTTTTAGTTAATGATGCGGAATAAGTAACACGATATATTGGTACTTAGGCAATTAGAGCGATAATAGCATACATATACGGATAGTTGTGCCTTCCTTCTAGAGCTAATGGGGCGCAATGAATCCCTAAACTGTATAGACTTTTTCAATGGGTCTTGAGTAGACCAATTCCACTGCTTTCATTTGACCCCTTTGACCTGAGTAGTGAAAACAATCTGACAAACAATAGTCCTATCTACTGGGTATTTTTCCTACAACACGGTAAACAAACAATGTATATGGAAATGTTTCCGCATCAGTCACATAGCAGAAATGTCTTGATCTTTGTAAGACACTTATGTAATAAATACATCAGAATCAGCTTCGTATAACTAAATAAACACATACATTTTCTCAAAATGGAAATCTCAGAACGCCATGACAATTTTTTACCACGAGCAAACAAAATCCACTGTAGTGGCATGTACTCGTATGCGTGGAATTATACCTGCTAAGTCTGTCTACAGACTGTCCTAATTCCTGCCGAGCCAGCTAGATCACCTGATCGTTTGTCTTGTGACTGAGAAGCCGTAGGATGAAAGTCAGGACGACGAAGGATGCAGACTCATTATATTAAGTGGATTATTCACTAACAGTGCTAAAAATCAGGCTTTACTCATGTAGAAGATTAGGTACAAATAATAAGGTGTCAATAAGCCTGACTACAAATTAATCCAATTACCAGCACATTTTTCATACATAAACTGAAGATGCATGAAAAATGTAGAGTTCATTTCAACCGATTGCTTCACATTGCTGAATAACCGTTTTGTACATATTCCTTCGTAAACACATCTAGACAAAATCCAATCACCAATTTTTTTGTCTGATGCTTATCCGGTATGTCTCGCAAATCCTACCATATCCTAAGGGCACGTCTTCCTTACCATTACCGCGCCACCCGGTCTACTCCTTGATATGCAATGGCCTCTGTAGCTCCATGCAACATGAGGCTCCAGGGGCTAGTGCAAATCTTGGGGGTCATTCCATTTATCGAGTCTGGTTAAACCACGCTGGGATCGGTGCATTTAGGTTTAAAGACATTTATTTTCTCAAGGAACAAATTACAGTTCACTTATAGAGAAACTTAACTAAATTACCAATAGGTTGATTTACATTACCACGTTCAAGCCTTCCAAGTAACTGAACATCAAACTTTTATTAAAAAAAAAAATTAAAAAAAATAGTTGTGTAGTTTTACAACTTGACAAAACATCAAGATTTCTTAGTTTTACCTACGTAACTTTATTATTAACGTATTATACACATAAACCTTCCGGAATAAATTCGCCAAACGATGGTAAAAAAACCTCATCAAAATCTGTTGTGTGGTTTCATTGTGTGGTTGTCATTTCATTTATTCATTCATGAGTACGAGTCAATAAATACTCGAGAATGTGCGATAGATCTTTCACCAAGTTACTGCGACTTTCAAATGTTTTTCAATTACTTACAGTACTCGTATTGTACCTTAAAGAATTCGAAAAACGAAGAATAGCCATCAAATACTCATTACTGGTTTGTTGGACGGCTATCCGGCTATATGGCTATACCATGATATTTCTATACATTAACAAAAGCATGCCATAAACTTTAACGACTTGTGGTGTGATAACTGTAGGAACTCGTGTGATGCGCCGGCGATGTTACTTGAAGTATCTATTGAACTGGATAGAAGTACATCGTAAAGTGACTTGTACATACTGTAAGGATATCTTCCTTTCTCAAGCAATATGAGGATAAATGAGTCAGCAATATGGATGACGGCCCAGGGACCTATTCAATACAACCGACAGGCGACAATCCGACAATTTTACAAGTTTCTCCCATACCTACATTTACTGATTTATCTAACAGTATCTCTTGAGAATATGTGTCAATTATGTCATATGTTGTCAAATATGTCGCATTGTCACTTAAAATATTAGGGCCTAGGATGACCCGAACGAACGTACCTACGAGTATATGTAGGTAACTATTAACGAAGAAAACGGCCCCTCTTTCACGGTCGTAGTCAAAGTTCCCATTAATGTAGAACCAATCAGCCAAAATTCATAGTACTTACATAACTGTCCCCTTTGAGAATTTATCGTAATATAACTATCATTGGATGAAACAATGAAGTAGTTTTGTAACTATTAGCGACAGAATACTGTAATACCGCTACAGGCCCAATTAACATTGGCAAGATACCCAAGTAGTCAATACACTAACACCCTACTATTAACCCAGAGTATTTACTCTATACTATATAAACACTCCCTAACAGATGGGCTGTAAACGAATACACTCATAGACGTTGTAACAACACAAATTATGTGCTTATGTAATTTTATGAGTTCTTTGCCCAAAGTAGGGTCATTAATATACTCTATTAATAGTTGAATGATTTCTCAAAAGCCCCGTAACAGATTCTGGAAAATGAATTAGGCTGGAGTCTAATTAACTTAAATTATAGAGCCCTAATAATTGGTTTGGCGTGGGAATTTCACGTTGCGTTCTTTAATCATGAATGGGTCATTATGAATAACGATAGTGCAGCTAAAACGCAACTTCTGATAAACTTAAAAAGTACAATAGAATCTTCGATAGAGCCAAAAATGTTAACAAGTTCCCTACAATTCTATTTTTATAGGAAACAGATAAACTTATCGTTTTTGGTTATCTAAGTACTGTACAAACACTCGTAAAAGATTTCTATAGAGTTTTGTTGTTTAAATGAAAATCACTGTTTCCGTATCCACGCTGTGAAATATGAACCTCATAATCATACCATACTATACTTTAACATTGTTGTAAACTGTATGTATTGTATGTGTATCACTCTTCATGAGTCTCATTCGTATTTCAGACGTAACTACAATGCCAACAATGGCAACTGCACTTATATTCTATCAACATTTATCTTAACCAATCTCGCTATCTTTGTAACAGTAACTTGTACCGAGAACACTGCAAAGATTTAACGACTTTATCTTATCTTGATATCTTTTGCAATATCGGCTTGTATTCATTTGAGAAATGCTCAAGGAAACAATACTATGAAATTGACTAAACTGGCGAAATGGGGGGTGCTATATACACCTCTGATGTTATGAAGAAAATGTTGACTACAAACTACATTTAGGTAAGCGAAATCTCGCAACACCAACTCCAAACTTTTTTTTTTTTTGGTTGGGAAATCATCAAATGACTCCTCCCGCTCTGGGCGGAGCGAGAGGGAGTGTCAGACTTTTACTGACTAAAACCCACCCGTGTTCCTTCCGTTGCCTGTGTGCCGGGGCCGCGATATCCCTTTCGGACAAACTCGCAACCCTGGCAGGCATTGGCCCTTACGGACCCCGTCAGTTGGTGCTGACATCTCTTTGAGGCGCGCGTGGAACACAACGCGCCGTCGACCCGGGCCTGGTCCTAATCGGACGGCGAGCTAACCTGACATGATTATAACTTTGCAAGTTGTAATACTTAAAATACGCCAAAAAGTTTTTTTTCTAACCTATATTGTCCCACTGCTGAGCAAAGGTCTCCCCATATTTTTCCAGACTTCCTTGGGTTGTGCCTCCTCCAGCCAATGGGTCACGAACGAGTCCAAATCGTCACGCCAGCGCGTTTTAGGCCTGCCCCGCTGGCGACGTCCGTCATCAGGCACCCACTGTGTAACGATCATGGCCCATCTGTTTTGATGCATCCTATAGGTGTGACCTGCCCAGTCCCATTTCAGCCTCGCAGACTTATCTGTCTTGGAGCGTATTATGGTGTTGCGAATTTTGTCGGTGAGTTTGATTTTTTTAATGCTACGCTCCATTGCTCTTTGGCAAGTCTTGAGTTTGGACTTCTGAACCTCGGTCAAAGACCAAGTCTGAGCACCATAGGTTAGGATAGGCAGGTTACACATGTCGACGAGCTTGCGCTTTAATGAGATTGGAAGGTCGCCCGTCATTAGCGCCTTCATGGACCACTAGCTCCTCCAGGCATTTTCGACTCGACGATCGATCTTTTTGTCCTGTCTGTTGTGGAAGGAAACTAGCTGGCCCAGGTAAATAATAGGCCAAACAGTTATGAAATAATAAATTCCAAAAGAAATTGTTACATCAGAAGATTCATAGAATCCATGTTTACTCTTCCCAAAACCTAAGACCATCAAACGCCATCCATCATCAAGCTATGCCGTAGGGGAGCAAAGCAATAACTAAGGATGGTTAGAATCTTCTCCCATAGACACGGTATCTCATAATAGAGCACCTCATTAATCACTTTCGACTATTTTAGGATAAATTAATTTGACGCACGTGAGGGTAATCGCGGCGAAAGCATTAAATAATGATGGCCATTCATTTATGTTGTGTTAAGTGTCAAATATTGTATTAAGTGTGAAATTATGAGGAATTTACACGCAATGTTTTCGTAGCAGAGGTTAGAATTATGAAACAAATAATTACAAAATACTAATGATGTTCGAATAATTTACTAAATTATATTGAAACATAATTAGTATTTTGTACAAAATAATTGACTTATAAACATAAAATTGTCATTTCTTTCAAGATGAACATGAAACAATAGACGAACTCTGTGAAACATGCATGACGGCTAGAATGGGGGTGATTACTGAGATAACGGCTTATAATGTACTCGTAGAGAGGACTGGAAGAATATATTATGCTGTGTCGACTCTAAATAAATTGGGTTAAGGGCACTAGGATCACGATCATGAAAAACAGTGCACAAAAGAAAAAGATTGTCGATACCTCAAACCTAGCATAAACTACCGCAAAACGCGAATTCGCAGAAGAAGACTAAATTTTTAAATCAAATATCATTAAATAAAGTATCGATAACCTACGTAGGTTCTAAATAAAGGTACAAACATAGAAACACGACGAGGCATATCGATCGAGTCATTGTTTGACGTACAGTTAGTAGTTCCCGCGGCTTTGCTCGCAAATTGTAAATTGGCCGTGTCGTACCGTTGGCAACCTTCATGAACGCGTAAACTTTTTGCCTCATTGTCAATGCTCATTTTAAAACGTATTTTTAGATGGTATGATTATTTTTGTGCGAGACTAAAAACATTTACGAGCAATCCGTTTGGTAAACTTTACTGAAAGAAGTGATTTAGTTTCAGCCATTATGACTCACAATCACAACTCAACTCTTATTATTGCAGAACAGGATACTATTACTCTACTCCAACTTTAACAAACTGCAAGCCATGATGTGAATTTGGTGCAAACCGTTAAAGTTCAAAGAAATCAAAGAGATTTTAGAGGTTTTTGAATATATAATCCGTCTTTCATATAGGATTTTCTCACCAGGCCAGTGCATGTAAAGATGTTATTGAATATAAGAATACCTATAAACACCATGACACCATTCGATTTTCTAATGTTTAAATCAACAGTTGGATTGCTTCGCTAGTGACGTCAATCAGAACTTACATAATTAATATGGAAACTTATGCAAATGGACAAGAGTTTCATCTTTGCCAACAAACAGGAAAATACGAGCTATGCAAAAATAGTTTTTAGCTTCGAACTGTATAATTGGAATCAACTGTTATGAGTTTGTTGGTCGCTCTAAACACCTTTGGCACACTTCAAGGTGAAATCGAATTATGTATGTTCAACTAAGTACTTAAGTATCTTTCCTCAAAGAAGGAACTTGACTAAGGAACTTGTTTGGTTTCCTCAACACAATTATTTTTCAAAATGCTGTGACTAGTCGATTGTTAGAAAGATAGGTCGTGAAATTATGGTTCCTCATTACATTACCCATAACCGGATAAAAAACGATGGTGGTGTTTAAAATGATTGACTCAATCTGCCTAACCTTTTCCCAACTATGTTCGAGTCGGCTTCCAGAATAACCGAATGCTGCTGAATACCACTGATATTGATAGATTATATGAACAGAAAATGTAAAAGTCCTACAAATGAGGCTTAAATAGTACTGAGCGCACATCATGTGAACATCTCTGTCCAGTATTGAATGTATGAAACCTCATTCAAGGGTGCAGACAATTACTCACACATAAAGTAAACATTGTAGGCACTGTTAAAATACATAAGATACCAACGTCATACAATGAACCAGGTGAGGAACCTTGATCTTTGCAGTCTTTGCTACGTAGACTTGACGTGGTCCAAAAGTCGAGACGTGCCAAATCTCCTGCATTCATTGAATATGAAGCAGAACATTTCTAGACACATAAATAATATGGCTATTATTGAAACTGAAGATAACAAACGAAATAGAAACGACACGATGGAACAAGTCTTTTTTGGATATATACTTAAAACTGTTGATAAATACTTAGAAGGACATGTTTTATTTACATATGCAATGATAGAACAAATTCTGAAGTCAATGTTAAACGGATAAAATCAGCCAATGTAAATGTTAAGGTTTTTCTTTTTATTTACATTGTGATCTGACATCCATTTTAAGTTTAACATTTTGAAAGGAATCCGAAGAGAGAGGAAAAGAAAATATATAGAGAACCAGAAAATCAGACAGCTACCAATTGAAAATCGCTAAAGAAATTAATGATATTGAAGAATTTAATCAAACACAGAAACGTAATTCTAAAGAAACCAAGTAAGCCACGAACAAATAAACATACGCCATCAGACAGAACAGAACCAACCCAAACACATGTGTTATGCTCATAAACAAATATCATTTCAGATATGAATCACAAATGACCTAGAAACTTGAATAGAAAAGCTTGTAGGTATGCCCTACAAAAGGGCTTCCATAAAGTAACGCTGTTTGTTTCCGTTCGCCCTACAAAACTCACTGACTATGCAATCAATACCAGTGGGTCGATGGCCTTACAACCTTATATGGAGCAAAGCTATTACTGAAACATGGCTAGAAAATCGCTACCCATAGACTGTTTGGGTAACAAATTACCATTTCTAACGGATTTTTACATTGAAATGCACCGTTTTGGTGTGCAGTGCAAATTTATTTTGTTAAATTGCTGAAAGTTCTGATGTTGGCAACTTTTTTCGCATTTTGCGGGTCCTGTTGCATAATTTCTGTTGAATTTGCGTCTCCTTCTGCATCTGTTCTGCATTAAGAATCTGCATTAACCTGAATAGGATACATTTCTGATTACCTTTTTGGAACTTCACAGCTAACTCGAACAAAAGATTATATTTATTTATACAGTGTCTTCAAAGTATTCTAAAGCATTTAGAAGCAATTTGTCAAGTTTTATTAACAGCAGCAAACCTGTTAAATGGATGGAAACATTTTGTGTTTGTATAAATTAAATACCTATTCAGAAAAAAACAAACACATGACAAAAACGCGAAATGCGTCATATGAGCAAAAGCATAGCACAATATTATGCTTTCGGGGAATTACGTTTAACTTGGTTAAACATTTGCTGTTGTATATTACTCACTAGATTAAACTTGTTATAGCTCAGGTATTATGGCTAGTAATACTGCAATAATCGCTTTAAAGCTAGCTTTTTATTTTTCCACCAAAATTCTAAATTATGGTCGTAAGCTTAGATTTAATTTTCTTGAGTCTACAGTAATATTTCTAAATACCTACAACCAGCTTATTATCAAGCTCAGAAAACTATAAGAAATCCAAAAATAGTCTCGATTGATCAATGTTTATGACTCAATAGTCATTAAAAGCCAAAGAACTATAAACAGAATTAATGAATGGGTCGGCAATGAATACTAACCTGTTTTATAGCATGATATATGCCACCGAGACCGCTCTAGAATTTAAATTTTGCCTCAGAACGATCTTTACCAACAGTTGCATTGACCTGCGATTCTTTCGCATAAAACAATCACGTTTCAAATTTTTTTTACTATTTGTAATTGTTTACCTGAAACAATTTATGGTCCGGAACAAGCGCTTGCGCAAGTGTATTTTTTATTTCAGCCTTTTCTATCTCCGCTATCTTAATTGCATTGTTCTTTCGTTCGCATACGTATTTCATATTGCATGCTACTTACAACTAAAACAAAATGGTAACGAAATTAGCATTTGCAGCAGAAATACGAGATAGCATGGCAGACTATTGGACGCCGCAGTCCGAAAATAGCGCGCATTAATAGTACACTTTATTTCCCGAGACTATTTCGCATTGAGTGAAATACGAGCAAATGTGTCCAGCTCCCTGGAGCGTCGCCAACTGTTTGCCAACGATATAGGAACTCTACTGGAAGATTTATGAAATTGGAAGGTGTTACGTCATGGCGTTTTGTCATTCTTAAATGGCTATCAATGTTATTTTGTACCAGGTTTAGAACGGCTACCTCGTCTTCTGGGTGTATATTAATCATATTTATTATGGACGGTGAACTATGTTCTGAGCAGTCATTATCGCAGCAAACCGAGTCTTCTTCCTTCTCATTTTACTCGCTGCCACTGCCGTCGTTCATTTCTCATGAAACTTGTAATTGACACTCTAGTCACACCTAATGACAGGTTTATGAACAAATGGAGCCAAAGTAATATGAGCCCATTGGGAAATGTCAGTTTTCACAATCGTCATGCGATGCCCAGATATGAACCAAGCCTACGTAACTACTGCCGCCATTAGCATCTTAGTTACTGATACCTTACTTACAAACCCGTTTACCTCTATTGGAAAACATCCGTTTCTCATAACATGCAAAGAACATTACCTTAGTTTAAGTACTTAAGTAGAAAATATTTATCCCCTCCGTGACTCAGAGTATGCTAACAACTCTCTTTAAAAGCTTATGCCATTTCCCTACCTGCAGTTAACTTTTTACTGCACCATTATTACCATGGGATGTAATTTATGTAATATAAAATTCCTATTAAACCATGTGGATTAATTTGTGCTAACAACTCTCTTTAAAAGCTTATGCCATTTCCCTACCTGCAGTTAACTTTTTACTGCACAATTATTACCATGGGATGTAATTTATGTAATATAAAATTCCTATTAAACCATGTGGATTAAATAAATCTTGAATCCGAGCCCTGTGCAAGTTTAACATTCAATAATTATATTGTCATCATATTCATTATCTATATCATAAACTACGTCAAAATCACCAGAAATATCCCAACTATAATCCTTCCGTGCCCCTATTGCTTCTTCATCCATTAATTCTTCAAAGACCTTTTCTTTATTACTTGTCAAATAAACTTGCATATAACAAGGCAACCCTACGCAAGCCGTATCTCTCATCCATTACATCCACGACCGCATCTAATCTGATCTACGAAGATTTATATATCAATCCTTCCTCGTGCTACATCGATTCGAAATGCGATTTATACAAAAGTCATGCATCAAACGAACTCACGCACATGTGGGGAGCTCAACACTTTTTATAGAGCGATTTATCTAAAATCAAAATGGATGCAGTTTTTATGTTAACTTAAATCAACGATCTGACAAGCGATTAGCTGGATTTTATTGCATGTCTTTTAATTGACTGTCGTCCAAATTAATGTCTTAATCAAGCGAGCAAATTGGAGGAGAAAGGATACAATCGTGAAGTAATAAATACATCGGCGTTTATATACGAATGCCACAGAAACGATTTGAACTTTTCTGAGAACATGTCGCCATGACGCATGATTACGATTAAGCCTGTTGGATTATTTAATTTAAGTATTTACTAGAACAGCTTACAAATGCCACAAGTATTTAATTTCCCACGCACCTTCAAAAGTTACTACTTTGATATCAATTCAGGTAGGTTAGGTACCTATAAGATTCACTTGTTGTATATTTAAAACAACTTTTGCATGACTAAAATACTCGTCAAAAATACACACTCGGACAAAAATACACTCTATTGACGCAGTTTTATTAACCAATTCTATATTAAGTACAGAACCTTCAAAATATGGTATTTTTGTACTAATACTTTTATGGATTGGTTCTATATTTAGAACATATTCAGAATGATTAAGTTTTTATACCATACTTGACCATACTTATTTGTATTTGTATCGGCTTAAAACTATTCATAAAATGATAATGTGAAGCAATTTAACATGTACAGTTTTGTTATTGGGTTTCTAATAACCATTTAGTATGATTTTATGATACTGATCTATATATAATCCGATATGACCAATGCAACTGCAATTTGGTTCAGCTGTAAAGCCCACGAAGTCACGAAGCCATTGCCATAATAAATAAAAATAGTTGCAAGCTTGCCAAAGATATGCAAAAATATTTTTAAATAAAAAAATATCCTTCACTCCAATCGTAGGAAGCAGACTATTATCGCAATTGTAAACTGCAAATTGCAGACTGTTTTAAATGATTATTATTTCACTAAAGACATTCAATCTGTAGAAAACTTGACCGCTACAAACAGATCGTGGGTATAAAATTTTACCCACCAAAAAGTGACTAACGATGCACAAAACGGGAAGCAATGACTTGGACTATCGCCGACGACGCCGACGCCAGCCGAAGCTCGAAACCACAACGCGTGAGAAGAATATATAATATACTTATAAATTTCCCAACCAACCATAAATTCACCCGCGAAGATATGCGCGTCACCACTTAGTAATACTCTATAAACAACATTTTTACGATGCAAGGACACTATATTCGGAATATTACGTCATTACCCAGGGCCGTAGCCAGTAATTCATTTCGGGGGCGGGTTAGGGTTGCCTACTTTTTTTGAAGAAATAAAATATTTCTGATTTCAAAGAGGGTAAATAAAGAGTAGGTACAGATTTGTTTGAACCCCCAAACCCTCCCTGCCTACGGCCCTGCTCTAAACTAGGTACGCCTACGATAGTTAAATAACCTTTTCAATAATGGTCATGCATGACTAATTGACACGTCATGAAGGCATTGAATCCGCTTAAGCCTAATAAGGATTGTATAATATAAGAGTAGGCGCCAAGCATAAATATTCCAAGAACTTGTGCATTACAGACTGAAGTTAACATATAAACAGAAAGTGAGTAATCACGATAAATAATACAATAGCTTACAAATAGGTTTCCGCAAATCATAGGTTATCTTGCTGAAAGCTTAGTAAAACACAACAAAGGCTTATGTTCGATGCAGACGCAGTAGCGACTCGGAGAACAACGAAAGTTGATAATACTTCAGTATTTAAAATCATAATTATTATTGAACACGATATTTAAAACAACCGAACCAAATGTAAACTTAAAATAACACAACTGGTTACTATTAGATGACATGTTTCAGTGTTACGAATTCAAATTCAAATTTCAAAGTCATTTATTCAAACTAGGCAGAGAATCGGCACCTTTCAAACGTCAAAATTAAATAAGACAGTCCCCCAAAACGCCCACCCTTCACCACTTCCTAGTGCTTTAGCTGGGAAGAAGAAGTGGCGCAACAAACTCCCCATCAGCACAGCTGTCTGTTCAGTTAGAAAAATAATTATTCTATATAATAGTATGCAAAATAATTTACATTACGCAACACAAAACCTAACTTAAATTATTACCCATATGTCAACTAGCACACGGCATCATACCAATCCAAAAACATCAAGAACTATACTCGGGCAGCAATAAAAAATAAAAAGTAAACGTAAACAGAATTTAAATAAAAGGCATAAAGGGCGTGCCCGCTTACATATATAGCTTTATCTGGAAGTTATAAATGATAAACTAGGACCATCGAGGTAAATAAGCAGTTCATTACTAATAACAAAACCATGATCAGCAAGACGACCAGGCATCATAAGCAGCACCCGTTAGAGCATAACGCAAAGATCGGCCACTACCCCCTCGCCATATTTGAGGCAACCCGACCCCCGACGCAACCGCAAGCAGTGACATCTGAGGGAGCATGCGAAAATAATGATATATAATATGTACAAGTAATATGTTTCTTGCTGACCGTACCTTCCCTGGTGCTTCATGCGTCATGTTCGTGAACGGGCGCCGTCAGTGGGGACTGGTCATCTCTTAGCTGCCAAGGCTTATTTTGAATTTATTTTAATTTTTGAATTGTTTTTTTTCTTTATTACGGACGCTTTTAACGTGCACGTCTCTCTACATTGTTCTCACATGTATAATTACAACATGAATGATGTAACCAATATTTTGTAACAATATTCTGATTTAAAAGAGTGTCCGTGGAGTTTCTTGCCCGTTCTTCTCCATAGGAACCTACTACGCGTTGGAATGGGCAACTAGCTTCATATTTCTGACTGACCGACCCTTTGACAATTCAAAAGTACCTGTAATTGGTTTATTTGAAATAAATGCTTTGAGTTTGAGTTTGAGTTTGAGCTTATGAATTATCTGACGAGAACTGTTCAATTCAGAGATTTGTCGGAGGTTCATCAAGCAGTGGCAATAATAACAACGTGTTTAAACGCTTCAATTAATTTATTAAAGCAGTAAATGAAATGAACTCTTGGTGGAACTTGATAAGATTATTTTTAATCAAATGACACAATGTCAAGTGTAGCACGTTCTTTCCCTCACTTAGGTATATCCACTATCATTGTCGTAAGGTCATCTTGTCTATCACATCCGCTTCATTAAATTGCACCGACATCAATCTATTCATGTCCATAGAACTACATATACAGCACTTGTGCATCTACTTGAAATCATGACTGATATCGTATGTGATTTTTTGTGACTATATACTTAGTCTTCTCTTCTTAATGTCGATTGCTATCTAAATGGTTTCAGCCTAGAACTAGCTATGAACATAGCATTGTCAGTATTGTCTATAAGTTCTTTTAACGTGCAGCTAACGCAGAACGTAATGTTAAATGTCCCATCGTTTGTCTAACACCATTACATTTCCACTCCAGATTGAGTGAGTAAGAATATAATGAGGTCCAGATTTAATGAATATAGGAGGCTTGAAAATGGATGTGATGCGACTACATAAATAGATAGTACCTACTTTTTTTTTATCTGTGCTTTAACTTATATAAAATAGTGTCTTCTCTATTTTCGAAACTATACGGAACAATTAAGCCACTTAACAGTACGTTTACATAACAGCAGCCGTCGAGGAACTACAAGTGATTGCGCTTGTGAATCAGAGCGGTCTTGTGATGGTGGAGTTCCACAGATAGCCTTCGGACCGTGAACAAGTAGCCCATTATGATTTACCTACTGACACTTGCTAAAGAACTGGCAGATTCTAGGGCACAGACAGATGTGCCACAAGTACGAATATTAGGCTAAGAAGCGGATATATAGTTTTTTTTTGGGATTGTCGTTATCAAATAACTTCTCCCGCTCTACGTGTCAGACTCTTACTGACTAAAACCCCCCCGTGTTCCTTCAGTTGCCTGTACGTTGCCAGGGGCCACGGTATCCCTTTCGGACTTTCCCGCGACCCCGGCAGGCATCGGTCCTAGCTGACCCCGTCAGTTGTTCTGACATCTCTTTGAGGCGCGCGTGGAACACAACGCGCCGTGCATCGACTGGGCCTGGTCCTTATCGGATGGCGAGCTACCCATTGCTCACCATTGCTAACCATTGCTCACCGTTGCTAACCATTGCTCACCGTTGCTAACCATTGCTCACCGTTACTAACCATTGCTCACCGTTGCTAACCATTGCTCACCGTTGCTAACCATTGCTCACCGTTGCTAACCATTGCTCACCGTTGCTAACCATTGCTCACCGTTGCTAACCATTGCTCACCGTCATACCCATTGCTCACAGTCCATATCACCATCGACAAATGAATAGGAAAGTAACAGAGCTATGTTTAAAACCTGTGGTGTCTTTTCATACGGCTCTTTAGAAGATTACTAATTTATCCCGATGGGTACGTCCAGCAACGCTTGCCTAGGTCGGTCCGTGGATTAGTGACAATCCCTTTCATACCGAGACCCCTCTATGCCTCGAAAAGTACGTGAATCCGTTGGCATCAGTAACATCTTTGACAGTCGTTACGGGTATTCAAACGCCGGAAAGTTTGACAGCCAACTTACCAAGAAGCCGTGGCCGACTCCAGCATAATGGAAAAAAACTAGGCAGATAATTGTGGAAACACAAAAAAGGCATATATCCATGTAAAAACGAAACAGTCACTGTTATGACGAGGACGTGACCAGTCATATGTAAGTCTTACCGCCACATATTCGAACCACGCATAGCCGTGGCTAAGTAACAACAGCCGCACTGGTCGATCCATCAGGTTAAGCTACGCTTGCCGGAGTTGGTCAGTGGATGGGTGACCATCTTTACATACCGAGAATCCTCCGTACCTCGGAAAGCACGTTAAGCCATTGGTCCCGGCTGTCATTCGTGGATCTTTGACAGTCGTTACGAGTCGTCAGAAGCCCGAAAGTCTGACACCAGTCTTACCAAGGGGTATCGTATTACCCAGTTACTGGGTTGTGGAGGTCAGATAGGCAGTCGCTCCATGTAAAATACTGGTATTCAGCTGCATCCGGTTAGACTGGAAGCCGACCCCAACATAGTTGGGAAAAGGCTAGGCAGATTGATTGCATAGCCGTGTAACCGAAAGTCACCAAAAGAAAGCCCATGTTGATATTGACTTCGGATTCCATTACTTTCACAAGAATGCCTTTGTTTACTAACAACGGACCAACAATGGTACTCATTTACAATAGACCATGACATGAAAACAATTCAAGTGACGCTTAGTTTTAAAACGTAAACGATTGAATCATTGGTTACTATTTTTAACGTGTGGCTTGGTGTTTTGAGGTCTATACTATACATGTTCAAGCATACCCAGACCGGAGTACCAGCAGCGGGAACATTGTCGGCTGATTATGAACATCAACAGACTGATGGTTTTTTTTCTGGAATTTGTTTCTAGCGATGGCTTCATAAAGATATCCGGAGCCATTTTATGAATACCTTAGCCTCTTTGGTTAATAACGGCACTGACTAGACAGCGTGCGCCGGACGGATTTAAGTGTCGTCGTCCGAGGAGGCTCTTTTAATGCATCCGGAAATTGCCTTCACCTTCATAAATATCCACTGTTAAATATGAACATCCCTTGAAGACTGCAGCAATGAGTGTCAGTCACGGGGTTATTGCCTTCAATTTGCATTAATCACCATTTCTTGTGTACTCGTTCCTCGTTGGTCTAATGGTGGCAAGTGCTACTGCTGAATATGAGGTCCCGCGTTCGATTCCCGGGTCGGGCAAAGTGTTATTGGGTTTTCCATCTAGAATTTCTCAGTAGCAGCCTGGAGTGATTTGTACCCGATTGTGACCCGCAAAGGGCTCGCCCCCTATTACATGGGACTTAAACTTATCTGGCGAAATGTGGGTGTACTATAGCCACTATAGGTACACCTCTGCCTAACCCTTCAGGGAATATAGGCGTGATGTTATGATATGTATGCTATGTTGTTATTAAGCGGAATAGAGGATAGATACTACTACCCATACATATATGCTAGAATATCAATAAGCCATAAGTATTTGAAAACCTCCCACGGCCACGAAGAGGACCGGAAACTAGGCACTCGACCAACACTTCAACAGAATTATTGAGAAACAAAAGGGGGGATAGATTGCAAAGACCAGCTGACGTAGTACAATGTTTGAAAGGCATTATGAGTTGTTTGCTTATTACCTTCCATCACCATCGTCGACTCTTGCGGAAGTTGATAAGCAAAGACATAAAAAGTAGGTACCCATTAAACGGGTTCCGTTACAAAGGAAAAAACAGAACTAGAGTTATTGGATAATCATTGATTTTAAATCAACAACAACAAATTATAATTCATCAATTCAACAATCAGTAGGCCTTCGTACCAGCCACGGGTTTCACAACGAATTACGACACACGTACCGAAATGCAATTGATACGAATGACATGGATCGCAATCACAGCGAGACCGACCGGCCTTACGTTACCTGCTAACTATATACTACTAACATTAGACAAGTATCCCAACAAAGACCAACCACCAAAGAAAGGCATCTTCACGCACGACTTGTATCGGTCTCACAACATCAGATAATATGATACGTGACTAAAACTGAAACTTATTTGACAGTGAAAACAGAACGCGTCTATCACACACAGTCTAGCTCTAGTTTATAAACTAGAAAAGTATTTGCTCCTAGACGTTGACGCAACTTCCTAAAGTTAGGTACCTTATTATAAGATTCAATAAAAAATAAGTTGCAGAGACTGGATTCTTGATAACAATTCAACAGCAAATCTAGGTCATAATCACAAACTTACCTAGTTGAAGCAAAAACAAACCTTTTCAATCGATTCGATTACGAGAGGCAAAACAAGGAATCGGCTTAATTGTTTAAACCATTAAGTGTAAATGATTGTTAATCAGTAACGTTACGGTAAAGTTGTATATAAATACGTTTCCTAATCTTACGGGTAAGGCGAGCCGCGTTCTAATCTTAGAAATAGCATCCAGTAACGCAGACGAAGCAGTTTTGCACTTCTATGACCTTTCGACGGCACGCAAACCTTGCTTGCGACCAATCGGAATTACTATAAAAAGAGATAGAGCTGCTATTGGATATAATAATAGAAACGATCAGAACAAAACTCAAGACCATGTTGATAATATCTTTGATTTTTCTTTCCAGATTCCGCGCCCCAGTGAATTTATTTCGAGAGCTGGACTAAATTTCTGGTAAGCACTTACTTTTATGGCAAACGTGTTAGTTTGTAATAAAATTAGTAATGAAAAGGCATTCCGGTCACGTCTCAAACATCCGTCCCTGCGGCATCCGCACTTGAACGACACTTTTTGTAGGTAACTGACGACTGGAAGCCATATCCTCTCACGTAAGGAAATGCAAAAAAATCCGGAAGTACTTACTGATCTAAAAATAGATGATTTTAATGAGATGAGTATTATACAACAGTCGTTGCTTTTTGCACAGTTTTTTATATTGTTGGTGTGACGAATGTGCAACGCCGAATGCCGGCCATGGTTGCGCAATTTGAGGTCGATGCCTTCACCGCTCCCACAGCTATCGATCTACTGAAACTGTTTATTCTTTTATTGATGCTGGTTCACTAACTAGGCAGGTATCGTCTGATTAAACACTAGCTGTTTCTTTTTTAATATTCATCGTTTAGAAAGTAGAAACATTGATAGCTACGACTCGTGAGGCGTAAACAAGTATAGAATCGTTAGTGTTTTCTATATCGGCTTTCAAAGTGGTATCCGAGATTCTAAGCGCCAGTTTTTTCAATTGAGAGTATGAATTAAAATTCTCGCCAGAGGAAGTGGCGTGCCAACTGCCATTGGATCTCAAGGCCAATCGTAATGCAAATGCGTATGATGCATGTGTTTTCGGTCTATTTGATTTCTCTGCTTTATCCGCTATTGGTCAAACGCGAAGTCGAGTTGATTAATGTTGCGCGACTGAGTTGAGGTGAAATGTAAGAGAAACAGTGTTTTTAGTATACTTGTTTGAAATCTGCTGCCACAATACATTTATAGCACCAGCTGAGAGTCGGCACAAATGAAATCTCTTTGTATCTAAACAATCGCTCAATTTCTTCACGACATTCAATCTCTCTATTGAACAATACGTTTCATTCACAATAAATGAAGTGTTGTTACTCTATTCGGTAAAAAAATTTAAACGTGCCGCCTCAATAAGGGGTAGGAGATGGGAGCGGGTGGGGAGAGGGAAGTTACCCCCCCCCTACTCCTCCCCGCCGGAGAATACATAGGTTTTTTTTAAACGATTGTAAACAATCGTTTAACATATATTTATATGCCATAAATCTCAAAGAAAATGTTGATAAATTTAATGTAGAGGGAAGTGGAAGGCTGGTGATGACGGTGGCTCGTTAGTTCATTTTGCTCGCTCACTTGAGTCCCCGTCATCCCTTTCGTGTCTTGGGGCACCCCGAATTTTACAAATTAGGTACCTAATTTGTAAAATTCGGGGTGCCCCAAGACACGAGCTCGCTTCGCTCGCTCTTGCATCCTAACTTCTCACTGCCTTTTTACTGTGTCGACAGCTGTTGAGACTTAGGGCACCCCAACTCAGACAACTACAATTTTGCTTCTCACGCGGTCCATAAAGTACAGTTAAGCCAATATTTATGTTCTTAACCTAAAAAAAAAATACTACTCTTTCTTACTTATTTAAAAAAAAACAAGTCTTCGACAACAAAAATTTGTTGTGGATGACCTCCAATTCCTCACATTCTCTCTAGCGAGTCGGCACGTTTCTAAACACAACCAGAGGGGTTGTGCATAGGAAGATCTACGTAATACAATAAAACTAAGGCAGTATTTATCTGTGATTTAAATCTCGCAAAGCAGATAATATTTAATCAATTTCATTCCGGCTTCCATGCATTTCGATGTGCCTGATTCCACTGGTTATACGAGTTAAGAAGTTTTCTGTTTAAAGAAATACAGGGCCTTCAGGCAGTTGCATTAATAAAGCAAGTTTTTCCTCCAAAGAAAATCTGTTTCCTTGCCATACCTGTTTCATTGAGCCGTCCGTCCATCCAATGAGGCAACTTATCAGGCTCAATATATTTGAAGCCGCTCAAAAGTCATAAGATTCTGTCCATTTAGATTATTTACTCAGTCTGTGTCATCCTTCGAATGGACGTAGTCCTTTTCCACGACCTGGAACTAGTTCGGTCCATAGCTAATCTGCACCTACCATTGCTTGCTTGTTTGTTTAGTCCAATTCGTAAATAATGCCATCTTCTTTGTCGTCTACGTGAGCGTGACACTATTAGGCCGTTTCAGGGCCCCACATAGTGGTTTATTTAAATCCACAACTGAACCAGCATCGAATCGTATTTATGGCTACGATAGTGATTTATATTTAAGTAAAGAGAACTGGTGCAAACAATACATCTGTCCGGTGTCTAAGTTCTACAGTTCAAAATATAAACAATGCAAGTGTCCATTAATGTTTTGCTACAACTCAGTAACTGGGTAATACGATACCCCTTGGTAAGACTAGTGTCAGACTATCGGGTTTCTGACGACTCGTAACGACTGTCAAAGATCCACGAATGACAGCCGGGACCAACGGTTTAAAGTGCTTTCCGAGGCACGGAGAAGTATCGGTATGTAAAGATGGTCACCCATCCACTGACCAACCCCGGCAAGCGTAGCTTAACCTGATGAATCGACCCGTGCGGCTGTTATTACTTAGCCACGAGCTCCTCCAGTACTAAAAGCATAAAAAAATATTATATTCAGTAGGTATATAGAAGCACCGGTACATGAATATGCCTGCAATTAATGGGTTCCGTGCACATGCATTAAACTATTGCATGGCGTCGCGTTTCACTACTATTGATGTTTTTCGTAACGATAGCATCTGTTTTCCGCAACTCTCTAGATCTAGATAATAAACTCACTTAAAACACTGTAAAAGGGTTACATTTTTGATAACGGGATTTTTCTTTGTTGAAGTTTAAAACTATAATAAAATGGTCTGAAATAATACGTGAAATCGCACCTCGACATGTTGTTTATTTTTTGAATGAGAAGAACCCTGCAGTAAGACTTTTAACGGCTGATAGGTGGGTATTTCAATAATAATAAACGCCTGCAGCATTCATGTGGGTTGCATTTTGAAAAAAAGATGCGCAGGCGCATCGATATATGATCACGTAACCACAGGTCACAAAGTGATAAAATAAAAAGCTGTTATATCAAAGTAAATAAAATAAAATTAAACGCATTTAAAAAAATAAGCCTCCGGATTAGGTACCTACACCCAGTTGTCCAAGTCAATTTTATTTTTGAACGTTATCAATTATTGCAATTTCAATAGAAATGTCGGTAAATGTTCTACTTTTACAATCACTTCGAAACAACCTAAAAGTATCGATAGTGCTGTCGCGAATAATTGATGTTTACTTATAACAAATTGCAATACTTGTCCTAACAAAGACTGTTCTTGTGTTCCCTGTTCGACTATTATCGATAATACCGTTATATTAGCTCTTGTTGCATAATTATCAATGAACTGGTTGAAACTGCGCCAGCGCAGTCGACGGCCGCGGTTGGCCCTCGCCGGTAACGAATCCTAACAAAGTAACTACCCTCTAAAAAAAAACAATTAAAAATATATCCAACCTCATTTGTGAGCAGTGCTTAATAGTTTTAATAATTTGAAGTGTGTGGAGTTTTAAATAAAGAATGTGGAAACGTGTGTGGTTACAATAGTAACAAAAGTGCTTATTGTGTGTTCACGTCGCCAGAGAAAGTTTACACGAATGCTTTAGATCTGGAAACTCTCGACGTTCACGACTTAGGATCACGTAACTGACTGACACTTACAAATATTTTAATACATATGTGAATATTGCTTTCATAGTTTTAGCACGTGGTGATACTAAATAATCAAAGGAATAAAACTCGAGTATTTAAGGTTTAGTAAAAACATCCATACAATTTGCACTTCCCAAAGTTAAAAACAAAAATAATAATATCAGTGCTTGTATTGTGTATTTGAGCCTTAAATTAAGGTTAATAAAAGTTTGAATAGTGTATTTGGAATAAGCGAAGTATTAACTGAATCCACTCATCCATAAAGTTATCGAAATCGAAGGAAACGTCAATTGTTTTTATATGAAACTTAATGAAAAAAATCAATACATCGGTTGGTTGGGTAATGTGGCTCGAAGGACGTATACGTTTTGCGTAAATCGGTCGCAAGGAAACGCCAATTTCACTTGCGTGTGTGTGAATTATTAAAACAATATGTCTTTTTATCGACAAACAAAAGAGTAACAATCACCTTTTACTTTGTAAAACAAAAGAAGTTTACACACATAATTTAACCATTTCATTGTCTCAATGTTTGTCAAACAAATTGTTCGATTGAAGATTTTATTTTATTGCTTTCATTTTAATTCATTGTAAATAATATGAAGCTCATGTCCCATGCATTCCCATACGATAATGATACATGGTACCTGCTCCAAAAGTATCTTATGAAAATGTAAACAACCGGATCAAAAAACCTAGGTGCCAATTTGCTGTGCCATTTACAAATTAAGTACTTTGATCTGATTATTTGAATTCCTACTTAAAACCCGAAATTCTAATTGCAAATCACTTTATAGATATTTTTTGTTTGACAATCGAGTTAGGTAAATTTTATAACCTCAATTTTCATTGATGATTTATCAATAACAATTTAATAATATTATTCGAAAAATAATTTATTGTTGGAGAAAGTGGTGGGATATAAAGTTGAAACCTTCTAAATACAGATGAATGTTTAACTAATTCCCTTTTCTGAGTAATTACTCAGAAAAGGGAATTAATTAGTTGCGTAGGAATTTAACCTGAACAGGGTTTGATTACAATTCCATCAGATACTTTCAGATCAGATCAGATTTTGAAACAGACTACAGATACAGATGTAGAAGATGAAACTAAGCTATAACGCAGGAGAGGACAAGACTACGATAGATAATATTAGGCTAAAACAACCAAACAAAGCAGAAGTTTTCTGAGATTCATCCACAGATCTCTAAGCCCAAACAACATCTAGATATGACAGAAGATAAACTAACGTGCAACAGTATTGTGCTGACATTTGCTAAGATTCCTGTTCAGAGAGCGTAAAACCATTCGTACGGGTTCCATGTCCGCGGATTGTCTTAATGTACATACTGACAGATCATCAGCTCATGAGATGCGTTTCAATCAAATGCATGTGTAGACTTAATTGTAGGTTTTAGCAAAACATGTTAAGTGTCAGTTACGAACGTGCAAACAGTCAAATACCGAGCTGAGTCTAGCAACAAACGTATTCATAAAACTGTAGAACGATAAGAAACGAATATTTAGTTAGAATACATTGTATTACTTAAAAAAAATTGTAAGCGTTGTAGTTAAGTTTTTCTTGTCAGTAGACTGCTATTCACTGATTATTACTTAAATTTCGTAATTATAAAATACAATCCCGGTTTTTGAAAGTCCAATCAATGCAATTATTAGCTAACTGACTGCCAGATTCCAGACAAGTGTTTTGATTGGCTGTTGTTTTTTCAGTCAGCCTATCACAGGAGTTAACATGAGTTTGACATTCCGTTAGCTAATAAACATGCACACCCGATTTCGAGCGAGAGTGTAACCACATTTTTGTAAGCCAAGGAGGCTAACAAAAATTTCGAACATGTTTTGCTAACGCCAAATATTTAGACGTTGGATGTAATTCAATAAAAAGGGATTTCAAATCCCTATTCTATTTTTGCCACCTAGTCAATATCATCATAATCATCACTGGCAGCTTTGTTCCACCCACTGCAGAGTAAGACCTCCTCCATTTTGTGTTATGCTTCCCTGGTGTGTGCGGGTCTCATCCAGGTATTTCCTGCGATCCTCTGAAGGTCGTCTGGCCCTCACCTGGTGGGTGGACTTGCTGTACAGAATCGCAACATCATACAAAATGAAAATTCCATTTCCACGGTACTAACTTACTAAGCCGCTCCTCTTACCGGTATATCCGATAACACACTCTTATCAGACGCTATGTCAACGCAACGCTCGTTGTTGCAACGAAACATTAACTTTCCAAACGATAACTGAAAATTGCGAAGGAAAATACACGAATGCCATTAAAATCAAACAATAGATTGTATGCAGAAAGAACGGAATATTACCAGAAAGATATTCTTTGAACATGATAATGTAGACCATTCAGCGATTAAAATAAAAGTAGCTGTTCTAACTGAACCAATAAATCAAGCATTTTGTTATGTTCACACTAATTCACAGAGTTAATTTATGATGAGAAAATTGTAGACAGTAGTAGAATGCATTGAACACTTGAGCGATGGAATTATATGCCAAGCGTAATTAATTCGATGTGAAAAATTTAGATGGGTTTTGAGAAATAGTAGCATAAATGGAAGTATACATATTTTATTAGCATATGGGAACACGAATCTAGGCATTGTCGATGACCATACTAGTATAAAACGTGAACACACCATTAGCACTAGCAAGCACAACAGTTTTCAAATGTGGAATTGACCAATAGGAGCATGAAACGAATAAAAAGTGTAGACTAGCGTGACGTCACATACAAGACTTTCGAAGTGAATTAAGACAGATGTGATGTGATGTATCGATGCTGATATCGATGTCGGAGGTGGAGGTGCTGCTGAGGAGTGACTCGTATGACGTTTTCCGGCTGCTGGAGGCCTGGTGGCAAGGTCTGCTGGTCTTAGGGAGACTGGTGCTGTGGTACTGCCGACTGGTGCACCAAGCCGTTTGTGGTGGGCATAAAATAATATAATATATCTCAATATAAAGTGCCTCTGGGAGGCAACTATAATTCAGTCTATAAAGAATTCTAAATGGTCCTTAGATCTTGCCTTACTTTGGACTAATATTTTACCCATATCCTACTATTTGCCTATGTCTTTTCTACAGTTACAAACTAAACTAACCCTGACGGTAAGAGTAAAAGTGAATCTAATCACAAAAACCTGTCGCAAAATTTTCACATCTCACGATTTACCTACCTACAGCTGCTATAGAACATATTTTGAACTCTGTTATCAGTTACATAATATCGAAATGACGAGTGAAGATGTCACCAGTTTCTCCGGAATCTTGTCGAATCAGACATCGTAGTGCCAGTTTCAACAAACTGGAACTGCTGGGGAGTTTCGAAGAGGAGAAAATAATCTTCACTTCGCTCCGCCTCTCTCGCTGCGATCTGATCTTGGTCCTTTTATACAACAAATGAACACTCTGTCTGTGTTGTCAATACATGAAAACAGTTTCTCTAATATTTCACACCGGACAGCTTCAAGTCGAAAAACATCAAAAGATTCTACGTGTTTCATCTTTCATGGTTAAAAGTAAAAATAATGAAAACTGTTGCATATAATCAATCAAGAATTTTGCTCCATTACATTTTTATTACTGAGACTTTCTACGTTATTATATAGTTTTCTCAGGTAATGTGCAGTATCTCTTTCACTCCAATCGAGTACTAATCAACAAGTGTTGATAACAAAGATAACCGCTATCGGACATTTAAATGCTTAGCTACTTTACACCGGAGTGGTACAGTTTTATTTAATTAACAACAATTTGAAAAGTAGTGTTATCTGAGATGGACTTAATTAATATTTACATGGTTAAAACAGGTACCTACATTTTTCAGTTGAGTGAAGACATAGAGTTTGTTTTCTAAGCAAACACACCCCGCACACCAAACTCTGAAACTCCATCTAGGCTAGCGTAACCTTGCTGCTTTAGTTATTAATTCTGAAAGACTTCACCTCGTTCTCAATGGTTTTGTTGCGTGACTACTAGTTCGGGTCATCGGCCGTTTTTCTTAGAACATTATATGCAGATATATGTGGTGTTTTATCGATCTTTGTACGTGTTCCAGCGCTGAAGGTGCCTGAGGAGGCAATGATGGCGCCGAGCGTGTTCCAAAGGACCAAGTCCCCACGCACCTCACCCGGAAACTTGCCCAGAAAATTACAGGTAAATGTCACTATTATTTACAATGTGTCTAACACAATAACATAACCTCAAACTGATGTCTGTACTGCAAAGAGTGATGAAAGATGTAGGTAATATTCGACAAGTATGGTCAGATAGATCTCATGTGAAATTATTTTACAAAGATTAAGGAAATACCTTTTTTACACAATATTTTTTTTTTTTTTTAAATGGCGCGTAAGTCAAAACGTGAACTGAATCACACGTAATCAAATAAACCAGTAATCACAATTGACTATTCTTTACTTATCTATTTTCGGTAGTTTCAAAGTAACGACCCTGAATGCTACCGAAAATAGATAAAGTTCAGATATAAATAGATGAGTTTTCTTATACAATTCGGAAGTGGTTGAGTCAGCTGTTTAACATTTTGAAAGTAGATAATAGGTCAACCATCCACAGTTCTTAAATAATTAATAAACAAATATATATTAGAGTAGTTTTTTTTATTAAAAATGTGACCACCTGGACCTATTCTTCATATGAATACTTTTACAAGGAAAATAGTTTCCTTTATCAACTGAAAAGCTATGAAGACGGGAAAAAACAATAAAGAGACCACTTGTGGCATTCAGTTACGATTCCTTTTACACTAGGTAATTAAAACAGTGACGTCTGCTGTCATTTCTGAAATTCGATTCAGTCTGTATTTGTTGTTTATACAAATGCGGGTGGCTCCACCGTTTATGTGGAATTTTAAATGCAAACTTTCGAGTATCAATTGCTTCGGTTAACGCTAATTTATAAACAAAGGACGGACATGTCATCATGGTTAAAGAAAATATGTTTTCTAAGATACTTGTTTGCCATGATGAGATAACTAGCTATTAATAAAAATGTTAGCAATTTGCGTAAACGTAACTTGCTGTGTGCAGGTTGCCATAAACATATTATTATTGCCACAAAACCATAGGTTACTGCTTGATCGTCGAACAAAACAGTATGCTTACTATCTATTAAGTTCCTTGCAGTACTGACAATTACTTAAGTGATTTAATCTAAATTAAAAACGTCTGTTTTATATCAAAATATATATATATTCTAATATATATATATTCTAATATATATATATTCTAATATATAGATTCTGTCCGAAATACTTACCTACTTCTTCTTAATTAAGTTTTGTTAGCAAAGTGAATTTTAATTGTGAAGATAGAAGCAACTACCAAGAAATTCATCTATCAAGAAATTACCCCTAATACACTCACTTTTAGAGCTTCCCCACACACCTGCTCACTACCTTAATCAGACCAAAAATCCTAATTCTAAATTATTTTTCCCATGTTTCAGAACGGCACAGAAGCGGCCGGCCAGTCAGTTCCCACCGCAGACTCTAGTCCTGGCAACTCCATATCTGATGCAGAGAACTTCGAGTGCTACGGCGAAGGAGACCACGACGCTCCAGCTAACACGTTAGTTTTCTGTACCCTAATCCAGAAAAGCGAAATATAAAAAGTCGGCACCGACCGTCGGGATCGCCTTCGACTTATTAAAGAATTTGTGACAGCTCCATGAGAGCACGTTTAAATCTAAACAAGTATTAAGTACATAGTATACGGATGGCTATGCAGAAACTAGTCAAATGACGCTACGTAGATTCATAAATTCGTGTTCTACCACTTGGAAAGGATTCTATTGTAATATGGATCCAATTGGGTATCGGAGAAAGAAAGGAAAGTTGTACAAACCCCCGGCATAAAAGGAAATATTTTCCCTTCGAGTCCTGGGTGTCGCAAAAATGACTTGGGGATTATGTGGTGTATGTATTGTGGAATATTTTTGTTTATTGGTACAATACGACAGAACTTAGATGTAGCATCGGCAAAATACGTAAAACCGATGTCTCTCCGAACTGAGTGCGCCTTCAAAATCACCAATCTTTATTACTGCTTTAGGTGAAAATGATCTTTACGCAAACGCAATAACTTGTACATTCATTAACCAAATACATTCGTAAAGTTGAAATGAATGAATGCAAATTTTCAAATTTATGCTACATCTACAGTGGGTTGCCATATTATTAGGGACAGTCACAATATTTTTGTATTTGTGAAGTATGAGTCTTAAATTAATTAGGAAAACACATTTTTTTAATGATAAAAGCTTTAATTATACACAACAGTTAATACGGAAGTAAAATAATAACAAAATAAAAATAAATAATAATAATTAAGTACATAAATAGGCCAAAATAAATGTTACTTAGTAGTGATCAGTACTTAGTGACATTTACTTTCGCCTCAATTAGTGCTTCTCTACCCCTGGGCATGCTTTTTATGCACTGTTTGGCACTTTCTTTTATCGTAGGGTTGTGATGCCAAACATTAATGAGCTTTTCTATCAGCCTGACCTTGGTGGTTATCATTTCGGCCTTGGTAATCTCCCATACATTTTCTATGGGGTTCATGTCAGGAGAATTACCAGGTCAATGTAAAAACTGGAATGTTGTGGTCTGCCAAGAACTTGGTAACGCTTCTGACTTTATGGCATGGTGCTAAACCATGCATAAACATAAATTCCTCACCATCAGGGAGCCATTCTTCAAGTGTCGGTACCAGGCGAGTTTGTAAAACTTGTCTGTACTGGTCTTGTTTCATGGTTCCCTGGACAATGTACAGGCGCTCAACCCCCTTGGCTCTTATCACAGACCACACCATTATTTCAACAGGGTGTTTTACCCTCTTCACGATTCAGTTTGGATGGTATTTTTCTCCTGGACGTCCCCTGACGAAGCTGCACTTGTCGGCTAGAATGTCGAACTTTAACTCATCCGAGATACATACCTGAAAAAAAAAAAATTGTTTATTATTTTGAAAATTATTATTTTAAGTGGTGTAAAATACCAGTAATAATGCAAACTGACCTTATTCCAATCCTCAACCGTCTTTTGGCGGTGTTCCCGAGCCCTTGCTAGGCGTTTCTTCTTTATTGCATCAGTCAACCATGGTTTTTTCACAGGACGATGACCTGTCAAGCCTTCTTCTGCCAATCTGCGCTGCATAGTTCTCTTGGACACTAGTATTCCAGACACCTGGACTAACTGAGTTAACAGTAAAGCACTTTTATTTCTGCTTTGAAAACAGATATCTCTAATTATCCAATCTGAACGTGGGGTATGGCTGCGTTTTCGGCCGCCATTGCCTTTTTTCTTAGGCGAAATTGGCAGATTTAAGTCCAATTTAATTTTTATTTTATTGACTGCCGAATTAGAAACACTAACAATGTCTGCTATTTCCGTTTGGTAATGATTGGTATGCTGGAATAGGATTTTATTGCATTTTTTTTTATCATTTCGCACCCGATTCATACTGAAAGCAAAAAAAATAAAAATAAATATAATTTTTACCATAATTTAATAAATCATTAAATTTTATAATAACATAATGACAATACTTACATTTTATCAAAATTTTCTAGCATAAATATATAATTAACTTTGTTATACTATTCAAATTCATCTTTCACTGATTAGCTTATAAAGTTCACTACGGCTCTCACGTAACTTAAAAAATTGTAGTAAATAAATATACCCTTTAAATATCAACAACCACTTAAAATTTGAGTTACAGAGACATGACGAATATAAATAATACATTTCTGGAACGCTTGTACCACTTAAAACTGCAGTCAAGTGCGCCCAAAGTAAGAAATTGATAAAAAATGTGACTGTCCCTATTAATTTGGCAACCCACTGTAAGTTGTATCGTACTGTACTTGGTATGTGATTGTAGTATATTTCTCATAATTTTTAATAGGCAAAACTAAGCTAAACCTAATTCAAACCGGAGAGAACATTTTATTTTAGCTACATCTAAACTAAAAAAAATGTTTTCGAAATTACTGACTTACCTACATTAAAACACAACACAGAAACCCTTCAAAAGCAGTACAGTGAAATGTTAGATTGTGCCTAATTCAAGATTACCAGCAATAATGACTATGTCTAAACGTTTTGACAAAATATATCTTTAAATAAATCTTGAAGAAGTCTGCATAAGTACTTACAACATTACATAACCAAAAACTAGAATAATTTCAACTTTTATCTTCTTAATTTCAAATTAGGAAGTGGCAGAAAATGCAAATCCTACCTAACGTAATCTTATTCAAAATATTTCCGTTTTGTATTAATTTCCGTAATTTATTTAATTATTCATATTAATACTTCTATTCTTTATACGAGGAGATTGACTGAAACAGAGACGTTCATCATAAATTAGACGAACGACGAACGACGAATTTCAAATACTCAATAAGTTAAGAGCGTTTATTTTGAAGGTGGGCAACGTCGCAAATAGATGTCAAATATTTCACTGTCTTGATTAATTTAGCAATATTACTGTGTGGAAATTAAAAATGTGGCTAACTAGAGAACTAGAATATTGATTATGAAATGCAATAATTAATATCGTAACACCGAATGTTTAGTTTTAGATGTAAAAAAACTATTTGGAAACGTTCAAAATGCGTTTTTTACACCTAAAATGGTACAACATCAAATTCAATTTTATAATTGCAATTCATTATTAATAAGCTCCCCTTTCGAATTTGGCTGATGCAATTAATAGCATAAACAAGGATTTGGATTCAATCTGCGAGTGGAGTGAGGCACATGGGTTGCAAGTCAATCCATCGAAGACTCAGGTCATTGTTGTTGGCAGCTCAAGGATGATCCCCAAGATAAACTGGTCCCAACTTCCGCAAGTCCAATTTAACGGAACTGCCATTCCAATAAGCGAAAAGGTTAAGAACCTTGGAGTTTGGATCGACAAACATCTTTCTTGGGGTTCCCAGCTACAGGACGTAAGCCGCAAAATTTTTGCATCTGGTAAGTCCCTGAGACGATTGCGGAACTTTCTTCCAACCGCCACTAAAACTGCGCTTGCACAATCCCTTTTACTTCCCATCCTTGACTACGCTGATGTCAGTTATTCCTTAATCAAACGGAAAGCTTTTCAAGAGATAAATAAAAATTGAGATTTGTTAATAGGTAAGTTTTATCTGTAGATTTCATAAATTTTTATAAAATTGAAATAATGGTGGGAAATAATTTCCCGTTATTTGTTACTGCATATCAAAATATTATCAAGTGGGAAAATAAATCCCAATATTTGGTTATTTCAGACTAAGTGGGAAATAATTTCCCAGTATTTGATTAAGGGTTATCTCGATCTCACTGAAGCACAACTAGATAAACTTGAGCGACTTCAAAACTTTTGCATAAGATTTATATTTGGTCTGCGCAAATATGATCACATTTCTGAATTTCGTACTAAACTCAAGTGGCTTCCCATACGTCTTCGCCGGAATACTCATATCTTATTTCAGCTCTACAGTATTTTGTTCAATCCTACAACCCCCTCTTATCTTAAAAAACGTTTCAAGTACCTTCATGACACACATAATAGATATCTGAGGTCATCGGAAAACTTGAGACTAGAGATGCCGATGCATTCCACCAGCTTTTATGACAAGTCTTTTACAGTTCAAGCAGTACGGTTATGGAATGCCTTACCCGTGTCGATAAGGCGTGCTCAATCTTTGTCCACTTTTAAAATTCTGGTAAAAAAACACTTCCTCTCTCCTTAAACATCATCATTACATATAGTTCCTTGAACTTGTTTCATGTTTATTATTGTACATATATATATATAGATAAGTGTATGCTTTATGAATGTATGTATTTATTGTGTATGTAAATGGTACACCACTGACTACCTGCAGTATTTGTCTCTCCTTCTCCCTTTAATCCATCCAAAGGTTGTCTGTAAAAGATCGCTTTTAGCAATAAGACCGCCCATTGTGTCACCCTATGTAAAATGACTACATTTTTATCTGTATTTTTAATGGTGTACATAATAAAGAATATTCTATTCTATTCTATTCTATTAATATTCTAGTTCGCTAGTTAGCCACATTTCTTATTTCTATTCAGTAATATTGCTATAAAAATCAAAACAGGTAAATATTTGACAGTTATTTGCGACGTTGCCAACTTTTAGGATAAACCCTCTTAAAAAGGTTTTATATCTCAGGCTCATTAGTTAAAATTATGTTTAATAGTCTATATTCTACATTGAATCATCATCTTCCTGCCCTTGTTCCATATTGCTTACGATCAGCGCAATACCTTGTTTCTTCCATTCCCCTTTGTCAACCGTCACCCTTATCATTCACTCCTTTTTCTTTCAAATCATTCCTCAAACAAACCATCCATCGTTTCTTTAGTCTTCCTCTCCTTTTCCATACATTTAACATTTATAATCATTACTCTTTTAGTCACATACGTTTCATCTGTCCTCATCACATATGATTGATTCCCTTTCAAGTTTTCTGTAACAGGGGTCACTTCATTTCTTACTCTATCTATTCTTGTCCCTTGCACATATACATCTCAACATTCTCCTAACCCCCCAACATTCCCATCTCCTTCACAGCAATGTACTTTTAAATATTATATCATCTCCAGACATTCATTCATCTCGACTACAGACTTCACTCAATTGGCTGATTTCCTAATATTAATCGATGCGTTGACTGACAAATTCAATAACGATATAATCAAGTATACAAATTCTGCGATTGATGAATAAATTAATAATATAATATAATTAATAGATTATATATTAATATTATTATTAATAATTAATTAATTAATATTATTATTATTAATTTATATATTAATATTATTATTAATAATTAATTAATTAATATTATTATTATTAATAATTAATTAATTAATTTTATTATTATTAATTTATATTATTATTAATAATTAATTAATTAATTTTATTATTATTAATTTATATTATTGTATAATAATCTATTATTATTATGAATATATAATTAATAGATTGTATTGAGAGCAATACAATCTTCATATTCATCAATTTGGTAAGAGTACCACTAATATAAACGGCGATGATCGTAATATTTCAGTTTACTAAACAGTGGTAATTTAATTTGAATAAATTATTTGTGTATTCTGTCATAGATTCTTGCTAGAAACTGAAAGACATTAACGTTGATCTAATTAAGAAATATTAACATAAAATATCAAAGACTAACGTTTATAGTCAGCCTAAACAAAGATTTGTAATAGACACAGAGCAAAACTTTTATGTAGCAACATTAACAGCGGTCAACGGTACCGTAAAAAACTTCCGTTAGTTAATTTGGTATATGGGCAACGTTGGATTACTGTTTATATATGCAATGGTGATGTCAAACGGATTTCTCTATGAATTTTCAACATTGTAAAATAAAGTAGGTCATATACAAGTTTTATGGCTTGTAGGTGCAGCAATACTTGCATAAAATAGTGACATAAAAAACGAGTAATGGCAGAATATAAAATGAATATTGCAAAAGATGTTCTAAAGCGTGGTGTTAAAAAGTTTTAACAATATTAATAAAAATATACCTAGAGGAAATATAATAGCAAAAACACACTGGCCGAGGTGTTGAAATTAAACTTGCCTCTTTGTCAACTATCGATCTATTAGCTACTCGGGAGTAGAGCTCTCCGAGTACCTAGTTAGTAGTAGTTATTCTAAACAACGGAACATTTTGTATTTAGATTTGTCAGGACATCTTGTTTTGGGGGAAGTATTCGTGGCCGTATGATGATGTTCGTGTGTAGAGATCCTGCCGATTTCAGCAATACAAGAGCGCCTGCAAAAAGATTTTTTTTATCGACACTGCGTAGTCACTTCACACAAATTAGTGTAGTAGCTAATATTATGTTAGCTGCTTTTCCTATAGTATATTCACTTCAGCGTGTTAGTGTCATAAACACAATTGCTCAATGGCATCCAACTAAATCATTTGTTATTTCACAGATTAGAGAATGGCTCCAGAAGTCCTGGCAACCCATTGAACAGACACTCATGGACAAGAACTAGTCTTAGGCGGACACCCCCCAGGTAAGTCGAAAGCACTTTGAGGATATAGTCACTAATACATAGTTTTGGATGTAAGAAAGTAAAATTAGTTTTGGATGTAAAATTAGTCTTAGAATTGAGTGTTTGGGTAATTTTGCACTCGGCAGCAAAAGCAAGGCTGATTTTGGTTGCATAGAAGCCAATGCTAAAAGTAAAATTTCTAACGTGAACCTCGGCCAGGCTGTCAAACTATTGCCAGAAGTCACTAATATTCTAACTTTCAAGTGAGTTATGCTGCCTAAAATCTCAATTTTAAAACTAAGAATTTTAATATATGTTGGTAAAAGAGTTCATTTTCCTGTGGTTCTGATGTCGCACTTATTGAGTTCACTGCGATACGCTTTTACTTTCAGTTGGTGTTACCTTATTATTTTTTTTCTTCAGTTTGTGTTCATTTGATTTTGTTTTGTTTATTTGTTTTGCTATCTTTTTGTTTGCTTTACCTATATTTGTGTTGTATCTTCCGTAGCCATCAAGAGAATTTGCCACATCGGCGATGGGGCTCCATGAGACAGTAAGCTATCTTTTTAGTTATGTTTTCTTTTTTGTGATATGTAACAAAACACTGCAACAGAAAGTATTTCTATGAAATGGTACTAATCTCAATCGCTTGGTATTTCCATCCGACCACTGTTGAATGATTTTTTCTCAAACATGCTTGAAAATTCGAGCATTATTTTGACAACCTTCTTCGAGATTAATTGAAAATGCTGTACTGGTCGAATAGAAGCGAGCGTCCGGCCGGTAATTTTTGTATGAAAATCCATATCTGTTGTGTTTAGCGACCGAATAAATTACTATGAAAACTCATTATCTATCGTGATAATAAAAATGGAACGAACTTTTTACCACATGGCAACCAAGGAGGTAACTTGGTTGAGGAAACTTCTTTATTTTAATTATCTCGGAAAAAAATATCGTTGTTTGTCATTGGTTCTGAATTTATAATTAACCCGCATAAGCATAAGTCTCAATCTCGTGGGAATATGGGGATAAAAAGCATTCGATGTCCTCATCCAGATCTTGGTCTACCCATTGCCAAAATTCAAATCCGTTCAGCCGTTTTAGCTTGAAAGCGTAACAAACAAATAAAACTCACTTTCGCATTTATTATTAATATTAGTTAGGATTTACTTAGTTTGAATTTCCGTGCATTATTTGAGAAAAGTACTATACAAGCCTTGGCCGCAACCAGGCATTGATGGACTCACGTATATGTGCCTCAGCTACGCCTCGCCCCACATTTTCTCGATTGTCCGTCCATCAATCCGTGTTGCAGGCCGCGACAGCATAATGTAAACATTTTTTGTGATTTATCAATAAAATAGCAATGTGTTGTTATATTCACTTTTTTTTTCATTATTTCTTTTCGTTCTGGGACAACGCAAAACTGTAAAAAAAAAACAATTTCAAGGATGAACGTTAATAAATTAACCTTGTAACGTGTAAAGCATGTAAATTTAACAACTGTGCACATAAAAATTGTGGTCCAACTTCATAGACGAATTATGTTAAGTCTAGTAACTTTGAATTATTTGGTACGTAGGTAAGGAGGACCAATTTTGCGTTGTCCTCAAACTTGCGAGTTATTATTTGTTTTGTTTTGTGGTTTTCTTTTTGATGTGAGTGTTATTTCATTTTTATGGGGTTATTTATTTAATATTTTTGGTATATGACTGAAATATCTTTAGTTATCAGTAGTATATTAAATGCATACATTTTATGTCGCCTTATTTAAGTCACTGTTGTCTAGAAACATTGTTATATATAAAGACTGCCTCGAATAGACACGACAAAACAGCCGTCAATCGAAAATCTGCTCCGCAACGTCCTGGAGCCAATACTGAAATACCAGTCTACATCCACCGAAGTGGTTGCCAAATAATTGTCAATCCTATTTCACAATAATAAGGTCCTCTAGTATTTAGATAACTGTAATGCTGTAGTGGCCGTGGTACATACTATTGTCAGCTGCAAACAATGCCGTCCCCACTATTTTCAGATAGTCAATGAGTCATCTCATCACGTCAGATTTAAACGTGAGTGACTACTAAAACAATTAGAGATTATCGACCTACGCTCAAATTCTCAGGATGAGCATGAGAACCGAACCGATGCTTTACACATTAGTAAACAATAATGATGACCCTGACAACGTTTATAACGTACTTTATTTATGCAAAATTTACGATCACAGCCAACGCATAACTTACTTAGTTTCAAAATGGGTACAAACAGATGGCTTTTCTTAGATCGAGCATAATTCCACAAATTAAAGTTTACGACTTTCCAAAATATCGAATGTGTTCCAGGAAATTTTTAATGAAGTGATACTTAGTTCGCAAGCAAACGAGAAAAAAACAGGACAGAGTACAAACTTTTCTGCTTAACGAAGCAAGAGAGATCTTAGACTGGTCGTGCGCAAGGAAATTACTTTAGCGATAAGCCAAGCTTGCAAATACTTAGCGGAACTCCCAAAGAAAGTGGTGCGAAACTCAGAAAGACAAGAATGTTATTAAACGGAGACTTCAAGCTTAGTAAAGAATTTGTAAAATTCTTTAACCATATAGAGAACGGAGCTGCGAAATTAAAATATAAACAATTATACGTAGTTATCTGATCACGAATAGGCCTTAGCGTGACGGCTTCCTCTTAATAGCGTTAAAACTATACCATTTAATTTATACAGTAACCGGAAATTGGAAACCATTAATAATTTAACTATTCTTTTTATTAAGTCAGACTCGGAAGTCATCGTGGAGTGTAATGACGAAAAAACTATGTATGTTATAACTGCACACTCCGCAATAAATATTCGTGCAGTTCGCATTTTGTGTAACGGTATTGTTAGTGAATAACTACTAACTAACTACGCATCGTTATCGACAAAGTATTATTATACAATGTACGAACAACCAAATACGAACCAGTGGTAGTAAAATGCGGAAAACCTCTTACTTTTTACAATGTTCGTAAAATAAACGACAAAACCTTCCTACAATGCATTACGTGGACTGGCGTATACGAACAAAAGAATAGTTTAGATACCTATATAATTTTGATTATTATGTCTATGTCCGTTCAGAAAAATGGTCTTTGTGTCCGGATTAATTGGAGCTTTATTACCAACAATTTTCCCGCCATTAATGACAGAAAGATAACATCGGATAGTTTTCTCACTTTTATTTTAATCAGATTATCATCTTTAATACATACATGGAATAGAACTACAGTAGTCTAGATACAATTAAACCCAGTGACAGGTTTGCGTAACTTCCTCACATTTCCTGCAAATTTAACATTTATAAAGAATAATTTTAATGGTAGCGGTTGCGCCACTGTGCGCTCGGCAATAATTGTGGTTAGAAACCCAATGCTAAATATTTGCAATACTAGGCTTTACAGCTACTGGTCTTTATTGATGCATCTGAATTTGGGTTATTAGCATTTATAAAGGCTCATTGACTAACATCCTTAATTAGTATAGCTTTATGCAAATGTGTTATATTAATGATTCTATGAACAAGTTTCATGCACTTCTCTGCCTTGTACTAAGTCGTTAACATATTGATGAGTAAATCGTAACAATTTTACTTAATAATTTGCATTATATTAAGGCCTATTAAAATAAAAAATATGTGTTAATTAGCTAATTACTTTATCAACATAATCGTTAAATAATTAGGAAATTTGAAGCACATTGCTAGTTTGAGAGTCTGACTCGCGGATTCGGATTCTCACCAAGAAAGTGAACTGTCCCGTTCCGGCTGGCAGCGTTCCGTGGTTGCCCAACGGTGCACGCGCCGCACTGCGTTGCTTTATACTCATAACGCACACATAATCACCCACGAACATCGGTAATTACATTTGTAGTACGATAAGTAAATTAATTTCGATGGAAATGGATTACAAGCTATTCGTTAGATTGGGAACCCTAATAAGTAAGGCTGCTTACTTTAAAAAAAATCAGGCATATGATCGTATTTCGCTCCAAACAGTACACCGTCTAATCAAGCCTAAGTTTCTGTTGACGAATATTTAACAGGTTCGGCAATCAATTTCAAAACTAGTCCAAAACCAGTTGGTTCACCAATTAAAATGCGAAAATACGAATTAATCATTTTAATTTCTATTTCAACGAGCTATTAAATTCATTCATCGACTTTCATCATTTGCAGGCAATTAGGCAGTTTATCTTTCAGCAATTTTATAGATTCCAACACCAGCTGTTAGTCTGTTACAGATGGTATTTCCATAACACGATAATGAGAAAAGCAACGTCGGTATGCGTTAATAATATCTACTTTGAGTATAATATCCAGTGTGCGTCTCTCCATCTACAATCTAACTACTTATTACTGTAAAACTTGGTTCCATAAATGGTATTTACGCAATCACGATACGCTTGCAGAGTTATGATCCTGATAACTTAGGCATTTGCAATTATCCTGTAAACCTGGTACGGTAATTATATCTATAGCAGGAAAATTATAATAAAATGACAGGTAAAATGATAGCTCGAATGGGTTCAAGAGTCAACATTTATTGCTGGAACAATGCTGAGAAAATAATGATTTACCTACATAATTCAATTCCACTTCCTAGCCTTACTCGCGCAGTCACGCATCATACTACTTAAGTTTTTATCTAAATACCTTGAAACCAGACGGTCGTAACGTGGTGCGACTCGTGGGATATAATTCAGAAGAAAATAGCAAAATACGACCAAATAATAAAGACCCCTCGATAGTTTACGGTCCTATTAAACCATGGGATGAGAAAAGTAATAGTATTAGAATCAAAGTTCGTACTGTAGTGGTCCTTCGGAACAAAGCGATGGAAGTCGTCCATGACGCAACGACTGTCATTTGTCAAATACGCAAAGAGAATAGTGAAGGACAGAAGTTTAATTTCACATAACAACAGAAGCGATTAACGGGTCTGTTCTATAACCAAAGCCATCAACTGGACTTAAGCTGGTATAGAATTGTTAGCGGAATCTGTGCATGAAGCATCAGTCTGATGGACCGTTTCTAAATGAAAAAAAATCTCAAGCAGATTGTACTTAGCTAGGACAACTTTATATTTAATGGAGGATGCAATGTATTATGAACTACTGCATTTTCATTGTTTTGCGTAGCATAACTGTTCGTGTCTATAGTTGTGTACACTGTTATTTTACACTGTGTTTTCATCATACAATTATCTACAGTAATACAACATGCAATATCTTTAATAATACAACTTTATTGTTCACTTCTTTATGAAATTCTGCACATAATGCGGTTTCGTTCTCTTATAAACTGGACCTGCGTCCGTTTTTAGCAGGATATGGTTATTCAATAACATTGCAATTTAATTCTTCTTCTCATGCTTCATTATCTCCTCCATAAACACTCCTGTGTCGTGGTTTCCTTTGCCATAATTGATCATAGATGAATTAAGAAGTCCTGCTGCTTCAATTTTTACTTTGTGCCTTTTGGTATTGCTTGGTTCTTGAACAGCTATTCCATTTCAAGTTCCCTATTAGGTACAGCTTTTACTATTGCAAACATTCTGAAAATATTATTTCAGAAATTTTGATTTGCGTGAATAATACATTAGTGGAAATGAATGTTTCAACACAAATGTAGAAACGGATGAAGATGCAAATGCAAAATTGAATTAGCATACCCTTCAGATCGCGATATTGTTGCAGTTGACTAAGTTATTAGCAGCCATAGTCCATCCGTCCACCGCCGCGAGCTACTTAATAATTTAATAACGGCGAGTGTTTCGCCAGCCATTGTCTGTTCTATTGTGGATAATTCATACCTCGCGGTGTAGTCGCTGACCGGTCCACCGCTGCGTTGTTGATGCGTCAGTACATCGTGGCTGCTCGCACGAATATACCGAACGCGCCGCCTTCGCGCACTCCGCGTGTCATTTCGAATATCGAACAAATTTTTAATTTTATTTTTTTCTATTTTTCAACAGTGATGTTGATTTTCTTGTCTGTGAAGTGGTGTCGAATAAAGTGATGTGAATAAAAATCGAGTGTCGTGTTCCATGTGACCGGATCTGCTGTATTTTTTTAATCGTTGCAATTATTTATTTGTAAAGCTGGAGCGGAACGGTGTTTACATGCATTACAGAAAGCGACCCTACAGGTTGGAATATTTGAATTTTTATTGTTTGCAATTATATTATGTTAAACAGAGAATTATTTGGTGAGGACATCCGTGACTTTAACAAAATGATACCACAGTTGCAGAATTTGTTATAGATTCTGATTTGATATATTGGTGCATGAATATTGAAGAGCAGTTAACTTTAAATTAATCTTGTTTAATGGGCCGAGAGTGTGCTTAGCCAAAACATTCTTCGATTGACTGCTCAACTAAGGTTCTATAGAGAGTTGACGATACCAAGAGATAGACAGAATTGTTTTGTTTTATATTACAACACTTTTTCGAATGTAACAAAAACCCAATCCGTTATGGCGCGATAATGACGTAATCCGACGTTGGACTGTTGTTTTATTGTCGCAGCAGATACAACAGTACAACAATGTGTACGCATGAGTATTTTATTACTGGCCACAGCATTGTGTTTTTAGCGATGGCACTTACTAATGTATGCCTCTCCTATAAACGCACACATTATAATCAGGCAATGTTTTTATTTATTTATTCTGTGGTACCTATCCTGTCCGCCCATACATGAGGCAAATTATTGGTATCGATCCCTGTAACAATGGCCGTGTCGTTTTGATGCATGATGATTTTAATCATTTACGATACACGATTTTATTATTAGAATAGAACTTTTTAAATGCTTTTATGTATGCGGTACGCAGATATAGATGTAATCTTTCCATGGTAGTTTTCTATAGTACTTATGATTATATTTTCCAACTTACCTACCTATATTGTGCGCTTACACTTCGGCTCAACCGGCTAGGATTCTAATATGGAGTGCCAGGAACAAAACGGTTGACACTAATATTTTCAATTGTCACGGAGCCTAATTGTAAACAGTCAATTGGAGAACTCATTGCCACCGGTCGCGGCCGCCGCGGCCGTGTGATTGCAGCAACAATTTACTTTTTTGGCGTTTTCTGTAAAAAAATAACGTGGGTGGTGGACTGGTTCTCAATTGACCGTTCGACGAGGACAGACGAAATTTATAACATCGATATACAACATTTTGCTAACGTTTCGTATATTCTGTTTTAATTTTTCTTCTGTTTTTCATTCATTCAACTCTTTTATTGTAATCCTAACTAATATTATAAATGAGAAAGTGACTTTGTTTGTTTGTTACGCTTTCACGCTAAAACGGCTGAACGGATTTGGATGAAATTTGGCACATATGTAGACCATGACCTGGAGAGGGACATAGGTTACCTTTTATCCCGATATTCCCACGGGATCGAGACTTATGCGGGTGAAACCGCGGAGCGCTGCTAGTTTATAATAAAACACTGCATACCTACTTATATAGTACGTGTCAGACTGTCAGGTAGGTATAAAGAAAATAGACATTTTGAATAATGGGCCTAAAACGTAACGTGTAAGTAAACCGACGTTTGAACTTAAAAGTTCTACTACCAATCAATCAATCTGCCTAGCCTTTTCCCAACTATGTTGGGGTCGGCTTCCAGTCTAACCGGATGCAGCTGAATACCAGTATTTTACATGGAGCGACTGACCCCTTGGTAAGACTGGTGTCAGACTTTCGGGCTTCTGACGACTCGTAACGACTGTTAAAGATCCACGAATGACAGCCGGGACCAACGGCTTAACGTGCTTTCCGAGGCACGGAGGATTCTCGGTATGTAAAGATGGTCACCCATCCACTGACCAACCCCGGCAAGCGTAGCTTAACCTGATGGATCGACCAGTGCGGCTGTTGTTACTTAGCCACGAGCTCCTCAAAGCTCTTAAAAGTTCTACTACCATTAAAGCATAAATTAAAGTTATAACTTAAACCCAAACAAGATCGTCAAGACACATTGTGCAACAGCTTCTATTTCCCACAAATGATGTATTACGAAATATAAGACAAGTGTTTATGTACCTATTCGTGTAGGTAAGTACCTACGAGTAGGTACGTAACGATTTGTATGAAGCCTTCAAAATTGTAACCTCACGCTTCACATTAGTCATGAATGCCATTACAATTTAGACTGAAGCGAAATGCAAGAAACAAAGTTTCAAGGAGAACAACGAAATATATCCAGGTAGAAACTTTGATTAGATCATTAAGGTGCCGAATTCTGAATCCCAAAAAGAACCGCTATAACTACCTATGATTCGTGTTTTGGACCGACTTTGGATTCGTCCAAAGTCGTCTCGAGGTCAAAATACAGCCACATTCTGACAAAATGTAATTGCGAGGGAACATAAGCATGTCTACTGTAGCATTGAAGACTTATATGTATATATTCAATAAGATATACATTGGTAGGCTTCGCGGTAGGTCGAGTATTTTTGACATTACGTACACACGGCTACACATCAAGCTGTACATTTCCAGTATAAGCTGACCTCGCATTGTCAGGAAATCCTATAAAATGCGAGATCAGCATTAACTGGAAATGTATAGCTTGATGTGTAGCCGTGTGTACGTCGTCGGTAGCCTTAAACCTGCCGCAGACAAATTTCATGAGTCTAAGTTATCGGGAAGTACCTTTATAGGTTTTGATTTATTTGCGAGTATCAAAACATGTCGCATAAATAGCCGTTTTTTTTTTATTGCGTTGTCTTAGAAGATGGATTTTTCAGAGCTCCAAGGGGCCGTAGACAAACGCACTTGATACTTCCACGCGTTCCTGAGAAATAGGGTCTTGACAGACTCACAGACAGACAAACGGACAACGTGAGGTACGGAACCCTAGAAATCGCCAAAAATTCTAAATATTTGTATACGGTGTAGTCACGTCAAGTAATTATAATTTCTACCCCAAAAATTACCTATTATATTACATAATGAAAGATAATTAAAAAGAAACATTAAATTACAGAATAACGCGTGTTCAATTGATTATGTTCAACGGTTATCCAACTTTTAAATTGTATGATTACAATACCTATTCACAGTATTCACAATCCTAAGATTGTACGCGTATTTACTTAATCAGGCGTGATGATTCTATTAATTCGTCATAAACACGCAATATATTCAACTTATTTTTTATTTTTTTTGTGGTTGTAAAAACTGCCGAAAACGTACAAATTGTTTAGACGTTATGATATAACCGATCATCACGAAAGCTTCGCCAATCATATTTATGAAAAGGTTATAAGTACCTAGAAGTTTTTCATACGGCGTCATACGGCAATTAAAAAAAAAACTTTAGGAAACACTATCATTATTTTAACAACCAGCCAGAAGGTAACGTAGTAACTTTCTTCATAAATTTATACCTTTTTGTAAATAAAAAACTTACATTCGCATTATTTCTATATTAAGGCGAAAGCGTCAGGGTAGCCTGCGTAATTCCAATTTTCTTACGTTTCTTGCAATTTGAAGGTCATCAGGTTGTATGTTGGTCTAAATATGATTCGCGGCCGTATCAAATATTGATTTATAGAATTATAATCATAAAAATTATCAATACAACTCTCTAAGTTCATATAATCCTATTGAATGACTATTTCATGAAATCATGTAATTTTAGGATTATTCTAACATAAGGAGATATATGGCTGATTCTAATAATTATAATTCTGTAAAGGCATATTTGTTACGATCGCGAATCATATTTTAATCAAGATAAAACTTGACACTGACCTACAAATTGCAAAAAACGTAAGAAAATTTGAATTTCGCGGGCTACCTTAGCGCATACCCCTTAATTTATATAGGGTTATTTCAGCGGCAATTTAAAAAAAGAACTGTAGATAAAATCATCTTTCTTACGACCAGCCAGCAACGTAACTTTGTTCGTACTTAGATTCAGATCATTTCGTGGACAAAGTTGCAAAACCCACATTATTTCTGTATCAATGTCCAATTGATGATCATTACGTTCACAAGTTGGTAGTCTGCTCGTCACTTTCTTGCACAATTTCACGGCGTACGCGCACCCATGTTCCATTTGTCGCCTGCTGATTTCTCCGACACTCCCCACGGACGTCCTGACCGCTTGCATATGATACACTTGACAAACCATGGTAATCGTGAACCAATGCATATTGCCGTCTTGTGAATTGTGTAGCTTTTACCTTAATGCATGCGTTATAGAAACGTTAGTGGGTAGTGCTTAGATAGGTAGGATACTTAGGTATTATCAGTGATCGAAAATTATATATACCTACTGTCTGTCAATAATTCAATGTCATCAACAATGACATTTTAAAAGATCAAGTAAATTTTGGATAGGTGACTTTAGTCAACACATAAAAGTGATAGGTAATTAATGATCACGGATTCGTTCCGTCGCAGCTTCTGTAATCGACTTCGAACTGGAATATCGTCAAATCTTAATTATTTTTATAACTCCTGAGTAAATCAACAAACAATTGTCAAATGACGCGTGCCACCCGAAAGTATCATCGTCGTAGGCTCGTAGCAGCCTGCTACGAATCTCCAACACGAAATCCCACTATCCCTACGAAAGAGTTCTAATTAAAAAGGAAAAATTATGTTATAATAACAAAGATGTTTCCTGATTTCCTGTAATTCATTTCATATCTATACTAGGGTTGCCAACCATACTATACAGGGTGTTCGGCAGAAGGTTGAACATACGAAAATGGCGGATCCGTGGGGCCGTTTACTACGTTTTTAGGCCCAATAACAAGACCCAGGCCAAAAGGATTTTTTTAATGTTTTTTTTATTTTATTTTTCAGAATTTGTCATTGCCAAAACTTCAAACGTCAATAATTTGATATAAAAACAACAAAACTGGCAACATTTTATTTTTATCTTCATCTAAAATAACTGTAGAATCCTATAAAATTCGTATTCGACGCAGATGATTGCTAGAAAAGTAAATACGAGCCCTTAAACTACAAGCAAATAAAAAATAAATACCGAAAGCCCGACTTTGAACTGCGTTGAAAAAAAAGACATCGACAGTGATAGAGCAGTTCTAATTTTGGGAAAACATCTTTGGTTCATGCCCAATCTAACGGTATACAATATGCACAATTTATTTTAAAAAAACTAGAATAAATGATATAAACTGAAATTTGAGCAACCACGAATTTCCTTTAAATTTAAAGGAAATTCGTGGTTGCTCAAATTAAAAACGTCAATAATTTCATTTAAAATAACAAAACTGGCAATATTTTTTTTCTAGAATAATTGTAGAATGTAATATGTAAAAAAAAATTTGGTTCGTATATTAATTAATGTCACTTTTCGCAAATTTCCTTCGCAATCCTTTCGGTGAAAAAAGTACCAGGCAGTTAAAATTGGCGAATTGTTCTAACTTGTTCTAAAAAACAATAAAACTGGCAACATTTTATTTTTATTTTCATCTAAAGTAACTGCATTTAGAAGAAAAAAAAAAATGTTGCCAGTTTTGTTGTTTTTAAATGAAATTATTGACGTTTGAAGTTTTGGCAACGACAAATTCCGAAAAAAAATTAAAAAAAAACATAAAAAAAAACCATTTAGGCCTCGGTCTTGTTATTGGGCCTAAAAACGTAGTAGACGGCCCCACGGATCCGCCATTTTCGTATGTTCAACCTTCTGCCGAACACCCTGTATAATAAAGTATCCTGCTATATTAAAGGCAGAAATCAAAAAATTTAGAAACAAAAATAATGTAGTAGGCGAAACTACAATATTTTTATTTCGATACAAAATGGTGAGATGATCGCAATAGGACCATTATTAATCTCATTAAAGCTGAATTAATGGTATTGTGTAACCTTAATTGAGTGCATAAACAGTTACGAGAGAATTTTTTTATATAGGGTTATCGTAGCAAAAAAACATGCTTATAAAGAATAAAAATATTGTTGACTCATACCAACCATATTTTTTTATTTATTCGCCATCTACTATATTTTTACAGGCAATGGGCTTCAAAAATACTATATTTGATATTTTAAAAAAATTGGCAACCCTAATACTAATAATAAAGCTGAAGAGTTTGTTTTTTTGTTTGAACGCGCTAATTTCGGGAACTATCCAGTTGGATTTGAAAAATCATTTTTACATATATCAGCCTAATCCTTGAAGAAGGTTAGAGGATATTTAACATCACGTTACGAGTCTAGGAGCCGAGCAAAAAGTCAGAAAGAACGCGAAGAAAAACGAAGTAATAGCGCGGGCGGACAATGCAATGCGACGCGGTGGGTCGGGGTCGAAGTCGCGACAGAAGCTAGTTAAGTATAAAGATTCCAAAATATTAAGGCCATTTTCAACCAAAGACAAACTTGATCTTGCTCCGAAGACTGCTAGTTAATGTATTCTTGCATACTGCATTGATGAATACTTCAATCGCAATATAGAATAATTGCCATAAATTATGGACTAAATCATAACGTTTCAAAACAAGATTGTCCAAAATTGCTTTTGGCTTACACTCTGCACCGCCAACGATGACCTAAATGATGCAAGCGTTGTGCGTTACAGAAGGTCGATATGCCATTCATTCTTTATTATTTTAACAGTTAAAATAAAACTATTAACTCACCGAGTAATTAAATGGCTATTCATAAACGTTATGTGCTAACACCACACGTGTCTCAATTAGTTTTTAGGGGAAACGGAAACGCGTCAGCACTAACCGAAAACGATTCTTTCAATAAAGTTTAACTAAGCAACGTCGTATTACCTTGGGAGTTATGTCCATAAAATATAAAAATCTTACTGTTGACTGACCTTCCACATATCGGCAGCAAAAAGATTCAAATTCGTTTTGCACTACATAACAATTGTTCAACACCTAAAGCAGTGTTTTTATAAGAACATTATCATGTATCAAACAATTAGGAACATTAGTCATTCTGCATGAAGGTAATCTACAAAAAATCTCACAATGGCCGCTCACGTAATGCTGGCACATGTCGTAGTAATCGTATGCTTGTCTAACTAATTGCTTGTCGAGCATTACCCACATCCATTTTAAAGCATTTCCTTCTTTCTACCGCAACTGTAAGAATTCCGGACATGCGTCCAGTCCAGTTAACTACTTGACGTTAACGTATTAGCATCTATCTGCATTTGTCATGAGCTGTCGTGTCACGATATGGGCTATGTTTTCTTTATTTCCCCACAATGCAAATGCACGAGTCTGCACGACTTTCAATCAATCAAGACACCCTATTTATTACACAAACGGCTGATTATGGGTCTCTCCCAAATTGTTTTTCTCATTAAAAGTACAGTGTTAGTGTTAGGTGGTGAAAGAATGGCTTAGCCTAGGTTACCCTATTGATCCATGGTTTTAGGTCATCAGTTCACATAACGGACAGGCTAAAACGTACCTGACAATGATAAAAACTCTAAAAGATCGTCTGATTTAACAAAAACATGCAGTACCCAACTACATGAAGACATTTCATAATGTCATGTCTGAGTATGTGTGTGAGATGAGCGTTATTTCAGAGCAAGCAGAGCAATCAGTCGCTCCATGTAAAATACTGGTATTCAGCTGCATCCAGTAATACTGAAAGCCGACCCCATCATAATTATGTAGTTGGGTTGGTTGGAATGATGGTAGAAACCAGCAGTTTCACTGGACTCGTAGCATGACAACCATAGCGGGTTTTCTACGGATTTTGTCGACGGGAGAACAGACAAAATGACAGATTATGATTGTTTATCTGTCATTTTGTCTATTCTCCCGTCGACAAAACCCGTTTCTATTGTGGTCATGTTAAGATTTTGTAGATTTTGTATGGCCAGCGGTGAGCATGGCGTCTTTCATTTAGAAGATAAGCACATCTTTTGAGGAAGCTGCTATATCATAATAGAATTAAATACCTAGTTAGCACACTTGCCAGGAAAAGTGTGTTAAATGTTAAATATACTGGACATGCGTCTAACAAACTAAATTCATAATTAACAAAGTATTCTACTACTATATTGCCATGTCGTTACTTGCTATGCAACACTCGTGCCGCGATATGAGCCTACATACTTTTACCATGATTATTACTTGCGTAGAACGTGACTTACTTCATACTAAGAACTAGCTTCCGCCAGCGGCTTCACCCGCGTGATATCTTTGTAAATTATATCCTATATTACTCAGTAATAATATAGCATTCTACTGGTGTAAGATTTTTCTAAATCGGTCCAGTAGTTTTTGAGTTTATTCATTACAAACAAATATACAAACATACAAAAAATCGAATGTTTTCTCTTTATAATATTAGTTTAGACTAGCTGCTGCTCGCGGCTTCGCCCGTCTACCGACCCTAATTATTTTTCTACAGTAAAAGTCCCGGCAAAATCGGTCCAGCCGTTTTGGAGATTAGCCGGAAAAAACAGAAAGACAAAAACAATATGTGTTTGTTATTATTTTAAGTACCTACCGTATAGACTTTCATAAGCATTTAGTAAAAAGCTGTTATTTTGACATAACAACATACACTTACATTTTATTTATTTGTATGTAGGTATAGATTAGTTATACAGGGTGGAGCGTTCGGGTTACGGACGATTTATTTGGTAAACGGTACACTGAGGGTCTACCACGAACGCGCGGATTAAACGTATAAAACGTAAATTCTAGCGAAATTTAAAATACTCATTTCGCACATAGGAAATATGTGCTATCGCGGACACTGGCGCCTGACCACTTTTCGACCTTATTGTCTAAGCAATAAAGTCGAAAAGTGGTCAGGCGCCAGTGTCGGCGATAGTACATACGTATTAGAATTTATTTACTTCTATGTTATTTACTGGCGAAATGTGGGTGTAGATACTATAGGTACACCTCTGCCTAAACCTTCGGGAATAAAGGCATGTCATGTTATTTCTATCACTGATACTAAATTAAACCAAAATGCTTGTAGTTAGCATAGTTTTATTTTCGATTGAAAAATCGTTCGTATTTATTTTACGGTTAAGTTACGATTTCACGTCGCGTGCGTGCTTATTGTTTAATTCAATCATAAGACATCCGTTTGCTGTAAAAGATTTTTAATGGTTACTAATTAATGTTTATTTAGTTAGTAAGTAGGTACTATAACTATATTAAATTGATGGGTGAGGTACCTACTTGATTTTTTTACCAAAAAAATAAGTTACCTACCTACTTACGTAAATACTATGATGTAGGTACTACACTACTACTCTACTACTACTACTCTACTTGGTATGGATTTTATGTTTTTTACAAAAATGAAGTCGTTATAATAATTAATTCTATGTTGTATACTCATAATTAAGCGCTCAAAAACTCCAATTAAAATGTTTTTTTTTACGTTGGCATCCATTTAATGACTTCACGAGAACATTTTATGATAATTTTTTGCTTCTTTGATTCCTTGAAACTCTAAATTTTTATTAAGTAAGTACCGTATTTTATGTATGTTCACAAAGTTAATGTTATGTTCGTTTGTTTCAGCTCTGGGAAGCGACAACTCGGCTCCAATGTCTTAGCTAGGTATGCCATTATTTAAGTACATAATTATTCTAGTCAATGGAAAATTCGTATAAAGTAATCAAAACAATATGATCTAGTAATGCCACCTAGCGGTCACTCCATGAACAAATCAAATCAAAAGCAGCGCCATCTATTAAACCGCGCTTACATTACGTACATTCTAACAATGGGAACAGTTACAACGGACGAACATAGATGGCGCTAAAACGTTCTCGTAGATCCCAACAGATACCGCTGCTAGTCTAAACTTAAATTATCCGAACATCGACTGTTTAATTCAATGAGTAGAATTTGAGTAACGGATGCTTGTCTAATAAAGTAATGCTTTAATGAAGAGTGTCATTGTTTCAGCCAATTATACCGGTCGTCGTCATTTAACTCGTCGGGGTGCGGCTCGGGCGGGGAACCAGCTGACGACATGTACTCCGATGTGTCGTTGGAGGAAGACGTCCAAGGTCTCAACTATAAGGTCAGTGATATTTTCTTTTTATTTTGGCCCTTGGTGGGTCTGCTGATCTTATGAATGCATAGAGGTCCATAACAGCTGGTTGCAGTCCATTACTGAACCTAAAACTGAAATCAGGCAGGCCTACAACTTTTTGTCAACCGTCAGAGACTCTTAAGAAGCTTATCATTCAGAAGTTGTCATGGCCGAATCTTAAATGATTTGACTTTACTTAATACATTAAAAAATTTCAGCTGTAAATTGATGGCAGTAAATTTTTTGTTCACTCTTCATGCATCACAGCAGTCATGAAGAAGAGCATGTTTAGCGGCACGATGCTCGATGTTTGTCGTTCGGACGTGCGTGAAATGAGCGACTCACAAAGAAATTACCTATGAGAAAAAAATACAACAGTAGGTAGTAGGGCAAGTCGTCATGATATCATGGATATACAGATAGTTATGTCGTCAAACATATGTATCATAATTATTTATTACATCAATCAATCGGCCTAGCCTTTTCCCAACTATGTTTGGACGGTTTTCAGTCTAACCAGATGCAGCTGAATACCAGTATTTAACATGAAGCGACTGCCCATCTGACCTCCACAACCCAGTAACTGGGTAATACGATACCCCTTGGTAAGACTGGTTGTCAGACTTTCTGGCTTCTGACGACTCGTGACGACTGTCAAAAGATCCACGAATGACAGCCGGGACCAACGGCTTAACGTGCTTTCTGTTGCTCGAAGGAGTCTTGGTATGTAAAGATGGTCACCCATCCACGGACCGACCCCGATAAGCGTAGCTTAACCTGATACATACATACGCATAGTTATACATAGTATATACACAGTAGTATTACATATAGTTCCTTATTCTTGTTTCATGTTTATTATTTATATCTATGTATATACTCGTATATATTTATATGGATAAGTTTATGCTTTATGTATTTATTGTGTATGTAAATGGTACACCACTGACTACTTGAAGTATTGTCTCTCCTTCTCCCTTTAATCCATCCAAAGGTTGTCTGTAAAACATCGCTTTTAGCGATAAGACCATTGTGTCACCCTATGTAAAATTTCTAAACGTATTTCTGTAATTTGTATGGTGTGCATAATAGAGAATAATCTATCTATAGATCGACCCTTGCGGCTGTTATTAGGTACTTAGCCACGAGCTCGTTCCCGTATAATAATTATGTATTACATACATGATACCAATAGAACACCCAAGGCGTAATTTTATAATGTCATAAACGAAGGCCAAATCGAGCCCATCGTCATCAACGCATCATTGAATCGTCGTTGTTAGTATACAAACCATTAGACCACAAACCTATTGTCGTACCCATTGTGCCCCATGACCTGCACTATGAGTGACCTCCATGCTACCATCAATATAAAGTGGAACTTTGGAGTTCTTGTATTAGTGAAACAATTCTTAAGTATCCTAAACAAGCCTAAATTGAACTAGCACGAACTGTGTTTTTTTCTATAAATGCAAATATAATAATCCTCATAATAATCCTAATGAATATATTAATCTTAATTATGTATAATGAGTTTGCTTGTTTGTTTGTTACGCTTTCACGCTAAAACGGCTGAACAGATTTGGATGACATTTAGGACATGGGTAGACCATGACTTGGATTAGGACATAGGATACTTTTTATCCCGATATTCGCACGGGATCGAGACTGACGCGGGTGAAACCGTGAGGCGCAGCTCGAAATAATATAATTAATAGTAGGTATCTATCTATCGGCTGAAGCAATGGTATACCAAAACATGAATATTATTTGGTGCTTTCAGTAAATAGGTAGTTCATGTTTTTCGCAAGAAAATGCGTTAGACAATTTTAGCAGCTTAACACTCTGACCAGATTTTCATAATTATCTCCATAACATATTAAGTTGCTCATGATATCGTATGTAGTTTACTATACCTTGATGTTTATAACTGTGCGCTTGGAGCTGTCAAAATCGTAGTAGTATTGGATTAATGGAATCACCCGCCCGGTTACCTCGTCAGTGCCCCGAAGCCTCTTAATACGGTCTACTCGTCTCCACAGTTCTGTCTTATAATTCGTTAATTTGTCATTGTTATTATTTGAACCACATACACTGTTAAATTTTGACGTTAACGCCTGCGCACAGTTATAAAAATCGGGTTATACCTACGATACTGTGTCCAAATAAACATTATTCTCTGTTTCTAAACAAAGTTCAAACAAACTAATGATTCACGTGAGTCCATTCATGCGATAGTACGTTATTACGGAGACAATTTTCTCGGAAAACTGTAGCGTGTAATGGGAAGTTTATCATATATGTACGAGTATGTCATCGGATATAGTGTCATTGCGGATTACATCAACTTCCTTTTTGATTCTTGAAAGGGTTCACCGGCTGAAAAGCGTTTTTCAGTTTCATTTATTCCATTGAGAGATTGTCTTCACAAATCAGAGGAATTTTCCAACTTGAAATTATTCAAATCAAGGGGAAAATCCTTTTTATTTTCCAGCAGAAAACACCATTGTTTATATTCTTATTGAGGTATTGAAAGATCATTAAGTAAGAAGCCCAACAAAAAATTTAAAATTATTTGACGCGTTATCCTTGCTAGTGGTTTAAAGTCTTAAGAATTTTATAACCTCTAATACCGGTTTCTCTCTATGTTTGTATGTACTATACATATTTAATTAAATTATTCCTGTTTCATAATGTGTTTACTTACCTACTTTGCAGTATTATCAAAACTTGGCCAATTAAATTCTATTTCCATTTACTTACAATACATTGCATAGGCAAGCATCTACCTACATTCAACCATGTTTCAGGAAAATTATGTATTTTTGTAAGTTACCCACTGTTGTGGTTATTATACTTGCGTAAATAATGGTACCAGTGAATCTACGTCAGTATGACCACAATATGGGTAACAGACTAATCGAAGATGATTCACTTAACGCATGTTTTTTCAATTAACTACTTTTACAATTATGTGCCAAAGTTGAGAACATTAAAGGTATGATACATAAAGCAGTTAAAAGAACTCATTCACGAGACTTTTAGTCATAGGTAATGATGGTGATGACATTAAGATTTAAAAAGAAAATTGGGAAGGTAAGATTTATAAAAAGTCCTAATTTATAAAAATAAGTGTTAACTACATTTGCACTAAAGTTTGTTTGATCATGATCTATTCTCATCAGTGCAAGGTCGTGCTGGCATTTAGCCAGTCCCAAAAATAAATTTTGTTCACTTGCAATATTTAGCGCTGAACACTTTCACATCATCCAGTGTTTATATTTTTCATGTGGTAATAGCTACTTGTGTTAATTCCTAAAAATAAAATCCAAACAAAATTCATAGTGTGGAAGACGATTAGAAAAAAATACTGGAATTTCCTTGATCGAATTACCTTATCCGGTTTTTTGGAGCAGTCGGTTGAAAGTAAGATCTTTCAGAACCATCTCATACATCATCATCATCATCTCATATCTCTACAGTAATATATATTTTAGTGATATTTATTTTAGAAGTATGTATGTAAGTTCTCATACGAGTATTGTATGTTTGTAGTTAAATTAGTGAATAATTAAGTATTTTTATTTTATGCTTATTATTTTCTCTTCTAATCTTACACACGTTGTATTGTCTACATCTCTTTAACTACGTTTCTATCGCAGGTATGCTGGAAGAGATTTCTTTAGAAATAAGCGTCACCTTTGTACGTATTTTTCTGTTCCTTTCTTCTTGTCTATTTATATGTGTGTATAAAGACAACTAATTCTCCATCTATTTTAACAGTAATGGCGCTAGGGTTGAGGTGGACATACGAAAATGTTCTTCTTTATTTTTAAATTTTTTGGCAACTTTAAAAACGATCGTTGAACTTTCCTTAGTATTTTTCGCATTTAACTTTTGATTACATTACCGTCCGTAATCTCTGTTCAATGACCCCATTAAAAAGGCATTGTATATTACCAAAGGAAGGGGTTTAAACAATGCCCGTGCCGCTTCATTTAATAGTCTTACCTAGTGCGACAGTAATGGACGACGGAAACGGTCCCTCAGCTGCGCATACGCCACTTCCGGTCAGATGCGTGCCCAGCCACAGCGATATATGATTAATTTAAAATTAGAATCTTTATGTAAATATTAAACAGATATGAGCTTTTGCAGCCAAACATGGAGCCATCGTTAGTTTAAAAAAACTCTAGAAAGGAAATGAAGAATGACTCAATTTTCTTCGCTGTATCGCTCATCGTTAAGATTAGTTATAAGATGTTACAACTCATGCTACTCATGGTTTCCACAACGTAAAATTTTCAATACCTTATCTTATAGCATGCCTAATCTCAAACAAAAGATTAAATTATTTGTCACGAAGTTACTTTGCCTAAGGCGTTTTTACAAATTATATGCGTTATCTAGTTAACTATGTCTGATATCCATAGCATACCAAACTTGTTGTCACTCATCGATTGGCAACACAAAACTAGTTTAATTTTCTTTAATGTAATGTAACACTGTAACCGAAGTGCTTGTAACTCTCCTGATGGTGATTAATAAAAGCTCATATGGACACTTGGGACTTGGAAAAATGGGCCCGAACGACGTAGGCGAATGTACCATTCAATTGCAAACCTCCCTGATTGCCAAGCAATTCTAGACTCAAACCTAACACTAGTAAGATCCTATGTCTATATTGAATAACATGTTTTCTTGCCTTGTCGCGTACTAGACAATACGTCTTGGAGAAACTGCGTGCCATTTAATTTTGCATAATATCATCTAGGTCCTAGTCTTGTACTAGCGAGGGGACTATTATCAATTCTGTTTGCGCCTACTTTACTATTTAACTTTGAACGGCCCTGTAGATTGCTACGTGGATACATTTTAGGAAAACATTTAGTTTATTATCAGCACGACTCGATCTAATCGAAACATGGGCAGACGCTGCATCTGCCCATACCCATCTGCCAAATCCAGTTGTATAAGTGAAGGCCAATTCTGAATTCTTAAATAGAGGTCCAAATGGAAATATAACAAACCCACTGCACTACAGCATTGAGCATCAACAAGTCTACGTAAATATAGACGTTTCAAATTGCTGCAGATTCAAAAATACGTAGATACCCAACCCGTAGCAAATAACACGAAACATTGTAACTTATCTTACAAAAGATTTGTTTCGGACAAAATGTTCCGTTAATCTTTTGTTTGTACGCTTGAGAGTGATCGAGTGTGATCCTGATCATCACGCACGTCAAACTCACGCGCGGGTGTTCATGATAACCTACGCTATTTTGGTAAAGGTGAACTACAGATAAATCTGAGCCTATCTGAGCCTTGACTCTTTAAATATTATGGAAATGTTTTGATGGAAGCTGCTATCTGCTCTCTTCCGCTTGGACTCGTTGCGTCATAAATGCTTTTTTTTAAATAACTTTGTCTTCCTCCACATACTGTCTAATCTTCTCCAAATTGGTGGCTTTGAAAATAATATTGTCTCAGAAGTCCCTAAAAAGCTCTAAATTCCTCAAAATCTGCCAATATCAGTACTAATTAAGCTGTATCTACAAGCGTGAATAAAGCATGATAAACACGCAGTTCATGTGTCAGATAAATCTGAATCAACGTGTTCGACAATGCACTGTTATGCAACCCGATCTAACCCGTGATCGCTTCCATAAATATCAATTAGGTTTAAGCACGATTATTATATCAACTCAAAGGTTTTTGATGACTGAATAACAGAATCTTTTCGATCACAATCTGAATTGCGATTACACAAAGCCTGCTTCGCAAGTACCACAGTTATAGTAACGTAGGTTAGCTAGATGGACTAAATCTGCTTATTATTCGACTATAAACAATAGTTGCGAGTCAGTATCTCGCGTGCAGTGGGAGGCAACGTGGGTGGTCCAGAACTGTGCCAAGGATATCGGGAACCTAGCGAAATATCTCGCGTGATTATTTATTGTGTTGACATGGGCTCACTATTCGTCTTTTCTATATTCCGCGAATATTGTAGGCTTTTTATGTATTTCGTGTCTAGGTTTTTGATTGTACGCTCGTGTCGTAAGCTCGTAAAGCTCGACTCAAGGATTAATATTATTGATACTAATTCTAAACTGCAAATGTCAATTACAGAAAACCTTGATAAATCTTTGGCTAATTAAGCAAATTCACCTATTAATGAATTGCCAAACTCAAATATTGAAAGTACGAGTACTGGAACGATGCCTGCAGTGAAATAATTTTGACATCAACACTGAATTTTTATTATCAGTCGATGCAGTCGTTTCTTACTTAAATTGTGGGAATAGGGATGTTATGAAAATCAACTAGGCAATTCTGGTAGACAGTAAAACGAAAACTTAACTACTTAACAGATGTCTTCACGTAAAGCAATAAAAGTAAATTTCCGCTTCATAAAGAAGTACTCCCATCATGAATTAACGTAGTTCATACCATAATTAAATGATAATCTTAGTTCAGCTTTTAATTGGGATTCATTAACATGCTATTGCATAAGTGCAACCGAATTCCCAAAGCATGTCGATGTAATCTTGGCAATCTATCAAACTTATCATGAGCATCGGTTACAGAAACAAGAGGTGTATGACAGTAAAACGTCTTATTATCTAACCCTAGCATTACGCCTTACAAAAACATAGTAGTGTGAAACGGAAAGTGGTGCGAATGAACGCGTGTGAAATACAAACATATTGTGTGCAGATGACGAGATTCTTACACATATATCCAGATACATCGTAATTACGTATAACGTATTGCTACATGACATCGTTTATCCTAATTATTTTCACGACTACTTATCCAAAAATTTCGTCAAGCACTTGTTTTCAACGCCAAGTAAAAACATTACGGATTCCGGTTTCCGTTCATTTTCGTGTAACTTCTTTTTCTTATCTGGTGCCCTTCGCTCATTTCCTTCGTTTTCTATCGCTGCTGTATAATTTCAAGATAGAAAACGTCAAAATTGGAGCCAGTATGCAGACAAATACTTAACGCACATAAATCCTTCCTACGTGAGTATCGAGTTAAGGAGATCCCAATTTAACTTAATTGAAATTTATGTTCTACCTCGAGGAACACCACATTTGAAACACGATACTTAAATATAATCAAAGGTTTGTGATCACTAAACATGCATATAGTTGTGTGAGCGTTATACAATCCCGCCTTTTGCACAGACACTGTTTTCCAGAAAAGTTTAAAACATATATTTCTATTGTAGAAATTCGTGGAAACCTAAACAAAACTCAGGACAGGGGGCAACGTCATTCATCTGGGGCACACGTTGAGGAAAGCAATTGATTTAGTTTTTAGGGCGCAAAGATCAGCTTACGGTGTGAACGTGTCATATGTGGTACAGTAGAGATCTAGACGACAAGATATCCAGTAACGATCATTATTACCATCGTAATTATACCGTGAGATGACACTTGTGTAGTGAATCCGGGAACTTGCCGTATTTAGCTATCCACACACGAACCGTGTCTCGCAGACAATCGTCTCTTAGTAGCAAAACATTTAGTTCGCGCAGCTTCCACCAAAACAATGTTTGCAGTTTTTGTCCGGAAATTGTAGTGAAGTGCATTTTGAAGGAATATTTTTGTCTGACATGCACTTGTCGAGTGAACTCGGCTATCTATCTGCAGTTGTTATTATGAAGCACTATTACTTAGCTGTAGCGTGTATATAAACTAATATCAGTTACGAAATAATTCAAAGTCAATTAAGCAAGTGAGAAAGACAGAACATAAATTTAAAGCCAAGCTACCTATTGCCGAAATCAACGATGAAATATTTCGCAGCAAATTGAAAGAGTGCACCTTCGCTCCTAACCATATAGACGTTGATTGTTAGTCATTTATATCTGTCTTTATTGCTACCAATGAAATAATTCGTTTCAAATGTAATTTTCGAGACAGACTTGCTATTTCTGAGGCATTGTTTGACCAAACCCCACATTTAGATACTTGTCATGGTGAGAACGGTCCCGTGTTTGGATGATGTGATTACTTAAAATAGAGTGCCACCAATACAGAGACATTTATTGCCAGTTCCATGAGTATTTTATTGGTAATAGTAATTAAGAAGAATTCTTCCTTGTCATAAATTAGAGGAATGGGTCTCAAGTTACACGTATTCCATTTTACCATTGTAAATATGGTCTTGGTCTTCTTCATCTATTAAAATTCATGTTTTGTTTAAATACATAAAATTATCATAAAATTTGCCTTTTCTCTGGTTTTCTACAGCAAATTATAATACATTGTCGTTATGTCATTGTAGTTCATCAACACGGTCAGTGTCTTTTATTTGTGGTGAAGTTCAACCTTGAACTGGCCCGAGGTCGTCTGCTGTCGACCAAGCGGCACCGACGCACCGAGTGCGGAAACGAAGCAAGAACTCTCTGCCATTATACTGTCATTAGCATCTGCATGTTTATCTTTATTATTAATAGTGTTATGTATAGATAACACATTGTTGAGTTGTGGGTCTTATTATAAGTACTGTTCTGTTTTATTACTTATTTTAGTTCACAAGAACTTTACTGTTGGTGACACTCTTTTAACAATTTGCGCGGTTTCTGCAATTGTAACATGAAACTCCGGTACGTACTTTACATTACATCGATCCAAAATCAAATTAATTATTTATTTGGAAACTCAACAGCTTTTATTAAAATTACATGGGTTATGAATGTTCACCCCACTATCAATGAACAGGTCAAAGCAGTTGCGTCAATGTTCTAACACATATTCAACAAGACAATTACTATTGTGTTCCAAATATTCGCGTTTACTGGTGTAACAATCCCATTATTATTTGACCACCCTCCGACTTTACCCCTCCGTTCCTTACTAATCTTTTAATAAATGAGTAACGGGGAATTCCAAATGAAACTTAAATGTTGCATGAGAAACAACGATAACCGAACTGACAGGAATATACGATGGTACTGTTATATCTATGTTAAATGAGTACCTATAACGAGAACCGTGAATAATAATAAACAATGACACCATTTTTTGTGGAAGTGTTATAAATATCCTACGAGTATGTAAAAAATATTCACATACATTTTTGATTGACACGCTAAAGCTGAAACTGAAAAAACAACGTTTATTTGGCTTTATAATAAAAGGTAGAATAGAATACGTACATTTAGATGAGGAATCAATTAGGAGATACTAGTAAACCAAATACTAGTAATCAATATACATCCGGTTAGACTGGAAGCCGACCCCAAAATAGTTGAGAAAGGCTAGGGAGATGATGAATACCTTAGGCGAAAATATTATGAAATGCAACAATTAAGTCCACTTTTCATATTTCCATACAAACCATATTTATATATATATATATTTTTTTTTTTTTCCATATTTTATTTATTTATATTGGCAAATTAATCAAAACAGATAATTATTTGACAGCTATTTGCGACTTTACCAACTTTTAGGATAAACGCTCTTAAAGCATATTGCATATGTAGAGCCGTAAAGTAAAACCAAGGAAAAACTTTACGGAAACACAAAAGAGAAATTGCTTGATAAAATTGATAATGATAAATTATCAATCTATTCACATATTAAGTTTCCCATGCACAAATTGCGGCTGTGGGACAAAAACCGTAATTAAAACTTGACAAAGATTATTTGCGTGTTCACTGGCTAGACAAATTAAACTGTATCCACAATCAATGTATTTATTGGGACAGAGCCATTTTTTTTCCTTTCGTGAATGTTTCAACCCCCTACTACTAGACCAAACCACTTTGTCAACTTTCTGTTACACAACAACAATTCATTTTATAATTTTTGACCAGGACAAAACCTATGAATCAAGACGATCCGACACATACCACTACTAATGAGGTAGCTTAGCATAAAGACAACGTCATTTAAAGATTGCACGTTTTTCATAAATAACTGAAATAATTTTAATTAGTCTTTCACTTTTACTTTTCTTCAAGGCTGTGGAAACCGAATAACGTGATATATATCATGACTTATCTAGTACGGGAAAAACTCAGTTCATATTTTGCTTAGTTATCAGGAAAACTTTGTTTGCAAAATTGTATATACATTAAATCATAAAGCTTATTGTGTGCGTAAGAAAAAAACCTATGCTTGATGGAATTCATTGGGTACACTTCTACGTAATTATGACATCAGAGTGCAGACCCACAATTGTCCTACTATTACTTACTATTGTTCTATGTAATAAATCGTATTACTTACTTATGAAATAGTAAGTATTGATGTTGCAAATTGCGCAGAAAATCCAACAAATTGAATCATGACTGTCGGTTGTAATAACATCAACAACCATTAGGATATATGTCATCAGTCTCGTCGGGATTATGAATTATTTCTATCAATAAACTTCTAATGATCAATAAACACTTCACACTTTCGCTTTTTCAGTACTATTCAGCATTGCCGTTAGTAATCATTAAGTACCTTTTAAAGAAAGTGACAGATATATCCCTGAGCTATTTAAGTACAACCCTGCTTTAGAATTATTAACTTTTTATGCGGATTCTATTCATGAATGACGTTCATTTGCTACTATTTGCCACGCTTGTATGAACTGTATTAAAATGTATGAGATCGCATTGTTCCGTCAATTGTTAACTATGTTGAATAAAAGACTTGATTTTTTTTATTTCTTTCATTATGAGAATATTTTTAACCCTTTGTTTGGCATTTGAAAGCTTGTAGGCATGCCTAATTATAAGTGCGTGTTGCGTCAAGTTTAATTATTTTTTCAATCTAGGTACTTGTTACATCAGCGATACAATAACCGATAAATTAACTGAAATTACGAGACAAACTTGTGTGTAAATGATAAAGGGCATGTAGGGCATAAAATTAACTTGGTTGCAATCGTATTATGAGACCAAGAGTCTCATCGCAAAATAAAGGCCTCGAAGGCAACAATTCGCTTTGTTCTATTTTCATTACTGCTCAACCAGTTTCGGTCGAATACAATCTAAACGACGAACAGACAACGCACAAGTTAAAACAACAGACAACACGTGTATCCTGTACATCCGATTGAATTGATCCATATGTTCAACATTTTCTTTTACGCATATCTCAGTAGCAACTCAACCAAAGACTAAGAAGTTGATACTTTCATTATAACGGTTCTACATCGAACAAAAAGATTAATCAGTCATCTGAATCAAGAAATTCATAAATGGGTATAAATTTCTGCGTAGATTTAATGATTACTTCACAGTTTCTGTTATCCGTTAAATAGAGCCAGCTATCCAATTCAAACTTCCGAGCACGAATTTCACACGGTGTGAACAATAGCTTCAATTTCAATTCTCTATCTATTCTATTAAATAACGCTTTATTTTGTTATTTTTTTTTTTTTTTGAATAATCTTTGTTACTTTTCTCTAAAAGTAGATCGACATTTTGTAATCTATCTCTACAAACACTATCAGCTTTTTTTCAACTGATGATTTCAGGTCAATCGTTTTCAAAAATGAACAAACAAAATTGAATGTCATGCGTAGGTTTACATTTTTGTGTAAATGTTTTATTTTGAACATCTGCTGCTTTTATATCTTGACCGCTCAAGTAATCAAATAGGCATCAAGTAAAATACAAATGTGCCGCCATTTCTTGATTGCAACTTGCAAGAGCGGTTACATCTATGGAGTCCACTTAATGATTTCACGTTTTTTCTATCATATTGCTTCTCACTTTCAGTTTTAACTTTCTTCAATTTCTGCTTTAGAATTGTCATTTTTGCCAGGTCATTTAATTCTGTTATCATATTTTTACGAAAAATCTCGCAATTTGGACTATATTCCTATGTTCATGACTGTTAATTACAATTCTAATTACAATGAGACTTGAAATGACTTGTGAATATTAAAGCAATAAAATAAAGTCTTGAAAGATCATTGTTTGAATTCAATCGTTCTCCATCTGGCATAGTCGGACGCAATCATGATGCCCCCTCGCCCGTAAAATTACGAGATGCAGCCAGACTGGGGGAGCTTATGAAAGGGGTTATTGCCTCGGAACTATCTATCAGACGGCTGTGCATATGTGCAGGGAGCGAATAAAGTTTATTTGTATGGAGCGGTGGGTCGGCCGCCTGATAATCATGTCGTGTCAATGGGTGGGGCGCACCGGCCGAACGCCGCCGCGCGCCGGTTAGTGCCCAACGCGATACTGTGCCAACACCACGTACTAGCGCGACATTTTAAAAGTTTCGATTGTTATACTTCGATAACGATAACACACAAATTAACATTCTAAGAGAAATCCAAATATCGGAACCGTGTTTACTCACAATTCGACGTTTCGAAAAGGATGTCAGTGCAACCGTCGAAAATTTTGAATCGACTTCGGCGAAGTCTCCTGTTGCCTGATATTTTGATACTTGTTTACGACAACAATTAAAGGATTTCTGTGTTGACCAGGGTGATCATCATACGTTGGAATCATAGTGAAGCCATTTATGTGAAAGATGTGACACAGTGTGATTAACTGCCTGTAAGTGGTGTTACGTGAATGTGAAGTTTCATAATTGTATTAGAACAGGAGAGCCGCAAGAACTATCACTAATCTAGTGTGCCATTAGAATTCTAGCTTTATATCGAACGAAATTATTCTAATCTACAAAAGTCAAACTAAAAAGTTACGAAATAGTGTTTAGTTTATGTGTAAGTTAAGTTAGTTCAGTGCAATATTGGAATATATCCAAAGAAAAGAGTGCCGCATCTTAAATGTTTAAATCGGGACTGTTCAATCGGTCCAGAGGCACGATGGGTGAACAAGTTGAGGTAGAAGACAGTCTGGAGCTGGAGTATGATATGTGGGACGGTCAGTTCGACTTCGTGGGTCCGCAAGGTCCCCCTCCCGAGGTCAGAGGAAGGATCACCTCTGACGTGAGTCTCACAGAAGATTTGTTTACTGGAGGCCCTCTGACCCCTCACCTGGCCAATGGCCAGAATGGTGGGAAGAAGACTGCTGCGCATCAGTGGTGCGATAACTTATCCGATCAAGTGAGCATTACTTAGATCTCTCTTTTTCTTCATCTGTCATTACATGACACATGTAGGCTTTCGTGTTTTTAATTGAATTGGTTTGAAGTATTTGTTTCATTGAATTCCATTTATTGGACATAGTCAATAGTCGAGGAGCTCGTGGCTAAGTAACAACAGCCGCACTGGTCGATCCATCAGGTTAAGCTACGCTTGCCGGGGTTGGTCAGTGGATGGGTGACCATCTTTACATACCGAGAATCCTCCGTGCCTCGGAAAGCACGTTAAGCCGTTGGTCCCGGCTGTCATTCGTGGATCTTTGACAGTCGTTACGAGTCGTCAGAAGCCCGAAAGTCTGACACCAGTCTTACCAAGGGGTATCGTATTACCTAGTTACTGGGTTGTGTAGGTCAGATAGGACGTCGCTCCATGTAAAATAATGGTATTCAGCTGCATCCGGTTAGACTGGAAGCCGACCCCAACATAGTCGGGAAAAGGCTAGGCAGATTGATTGGACATAGTCAATAGTCAATACTAATGACGTCAAGCGTACAGCATCATTTAACACATGTTTTTTTCCTGGCAATTGATTCACAAAGGAATTACTCATACCTATTCCAAATGCGTTAACGTCACGTTATTCCTGAATTTTCCCGTAAAGGGCGGTCTCAAAGAACAAGGTTGTATATAGTTTGATATACGTAAGCATTTAGGAAACGAAATCACAAATGGAAATCTTGTAAAATTAATTTAAATAATATGCTCAAGCCTGATTAGCTAATCCAATGAAGTTGGCCACGAACCAACTAAACTAAAATGATAAAAAAATTATATAAAATTATTATATCAATGGAAAGCTTCACGTCTTATTAAAAGCAAGCAAGTAAGTAACAAATATTGGCAGACCGACGTAATTTGTTCTTAGCATTGCATTCAATAGATTTTATTGGCACTCCCAAGCCGGGTGTTACAAAAACTCCGGTATCTTCCGTAGCCGATGGGTCGCTACCGTTTGCACTGATCGTTCAATAGAAAACAGAAGTATTTCTTTCTTCAACGTTTGAAGTTTCTCGACCTGCTCGTGCCATCGCGGCCTTTGATTTGTTCACAAGTGTCACGCGATCATTTCTGTGTGAACATTATGTTCATCGACCGAACTCTGTATTCTGTATTACTGCTGGTAGCCTGGTACGTTACGCGACAGTACCTTCGATTGCCCTGCAGAAAAAACCTTTATCGATGATGGCAATAGTTAAGATTACTTTAGATTGTAGCTTTATCAATAGCATATCTTTTGAGTGTTGTGATATCTATAAATTGATTCCATAAATTGAAATATTGGAAGTAGTTTTGAATGAAAATGTACCTACGCAATATATTATGAATCGTAAAGAATACCTACCTAAGGAAAGAATACCGCAAGCATTAGCAAATTAACGAAAAGCACTGGTAAAATTGAATGTTCCACCATTTAAATCAGATAAAAGGTGTTTACTAACAACATTTACAAAAAAATCTTAGCAAAAGAGAGGTTGGCATGAAGACAATACTGTTACTTATTTAATTTATTCCTCGTAGCGGTTGAGAAAGGCATCCTGGCATGTTACGAAGTCACCATGTTTAGCTACAATTTGCATAATGTGTTCTATTACGTGTAATTACAGAACAATGATGTTACTAAAACAATGCTGTTTTTAATTAATACTGGTTGTTTGGAGCATTTGATATTCCATAATATTTGAATTTCCGTAATGAAAACAGGTGATGTTGAGGACTTGAAATACATTTGACACAATACTAATGTTGATCCCTTCTAAATGTCGAAAGGGCTTGGATAACTAAGGATCTGGTTGTCTGGCCCTGCCCGAAATTTTTCTACTGACTAATGTAACATCATTTTTGTTGAAATCTGTGTCACGGACGATGCACGTCCAGAATACATTATGTGCAAAGTATAATTAGGTTAGCATTGCGTGCGAATATTTATGTTTACTTCCTTAAACGAATCTTCCTGTACCTCATTTGAAAAGCACGATAGTAGATTCCATGCACTTAACTTGGATATTAATAGAAATGCCAATAGACCGAGAAAATTACGGACCTACAGCAACAATTAATCATTTGTACGCTCACTAGGCTAAAGCTAAACTCGTCATACATACGTAGATTCCGGAAGAATTGTAACAATTTTCGAGCCAAAATATTCTTGACTGAATGGAGAAAATCCCACGTGGGTGACATACTCATTTTCTCACCTCATCTTGTCTTGTAATGTCTTTTGACAAGTGAGAAAAGGCACATAATTATGTATGGTCTTCTGACGGTGCCTCTCTTTTTACTGAAGGTTGGCCATCAACTTCAAATATTTCTCCTTGTCTTTTGCGGGGTGGTACAGCTCAATCGTACTTCTGACTCCGGTACACTAGTGAATCATGAGTATTCTAATTTCGTAAGGCTTAACATAATTTCTGAAAAAAAAACTTCGTTAACCTGCCATAAACTAGTTACATTCCCTATCGCCAACCGTTTCATATCGTAAATCTTTAGTTAGAATGCGGTAAATGAGCGGACCAGCTTCAAACAGCTTTTAGCAATAACTATTTATCTGCATTGCGTTTAACGATGTTTAACCTAAAATGCTTTAATTTGGTATTCGTTTGCATTTATAGTATTTCAGTCATCTAACTTGTTACAGTACTGAGTTTAATTATGGGTATCATGTTGTTAACCATGTAACCAACATGCAGCACCATGTAACCATATATGCAGTGGAATATATAAAATTTATATCTTCAAAGACACTATCTCCAGTCTGCTGCGCCATTACCAGTTGTTCTTTTTAAAAGCTTTTATTTAACTTACACTGTATGTACGAGTATGTATGTTTGTTTGCGTGAAATCTTGCTACTCAATTTTGAAGCAGATATCTTCAACCGATTGAGCTGAAATTTTGTATACACGTTTAGTTTGGATGACAATACACGATAAGCTGTGTGACGTCATTCTAAATCTAATATGGCGGATCATCCAAAATGGCGGAATAATTATTTTTTATGCATTTCTACAATATGGGTATCAAATGAAAGGGCTTGTTGAGAGTAACTCGAAGAATAATGCGACGTCATTCTAAATCCAATATAGCGGGACATCCAAGATGGCGGAACATCCAAGATGGCGGAATAGTAATTTTTTATGCACTTCTGCAATATCGGTATCAAATGAAAGGGCTTGTTGAGAGTAATTCGAAAAATAATGTGACGTCATTCTAAATCCAATATGGCGGAACATCCAAGATGGCGGAATGGTTATTTACCTATGTTTTGAATGTAATCGGTGTTATGTCTATTACAGGAATCTGTACAATGATATTTTCATATAGTTTTACATTCCAAAACCATTACTGTTGTGACAAAGCTTTTATGCAGTTGTCCTAGAATCTGTTATGATTGTCAGGTTAGAGCTAATTATCAAACAATTAGAACAATCAATGGACTCAACGGTTACAGTTGACCGTTACCGATATCGTTTCATATAGTGAGTGCATATCGATTCCCCGGTAACACCGGTATGGTTGGACAATACGTTACCTACCGCACGACCTAATACTTTGTCATTATTTAACTGGGGCGCCGCCCGACGCCACGGACGTTGACCTTTATATCTGCAATAAATTAATTATTGTACAGCCAATAGTAATAAACACAAACATTAGAGCGATAACAGCAAACGATTTGACCGTATCGTGTTCCAACAAGTGTTCTAAATGGAGAGTTGTTTTTCCGTCAGCCATTAAAATTCTATAAAAGTCATCTTCAACATTTTCTAGCTCTTACGAATACGCAACAGTTTACCCCATACAATCGGAAGCAATATATCTTCAAGTGTCAATCTTACTATACATTCTTCCTTCATCTAGCGCCTATTACGGAAAGACACATGACATCTGAAACCGTTCACCGGGCGATGGTAATTGAACGAAACCGACCGTCAACTCGCAAATATCCATCCGAGGCGAAGCCGTCGTTGTTAACAAACGGTGGAAAGTTGCGAGACAACTCGACAACACACTACAGCCAAGAAAATATGTTCACTCGAGGAAGTCACGAGCACTCAGTCCGCCTGCTATTCAACTAAAGTGCCTATTGATTGCACTTAACGATAATAATCATGGTTTAACTAACCAATCTGTTACTTCTCAATAGGTTTCTGAAACATCGATTTTAATAGAGTAATTCGGAATCATTACCACAATATTTTTACTGTATGTGCCCAAAAACAAAGTAATTGGACAAGTAGGTAATGTATTACGAAATATTTGCTTCAAACTAAAACTTAGTTGACTTGACAGTGCAAATGAGCGATGATCTCAGTGCCTCAGTAAACAATTTTTAGATAAAATCTTTTCATCATGTACATAATTGCTAAGGTTATCGGTAATGACCTCGGATTGTTTATTTATTCGTTGACTCTTTAATTTATACCCATTGTAACTCATCTCTTTATTAACAGATTGGAATGTAATGACTTTGCTGCATTTTGTTAAAATAACATTCGGAACTTAGCTGCAGCTTCTGGTCACCATTAACTTTTGGTTCCGATACTAAATAAATATGTTGATAGACCAGTATGATTAACAATAGACATTATACTTATAACCATTGAAAAGGTGCACTTGCGTCAAGACCTAGATTAAACACACCAAACTAGTTTCAAACTAGCCTTAGCATAGAAGCACGCAAAACATTAGGAAATCTAAACAAAGTAGGTACCTCCAAGTATATCCAACACAATCCCATCTATTTAATGTTATCTGATTTTATTTCCATTTTTAAACAGAAGTTTTTGTTATTTGTTAAGTTCACTCACTGTGTTTGAACTCATTCATCATCCACTTATCTTATGAATTCCACTTGAATGACTTGCTTTTGTCTTAGTTAAGTCATCTTAATGTTTTCTGTCCGTTATTACGATTACAAATTAACCCTTGAACTAGGTTTATGAGATCTCTTTTTATCGTCATTGTTCCTCTAAAATTCTTTCAGTGCCTATTCAATTTTAGTCTACTAACAGTTTTTGGAGGAGATTGTCTCAAATTGATTTACAAGTCTTTCTCTTTGCTTCCATATAATGTTATTTATCTATGGAACTTGAGATATTATCAAGTTTTCGTTTGCATTCATTGTTAATTTCATGAACCGTTTTCTACTACTGATGCGTGTCACGAATTAGTTGTCTGTTATATTTTTTGTTTGGTTTAAGAGTATCCGTGTTTTAATTACTCCACGACTCACGATTTACTCTTTTCTCAAACTCTTCAAAACAAAATGTTCGTGTACGTTTCAATGTTCCTCAGAGATCAGTTAGATTTAATCCGCCTATCTCCATTCCCTTTTCCTCTTCTAACTACAGGCAAAACTCACATTTGGTGCGAGCGAGTAAGGACTTTAATATTCTTTGTAAAGAGTTCTCATTTGACCCATTTACCATCAATACCTATTCTGCACGCGCTCGGCTGAACGCTGACTTCTTTAAAAGTGCATAGTGCTTTGTGTACCTTATACATATATATATATACTTTTTTTTTTTCGTGCTTGTTAGTGATCCTAAGATTTCTAATACTTATTCTGTTTTTACCCGTGAGAACCTGTAATTGGCTGTATGTTTCATATACAACTGTTATCCATTTATTATAGCTGTTGGTTCTCCTATCAATAAATAAATAAATAAAAATCTAGAGTTTTTTGTAGATTTCAGCTCTGTTCAAAGCAGATAATAATTATTTGTGTTATGAAGGGTTAGGTATACAAACTTATGACTCACAAGAATCACCGAGTGATTAGATAATATTCAAGACACGTGAGTTGATAATAATACATAGCCGATACTTTCGATTTAAGCTATTTACAAGAAAGAAAAAAAAAACAGTTCTGAATAAATGCACAATAAATTGCTTTCTTACAAATCACAAGACAATTGATCTACGCTAGTCTTAAACTCGGGCATATCAGCGAAGTGAAACCAGTCTGCGCAGGCGCGGTTCTACAAAAGTAAAACTGAGAGTACTAGTACCTTGGCTCCGATCGAAAGTCTGATATATTCCGATGCAACTTTACATTTTAAAGACGATTCATTTCACTTTTCCCATGAGAACGTAGCTAAATTAGTTATGTCACTGCAAGTTATAAATTAAGTTCGCTATTGTATTTTCTTTCCGAAGTTTTGATTACTTTAAGTTTATTATTGGTAGAGACAAATTGAATTGTAATTACTCAACTGAAACCGGTGTTATACGCCCTTTTTAAAGATTCTAAGCCACATTGTTCCTATACAATGTTTGGATATTATAAAATTCTACAATTCTATATCAGTTGGCACTGAGATCTGGAGCGTAAGGATGCGAGTCATCATCTGGCACCACTTACATACTCTACTTTATTTGCAACAATCATGAATCACTACCTTTACAACGTTCCAAATCTACCAGAATATATGTAGGTAGATCACAAATGCTACTAGCCACAGACCTTCATAATGCTGTAGTTTGCGTATTTTCAGTTTCGGAGAAAATTAATACGCCAGTCATTCCTCCATCTTCAAATCTTTATATATTTTCTCACACAATCAACAAAATTACGAATCCATCCATCACGACGTTTAATTTCTTATACAAAATACATTAAGATCCACAAAAACTACAATTTAACATCGGAACTAAGCTGCTATCATCACAAGATTCCCATGATATGATGAATTACATCACGCTGTACAGAATTACATCGCATTAATGACATGTTTATATTGTCTAGCTAGATAATTTACTTCACGTGAAAACTTCTCATCTACTTCTTTGTCATTAAAAATACTTGGCAGACTAACATAGTTTTGTAAATTACTTCCAGGCAGTTTTAGTGAAATAAGTTTAACAAATTCATCAGCTGTTGATGATCTAGGGATGTTCTCCAAATTTGACTGACAATCTAAACTATTGGCTCTAGCTCTAGTTAACACTCGTGAATCAATCACAGTAATCTCACCCCACGTTACGTGATGGTAATTGTCATCCTCATATTTTGTTTCGCTTGCCTCTGCCAGGTAGAAAATAGTTATAGATCAACGTCCTTTAACTTTTCTTTCAACGAATCTTGCACTGACGTTTTCTACTTCTACAATCCGTATATGTATACCTGTATCTTACCAGTTTCCTTTGCTTTCATATTTCTCATAAGTACTCATAACATGTGCTTGCTAATTCCAGAAACCTAAACCATTAAAGATCACAACTGCTGCAAGCGTTTCGTTGTAAGACGTTTCCTGTTTCTTCTGTTTTCAATAAAGGGATATGTTTAGCTGCTAAGCGATTCAATTTACATTTATCTTGTTAAGCTTTCGGGATTTTTTTATAAGTTGTTTTTAACTATAATCAAAACAAGTAATATTCTATAATGTTTTTATTTATTTCTATATCAATCGTGATTTCGTTCACGTGCATGCAATTCATATCATGTGGATAATCATGATAAATCAAACAAAGTTAATCTATTGTCGTCACACACGTTACGAAATAGATTTGTTACCTCAAACTGCAGTAAAATATCATTAAAGTTTTAGGCACATCGGTCAAAAATATCATCGAATCTGACAACACGCATTAACAGAATCCAAAAAACGAGATAAAATATCTACGATAATGAATCTGTAATCAATGGAGCGATCACTGCATCATCGTGGACGATATCGAAAATTTTTTTTCGTATCTATGTACTTACCTTATTCCAGTTATTTCGATTATAAGTATATAAATAGCATTATTTACACCTCAGTCTTGTGAAAGTTAACGGAAAGTAATCTTTGATTGATCTGGCCGCGAAGACTATACATACAATAGTTTTAACATTTAAAACTCGATACATATTTCGTTTATCTGACTATATTTTAAATAACCATGAAGCTTTTCGTTGGTACTTAGCTAAATGAAATATTATTTAATATATTATTTCAAAAAGGAGTCAACAAAATCCAAGCTTATAGCAACGATACAAATGACATGGCCGGATCGTGCCCTCAGAATGAATTCAGAATAAATAAATGTACAGTAATTATTAATATATGAAAATGACTTCTTAAATATACTAAAATAAATCACAACAATTACATTTCTCTAGAATAGGCGACAAAAAATACAAAAAAAATATGTGTGTTATTTGATTTTGTGTGGTTTTTACTTTGACTTTGCGTTTGGATACACGCATAAGACAAACACTGTATCTGTAGGTCGCCTGAAGATCAGTTAAAAAACACCCATGGGTGTCAGAATCGTATTGCTAAGCTAAATACCTATAAAAGTCAACCGTTTCATGATCATCGCAGACACCATTTTCGAGCTGCCGAAGCCGAAGCCGAAGCGTCATGATGCATCGACAATATATTCAAGGGTGTGTATCCGAACGTCCTAGTTAATTTGACGTTTGAACTGCGCGCGCTCACGCTGCTCTTTAGAGATGGGTTGTAACAGGTTAAACACGATATCTGGTATTACTGTTACTGTTACACAAAAATAACTGATCGAAATATCTGTTATTAAATACCAGCCTGTTAGCAGCCTGCTGAGTGTGTATGTAAGTAACAGCCGTAGTAACAGTCTGTGCGGGGATTGTTATAATAAATTAACAGTAACAGCCGCGGTAACAGTCTTTGAGGGTCTGTAATTTTAAGTAACAGATAAGTTATATTGTTAGGAACAATGGTTATTTGTTATTTTTAAATAGGTATCTGTTTTTTATCTGTTACAATTAAATACGCCTCACTCCTACCTGTGTCACCTGTCACTCTGTGCCCTGTGCTCTGTGCAGTCTTGCGTTGATCCTATTGCGTATTACTGTGTTGTGTTTGTGCTCCTCTGTTGGATATTTTAACTTGACCCCATGCTAGCGTTTATCGGAATTTCGTTTACGCTTCTTATGTTAATATTCTGCTGTGCATATTGGACTTACTTGTTTACGATTTGGATTCTGTTCTGAGGCTCACGATATCAAGGTGCCTGAATTGTAGTGTGGCCACTAATCGAATGCGAAGGCATATTATAACAACTCTAACACCGCAGTTACAAAATATATTGACTGAATGGTTATCTGTACAAGAGGTATGTACCCAGGCAGTAATTATTTTCATATTTTACCAACTTCACCAGCCGATTAAAAGGCATTTAAATGGCTGAGTTCTAAATTCCGAAAGATATTACTTTACTGAGTACAATATCTAATGTTTTTCAGCTTCTTTTAGATGGATTGATTTGCAATGCATGTTATGTATTGCTCAACCAATGCGGTGAAGAAGGTACACATAGCAGAGTTCTGGGCTACTCAATGGTGTGTATTGGTTGTGGATGCTCTGTTATGGGGAGGCGTTACTCAGTGCGACGTAAGTGTGTGCTGTTGAACTTGTATTTTTTGCCTACTATCTTGCCCAGGCTGCTGTAAATTGTTATTGTATTGTTCCTATGATGAAGCAAATTCCTTATAATTCATGAGTAAGGGGCAGTTCACACCGGGATGTGATGCAACGCGACGATTCTTGATGAGGCCAGACGTTTCGCGTTGCGCACCGCGGTGCCGCGAGACATAGCGCGGCGCAGCGAGGCGCCGCCCGCGCCGCTGTTGCACGCCGCGAGGCATCTCGAGGCGCAGCGCAGCGTAGTGCGACGCCGCCGGATATTTTCAAATAATCTTAATTAACATTTCTACCATTTACTTTAAAAGGTAAAGATGAAGATTTTATATGAAAAATGTCAAACATTGTTACAGGATCGAAGGACGAATGTCCAAGCATGTCATCCTTGTTTGATGCGAGCTAAGCGCCACTTAGTACTGAATACAAACAGACAGGTTGAAGAACTAGATGAAAATGGACCTGGATTGCCCGAACCACCGCACATGAACCACCACCGTCACCTCCAACAGCTGATAATCCTGCTGAAGCACGAAGGATTGACCATATGAATTATCTGCCTAGTTAAAAACGTGCTCCGAATACTTCTAGCCATTGTATTTTTCGGGAGTGTAATATAATCAATCAGGGCATTTAATTTGGAAAGAACTTTTTCTTAAAATGTCTGTAAAACATTAACATAAACATTATTTATTTTTACTTCGATGGTCCTATTTTATCATTTGTGACTTCGAGTTACAGCTTTAATAGCTATATTTAAGCGGGCACGTCCTTTATAGGCTTTCATTCGGGTATTAAGTTCTGTTTACTTTTTATTTTCGCTTGAGTATAGATTTCAGTGATTTTTTGTTGGTATATTGGTGTGTGCTAGCTAACATATAGCAAATCATTTAATTTAATGTTTTATGTTGCATAATGTTCATTATTTTGCATAAGTACTATTGTATAGAATCAAGTTTTTCTAACTGAACAGACAGGCTGTGCTGCTGGGGAGTTTGTTGCGCCACTTCTTCCCATCGTTTATGGGGGACTGTCATGTAATTTTGACGTTCGAAAAGTGCTGATTCTCAGCCTATTTTGAAAAAATGACTTTTGAATTTGAATAGAATTAAGCAAATGTAATCCTAACTACTTAATTAGATACTTAAATAAAAAATCAAGTGCTATTTTAGTGTTTTATTGCCTATCCAATTGTATATTTTTTGCATCCAGAAATATCTGTAGACGACGAGCTCTTCGCTATCGTGGTCTGCCTATGACGACGATTGAAAGGTCTAGCCAGAGACTATAACCAATACCTATATCTATTCATCAATATGATAATCAATAAGTTTTACTTGGTATTTAGATTTATGGCTCTTTTTCACTAGCTGACTTGACGTGTAATTCTATGAAAATGTATGGAACACACTGTTATGAATGAATGTCGTGTCAGCTAGTTAAGAAACGAACTTTATATCCATTGATAATATTGTATTTCTTGTATTGTTTCGTCTATAAAACTCGGAATTAACGATCATTGCTATTCAAAATATCTAGGCACTTAAAAAAAAACCTATTTATAGTATCTCTCGCTTCTTCTCTTATCATAAAACTTAAACTATTGTAAAGACATACCTGTAAGCTTTAATATGTCGTACTGTATGTCAATGTACATGAATATTTTTTGTCAGGGCATAGCTCCCAACAAATTCCGGCCGTGTCCTTTAATTCTACGTAGGTAGGTACTCTAAATCTTATTGTAAATATAATAAATAAATTATTCACCGTCGCAAAGACAGAAATAACAGTAACACTCATGAAATAATTCACTGAAAATGATTCACGTGGAGTCACACAGCGGGGAACATTATATTGACTCTACAAATAATAAATTCTTGTTCTTCACGGACGCTGTCCATTAAATTGTATCAATGAGTCGCTCTTTAAAAGTCGTGTCTTCATGAGTCACTCAATCAAGAAAAGCTAGCCAGTTCTGCCGATCGTGTACCCGTGTCCGTTCCCTACACTAACAGAACCGTTTACATTGTACTACATAAGTTAATTTATCAAAATTTAAGTTCCTGCTAGGTACTATAACGACATTATGGTTATTCGACAACGAGGAAATTCATTTCAAATTCTGCGTAGTTACCCAATTCGAAGAGGAAAACAATATTGTACACAGTATGTAATAAATTTCACAAAAATAAAGATATTCAATAAAGTTCACGAATTTCACAAAGAGAATGTGGAATTAAATACCTCCTTGCTGAATTTATGCCCGGTATTAAATCTTAACTGCATACTTAATTGATGATCGTATGTACCTGTAATATCAATTGTTTCAACAGTTTACTATGATTAAAAGCAACTTATTGGTCATGTAACATCTTACGTCAGGCACATCATCGCTCATGCGACTACGAGTACTTGACACGTTTGAATCAATCTCTTCCTGACGAGCATCTTCCTGCATCTTGCACGAAATTGTTATTAATTTTATGTAATTTCTCATTATAATATACCTAATTCAATTCAGAGTGACAAGAGACGTAGCTTATACTTAATAATATCTTAGTTTCGAAGCTTAATACTCATCTTTTGTTTCAACCTCATCTCTATCCCATCTTCTTTTGGACATTTGACTTTCCCAAAGTTTTAACGAGTTTTCCACATAGAAAGCTGTCTGCTCCAGAATTCATTACGTTTTGTAACCTTTTTCTTTTTGTCTTTACAATTTATCCTCATACTAATGGGTGATAGTTACACAAGAGACACGTTTACTTGAAAGTTTACTGTCGAAGAAATTTAATTACAAATCTTGTGCACAGTTTTCATAACGAGTGCCATTCCTGAACCTGTTTGAGATCTATAGGTTAATTACTGATACGTTGAACTCGTCCATGCATAAAACACTGCAAGTGGGTAGGAATGTGAATACATACATAGAATCAGAAGTTCCTTCGTGAGTGACTCGGGGCTCAGTGGAGCTAAACGAAACGATTACAATTTGTTCTCCTAAATAACGCTTCAATGATCATTTATCTATGTGTATTTATTCGTTGATTCACCACCAGTCGCAGAAGAAAGAAAGAAGACGATATGTGCGGAGACACTACTCAATATATTCTTAGAGATTCGCCATATATTCCGCCTTCGAAATATGAAAGTCATTGGCGTATCTAATGCAGCAAAAATAATTACAACAAGACACAAAGGCTTATCTTAAAGATAAGCGAATCCTTAACATAGGTACTCAAATGTTTCTGATTTCGTGATTTTACAAATCAGTTTACTTAATCCTTTCTTTGATTCGATCCGATTTCCCGTTGCCCTGATTTTGTAGCAAAATTTAATCGCTTTTCTGCGTGAATAGCAAAATATCGTTTAGGGCGAGATACTTATGCTATAATATGGTTACGAAGAACTCGATACAGAAATCAATTGACTCGCAATTTTATAATTACAAGCGGCGGCAAGTGATCTTACTATCTTTAATTAGACACAGTTTCAGTCGAATACCTACTCGGAAAATGTCTCAGCGACGATTTGCTTTGACGATGAACACCTAATCAGAATTGACATTTCGATTCCTTTAAACTGTTCTGGCTCTTCTCTCTACAGTCTGTAGTCTACTTAATTTATGACCTAGTCTAGCTCCGTGATTGAATCTCTTTGAGCAATTATTTCATAATAGTCTCTTCATTCGCATCATGAATGTACCCATTCAGCGCTACCCTTTAGGATTATGCCTTTCCGCACCATGATCTCATGCTGCATTCAGAGTACGTGAGGTGTGTACTCATCTATTTGATTGTATTGGTTACTCACCTCAACCTAGACCTACGTAGGGTCGTAACGTATCCTAGGCCGTGCATCATAATATTTATAGAAAACAAGCAGCTGGTACTAGTTGGCAGCCGTGAGACTAGTAAATCAACAGAGGAGAGGTAACGAAATACAACGATTTGTTTGAACAAAATCAGGTCACTTTTGATCACGACTTTAATGTTAATGTATTTAAGCAAAATACTTAGGAGATGAATATTAATGCATGCATCGTTAATGACTACAAACATGCACATAATTATGTCAATAAAAAGCTAATCGTTACTAAAGACTATATTACAGGTCACGCGAAAGTTTTGATTTTACATGAAAAGCGAGATTAGTGCGTTATTCCAGTTATTTTAAACGCGGTCAACTAATACGCGATTATACCAAACCAAACGAATACGAAAACGAAACGACCAGACCTACCTTACATAACCATTGTGAACCACAATGAATCTCTGGAGATCCTAATCGATTTGTATTCAATGGTCGCAATTTCAAATACGTCTCTAGCCAGTAATGGTAACATTGGTGAGCACTAGTGCGTGGCATGGTAAACGCTTACTGACATCGTTATCGCTCAATATCGAGCCCAGTCGATGTTTATGTTGATATCGATAACCCTATATATTTGTCTAAATCTACAGTAACATTACATTAGAATATCTGATGATGGACGAAATGTAAATAGCTTGTAGCTTTAATTGCGTTATCTTATTTACTCAGTAGTTTATCTACATTTTGGAAAAGTTCATTATCATCTGTTGCAATATAAGGTTGTATGGAATATGATGTGTGATTCTATCTCTTGATTTTATGATTTTCTTCAATGTCCTTGGCATCTCATAGAATTCTATCACCGGGAAAAGTGCTCCAATGAAGATATAATTTTTCGTTACAGACGTTTCTTCATTTCAGGCTCATAAATAGCAATTGGAATCTTGAGCAATAGAGTCTTAGCAATAATCATAAAACAGTCATAAATCTTACACAAGCCACAAATAAAAGTGTTTAGAACTGCGGCCAATGGGGCCGCATTCCTCTATGTGACATCATTGATCAATTTTATACATTCTATGCTCTTTCAATATAACAATGTCGTTGCTCTTTGGCAGGTGCAGCTACTTCAGCAACAGGTGACGTCACTGGCTGATACTCAAAGCACGGCGGACGAGCGCTACGCGAGGGCGAAGGCCGACAACGCGGTCCTGCAAGCAAGGGTACACATGCTCGACGAGCAGATACGAGAGGTCAGTACAAATACACAAATTCATCAGTGTAGGTAGTATTTGCATGTATTATTTTGCCTACAACATGACTTTAGGCGGGATTTGTAAAAATCATACGCATAGTTTGTGAAGCATCAGCATAATCCATACTGCCATTTTCTGCTAACTATTTGGTTCTACAAGTTGCACCATAGTTTTTCGTCTATACAGTCATTCTCAACGAGATCGTTGCACATTCTTACTCTTCTTTCAAAAAGCTTATTTGCCTCGTAGACTATCAGTATGGTCTATTTTAGCATGGCCAGACCACTACCAAAAAGTAAAAATTGCACTATCGACTGCTGCTCTGAACAAAATGTCATCTCTATGTTTATCCTCCCAATGGAGCAGACGGATCTCCCAGAATCATCAACTACTAAGTAAAGAAAGTTCTCTATAATTTTAATTGCCCAATTAAACGTCATTATCAGTTTCAATTCCGTTAATTATCTTCTAACCAACGTGATCTATAATAAAAATGTCGATAACGTGCAGATCGAGTGCCGCTGTGAGGAGAGCGTGGCTGAGGAGAAGCGTCGCAGTCGCGAGGCGATATCGCGCATCGAAAGAGATCGCGACACGCAACTTTCCACGATCACCGACAGGCTTGGCGCCGCGGAAGCTGAGGCGTCGGAACTTAAACAAGAGGTAAGGCAACATGGAAATTTTCATCATGATACGGCTATCCAAATCTTTTGAGGGAGTCTCAATTGACACAGGAACTTTGGTCCATGTTACTTTCGGAATAATCAATATCATCAATATGCTACTTACCTAAAAGCATGTGAGTAGGTTGAACAAAGACACAACACTAGGCTTTATGGTCACATTATAGGAAATGGTTGGTACATACAATACTACTTGACACCGCATCAGGAATTTTTAGGCGCGACAGTATTTCGCTTTCCACATAAAAGAGTTCCTAGAAATTCCTAAATATTGTTTACAGTGTAACTTGTGAATGGAATGCTTATCAAAGTTATCATTCATATCGACTGCGCACAATAAACCTTTTTCTCATTTTCTATATTTATGATTTATGCAAAGATAAGCCAATCTTTCATATCTACGGCCCATTTATTAATATTGCATCAAGTATATCAAAGGTCAGATTGATAGACTGATAAGGTTTATTTACATTCACTTTTTTATTATGTTCCCAACCGTTTATTGCGATTTTTGAATTTTTATGCCTTTTGCGACGTTCAGTCTACCACCAGCCCCCCTAATTGCGTAACATACTTTCAATCTCAATCTTAGAGTTCTGATGGAAATTCTTAATTCATTGCTTCATAGATTTGAATAATTCGTTTGTTCAACAACGTAAATAACACAATAAACGTGGCTGAACTGTCAAAATGAAAGGTATTGCGATCGATTTTATGTGTGTTACGTATTTACCCCGCAGCTTTCATCATTTCATTAACTCTTTCATGAGTTTTGTTTTCTTTTATTTGTATAGCTACTGCTACAGATATACTGTTAAAGCTGAATCTTTTTAACCTAGGTGGGCCGACTCCGTGGCGTAGCAGAAACGCTCAGAGCAAACGCAGAAGCGGCAGCGCGGGCGCACCGCGAAGCCCAAGAGCAAGTAGCTGAACTATCCGCTGCACTAAACAACGCACGTGAAGCCGAGCGACGGGAGAGAGATGCAGCTGCCGCGGCCAACGGCCTGCTGGCGACTGCGAGGCAAGAGCTGCAGAGACTGAGAGATGTGCCGCCCCCGCCGCCTGACCCACGCCTCGATGAGCTCAGAAAGGAACTCACGCTGCTACGGACGCAGAACAAATGTAAGTCCCCTTGTCAGTTTGGCCTCGTACTTTCTCAAATTGAAGACCTTCCCTCTGTGCTCCAATTTAGTCTATCGCAGTTCACTTCTGGAGACACCGCCCATGCTGCACCACAACATTCTGTCCTCTATGCATCAAGTCTCAATACTGTGAGTCAAGTCAATAGTAGATATCAAGAAGTCTAGCGTCCGCATAAGTTATGACCTCTTTCGAAGAGACACTTGAAATGATGGACTCTGTAAAGCTAAAGTTTTTTTATAACAGGTGTTAAAAACATTCGGAAGTATTACGTGGCACCTTCCATCTGTAAATTAATAAAATAATAATTACGTCACACAGTGCAGTACTAATTAGACTCATCGCTGCACCTGCCAAGAACGCTGAACTCAACCGCATTCGTATTCCGACAGTGAATGGGTAGTCTCTTGCTACCAATGAACTAAATAAAATATAAAAGTGACACTGGGCGATATTTGAAGCAACTTCTGAAACAAACAATGATCAAAATATATCAGGATACATCAATTAGAATATGATATAATCATCATCATATTTGTTCGATAGCATCAAGTACTCGGGTCACTTTAAATAATGCGACATACGTAATACTTATATCGGTTTTAAGTGCCAACAATTGAAACAACGTGCACATGTCCTCTACTGAACTACTGCACAAGTGTCTGTATCTTGGGGGGTACTGCCATAATTAATATTAACTGTTGTCCATCACGATTTTCGGCCTATTTTAGGTGGCTTCCCATAAGTTACGCTACAGCAATCTCCGCAATAAACTCTCATCGGCTGTCTTCTTCAGTCCATTAACCAATCTGGTTCATTACTACATTTTCAGATTCAAAAAACTTTCAGATAGTTAAAAACCAACCCACTACCACTTCAAATTTGACCTTACTGAATCTGCAACCTATGTCGAATGAAAATCTGTTTCTATAGTACTATATTTTCCTTTCAGCTCTATCAGAAGCTCAAGAGGAGTTACAAGCACAGATTCTGACGCGCGGCGTGGAGGAGGGTCGAAGCCTGCTGGACGGAGTCGCCGGCCCCCTGGTCGGAACCAACTCACTCGCACACGAACTGTCGCAGATGAGCGATGATGAGGTAATGCATCAACAAATCATTACAATATCATTCACTACATGCATTGTCTTGATCATTAAACGTAAAGTTGGGTACTAGGGGCCGTATTATAACGTGCCCCAAAGAAAGCTATAAAGAACTGATAGCAGCACCGGCCCAAAAAAATGATGATGGTTTGCCACTTCAAAATATGGTCCCAAAACAACGAAATTAGCGAAGCTTCAAGGAATTCGCCTGGTCTGGACCTTGACTGACCGACGTTAAAAACGAAGGTCAACAAACAAGATTTGGCATTGGGCACCTCACAGAACAGAAATTTCTGTTCTGTGGGGCACCTCATGTTCGTTAGCCTTCGTTAGCCCAGCCGGTACCCAGCAGTATGTATGCTTAAATTCCACTAATTATAGCGTTACATTTTTCGATTTCATACGAAATATTCATGGCATGCTTGAGCCTGACTGAATTAAATTCTTATAATTCAACAAATAATTCAGTTATACTCTGTCCGCTGATTGGGTTGTTGATCCAACTATCCTCATTAGTCATTTCGATATATGCCTAATCGTTTACACAAATGAGGAAATTCCACATAATAAGTAATATTATTTATCAACAGACAACTGATTAATCGCGTAATGTGAACCCATAACGTTGTGCTTTCGGCTTGAATTATTATATGTTTTAGTTATATATCTGCCACAAATCACATGAAAGTATTACATTCATATATCCTCATAACATTCACAGTCAACATAATGTCGCGTTGCTTTGCTTTTTATGAAGCCCGAGACCTGACTGACTCGTTTGCAGAACAATTGCCTATATTTGTCATGTATGCATTTTTGCAGCTCGATGATACACAATCTGATCTCAGCATAGAGATGGAAAAGGTACGAAATTTTTACTAACTGTGCATGTCTGTACCTATAGAATACCGCTAACTTGCATGCTTTTTAACAAAATAACTTGGACATACTTTTGGGACGGAATATGTACCTTTTTCATTCTTTATTAATGGATTGCTTGCCCTCATACTATCCAATAATGTCACATCATTTAAACAAACTATAGCAAGGCGTGAGCATCACACTGTCCTTACACAATGCTTGTGTGTTATTCAAATACCAATAGACTCTAGGTGAAGTCCGAATAGCAATAGTAATCAAGATTTATTTCTGACAGTTGCAGAAAGCTTTAAAAGAACAACAAGACGTGAATGTTCAACTGAGGAACTACATCGACGGGATCCTCCTGTCCATCGTAGAGAACTATCCTCAGCTACTTGAAGTAAAATACCAGAAAGCGCCGGGCGACAGCAGGTCATAACATATAACTGTAAAAATCTTTGATTAATTTTCATTTTATATTCTTCGTTATTTTTTCATCGGTTATCAATTTATTTGGACATGTTTTAACAATTAATTTCCATTATTATCAACATATAAAATTATATTATTTTCTTTGATGTAGAAAGATATTATTACTGTGATAAGAAAGATAATCAACAAAATTATCATAAGTGGCTTTCCTGTTTGCAAAGCTATAGTCTTCTGTACTTGAAAAATAGATTTATTACTTTTATAAAAAGGAATTCCTTATGTGAAGATGCCTTTGACACCATGGACGAATAGAGGGTGTCGATATTATAGTTATCATAAGATGTGTTGTAAATATTGTGTATAGTAAGATATATTAAGCATTTTTAAAGGTTTAGAAAAAATATTGTTCCTTGTTATTATCTCAGACGTATGCTTCTGTATGCAGTTGTCAGTTAATAATAAGTAATATATAATTTATTTGGGTTTATACTGTAGATCTGTGCAAAATAGGTGAATGTAATTGAATTATACTTTAAACGACAAGGCCAGGCCGTCCATAAAGATATTATTTGTAACTACTTAAAACAATTTTTTTGAAAGACTGTGCGAATGAAAAACTTGGGTGCGTAGTATATATCTATAATGTTTTTAAGAATAAGAAATGTATGAACTTTGCTATATATTTAAAGCTGCTCTAAAATTACTTTCAATTGAAGAAAAATTGTTTGAACGCGATCATTATACATGATCTGATTGGAAGTAACTTTGAAGTGGTAATGTATTATAATAATTGGAGCCATTTATACGAAGAGTGTATTCATAATTGTAAATTACGTTTAACTGCATACCCTAGTACCTAAAACAATAATTATGTAGTAAGGAAAGATCATGTACCTATATTTTTACAATGAAATATTTATAGATAAGTTAGCATATAGCTATATAGGCATTTGTGTACATTTTGATAACACTGTTCATAAATCTAACAACAAAAGATGTACTATAACAGTCATCAAAGTAAATTAAACCAATTAATACAGGTTCAGTCTTTTATTTATTATAACATCACTTAATTTTTTTATTTCTACATTCACTCATTTTCGTCCTCGTCAATATCTTCAGCAGCTGCCAAATCGGCCTCTTCTTTTTTAGTTTGATCCAAATTACTTAACACTTTTTGTACATCTAGGCGCAACATCATGAATTTTGGATCCAAATAATCCTAAAATGCAAAAAACATAATACAACAAAACATCAATACCTATATAATTCTTACATAAAACTATTTAAAAAATAATACAATTCAACAGTTTTATTTCCCTACGCAATCTTACAAAATAAGGAAATAAAACAAATGGGAACACCCAAAGTTTAATTAATTCATGCGGACACCACAGGGCAGCATCTTAGGACCTTTTTAGGTCGCAATTATTTTTAATAGTCGTGGAACATTTTGTCATGAAAACGTGACCCGCTCCATCAAGTCTTAATTCTCATCACCTTCCACCACCCAAATTTACCGATAAAGTGGGTTAAACTGCCGATAACGACGAAAAATACTATAAACAATTCTTAAGTAAGTCGGTTTATCATTTTAAAAACTTACTTTAAACGGTCCTGACTTCACTTGCACAGGCTCAGACGGCATCTGCCTAGGCTGATATGAGTCTTCATGGCTTCTCAGGTCTCCTATCCCGGGACAAAGTCGCAAATTCAAGTTCTTCCCAAATAAATGTGCCATTTCATCTTCTATAGCATTCATTGCACTCGTCACATTAGAACTTCTATAATCTTTAGACACTGGAACGTTCATGAAAGAATCAGGTAAAATATAATTTGGTTCTAAATACGGTGGCAATTGTGAAGACCTGCATAAGGAACACTGTTGTCGACTCTCAATTTGTTTCCTCTCGTTGTGAAGATGCAGCCTCTCTCTCGACAAAGCTACCTTTTCTCTAGCAACATGTTTTTCTCTAGCGTTTAGCGAAACCACGTGTTCTTGAACCCTTCGGATTCGTTCTTCGTACTTGCGTTGGATAAATTCCGCTTCGGAGTATTTCTTGTCGGCATGCGATTGCTTTTCTATTGCTGTCTTCGCAAGGAGGTCTAAGTCACGACTCCTGAAAATTTGGAATTGAAGATTTATACAAATAAGGAAGGTGCAGATACCTGCCCTTATCAAATTAACTCAGTAGGTACAGTTGATATACATCGATAAAATGGATGACATACTTAGCCATAAGTCTTTGTTCCTCCATATGAATCTGTTGTTTCTCCACATTCAATTTAGATCTTTCATCAGACACTTCTTCTAAGTGGGCCTGAAGCTCTGCCTTCATTTTCTAAAACATATTTACGTGTACAACATTTTTCGCCATAGGCTAATCTTCCCAAACGATTAGATAACTCGACAGTTGACCGATGATAGGAAAAGTCTTCGGCATCTCTGTAAGTACTTACTTCAAGTTCCTGTTTCAAATTCTGTACTGTAGACTTCTCTTTACCGAGTGCGGCGCTTTCCTTTACAGCTTTAACCTTTTCTTCGTCTATTTTCGATATTTTTTCTTGAAATTCTTTCTGTATGTCTTCTCTCAGTATCTAAACAATTATTTTATTATTACGTAAATAGGAACAGAAAAACGCATACTTTTTTACACTCATTAGATGCATTGTCTGTAAAAGAGTCATATTACCTTCATTTCTTCGTCCTGCTTCTTGAGTATATTCTTGGCAAATTCAGTCTGCTTGCTGAACGTTGCTTTTTCGAACTCGAACTCCATTCTCTTCTGTTTGAGAGAAGCAGACTCTTCCTCGATCATCTGTTCACAAAAATCAAACATATTGTTACGCTATTTCTATAAGTGTTGTTCTTATGAATATACGTGTAATTAATATTACCGAAGTCATTTGCTTCAGTCTTGCCTCTAGCATTTTGATTGTTTCTCTATTTTCAGCTTTTTCGTTATTCAAATTTTCGCGATCTTTCTTCAACTGTTGTATCATATCTGTAAAGTTAAGTTTTATGCAAAGTATACAAATAGGTTGCTCATTTCAATTCTTGCACTCATTTCCAAACCTTTTTGGCGAAGTTTAAGAGTCCTATTACATTTTTTACGCATTTTCTTGACGTTGTAATTTTCAGCAGCAGTAAGTTATTATAATTCTAATTTTCAAAAATCATGAATTTCCGTAAAAAAAATTAGTTGTTTTTGTTTTCGTAAAATCGTGACTATGTGCTATATGGATTGATGATTGCAATTTTTACTTCGTCTGTTATTGTATCAATATGATCTCTAAAAAATAAAGGTTACTGCATTCCGTATTCATATGATAGGATGGCTTACGTAATAACGTACCATTGATCTGCGTTTCCCTGACTTGCACACTGTTATCATTCCTACTTTCAGTACTTTCCGCCAACGATTGCACCTTCTCCAGAAGTTCTTTACAGTTAACTTTGTTTTCCCTAACATCTGTGACCAACTCTTTTAGATCGGACGAGAAGCTAGCTGAATCCTGAATGAGGACCTGCTCTTGGGTAACTGCCTTCCTAAAAAAAAGCGTAATGTTAAGTTCGTCAAATTCATTTCATAAAACATTTTTCCCACCGGCCCGAAGGTGTTTTTCTGTCCTTGTTACTGCTTGGGTTGCGTTTGAGCAAGAGCTCGATAATTTATTTTCAATCGGTGATAGCTGTCTTAAAAAAACATGAGGATCAATAAAGCACTAACTGTTATTTTTTTAATCAATCACTTACTTGATATTCTCCATGAGCGCCGCATGGTGTTCCTGTAATACCTTAATATTCTCCAAATGCTGTTGTCTTAGCATTTCATTCTCAGTCTTATGCCGATTAGTTAAAGCCGTCAAGTTGTCTTCCATCAACTTCTTGTATAGATTGTGATGCTCCTCCAACCAGTGTATCTTCTCTGAGTAAAATTTCACTAGTTTATCACTTTCTTCTTTCATTCTTTCTTCGCCTTGGTTCAAAGAAACTTCTAGGAAAGCTAGTTGTCTCCTGAAAATTCGTAAAATGTTAGGAAAGTACAATATTATTATTACCTCATCGTTGTCAACCTTCGGTACCATTTCCGATAAAAGATTATGATTGTTTATTGCATGGCCGAAACGTTCATTACCTACGACTAATTCATTTATTATAATGCAACTTTTCTACCTATAGGATGTTTCCATTAGATCTATTTCCTTGTCATGGTTCTCCTGCAACGACTGCACCAGTTGCAGCAATTGTTTCTTTTCCCGCGTATGCGGTGGGTCTTTGTGATCTCCACCAGTTTCAATTTCTTCAGCATAATTCGGGATATCTTCATTGTCTGTATTTTCTGTACCTAATAGTGCCTAAGGAAAGAAGCTCATATAAGTAGTCTAGTATAAATTAGCGTCAAAATTAAGAATCAGTAGTTCGTCGGACTGGCCACGGGGAACGGGCGTCACGGACAGCGGTGCGTCGGCGTCGGGCCCCCGGCAGTCTACGCGGCACAGTTTGCACGCCATTGGCAGCAGCGTTCGCTGCCGCGACCAGATAGACCGAAAGTGAAATGTCTTTATCATAATTATCTCGATATTGCTTGGAGAGTATGTTTTTTGGTAAAAAATATCTCTATTTCTTATATCTTGAGATATAAGAAATAGAGATATTTTTTTCGATCATACCCAAATGAAACCGATCGAAACCTTTGATTATATTCTTATGAATATTCAACCAACACTGGAGAAAATAGTCAATGCAGATAGGATAGCTGGCCTAGTATTTAGGAAATAAAAGTTTCAGTATACCTACATTATTTCGTGGCGAATACAATTAAGAAACCAAGCTTGTTTTATGTAGTTTGGTTTCTGCACTATCGCCGCGTCGGCCGCGCGACACCGTGGCATGCTCCGTACTAATAATTCATACGTTTGTTTCTGTCGCGCGCCGCACCGCCAGACTCGACGCTCGTGCGGTTCGCTTGGCAAATTTCGCCAGTCGTCCCGCCATTCGCCGCTACGCGTAGCATAATTAGTACTTACATTTGTTTTAGTTGCTAGACGCTTCGCCAGTCGCATCGCGCGAATATTCCCTGCAGCCAATGTCCCGTGGCCAGGCCTGGTAAGAGATGAGGATGAGACTATACTAACTTGAAAGACAGGAACAGACGAGAGTTTTTATATAAATATAAACTGACCGTATATAGAGAGAGAGACCCGAGGTGCCCGAGGCCTTCGACTTCGAAACATTTATGAGTAGTTGAGTACACTAGTAAACATTTGGATGGTTCTCTCGACGTCTCCCCAAATAGTATTTTGGTAGGTACCTTTATTCTCTGCGTGATCCTCTCCTGGTGAGCAGCTATGATGGACTGCATCTGCTGCCTATTTTCCGCCTGACGCCGCAACATGGCGTCTAACTGGGTGTATTGCGCCAACGCAGCCTCTCGTTGAACGCGCTGGCTCTCTTTCTGCCGCACTGCATAAATACGTCAAACAAGTTTAACGTATACTTACAATTAAAATGTCCGCAAAATTAAAAGATCTACATCTTGTTTTCGTGTGGTTAGTGACTAACTAACCTAGTTTCAGAGTTTTAAAGCCGCCCATAGGCCTCTGACTTGGCTTCACATGCCGTCAAGAAATATCTCTCAGGCATGCCGGTTTCCTCACGATGTTTTCCTTCACCGTTTTTGAAGCAAGTGATAATTATAAAATACGCACATGAATCCGAAAACTCAGAGGTGCGTGCCTTGGGTTCGAACTCGAGACCTATGACTTGGCAGTCTGACGGTCACACCACTAGGGTATCACTGCTACACGATCTACATTAACAACAATAAACTGCCTGAAGATGGAAGGCGCCGCCGTCGATGCCGGCCCAGAAAGAGGCGGCGAGATGTCTTGGACGAGTACAGCGAGTGCTGGTTCAAGGTGGCGTGAAAAAGGAGTACTTAGAAGGACTTGGGCGGGCCAATAGAGGAACAGTATAAACAAAAGAAAACTATTATGTTGTGACTGACTAGCTTAACCCGCGAAATTCCGCGGATTTATATCTATAGCGGGCGGGCGGGGGCCCACCCGCGTGTTCAATGCTACTAAGCAAATATTCCCGGGCATGGCTTCTGTTCCACTTACACAACACACCATATTATTCTCGAGACGGTAAAAAAATTGAGCCGATATACATATATTTTTTTATTCATGTTCTTTATGGTACCTCTTTAGTTCATGATCATGATGCTAACCGAATATCAAAAAAATATTTACCCTAGGGGCAGGCGTGAAAATTGATTCGCTGTTTCAATGTATAAAAGCGTATGCTGAGACGCAATAGACGCAGGTCCACGTAGCGCAGGGCAGAGTAGATTTTAAAAGCTGCGTACGCTGAGGCGCAGGCACGTGCCACGCAGACATGTGTATGTGCTGCCCTCGCGTCTCTTTGTCGGCACAGAATTCTGCGCGACGCGTGCAAATCGTCATTGATTTTTTACCACACGTCTATTGTTTGTACTACCTAGAACGCCAATGTATCTGTATAGCTGCGTCGCAGCATGCGATCCCGGCCTATGTCTGCCTCGCCTGCCCTACCCTGCAAAATCTGTACTGTGCTGACCTGCGTCACCTGCGTCTCAGCATACGCTTAGCCTTATAGATGACTCACCCTGCATAGCAGCCAGTTTCTCTTCCTGCGCCTTTAACTGTAACGCCACCATTAGCTGAGACTCTTGTTGCTGCATGTATAAGGCGGCCCCGTCTGCCGCTATATCTTCATTACTTCCGTGCAGCATATTAGAGGGCGGAATCAATCTAGCCATCTGCTCCATAGTTTCCATGTCCCTTTTTACTTCCACAGTGGATGCTTCAACTTCAGTTTGTTCTTCTGTTTGAGGAATCGGCTTAGATTTTTCTTTAGCAGGTTCTGGTTTACTAACTGCCTTCTTTGCTTCAGCTTTTTTCTTCTTAGCGTCACCCCCAACCAACCAAGATGGCATTCCAGCATCATCATCCAAATCATCGTTACCGTCATCTTTATCTTGAAATATACCAAGCCAGTCTTCAGTAGACTTAGTTTTCTTTGGAGGAGCCTCTTTTTCTTCTTTAACATTTTCTTTTATATTTTTTTTCTGTGGCTGACTTTTGATAGAAGTGGTAGTTTTAGTTTCACCTTTTCCCAAGATAGCATCAAAATCAAATTCTTGACTTTTTGCAGCAGTGACTGGTCTTGTCACTTGACTAGAACCACCGACTGATTTCGTTGAAGAGCCACCTAAAATGTCATCAAGCAACGACTGTGAACTCTTCCCCTTTTCTATTGGTTTAGTTGTCTCTCTTTTTGTTCCACCCAATTCACTAAGTAAGTCGAGTTTGTCTGCACTCGAACTCACTTTAGACTTTGCTGGTGACTTACCAAGATCTAATTTATCAAGTCCTACCTTTACTTTAGGTTCTGATTGAGAAAATTTGATAGATTCTTTTGATACGGCCCTCTTAAAGGTAGGGGATTTCTTTGAATCTATGTCAAACAACGACTCTTTTTTATCTAGTGTGCTAGCAACAGGTTTTGGCTTATCAGCATCCTTCAAATCAAAAAGTGCATTTTTCTTTTCGAAAGTTGGCGTGCTTTTCTTTTTTGCGGGTTTTTTCTTTCCTAATACATCGTCATCAAAAAAACTATCATCACTACCGTCACTGAGAATTCCAGCTAGAGGATCGTCAATGTTAAAACTCATTTTTTCACATAACTCCGCAAACTGATAGAATAAATCTCTGTGGGATACATTTTATTGAGCGTACTTTAATCATTGTTTACAAGCTGGCCGCCATGGAAACGGAAACTTTATTCAAAGAGTAACGATTGAATGTTTTTTTGTGATGTTTGTGTGACCAGCAAACATGTTCCTAAAACAAAAAAAACGGCCCAGTGCGTGTTAGACCACGCACAATGAAGGGTTCCGTAGTTGGCATGAATTTATTTCATAACAAAATACATTGTGTTGAAAATATTACATTGATGATAAATAAAAATAAAGCATAAACATCACATTCATATTTAAAATTCGTTAGGTACGTAAACATCTTAAAAAAAAATTTAATCGTTATTCTATGAATAAAGTTTCCGTTTCCATGGCGGCCAGCTTGTAAACAATTTAAAGTTCGCTCAATAAAATTTATCCCACAGAGATTATTTATTACTCTGAGAGGGTATGGTATACCAGGGGTATACCTTTAGGGTTGCCAGCTCTTGTTAGTCAAATCCGGGAGAAAAAAAAGCGTATGATTTTTGCCACTGTTAATTATTCCGCCAGAGCGCGTGAATTTTAAATTCCGGGATAATTTTGTTTATTTGAAATTCCTTCCGGGAGCCGGTAGATTTAAATTTTCATTGCTGAAAATTTATATCTCTCGGCTCCCGGAAAGGAATGTAGAGGTGGACCCCAGATACTTCCCCAACACGTAAAGTTTTTTTTTTTAATAATTTTGTTTTACTACTTTGTTGGAGTGATTCATATGTATACCCATGCCAAATTACAGCTTTCTAGTACCAACAGTCTCTGAGCTAAGCCGCGGACAGACAGACGAACATGGCGAAATTATAAGGGTTCCTTGTTGACGGAATCATAAAAAGCATTAAAAACAGATGTATGTCTGACAGATTTTTTCATCGTCACATAAATCTGTGAATCTTTTGACGCGTGGCCAAAATCAATATTTGCTTTTTCAATTCGATTTATGTGAAAATTTCACAAATGTTTAGCAACGTCCTTGTAGAACTTTAGTTACTTATCTTTCATCTGAGCAAAACTGGCAGACTTTTGATCACACTTCAGATAGAAAAACTGGCAAGAAATACGAATGAAAAGCACAGAGACTAAACTTTGTGTATCTGTAGGAATAGCGTGAATGTCTCCGCACTTGCGATCGATACGTTTCCAAACGTAACAAAACATAAAAATTGTATAGTCTGTGCAAAAAATTTGTTGCTTCACGTCAGCCAGTCGGCTGTATTTTAATTATTTTTTCAAAACAATACGATACAATAGCGTTTTTTGTTATTTTAATTCCTATTACTGACAATTAATTTATAACTATGGAATATATTGGTAAGTATTCATACAGGTTCGTTCAATTTTGGCATAAAAATACAATTTGACAGTCTTTGTAGAGCAACACACCGACACCTTTTGTTCTAAAAATTTTGCTAACTCACGTTTTGATGTTATTTTCTAGCTTCAGAGAAGGGAGATTCAACAGAGAATCGGGATCCAAATTCAATAGCCAACGGCACATCGAAGTCAGCTGCAGAAAACAAGAGTATTTTAGAAAGCGCACACATAGAAGCTCCCGCTCCCGCGGAGAGTGAGGCGGCAGCATGCACATCAGAGACCACTGAAGACTCAGAACCTGAATTTTGTGAGATTCCGGAACAGATCGAATTTACAGTAGTTTTTAATAAAGCAAAACATGACATAACGTTCGCGTACGATGCAACTGTGTTAGATTTAAAAGCGCACTTGGAGCGAATATGCTGCGTCCCGCAATCAGCGCAGAAATTAATAATTAAGGGCATGGCCAAGGACAACATGACGCTGCGACAATCGGGCATTGTGAAGGGAGGCAAGGTGATGCTGGTGGGATCCAAAATGGATGACATCTTAGCTGTGAAGAGTGCCCAAAAGGTGTATGTTAGTATAATAATAGCTTACAATAAGAGCTGCCAAAACATTTTGTTTATAAAAACGAAAATGTTAAGACACCGTTATTTATATTTACAAAAACAACATTACTTGAACACTGTAGCATAATCATCATCATAATCTATCTATATTTTTTTATTTTTTTTTAGGAATTAGCAGAGGAAAAAGCCGGAAGTCAGTCAAGTAAAGAGCCACTATGTGTGCAGAAAATCCACAGGAAAGTTCTGGACAAGGGCATCCCTCCTGATGTGATGCCTGGGATCAAGGGAGTGAAGGTAAACAGAGGTGCCGATTCTCTTGTACACCAATCTAAACTATCACTAAAATTCCTTACTTTTGGCTATGAGAATCTTAGAGCTATTCTGCAAATAAAATTCTCTAAATTAAAAAATAATTTTGACACAACTAAAATCGAATATGACAATCGCGAATCCACGTGGTACCGGTTTGCCTTAACCTGTGCTTTTTTTTTAGAGCCGGAGGCGCTCAGGGGGTGTACCCTCAACGTTTTTATATGGAATTTTTCACTTTTTGTATGGAATTTATGAAAACATATTACCTACATGTTGAGTTTTAGGGGTTTATGGTTATATACAGGGGGACGAAGTTTTCATTATTTTTGCGAAAGGACGCACCGTTTTCGAGATATATGCAAAAGAAAAAATAAATACTAATAATAGATGTTGGTGTGAATTTTAGTTCATGGCAACTTATTTTACCCCACACTTTTTTAAGAGCGATAAAAAATTTACAGGTTTAGTCTGGTTTGGTTTTATACAATCAAAATTTTAGGTGAAAAACGTCAAATTCAGAAAAAAAATACATTTCCACTACATTAAAAACTCAGTACTATATTAGTGCTGTCAAACTAAAATATAGTTAAGTTGTGTCACTTTAGTCTATTTCAGAATGGGAAATCGTCCTTTGACAGGAATAAACTAAATTTTAGTGATTTTTAGTCTAGTCTACAGGCATTTGTGACAAGAGAATCGGCACCATAGCCAGTTATAAAAAAAAAATTGCATGCACATATTTTTTTTATAAAATTTATCTTGGTGTCAACTATCTACATAATCCAAAACAAATAGTAGATAACTTTATGGCTTAAGATTACTATATATATTCATTACTTCATTCATAATATTTTAAAATAAGAATCTGATAAGAAATTTACAGCTTAGTAATAAATCTGTCTAAACACCTAAATCAATACATGCTAAACCATCTTAAAAATGAGTAGAATTTACTATTTCAATGTTACCATAATTTAACCATTATGAAATATTATGTTATATTTATAAACAGTTCTTTTCTACAATATTTTTTTAAAATTAATTCATAGTGTTTTGTCGACGGAAGAATAGACAAAATGACAAATTGTGATTGTTTATCTGTCATTTTGTCTATTCGTCCATCGACAAAACCCGTTTCTACAGTGGTCATACTACACATGCTGCTGGGTCCAGAAGCATTTAATTTTAACCAATAGAAAAAACCTTCAGGCACATGGCTTCTTCTACACCAATATTATAATGAGAAAAGATTTGAAGAGATGTTTGTAGTTTTGTTTGTAATGAATAAACTCAAAAACTACAGGACCAATTTAAAAAATTCACCAGTAGAATGCTCTATTATCACTTAGTAACAGGCTATAATTTATAAAGATATCACGCGGGTGAAGCTGCTGGCGGAAGTTAGACATCTGTGCTAAAAGAAAATGAAAAAATTGTGTTATCTCTAGGAGCCCTTGCCACCAGTTCCTCTTAGCGGGATGCTCAATAAACATGGAGGCAAAGTGCGGCTCACATTCAAACACGAGCAGGACCAGCTCTGGATCGGCACCAAGGAGCGGACTGAAAAACTTGCCATGGCCTCTATCAAAAGTAAGTTGCTATCATTGAAGTTTCTTATTCATTCTGATTTCTGACATACTTGTACAGTTCGCGTCAAATAACTTTGCCGCTCTGAAGTAGGCTACAAATGACTGCGCAGTAGTCAATGTTCCCTATAAACCAGTAGCGCGCATGCCCAACCTAACTTCAGAGCGGCAGTTATTTGACGCTAGAGATGGGTCATACTTGCAAAATCGAGTACCAGGGCTTCCAAGTACGTCCACCTTTAGACACCAGCGCCAAAAACCACGGCTCGAAATACTTTCAAGTATTTTCTTTCTGCATGGAAAATAGATCCGTAAATTCATACCAATAAGGAGTACAATCGCGTATGCAAAAAAAGATACTTCCAACCAAGCCTTGGTGGAAGAAAAATACTTTCATAGAACATTGATCCGTATTTCGATATATATAAAGAGCACAATCGCGTTTACAAAAAAAATACTTCAAACATAAAAAGTAAAATATACTTTCATAGGACATTGTTCTGTAACTGAATATAAATAAAGAGCAGAATCGCGTCGAGCGTAGACGTACCAATAAGGATCGTCGCTGTCGCGTCGACGGATCGAGTAGCCGAGTAAAATACTTTGAAAAAGTCCCCAAGCCTTGTTGGAAGAAAAAATACTTGCATAGAACATTGATTCGTAATCTAATATAAATAAGGAGCAGAACCGCTTCTACAAAAAAAAAAATACTTCCAAACCTTTAAAGTAAAAATACTTGCATAGAACATTGATCGGCAACTGAATATAAATAAGGAGCAGAATCGCGTCGAGCGTAGACGGAGCAAAATACTTTGAAGTCTTGCGAGTATTTCTGGTCGGCACTTGGTCGGCGTACTTGCAAGTAAATACCTAGTATAAAAACCTGGTTGCGTAAATACGCACCTTCCCTATTTGACGCGAACTGTACATGTAACAACCAAAAAATATCGATGTTTTTTTTAATGTTCTATTTATATTCTAATCCAGGGGTCTCCAAACTTTGAAGCCATAATGATTTTTTCAGTATGTTCCAAGGGCCAAAACAATTTTAATTTTTCTGCCCTTTACTATATTTCTAGCTAGACTAGTCGCAAAGTGCGCGACCTAAGCAAACATACGCTTTTTTCGCATTTCAATTACTATTGTGTATGTATTGTGACATTTAACGACATCTAGTGGCGAGTAGTGATACTATGTACGAGGGGTGTTCAATAAATAGTGAGAATGAGTAAGACGCAATTATCTTTTATTATATATATGTTATTTTATTTTTCGACGTAGTCACCTTTCAGGCACTTTGTATATCTTTTCTCTAATCCTAAAATTCCCTGTCTAAAAAAATCTTCTTCCTGATCCCTTAAAAAATCATTTACGGCGGCGACTACTCCGTCATCGTCTTCGAATTTCTGGCCCCTGAGATGTTCCTTTAAGCGCGGAAATAGATAGAAATCACTAGGAGCAAGGTCCGGTGAATATGGAGGATGTTCCATCAATTCGAAGCCAGCTTCTTGAATGGCAGCCATCGCCACTCTGGACTTGTGCGCAGGGGCGTTATCTTGGTGAAACAAAACAACTTTAGCGAGTTTGCCACGCCGTTTCTTGCGTATTTCCTCACGAAACTTTGTTACTTGTCCTGCGTACATAGTCCCCGTAATAGTGGCTCCATGATTAAGATATTCGATCATTACCACCCCTTGGCCGTCCCAGAAAAGAGAGCCCATGATCTTTGCGGCGGATGGAATCGCCTTAAATTTCTTTGGAGTTGGAGATGACGGTCGCTTCCAAGTCATGGGCTGTTGTTTCGTTTCCGGGTCATAATGGTGAAGCCATGTTTCGACCATAGTTATGAATCGAGCCAAAAATCGGTCAGGATCTTGTTGTAACAAATCCAAACAGCTTTGTGAAATTCTCAGTCGAGTTTGTTTCTGCGCGTCAGAAAGCATTCTGGGCACCCAGCGCGCTGACACCTTTTTTCATACCCAAATGGTCGTTTATAATATTATGGACACTTCCTATCGAAATCTTTACTTCTTCAGCTATAAAAACGAACAGTAACACGACGATCCGCCAAGACAATATTTTCAACTTTTTTAATCATTTGTTCAGTCACTGCCGATATGGGGCGTCCCGTTCGTGGGTCGTCGTTAGTGGAAGTTCTTCCTCGCTTGAACTCAACACACCAACGCGCAACCGTAGAATATGGAAGAGCATGAACCCCTAATGTTGCTCTCAAGTCTTGATTTACCTGCTCCGTAGTAAAATTTTTCAAGCAGAGATATTTTATTACCGCGCGAACTTCAATTTTATCAATTTTTAAGAACACGTTCCGAAACGACGCAAACAATAGACTTCTACTTTTAAAAAACAGAGAATTAATTGCTTTTTTTATTATCATCTTAACTAATGTCTCGGCTATGCCTGCCAGTATTTATTTATTTTCTTTCCAAGGAGAATGTATCGCATTCTCACTATTTATTGAACACCCTCGTACTATCTATTTCAGCTACCCACTAACAGGTGGCATTATTTGTAATGTGTGTAATTAAATATTTGGAAATTTCCGCGTTGGTTCTAGAAAAGGCGAAGGAAGCGAAATAAAGTAACACTCGTGCTTAACAGTATTTTGATTTGACTTATTGTTTTTATGTGTGATTTATTAGTATGAAAAAGAAGCGAAACATAGACAGTGAATGCAAAACGTTCAAAGATAATTGGAACTTTCAGTATTTTGTGATTGAGTCCAGTAATCAGGCGCTATGTTTAATTTATAATGAAACCATAACTGTTCTCAAAGAATATAAAATTAAACGACACTATGAATAGAAACATCTTCAAAATTACTCCAAATAAACAGGAAGCATGAGGACGGATTTTTTTTTAGCTTTGAAGTGCGGACTGAAATCGCAGCAATCTTTGTTTACCAAAGCGAATACTGAACAAGAGTCTGCAACTCACGCCAGCTTTCGTGTGGCTCTTGAAATCGGAAAACGTGGAAAACCATTCACCGATGGAGAAATAATAAAAGAATGCTTGATTGCAGTAGCCGAAGAAATATGCCCCGGAAAGGTAAATTTATTTTAAAGTGTCATCAAACCCCATGGTTCGGAGGGTGCAAGACATCGCAGAAAATATATCTTCTCAACTATCTGACAAAAATGGACATCTTGAGTGGTTTTCTCTAGCCTTGGATGAGTCAATGGATGTGTCAGATACTGCTCAGGTGTTGATTTTTATTCGCGGAGTAGATAAAAGCTATGAAGTATATGAAGAACTTCTTGATATTGATAATATTCACGACACGACAACTGGGGCAGATATTTTTAAGGGAGTTGAAAATGCCATTAATAAAAACCTTCGATGGAAAACTTGAAATCTAACACAACTTCAAAACTTCATCACATCCACTGGGTTGAATAAAAATGAAACCAACAATTCCGCGAGTTTATTGAAGAGATTGGAGAAAATGACTCACCATATCATACTGCCGTACGCTGGCTTAGTTGCGGAAAACTCCTTTTTGTTTTGAACTTCGAGCAGAGATCTTTTTTTTTTTTATGAGGAGTTTCGCCCTTTTGTTGATTTAGAAAATAGGGAATGGCTGTGGAAGTCAGCATTCTATGTCGATTTGACAAATCATATGAACGAACTGAATTTGAGATTGCAAGGAGAACATCAGCTTCTCCCTGAATGTCCTGATACACCAATATCAAATCCTTCAGGCAGAAAATAATACTTACTATTTCAATCGCAATTACGTAAAAAATGTTTCACACTTTTTAAAACGTGAAATATTCAGCCACACTACAGAGACTGAATTTCCCGTCGATTTTGCAATCGAAACTGAGTGCTTTAAAGATAAATTTTGATACTCGTTTCTCAGACTTTGATGTCATTGCGAATCGAATTAAGCTTTTTCAAAATGCTTTTGATTCTGACATTGAAACCCTCCGGAAGTCCAAATGGAAATTATTGATTTACAGTGCAGTGATATGATTAAGAACAAATATCAAAATTCATCTTTGTCAGAATTTTGTAAGAGTCTTCCACTGGTACAATTTGATAATTTGCATAAATTTGCTCGCGGTTTGTTTTCTGTTTTTGGTACTTTTCCAAGATGAAGTAAACAAAGAATGTTTACAGATCTAAATTAACCGATAAGCATCTTAAATCTCATTTAATGTTTGGTACAAGCAAAATTGATCCACAACTACAAACTATTGTCGGTGGAAAATCACAATTAGGTACATAAATCTCATAAGTGTTTTTTGTTTTACTGTGATTAGTGGGATTAATTTCAGTTATTTGTTAGTTATTAATATGCTTAAGCTTAGATACTTAAGTTAAGTTTTCTGCGTCATCATTTCTGTCGTTAAGTTTTATCTTGCAAGTAAATAAAACCGAGTATCATTCTGTGTTTTCTTCTTAACAACAAGAAGACATTGGCTGTCGCGGGCCAGATTGATGACACTAGTCTTAAGCTGTCGCGGGCCGGATTGATGGCACTGGCGGGCTGGATTTGGCCCACGGGACGTAGTTTGCAGACCCCTGTTCTAATCCAGTCCTTGGCAAAATGTTGTACTATTATAACTCGAATATGATTTTCAATAGTCAATACAATAATTCCAGTTAGAAACTACTAGAACTTTTTAAGTTCTGACTGACATAGCTTGTGTGGTGTTTGGCAATGAGAGATGAGATGTTCAAACTATAAATGTATTGCACTCATATTTGTTAATTTATCTTCCAGGTATCACATCTGAACCAATCAAAGAACATGAAGAGTATCATATCATGGTATGTTTGTTTAGCAATATGAAGTTATTATATTATTTTCATATGAATGAAAGAATGAAAAAAATATTGAAAAAGTCATGAAACCAGACTCCAACTAAAAAGTTCAAAACAAATTCACTTTTCAAGCAATCTGATGCAGCTGGTGGCAGTTATTTTAGTTCAATCCGAGATTCGATGCCAACAACTGCATCAGACTGCTTGCAAAGTGAGCTTGTTTTGAAGTTTTTAGGTCCAGTTGAGTTTTTAATTTGTTTGTATACAAAATCTCACTTACAAAGATACATAGATACCTAGGTATCTACGTATACGCGTGAAAAACATAACCCTACCTAGGTATCCTACGTGTGAAAAAGAAGAATCCTAGGGTTATGCCCTATTGTTGCTGTCATGCAGTAGGATAATACAGAAGTAATCACAAAGTATTTATGTGTTGCACAGGGTCTACAGCTAGGCCCCACAGAAGTAATCACAAAGTATTTATGTGTTGCACAGGGTCTACAGCTAGGCCCCACAGAAGTAATCACAAAGTATTTATGTGTTGCACAGGGTCTGCAGCTAGGCCCCACAGAAGCATCCCGGTATTGGGTGTACTGGGTGCCGGCACAATACATCGAAGCTATAAAGGATGCAGTGCTCGGCGTCTGGCAGTTATTCTAATCATCTAATATTCGTGAATCTTCTCTGTCCATTGCTGTCTACCTTCCTGTCAGCCGATTGGGTAGTTGCAATATAAAATGTTAATGTAATGAGTCCATTTCAATCGGTACAATGTAATGGTACCATTTTTTTGTGATAAAATACATAATGCCATGTCAATTAAAATTGTCCATTCACACTGGCATCTATCTGGTCAAAAAATTTAGAAATTATTTATTGTTATTGTAAGTTTGCATTTCGTGCATTTGGGTTCAGTGAGCTGTACATACAAAACTGCTATTGTAATAGTTATAGAGATGCGTCCGCGCAGTCGTCGTGAGCTTATGGTCCCTCGAGTTTCAAACCTGATCTCTATATGTGAACTTTACAATGTAACGTTGAGTGAGAGATTGGACTGAGTCAACAACTGTACTAACAATTTTCCTATCACTTTTAGTGTAATCATGATTGTGTGGTTTTAAATTATGTATTTTATGTCGAAGTTGATACTCAAGCCAATTTTTCACTTAAAACTTTTGATCATAGAATTAGACGAATAAAACGTTTTGAATATTTATTCTGTTGTATGTTTGTTACCTTCGCTTCGCTGATAATATGATCTTATTTGCAACTACTGCTGCCGAATTACAAGATATGCTCCAGGATCTAATCACGCAAGTTTTAAGTCATGACGAACGACACAAAATGTAGGGTCGATGAGTACATGTGCATCCTGCACATCCTAACCAAGAGTCTCAAAAGTCAAAACTCAAGATTTGCCGAAGGGCGACGGAGCGTAGCGTCTTGACTATAAAACGAAACGAATACGTAATACCACGATACGCTCCAAAACAGGGAATCGCCTATGTGGGTGAGTGCCAGAAGACGGGCGTTAACGCCACGGGAGGCCTATGAAACTCCGCGCTGGCGTGATGACGTAAACCACGACACATTCCTGTGTCGTGACGCGGCATACTCCTATCAAACGAATCTTCAAATCACAACGAGTTTTGATTGGCTAACATAACACTGCGTCAGACGGCGTCACGACATGCGACACGACTCAACAACTCAACACAGTAGTAATATAAATATCCGGCTTTAGATGCGTGTACTGGGAGACTGGCAAAATACAAGGAACAGTTTAAAGTTATGGGGGAGACCGTTGCCCAGCAGTGGGACAATATTGATTGATTTAAAAAAAAAATGTTACCGTTCCATGCTATTGTTGACACATACCTACCTACCTTTTTTTTTTGCTGGAATTGAACCCCCATGGAGGGTCTTTCATTCGGCAGCCATACCTCTGATCACTAAAACCAATGTGGTAGGTAGTTTCTATAACTTCTGTAGATACAGTCACGAACATAAATACTGCTTACAGTTACAGCTTGGAAAAAATGGGAGCGCCATATCATACCGCACTCAGGAGACTTCAAATAGGAAACGCTGCTTCTAGGTCACTCAAATCAAAACCTACTAACTACCACTTGTCGGCAAAGTAGTGCCATCATCATAGGTTTGCAATAAGTAAAATATTTAGTTTCATTTTTCACCACGTCAGACTCATAAGTCGACCAAAAAGCGATGGTTTACGTGAAATAAGAATTATAATTTTGAGAAAAGACCCAGCTATCTAATTACGCAACACATTTTCGTAAACGACTACGACTAATCTGTTTCATTTTGACAGTTCAACAACATTCATTGCGTTATTTACGGATTTGTTTCAAAACGATTCAAATTCTGATTGATCTTGTATTACGCAATTAGGGTACAGTGTCATAATAGTATTGTTTTGATAATACTATGTTCGTAACATCATAAAATACCTATCAAGACTGGGAGAAAATCTCTTTTGAATCTTGCGTATTATGCTCGTGACTGTACCTATTAAATTCAAGCTTACTTGGTATACCATAGCCAGACGTGAATCTGCACAATTATTCGAAACGAAATTACGTAAAGGTATAAAAACAACTGCGAAACATTAAAATGTTTATTATAATTTATAAATGTGTAGAAAATAAATATAGTCACAATTATAAAAACAAAATATTGCGAAAACTTAACGCTAGATATAGTTGCACTACACTACTTACAAAATGGCACTCAAATGCATTTTAATACATCAAAGGCTATAAAATAGCTTGTATAATTTGGCATCTCGATATGTAATAAAAGAACACTTCTTTTGTACTATGTCTAGGTTTTGAAGCAATGTTTTATCCATACTCAGATTGTACAGTCAAAGAAAACTGTCCTTTAGGAATACTTGTGGCGTGGTACCAAATGCGAGTGTCCAGCAAAACTGAAACAAAAAACGCAATAAGACATAAAAACCGGCCAAGTGCGAGTCGGACTCGCACACGAAGGGTTACGTACCGTAATAAGGTCGTCACACACTTTGAAGATAATATCCTCGTGTCATACAAAAACTCCTCCGAAACAGTGTGCCCGATTCTTATGAAATTTTGTGTGTATATTCAGTAGGTCTGAGAATAGGACGTAAACTATTTTTCACACCCCTAAGTGATAAGGGTGGTCCATCCCAAAACTTTATTTTTTATTTACTGGACATTTTTTTTTCATGATTTTCGGATTAACATACAAGCCTAAATTTTCACCCTACTACCACCAACCCCTATTTTTTTATAGCAATATTAGTACTGTAGGTAGGTAGGGTAAGGTCGGTATGTAGATAGGTAGGTAGGTAGGTGTAGGTAACTAGGTATGTAGATAGGTAGGGTAGGGTAGATAGGTAGGTGCACCGTAGGTAAGTACTTAGGGCTACCCGTGCGAAGGCGGGCAGCTAGTAAAATATACATATATTCTCTTCGACATATCATTCACCGTACAGTAGCCGTAGATATAGCAAATTACCTCTCCTTTCGGCAAATTCAATTTAAGAGCTTTAAGATCGAGCAAAAAACGTTATAGCGTTATAGAAATACACAATCTGTTTAAATTTCAACTGTCTACCTATTACGGTTCATTACAGGCAGACGGACAACGGAGGTTTAGTAATAGGGTTCCGTTTGGCAAACTTCGGGTACGGAACCCTAAAAAGAGTTCACATTATTCGACATTGAGAAAAATAAGGGTTTTTTTACACCCACACCATCGATAGATCAATGGTATTCATCAACGTGGATCGTTATGTGATTTGCTAAATTATACTTCTACACATCCTTACATAATAATATCTTCTTTACATAGTATAAAATGAAGTCGCTTCCGCTGTCTGTTCGCTTAGATCTTTTAAACTACTCAACAGATATTCAGCAATAGATAGTGTGAGAGTGATTCAAGAGGAAGGTTTATACCTACAGAGCGGATTTCCAAACGGTTTTCACCAATGGACGAAGTGATTCATGAGGTAGGTTTAGGTGTATAATTAATTAAAGGTTTGGCGTAACTTGGCTGAAATATGACGATTATTTTTGATGATGTCGGAAAAAAAGATTAAGAAATTATTCCGTAAAATGCATGTATAACATTAAAACTAACATGTATATTAAACTCATTAAAGAAATCTCGATGTTTTGTCAAGTTTTGACATTAAAAAAATGCTGATCTTAGCCTGATTTGAATAAATAACTTTTGAGTCGTAAAAACCGTGAGTAGCAGGTGCCGCTCGCTAGTTTTTCAATAAATAAAATTGATCCGATATCGATCGAGTTGAATAAATAGCGATTGAACGATGAATTTGATTGATGGCATTGATTAATAAATACTTATAAAATATAAAAAAGTTCATCAATTGTCGTTTTACGAAGTAAAGCAGAACTTAGCCCTGAATATTGTCACGCACCATTCTATACGAAAAGTCGGCTACGCCATTTCTGTATATTTACTTGGCTTTCATAGCCTTTTTGCGCCTTATTTTTATTTTTTTGTATTCTGGTGTAAACCCTCAAAGGGCGCCCGAGTTTTGGGGATAAGACCGGGGCGTGTGTGATTTTTATCTCACTAAAACACCCCTGCACATTCGAAGGGACAAATCAAAAGACCGGTCCGAGGCGACGATAACCGACTTTTAATGATTTTATACTGAAGATCACGTCTAAACGAATTCTGTTAATGATTTGGAAAAAATATATGTTAAATTAGAGGATTTTCTTAATATTATAACATGAATATTTTATATTATGTTTATATTACATTGTGACATTATTTTGTAAAGTTATGTCTAACGCGGATAAAAAACTGAGAATCACGCATAATCTATCAAGCGTATTTTTTTGAAACCTTCACCATTTTAAAGATAATTTAATTATTGATCTTTTAGTATACGTGTTTTATTAAAATACCTTTTGTTTTATGTATAATAAATGAATAATGCGTCTAATTTGGGACAGCGCTCCAGGATGGGCGACTGGCTGGACGTGCGACGCTTTGCGTGAGCTCAGTACAGAACACGCAAGCTAGCCATACAAGGTCATTGGCATATATCTGCGTCTTAAGGCACATCCTTGGGGACACTGTGTATACAGGGATCTCCACACAACGAAGTAAATATTATGCAATCGCCGCCGCCGCCGTTGGTCAAGGCATCGCTCGATGCGACGTCGATCGTATGGGTGCGTCATCCACCACTGAACCAGATTATACACGGACATAATGTAACCAGATTGGACACGCCTGTCATGTCATGCTCAGTGAACTAAATAAATCTAATTGAAGATGAACTCAAATACTCATAAATAAATGTAAGTATTATGCTGGTGCTACGCAGTTCTAGAGAAACTAGCGAAATACCAATATCGTCTTTCTAAAGTTTGACTGAAGGTTTAGAATACAAGAACAAAACCATTTGGTTAGTAATTTTCGTATTTTTGTCAATGACCTTAGATATTCAACAACCCGCACTGGGCCCATGTGGTAGACTTAGAAGATGAAAGCAACAAAATAAAAGCTATATCTCAGAGAAGAATCATCAAACAATATTTACCATGTTTTTAACAATACTTTTATAATGTTAACTGTGTACCTACCAACATCTCCTGGCTCCACATAATACTGAAGCTTGTGACACACATGATCACACTCAGGTACAGGGGCTACTGACCAGGTCTTGTTGCCTTGCACCTGGCCCTGCCACATCAATCTAGGAATATAATCCAGCTGAAAAGAAGTTATTGCTATCAATGTCTGTTTACTGATACAATGAACGATTCAAACTGAATGACAAAAAAGAACATAGTAAAATTAGAATATCAGTAAGAGGCAAATTTTAATGAATTATGATATCTAGTCTAGCTAGATCATCTTGTTTTTACTGGGCTAAAATTTAGTGCAAATTGCTATTCAGAACTATTTAGACTTATAATATAACAATGAAAGTTGATTGGTGAAGTAATTCTTTCATAGAACAATTACTTATTTTACGTTTCCAACATACATGCATAACAGCTCCAATTTCAAATCCAAAAAATATATTTTCCGTGGCTGGAAACTCAGCATCTTCAGGTAAAAATTCTGGAATATTGTAATACTGTCTGACTTTTGCCAATATGTCTGGATGGCAGTTACCCCTGCAAAAATTAATACAATGTTTTTATGTTTGAAGCTAATTCAATTCAAGAATATTCTGAAACTTCTTGAGTTGAATGAAAACTGAATGATAAAAGAATTATCATTATGAATAACATGGCATCACACCTGAAATTTCTGAAGGGGTGGTGGGTAGTCAGAAGTATAATAGTATACCAACATTTCAGCACTAGACTTATGTTATAAGTCCTATGCAAAGATTAAGGCATATTTGCCATTTAGGTTTAGGTTTTTTTACACTCACCATCCAACATACCAAGGCTTTTGGCCCTCCTCATTTCTTACTCTAGCTTCAGGCATACTGAACACTTCCCTCAGACTAAACAAATCTGTCTTAAAATTGAGGAACTGACAGCCTTCTTCCAGGCTCTCATAGCTGCCTGCAGTTTGTTCATACAGCCTTTTAAACATATTAAAACTAAACTCTTTGGTTGCTCTCCAGTTTTTGATCGCATTCTTAACTATTATAGGCCTTGGTATGTAAGCATAATTCTGAAAAAGTAAAATGGTTTTACTACTGAAACCTGTACCTAAAAATTGGCTCTATATTTATAGCGAAACTTCTTACAGCAAATTCCTGTCGCGTGACGTTCCACAATATAATTGGTTTCGTAACATTCTCACAATAGCTACAATCGGCGAGTGGCCGCGTCGCCTCCCACACTAAGTAATTACTAGGTAATAGACATCTTGCGCTTAAAATACTGTTCACAAAGCTAACACTTAGCACTAATATTATGAAGGCCGATAAAATTCCGGCAATTAGCTTCTTATTGGTCCTCTTAGTTTCGACTTCTTCATTGTAATTACAAATATAATCGTATTGCTTCAATTGCACCCCATTTAAGCCCCTTTCGATGGCTTGCCTTTGTACAGTTCGTATTCGCTTCTTTATCACTCTGTTTTCATTGTTAAACTTACGCATTATTTAATACTTAGATTTGATAACATATTCAATTAATTACTAGAGAAATTTCAGATGTTTTTGGCTTTTTCTCTAAAATAATCACAATAATAAATAAATAAACGTCATCATGAAATTAGATTCACCGTCCAGAAATCACAAACAATTACAATACAAATTCTCAATACTCTGGTTTCAAACGAAAGATCCCGTAGATATTCTCGTAATTATTCTTTACCCGTAATGCCAGGCACCATAATCTAAGCGATTCGCGGCGTGTAAAACAAAATGCCTTTGTCTATGAGTTAGTGTTAGCATAGTCATAATTTTATTTACCCCGAATTTCAAAATTACAGAGAAAGTAAATCAACAAATTCATTCAGCTTCGATGGGTTGCAAATATAGTAATTATGTTTACTGCTAGAACCATGGTCATAACCAAATTTTGGAAATAACTAAATGGCAATTCACTCTATAAGTACGTATTATAGTCTCATCCAGAATGTCCTTATTAAAGTTAAAAAGGAATGGTTTTGAAGTAAATAATTAATAAGAATATAGAGACTTCAAAATATCAATATCACGACGCATTTCAGACATTTTCCTGGGATGGCATTTTTTTTACCGGTTTACCTTAACTTAGAGTAAATTTCTTTGTGGTTGTAACCCTATAACCTGACGCTGTCAAGTCAACGAACCGATGAACTTGGCGGTTTCACATAATAGTTTAGATAAAAACCCTAAAAATGCCTCCCAAGAAGCGAGATAAAGACAATGACGCTCATAAAAACTCCAAAATTGATCACTTACAAGCGGACCATGAGTTGTTTTTACAAGCATTTGAAAGTAAGTTAGAAATCCGATGCTATGTAAGTAAGCGTTTCCTGTGAATAATTTTGTAATAATTTTTATTCATAAACATTTTGCAGAACCCACTCAAATATACAGATTTCTACGGACTCGTAATATGCTTTCGGTATGTATAACGACACAAAAATAGTGAACTTGTGTTATAAAATCAAATACTATTGGAACCATTCTCTTTTTTAGCCAATATTTCTGAATAGAACACTGTCGTATATGAAAAGAAGGATGTCGCGAAGTAACAAAAGCCGTATAGGCTTTAAGGTGGACAGTTTACTAGACAAAGTAACACTGAAGAAGAGTACAGAGCTACAACCAAATAGTTTGGGAGGTTACATGACACTGACCTTTTTGGGTTTCTATGACAAAAGCCTGGATGAACCCAGAGACTACCAGGTCAAAGTTGAAACATTGCTGCTTAAGATATGCCATAAAAAGAGGAAAGAAAGTTCTTCTGCTATGGTAGAAGTTTCTGTGAGTATACATTTGCTGTTTATTTACCATGCTGGCCTATTCTTAGTCAAAATAAAGCCTCTGCGCTGCTGCTGCTGCTGCTTTAGTATTTAATTATGGCAAGCTGCAACATGAGTGTGCAAAATATGTGGTTGAGTCTATTTATTTCCTTCCAAAAGTTATCTAGATTTAATTAGCTCTATTAATTTTCTTGTTCTTTTACCAAATAGCAGCAACAAATTAGTGACAAAGACAGTATTGTAACTATTCTCATCATTCACTTGAGGCTATTGTCACACTGATAAAATAACATCTTATTAACCTCTGGCACTGGCCTTAATTTAGCTGCATAATATTAATTAGATTGTACTGTTGTCAACATCACAGTAATGCCTTATGTATAAGGAAAACGGTTTATTTATATGCAAGCTAGAGATAGCAATATATAACTGCAAACTTAAACTTTGGGCCTAAGTAATATTGCTAGGGACTTTGGTGTGGTGTTCCACCTTCCATAAAATGGAGGAGCCTACAACCATGTGTACCCTGTAATTATTATAATAATATATGTGTGGTCCTTGAACTCTGGATTTGATAGTGTCCTACTGTAATCCTTGGAGTTTTCAATATATCTGCACTGGCTGCATTGGAACTTGTAATCTATTAATACTTCATATAAATAGAGGTATATTAAAGGATATACATCCATGTTCTATGTTATGAGGTTTGGTTTCTGCACTTAGTCCTTCAGGTGCATGAAGGACATACATTTTCTAAAGGCTACTTAAAAAAACGATTGTGAAGATCATTGTCAAAAAAAAACTCTGCCTAGCCATTAAGCACATAGGCAGTGTTAATTATATTTTTTTCTTTTCTTACAATAGAAATCAGAATCATCTCTTTTTCAATAATAAATTCTGTTTCTCTTTATGCTTTTACACAATCAATTTAAAATACAAAATATTTTATTTCACATGGGCACTTATGAAACGGCAGAAGCTAGGTGATCAATGATAATGAACAACAATATTATAACCATGAAACCTGAAAATGTTTCACCTTCTCATAACCTATGAAATCTTCAGGTTGGCAGTTGCTCTGTACCACTGAACCCGTCAACGTCTGAGCCACCAGCCATGGCCTCCGCAGTCAGCATCTCCAGCGAAACGTTCAGCCCATCGCAGGGCCCCAACGTAAAGTCCTACATGCTCATGTTACGAGTAACGGTCACCAGGGCTTCAGGGTCCAGTACGTCTAATGGTGCGGCTAGTTCTAGTGAAATTACAAATGGTGACTGTGATGGTAATGCTTTATGTGTTTTGTTTTTTTTTGTTGTGTTTTATTGGTTTTGGTCCGTAATGTTCCCACCCATTTTTTGTGTAAATTTGGCATAGTTAGCATGTCAATTCCTTTTTTTTTTGAATGGTACATAGTCCGCATGTTTATATATTATGAAAAACATGTTCAATTGCAAACCAGCAAACAATCTATATTATATTCTAGAACCAGTGACAAAACGACTGAAATCATCATCGGATCTCAACTCATCTAGTGATGGGAAATGGACTAAGTTCTACGGGAGTGAGCTAATAGTGTATGACAAACATAATCGGTGTCTCCTCACCAATGGGGAGTATGATCTGGTGCTGCACGATGCGACACCTGGCGGCAGGAGCGGTACTATCGCCCGGTCGCCGCACAAGGCACTTATGGCGCAGTGGGAAACTATACCTAATGTAAGTTACAGCATTTTCTCAAGACCAAAGCTAAACTGAAGCGAATCCCGCCGCGGATGCGGGACGAAATTCGCTTGTGCCTATTGTGCAACTAACTTGTATGAAACTGTTTTAACTGGCGCAAATAGTCGCTTCAGTTCTTAATCTTAATCATTAAACGAACTACGCGCCCAGCCGTGTCCCACGCGACGTTTGCCTCAGTGTGGCAAAGCGAGCTTAAAGCTTAGTATGCATTAGTTATAAAATAAGGAAGACATTGAACAACTTCACTCTTCTTTTTGAAAGCATTGGTCATCCATTCAATAGTCATGTCTCTTAGTAGTGCATACTAGGGTTAGATAAACTGCAAAAACTTATAATTTACAGGAAAATGATCTCCAAACTGAAGGGAACCCATTTGACATATTCAAAGTGAGGCCCCTCCTCAAACTGAAGCTGAGTTGGAGCCAGGAACCTACCAATGGGCTAGTGGACAGACCCAAGTTGTATCAACAAATGGAGAATGGAAAGAAGGATTCAAGCTCCAGCAAGGACAGACAGAGCACTTCAAAATCTAGTAATAATGATGTTAAAAATGGTATTGTATTGTGACACTTAGTACGCTTTCATCCTTCACCCTAAAAACATCTTGGGATGACTAACCATAAGTTATGGAAGACCATCATCACTCTCCCGCCCTTATCCCATTTTTATTAGTGTTCGGCGCAACATGTCCCTTTCTTCCATACTTCTGTATTAGTCGTCATCTCGGTAGTCCCCCCCTTTCTAGCCATATCACCTTCCACACAGTCCATCCATCGTTTCTTTGGTCTTCCCCTACTCTTATAGCCATCGTCATTCATACTCAAAACTTTTCTCACGACATTGTCCTCATTCCTCCGCATCACATGCCCATACCATGACAACCAAGTTCCGCACAACTTTTCGGTCACCGGTGCCACTTTCAAAGTTCCTCTTATGTACTCATTTCTTATTCTATCCATTCGTGTGCCACACATCCCTCTTAGCATTCTCATCTCAGCTGCATGCAATTGCCTTTCATTCATCCCTTTTGTGACCCAACATTGTGATCCATGCAAGACAGCAGGTCTAACCATTGTTTTACATAATTATCTTCCCCTTAAGTTTAAGAGGAATGCGGGAGTCGCAGATTGCTCCCGTGATCTGCTATTTTATCCATCCTGTGTTAATTATGTGCTTATCGGCCCGATCAACTTCGCTATCGCTTTTGTTAAGAGATGGCGAAAACAATTTCTCACATACTAAAGTAAATTATTAAATAACAAAAAGGAAAAAAAAAAAATTTTGCTAATAATAATAATGGATCTTGCCCTAAAATCAGTATTGGATTCGTTGATTTAAATCAGTAGTTTAGATACTTGTTTATAAGTAATATTGAGTTGCTTTCTTATTTTCTGTCGATTTTCGTTTCACCCCAATCAAAGCTTTCACATTTTCCACCCGTATTAAGCTTAGCATGTATTTGTCACGTAGTTATTTCCATATTATGTTAGTAACAATACTTGTTTGTAATGTGCTAAATCCGCTTCGTTGATTACTGACTTATAAATCCACAGTACTCACATTTCTCTTTTCAGGAGACAAATCAAAATCCGATGGCCACGACGGGGAGTCGAAGCGCCAACAGATAATATACCAGTTCCTGTACAACAACAACTCGCGGCAACAGACGGAGGCATGCGACGACCTGCACTGTCCGTGGTGTTCTCTAGACTGTGGCACCCTGTACTCCTTGCTCAAACACCTCAAGTTGTGCCACTCGCGGTTCAACTTTACGTACTTCGTAAGTTTGTTATCATTACTACTTATTACGGCCAGTCTGATTCTTTTACATTCTCCATCCGCCCAAATATTTTACCTCTTCTCCACTAGTTTGACTGGATAATTATGTCACTCTTTGAAGCTGACCGTTTAAATTATTCTTCGGCCATTCTAATAGAACATGATTATTTAAATGATAATCATTTTGTTTCACCAACATAAGAAACGGTTAAAACCTAGAAAAACACATACCAATATATGCTCTCTAATCTTACCTATAGCCAAAAATCTAATCCACTTCCCTTTTTCAGCCAATCCCCGGTGGTGCTCGCATCGACGTTTCAATAAACGAGCTATACGACGGCTCCTACACAGGGTCCCCGCACGACCTGATTGCGGCGCAGGGCCGGGCCGGCGGGGCCGCGGCCGGGGGCCCGCGCGCGGGGCCCACGCGGCGCACGTCGCTCACGCACGTGCTCGTGTGGCGCGCGCGGCCCCGCCGCCGGCCCACCAGGCACAGTCTCGCCGAGTTCTTGGAACTGGATGATGCTGATATTGTTGATGCTCAAAGACCGTATCTCACTGGACATAACAGGTTGGTGTTGTTTTGAAGTTTGAAAGGATTGGCGCGAATTCCTGCCTCTGTACTGTTATTTATTTGTGCATAAAGTTTTAAATTAATAAATGCCTTTTCAATAGCCATCCAGCTAGATAAAGAAACCACTTAAAAATATGTGCTACTGTTTATAGTCCTTACATATTATAAAACAAATTCCCCCGCCGCGTCTGTCTGTCTGAACGCGATAAACTCAAAAACTACCAAACAGATTTTCAAACGGTTTCACCAATGGACGGAGTGATTTATGCGGAAGGTTTTTGTGTATAATTCATTAAGGTTTTGTGTAAATTGGCTGAAATATGACGATTATTGTCGAAGATGTCGGAAAAATTCATGCCGACTGGGAGCTTTACTGGCGTGCGCCGCGTAAGCCGTAAGAGATACATCAAATGTATGTTCTACAGAATGGTAGATCTTAAAAAGTTCAACAAAAAAGTCCGGGATAGCATAATCATGTCTATCTTCTAAGGATGACCTACAGTAACCATTTTTATCTTTCAGAATTTGATCAAATTTCATTGTTATTTCCGAAGCAATTTTGACCGGTTTTATATCTTTATCCAATAAAATATATTATTTAAATTGAGCATTCAATTTAGATTTAAATATGCCTGGGCATCATATCATTAAAATTAATAGTTTATAAAAGATATCACAGATTCAAAATTACGCGTAACAAAATAATTATGGTTGACGACAACGCGGGCGCAGCGGTAGGAGTCAATGACTTTTCCTCGGGTATTAGGTATATAATCCCGGTAGTACGTACCCGTGGGATATTTTCCGACATCCGCGCGGTCGAAGCCGCGGGCAAAATCTAGTCACGAATATATTGATAGCCGCAAAGCCTTCTCTCCCGCACCCATTATCTGTCGTATGAGCATATTCAGCTCGTTCTGCTAAATGATGATTGAAAAAATAGGTTACTTCTTTCATTCTTCTTGCTTTTTACTTGACAATTCTCCTTCCAGACTGTACCACCACACAATCACCTGCCTTCCCGTATACCCGAACGAGCTAGACATCGACTCAGAGAGCGAGACGGACCCCTTATGGCTGCAACAGAAGACGATGATGATGATAGACGAGTTCACAGACGTAAACGAAGGCGAGAAGGAACTAATGAAGATGTGGAACCTCCACGTAATGAAGTACAACTATGTAGGCGACTGTCAGATACCCATCGCCTGTCAAATGTTCTTGCAAATGCGAGGAAAGGAGTTACTAGAGAAGAATTTGTACAGGAACTTTGTTTTACACATGTGTTCGCTGCACGATTTTGGGATGTTGAGTCCTGTGGCGTTATATCAGACGGTGCAGATGTTGAACCAAATGTTAGCGGATAGTACTGAAGCCAAAGAGAAGATGCGTGAGTCTCTGAGGGCTGCGCGGGAACATTGGCATGCTGTGGGCAAGTACCAGCAGCCGCCGGAGACCAAGCCGCCGCCCGGCGCCAAGCTCAGCGTGGAGGCCTCGCCCTCCGTGAGGCGCAAGACGTCCAACCTCACTAATGCTAACCGCATGGCCAGCAACAACAACTTCAGCAAGGTAAATATACAGGGCCAGATAAAATTACCTAGTGAAACTCCGCAGCCGTGATGGGAATCGATATCTAAACATGATAAAACAAAAAATTAATTAATTTGCTGGGTTTTTTTTTTGTGGGGTCATCGACTGCCGTTAGTATAGTACAATGGTCGGCAAACCGCGGCTCGCGAGCCGCATACGGCTCTTTGGCCTATAGAGTGCGGCTCTGTACAAATGTCGATGAGTGCGAGCGTAGATACGCGCTGGGTTCGGGGTTTCGGTCACTAAGCAAGATATCAAGTTTTATTCAAAATTTAAACTATATTCCAAAGATTTATTTCCAAAGTATTTTCACCAAAAATTAACAGAAAATCTTTCAAAGTTTTCCAGCGTTAACTTGTTAATAAGTAAGATGCCTTATTATCAGCCGATATGATGATGACGATGAAGGCATCCTAATTCTTAGCAAGTCAATTTTAAGAAGCGTTGTGGAGCGAAAGAGTATGGGAGTTTTAAGGATTAAGAAAAGTTTATTGAGATTTTTTGGACACACATAAAGGATTGCCTCTTATGAGAAATCTTATTAATTATAGTATTGACATTTCGCTCTATTGACTAATGAGTTTGCCGACCACTGGTATAATCAATTGAAATATCAGTTTAGTTTTTTACGTAGTTTTTTTTTTTGTGTAAACTTCACAGACGGGTTTCGATTTCTAAACACGATAAAATAAAAGAAAACAGATTTTCTCAACTCAAACTCCAAGTAAGAAAATCCCAAAAAAACACAAAAGAAAGAGAGACTCGCACAGGAAATCACACATTAACCTAAAAACACACTAAACATAAATAAAAACTAAAGAAGGAAGTCCTCTACGAGGCCAAAAGACTCCTACACAGCATGATGCTGCGACATTAAAGAAAAAAAATGCCGCAGCGCTGGTATTCTGATAGGGCCCGCAGGACGACGTGGCGCGGAATATACACATGAGGCAAGGCCCCGTACGCAAAATACGCGCTTAGTCGTGGAGTTGCGGATACCAGCCCGTATTACCTACCTACGAGGCGAGGCCACGGTTCGGCGCGGGCGTTTTGTATAGGTCCCGCGCCCTAAGCGAAATTACGAAATATAATTACGAATGGCAATGGCATTTTATCCGCCTCTGTACATTTGTGTGCTTAAAATATTAAATGAATAAATAATAATTACAAAAAAAAAATATACAAGGCCAACTTAAAGTTACTTCACAGACGTGATGGCTGTCGATATATTATAAACATGATAAAATAAAAATGAAATGATTTCTTAAGGCGAAATGGTATCGTGGTAGCGTTCCGGGAGCGGCGGTATGACCCGGCCCGCGCGCAATTATATTGCACTATGTTTACAAATATTGAATTTAAAATTTTTACTTGTGTTGATATAGAAAAATAAGTCCATAATTCCTTAAAGTATTTAATAGTGAACGCGTAGACAATATGTTAATATAATTGCTTTGATAACAATCGAATGGAATAGGTTTTTCTCTTAGTGGTTGTAACAAAAAAAGCAGATTTTAAGGTAACTTTGCCGTTTTTTTCTATCGAGAAAAGTTTTGTCAATCGTGTTTCGGGCCTTTTACTTCACTAAGGACACTCTTCAATGTTCGTAATCATAAAAAAAAATGCAATTTCGGTGTTTTTTTAAGAGAAACATTGATTTTGCGTGAAGTCGAAACATCTGCTTTGGAACCCATTTCACCTTAAACTTATAATGTTATGTAACAACAACTGATTACGGGGTCAATGTTATATTTTTATTATTTTATTGCCTTTAAATACCGATAGCAACAACGTCTGTGAATTTCGTCAGGTAATTTTAATTTTGACGTGTATTTATTCAATTTTGAATAATCATAGTGTTGTCATATCTGAGTTAAACATAATTTCTTTCTTTCAAGGCGGGTAGCCCTGGGCCCTCCCACGGCCACTCGGACACCAAGCGCAAGATGTCCTCGGGCAGCATCCAGAGCCGCAAGCGATCCTCCATATCCGAGAGAAAAAGCTCCGTATAGCGAACATTCAGTCCTTAGTTATGGACTGCTTTCTACGCTCGAGGCTCGCCACAAGTACAACCACCGTTATTTATCAACATGTGGGAATCCGGCGCGGCTGACGCAGTAGATACGAATTGGTAGAACAATTTCTTTGGTCTTTCACGTTTTGTGTACAGTCAGGGTAATTAATTGTTAAGCAAATTGACACCCTACGTCAATTTGTCGTGTTATAGGGTAAATAGAGACTGACTTACATCAGCGTACACCTTAGATAGTCTTTGACAGTCACTTGTAAACTGGTAATGGTGCCGATTCTCTTGTCACAAATGCCTCTAAACTAAACTAAAAATCACTAAAATTAAGTTTAATCCTGTCAAACGACGATTTCCCATTCTGAAATAGACTAAAGTGACACAATTAAATTATATTTTAGTTTGACAGCACTAAGATAGTACTGAGTTTTTAGTTTAGTGAAAATGGCAATTTTGCTATTCTGAATATGACATTTTTCACCTAAAATTTTGATTGTAAAATACCAAACCAGACTAATTCTTTTATCGCGATTAAAAAGGTGTGGTGTAAAATAAGTTGTCATGAACTAAAATTCACACCAACATCTCGACTTCACGTGCAAAAACAGTACTGTATTTTTCTTTTGCTTATATCTCGAAAATGGTGCGTCCTATCGCAAAAATAATGAAAATTTCGACCCCCTCTATGAAACTCTTAAACCCCTAAACCTGAACATGTAGGTAATATTTTTTCATGTTTTCCATACAAAAAGTGAAAAATTCCATATAAAACACGTCGAGGCGGCACCCCCTGCGCGCCTCCGGCTCTAAAAAAAATCACGGGTGAGGGCAAACCACGGGTACCACGTGGTTTCGCGATTGTCAAATTCTATTTTAGTTGTGTCAAAATATTTTTTTAGTTTAGATAAGTTTATTTACAGAATAGCTCTAAGATTCTCATAGCTTAAAGTAAGGAATTTTAGTGATAGTTTAGTTAGTTTAGTTCGTTGTACAAGAGAATCGGCACCACTATCTAATGTAGTCGGGTAATAGTTTTTAAAGAAATCGTACCGTGACAGCCGTGTTGTTGAGCTCCAGTTAGCTAATAACTGGAGATAGAGAAAAAATATACTTCCGTCTCGTTTACTCATAATACTGGATCTAATAAGTGTGTCATTGTTATTAATATTTAGTGACTTGTCTATTGCTAATCTATTTCTACATTGTACGGACAATTTAAGTTCGTAGTAAATTTTCTTAACAATTAATTTCCTTGATTAAAAATTTTTGACGTTGACTTTGACGCCATATCAAGTGAAAACGGCCATTTTAATTAAAAAAAAATCTCTTGTGATTAGGTGATTAGGATTTCGTTACTGCCAAGTTATGGCGTTTTAGTTGGTAAGTTGACGTCCATGAAATGGATGACAATAGTTAAGTTACTAAATTATAACTATGATACTTTTCCTGTTGTTCTGATGTTTGATCTCACGAGGTCATCCCGCGCACTGCGCCGGCGCACTGATTGCACGTCGCATTCTCTCAGTGACGTATCACTGCACACTCGCACTACGACAGTTATGTTAGAAACTTTTTCTTAGACTGAAAGCACGCTATGAGAACCTTGCCACAGTATTTTAGTTCTTATAACATTATCTAGATAGATATTATAGTCAATCGCATTTTGACTTAGAATAATATGTACCTAATGCTAGTAATTCGTAATTCGAGAAAACGTTAAAAGCTTCTTTTCATCCCGTTCCTAAAAAAAGCAATCCACTAATTCTAAACCAAAAAATCATTTACAAGCTGTTTCTAATTTGAAGAAGTGCCTTCGTCTTCAAAATAGGCTTTAGATCTAATTTACATACTTACAAAAACAATGCTACGTAAGCCTAACTGGATAATCACTGACTGATCAATCAATACAAAATCACAATATTTTTTTTTTAAATTGACTAGCTTAATTATTTAATTAGGATAAAATTAAAATTGAGTGTTCAAATAATGAAATTAGTAATGAAAGAATATTGTGTGAAGTGTTTGTTTTGACATGAATTTCTACAAAAGACTGCAGGGTTGCACTGCCTTACTCTCGTCTCAATCGACTTCTGACGTGGTTCTCACACAAACGATCTTAGGTATATATATCATCAAAGTGTTCACAAGTATCATTAAGTGAAATCAATTTAATATGTCCGTGTTTTTATGAACTCATAATATTAATCATATTTCTGTACTAGGCCGTTATAACTATAGTAATAAGTATATACAATAGACACTCAATATTTTTACATTTAGTTATGTTATCATAATTCCAATTCGCAATGCTGATTCTAATGACACTATTTTGTTATTTTTATATTGTTCCATTTTGAGTATATGTTCAGTAAAATGTACTTATTATGAAATGAAATATAACAATTATTTTCAAATACTTCTGTTTTATTGCCTCCTCAATGCTGCTATATGAGGAAAAACATGACTTTCCTATCGATAGTTCAACCTCTATTCAAAAGAAAGTTTTAAAAAGTACACAAAAAAGAGGTTGTATCCACAAATCTAACACATAGCTGAAAACAATATTAAAATTAGAACTGTCAAGGGTAACCAAATAAAGAGAAAATGGAAAGCCATTTGACAAAGTTCACAAACTGAAATTTGTTGTTAAATATGTCACATTCGAGGAATGCACACAAATTATCATCTGATAAAAGTAGAACAGACATTCAGACAACCGACGGACATGAGGAGGAAGGTAAGCATCGTGGGGACGAGTTCCCCAGTCTTGTACGTGTTCATTTAAATGTCAGGATATTGACCGTAATGTTTATTTTGTAGGACATGTTATAAGTGTTAACCCCACCGATAGCTGCACGTACGCTGGTATGTATGTCTTCAACGTTATTTACGCAGAACAAGCTTTGGACGGAAACGTGACAGATGCGATGCTAATACGAGAGAAGCAAAGGTGTACAACCGGCTCGCCCCAATATACCTCGGCATTGATTTAAATACTAGTATATCACAAAGGCCTCGCATCTCATCACCCGTAACACAGGTATTTTATGCCTTTTCGGGAACCAGTCTCTCACAAATGTTAACCCAATTTTTTAGATTAAGCTCTTCCTGTCCAAATCAACATTTGTGATGAGAAATAAATAGATCAAATCTGGCCTACGTCTTCGCTCGATAACTTCCGTTTAAACTGCGTCCAACTATGAAATATTTCTGAACCCCTGAACATCCAATTTCCATTGCAGTGACTGTTTCAAAGAAACCATCTGCCTCGAGCGAGGACGGTGCCTCGTGCACTGGACAAAAGTCGTTCATAAGTATACACTCAACTGACCAGCTGTGTCAAGTGGCCGACGTGAACAACCCCTCGAGCCTCGAGGAGTGCAACTTGGAAGTTCTGAGCCTCAACGAAGTGTTCCCTTCGACGTCAGAAGAAAGCCTGTCGAACGAAGATGATACGCCGATTCAGAGGAATAAAAAAAACAAGAATAAAGCAGCCATACAAAAGTGTCAATCAGAAAGCGCGGAGAAGTCTGCTTACATGCCGACGAACAGCAAGTCCTCGACAGGCTCACGACAGAAGGAACAAGTTGACGGCCAACCTTCAGTGTATTCTGACTTTGATATTCCAAAAAATACATTGCACGTCGTCGGCAGCAACCCAGGGGAACCGAAAATGTCTTATCCCGACCCGCCGAAGAAAATATCAAAGACGGTACCTGCCTAAGTCATATCAATTTATTTTAGCTGTGAGTGTTCTTCAGTGAGCAAAAGTAGGTAGTGATTACATTTAGAAGAAGACGCCTTGGCCCTGTACTGCAGGAATGAGTTGCAAATAGCTAGTCACGTAGTAGCAACCAACATCCGGTACCTACGTTCGTTCTACGTCATCAGAACTAACTTTCGGGCACCCAATAAAATTACTAGCCGTCATTGATCAGACTGTAGTTTAAAAATGTAGGTTCCTAATAGTCGCGAAGGCCTTACCGCAACGTTCGCAAGTAAAGCTTTGTTCTTCCTACTTTCCTCTAACACTTAACACCTTTCTAGATGAAGAAGTTCCTCCGCAACATAGACAAGCACAAGAACGAACAGAACAACAAGAGCAGTGAGAAGGCCATCAGTAAGCTGACCACCATGCGCGGCATCCTCAAGGACGGGCGCTGCGGGCCCGAGTGCACCGGGGACTCCTCCGTGCAGGGCGCCGAGGAATACAATGGTAAGGTACAGGTACACTCATCGAAATTCAGAAAGATACTATCTGACAGGCATGAGTGACAGGGATAACGCTATAAAAAGTCAAACTTTCTGAAATTATTTTCAGAAAGTTTGACTTTTTAGAGCGTGAGCGTCGTGTCGTGCCATATTTTAGCTGGGTAGTATTGATTGAGGTAACCGTCTTTACTTGGAGAAAATTTAAGTTTGTCAACATCTTTCATTTGAATGTTTTTCAGACGTAGCTCCTTAAGCTTAGGAGCTACGTCTGAAAACATTCAAAGGTCAAAAGGACCTAAGCCTTCACAAGTAACAGGTATGGTTGTCCACAGAAAATGTGACAGTACCCTTCCCAATGGACTTTGTTCCTCAAACAAACTACAGTAAGCAGAGCCCGGACAAAAACGTGACTTTTAACACCCAAGTGGTGATCATCCACTTCACGGGCGACCTGTGCGTGGGTCAGAGCGTCGAGACCCTCAGCAAAGAAAAGGACCAACAAGCCAGAAACTCCGAACTTAGGAAAACTTTCCTCACGAAATACAACGAATTTTGGCCTACACAGAAATAATTTTAAGTTTAGATTTAATTTCAGAATTGCGTTTTTAGTGAGATTATTATCATTAGGACAGTTCGAACAAAAATATGATATAAATAAGTTATTGAAAACATTTTATATTTATACACAATATTTGTACGATGTTGAAATTTATGACAGCGTTTTGTCCGATGTTTATTTATACAAAAATCTGATCGATTCGTTTGCTACCTTTGTAGCTCTGAATTGTGTGATATTCGGGAAACCAAATTGAAATAAAAGTTATAATAATTTCAAGGGTGTTTTAATAAAAGACTGTATTCCATCAAAAATAAGATTTAATTTTGCTAAATTGTCTTTTAATTTAATTTGGCGTAGAAGAGATTTTCCATATAACTAGATCTTTGACGCGATCGTAAGTGAAATACTTTGGAAAGTCTAGAGGTAGTTGTTCTATGTTCCAGGTGGAATGTGCGTTTTCTGTCTTGACTTTGTCTAGCAGAGTGAGGAATGTCTCGTAGCAGGGCGCGACCGAGTCGAGGTGCTCTATCGTGAACACGTAGCGCTTTTCTAACACCATGTATAAAGTTTTTGGTGGCTGTGTGTTTAGTATCTTCTGTATAGTTGACACAAAAGCTGCTGTGAGGTCATCGTCGTAAATTACTGGAACAATATAAAAACTGCATTGCAATAAATGTGGGTTTTGTTTTAGGGTCTGCGAAAGGTTAATGATGATATATGGATCCATTGAAATATGGGCGAGGGTGCTTCATTGATGATTGTTTATCCTTATCGGACACGATTACAATCCCAGGTCTTTACAAATAGACGGTGAGCAATGGGTAGCTCGCCGCCCGATAAGGACCAGGGTCGGGTAGACGTCGCGTTGTGTTCCAAGCGCGCCTCAAAGAGATGTCAGCACAACTCACGGGGTCCGCTCGGACCGATGCCTGCCGGGGTCGCGGGAAAGTTCGAAAGGGATACCGTGGCCCCTAGTAACGTACAGGCAACACTGAAGGAACACGGGTGAGTTTTTGTCAGTAAGAGTCTGACACGCCCTCCCGCTCCGCCCAAAGCGGGAGAAGTTATTTGATAATTTCCCACATAAAAAAAAAATTAAAGGTCTTTACAAATAAGGTCATTTTTAGACTTGACTGGACCTGACCTATGAATCAAGCTAGGTTGAGGAAAAAGATAAAAGTGAAAAATAAGAGTCAGTGGTGAATATTGTGATGAATTAGTGCTTTATTTTCGTTCATCACAGATCACCTAACTGGTTAAGGTCACAGTTCGTAGATAGTTAAATAATTAATACGTACCATCAGCAGCTATTATAATGCTGGCTTGCTTTATTTCGGTCAACAATGGTGGACTCCAAGCAGTGTCGGTGAAATCTAGCGGCATCACTTTGAACTGAGATTTAACTAGTTTCTTATTGTATTTGGTGTTTAACTTAATTAGTTCTAAGATACCGCCCATATCGATGTCTGAAAGAAATAAAATCTATTAGATAATAGGTAGTCATGGGAACTGCCGACAGAAATGAAAACTTAAAACTGGTATTAGCGCCATCTATAGTCTATAGTCTACCATTACGGCGCGCGATGACGCTAATCCATAAGTTATTACCCCCTAACAACGCGCGTAAAGAAGTTTTCACTTCAAAAATAAATATTTTACCTGTGCACACAACCTTCTTAGCATATAGAGCAGCCACAAAGCTGGTGAGCCCAGTGCCAGCGCCGAGCTCTAGCACGCTCCTATTGGTCAGCTCTCCCTTCAAACCGAGGTGTATCAGCCAATCGCCGAGGAGGAATGCGCCCCGCCATACTTGAAGTCCGACGAGTGCGATTTTGGTTTTAGAACTGTGCTCTGGAAATATAAAATGGGATTTAGGTCAACGTCAAATCATTTATTTGAACGTTAAAATATACAAAGAAATAGGATTCTAGTGGCCCTTCCAAAAGGTATTTTTCGTATGGAAAAGAATGGGCAAGAAACTGACACCGTTACTCGATCTTTCAAAATCTGAAGAAGCTGTGGACGCCTACAAAACGGCCATTTTGGAGACCCCAACTTCCGAATGGAACGGTTGCTTCAATGATTGGTTCCATCGTATGGAAAAATGTGTCAAATTTCGCGGAGAATACTTCGAAAAGCAATAAATTAATTTTTAAATAGTAATGTTGTGTCACTTCCTTGATTCCCGAAATGTTCAGTGCCGCCCTCGTACCTACGACGTGTGTAAGCAAAAATTCGTAAAATATTGTCCAAAACCTCAAATTCAAGAGGCCTTTACGAAGACCTTATGAAAATAGGAAATAGCTCTATTTTGTAAAATAAATAAAAAAACCGTCCAGGTGCGTGTCCGGACCACGGACAATGAAGTAGAGATGAGTCCGATATCATGTCACATGTAAAAATCATCGATATTTTAAAATCATTTCATCATGCAATGACAACGACAAAATCATCAATGCTTAAAAATCATTACAAGAATGACAATGAACGCGAACTTCGGTGATTCGGATCGGACGGTATCGGGCCGTCTCGGGCGCAGCGGGCGGTGTGACTGTGAATTGCGACGTTGCGAGACTGCGCGATCGGCGATACTGGACTGGAACTCACATGTTTCGATAAAATGACCGGGACTGGGCGCACGGAACGGCAACAATGCTTTCACTTGCATTGTTTATGTTTGCGTGCGAAATGCGCGGCAAATCACGAATGCAATTTATCTAGCATTTAGTATTTCGTGAATCATTGTTTTGGATAGACGAGGACGAACAATCACCCTAATTTAATTTTACGCGTACGAAATACGTAGTGTAATGTGTTGACTCGCTATAATTAAATTGGGTTTACATACGTTATAGTGAATTTAGTTCAGTGAAGTGTATTTATTATTTGATTTTATAACCAAGTTGGGTGTGCCTACTTACTTATTATATTTTTCTATCAGGCAAGAAACGTTTAGTGTTATGTTCTCAGTTTGTACCTAAAAGCAAATATCACTAATGGAAACATATTGATGATTTCCATAACGATAAATCAATACCTAAATAACCTGCAATGAATGTCACAAACTAAGAAAATTTAAATTACGCGGCCAACTGACAAACTCGACTCATGCCTACATAAATAACTAATGATAATTTCACTAAGCCGTTCCGCGATCATTCAGTATCTACTCACAAATGAAGTGACAAGATCTAATACTCAAATAAAAATCATTGATGATTTTGTCATTGTTCCCGTCACCGATATTTTTTTGTCATTGTCATGCAGTCACCGATACAGAAAAATCATCACTCAGCCCATCTCTACAATGAAGTGACCATTCATTCCGACCACGGGGGTCGGGATGAATTTATCCCAAGAAAAAACTTAACTTTGTAATTGAAAAAATGTTCTCCCATACATCGATATTAGGGTTTCTCATTTCCCGACTTTTTTTTGTTCCCGGATACCGAGACTTCTCGAGCACAATGGTGCTCAAAATTCCCGACTTCTCGGGAATTCCCGGGAAATGTCCCGGGAATTCCCGAGAAGTCGGGAATTTGACTAACCTCAATAAAAATGTATGAAAAAGGTTTTAAAATAAAATACACATTTTCGTAATCAACAATATGTTCATTTTAATCAGTCTTCGTCAATTAACAAAAAAATATGCCTTCTTAATTTCCTTTATAATCACAGAGTTTTAACCGAGATTTTAGATGGCTGAACCGAAACGTAGGTGTTTTATTAGTCCGCTTGTGTTTGAGCCTTTTATAGAGAGCTGTTTCGGGCATTTCAGGCATTGTGCCGTCAACGAATCTTTATTCTTCGAAAAATACTTCCACACTTTCGACTTCTCCATACTAGTACCTTTAAAAAATACAACATGTTGTTTACGATACCAGATAAAAATAGTAATGAAAATAACATGCGCGGAACGCTGATTCAATTCTAGGTAAAATACGTACCTATTGTTTGTTAAGTTGAAAGAGTCATAAAAGTGAGAGTTTGTTTAATAAAATGTTGGGCATTGGATCTAATATGAATTTGTATTAAAATATATGATTAAAATAAACTCCGCTTTAGGTATTAACATAAATCGAAAAACAAACTGCACTATAAGTAACCATGAAAATAAAAAACTAATTAAAATATATGATTAAAATAAGATCGTTCTGCGAGTGCACAATTTCACAACAATAGGGATATTCATATTTATTTGCTGCTTATTCCATAAATAAGTTATGTAATCAAAAAATATAATATTAGGTACTTACGTTTATTGAGAAGGCTGATATTTGGAACACAAGTCTCCGACGACTCTAGATAAGCGCACCGACACAAGCTACGCCGTCAAATGTTTGCGAGTGACTGACTAAACTAAACAAACAGAGAGATCACGGGGTGGGGCGGGCCTTATTGGGTTGTAAAAGGATGTAAAAGAGGAGAGGACATAGAGGATATAATTTTTGTTATAAGTAACACATTAACATCAAATTGCATTTTCTTTTAAATTTCTCGACTTCCCGGGTACTTAACCATTTTTTTCCCGTCTCGACTAAGGCCAAATTTCCCGGGAATTCCCGCTTCGAGACTTCTCGATGAGAAACCTTAATCGATATACATCACGGTCAAAAATTGCAAATGTAAGTTTGTAATCGCAGAAACCCTCCCAGTTGAAGAAAGGAGGCCTGTGTCTCAGCAGTGGGAACATTATAGACTGATTATTTAAATCGCAAAAAAAAAAATGTGTTGTAACTACAATTTAACGACTTTCAAACGTTTTCCTTTACTTGTGCTGTGAGACCTAGCTTCTTGCCGAATTTCATGATTCTAGGTCAACTGGAATACCCATGGGAATAAGGAGATTTTGATTTATTTGCGAGTATCAAAATATGTCGTATGTACTGGATTCGAAAGTTAGAGCAGCCATACAACGCCTGAAAAACGGCAAAGCTACAGGCAGACATGCAATCCCCATTGAGACTATAACAGCCTTAGGAGAGCAGGGAGTTGATATCTTCTTCGACATCTGTAACAAGGTATCGGGAACTGGAATCTCGCCTACTGATTGGATCCATACAGTTTTTACTCCGTTGCATAAAAAGGGCTCCACTAAGATATGTAGCAATTCCCGCCTTATTGGACTCATCTCACACGCCACAACATACTGCTTTTTAATCTTAACGAACGTCTAAAGGTCCGAGATTGCACCGGAGCAAGCTGGATTTGTGAAAGGGAAAGGCATCCGGGAACCAATATTAATTGTTCGTCAGGTTATTGAGAAAGCCCGAGAATTTTACAAACCGACCTATATCTGCTTCGTCAACTACTCCAAGGCATTCGACTCAGTGAAATAGCCAATGTTGTAGAGTACTAGCACTAGGAATGGGCACGCCGAAACACCTAGTGCATCTATTGAGAAAGCTATACGAAACAGGCATAGCCTCAGTTCGAACCGATGAAATCTTGTCGAACACTTTCCATCCTATTGCAGGTGTTCGTCAAGGTTGCATAATATCACCGCTTCATTTCAATTTTTACACCGACCGAACTCATCATGCGCATTACTCTGGACAGACGGTGTCTCAATCGGTGGCTACAAAATAGCAAATCTGCGATACGCTGATGACACCACGCTATTTGCTACTAGTGCAAGTCATCTAGAGGAACTACTTCGTAAGATGGAAAATTTGAGCATCGAATTCGGATTAAAAATTAACCATTCATTTCATTCTTAAAAAATTTAAGAAAGAAATGACGTTCTTTGAGTCCGATGGTATCAGAGGAGAGTACCTGACGCTCGCCTTTGACGATCCTGACGGTTCAGTCTACTAGCGTAGAAGCCAAGAGAGCGTTTTCAGCATCAGGATATATTTGCAGTTCACTCAGAAGCAGGCTTGGAGATGTTACAATAAATGCCATTTGCTTCTTAAGAGCGTATTTTCAAAAGTTATCACCATAGGTTAATATCATAATTATAGCATCTAAGAGAAAGTTGTGATTTGATTAATAGTCATTATAAGAATAAGACTGAAATAAAAATATAAAACTGTTGTTAGGAGTAAGGATAAATTAAACAAAACTATTAAACTATGCCAAACATTTAAAGCTGAATCTAAGAAAACAGATTACTAATTACTTATACCTACTTAATTAATAGAAAAGAAATAATTTATGTTGTATGTGTTATTGTATGTTGTATGTTTAATAAGAGTTGATTTTTACACAAAAATCTGTAGTTTCAATTAGATTTTATAACATAATTTCAAAGATGCGGGATCCCGCGTGATCCCGCGTGGGATTGAGTAATCCCACATATCAATCCCGCGGGATTTAATGAACTGCGGGATTGCAATCCCTAATGAGTGCACTATAAACACCAAAAATCGGAGTAATAGCAATAAATCGTGCGAATCACATCAGCCCATGGACACGAAACTCCATGAACACCACGACCCTCTGACAAGAATGCTACGAAGAAGCAGAAGATCTAAATATGTCGCATAAATGGCCGTATTATTTTATTCCGTTGACTTAGCTTAGAGGCTTGATTTTTTTAGAGCTCCAAGGGACCGAGACTTACGTATTTAACATTAATTTGAACTTGATACCTCTACGTGTTCCTGAGAAAAAGGGTCTTGACAGACAGACAAGCAGACGGACAACGAAGTGATCCTATAAGGGTTTGTCCTTTTGAGGTACGGAACCCTAAAAATAATACCCTTCTTTAGAGCTTCGCCGTAATCGGGTACAAAGGGCCCCTAACATATTTTGACACTGGGCCCCTTTAAGATAATCTACGCTACTGGTTTGAACACAGGCAGGCGCGCCCGCCCTTTAGGGCAATTTGTGAGAAAATTTTTTCATCACTACTGCTCTTGTGAAAAAAAATATTTTGGAGGAAATCGGATTGTTCTAGAACCAAAAATCGGAAGACGTGTGGACTACACGTCTACCCGCACTGAGCCCGCGGCGTGCGTGTTGGATTACGGCCCACTCCCTCTCACAGAGTGGAGGCAGCTATGTCTTGGTAATGAGGATATTAATAAAGGCTGTGTTCAACGGTGGACTGCAGTAAGTTGATATCTTACCAATTTTAATAACTTCTTTCTGTGGCCTCTCTATATCTAAGTCATTGTCCTCATCAAAAGCGGCACTGCCTCCATTTTTGGGCAATAGAAATGGGAATTCTGATATGACATCTGTAAGTAAAAAGAGTACCTATGTAAATACATACGTCTATGGTAAATACTGAGGAATAAGCTTACACTAAATATTTATAATACTGTAATACATCTTTAGGAAATCCCAAAAGCATTAAAAATGTAACATTTCAGTTTTAATTCATAAAGCTAATAAAATGCTAAGTTTAATACTTACTTCCTTCAGTGCTTGGTGATATTTTAGTTTTATAATCATACTCCTCATATATTTCAGATGTCACCGTCAGTTCTGGCATCTGTAATCATAACAGGATTCAGTTTAGTAAAACACTTCATAAATTCTTAATAAAATTTATGTTTGTTTCATATAAATGTGGCACTTTGCTCAATGTTAATAACATTTTTATTACTCACACATAAAGTATGAGGTGAAATATGAATGGAAGTGTAAATATTTTTGAAATAATTTGTAATGCAAGTTGCAGTGTGATGAATCCTTGGATTTAGATAAGCTTTTAAAACTGTGTTTAGATTTTCCAGTAGGGTTGCTCAAGTTTTATTTTAAAATATTTAGTTTTATTCTCACATGTTACAGTTTTACACACAGAATTAATATAAGCAAAACAATAAAGGTGTAAGTGTTATTCTTTCTGAATATATCATATAAATATTAAAGTGTTGTTAAAACATGAGCTAAAAGATGTCACATGGTTAAATATTCACGGCACATTTCTTGGTTTAGCACATTATTCTGTATTAGAATAATGGAAAAATTTTATAATTACAAAAAATACAGGCGTCTTGTTCAACCACCGCACATAATTTGTTAAAAAACACATTCTCACTTTCCCACGTAGTAATCTCAAGTATCTAACCATATATTTTATATAAATATGAATACTTATTACATAATCTTTATCACTATTCAATGAAATCTGATAATTTTACATTATTTTAAATATATATTTTTTTATTACTTTAAACATACCTTATTGTCTCAATCACCCTATTAATTACCAAAGACAATAAGAATACTTTTTGCCACTGTTAATGAGGAAGGACACTATAGTACAAAAATTGGAATCGGTCCAATATTAAAACTTCTAAAATAAATCTGTAATAGTGTGGTATGCGTGCCAGCTTTTGTAATTTACTATGCTTTTGGCGTGTTTGTTATTTATCGTCTATACCGGTCACGTGGGCGTCTCAATAATATTATAGTAAAATATTTAAGTTATTCCTGAATGGAATTTGTATGTGGTTATGTGTTGAAGTTAGTTTGTGTTGGGTATGACTATGTAGGACCAATACACACTATGGCACCATACATGTGTTAATGAGATACCATGATGAATAGTTCCCATTTATGTGAATTGTTATGGAAAATTAAGATATGAAGTTTTCAAGGTTATTATGACCAACTGGAAACCACATCTTAATCATAGCATAAAGAAGGTCTTAAATTTTCAGCAATGACCAGGTACCGGATCTCTTTTTATTATTAAAATATTAAACAAAATAAATAAAACAAGCTTCATGTTTCGGTAGCGAAGTTCATAAAAATATACAAATTACCTGAACTACGATAGTATTAACTATTCCTTAAACATCACCCGCCTATGGTCTACGTTTTTGCATTACAATAATTTGTATTTCTGGCTACTTTTTTAACGTTATTCATTTTATTATAATGAAGGCTGTTTTCATTTCACTACGCCGTGTTTTGCCGTCACAACAATCTAGTGATGGGCGTTGAATCAACGAACTAGTTGAATCAACCGTTGATCTCCTGTCAACGTATTAACGTTAACTGTTTATGAATCAACTAGTTGAATTCGTCAACGACGTTTATGAATTTAACTCGTTTATTATTCAACTAAATTCGATAACGCAAACGCAACGAAGTGAGCAAATTAAAAAACCTTCCGTTGAAAATGACATCATACATTGCGAGTGATGGTCATGTCATAGAATTTGAACTCTAAGTAACGCATGAAAGAGTGGATTTTTGAAAAATTATGACGATATTGGTGGACTAGCGCGCGGCGCTGGTGCAGCCTTAGAGAAACCGGTTCATACTGGTTTGACAATGAAATGGTTCATAATTTAATCAAAATGTTTCAAAATTAGCATTATATCAGATCAGTAGATATAGCTCAGAGACTAGTTCAACTCGTTGAACGTCGCGGCGTTGAATAAAAAATTAAAAACCGTTGAATGAAATAACGGTTTACTTTGTAAGTTGACATTAGTGCACGTTAACTCGTTGTCGAATTTAACTAGTTGACAAACGTAAATCAACGTTGACGTTTCGTTAACGGAAAAACCTTCAACGACCCATCGCTACAACAAATGACAGATTACAGCACTTGACAGGTGACAAATGTCATAATCAGCTGTTTTGGGAAGGAATCTTCAATGGGAAATTGGGAACCAGTGATGGAAACGATCAAGGCTAGGTAGGCATTTTGGCTATAATGTTATGCGTAGCCCACGAAATGCGAAATACCATATTTAAGTTAATTCAAAAATTATTCACAATTTAAGCCAAACTTTATTTATTCCGGAACGAATCGTGAACAATCTGCAAGTTTAAAAGAAAATTAAAATGGTATCTTTATTTTTTTCTTGAAAACTGTATCTTTTTATGTGTCTTCAAATGTTTCTTCTCCATTTTCCGTTGTTACACATTTTTCTTTGCAAAAATAAAGTTGTTTTGTTTACTCAAGAGGATGCGTATAAACATTATCCTTTGCCAGTGTCGCTTTAAAAATATCATCTCGATCCAACCAATCACAGCTCTACACACGATCGACGCTGCCACGTCAAGTGAGACGGGAGTGAATGAAGTGGCACTATTTCGGCATTTTGTAGAGTTTCGTCTTCGGAGAAGGCTTGTGAAGTGCCGTATTTTTCAACATGAGAGTAATCCTATTTACGGCGATAGCCCTTTTGGGCGCCGCTTTGGCTGATGAAGTACCCACGGAAGAAAACGTTCTCGTACTGAGCAAATCCAACTTTGACGGTGTTGTTTCGTCAAACAACTTCGTATTAGTGGAATTCTGTAAGTTTTTATTGTTAACTAATATTCTTTTGCCTTTTCTTCACTGTGGATTTCAATATTTTACCCTTTGTTATTCATTATTGCATTGAAATGTGAATGACACGTCAGTCGGCATGGTTGTGCGCGTGCCGGCACGTACATATTGCATGCCTTTGTGAATCATACCTACTATTTGCAGATGCGCCATGGTGCGGTCACTGCAAGTCCCTCGCTCCGGAGTACGCCAAGGCCGCCACCAAGCTGGCCGAGGAAGAGTCTCCCATCAAGCTAGCCAAGGTTGATGCCACGCAAGAACAAGAGCTGGCCGAAAGCTACGGCGTCAGGGGATATCCAACGCTCAAATTTTTCAAGAACGGCAGCCCTATTGATTACTCCGGTATGTTTATTTAACGATTACAAGAAGTTTCTCTTTTATAAATAATGTTTTCTAAACTTTTCATGGTTCATTCATAAAAGTTAAATATTTTTCAATTAGAATTTGAGATGCCTCATTTAGTTCCGATAAGTGTAATTTCAAAGTACTTACATCATTTTTATTGCATTCATAAAAGTATAATTGAGTGCTATATTAAATTCCATTAGTTGAATATCAATATACTAATCACAAGTGTCTTAACTTTCTCTCAGGTGGTCGTCAAGCTGATGACATCATGAACTGGCTGAAGAAGAAGACTGGTCCCCCAGCCCTTGAGATCTCCTCTGCTGAGCAAGCCAAGGAACTAATTGCCGCCAACAATGTCATTACCTTGGGTTTCTTCCCCGACCAGAGCTCTACTAAGGCTAAGGCATTCCTTGGAGTTGCCAGCGGTGTTGATGACCAGGTCTTCGCTGTTGTCTCTGACGAGAAAGTCATTGCTGAGCTGGATGCTGAAGATGAGGATGTTGTTCTCTTCAAGAACGTAAGTACACATCCTTACTATCATTATCTGTTTTCTTTTTTGTAATAAAGTTGGAGTTAGGTCTACAAATTACAGATGAATTCTTTTATCTTTAAAAAAAGCAGTTGTTTTATAAAACTAGTTGTCTAAGTTTTTTTTTGGATGTTACTACCCAGTGTAAGGTTTTAAATAGGTACAAAATATGTAGAGAACACCTATTGAATAATCTTATCACATTTTTGGTGCTTAACATTAACATATTTAAATAAGAAATAGAACATCTTTTGTTTTACATTATTAATGCATATTATTAAATCCTATTCTACATTTAAGCCACATAATATCTGATGTAATATGTACCTGATAAAACGTATGTACATGTTTGTATCATCATTGATGTTGTCCTCCATTTGGGTTAGCAGATAATAAGTTGGTTGGCCTCAAAGGAGGCAGATAAATAAAATGAAGCTGCATCCAATTGTCCACTTGTATTGTAATACAACTGTGACACTGACACACTTATCTCAATTGTCAAAGCATTTATCTTCTTACTTTGATTTTAATTGCCCCTTTTAAATGATTAAAATCTGTATTTTTGGAGATAAGACAGTTTAAGAACATGTTCCAGATAAGGCTATAAAAGTTTTTAATTTGATAATAATAAGTACAATTTATTTTTGTTATCTCTATCTTTATATTAACTTGGCGTTTTTTTTTTTGTTTCCCTATCGCTAATCAATACAATTAGCTTATTTTTTTAGTTAGTTGATTAGAATAATTACATGTTACAACAATAACAAGATTTGAAACTGATATTAGGCAAACAAAAAAGTTTCTTTACCTCATTATGAAATTGCTATATTTTTCCTTATTTATTGCAATGCCAGTTTCCCCACAAAGTACAAGTATTGGCTCCCAAAATAACAAGCAAAACACCAAACACAAAGATCATTGTTTAGAGAGCCATCTTTTTTATTGGGAAAATTGTAAATTTAGGTACACTCCACTATCAATATATTTGGTATCTGACAATAATGATAACTAACAATAGCTTCTGCTGGGGACTTCGTCCACATTAAATATCTTGTTTAGCATAAACTAAACCATAAGACTTTCAGAGATTATCTTTTACAAACACATGAACTAACAATTTTACTTTGTAATAATTTATAGTTTAGATTTATCTGACACTATCACTTGTAGATGAAAAATTACTATATATTTTTTCCTTATAAGTTATTCCCTAATTTTGCCATCAGTTCGAGGAGCCCCGCGTCAAGTTCGAAGGCGAGAAATTCGACGAGGACATTTTCAAGACCTGGGTATTCGTCCAGAGCATGCCCACTATTGTTGAGTTCTCCCACGAGACTGCCTCCAAGATCTTCGGCGGACAGATCAAATACCACCTTCTCTTGTTCCTATCCAAGGTAAGAAAGAAACTGGAACATTTATTTTTCTTAAAATGGTTATTGGCTTTTTGATTTCTCTTTTTTTTAGCAAACGTTTCAATGAGTTTAATTTCGAATAATGCTTGTCAATTCTAAGCAGGATGTGCAGAGATAAATTTATATGCTAATTTAATTGTTAATTTTCTATGTACAAACTGATATAGGGTCAATACAGATTTGTTTAGCTTTAGATATCTATAGTCTCTTAATTTCACGGTAAATAAGCTATGAATACACCAACATATAGAATCATGTGAATCTCCTGACATTAAAATTCGTAGGAAAACGAGATATCGTAGACGGCTATTATTACTCAGCAAAACCTGTTTTTTAAACGAGTTACTGAAGTAGACCTCTACACATAAGACACAAACATTGTTGGTTTGTATGTAGTAGCATATTGTTTCAAGAATTTAATTAACGGTGTCATTTTTTGCGATGCAACTGTATGCCTTGATCTCGAAAGTGGTTAGACGAGAAATTGGCGAGATGTACTTTCACGAACGAGAATGTTTAGTGCCTATGTATAGTGAAGAGATTTGAGCCGGTGACCCGCCGGCGGCGCCGCCGGCATGAACTTTCACCGTTCATTACTAGACAATCGGTCATGCGCATCGGTTAATGAACCTTTTTACACATTTACCACTAAATATCTGCATACCGAGTAGACACATAACAAAGAAAAGTCATTTATAACAGACCAATTTTACGACTTAATAGAATGCATAAATTCGATTTCTTAATAAAATACTGCCTCTTTCACGTATACTGTTAACGGAAGCTCCCTAAATTAATGCTAAAATCATCGAGTAAAACGAGACGGTAGTTAAACGCATGCTAATAGCTAAATACATACGACGACACATCGACAAACACTGTAAAGCGCAACGACCTCGTGGTCAATGACCTTTGCTTGTGATTGAGTGGACTTGTTCTACAGATTCTGATGAGTATTTTGTTTGTAGAAAAATGGCGACTTCGACAAGTACACTGAGGAACTCAAGCCCGTTGCTAAGAACTACCGCGACCGTGTCATGTCCGTTGCCATTGACGCCGATGAGGATGAACACCAGAGGTACAGTATTTATGAATGCTATTTTTTTTTTTGTAAAGGGATTCGGTTTGTTCAGGACTGCTCCTAAGTGCCCAGGTCTATCAGTAAGCAGTGGATGTCTTTTGGTCCGATATGATTGTTTTTTTTAACCAGTGCATAGTATGTCAAAGTTGTGCATCTTGCAACAAATATCATGAAGGTTAGAAGGTTAGTAAGATTTATTTTACGTTTCCGCGCCCACGCGAAGCGAACGAAGTTGCGGGCGAGTCTTAGAAATGTAAATATTTTATTAAGCTTAATAGAAAGTTGTTAAATTAATATGAATCAAATCCGAAGTAAGCCCACCTGAACCTGTTATTTATCATTATACGAAAAATTTCAACGCATGGGGGTTCAGAATCATATGCTGAATCCATGGTATCAGTTTTCGCGTCGATGTCCCTGCCACCCTGTATATATATTAATTATGTACTTTTATTTATATTCTAAACAAACTTACACATAATGCATCTAATTCTCATGCTCTCTATTAATAGTAAACATTGTGTACGCAATGTAAAGAGAATTTACGCATTTGTAAATTCTCTTTAAGCATATTTTCATTATCTTAAACAACAGTTTATCATCTTTGGCTAAATAAAGATTGAGTGGTCAAACATCTAAACTGTAAAGATTAATAGGTTAACGACATTATAACGCTTAATAATGAAATAAAAAAACCGTTAAGTACTTGTTCAATCCTCAAGGTGAATGTTATCAAAGCGAGCACGACTTGTAGGTTTCAATTTTAAAAACACCGCTAAGCTTTTTTGTAGCACGGTATTGCTAAAATGTAGTATCATTTTATCTATAACGTATAAATAGTTTATTGCAAGAGTGGCGGCGGCGGATGAGACCAATAGGCTCGCCCCCTGAACACCGAGACTCATATTTCCTTCAATTAGTTAAGTACCTCATTTGTGTCATCCACGGGAAAAGTAATTGTAACTTTGATTTGATTTAAATTAAAATACCTACTTCAAAAGAAGCCAACCCCACGCGCCACCCACCGTTAAACGTGTTTCTTTCAGTGGTTTTAAATGTCACGGACGGCCAAGGACATTTCTTTCAACTTTGTAAAGTTGTTGGGAAAATGTAATTACAAACCAACATCGAGTACAGATGCTTGTGTTAATTGGGTATTCCTCACTTATTAAAATACCTTAGAAAAGGCGACAACAATTAATGTAGGAGTCTATAATACGTATTCTTCGAAGTGTAGATGCAGATAGAATACTTATCCCTTTTCTCGTCCCCACACGATTTATATGTTATGGGGTTTGGTTTCCGCACTTAGTCCTTAAGGAGGACCATTGTGCGTGGGCCATGTCAGCCATCGGTGGTTATTCTCCCGCACGATCTTTATGGGATTCTCATGCCGTGAGAACAATATTTATTTATTGTTCCAAAAACAGTGTGACAGATTTTTTTCCACCACTTTATGGATAAGAAAAACAGTGCAATAAAGTATTTAACTTTAGTGGAAAAGGTAACCTGTATCCTGTACTAGTTAAAAAACTGTACCTATCACAGGAGACAGGGGTCAGATTGCTCGCGAAGTTGACAGTTCAGGGTGCACCGCACGTCTATTTAAGTATATCACCACTCGCGAAGTCTATTTTCATGCACCCCAAGAAATAGATACTAAGCCGTTAAAACAGTAATTAATTAAATGTGTTTTTTTATTTCTCTAGAATCCTGGAGTTCTTCGGCATGAAGAAGGAAGAGATCCCCTCTGCCCGTTTGATCGCCCTGGAACAGGACATGGCCAAGTACAAGCCCGCCACCGACGAACTTTCCGCTAACGCCATTGAAGTAAGTCTTTATAACATTTTACCAACTTTTAATACAATCATTTTCTTGCTATATTTAAATAATTGCGTGTCAATTATTAAGTTATTCGTAATGAAAGGTGTGTCGCATTCTAATGCTTGTAAAAGCATAAAGGTTTGGTTAATACTCTTATCGAATCCTGTAACCATCTTATTCATCTATCAGCTATCTCGATTAATGACAAATGATCAATAATGGTAATTTCATACATCTTTATCATCGGTATATTTCACGGAAGTTTATCATACTGCCGTAATACTCACTTTTATGGCCGACATGTAGTTTTCAAATCATTGTTATGTAATTATGTAATCAACCTTATCGACTTACATACTAGTTACAATAATGGCTATTAACCACCGTTGATTAGTCGGCCTGTGTGTTAACGATCCGGTGTGTGTTAATTTCTGTCATTAATTGTGGTATGGAAACGATATGACATGAATCCTAGCACTCAATGAGCCATAACGTATACCACCCTTTCATGATAATCCGTATTGGAAGAATCATGTTCAAAAGTGAAAATATTACAATCGAGGTGACTCGTTCTAAATCGCGTATCACGTGTGTCACATCATACGAGTACATACTGCATTTGTTTTTAACCGTGTGAATAGTGATTCGCACGGTTAAAAACAAATGCACTTTATGAAACTGCCATGTGATCCCAAATGATACTGTAAAATATCGCACTGATCAACACGATCGTGTAAACCCTGGTGACAGGATTTGAAAGCATTCCCATTTTCATAAACTTATTTGATACATATTTGCAATTTGTGAGTTGTGCTTCTCTAAAGTTTGTTTTCTCTATCTTGCACATCTGCCAATGATAATACGACATGGCAGTTTATTGTCATAATTGTCATGGCCACAATACACCATGAATTTCAGAAATTTAACATAATTAATACCACAGTCACGAAAATCATGTCCGCGACCACGCTATTTACATAATGCCATTTATGTCTTTGAAAATACATTATCATACAAATACATTGCGCATATTAGACACGTGACAAGTTAATAATAGACGTAATAATTAATATGCATTTATATTACAACACAATATGCATTTCTTTTGACTTATTATATGCGTTATTACTTAAGAAATAAATATTCAATTATGTAGTATAGGTACCCACCATTAAGCAACTGTGAATTAATCTGAAAGTAATCTTATAATTTTTTTGTTACGAACTAAACAATGTATAAAAACCGATGCTATTAATCATAAAACTGGTTTCACAACATACATAAAAAAGTCCATAACATCAATTATGACAGTTTCGATATTTATTTATTTATATTTATATTTATATAAACTTTATTGTACACCAGAAAATACATAGTTAATCATAAATTTAACACTACAAAACATACAATGGGCGGCCTTATCGCTTTCTGCGATCTCTTCCAGGCAACCTTGGAATGGACAGTGATTGCGTGGACATAAACTATAAACGATATTAACGATATTATTAGAACTAAGAAACCGTTATATACACCGTTAACCAATACTTACAGTTTGAGCGAGAACGTACACGTATCGAAATCGCTACAAAAGGCTTGTCGTCTTCAAGATACTTGTTTCACGTAGAAGAGCTTTCTTATTCTACCTCAGCCCTCATATCCGAAACAAAGATATTAGTCCAGCCTAATTTAGTCTAAAGTAGATTCATGTTCACATTCTCTAACTAAGAGAGTAAGACATTTACAAAGTACATGTGCCCTATTCAGTATCCACTATTCAGTCAAAGTTATCATGTATTTCTTTCCCTACAACGCCTACAAGACTCACCCTTATGTTGACTTCACTAAATACATCATATTAACCTTCTTCCCGTTCTTCCCAGGAATTCGTGCAGTCATTCTTCGCCGGCACCTTGAAACAGCACCTGTTGAGCGAAGACCTGCCTTCCGACTGGGCCGCCAAGCCCGTCAAGACTCTGGTCGCCACCAACTTCGACGAGGTCGTGTTCGACACCACCAAGAACGTGCTCGTCGAGTTCTATGCGCCATGGTAAGTGACCAGACCATTGAAGTTATTAACCAATCAGGTTGGGTTGTATGAATCACCATGGCAACATAGAAAACCACAATCTGTGAATAGTTGTCTGTACGTGGTCGGAAATTGACATGTAAATACTCGTCAGGTACTTGCAATAACTTTTTAATCTTGTTACGAAAGTGTTTCTTCTTTCGCATGTCGATGCAGATAAGATTTGCACGTAGATAGATATCAAGACGATCTTGACAATCGCGATTGATTACGATTTGACTGTACCTTTCCCTAACTTATTTATTTATTTATTTACTAAGGCACCAAGTCCCAATATACTAATCACAAATACATATAATTCATTCAATTCATTATATCATTAAAATAAAATAAGCACATTACAATGCAATCGACCATTTAAAAAAAAATATGCACATTAAAATTCAAATTCAAAATAAATTAATCCAAATGAATCAATTCATTCCTAATGAATGTGACCTATTTGTTACCCCTATTTACTTGATCAGGTTACCTACAAAATCATATGACACATCAGTTGAAATATAAAGCATCTGTGCAAATATTTAAGAGTAAATAAAACACAAAGATTGTTTGTTCAGGTGTCCACAATTGAAAGGATAAAAGAAACAATAATATTAATACAAAAGTTATTGCATCTTCTTGGAGACTTATGTATAAATTACTTATGTATATTATGTAAAAAAATATAATATGGCCGCAAAAATGTACATACATATATCCTTCCAGTAAACATACTCCTTTGTTTTATCAAGTGTTACCCGCTGTGCAATACAAATATAACATCATAACACCATTAGGCTGCTTGTCCTGTTTCTAGGTCGAGTTCAAGTCCAGACACTGTGTTATTTGTCGCGCCGACATTGCCTCATTTTTATCGTAGTATCGTATAATTTGCGCAAGTGTTGCGACTCGTTAGTTCGCATTCAGTGGGTCGTAATTAATTCGCTTGTGTCAAACGTCATTGTTTGCTGTTCAACAACTTGGAAAGTGATCATTTGCTCCATTATGTAAATTTTCTCAGAAGTTCAAATGGAACCTGTTGTTTTTTGTGTTTATCGAGATTAAGAAGAAAATTGATAAACCACAGACTTGAATGCATAGAGGATAGGTTGAATGCTTTTATATCAAAATTAATTATAAAGATCGGCTTGAGGTAATAGATGAGGCAGGTGGTATAGAGAACAATATTCTCAAAAACATTTAAAGCTTATTTCTCAGTAGCAGCCCGGAGTCTGGATTTATGCCCGGTTGATGGCAATAGGCTCGCCCCCTATAACATAGGACTTAAACATGACTGGCGAAATGTGGGTGTGCATAGGTACAGTACGACACAACTTAAATGTAGCATCGGCAAAATTCGTAAAACCGATCACTATCCGAACTGAGTACGCCTTCAAAATCACCAATATTTATTACTACTTTAGGTGAAAATTATCTTTACGCAAACGCAATAACTTGTGAAGTCATATAACCTAATACCTACCACCACCACAACCACCACCACCGAAATGTATTTTTCTGTTGTAATGCCAATAAACCCATTTTTCTTTCTTTCTTTAATACATTCGTAAAATTTAAATAAATGAATGCAAATTTTCAAATTGATACTACCTAAATTGTGTCGTACTGTACACCTCTACCTCACCCTTCGGGGATTACAAGCGCTATATATGTTATGTTAAGCTTACAATTTCAAATGTGTTTTACGAGTCTAAATTTCACAATTTGATTTGGTTTCAAAAAGTAATTCATTAAGTAACTAAATAACTGCCATACTATCAGTCCTTTATCCTACAACACTATCCATTACAAAGTGTTAGACATCACCTAGAAATCTCAAAATAATTTTCCACCAACAGGTGCGGTCACTGCAAGCAGCTGGTCCCTATCTACGACAAGCTGGGAGAACACTTTGAGAAGGACGATGATGTCGTCATCGCTAAGATGGACGCCACCGCCAACGAGCTCGAACACACCAAGATTACCTCCTTCCCCACTATCAAACTGTACACTAAGGATAACCAGGTCAGTACACGAAATACAAAGAGATTGAATAGTTATAGTTCTGTAAGGTTAATAGTCCCCCCACTCCCTTATTACATGTGCACGAAATACAAAGAGATTCAATAGTTATAGTTCTTTAAGGTTAATAGTCCCCCCACTCCCTTATTACATGGGACTTGATGTAGTAAAACGTAATAGGGATGATGACTAAAATTTATTTTTTATTCCGTCATTGAGATTATTAAAAAATATTGGACGCGTGTTTTTTCTTTTTCTACGTAATCTAAAGATTACGGCGATACATTAAGTTAAAATGTGCCATGACGTCACGAGTATGTAGATTTTATACTTACTTGTGACGTAGCGATCCCCAGTCCCCGACTTAAAATGCGTTTTATCTAAGAATTTTTTTACTAATACGATAAAGCAAAATATGTGTCTAATATTTTTTTATTATCTGACTGACGGAGTAATTAGAATTTCTTGTTTTTTACCCAGGCATCACCCCTATTGTATCTAATTTTCGATGCATGTATATTGCTGTGTACTTTTTCTGCCACTCAGGATACAGGCTTAATAATATGTTACGATATGTAATAAATGTCGAGTTATAGAGGAGTAATCCCGGCAGTCAGACGTATATATGACTACTAAGTATGTAAAGCCAACGAATCAAAACGCGAACTCCGTGTCAGCATCATTTTGGTGCTATCGTCGATATTAATAGTCTTAGTGAATTCAATCGTGGTTAATACGCATTTAACGGCCCAGTTTTATTGCAATGTGTTCACGCCTCTCGATTTAACTAAGCCATGTTGATAATACATAACTTGGTTTCTTTAATGTGTTGCTAGCGTGACTAGGTCATTAATACGCCACAGTTACTTATTCTTTATTAGACCATTGTTGCTGGATCCATTATTCTTATCAAAAGGTGTGTTTTTTTTGTTGCCAACAATAGAATAACATTACCTGTCACATCTCATTTGTGTATTAAAAGACTAAAGACTACTTGACTGTCGAGAATATCGTTGCCCGAGACAAACAAAGCTGATCAAACTAGTCTGTAGATATTATTGTTGCAAAGAAACCTCGGATAGAATAACTAATAACGAAGCTAACTTTGCCTTTCTTTATTACCGTATACATGAAGTCATTGGAGGAGCTCGTGGCTAAGTAACAACAGCAGCACTGGTCGATCCATCAGGTTAAGCTACGCTTGCCGAGGTTGGTCAGTGGATGGGTGACCATCTTTACATACCGAGACTCCTCCGTGCCTCGGAAAGCACGTTAAGCCGTTGGTCCCGGCTGTCATTCGTGGATCTTTGACAGTCCTTACGAGTCGTCAGAAACCCGAAAGTCTGACACCAGTCTTACCAAGGGGTATCGTATTACTCAGTTACTGGGTTGTGGTCAGATAGGCAGTCGCTCCATGTAAAATACTGGTATTCAGCTGCATCCGGTTAGACTGGAAGCCGACCTCAACATAGTTGGGAAAAGGCTAGGCAGAATGAATACATGAAGTCATTGAATTGCCAGTTGAATGCAATAAATCAAAGGACTTTGTGATAAATTGCCTTGTAATATTATTATTAGTTTTTCAGCAATAAAATGTGTAGTGTTTAAATGATGCTTATATAGTTATGTAGATGGAAAGACGTAGCTATAATCATACTAATGTGAGATTGAAGTATCTTTGTGACCACTTTTGAAAACTTTTGTGTCTACCACTATAATTTCTAACGACTATTTTCTATCGTGCAGGTGAAAGACTACAACGGCGAAAGGACGCTGGCAGCCATGACCAAGTTCGTAGAGAGCGACGGTGAAGGTGCTGAGCCCACACCAAGCGTGGTAAGTTATCAATACTTCTTGAATTTATATCATCAACCTGCGTATCTTTGAGCAATCAGGCTGCATGGGGTTTATCTTACCATGCCCACAGATAAAGAGGAATAGATAATTCACTCCGCAAAACCATTTAAATAAAAAGCGACTCTTGCTATGACATAATAAAGTACAATTCAGGTCGCACAGCGCTAATTACCTACAGTTACCGACAAGACGAGCCCACCGCCTACTTGTAGCTTCATACGTAAAATGCCGAGTGCGTCTTCTACACTATTATGTGCCATGACTCCGTCCGAGTATTGTAAAGATGAAAAAGATGGTCTTATTTTCAAAGACTCAAGCGATATCTTTTCCCACGAGTGGAGTAGTGTAGGGTCGTGTAGGCTGTATAAAATGATGTAAGGATGCCACCAATGAGACTAATATATATTTTCGTTTGACTAGTAAATTACACACTCGATAACTGTAAACGATACTATGAACTGCGTGAGAGCTCGAGTTACCCTCAGGAATTATAGTAATTAGATAAGTCAATCTAGTACAAGCTTCTCAAGACGGTTAGCAACAATAAAGCAACGTTTTACTTTTCGAAGAAATCTTAATCAATTTTTAGATTACGTGCTATCGCCATAGCAGTCGTCCTTGAACCATTACAAAAGTACTAAGACTAAAAAACATTTTAATGAAGTTTCGTCGTTTCATGTCGTTTCGATACAGTTTTTAATTAACTTATTTCATTCGTTTCATACAGACTAATATTGATTGTGTGACGTGTTTTTTACCACGTGGTTTGGAGCCACGTCGATATAACCAGAATAATATTGATTGTGTGACGTGTTTTTTACCACGTGGTTTTGAGCCACGTCGATATAACGAGAATAATATTGATTGTGTGACGTGTTTTTTACCACGTGGTTTTGAGCCACGTCGATATAACTTGAAGCTTACGTGTAGGCATATGATAACCTGTCGCCTATCTCTTGAAGTCATCTCAAATAACAGCTATCACTAAAACATTACTTTTATTATAAGAAATTAAAGTGTTACATATTGTGCAAATCATTGTTACCTTTTATAGTTCATATTATTATATAGCTTGTGTCCCCAAATTAAGTTGGGGCTTTTTAACAGACTTCAAAAAGGTTATGTATTCTTTAACCTAAGGAAGATAGGTTCGAAAGTATTACTGCACGCGCAGCATGACCACCGTAGAAACGGGTTTTGTCGTCGGAAGAATAGACAAAATAACATAAACAATCACAATCTGTCATTTTGTCTATTATTCTAAGCGTGCTGGTTACCTTATCTGAAAACATTCGTTAGGGTATGATTTAGGTCTTGTAGAATAAGAAAAGTTAGCTAATTGTATATTATTTATTTTATTTTCTATCTTTGCAGAGCGATGACGACGAGGAAGAAGAGCTGCCATCCAGGGACGAGTTATAAGCGCTCGCGGCCAGTACACTCATGAGACTTCCATAGTATAGTACTGTATAGATTATAATTATTTACTTTTATACTTAAACTAACACGTTTGCATTTCTCTTGCTAGACTGTTGACTTGTTCTCTAAATTATGTTAAGGGTTGTACTTGAACGAATTAATTTAGTAGTACGCATTGTTTGATATTTTATAATGTAATACTCTGTTTGTTCGTCACGTAGCATCAGAGCGACCGGATCTCGTGCAAATGCCCAGTAAAATTTAATTTATTTTCTAAACGCATAATTTATTTTGCATAAACAGCAGCATAACTTAGTTTATGTATAATAACTAATGTATTTATAATTTCTGTATCATAATGATATAATGTTTTCACATTCCTTAGTACAAGTTTTAGTTACGAACAAGTGTGATGTTAAATATTGGCGATATTTTTATATTTTACTAGTACTTTGATTCATCACAACAAAATAGAATTACTTTAACCTGGCTTTAACCATTATGTTGTATTTTGTAGCGTTTTTTTAATTAAAATTGTGACGTTGAATAGTTCAATCATAATACTTGCATTCTGAAATGTATTTAGTGCTATTTTCATAATTATAATAAAGTAAAGATCTTGAAAATGTAATTTTCTACGGATATTGGTAATTCTGTCTATACATGTAAATATTCTGTAATTGTATTTGCCAAATCTGCAATTGTGTATCTATTGTGGATACAGAAATTGATAAATAAACAAAATTAAAACTTATTCTTGATTTCATTTAATCCGTGGTCTGGATGATTAACAAACATATAGCCTTTCACATTTTTTATATATTAGTATATTACTGCCTAACTTAATTCTGATGAAGCGCCGCTCCGTCACACGCAACCTGCGTGGCGCAAACCAACGCCACCAGAACCATTAGGCTGTCTTTGTGTGAGGGTGCTTGGCGGTGAAGCGTATTTCCTTTTTAGGGTTCCGTAGTCAACAAGGAACCCTTACCGTCTTATTCCAAAACACGGTCTAAATTTGGTACTGGCATTAGTACTAGCTTTAGTACCATGACTAAATAAATCTTTATTATAAAATGAAGTTTATCACTCGTTTCAGAACTATTTATGGTACTAAAGTTAGTCTGCCGAGTCCCCTAGTTTATCTTTGGTACTAATTTATTTGACGTTTGCGTTGATTATTATTGTTTGTCAATTTATATAAAAATCGTTAAAAAATTATATTATTATGATTGACTTGATGGATTTGGAAGATTTGGATATGCTGTAAATTTCTCGGAGATCTTACAAACACCAACATCGTGTGAATCCTTTTGAATTGAGTGACGAAGATTTTAGAATAAGTATACTGTACTGTTCACAAAACATTTTGGAGAAAAAATTGTGGATGTTTTACGAGAGGATTTATCTCACGACCCTCGAGGATGCTCATTGAATCCTGAAGTACAAGTGGTTTGCGCATTACGCAAATGGGCTCGCCATTAAGTATGTAAGTACCTAGCCTTGGTCAATGCTAACCTAATATTAGACAAAATCCAATAATAATATACTAATATTATTGTTTTATTCGTAGATTCAAGACTACAGCTGATTCATATGGTGTGTCTCAACCAGTTGTCAACAAATTATGTAAAAAGGTAGCAGATGTCCTGAAGATTTATAAAAATGCCTATTACTCTATATAAACAGGAGAAAAGCATTAGGAAGTTCCCCAGTATTGCTTATTTTCCTACAGTAATTGGACCAATAGAATGAACTCATATAAGAGTAAAGAAAGTAAATGCTGATGGGGGTCAGTTATATATTAATAGAAATGGATTTTCTTCATTAAATGTTATACAAACTATATAAGAAATTTGTTTTTTGTCTGTACCGTACCTCTGTTTCGTAACAGCGTGCAGCGTCGCGATCCAAGCGGTATCGGGTTGCGGTAGTTTGAACGCCCGGTCAGTACGCGTACCGTACGGTACGGCGTCTCACCGTACCGTACGTACGGACCCGTGCCCGATACGCACCCGCCTTGTGTGTATATTGAGCTTTACAGTTAGGTATATTAAGAACAATGAATACAAATAAGAAGTGCATTTATTTATTAATATGTAAAGGAAGTAACATAAACATGCGTTTAAAATTACGCGCGCCGCCGCCGCCGTATGTAAGTCGCTGCACTTCACGCTAGAGGTTGTCTAGCAACCTCACGAACGCCCAGCGTCCGTCGCCGAATCTCTGGATGTTTTTTAATGGATATTTCTTGAATTATTATTAATAAAATATTATGAATAGGTATGTCCTTTCGAGTCGTTTTTCCCAAGAGCAACGTCACTCACGTTTATTCAGTCAAATTGACAGCTTTTTGCCAACTAACGTTTCGTTCACAAAAGAAACCATCAACAGGTGTTAAGAAATAATGACAACTTGATTATAAAAATCGCATTAAAAGTACAAGTTTTGCTTGTTCAATATATTGTAAACTCAACAAAGAACAATTTAGGGCATATTTTGGTATTGATCAATAATTATTTAAGCATTTCAAGTGTTATTACAATATCAACATTTAGAGAAACAGAACGTTGCTTCAAATAAAGCCTGCGTGAATGAATGAAAGAATGCATTTTTGTTTCTTATCTGTGGATATTATTTGAACCATGAACCTTCTTTGGTACTAACTGATCCTCGATTGGTCTTCGTTTTGTAATCAGAACACATTTTGAGGCTGGTACTAGCTTTGTTACCGTAACAATCCTAGACCTTTTAGTCTTGGTTTAAACCATTACTTATGCAGTTTTTTGTAATAAGACGGTTATAGTTTTGCGATGTCCGTCTGTCCGCGGCTTAGCTCAGAGACGGTTAGCATATTAATCACGCCGACAGTGTAAAAATAAAATCGTCGTGTTTAATGAAAAAAAAACATCCCCACTTTATGTGTAGGGTACCTAACCTCTACACGTAGTGGGGGTGTTTTTGTTTTTTCTAGTCTATCCCATGGTGTTGGGTGTCGTTGGAAAGATCGTTAAAAATATTGGCAGTTTGTCAAAACAATTTTTGGATTGAGGGATCCGTTTGCGAAATATTAAGAGTGAAGTGTTCCCCCTGCCAGCTAAATGGTTGGTTCTGGATATGTGAACAAATTCACAGCAGCAGTATATATAACGAAATTAAAAGGAAAACTGTCACAGCTAAGTAGGCTCTACAAGTTAAAGAGTAATAATCGACCAAATTACATTTGCAGTTGAAAAAACATGTTCTCCCATACATTCCGTAGGGAGGACATGTTTTTCAACTACAATGTTAATTTTGTTCTTGGGATAAATTCAACACATCTACCACAGAGTACTTTTTCTCTACGTAACCCTTCATTGTGCGTGGTCCGACACGCACTTGGCCAGTTTTTTCAGTAGTCAATCTGAAACCTAGTAAAAAACTTAAATTCATTTATTCAATGACAAACAACACAAAAAAAAACTGGAAAAAAATGCAAAATGAAATGGAATGCTGTTGTAAAATACTGGTATTCAGGTGCATCGGGTTAGACTGGAAGCCGACCGGACCCCAAAATAGTTGGGAAAAGGCTAGGCAGATTGACTGCAAACAACGCACACCCTAAATAGCTAGGTTTAAAAACATGAAATTTTGCACAAGAGTTCCTTATATAACTTAACACATTCAGTGCCGGGAGCCTTCCTAGAGGGTTCACCTAGTCGCATATGGGATGCCGGGAGCCCTCGCAGAGAGATGCAGCTGAATACCGTATTTTACATGAAACTACTGCATTTCTGACCTCCACAACCCAGTAACCGGATAATACGATACCCCTTGGTAAGACTGGTTTTCAGACTTTCGGACTTCTGATGACCCGTAAGGACTGTCAAAGATCCACGAATGACAGCCGGGAGCAACGGCTTAGCGTGCTTTCCGAGGTACGGAGGAGTCTCGGTATGTTAAGATGGTCACCCATCCACAGACCAACCCCGGCAAGCGAACCGTGCGACTGTTATTATTTAGCCACGAGTTCCTCTAACGAGCTAACTTAAGTAAGCACTAAGGAAGGATTTTTGAACATGGATGATGTTCAAAAATCCTTCCTTAGTGAAGGAGGAGGAAGGAGAAGGAGAAGGAGTTAATTAATAGGGGATGGAAGTTATAATTTTTGCCGATGGGAAATTCCATCGGGCACTTAGGTCGTATCTTAATTAAACCAGCAGCGCGCCATGCCCTGTGCATTAGAAGTACAGTCTGCGACCTGCATAACCCGATCCCTGGGGTCAGGTAATTTATCAATTATGTTGCACCTGCCATGTGTTATCTGTGCATCACCCTAATGGCTGCTACACACTATGCGGCGGTCTGGCCCGGCAGCAGTGTCGGCACACTGCCGTCGGGCAAGCCGCGGCGCGCCCGGCCCTGCCGCATAAAGGATCGCAAAGGAAATGGAGGCGCAAAAGCCGGGGGCACCTGCCGCTCGCCAAAAGCCGGAGGCCATGCCGCCGGCATAGTGTGTAGGAGCCATTAGCATTAACAACGGGCACTAAGTGACACTTAAATGAATACCTAAATAAAAGTGCACTGTTGGATTTTCAACTCTCAGAACTAAGCCTAGAGTTGAAAATCCAACAGTGCACTTTCCACATATTGCTACGCAACTTAGCACATCTCTGGTGTAAAGGGCAACCCTTATGGTGCGGTTTAGTTTGTCTGCCACATTAGGCTGATTTCAGTGACTAGATACTAATGCTATCGACTTAGGGCTGGTTTTCCAAGAAATAATGCTTGTCCACTTATTTAAGAAGCAGACGGCCACATCGAGTTCGGACCTATATTAAATTAAACACCACCTGTATGGTAATTATTTTATTATCTTAAATACAACGATTACAACATAAAATAACTCTTTTTAAATAATTAACACTAAGCTTGTTCTTTTAAATTATCACATTAACACCAAAAGAACATTTAATTGAGACAAATGTGGAATGGCATAGTGTTTTAAACATGAGAGAATGGGTAGCACTTTGGTACAACAAGGGTTACATATGGGGTAACTTTTGTTCATAATTGCGATGAAATATTCTAGGCTTTATACAGATCCATTACGAAATAAAAATAACTAACAATGGGGATAAAACAAACTGAGCTCGAAACTACAGCTTTAGTACAGCGCTTTTAAATTGCATGTATATTTCATCAAACTGCGGCTATAGTTATTTATATCATATGTGTCTTCGCAAATGGCATGATTAATGATTATAAACATACATAAAACTTATTACACGTCACCTTTTTATATCTGTGCGGAATCCATTTTCGTCAATCTCAATATTGATAGAACAATATAATAAAATAAAATACTCGATTTCGTTAAATCCATTTTTATCTTCTACTCCTTATAATTTCAATACACAACATAAACAAATCAAAATGCAGTACGACAGGTACTAAATTAATATACAAATACATGCTCTTGATTTACTCTCAGTAATCACTAAACCTAGTAAATAAAAAATACCACGATAGACTATATAAAACAATATTATATATCACAATCTCGACCCTTCGACGAGGACTCTTCAAAACTTCAATACTATAAAATCGTAATAAATAATTACAAGCACGTAATTAATAATTTCGAACGCCAGTGGTCTTGTATTAAATGCTCCCGTGGTCTAGTGAAGTCTACAAAGTTATATATTAAAGAAATCTACCTAATGTAACCTTAGTCTAGAGTAATACATAGTCAATGACGCGCCGTAGTTATGTACTTATCATTGTATATACCACGCTGTTACAAAATCATTACAAATTGAAGTACTTTAAGTTGAAGAAAACGAATATTTCTACGATCCCCTAGGTGTTAGTAATCTCGCCCGAACAATAACGAATATATTAAGATTTTTCTTACACTTAGAATTAGTAAGAAGAGGAAATCGATTAGTCAGCTTAAAATATTTCAATTACAACTATATAAGCCAGGCACCAAACGGCATATCGAATACATGTGGATTATTAGCGTTATTACGAAATCATCACGGTGTATAAATACGATTCGATGCAAGAACAACAACACTGACTGATGATCTAATGGCTACGTACAGTGGAAGTTTGGCGCGCATACATTTAGCGATTTATCGTCACCCGTCATACAAAATCGTGTGAAAAAATAACGATTTGAGGTGTGCCAAATTAGCGATGTGTCGAGAAATTCGGTTTTTAATTATATAGGTTTCGGTTTTTTTTCATTAAACAGGGTGAAATACTATGTAGTGTCTATCTTAATTTAGAATATTGATTTGTCTGGTTACACAGGATGCGGACTTTCATAAAGCTTGTGCAAATGGTATGATTCAAACCCAGTATCATAATGTATGTTGTAGGTATTTTTTACAAGTATACTAATTACCTGAATGCTTCAATTAATACAAAGGGTGGACGCTACTGAAGGTGCCAAGCTCGTAGCCAAGTTCTAGGCTGATTCTATATAGATTACCATCGACACGCTAAGAAGAAGAATACAAAGGGCTTTTTAATTGTAACATTCAGGTTTGACCTACATGTTACAAAATACTTGATGCCTATTCTCGGATATATGCTACGACCGAGACAGACTGAGGGCCAATTTCACCAAACTTGGTTAGTTATTAAATGCTATGTATTTTGGCTGAGTGTTTCGTATAGTTGTCCCAAGAAAAGTATGCGCTTCAGGAATCATCGGCCTCTCTATGGGACTACGACCGTGCGATTATGATATTTCATTACAACTAAGGAAATACTTGCCTATTTTGTATTAATTTGTTTACAAAATTATGGATTACTCACTCACTGTATGCAATTTCAAAAACTTGTCAATACTTTTGAGTGATAAAAATGACGATCTGCTGAGACTGGAGTCGGTATCTGAACAGGGAGAAAACTTCATAAAAACGCGCAATGATAGTTCATATAAAGTGCGGCAGTAGAAATCTTATGCTTGCTACTCTGTGGCACGTCGTTCGTGCTTATTCGGAAACACGAAGATTACCGAAGCGCGAAGCTCATATTTTTCTTGTAAATTTCATAACAAACAATGGTGAACTGTCCCTAAGTGGTTTAGCTGAATCGGTCAGCAACAGATTTACTGTAATGGCTATTGTTCTAGAAATCTAGAGCGGCGATAAACCAGGCGAGTCTGTACTGTGCGTGAGTGAATCAGAGCGCAAACATGGAGTCGTGGTCGTTGTCTTTGTTGATCTGGCGGTGGCGCGGCGTCAGCGCGGCGGGCAGCGGGGGCGCCGGCGTGCCCGCCGAGCTGGGCCCCACGGGCCCCACGGGCCCCGCGGGCCCCGCGGGCCCCGGCGCGGGCGGCAGCGTGTCGGCGGCGGCGGCGCGCTCGGCCAGGAACTTGTCGAAGTCGCTGCTGGTGACGCTCTCCTGAGCGCCGTTCGCGTCGGATGCCGCCTGCGGATCACCATGCTCATTATGAAAAAGTTGTCTGTTATAAATACACGGTAGAAGGAACATCGTACCGAAAACTTATACCATGGATTCAGTACAATGATGGTAGAATACCCATCGTTGAAATGTTTCGTCGATTTATGGAACAGTAGTTTTTTTTTTAACTAACCAGTAATTTCAACCCTTAATCGTCTGAATCCATGGTAACTTTTCGACGTTCCGTGGTCTGGTAATCCTGGGTCAAAGTTTTCGTTACGATTTCTCTTTCACCGTATGTACAATAAAATGTCTATGTGCTTGACCATTTAATCTAGTGTTAACATTTTCACTATATCATCCCATTTTGCAGTGCATAGCATATTGTATAACTATTTCCCCAAATAAAATAAAAAGTATATCTTGCTTGTATTAGGCGTGAGTGCACAGTTTTAGCTGCGAATGAAAGAATCATATAAAAATCCCGTTAAAATAAAAATGGGTCATATTTACACCATACTTACGTAAAATAAAAATAAAAGGAAATGATAAATAAACATAAAAACACACCTTCTCCTGAGCTAACCAAGCGGCTATTTCATCGATCTCCCTCTGATCCATGCCCGATGGCTGTCGAATGTTCCAGAAACGTTAACATAAAATAATTGTTATATACAAAAGACAAAACAAACGATAAAATTATATGGAAAATAAAATTAATAGAGAGAAAATAGTTTTGAGTAAGTAATAAATAGGTATATTCAACTTGGAACTACTAAAAAGTATTATTAATTGTATTTAAATCAAAGCTAAAAACTGTTATGGCGGGACAATACTGTGTCGTATTGTGTCGAGGTGATATTATTTTAGAGTTATAACTTAATAAGTCTCGTTCACAGGAAGATTTTACTAATACTTTATACTATGAATCCTATTTTAATGTGTGTGGCTAAAAATATAGAATCAAAATTCCGATTGTAATGAAGCTTGAAAATAAAGTCGTTTTTCAGAACTATTCTGACAAGGATATTTGGCAGGTTTACCTTGTGCTCGGAACGCTTACTTCAACCACGTAGGTTTATTAAAAGGTAAGGTAAAAAGGAAAATAAATCATTTATTTTGGACCAAACATTTGAATAACATCCTCATCGTTTGTTATAATAAGTAAATGCGTAATTAAGACGCAGGTATATGCCAGTGACCTTGAGTGGTTAGCTTGCGTGTTCTGTACTGAACTCACGCAACGCGTCGTACGTCTAGCCAGTAATAGGACTCGCCCATCAAGGAGAGCTGTCCCAAGTTTGACGCATTATTACTTTATTATACATACAACAAAAGGTATTTTAATAAAACACGTATACTAAAATATAAATAATTAAATTATCTTTAAAATGGTGAATGTTTCAGAAAAATACGCTTGATAGATTTTGTGTGATTCTCAGTTTTTTATCCGCGTTAGATATAATTTTGCAAATTAATTTCACTATGTAATATAAATATAATCTAAAATATTCTTATATTAAGTTATTAAGGAAATGCTCTAATTTAACATATATTTTTTCCAAATCATTAACACTACTTGTGTATACGTTATCTTCAGTATAAAATCATTAAAAACCGGCTATCGTCGCCTTAAGCGCAAGCACGAGTGAGGGAGCTGAAGTATTTAAATAGCCTCTCTCACTTTAACACACACCAAAACAGTAAAAAAAAACAATGTAATTAGTTAGTATACAAAAAATGAATTCAATCACACTAAACATCACATCGACATAACACGACACGATATAAAAACTCAAAGCTAACAGTAAATATGGGACAACGAGTTATAGAAACAGTTCGGATTATACAGGGTCAGATTAAGTTAGCTAGCAAAACTCTGCAGACGTGATCGGTATCGATAACTAAACACGATGCAATAAAAATAAAATAAAAAGGATGTTTTTTTTAGGCTCGACGACCGCTGGTGGTATTCTTACCTGAAGTATGAATTGAGAAAGTCTGTTTTGTTTTTTGTTTTATCGTGTTTAGATATCGATTATCGATACCTATGTATCTCGTCTGTGAAATTTAAACAACAAAAAAACAGATTATTAAACTGATATTTCAAATGACTACACTAACAGCGGTGGATGACCCTATAAAATAATCCATCAAATTAATTCCTTTTTTGTTTTATCACGTTTAGATATCGACTACGCCTGCGGAGTTTTGCTAGCTAATTTAATTTTACCCTGTATATAGTATTTGAACCTGTGTGATAGTATTTCTATAGCTCGATGTGTCACATTAACGGTCGGGTACTATACGGTACAGTTACATCAAGTTTTAGAAAAAAAAACGACTTTGTAGTGTTTTCTCTGTCACTCTAAGGCCGTGTCATATTAACGGCTTGGTATATTGAATGGTGTACGTACCAGAGGTTGTCCTTGTGTGGCTCGCTGGCTGGCAGCTGAAGCAAGTCCGGTCGATGACTGTTCCTCCAAGTTGTCTGCGTAACTGCTACCGCTGTTATTGAAGATGGAGACTTCCATTAAACCATTTTTTAGGAGTTGAAGTTCATTAAAATTGTGGAGTTTTATTGTCTTGCAACTATAGACGATTTCAGTTCGGTAGGAAAATTCAAAAATCGAAATCGAATTCGAAATTTAAAAGCGATTGTCGTCGTCGCGCGGTCGTTCGAACTTTTTGTTCGGTGAACCTGAACGCGTGGTCGCGCCGACGGATGGCGGTTTTCAGTTTTCCGAACAAAAAGTGACATATGCACGCGAAGGATCGCGTATTCACGCGACGATTTCTTTTAATTATGACGCGGCCTAAGGCAGCCTCAACACTATGGCAAATTCATAGAAAAGCCAATTACACATCACATCATTGGAACTGAGTTGTTGAAGACTTGCAACACTGATGGACGGAGTCTGATAGAAATGATCTGTTTGGGGTCTTGAGGTTAAACCAATTTGATTTAGGCATTTTCCATAAAATTCTGTCTCAACCAAATGGTGATGTTGAGAAGTGTCTGTTCAGGTTTTAGAGTATGATGGCTGAATGCCATACTCATTGCGATTATGAAAGTCCTTAAATAAAGAAAAATAAAATTGTAATGCATCCGTGTCGAAGTTTTTTCCTACGGATAAACAAGCTATTGATCAGTTAGTCACTCACCCAGTCTTGGAGTTTTCATAGGTAAGGTTGCGTGACTGCGCGAACATGTCGAACTCGTCCTTAGAGCTGCCCGGGGACTTGTCCGGCTGGGCGTTTTTCACGGCTGAAATGATTAGTTCATGATGACATTATTATGACTAACTAACGTTACATATGAAAGCGGTATTGCTAGTGTAGTTCTAGTATATTTGATAATAATTTTATGTCGACCGGTCAAGGCTCCAAGGCCTGAAAAAAAGACAAGCAAAGTAACTTCTACATGTAAGTAAGATGTACTATAGCCGAATCGCTTTAGCGTGGCTATAGCGATCATTGACCCACCTACATTTTCTAGCATTCTTTATTTCAAAAACTGAAATAAAGTCGAGTCGAGTCGAAGTCGTGTCTTCAACACGTTCCAAGTTCCAATAACGAAAAACCATACAAAGTTTATTGTTTGGGTACCTAAAGAGAGATACTAGGGAAAGGGCAATGACCGATTTTGCCACGCTAAAGCGATTCGGGTTTAATACCCTACCTAGACATGACATTTAGTAACATTGATGGTTTAGGGCAGGCCACTCAAATAACCTGAGTTTCGAAAGATATGTAAGCCGCTGAGTGCAGCATCTTGATCTATCTATCAAAATCAGTGTGTGCACAACCTGCGCTGTTTTGTACGGCATACTAATATCACGTCATTAAATATTTTGATGTTACGATTACGTTGTGGGTGAGTATTTTTTGTCTCCTTTAGATAAGGGCTACAAATTCTGAGTGAATTCTATAATTACAATAGCAAAATTATTGATGTTTACTTACTTAATTTAGCTATATCAGGTACATCATCGCTGAGATCAATCAAGGCATCGTCTTCAGGCTTCTTTGCTGAAATAAAATAAACAGAAAATTATTATACACATTTTACTTTAGAGAATCAAGACTAACACTTGATATCTGAACAATCAAACAATTAGCAGTAAGAGCAAAATAATAAGTTATAAAAAACAAAAAAAAAAAAGTTTATTTCAATTTCAACAGGCATTACAATACATTATTATTGGAGATCACCTTTTAAGCAAGGAGTTGCTTGTGTTAGGAGACTCTGCAGTTCCACTTATGATTATCTTATGCAATTGAAACGTAGACAATGTAACATGCAAAACTAAAAATAAATGGGTAACTTAAAATTATACAAAATTAAATGAATGGCCAAATGATTTGCAAATGAATGAGAATTATGCATTTTTCTATGCATAATACTCATTCATTTGCAAATCATTTCCATGGGCCAGATCGCGCGTGTAAGTGTGATACGTGTAAGTATGGGTGATGATGTGAAGAGTGAGAGTGTGTGGTGTGTGTGTTATAATGAACATATTTAGTTCTCCTATCCTAATTAATATCCTGTACAATATTAGATAAAAATACGAAAGTGTGTTTGTTTATTTATTTGTTTGCTTGCTTGTTACGCTTTCACGCAAACATGGCTGGACAAAATCTGGATGAGATTTGGCACTTTGATAGACCATGCCCTATCCTCCCATAAGTTTAAGTAAATATTAATATACTAACGTGAGGCAGGAGCATTAGTTCCAGGTATTCCCATGGCAGCGCCCAGGATAGCGGATGGAGTGGCGACACCAGTTGCGGCATTCCTGAAAAAAAAAATTGCCAATAGGGATGATGACAAAAAAAATTGTTTTGTCCATCATGTAGATTATGAAAAAATAACGTACACGTATTTTTTTCTTTTTTAAGTTATCAAAAGATTACGGCGATACATTGAGTTAAAATTTGCTATGACGTCACTTGTATGTGGATTTTATACTTACTTGTGACGTAGTGACCCCACTCTCCAACTTTAATGCGATTTATCTAAGTCGTTTTTTATTAATATGATAAAGCAAAAAATACTAGTCTAATATTTTTTTATTATCTGACTGACGGACTAAATAGAATTTCTTTTATTTGCCCCAGGCATCATCCCTATTCAATCAAGTTGTGAAAAATGGTATGCATTATCAGCTCAAGACAAGTTTTAGAATGGTGCGAGATTTGGCTACATAGAATAGGTTTTTTTACTGCATTTTGAGCCCCTTTGTGCTGGCTTCAGGCTCAAAATGGCCGCTTCTATTGCCAAACAATAAGGCATGCCACGCGGGTATGGTTGGGAACTCACAATCTCTCGCTCATCAGCCAAAACCTTAGCCCTCAGCCTGCAGATTACCATACTTATTTTGCCTATTCTCAACTTCGAATTTTGGTCATCGTGAGTTCATCACATGCTTCTTATTACCCGACTACGGCCAAGCCCAAAAAGAGTTATGATTTTAACAGGCTATGTATGTTCACTTGTTCCCTCATAACTCCAAAACTGCTCGTCATATTTTGACAAATGAGGTATCGTTCGAAGCGTCATTCCGCGGGTTTTATCTACGGTAATCTGTATGATTTATGATTTAATTATATGACATATTTAGAAATGACGTGTGACTCCGGTTATGCGAAAACCGATCTTACTTTTATTTTTTGATAAGAGCCTGTACACAAGATAGATTATTGCACTATCTCCTACCTATTGTTAACGAAGCGGCCGTGTCTCAGCAGCAAGTTGTTGAGCCGGTCGTTGGCGTGCAGCAGTTCGGCGGTGAGGGGCGACTCGCCGGCCAGGCGCCCTATCAGCTCGGCCACGCGGGTCTGCATGGCGCGGAGTGTGTCTGCAAGCTCCTGCAAGTACGGAAATTAAGGATGAAAACCATGCAGTGACGGATCCAGTATTGTCGTTTGGGAGGGGCTTGACCCCGCTGAGGGTAGGTTTTAGCAAAGTGAACACCAAAAAAGCACAAAAACGACACTTGTAATAGGCATCACGCAGGCGCGACCACGGTGACGGTGACTCCGGATGGTGAGTGGCGCGCGGATTGAAAATTCCTCACGTAAACAAAACAACTTAAAGAAATTTAAATCTTGAAAACATAATACTTATTGAAGACAATTGAACCTTAGGTAGTGTAATGCAAAAAAGTTTAATTAGAATAATATCAAGTTGACTTTAAGATTTGTCATGGAAGAACTCAGATGCTTGCTTTTGGGGGGGGGGGGGGGGGCCTGTGCCCCTCAGCCAACAGGATCCATGTTAATAGATATTGACACCTTGACAATTCAAATGCGCCGTGCTGGAAAGACAGAGGCGTACACGAACATTTTGCCAGTTATGTTATGTAAGTCCGATCTTATGAAGGGCGAGTCGAACTGGGCACAAATTCTGACTCTGGACAGCTACTGAGAGTTTTTTTTTCAGGAAAACCGAATATCACAGCACAACCCAAGGATCAAACCCCAGGACGCCACGCTTAGGCAGTCTATATTCATTTACAATATTGTATTTTCGTTTGTCTGATAATGAGAAATCAATAAAATTCAATTACTTAAAAAATGCAGTCTTTAAACTCAATACAGTACTATTACAAACTCTTTTTTTTAAACCTTGACACCAATAAACGGTTGATAACTTTTATCTGTCATTGGCATGTTATTTACTTAAATACAGACAACAAAAGGTTTCCTTGTACGGCATTTTAATTGTAAAACATGAATGATAAGGTTTTAAATATACATACAATTCCCGAATTTACCTTCACAAGGTATTTCCGTGTTAAAATATCCTGGTAACCAGTACCTATAAGGGTTACTGATGCGAAAGTACTGGAAATATGATACTCCACCAGAATATCTCGCTTGATAAAGAAGCTGTTACTGCTTATTACTTACCTCTCAGATATTAAAATAAAAATTGTCTTTGAAGCGCTATGAGGAGAGATCGGATATTCGGATGCATATTTACCTAAAGTAAATTTTTGGCTAAGTATTACGGAAGTCGCTTCTTCATATTTTAAAGAAAAACCCGAAAAATTTCATAATATCCGGGAATGCAAAACTAATCGGATACATGTATATGGAAACGAAGTATCAGCCTTCATAAAAAGGTTACTTTTGCGGTGTTAACATAAAAAAAAAACCTAATGTAAACATCTTTTTACGAAACTCAAGGCACCAAGTTATTTGTCGCTATGTGCTATGCCAATTTGGCAACCTACTTTACAACATTATCTAGCATTTCTATAGTCAAAAAGTACAAAAATTATCAATTCCGGAATCGCGATAATTTTGCGATCGATACAAAAATGTATTCCATATTAGCCAACACCTGAACGTAAGTAAATATACACTCGATTCTATAATCAGTATTCAAAACTTGTCGATCCCAGAATCCCGGGATATTTTCGTTACAAACGTACATTCCCTATTAGCCAACACCCCAATTTTAGGTAAATATGCATCCGAATAACCGATCTCTAGCTATGAGAGATCAACAGCAGCGCAAAAGTAAAACCTCTGAGCAGTAGCTCTACCACCTGGAGGATATACCCATTCCTGTTTATGCATAAACAGGAATGGGTATATCCTCCACGTGGTACAAGGACTAAAACACCGGTAACTTGATAATAGTGGACTGTATAATGTAAAGATTTTATAAGGGAAAACAAACGGTTAACAACTTAAAGTGACTGGCGAAAATGACATACGTTCTAAAGCGGTCGAAGACGCAGTGGTGAGCCGGCCGGTGCGCGCGCGCTACTCGAGCGCCCCCTCCGCGACCGCAGCTCCGGCCCGCGGGTGGCTGGGTTCGGCGTGATATTCTCGACACAGTGGTAGAGCTACTGCTCGAAGGTTTTATTTCAATAGAGACCTCTTGCATAAAGCTACGTGACCAGACCAGCCATCGTATCTCTGAATCTCTTTATCTGACTTCTGAAAGTCTTTATGCTTGTGGACGAGGTACTTAAAATATACTGGTGTCACTGCCTTGCTGTATTTGTGAAGAACGAATAATAACTTACATTGAGCAGTTCAATGTCGCTGTCGTGGTGTGCAGTATGAGGCTGGGTAGTGAGCTCGTTGAGCATGTCATTCATCACGTTCATGTTGCCATCTACCACCGCCAGGTCTGCACGTAACTTGTTGGTCTGACTTTCCGACAACGTCACCTGTAAAGAATAAGACTTTTAAGGATCAGATGAACTCTTATAATTGTTGCTTAATGAACAAAAGTCTCGTAATAGACTGCCAAAAAAGTGGTAAGTAAATGGATTAACCGCATAAGTATGTACCATCAAAAAAGTTCATATCTAACCAGTTTGAAAACAAAATCCCGTGAACGCGGTGACCACATCTGTTACCGGCCCGGTTCTAAAGCGGCCGAGCGCTGCAAGCAAGAATAGTCCTTACGGTGGTTAGTTATGAACCTAAAGAAGTTCAAACAAAATCCCGTGAACACGATGACCACACTAATGATGATGATGATGATGTTAGTTTCACACACATCCCTCGCTACGCATCCTCGCTCATCTCCGGTGGAAACGCAGCCTAAGGCTGATTTCTGGCCTGTGACGGAATCGTATTCGTAAGAAACCAAATACGAGTACTGTGCAAATATTATAAAGTTTATCAGCTTAAAAACGTCCACGAAAAAAGGGAATAGCCGTAATAAATTGTTCCGAAGTCATGACCACGATATCAGGCTAACATTGAAGACAAAAGACTTGACTGATTATAACAAAGTACGGTGTCAATAGCCGACATTTATATTTATATTCAATGCAGTCCGTAATCAACACTTGTATACTTTCAAAGATTAAATTAATATTAATGATAATTTTATACAAATATAGAGGCGACCAGAAAAAATTACTATCAGCCTATAATATTCCCACTGCTGGGACACAGGCCCCCTCTCTGTGAGAGGGGGTGGGCCTTAATCTACCACGCGGGCCCAGAGTGGGTACCCACCCACTCTGGGCCCGCGTGGTAGATTATGGTGTGGGCACGTTCATTAAGGCTGCGACCGGCCCAGCGATTGAACGCGTCCCAAAGGGTCATGGCCATTAGGCTGGTCAGAGGATACCGCACGGTCTCCTGTGAGGCGGCGAGCCTTCTTGCCGAACTACCGCGATGGATCTGGCAACTCAGGGAGTGGCGCGAGGAGGCGAAATGCCAGGGCGAAACTCCGCTGCCACGAGAAATCACGGCACAGCGGACAGTGCTCCGGCGGGATCTCATGGCGGCATGGAGAGTGCGATTGTCGCAATCCAGCGCTGGGCACGCCACAATTGTAGCGATAAGTCCCCTCTTTGAGGAATGGCTACAGAGGCGCCACGGCGTCCTCACCTTCCGCCTGACGCAGGTCCTCACCGGACATGGCTGTTTCGGGAGGTTCCTGTTCAGCATAAAGCGGGAGGGAACGCCCGGGTGTCACCACTATGTGGATTGTCTTGACATGAACGCTGTAATACTATTATCACATACTTATTTGCATTGCTGTGATCCGGTCCTAAAGATATGAGAGTCGTAAAATATAGGCAAATTACTTTCCTACTTTGTGTTTGAGTGATGGCCGCAATGCACTGATGCGGTTGCAGCTGTTAAATGGCGGCACTGATGGCTTGCGACATTTGCACGTTTTTTGAATTCCCATTAATATTGACTGCTAAATGCAAGGAAACACATGCCATACTACATTATAGTACGGGCCGCAATTATAACTTAGCGCTGGAACGGTATTTATATAATCGATAAGCTATATTTTTATAATTTGTCACAGGCGCCATCATAGATATAAGAAAGAAGGAGATATGCCCGGTAGTTGAAAATGTATCGAAACCCAATGTCTTCTATCTATCCCTACTCTCTAGCCTGCGATCACACATGCGATCAGTAAACCCAATAAATACGAGGCCCCGCTCACACTTGCAATTTACAAATCAGAACGTACTACATAATCAATTATAAACCTTATCCCATCAAACACAGCGTGCATTTACCATGCACCGTACAACTCACCCACACGAAAACATCGTTCGCTATCGTTGTGCTGTGCAAAAGCCATTTATTTTACATATACGCTAGTGATTGACTAAATCGGAAACTTATCGATTCTCCCATTTATATTTGTATTAAAATTTTTGGAAGTTGCTGAAAAAATTATAAATAAAAAACGATATACATATAATAAGATGATATAAATAAACAATAAGTAAGTAAAAAAAAGAAATATTAAGTAAACCAAAAAAATAACAACATTATGAGAAAATCTAAATGAGTATAAAACAAGATTTCACATCGGTCTTCCAATCAGGCTATAACTGTTGACAAATTGAAGAATAAACTTTAATAGTAATATAAATTCATACGACAATCGACATTATTGTCGATAGCCTACGTTAGTGGATCTGCACAACCACATCACTAATCCGTCACAAGACGCTGCGGCCGTACTAACGATGCAACCGCTTAAAGTAAATATCGTTTTGTAATTTTTACATTGCTTGTCCAGTTACTTAGCGACATACTTTGGTAGTGGTAAAGAAGCAATGTATTTACTACAATAAAAGTACAGTCGCTGTGATATATGAAAACAAAAATAACGTAGTAAAGGCAAGAAATATTTTACGATTTGTTGTTTTTCATGATTTTCAACACAAATATAGCAAAATACTTGTGCTGATTTATGAAAAGTGGTTCTACGATTTATAAAGTTTATAGTTTAGCTTCGATTTTTACAAGAAACCACTGAACAACACGGTATTCTTAAATGTTATCACGATCGCGCTCGAAAGCGCACTAGTTAGCGGAGACGGCCATTTGCCTGAGGCATGAGCATTGTGATCAAGACGCGCGGACACAGACACGCCCCCATACCACTTCTCCTGTTATTTATATTTCTATGGGCGCCATCATAAAGTGCCGCTGGTTTAGTAATTAGCGCGGTTGGTAGTGGGCACTACTACCTAGTGAGTGCCGTGCAAATGGTTATGTATTATTATCGCTCGTGGATGTTCTTTTAGGGCACACCAATCCCTCTTTACAAGATCACTAAATAAATACATAGTAGTTACATAGTGTGAGTCTGTAATATTTTAACTCACTAATGACATCTCAATTTGTTTAACCTGTGTACCTGCTTGTGTATGAATATACATGTTGATGGATGGATAGGGAGAGGAAGGCAAAAGAAAAGATGGATGGACTGTGTGAGGAACAGTAGCGGATCCAGGGGGGGGGGGGGGGGGGGGGGCTAAGGGTCTCAAGCCCCGTAAGCGCCCCCCCAAAAGAGGCGTTCGAGTTCTTTCATGACAAATCTTAAACTAAACTGATATTATTCTAATTAAACTTTTTAGCAAGTATTACACTACCTACAGATAGTGCGATCCACGAAGACGCGCCCCACTCCGCGATTACTGTACTGTAAGCTGTATTTTACTACGGAGCGGAGCGGAGTGGGGCGCGTCTTCGTAGATCGCACTATCTATAGCTTAGAGTATATAACACTGGAGAAGCCTTACGAACACTTCCCCTCTGTAAAAGTACAAGAACAAATGTTCTAGTACGTTCATAAAAACTACTTTCAAATCGATTCTAAAGCACTTCGTAAATCGTTTTAAAGGCGCGCGGAGCTTCGTGAAAATGCCTATTTGTGCTGTTAAATGGTGTAAAAAGCGTTCAAATAGGTACGTCAAATTTACATAAAGAACTGAATAACTATCCATATGCATTTTTTTTTTCTAAGATTTAGTCATGTTTTTATTGAAATTTAAAATCCTAACCTCATAATACAATTCGATTTTTCATTCGATTCAACCATGATTCAATATAAAACGTAGCATGAATCGAGTATTTTACTCACGTTGCTTCTGTGACGTCACCGAGTCTCGCTACATCTCGTTTTTATGTTCGTAAAGATCAAAATACTTTTCTTTTGCATTACGAAAATATACGTCAAATCAGCAAAACTTACACGCACTTGACATGCGATTATGTCCTCTAGTAAAAATGTTAACGAGACTACCGTAGTGTTGAGGTCATGTTTGAAACCAAAATTGACATGTCGATAATTTCCTAGTAAAAATTATTTAGTAATTATTTTTGTTAATATTTTTTTTAATGTTCAATGTTTTATAATTTTTTTATGTCCATTGAAGTGGTGGTCCAGTGAAGTTGCATATAAAAAAAAAAATTTACTTGACCTAATTTTTTATTGAGATTTTACTTATTACAAATTTAGTTACTTTTATTTAATTGAAGTTATTTTATCTTCTTATTAAGGACGCGTTTGCAAAATTGATAGGTATAGAATCGAACTACTACGTCGACACAGGTCACACACACAAGTGTACGCTCGGTTAGCTGCGGGAATATAGCGAAGTGAACTAATTTTGATACTTTGGAAAATTGTTTTTTTTTCTAATGTCTTTATATTACTTGGTACCTACAAAAAACATTTTAGTACTGTTCTTTATATTTTTACTAACCTCCGGACTTGATGCAGTGACCTGAAGGTGTACTTCCGTGACTGCTACTGGAACTCCTAGATGAGTAGAACTAGGTGTGCCGAGTTTGGGCTCGTTTTGTTAGTTATGATGAGATCTTACCTCCGGACTAGATGAAGTGACCTGAAGGTGTACTTCGGTGAGTGCTACTGGAACTCCTCGACGAGTAGAACTAGGTGTGCCGAGTTTGGGCTCGTTTTGTTAGTTATGATGAGATCTTACCTCCGGACTTGATGGAGTGACCTGAAGGTGTACTTCGGTGACTGCTACTAGAACTCCTCGACGAGTAGAACTAGGTGTGCCGAGTTAGAGCTCGTTTTGTTAGTTATGATGAGACCTTACCTCCGGACTAGATGGAATGACCTGAAGGTGTACGTCGGTGACTGCTACTGGAACTCCTCGATGAGTAGAACTAGGTGTGCCGAGTTTGGGCTCGTTTTGTTAGTTATGATGAGACCTTACCTCCGGACTTGATGGAGTGACCTGAAGGTGTACTTCGGTGACTGCTACTAGAACTCCTCGACGAGTAGAACTAGGTGTGCCGAGTTTGAGCTCGTTTTGTTAGTTATAATGAGATCTTACCTCCGGTTTTGATGGAGTGACCTAAAGGTGTACTTCAGTGACTGCTACTGGAACTCCTCGACGAGTAGAACTAGGTGTGCCGAGTTTGGGCTCGTTTTGTTAGTTATGATGAGATCTTACCTCCGGACTAGATGGAATGACCTGAAGGTGTACTGCGGTGACTGCTACTGGAACTCCTCGACGAGTAGAACTAGGTGTGCCGAGTTTGGGCTTGCTTTGTTAGTTATGATGAGATCTTACCTCTGGACTTGATGGAGTGACCTGAAGGTGTACTTCGGTGACTGCTACTAGAACTCCTCGACAAGTAGAACTAGGTGTGCCGAGTTTGGGCTCGTTTTGTTAGTTATGATGAGATCTTACCTCCGGACTTGATGGAGTGACCTGAAGGTGTACTTCGGTGACTGCTGCTAGAACTCCTCGACGAGTAGAACTAGGTGTGCCGAGTTTGGGCTCGTTTTGTTAGTTATGATGAGATCTTACCTCCGGACTAGATGGAGTGACCTGAAGGTGTACAACAAAACGAGCCCAAACTCGGCACACCTAGTTCTACTCGTCGAGGAGTTCCAGTAGCAGTCACCGAAGTACACCTTCAGATAATTCCATCTAGTCCGGAGGTAAGGTCTCATCATAACTAACAAAACGAGCCCAAACTCGGCACACCTAGTTCTACTCATCCAGGAGTTCCAGTAGCAGTCACCGAAGTACACCTTCAGGTCACTCCATCAAGTCCGGAGGTAAGATCTCATCATAACTAACAAAGCAAGCCCAAACTCGGCACACCTAGTTCTACTCGTCGAGGAGTTCCAGTAGCAGTCACCGCAGTACACCTTCAGGTCATTCCATCTAGTCCGGAGGTAAGATCTCATCATAACTCACAAAATGAGCCCAAACTCGGCACACCTAGTTCTACTCATCCAGGAGTTCCAGTAGCAGTCACCGAAGTACACCTTCAGGTCACTCCATCAAGTCCGGAGGTAAGAACTCATCATAACTAACAAAACGAGCCCAAACTCGGCACACCTTGTTCTACTCATCCAGGAGTTCCAGTAGCAGTCACCGAAGTACACCTTCAGGTCACTCCATCAAGTCCGAAGGTAAGATCTCATCATAACTAACAAAACGAGCCCAAACTCGGCACACCTTATTCTACTCATCCAGGAGTTCCAGTAGCAGTCACCGAAGTACACCTTCAGGTCACTCCATCAAGTCCGGAGGTAAGATCTCATCATAACTAACAAAATGAGCCCAAACTCGGCACACCTAGTTCTACTCATCCAGGAGTTCCAGTAGCAGTCACCGAAGTACACCTTCAGGTCACTCCATCAAGTCCGGAGGTAAGATCTCATCATAACTAACAAAACGAGCCCAAACTCGGCACAGCTAGTTCTACTCGTCTAGGAGTTCCAGTAGCAGTCACCGAAGTACACCTTCAGATAATTCCATCTAGTCCGGAGGTAAGGTCTCATCATAACTAACAAAACGAGCTCAAACTCGGCACACCTAGTTCTACTCGTCGAGGAGTTCCAGTAGCAGTCACCGAAGTACACAGGTCACTCCATCAAGTCCCAGTCGAATAGGCATTTATAAACCGTACTTACTTTTACCGAAATAAAATAATTATGATTATAAAAATCTGTGAATGCAAAATTATCTTACCATATCAAATATCAAATTTGGTTTATCGAATATTTTGTATTTGTACAACGATCTTTTTCCACATGAGCCGCTGCAAAAAGGCAACACAGGGTCCACCACCGACAGCGGCCAAGCGCGGACTGAGGTTTCGTTCGAAATATTCGTGAAATAAATCAAAACAGACCAAAAATAAAATAACCCTTAATACAATCGATTACGATTCATCCGTAATAGCAAAATATGTGAAAAAGTTAGTTTAGTTTTTTTTTTTTTTTGCTGCTATTTGTGACATTTTGAAACATTTTTTTCCTAAGGTTTAAAATTGAACATGTCTGCCTACTAATAGTATTTTTAGAAATCTTAAAATATATGGATAATAGAAAAAAAAATGTACCTAAACTCAACCCGATAACGTAAATTTTGTGGAAAATGGCAACGGAAGATCGTTTTTACAATATAAAAAACTATAATTTTGAACAAAAAAGTTCCTATCATTTGAAGATGAAGAACCAACCTATATGTGGTAGTTATTAGTTATATTTGATTCGGTTTAGTTTTGTCACAAAATCTACCGAAAAACAGCATAATTTTGTCCGATTTGCAAACGCGCCCTTAAAATGTAACTATTTTATGCAACAGCTGTTTTATTTCATGGATTCAAGCAAAATTCCGAATGAATATCGATATCGATAAAATAAAAATTAATGATACGGACTTCTCTTTCCGCTACCGCGTCCCCCGCAAAAAGTGACAGACTGTTTTGTTAGGAATATTGTGAATATGGCTTCTCCAGTGATATATACTCTAAGCTACCTAGTCATCATTTCATCGAGTAAGTATTATGTTTTAAAGATATTTCTCTAAGATGATGTTTTGTTACGTGACGAATTTTGAATCTGCACGCCACTCATTCTGCCACTCACGCTGCCCGGTTTGGTCGCCATGTATATTCACCAAGATATCTCTGGTAGTCTACAACCTAACGAAGTCATTGAGGAATTTGCGAAAACTAATCCGAGGAGGCTTGTAAAATGTTGTGTGCTCTTTTAGTGTTTATAATAAATAATAATACCAGCCTGTTACTGTCCCACTGCAGGGCAAAGGCCTCTTCTCACACAGAGAAGGCACGAGTATTGATCACCACGCTTGCTCAAGACGGGTTGGTGATTTCAGACTTATATTAACTACAAGTCCAGGTTTCCTCACGATGTTTTCTTTCACCGATGTCAGTAATGTCCAAGATAAACTCAGAAAGTACAGTCAGCATCAAAAGTTCATGAACACATTTAGATTTTCAAAATCGCTGTACACCGTATTCACTATGAAGTGCTAATAGTGAATACGGTGTACAGCGATTTTGAAAATCTAAATGTGTTCATGAACTTTTGATGCTGACTGTACATATTAATTGAAAAAGTCACATTGGTACTTGCCCGGATTTGAACCCACAACCTCGTGCATGAGAGGCAAGGTCTTAACCACTGGGCCATCACGACACTTTTTAGTGTTTACTTTGCTAAAACCAACCCTCAGTGGGGTCAAGCACCTCCCAAACGACAATTCTGCATCCGCCACTGGTGAGGCATGTTATCAAAGAGAAGGGAGTGAATGATATCGTGCCGGTTGACAGGGGAGAGTGGAGAGAGAAAACGTGTTGCGCCGACCACAAGTAACATGGGACAAGGGCTGGAAGAGGATGATGACCTGCTGTGTATAACATGGATAATTATAAATAAACTTACGGTGCCAAGGATTTGTTCCTGGGTAGGACGGCTGGGCGAAGTTTGCGGCATAGCTGATCGTTGAGGCGAGCCAATCATCGGATCACCACCGTCTGGCACACTCTGCACAATATAACTCAGTGTTATCTCTCTGATCTATGCTTTTAACCTGAACAAAACTTTAAAACCGAACTGGTTTGAACACTCCTAGTTTAGCTAGACTATTATCACTTTTTCCAAATCCTTATCAATAACATACCTAATAGATAATGTGGCACTTATGCAGGTCACACACGTTCGATATACTTGCGCAAAATTGGACTTATTAATTATTGTATATTATTCAAAGTATAAGTTAACATGTGTGGGATGAATTAGGAAAAGCCCGAGCCATTCGGTGTCACGCAGACTTGTGCAAGTCCAAACTTGCGCAAGTATATCGTATAATGTTTGGTAACAATATATAGGATGTTGACTTACTCACTTTACCTACTTTAATAAAACGTAATATGAAATTTAAAAATCTATTATTGCATGGGAAAACAAAAGCATTCTGCAGCTGATTGGAAAAACTATGGAGATTCGAAACTCTTATAACGTATTACCGGATTTGCAACCAATAGGGTTTTTTCTAAATTTGATTAGTTATTGCGATATGAGACAGTAGCCGACCACTTTTATCATGAAAATCATTCCGATGTCTATCAGGTACTTCTAAAGACAACATTATCTTTAATTTCTATTTCAGTAGTTGGTAAACAAATGCAGTGAGCGATAAGCTTTATACATTTAAACATACATACCTACTACATAGGTAATACAATACTATGCTCATAAACGCGGCAAACGGTTTGATGATTATAATTTTATATCCCCACTTAGGTAACATAGTAGGACATAAAGTCAGCTAGTATTTCATTTCATTTTGTTTTACCTATAATTAATTACTTTATAAATAGGTCGGTAAATATTTATTATCACAAAATTCCTATAGATTACCTTTGCACTTACAATCACTAACTACTGATAATATTTGGAAATAATTCTCAGATCAACCATTAAAGTTTATACACGACTTATGCTTTCATTGTTTCCCACTGAGTCATTTCGATTCGTTATCGGTCGGATCATGAATTTAGCGAGTGACGACGAGTATAAAGCCCGATAAGCGATATATATAAGATAATATTCCGGTTTTTATCATCCTCGAACAATACATACCCTCTGCGGTGTGAATATGGGCGCCATTGCATCTAAATCCGTCATGGGGAACTCCACACCTTTGGTCCTCAACTCAGTGTAGATTTGCACAACACCCTGAAACAAGTATTACCTGTAACTTAAGCATGGCTTCTTTATTTAGCATATTAATGATTACATTAATCCTCTCGACTCCATTAATTTTTAGGTCGATGAAAATTTGTTTGTTATTTTCTATGGCTATTTCTTAAAAGTTTATCCACTAAAGAGAATTTCATACAATTTGTACTCATTGACAGACTAGGTCTTTGTCAAGGTTTTATCTATGCAATAATCAATACTGCCTTACCTAGGGAACAATGCAGCTGAATATTTTTATGCATTTTACATAGAGCAACTGTCCTCAATAAGCTAATCATAAAATGCACAATATATGAGACAACTAGCTAATACAAATAATGAAATGTTTCATGACAGTTATTATTAAAATTATCTATTATTGTATCGTATCCAGTAATCGGATTAATTCACGCGATGTCATAAAATATCTCTGATACCAAACTAAATTAAAATTTCGACGTTACGCCATAAATATTACTATTAGGTAAATCGCATTTCAAATGATCGAAGTACCTACACCTACTCGTATGCTATCTTTAAAGACATGAGTTGGGTCAGAACCGGTAATTGGATTATGGCATAAGCTATTTCACTAGATAGTGTAATAAGATCGGTTGTTTGGGGCATTGAACTGAGGAAACGTTTAAAGGAGCGTTTAAGTTGTGTATTCACTAAAAGACAGTTTCGTAACTGACGCTAAACGGAAATCACAAAGGTCAATTGACATCGTCAAACCTTCGACAGGTCTCGCAACTAGAAAGTCTGGTGACACCGGACACGTGTCGAGGGCCTTGCACTATGTTGCAGCGACGGCATAGTAACATTTTTTGTCGCCTAGCCTAGTAAACATCGCATAGCTTTTAACTGAAATAGGAAAAAGTTTCTTGAAGTACTAGGTCAATGAGTAACATAGATTAGAATCGCACTACCTATCATAAAGATAAGGAATCTTTTTTGGTGTTTTCCTTTCAATTTCAATACATCAAATGGATCGAATGAATCGGGCTTGCTTCGTGCATTGACCGCTCCCCGATTCCTATTCGATAAAAAACGGAAAGGAAACATTTTATAAAAACAATAGGCTGTGCTGTGATTGTATGAGGACAATTTAATTCGCTGAAATGCTATTTCTGATGAGATGATATAAATTGGGGCCTACATTGCAAGTTGCCAATAATAAATTGATCGAAATACTTGATATGGCGACGATAACTGACTTTTAATGATTTTATACTGAAGATCACGTCTAAACGAGTAGTGGAAGAAATATATGTATATTAAATAAGAGCATTTTCTTAATAACTTAATATAGGAATATTTTAGATTATGTTTATATTACATAGTGAAACTAGTTTGTAAAGTTATGTTTAACGCGGATAAAAAGCTAAAAATCACGCAAAATCTATCAAGCGTATTTTTCTGAAACCTTCACCATTTTAAAGATGATTGAATAATTGATGTTTTAGTATACGTGTTTTATTAAAATATACCATTTGTTTTATGAATAATAAATTAATAATGCGTCTAATTTGGGACAGCGCTTCTTGATGGGCGAGTCCTATTACTGGCTGGTCGACGCGTTGCGTGAGCTCAGTACAGAACACGCAAGCTAACCACTCAAGGTCACTGGCATATATCTGATTCTTAAAGGCGCAATTTGTTCACAGAATGTATGTATCTTCATCACAATAACCGAGATTGAAATGAGTTTGTTTAAAAACGGTGACATAACAGTGTCATTGACTCTGGCAGGGCCACCATCAGGGATTATAATTTTGATTACACGAAAATTTTGTCGTTAATTATTCGAAATTTGTCGCCAAATATCAGAATTTGTCGGTCACTGGTTCAAAAGATATAAGGGTTTATAGGTGGCCGATCTGTAGAGTCTCCCCAGCAGGGCCACATTTATATCTCAAAAACTAGGACACCTAGCGAAGATCTGTTTTCTCCCATATTTAGTCGGAATCAGTTGCCAAATATCAGAATTTGTTGGTCAATTTTTCGTGAGCTCTTCGATCTAGCTCTTGGACTATACCTTACTAATTGAACTCTATCTCCTAAACTAAGACCCGATTAAATCTGTGACTTGGCGACAAATTGCGACTAATTGGCGACAAAATATGGGAGAAAACACATCTTCACTAGGTGTCCTAGTTTTTGAGACATAAATGTGGCCCTGCTGGGGAGACTCTCTCCAGATCGGCCACCTATAAACACTTATATCTTTTGAACAAGTGACCGACAAATTCTGATATTTGGCGACAAATTTCGATTAATTAGCGACAAATTTTTTGTGTAATCAAAATTAAAATCCCTGATGGTGGCCCTGCCAGAGTCAATGACACGACATAACAATCGACATGTTAACAATCGACAGTTTAATAGACATGTAGTCACCGGCATTAATTAGTTACTCCTCACGTATTCAAATACCTAGACAGCACAAATGCACAGACTTCCAGTACAGCTTTCGAAAAATAAAAGATGCATGGCAATCTCCCCAGCAACATGATTTTGCTATTCAATTATTATGTTCATACACAACTGATGACCTATACAATTGAAGCTGAATTGGCGAAGCAATTGAAAGTTATGACCTTCTCAATATACTGAACTAGGAGTGTATCTATGTGTTTGACGTCAAGACGCGTCTAATAGAAAAAGATTTTAATCTGCAGCAATTGAAGTGTTATTCTTACCATAGGATATCTACGTAATATCGCGAAAGTCCTTAGTTTAATTAGCACTATTTATTTTATTTTATTTTACCTGTAAATCAGGCTGATTCTGGAAAGCATCAGCCCAACACTGGATCAGGCTGAGAACTTTCTCTTGCACCACTGTTGGAGGATCATTCTTGGGACCAATAAGTTTTACCTGAACAAAAAAAAAAACATGACATAAAAAACCTGTTGATGCTTCTTCATTGTTTGTTTAATGATGAAGGAAATTACATTTTGCTTATCACGCCCAGATTTCCCAAAAAAAAAAAAATATCCCTTGCAACTGTATTTTTCGTTTTTGTTTGTCAACTCTCCTACTTATGTAGAATACTCACTTAAACATGTTGATTAAACTAGTTTTGATAATATATGCACATTCATAATGTCACACATTCGGCTCTAGAGGCAAAAACAAGTTTATTTGTTTATGAAACTATCCCAGTTGTGGTCACAAAATTCCACGACATATTATTCTACTCAAACATAGTATCACTTCTGTATTCCTCAAAGGGATAAGCAGACGTGTAAGTTAACCCACATTGCCCCAGGTATGTTGTTAGACCCATGTTATAGGCGGCAAGCTTACCTATCCTGCAATTACAGGTCCATTTATCGCATTAGTGACCACTAAACCCATGCTTCATTTTAAATTTCTTGCAAAACGAATACAATAAATATATTATTGTGCAATATATCTTTTTTTCAATAAAATCTTACATAATCCTAATTAATATTATAAATGCAAAAGTGAGTTTGTTTGTTACACTATCACGCTAAAACAGCAGAATGGATTTGGATGAAAGTTGGCACATGGGTAGACCATGATTTGGAGGACATAGAATACCTTTTATCCCGATATTTCTATGGGATCGAGACTTATGCAGGTGAAACCACGGGGCGCAGCTAGTTCATAAAAAAAATCATTAAGAAATAACAAGTCTCTTAAATAAACATTAACGAGATCGAAAGATTAGAAATTAATGATCAACAAACAGGTTTTGGAATCTATATTAAATTATACAAGAACATTTTAATTAGGTACTCTAGCAACTAGAATAAAAAACAGTTTCAATAGAAATCATTAACACTAACTGTATTGGCATCATTATTTTTGCATTGCCAAATATGACAGTAAGCTAAAACATTTATACTTAGACCATGATAAGTACTAATGAATGCAGTCTCGTATTGCATAAAACTACAACCATAACACATGCATACTAGGTATGTTGGAGCCTATGAATCATAATAAGCAAATGACGAATGAAAAGGAAACAGAGGAGAATATAATATGCATACTAACTATAATCTGTTTATTTATGTATTTAAATGGTACCATCAAAGAAGTTCATATCTAACCAGTTTCAAAACAAAATCCCGTGAACACGATGACCACATCTGTTACGGGCCCGGTTCTATCATCGCAGTGCGCTGCAAGCAAGAATAGTCTTTACGGTGGTTAGATATGAACTTCTTCGCTGGTACATGACTTTGATTTTTCATATACAAATATCTGTAAACATTTACATATAATCAGGAAACATCAATTTTGTTTTATACAAGATCAAATTTATTGTCAGACATACAGGATATTTAGAACAGGAAAAGTGGCAGACATGCATAAAACTAAGTTATCCTCTGTAGGTATATTTTTTGTTATTTTATTTAAAAAAAAATGTTATCACGTTTTCTACATGACTGACTTCTACTTCTTGCGTATGAAAGTTGCTGGCCAGAATCTACTAGTAATAGATGCCGAAATGCATTTGTCCATGTGTCTAGTTTTTTAACTATTATTTTCTATAAAGTCTTGGATCTAAAGTACACGAAAACAAGGTAATACTGCTGATTTACCTTCAAGAGATAAAACTTATTATCAGTTGAACTATAAAACTGAGATGTCAAATGAACAAGTGATCATATGAACAGACACATTCATTATATCATAGCAACATTTATCGATGTTTACCTGCTAAGATAAGTTGCTATTAATCTGTTTTTAAGATAAAATATGTCAATAAAATTGGATAAATTGTCAGTTTCACAATATTGTGCTTACAGCTATTTAGCATATGGATGAAAGATAAAGATGTGAGATATATACAGATCTTTCAATCTTATTACTTAATAAATTTTTATTTCTTTCTGGAGAAATGTGGGTGTACCATTCCCCCTGCCTATAAGTTATTGGCATGGGGCATGGTACACCCACATTTCCTTTTTTTTTACCCCAGGGTATAATCCCTGGGAACACAGGAATATTGTATGTTTCATAGTTACAGCTGCCAAGATAGTTTCTCCCTGTCACCTTGTAATAAAATGACTGGCATTTAAGATTTATAACCTTTGTAACATTTATCAGATGCATACCTATGCACTAACAGATATTATGATAAGGTATTATATTTTGTATTTGTCTTGTTTTGATGTGGCTACTACTGATTATAATAATGATAAAAATTGATGCTACCTTTATTGTGGTTAATTAGGCAAAGACATAATCAAAGTGCTTACCAATTCTGATATGAATTCCTTGTTGCAAGCCAGAATATGAAAAGACTTTCCACAGTTTTTCACACAGGTTTCAAGAACAGTAAGAGAATACATGACAACTGTGTAATTCTTTCCAGCACTCTGTGTCAACCTCTTTCTAATAGCCTTTATGGCATCTTTGGGCCCGTCTGTGCTGCTGTTCACAATATCACATATTTCCATATTAAGAGCCCAGTTTTCCGATGGTAAGGACCCATCTGTAGCTTGTTCTGGAATAATATGTCAGTACTTACACAAATCACATAATAGAAGGGTCATAGTAATTAAAACCTACTTTAAAATATACATCGCACAAAAATAATATGACCAAGGCAATATACACAAGGTACTATCAATAAAATTGCCTAACATTAAGTTACCGTGACACCACAACAAAGAGAAATTGAGATCTCATAGTGCGCAACAAAAAGAAATGGAACATAGGGTACGGTATCTAGTTATTTTGGAGTGTTGATTCACAAGAAACATTCATGGTATTCTCACCTATTTTTTGACCCACCGGCGTAGAAAAAGGATTTCCTACACCAAAGAACGACATCTTTGGAAATTTATCAAGTATTTATCAAAATGATTTCACCGATTTCACTTGTCACCAAAAACGCAATTCACAGATAAAAAATACGCGCAGCTGTCAAGTCAAGATTCAAGATTAACAAATATTCGTTCAGAAATAAAGAAACTCTCTAAACTACTTACTTAATTTTTTCAGAATTTTCTTGTTAGTTGAATATTAAACTTTTTAAAACCATATTATTATTTAAATTGTTTTTATTTTATGTTCTCTCATCACAGTGGAACATAAAATAAATATTCTTTTAACTCAAATTATACTATTATACCATGCTCAAAGCAAATTGACATTGGTTTCTAAGCTGGCCATTTTGAATAATGGCGGATTGGCGGCAAAGAGCGGCAAAGGTTAACATTTTTAAATTCCTAACTTTTTAAGTAGCAGTATATCAATTCAACAAGTTGAGTTCCAGATACCAATGAATCCATAACAGCACTCTCTAGCACTCTAAATAGGGTGCAGATGTATGAACGTAAACGAAGCAAAAGGAGTATGTTAAGAGCGTTTATTCTGAAGGTGGGTAACGTCGCAAATAGATGTCAAATATTTCACTGTTTTGATTAATTTAGCAATATTACTGTGTGGAAATAAAAAATGTGGCTAACTAGCGAACTAGAATATTGATTATGAAATGCAATAATTAATATCGTAACATCGAATGTTTAGTTTTAGATGTAAAAAAACTATTTGGAAACTTTCCAAATGCGTTTTTTACACCTAAAATGGGTACAACATCAAATTCAATGTTATAATTGCAATTCATTATTAATATTCTAGTTCGCTAGTTAGTAGGCACATTTCTTATTTCTATTCAGTAATATTGCTACATATATATGAATCAAAACAGGTAAATATTTGCGACGTTGCCAACTTTTAATCATTTAACAAGTATGACGTCATAACGCTGGAATTTGCGCCGCGGCGCCGCAACGAGGTTTTGTGTTCATGCTCTGTGTAAGTAGTTCCTGTCTTATCCCCATGTGAAGAAGACGTGAGTTTATGTATATAAGTACGTATGTACAAAAAAAAAAAAAAAAATCGTGTGTCGCTGTCAATCAGTTGAGTCATCAAGAAGATCAAAATAAAAATAAAAGAATGGACACATTATTACTCTGAGGGACACATCATTCTATCTAGCCTGTATTATCACACCCAATAATGAGCAAAGAATTCCCTCTCCCTGTATATATATAAAGAGGTTATAGCCATGTTATAGTTATTTCCCTAGGGATATACCCTAGAGTATACTCTAAGGGATATACCCATACCGGATTATAGTTATATGACAGCGGTTCATAACTGTCGCAATAAACAAATTTGGATTTTGTTACTGCGACCAATTTCAACGTAGCGCTCGTTGGCCGCTGCCGCGGCACCGCTCGCTACGCCTACGATCGCTCGTCTCGCGCGTAGGGTTACAGTTCTAACCTAAGAACCTAACCTAACCTATTTGGTCGGAATACCCAATATTACTAGATCGTGCTCGAGAGATACAGAGTGGCAGGGACATCGACGCGAAAACTCATACCATGGATTCAGTATGAACCCTCCTGCGTTGAAATTTTACTTCGGTTATTTAAACGCAGGGGGGGTTCAGAATCATGTACTTACTGAATTCATGGTATTAGTTTTCGCGTCGATGTCCCAGCCACCCTGTATATCTATCATACCCTATTCACTACTGTGAGCTGTGTGTCCAAATCTCGCAAAAATACCCAAGTCAACACGATTTTTTTATATTTTTTTATAGAGACCTGTGTAATGAATCGCACGCTGTAATAATTTTTCTGTAGTTAGTACAAATCCTACAAATCCGCTAAATAGACCATAGACCTAAAATGAACAGTTAATTAAAATATGTTTGGCTATGACGGAATAATGGAATTTTATTGTAACCAATAGCAACGTCATAAGCAAAAAAATAATTGTTTAAAGTGTTTTACTGCAGTTTTCCTTTAAAGTAATATATTTTAATAATTTAGAATGTCACAAACACAGGTCACACAGAAACGAAATCTAAATAGCCTCATCATTCACCCCGGTATAGAACCGGGTGTAATAGATAATGCTATGCTCATACGATGTATTTTGGAATGCGGTAAGTTAGGACTTTAGTTAACCTTCCTAATTTTACCTATTGTTTCCTTGATTCGATACTCATTCGAAGTTTGATGCTGACGCTCTTGTATTTAATTAAAACAAGTTTTCACTCTTGAGCTCAGGTCCAATTGAAGAGGCTGGAAGACTTTTCGCCGAAGAAGGTGTACATCTAGACGAAGCGGTAGAAGTTAGACTTGAGTTCCAAAATATTCTGCGCATAGACCACCTTTGGATGCTAACATCTTTAACTAAACTAACTTTAGCGCACAATTTAATCGAGAAAATTGAAAACTTGGAACTGTTGACAGGGCTCAATGAACTAGACTTGTCATTTAATAAAATCGAGAGAATAGAAAATTTGGAAGCGTTAGTAAATGTAGAGATTTTGACGTTATTTCATAATAAAATACGGAAATTGGAAAACCTTGATACGTTGGAAAAACTTCTTGTATTCAGCATTGGAGATAATATGATAGAAGATTACAAAGAGGTTGGTAACTAAGGTTCAACTATCATCACAGTAGGTATCAGAGCGTTTATTCTGAAAGTGGGCAACGTCGCATACAGCTGTTAAATATTTCGCTGATAATTTAGTTAATTTTAGCATTATTACTGTATGGAAATAAGAAATTTGGCTAACTAACGAACTAGAATATTGATTATAAAATGTAATAATTAATATCGTAACACCGAATATTAAGTTTTAATTTAATATAGATAGGTAAGTTTAAAAAAGTAGGTATTTGGAATCTTTCCAAATGCCTTTTTTACACCTAAAACGGGTAAAACATCAAATACAATGTTATAATTTGTAATTCATTATTAATATTCTAATTCGCTAATTAGCCACATTTCTTATTTCTATAAAGTAAAGTAAATTTTGACAGTTATTTGCGTCGTTGGAAACTTTTAGGATAAACGCTCATAGTAAAGAGCAAAGCGCAATCCAAAGTACTATTGCAACAATTTTTTTAAAGTTGGTAGACTTGTAATGCTTCTGACATTTTTTTTTATTTGCTTATATTTTTTCCTTTAAAATTATAAACAATCTTGATATAAAAATTCGCTTTATTGAAGTAATGGACTCTATCACCAGTAAACACCTCTCCCTAGATGGCGTACCTACGTAGATTTCGAATGCTGCGCTCTGTAAGCTTCAAAGGCAACCCATGCTGCGACGATTCCATGTCCTACCTATTCCTCTGGGCAGCTCTTTCCAGGGTCACCTACCTCGACTATAAGATTATAACTGAAGATGAGAGAGAGAAGGGGCTAATTATGTTCAGGTGGGTAGCCTTTGGAGGATTATTTAGAGGTAATTTATAAGAATATGACTCATAGAACAAGCGCGGATCCACCGTTGTGGGCACGATGGGCATGCCCACAACCCTAATAGACTTTTGAATCCTTTCACAGTCTATTGATGTCGATAGGCTGATGATATTAAATCCAATGCCTTGATAAAATAAAATAAATCAATAAATCGTACGTGATTCGGAACGCAGCGAAGTACTTAGTTATCGATATATCACATTTTTGACAACATTATCTTTTCACGGCTTTGCCCACATGGAATTATACACTGTACAAAATCTTAGCCAGGGGTCATATATTTTGTAAACATCTCCTTTGTAGGAATACACTATATCGATCATGAGCGAGTTCATACTCCGACTCACCCTTGGCCGATTTTCGGGTGGCTGTGACCACCTTTTTTGAGGGCTGGATCCGCGCCTGTCGTAGAACTGGTAATATTATATCCATAGGGAGCATAGCCGCATTGGGCTAGCCTTAATACATTGCTAACTAATTCCAGAGGTCAAATACGAGTAATGGATGAAGCGGATGAGAAAAAGGAACGCGAAAGACTAGCCAAAGAGGATTATGAAGCGAAGGTGACGTTCTACGCGATGTCGTTCGTGGAATATCTTAGCGGGCCAGAACTTTTGGACAGCATGTTTGAGAAGGATTCTGATGGTTTGCTCCTGCTCAGTTTTGGAGGAGAACTTAATGGGTTTTTCGAGCAGTAAGTGTAGTTTATTGATGCTATCCACATTCCTCATATTTCCTAATAGTTGTTCTGTAATTATTGGTAAATGCAGAAAATCAACTCTGGAATCAATAACGCAGGCACCGCGCCAGCCCTAGAGTAGAGCGAGTGGGGCGGTCGCTCTAGGCGCGATAACAACGGGCGCCGAAAAACCAAATGCGAAAAACAATTTCCAGCTCAAAGTAAAATTTTAATATTTAGCGCCTTTTGAGAGGCGCTGGAGCATTTCTTAACTGCCTTCAAAATGGAGGAGGTTCTCCGTAACTGATGTCCAAAAAACACTACAAAGTGAAAAATAACTTTAATTTTGGAAATCGATGGCAAAAAACGAAAATTCAAAACCAAAGACACCGAAATGCGAAATTAAAGTTATTTTTCACATAGTATTTTTTTTGGAAGTCGGTTGTTTAGTGACAGACTGAAATGAACATCAAATACAAATTTAATTATATAGCAGTAACAGCTTTCTTAACGTTAAAGAAACAGCAGTATACTAATTAGAGCTACTTAATTTAATTTCAATTCCTTAAGTGTTGATATTTGCAGCAAAAGTTGTTTTTGATAATGTAATCTTTCCTTTCGCTTTCCTGCAATCTGTGGGAGTGATTTCCTGAAAAGGGACGGAAGTGTGTAACAGGAAGCCGGGGAAGCGCGCGCTATTTGATTTGATCAATGAACGCGCGCGGTGCTAGAATTGGCCGTCAAGTGGAACCAATCCCATTTTCCGAGAGGATGGTACTGTCAGCCAAGGTGTCAAATGTTACACATTTTGTGCGACTGTAGGGCTCGCAAAAAAACTAGCTAAATTTGGGTATTATTATTTATTTAACATGAAACCGGAGTAGAATTTACGTGATGTAAAAGCGTCGATCAAAGGGCGCCGAAAGACAATCTCGCTCTACCCTGATCAAGTGCTAGGACCGGCGCTGCGCAAGCAGTTGGCCCTTGCGCTCGATCTTTGGTTCCCGGGAAATTCTGTTGCCATTTAATTGCAAAATAATTAATTGATTCATAGGTACAAAGAAAACTACGTAGAAACGATGGCTCATCTAGTCGAGTTCGCGCAAGAAGCGTATAACGACAGACAGCATGAAATTAAACTGTTCAAAGATCTTGTGGACAACGCTTTGGAGGATAGTGTCATTAAAAGCAAAAAGTATGTATGAAAGTACCTAGTCTCCGACTAGTATATAGTTATCTGTGGTACATAGCTTAAAGGACTTAAACACGATATTAGACCATCCGCATCCTACAGAGGCCAGACACACAATCGCTGACCCTGAACGCAAAAAATGGCGGGTGTACCTAAAATATTTTTTATTTATGGTATTTTTTTTCGATATAATTATATTTAACGAGTAATGGATAAATATTATTGTTATACCGGTCACGTACTGTTAACCGACCCGTGCCGACCAAAACCTTAACAAACCCCCGCCATCCTCATGTCAATATGGCGGGTAAACCTAAATTTTGATACAATTTCGTTCTGAAGAAAGTACAATTTTTTTAAACCTAGATACTTAATAGTATCTACATTTTAGGTAGGTACTTACTTTATTTTTTTATAAATGGGATGATTCCATTAGTTAGGTACCTACCTACACCCGCTATTTTGACTCTCACCGTCGGGTACTGCAAGGTAGGAAGGGGGCCTAAATTCTAATTTGTTTTTTCTATAAATAACTCCTATGCAATATCTAGCTATCCCATTAAATAAATTACTTTGTCAAAGACTTCTCACTTTCTCAGTGCCGTTTGCAATGAGAAGTCTGCACTACAGGATGTGCAATAACATTTTTTAGGGATTTTTTGTTTTCCCTTCGATCCTAGTTCTGCAAAACAAATAATAGGTAAATGTAGGCAAAGCGATTTTTGCAATCGAAATAATTAAGTCTTTCTTATCTCGCAAAATGTTAAAAATAGAGTGCTAGATGAATTCGAAGCCAAGAAGAAGCCGGTAATGGACCATGTGAACGAGATCAGCAACCAGTTCGCGGCGAAGCAGATATCCCTCGAGGATATGGAGCAGATGTTGGTGGACGTGGGCGAAACGTTTCATGAGATGTTGTACGAACTGTGGAAGAGTCTCATGACTCTGGAGATGCATCTGTTTGAACAATGCGAGGTATGTAAATCTCTCCGTCCTGGTATACCTACACGTGATTCTTTTAGTAAAATGAAGATACGAGCATGGTTACATGACGGTGGTTATTTGAAATAGAAAATGTTGTACCTATGGGTTTCTTTCACCGAGCCAGTTGTATCCAAGATAACCTGGTGTCAGAGTTTTAATGCCGCCCATGGCCTCTGACTTGGCTACACATGCCCAAGTCAGGAAATATCTCACACGATGTTTTAAATCACCGTCTTTGAAGAAAGTGATAATTAAGTATACAATACGCACATGGATCCGAAAAGTCAGAGATGCGTGCCTTGGGTTCGAACTCGTGACCTATGACTTGGCAGTCCGACTGTCACACCTTTAAAATATATAGTACCTATATTTATGTTTACTATATAAATTATAGTTACTTATGTTTACCTTAAAAATTATAGTACGTAAATTATAGTTACTTATGTTTACCTTAAAAATTATAGTACGTAAATTATAGTTACTTTATAAATTATAGTAAATATTATCATAGGTACAGTCGAAATCGCAGTTGCTATACCACTTTTGTCCAAACTGTCGTTTAAACTAAACAAAAATCATAGATTTTCTTAATAAAATATAGCAAAAATATAATAAAATTTGTTCTATCGTATTTTGAACGCAGGACTCTCGCGTCCAATTCTCAGTGAACATGACGGAGAAGGTAACACAATTGCTGGAAGTGTCCCGTAACGCATTCGGTGCGTGGCGTGAGTTCGAAGGCGTTTGGTCGATGCGACAGTTCGAGGTACTGTCCAAGCACCTCGGCAACAAGCTCATGCTGGGGGACGCCTTACCCGAACTCTACAACGTGAGTAAAACTTTATTTTTACCACTTCTGTTCAAAAACAGCTAGTTTATTCTTCGTAAACAGGGACTAAAATAGCTTTTTTGAATTTGGAATGTGGATATTGTTAGTAAAAGTTCCAATCACCATAGAGATCAATCACGAAAATTGTATGAACAAGTAACAATAGGCTGGCAAAGAGAGATAAAGTGTGAATTTGGTCAAAATGTAAATCAAAAAGGCCGCTGCGAAATGTTTCAAATTTTTCGTCATGGGTGTCCTTTTCATAGTTTTCGAGGGTGCCAAAGTCGATGTAAGGACAAAATGTAAATCCAAGATGGCGGCTGTGAAAATTTTGTTTTTGTTTTAAATCATACGTGAGAAGGAACTTCGTTCCTGACGGGGGTCGGACCGCACACGTTTTTTTTTCTCATAGAGATTGATAAAAGTCGAGTGTGCACCTCGGGAGTAAAATTATTTTAAGTAGGCCGGGGAAATTAGGTTTGAACCCTGCACTAAATCCTAACAGCGATGTTTTTCTTGAATCCTGTTTCTGAACTTAGCTTTTCAAATAATATAAAAAAAATTAAACATTTTCCAAGACCGCATCAAGTTAAAAAAAAAACAAAAACGTATTTTTGTGAATAAAAATTGAGGCAAAATAGTTAACAGGAAAATTTTGGTTATATTATGTAAAAAATTGTTAAAACTAATATATTCTTTCAAATAGAAAGAAAGAATTCGAAATAGAAGTGAATGTCGATGCTCTCCAACCTCCGAAATTTATCTGTGAAAGGCCTTCGGATATTAGAAACGAATATTTTGCTAGTTTGGTTGCATTTGAATTAGAAAAAATAAGGCCTGAAGAAAGATCATATGTCTATGGGCAGATCATAAATACGATCAGGAGTTGCCGTGGCGAAAATGAATTTCCGTAACTTTCCGTATTATAACAGATCCGTAATACAACAGTTTGCTATAAACGTGTTTATTATATTTTATATATTATTATTATTATGTGTTTAACCATTACCACATCCCTGAAATATCCGTATTTTCTTTGAAGCCATACGCCATAGACGCTTTCAAGCGACACGTATTGACGTCAATCTCATTTTAGGGATGCGCTTTGTTCGATAAAAACATCTTTCAGTGAAGTTTTAATTGTGAAACTAGTTTGTTAATTTGATTATTTCATGTATGTAAGTTAATTAATGCTACTATTGTAACATTTATTTGATAAATTTAACACTTTTAAATGGAAAATCGATTGTAGTAGCAGTGATAAAGGTTTATCGATATTTGTGAATACCCCATCACTAGCATTTGTAGGTATTTAATAGTAAATAAATGGCTCGGCGTAGAGAGCACACTTCCTATTAGCTGCGCTTGGCGTTCAAAGGGTTAATGCAAAAAAACTGCTTATTTTTACTTGAAGTACAATTTAAAAGAAATGGGACTTTTGGCGTAATAAGTTATTTGGCGCAATAAAGTCTTTGGCGCCTATCTGCGTACTATAAAAATCTGAAGGAAAAACCCAGGGAATATTAATAAAATGGGATTCCCCTACTTTTTCGCTCAATCTTCATCTCCTAATAACATCCATATTCTTTCGATGATCGCAGGTAATGATGGACCGTGACATGTTAATGAACCTGGTGGCCGCATCATCAGACAACCACATGCGGTTCATAGACGGGCGCGAAGACCAGCTCACGACGCGTGCTAACGACTGGCGCGATGATCTGGTGCAGGGAACCAATGAGTAAGTCCTTTAACACTTTCGACTCCACCCACTTTCCATAGAACTCATACGCCATGCCGCCATAGATACATTTTGGAAGTGAACCCTCCGGGAAGGTTGCCGGCATTACGTTTGCGCTAAATTGAACCATCTAGAACGGTCAACGGCATTGGCTTTAAAACTGTGTTATAAAACTCTGTAAAACGAAGTAAAATAATGTTTTCAGGGGGTCTTGTCACTATACCGACGGAGAAACCGCGAACGAAAAAAAAAAAAAAAATGCTTGTATTTGAAAACCAACGCGTATACTAAACTAACTAATAAATCTTGTTAAAATATACATCAGATTTTATTTTCACGGTTTATAATGCTGAATTCGCTAAGAAAAACCTACATTTAAAACGAGCCCTCCGCGAGGGCTCCCGCCATCCCATATGCGACTAAGTAGGTGAACCCCCCAAGAGGACTCCCGGCACTGAACGTATTAACTTCACCCTTCTATTTTTAAGGCGCAATTCCACTAGAGAAAACTCGGAGAGACACTAGCTGGTGCGATCTCCTAGCCAGTGGCGTAGTTAGGCCCAGCCATAGATATAAGAAATCTATCTATATTTATATTTCTATGGGCCCAGCTGTATCAAAATATCTTGGTGGTCCTTCTATCTACCTGACTGCAGCAAAGCTCAAAGGGAATTGTTACCACAAGTAAAGCACGCGTCGCTTCGTGATATAAAAATACTGTAGGTCTACGTCTGCACAAGATAAAAAAGGAAAATTGTCAAGTAATCAACTTACACATTTTTATTTAGTTACCCATCTGAAACAAACAAAAATAGGTTAAACAACCGCACGGGTCGATCGATCAGGTCACGCTACGGTTGACACAGTTGGTCCGTGGATGGGTAACCATCTTTACATACCAAGATCACGATAACTGACAAATGAGTGCAATGACTGGACAGGTTCACTCAAATATGTATGGTTCTTTCCCCAAAAGACTATTTCAGGCACCATTCTACATGGTCTTCGCATAATCTGACGAAGATTATGTCTGAACTTTAAAAGAGACTGCTGTGACCTCTGAGTTTTTTGGCCTTTCTTCTCAGAGTAGTCAGATATAAGAGGCGGCCAATCGTGACAAAAAATTCACTGATCTAAACGTTCGCGCACATTATGGCAAGCCGCACTGTACCACATCGTATAAAGGCTCATGCAGACCAGCGCGACGCGACGGCGCGACGCGACTCGAAAAATACAATTTCTAAGAAAACTTCACGGTATAACAATAGCCGGTGTCTCGTCGCGCTGTCGCGTCGCGCTAGTCTGCACGGAGCTTAACAATGGTACCGATTCTCTCGAAACTAACTAAACTATCACTAAAATTCCTTACTTTTGGCTATGAGAATCTTAGAGCTATCCTGCATATTTGCATTGTATAAATTCAATCTCATAACATTGTATAATTGCATAGCACATGTTGAGTACTATGTACCGACTATAAAGCTACCATTTAGGTACTGGATATGTCTTTCATTGACTTGAATGTGCCTTGGCGGCTGAGAGTATGTCATGCTCACTCTAATGTCTCGCTGACGGTGGCGCGTGTGTTGGATCATTTAGCTCCCTTCAAAATGGTTGAGCTGAATGGTGCTAATCCATGCGTCATGTTCGTGAACGGGCGCCGTCAGTAGGGACTGGTCATCTCTTAGCTACCACGGCTTATTTTAATTTAATTTAATTTTTGAATTTTTATTTTTGCTACGGACGCTTTTAACGTTTTGCATCGTTCTCACATGTATAACTTCAACATGAATGATGTAACCAATTTTTTGTAACCATATTATGATTTAAAAGAGTGTCCGTGGAGTTTCTTGCCCGTTCTTCTCCATAGGTACCTACTACGCTTTGGAATGGGCATCTAGCTTCATCTTTCTGACTGACGGACCCCTTGACAATTCAAAAGTGCCTGTAATTGGTTTATTTGAAATAAATGCTTTGAGTTTGAGTTTGAAATAAAATTATCTAAATTAAAAAATAATTTTGACACAACTAAAATCGAATTTGACAACCGCGAATCCACGTGGTACCCGTGGTTTGCCCTAACGCGTGATATTTTTTTTTGAGCCCAAGGCGCTCAGTGGATGTAGCCTCGACGTGTTTTATATGGAATTTTTCACTTTTTGTATGGAAATTATGAAAATATTACCTACATGTTGAGTTTTAGGGGTTTATGGGTTCTATAAAAGGGGTCGAAATTTTCATTATTTTTGCGATAGGACGCACCATTTTCAAGATAATATAAGCAAAAGAAAAATGAATACAGTACTGTTTTTGCACGTGCAATGAAGTCGAGATGTTGTGTGAATAGTACACGTAACTGACCGTTCCAAGAAAGTCAATAGATCATATACTTTCGTTGCTGACCGTACTTAAACCAAATTTTCTTCCGCAGTAATGAAGTGAAACGCAACAGGGACAGAATCCTGGAGATCAACTACTTTATAGACAACCAGCGGGAAGAATGGGCAGACATGCACATGGAACTCACTGATACCGTTGACCCTGATGCCGTGGCTTTGTTGGGAGATGATTTTCAATGTTAACAGTATTATTATAATTAGCTATTTGAAGATAAGGTTTTATTCTTCTTGTTTTCTTACAAAATTGTGATCCCTTAACACCCATTCACACTTTAAGCGAGAGTATACAGACCGAATTAAAATTTGTGACCAAACCATATAATTATACTAACATTATAAAGGAAAAATTGGTTGTCTGTAAAGTCGGTACACGGACGATAGATTAACGTGACAACGTCATACCAAAACATTCCCTTCTCTCGCTCCGATCGTAACGTTGCAATGAGCGTAACGGGACAATGAACGTAACGGGACAATGAGCGTAACGGGACACTTTTTCGTGCGTGCAGCTGGCGTTCATCGATTTATTAGAAGTTGTCATGTCAAAAATCTTTCACCAGTAGAATGCTATAGTGTTATCACTAAGCTATAATTTATAAAGATATCACGCGCGCGAAGCCGTGTCGTAAGCTAGTTTGATAAAAAAAAGCGGGCCAAGAGCGTGTCGACCAGCGCACAATGAAAGGTTACGTAGTTGGGAATTTATACCAAGAACAAACTTAACAATGTAGTTGAAAAACAGGTTATTCCATACATTCCAACTGCCAATATAAGTTGGGCGACAATTACTCGTTAACTTGTAAAGCCTACTTAGCTGTGATATTTTTCCTTGCCTGCCGTGATTTTTTTTTAGATATCCATAAACGACCATTTAACTGGTAGACGACACAGACTAGACAGACGAGACACTTGACTTTAATAGCACTTTAAAGTTAAAGCATAATATTTCGCAAATACAACCCTGAATTGAAAAATGAACACTTCACACCATAGGATCAGAAAAAAAAAATGGAGTCATCAGACCGTAAGAGGCGAAGATTTGATTCGAAGAAGCCGAAAATCAAGAAAAGTTGTTAGGACGCTGAAGTTTCTATCTGCGTAAAATAATAGAGTGAGTGAAAGAGTTCCAAACTCTTTTTAGGGTTCCGTAGTAAACAAGGAACCCTTATAGTTTCGCCATGACCGTCTGTCTGTCCGTCTGTCTGTCCGCGGCTTAGCTCAGAGACGGTTAGTACTAGAAAGCTGTAATTTGGCATATGTATACATATTAATCATGCCGACAAAGTGGTAAAATAAAATTCAATACCACCAATTTTTTGAAAGAAGGTGTGTGTTGTGAACATGAAAAACGTAAAAAAAATGTTTTTTCACTAGGAAAATTGATTCAAATGATTCAAATCAGCCTAGAAGGGGTAGGTACGACAAATAATTTTAAAAAAACCGGCCAAGTGCGTGTCGGACCACGAACAATGAAGGGTTCCGTAGTTGGGATGGATTTATCCCAAAAACAAACTTAACATTGTAGTTGAAAAACATGTTCTCCCATACGGAATGTATAGGAGATCATGTTTTTCAAACTGCAAATTTAAGTTGGTTGGTTATTACTCGTTAACCTGTACAGCCTACTTAGCTCTGATAGTTTTCCTTTTAATTTCGTTATATATGTACTACTGCTATGAATTTTTTCACAAATCCAAGTACAACCATTTAGCTGGCAGGGGGGGGGGACACTTGGTCTAACAAAATTAGTCAGTTAAAAGCTTAAATTTCGCAAACGGATCTCTGAATCCAAAAATGTTTTTCACAAACTCACAATATTTTTGAACGAGCTTTCTAACTATACCCTACACCATGGGTCAGATGACAAAAAAAAACATCCCCACTTTACTTGTTGGAGACGTACCCATTTTTTTTTTCTTCATTTTATTTTACCACTTCGTCGGCATGATTAATATGTATACATAATGCCAAATTACAGCTTTCTAGTACTAACCGTCTTTGAGCTAAGCCGCGGATAGACAGAGGAACAGACAGACAGACAGACGGACAGGGCGAAACTATAAGGGTTCCTTGTTTACTACGGAACCCTAAAAAGCATAATTATTGTAAGGTAATTCAATATCACAAAAAAAAAAAGCATGAAATAATTAATTTAATCTTTTGGTATTATTTTAACATTATTAACAAGAATTAAATTAATGTGGTGATGCGTGGAACTAGGGCTGACGAGGTGAATCAGGTGAATGCTTCGTTAAAAGGTCGACTCTATGGTTGCGAGTTCTTAGACTGCGCTTGACCATCAACATACGAGCTCGGCTTGGCTTAAAAAACCTCCGATGTTCTTCTCAAAGTTGTTGAAGGCACTTTACCAGAGGAGAGTTGCCAGGTGGCTCTACGAGACACTCTTGGTAGAGTAGTTCCCACTTTAGAAAATCTGATTCGTCTGGTGTACGGGGATACCAGTCGCATACTGTAGGTACCAAGAGAGTTCCTTGGTGTGTGAACGGGTCATTTTAACGCCCAAAAATTATGAAGCTGCAGCGATCAACTCTTGCAAATTGAAGGGAGCGAAGTGATATACACCTCCATCGGTTAACACTGTTGTGGAGCAAGATGATGCCACACATTACCCCGTAGAATTTCTGAATTCGCTAACGGCAAGTGGACTTCCGGCGTACATCATTCAGCTGAAGGTAGGTGTCCCGATTATGCTTTTTCGGGTCTTAACTCCACCGAAGCTGTGTAATGGAACCCGGCTCAAGTCGTGTCTTTGCAATGAAACGTCATCGAGGCGAAAATTCTAACAGGTTGTAGCGTTGGCGAGACAATGTTTATACCGCGTATACCACTAATTCTCCACAGTTACCCCTTCAAGTTTGTGCAGTTCCCTGTGAGTATTGCTTTGCGATGATCATCAACAAGTCACAGGGGCAGACACTGAAGGCTGTGGGTGTCGACCTCAGGCAGGACAAGCTGCTTTTACCACGGACGTGTACGTTGCTTGCTTCCGCGTCACCTATCCTGACTCTTTGTATATTTTGGCTGTTGAGTACAAAACTACAAACGTACATAGTGTATAAGATGTTTTATAAAAATGTGGCTGTTATTTTAGTATTTGTGGTGTGTTACGACTTCCACGTGAACGAAGTCGCGGGCAGAAGCTAGTATCATAATATAATATTACCACCCGGTAAAATAATATTGTAAAACCACAGAAATTATAAACTTAACTAAATTTTGGCGGCTGGAATTCAAGTAGAATCCGGGATAACTAGAATCCGGTTATCAAACAATAACAAAATAATCAGATAATCCCATAACATAGGTAGTTACATATATTATAAAATGTATAAAACAAAGTCGCTTTTTGCGTTTGTCTATCCACGTTGTTCTTCTAAAATACGCAACGGCTTTTGATGGGGTTTTCAACATAATTTTGAGAATATATTCCGGAAGGTTTATCTTATTAAACTTAAAGATAATTAAAAAATCTTGATGTTTGCCAAGTCGTAAAAACCTTGTGAAGCAGGGGTCGCTAGTTAGTCAATAAAAACGTTACCTACACTGTACAGCATCCCAATTGCGTAACGCACAGGAAGTGCGCAATCGGAAGGTTTTTGAAGGAAATTGTACGATTAAAAAATTCGTCTGCTCGACAACATAAATACGAGTAACGCAACGAATGTTGTTGAATTCTCAAAATGAAAGGCATTGCAATTGTAAGTGCGTTACGCTATTATCCCGCTGTACAAACGATTTAAGTGGAAAAAATCATCTAACTTTTGAAGGGCACTGTAGGTATACCCATGCTAAATTACAGCTTTCTAGTACTAAGAGTCTCTGAGCAAAGCCGCTGAGCAAAGTCAGTCAGACAGACAGACATGGCGAAACTATAAGGGTTCCTTGTTGACTACGGAACCCTAAAAAGAGTGAACATAATAATGAGCAAATGAACTAGATTAAATCTAGTTTTCACTTGGTTCCCAAGTTCTCGCGACAACGACAACGATGAAGCTATACGTCCTGTAGAGCTTCATCTCTTTCCCACACTAAAGTAATATTATAATAATACTGCTTGTACTTGCTTGTGCGAGGTGGTGGTAGGGCCCCAAGTCAAAACTGCCCTTTATTAATGTGGATTAAAAATAAAACAGTTTCAATAACTAAGCACTTTAGTAGCATTACCTATTTATTTAAAGATTTGGCCGCTTTTCTTTGTTTGATACTTTGAATGTACCGATCAATCGTCTCTTGGAATTCGGGACTATTAACCAGATTCAAGTAATCAGTTAAATATCTTGGTCGCTCCTTTTCCAATTTTGTGAGGTATTCTTGTCTTATTGCTCGTTTGGTGGTTGCTCGGATGGCCGGAGATATGTGGTCGTACGTTCTTATGAACGCCTTGCATTTTTCTATTGCATCCGTTTTATCAGCCGCTACGTCATCAATGAGACCCACCTGAAAAGTTGAAAAACAATGTAAATAAGTATTAAGACAAGACTTGGTAAGCAAGTAGGTAGTGCGTATGAGAAACAAAAATCTTGTTGTTAATTGCTAGCTCTACTTGCAAATCGCGGTAATCGCCGGACAGGTGCCAAAAAAGAGCAATGAGCTGAGAAAACAACCTTGAGGCACCCCACTAGCTTAGTACTATAAACGCTAAATACTTGTACGGTGGTACGGAACCCTTCGTGTACGAGTCCGACTTGCACTTGGCCGGTTTTTTAGTTTAGTTGAATGAAAATACTAAACAAAGTAGGTACACTTATAATCTCAAATTTCAAAAGCGCAAAGATTAATTTGTATTAATGATAGGTAGGTACTGTGAATTACAAAGTTTTTTTTTGCAGTTGCAGAATGTCGCCCATATTTAAATAAAATACCTTATGAATCGGCGTTTTTAATATTTGTTGATTATATTATGCTACCAATCATAGATATAAGTTATTTATATTTCTATGTATGGTACATTACAGAAACGACTAGATTATATATTTTTAAAATATGGAAAAAAAAAAACAGGCTACCCGAAACTGAACTAGTTAGACGAGATTATTTTTTTTTTTTAAATGCTACTAACTAAAAAAAAAAAAAAAAAAAATTAATACCCATTATACCTGTTTAGAATTTGTCCCAAGTGGAAAAAACACCCTTGTAATAAAACGTCTTTATTTTGCTCAAAATGAGTTATTCCAACTGAAATATTTGACTAAATAAAAATTGGTAAAAGTACTAGTTGGTAAACAAGTTATTGTTTATACGTTCACTTGCAAAACATAAGGTTTGCGTTACAATTATTTGGGAAGAGATTTTTTGCTAAGTAATAATTTGGCAAATGAAATTATGCGGAAAATTGTTTGGGAAGTGATAATTTGGCAATTTCTTTTCCAGTGCCGGTTTTAGCATTACAGGCGCCCTGGGCGAGATTTCTGCGGCGCCGGGCTCCACTGTTGAAGTAGAGACGGGCGAAAATTTTTAGCATTCCACCTCGTAAGGGATAAGTTTTCTTTTGTCTGTCTATACAGATATATTATGAGATATTTTGTCGATATATGCAGGATCCAAGAACGAGTGTAGCGAGCTCGAAAGTGTTAGCACGACGTTTTGGATAGGAAAATTTTTCTTTTGAAAAATTCATGCAACAAAAAAAATAAAAAAACAACTGCCCTGCCAAAAAACGAACTTAAAAGAAATAAAAATCTAAACAGATGAATAAAATTGTCATTGCTGTCGACCGATGTGTGTTTGTGTGGAACACCTTTTACTCTAAGAGGTGCGACTGCAATGAAAATTTTATTTTTCTGTTTAGTTTAACTAATACAACTTGTTTTTTTATTACTTTTTAATTCGGTTTTTGGCAAAGCAGTAGGGTTTTTTATTATTTATGTTTAGTTTATACATTTTAGTGACAAGTTTTATTTTAAAAATGTCATGCTATATGGATTTATTTTTTATTTTTAAGCACTAAAGGTGGTTTTATACTCTCACGGCGAGGTAAGGCGAGGCATGGATGGCGTGGGGATGAATTGTATGTTTTGCATGTATACCCTACATAAAATATGTAAAATGTATGTCAGACAGTATATAATTTTGGAATGCGCTCATCAAGGCCTTAAATTGGATACCTACGAGTATATTGTAATAAATGAAGTTTTTTTTTACACAGATGATTAAGGTGCCGTACTGCAGCCATATTATTTATGCATTACAAAGTTATGGTGGAAGAAAGAAACTCACATACATTCATACATGAACCCTGAAAAGATTCCTTTTTGGGCAGTCGTGTAAAAACTGGAGTTCCTTTGTCGACCCAAGCAGACAAAAAGAAACTAAAATTTTTGTACTCGACCTTGGAAAGGTTAGGTTTTCTTTTGATTGTTCATGCAGAATTAGGAGACGGTAACTTTGTCGACGTAAGCAGAAAAGTTGGAGAATTCAGAGAATGTACAAAGGGAGCGAAGCAAGCTTAATTTTTTTTTGCATGTCACCTCGGCGATTTTAGGTTTTCTAACTCAACAAACTCCCTTTTACTTAATGATAACCTATTTTGTTCTTGTTAGGAATTTGATTTAAAAGTACCTACTCTTCAGGCACCAGAGGTGATGGAGTGCCTCTTCACGGTGCCTTCGGCACCCCTTCACTCCTGGTGCCTTGGGCGGTCTCCCGACCGCGCCCTACCCTAACGCCGCTGTTCTTTTCGATGAAACAAGGGAGACCCTAGAAATACACGTGAAAATTTCAACTGTCTCCTACCTACGGTTCATGCGATACAGATCGCTGACAAACAGACGGACATATTTAATAGGGTTCCGTTAGGTACCTTCCGGTTCGGAACCCTAAAAACTAGTCAAGGTTTCTCGACATAAATCTGATAAATTATAAAATGGTGTAGGTACCTACACCATTTTATAATTTATCAGATTTATGTCAGATTTCATCAAACACACAGACAAACAGAATTAATTTTATTATTACCTAACATGTATAAAAATGTTAAAGGTTGTCTAAAAGATTTCACTGTGCGTCATAATAAAACCATTGTAATTGTTCATCCAAAATATCCTCAGATAGATAGGTATTTAATTTTATTGTTTCAAAATGCGACTGATTCATTTATGAAGATATTTTATTTTGATGAATTAATTATGCCATGCTGACGTATCCGATAGGTATTAAAAAAGTTATAAATGATAAATGATAAATGATAAATGATTTTATTTCTGTAAATAGGTTTGGACAAAACACTTTTACACGTCAATCATATTTTTTAAACTAGATGAGGTCGGCGTTTCCTATCTGACTACTCCGAGAAGAAAGGCCGAAACAAACTCAGAGGTCACAGTCTCTTTTAAAGTCCAGACATAATCTTGGTCAGATCATGTGAAGATCATGTAGATTGGTGTCTGAGATGGTCTTTTGAGGAAAGAACCACACAGATTGAGAGGACCTGTCCAGTCAGTGCACGCATTTGTCAGTGACCGTGCAGCTCAACTCAGGGTTTAAGGAGCTCAACGATTCGACGAACAATGCCAAAGAAAGGACGTTTGGGTAGGCCGCATAAATTACTCAAGCTGCCAGACCGTGATAAAAACTAAATAATAAAATAAAAGGAATGACCCACATAGTCTTCACATTCACAATTATTAAAACAATATAATACTTTAAAAAGTAAATACTCATGTCATTGTATATATAAAATTCATTAATGTCAATGTGTATATAAAACCCAGAAATAGTCTTGGTCAGATCATTGAAGGACCATGTAGATTTGTGTCTCGAATGGTCTTTTGAGGAAAGTATTATACAGATTTGAGTGGACCTGTCCAGTCAGTGCACGCATTTGTCAGTAATCGGGTAGCTCAACTCAGAACTTAAGGAGTTCAACGACTCGACGAACAATACCAAAGAAAGGACATTTGGGTAGGCCACATAAAGTACTCAAATTGCCAGATTATCATTAATAATTACTGAGAAAAAAAAAAAAAAAATATATATGATCCACATAGTCCTCACGTTCACAATAATATATTTAAAAAAATATGTATATATTATACTTCACAAAGTAAATATTCATATAGTGGTACAAATGATTGAAAAAAAAAAAAAAATATTAAAAACCAAATTTCTGACTGTAAAAAAAATCAAAAATAAAAATTGGAGCAGCTTAATCCCAGGCCTTTTTGTCCTCAACGTAATCTTTAATGGTATAAAACGCTTTCTGGCACAACTTACGTTTAATGAATGATTTGAATTTATTAAGGCTTAGATCTTGTACGTGGCTTGGGAGTTTATTGTAAAAGCGTATACATTGACATCTGAACGAGCTACCTATTTTCTTGAGCCTTGTTGTAGGTACTACAAATTTGTGTTTGTTCCTAGTGTTTATCTTATGGATATCACTGTATTTTTTATACAATCTTATATTTTTATGGGTATATAAAAGATTTTCAAAAATATACTGAGAAGGCACAGTCATTACATTAATTTCCTTAAATTTCTCTCTGAGAGAGTGTCTCGGGCTTAATTTATAAATTGATCGAACGGCTCTTTTCTGCAAAACAAAGATAGTTTGAATGTCGGCGGCATTTCCCCACAACAAAATACCGTACGACATTACACTATGAAAATAGCTAAAGTACACTAAACGGGCTGTCTCTATGTCAGTTAAATTACGAATTTTTCTAACAGCATAAGCTGCGGAGCTTAGCTTTTTTGACAATTTATCTATATGTGGGCCCCACTGAAGCTTAGCATCCAAAGTTAAGCCTAAGAATACTGTGCTATCTACAGGATTCAATTCTTCGCCCCTTATCAACACCTTAGTTTTCACCTGCCTAACGTGTGGTAGGGTAAACTTAATACATTTGGTTTTTTTTTTCATTAAGAAGTAAATTGTTAACATTGAACCAGTGAACTACTTTTGAGATCGCGCTATTTTCGTCGTCAGTAACCAACTGCTGACGTTTAAGTTTAAACAAAAGTGAAGTATCATCCGCAAACAACACTATATCATGGTTATCCTTTATGAGGTAAGGCAAGTCATTAATATAAATAAGAAACAAAAAAGGACCAAGAATCGAGCCCTGTGGGACTCCCATTATTACTATAGATCCAGGAGATCTTTGTCCATTTACGTCAACGCTCTGAATCCTATTACTCAAGTATGAAGAAAGAAGATCCAGAGCGGTGTTCCGGACCCCGTAGTGGCGGAGTTTCCTGATTAACGTTTCATGAAGAACGCAATCAAATGCCTTGGACAAATCACAAAAGATGCCCAAGGCATCGCATTTATCTTCCCATGCATTATAAATATGTCCTCAGTATCAGTAGTAGAACGACCCCTTGTAAAACCGAACTGTTTGCTATGTAATAATTTATGTTTATTAAAAAATCTTTGCAATTGCTCTAAAATTAATTTCTCAAATATTTTACTAAAGGTAGGTAGTACTGAAATGGGTCTATAATTTGTGGGGTCTGATGTACTACCTGATTTGAAGAAGTTGAAGGTTGACTAAAATAGATATTACTGTGCGTCATAAAACCATTGTAATTATTCATTCAAAATATATTTGATGATGAATTTATTAATGCCATGCCTATGCCGTGGGATAAACAGACCTACTCGTAGGTACCTATTTGTTATCGCTGACCATACATCATAATATGTCGACATCGGCTGGACCACAAGCATAATAACATTTACACACACAAACCTGCAAAGCTCGTTCTGCTGAGTACATGACGGAACTTGTGAGGGCGTATTCTGTATGCTTGGGGCCCATGACTTGGGACATGAGATCAAATATCCACATCGCTGGCGGGATACCGACGGCTGTGTCGTTCACCCCGATGGTCGCCGGACCAGTAGTCATCGAGCGATAGTCGAACGCGAGGGCAAAAATACAGCCTCCGGCTCCAGTGTAACCCTGAATCAAGAAAATGATTTGTTTTTAGGAGGGAATATGAGGGTATGTTTTCACTTGTTTCAATTAAAGAGAACTTCGTTTGAAAATTCAATTCTGGAACAGTTAAGCTACCATTCCGTACCCGACCGCAGGCGACAACTGCAGGCGACGTGTCGCCGCGACACTACTGGTTTCTATGAATTTCAGACAGCTATGGACGAGCGACAGACGACACGTGCAGCCCGACCGCAGACCAGTACCTAGTGCCGCCAACGCTGGAGCGATAATACGTTTTTCTATCTGCTAACTACCTACGAAAGGGATATGGGCTGCTGCCGCCTGCGGTCGGATTCAGAATCATGACTGCAGCGACACACGTCGCCCGCAGTTGCCGCCTGCGGTCGGGTACGGAATGGTACCTTTATCTTTATTTCGGGTGCGACCTCTGACGTCTATTATTATCACCTGTCATATAATACTTATTAACATGATGTTTTGATATTCAAGTTTCGAGTTCTTCGTTAAAGTAATGAAGATTTGTAACACTTACATTGATAGCAACTGTGGTGATTATATCTGTTCCATATATTTTTGCCACAACATCAAACATACTCTTCTTCAATAGCGTTAACCTTTTCTGATCTGGTTTGTGAAACTCATTTAGATCCAAACCTGCTGAGAAAATTTTAGGAAGATCCTGAAAATGTTCAAATCATTAAGTAAGTGGTAAGGAGATACACAATACTTATAGTTTAATATTAAGTACTGTACTAAGAGGTATATGTTAGTATCAAACAAACTAGACTTACCGAAGTCAGAACTATGCCTTTGCATTTGTTTTTCTCTACTTCACAAAACGACTCATGTAAGGTCTGCAATAATTCGAGGCTGAAGCTGTTAACTGGCGCCCTCTGCAGCTGCAGTGTCGCTATCCCTTCATTGTCCACTGATACACCTACTAGAGGCTTCGCTTGTGAAGACGCCACTAGCCTACAACCCACTGCAAAACATCTTGGTATTTTTCTCAGGTGAAACATTATTAAAATACTTTCGGGTTTCGGCACACTGTTTCTCTTACAATTCTGATAGGTACTGTTTAAAAATACACAGATATGATGGGAAATATTATGATAACAGATAATATTTTATAGTCAACAAAATATAAGATAACAAATATTGCGGTTTTTGCTAGTTTACATGACTTGCGTTCCGAGTCTGTGTTAAAAATGCCTTAAATAGCGGTGAGACGGTGCTAATATAGCATGTAGCATCGTATTATCCTTAAAGACACTTGTGATCCGTTCGCACATTTCCTTAATTAGTTGACTGTGGAAAAAACGTTTAGAGTATTATTTATCTTAATGTTCAGTGGGAAACACTACCTACTATTGTGTTATTGCAAGTCGGTGCAAGAAAAATAAGGAAGGATTACTGACCTAGCCACACTTAGGGCCGGCGCGGCGCCCATTTGGTGAAGCACAGTGCAGCGCAGTTTTTTTAAAGAAATATCAACATTGCATTTCTCAAAACAAAGTCGAAAATAAATAACTTGAGATGAACACTTCTCCGCTTTGCAAGGGCGGATCCAGCCTTCGAGTCAGGGGGGTCATATAGTCGAGGTCCAGTCAGGACAGGCTTGAATCAGTGGCGGACTAAGCCTGACGGGCACGAGGCGGCAAAACAAAATGAGGCTCCCCCGGTGATGTGATCTCAGTTTATTTAGGTATGTCTAGTAACATTCTACAAATATGGAATAATGACAAGAAAATAAACGAGCAAGCCTTACATTAGTCGCATATGATGTGTAACATCTGACGGCCAAATCCCCCCGGGTTCCTGTTACACACTTCCGTCCCTTTTGAACTGATTGAAACGAAATTTAAATCTTATATTAAACCCACACTATGCAGCCAAGCATATTATAAGTTGGGGGATTATATCGCTGATAAAAATAAGTATGTAAAGTATACGTATAATTTATTCACCAAAATAAGAATACGTATTACAAAATTGAATATTTGACAATACATAGTAAATAATGGCTTAAAGTTTGTAATATACAAAGTTTGGGACTATCTGCATCCGAACTAGGTGGTAAACCTGTATCTCGGATTACATTAATTGACCCCCTTAAATAAATTGTGAATATTTAGTAGCCATGTATAAAGTTGTAAACATTATTAGATCGCCATGTAAAAATGTATTTGGAAAGTTATGCATAAAGTATGAGAAAAAAGTAGGTGTGGTGTGAGAGTGTGTGTGAGGGTGACGATTGTTGAATATGAGCGAGTAAAGTAGTAGCTTGTCTATTTAGGAATGTTCAAAATCGCTTCTGTTTCATCTTATGAAAGATTTAGTAGGAGTCCTGTATTTTCTTTTTACAGTATGTCTTATTAAGTGGGTGGTAATTTATAATTTTCCTGATTTTGTCTTATACGAGTAGGTAAGGACAAAGGAAAATGAAGAATCTCTTAATATAAAAGATATTTTGGGATCATGTTTACGTTTGCATACTGCATGTTTTGTACGTTTGAGTTGAGTGTTTGGATCGTATATGAAGTTCACCGTGTTGCTTTCTTACTATACTAAAAATAAAAAGTTGACGAACGTTGAGAACTTTGCATGATTGATAGGATATAGAATGAGCCGAAAAGTGAAAATGCTTGGCTTAACGCTGGTCTAGCTCTACAAGGACACCTTTTTTTTTGGTGGTGCCTTGATACTTTGGAAAAACTTCTTGTATTCAGCATTGGAGATAATATGATAGAAGATTACAAAGAGGTTGGTAACTAAGGTTCAACTATTATCACAGTAGGTACTTACCCTTTTTTTTTTTTTTGAGTGTTTTAAATTATCAAATAACTTCTCCCGCTCTGGAGGTGGAGTGGGAGGGCGTGTCAGACTTTTACTGACTAAAACCCACCCGTGTTCCTTCCGTTGCCTGTGTGCCAGGGCCGCGATATCCCTTTCGGACAAACTCGCAACCCTGGCAGGCATTGGCCTTTACGGACCCCGTTAGTTGGTGCTGACATCTCTTTGAGGCGCGCGTGGAACACAACGCGCCGTCGACCCGGGCCTGGTTCTTATCGGACGGCGAGCTACCCATTGCTCACCATCCGCAAGCCTGCGCCTACGGTGGCCGGAAGTCTCGCGACTCCCGACGCCCGGGGCGTCTCCTGCGACTAGGGGCGCGAGGGCGCGAATCTTGCCTCTCCACAAGGACACCTTTGATTAGCATCTGAACTTACTGTTGGAGCTGCTGAAGACTTTTGCTTTAAATCGGGGCAGAAGGCAAGACAAATCGGTATTTTGGTTTGTAGATCGGGACAATAAAAATACTGCAAGGTTTTTCTTAAATAAGGTTAAATTTCTTGCGTTTCGCAACTAATATTAGTAGTAAACCTGAATTTAATATGATAATAATACGAGTAGTCAGACTTCCTGGACTATTATAATTCCAAAATATTGCAATAAAATCGTAAGTAGTTTTTAAGTATTAATTATTGACGGAGTTCCTATGTTTAAAGTACTTACTTATATAAGTAATTTATTTTTTATTATACTCAATTATACTCGTATATTTAGTTAAGATTTTGCTGTCTTTAGAATTGCCTTGTTTTTTTATAACGTAAGTAGTTATAAAATTCACTGAAGTCATGCTAAAGTTGGTTGTAAAGCCTACTTAGCTGTGATATTTTTATATTATATCCCTAAACAACCATTTAACTGGCAGGGAGGGGGACACTTGACTCTTAATATTTCGCAAACGGATCCCTGAATTGAAAAATGGCGTCACACACCCGCAATTTTTTTGAACCCCCACATTTCCAACGACACTCCACAACGTAGGATAGAGCAGATTTTTTTTTGTCATCAGTCCGTAAATGTGATTGAACTGATTCGAAGAAACCGAAAATCAAGAAAAGTTGTTAGGACGCCGCACAGTGGTCCGGTTTAAAAAAAAATGGACATAGGATCGAAAATGCATATTTCACTTCGCAAAAAATTGTTTTGTATAGAAAATTTAACGCTGATTAATATTTATTACCACCAGTTTTCGAAAAAACTGCTCCTTCACGGCAAAAAAAAATATTTAAAAAAAAAAATATGGGGGAAAACCTATTTTATTTATTTTCTCTGTTCAGTATCAAAGTATAGTAAGCAAACATTATATTCTGACAACTACCTGTTGTCTTCAACACCACGACATATAAATTGCTTGCGTATCCCTGCGGCCTTGGCGCCTACGATGCTTCAAAGTTTCAAATTTTAAAGATGAATTATTTTGATATTAATAACGAGTTTTTCAATTGATGTGATATTAGTTCTAATAAAACAAGTATTAAAACAGGTAATTTGTGCTTAAATATTATTTTTTTTACTAATCAGTTAACATTTTTATTACATTTTCATTTATTGATAAATTGTTGGCTATACGACTTGCGTGACTCATCTTAAGAAATAAAATTGGAAGTGAAATCAGTAGTCCTGAAAAGGACTATTTTAAACAGTCCTGAAAAGGACTATTTTAACAGAACAACTTATCTAACACACACAATTCCAACAATAACAACACCAATAAATCTGTCACGTTTACGTTAATGGATCATCTTCAGACTCCAACTCCTGTAGATTCATATTTTCGGTTTCTTCTGTTACATCCTCAGGCAAACACAAAAGCTCTTTCACATCGGGAAAAAAAATCGAATTGCTTTGAGTTGTTGTATTTTGGTCGAATATGGGATAAATACGGGTCCGAACTAATTAAAAAATTATGGAGCAAGTCTTCGTTGTCTTCATCCTGTTAAATTTTCTTGTGTGATATTCACGAACTCTTCGAAATTCTTTATTTCTTGCTTCACCCGCTTCTTCGGAAAGAATTCCAATCGGTAGGAAGCCAAAGTGATGACAAATGTCTGCACCATGTATGAGTAGCTTATGCACACTTGCGGGCATATAATACCATGGGTATAGGTGAACAAAGATCTCAGCTGTTTCTCTGCAATAAGTCCTGAATTTTTCAATATCTATGGCACATCCAGATGAAATCGTTTGAAGAATAACCGCAAAATGTTTCAGTAAGTAGGTCTTTGTCTATATTGGTTATTTCGGCAGATTTCTCATAATCTCAAAACCTTGACCGGCACGGTCAAGGTTTCTATCTGCGTAGAATAATAAAAGAGTGAGTGAAAGAGTTCCAAACTCTTTTTATTATTTGTCTTACCTACCCCTTCTAGGCTGATTCGAATCAATTTCGCAAAAGTAAAAAAAAAAAATTACGCTTTTCATATTCACACTAGCCTTTCTTCTTTCTTCTTAGATGGTTAATTTCACCTCGAAGCCATTATTTTTTCTGAACAAAGTCAAAAGTCCTGGTAATTACTAAATCTAATGTGAAAAATATTTATATTGTAGTACTTATTTACAAAAAAATATATTAATATCATATCATTTATTACCACCCTGTAAATATTGTAAATCCACAGAAATTATAAACTTAACAAAATTTTGGCGGCTGGAATTCAAGTAGGTATTTGATAACTAGATAGAGGTAATGCCATATCATAGGTAGTCAATAAAAACGTTATAGTGTCAACACAATACAAGGTTTTTGAAGGAAATGCCTAATCCATTGCGTCATTATGTTTGAACAATTCTTCTGCTCGACAACATAAATAAATGAACAATGAATGTTGTTGAATTCTCAAAATGAAAGGCATTGCAATTGTTAGTCTGTTGAGCAATTATCCCGGTGATCAAACATTTAAGTGGAAAAAATCAACTAACTTTTGGAGGGCATTGTAGGTATACCCATGCCAAATTACAGTTTTCTAGTACTTATAAGAGTCTCTGAGCAAAGTCAGTCAGTCAGACAGACAGACGGACAGACATGGCGAAACTATAAGGGTTCCATAATGAATACGGAACCCTAAAAAGAGTGAACATAATAATGAGCAAATGAACTAGATTAAATCTAGTTTGCACTTGGTTCCCAAGTTCCCACGACAACACGATCTGACGCGCACTTTTGACTTGGGGGCCTACCACCACCTCAAAAGCAGTATTATTTTAATATAACATTAGTGTGGAAAAGAGATGAAGCTCTAAAGGACGTATAGCTACATCTCTTTCCCCCACTGAAGTAATATTATAATAATAAGTACTGCTTTAGAGGTGGTGGTAGGGCCCCAAGTCAAAACTGCCCTTTACTAATGTGGATTAAAAATAAAACAGTTTCATTATCTAAGTACTTCAGTAGCATTACCTATTTATTTAAAGCTTTGGCGCCTTTTCTTTGTTTGATACTTTGAATGTACCGATCAATCGTCTCTTGGAATTCGGGACTATTGATCAGATTCAAATAATTTGTTATATTTCTTGGTAGGTCCTTTTCCAATTTTGTGAGGTATTCTTGTCTTATTGCTCGTTTGGTGGTTGCTCGGATGGCCGGAGATATGTGGTCGTACGTTCTTATGAATGCCTTGCATTTTTCTATTGCATCCGTTTTATCAGCCGCTACGTCATCAATGAGACCCACCTGAAAAGTTGAAAAACAATGTAAATAAGTATTAAGACAAGACTTGGTAAGCAAGTAGGTAGTGCGTATGAGAAACAAACATCTCGTTGTTATTTGCTGGCTCTACTTGCTTATCGCGTTAATCACCGGACAGGTGCCAATAAAGAGCAATGGGCTGAGAAAACAACCTTGAGGCACCCCACTAGCTTAGTAGGTACTATAAACGCTAAATACTTGTACGGTGGTGCGGAACCCTTCGTGTGCGAGTCCGACTTGTACTTGGGCTGTTTTTTAGTTTAGTTAAATGAAAATACTAAACGAAGTACACTTTCATCTCAAATTAAAAAATCGCAAAGATTAATTTGTATTGGGTGCTAATTAAGACAGCTTCTTTAAAATGTCATTCTCGTCTTAAAATATATTTAGTTGTCTAATGAATTAATAGGTCAGCGACGAACTTTTAGCGTCTAATAAATGGTTTTCAAGCGACCATATATTGTAAAACAAGCTACTCGTACTGTTAATATGACGCAGCATGGTGATAATTCTTAAGCAACTAAATTTGTGATATTATGTCTACGCATTGCCAGCTTCTAATAGGTGTATCAACTGCATCTATAAAATAATATCAACGTACTCTAATTTCTTATTTACCTTTATTTTTATACGTTAACATAAGTAATTGATGAGTGAATCTAATATATTTGAACATAAAATTACCTTATTATTGTCATCAAATAATGGTCAATGAAAGCTCTCATTTCATGTATTCACCTATCTATTTATAATGTTACCATAAGTAATTGATGACTTGACTATTATACCTACCCAATTGAACAACCAAAAAATATTGTCATCAAAAACAAATGCGACGTAATGCACGTTGCGATAAATAGCCTGCCTGGCTGCGAGTCACTTGGAAGTAGCGCTCGCTCGGCTCACGCGCGGTTGACACAGTTCTAACCTAACCTAACCCATTTCATATTCCCTTATCGGTTCCATTTCACGCAGTTCTATTTTTTTTTATTTTAAACTATTTATGTTTAAAACTCATGTCAAGCGTAAGTGATGTAGTATAGTTTGGAACACAGAACAGATAAGTTTATCTGTTCTGTGGTTTGGAACTAGGACGCGCGCGTCCACGTTACAAACTAAACACGAGCAGTACGCAAAATTCGTGTATACATTGTAATCACAGATTTAAAAATAGCATTACAATGTATACGCGAGCAGTTTACTATGGTTGTGTTCTGGCCTTGTATAGATTGGAAATACGCGGTCGCGCCCCCCTCATTCCCAACGAGCGTTAGGTACCTACAGTCCCGCGCTTGTGTTCCTAATTTTCACGAAAAAAGAATATGATTTATTAATTTTGTTGTTGAATAAAAAACTTTGATTGCAAATTTTGAGGCTGGAATTTGATTTTATTAGCAGACAGATGTTGAATCTCTAAAATATATAAAGTAGCTCACTTACAACATTAGTCGCTGAGTTATCAAGTCAGAAGTAAATATATTTATCGGTAGCTCTGAGTCATATTAATTTACGTACGTAAATAATAATTGACGCTGGTTTTTTGATATTCTGTTGGAATAGTAAAGATGATGAATGAATATAATTGAAGCTGTTCTATTAACTCGTAGCCTACATATAAAAAAAGACGTTAGGTTGCAGGTGCTAAAGAAAACTTTTGTTGCTGCACTCATAATTTGTATTTTATAATGAATTACAAAGTTTTTTTTTGCAGTTGCAGAATATCGCCCATTTAAATAAAATACCTTATGAATCGGAGTTTTTAATATTGGTTGATGATATACATATAGGTATATATTATGGTACATGATATATAGAAGTTTCAAATTCCTTACTTGTTTAGTTGTTGCGATAGAGCTCCTACAGAAACGGTTAAAACTGTCAACTTTTACCGCACCCTATTTCTTCAGTTTTCAAGAAAAAAAAAAAAAACTCTTCTCGATGAGTCGTCGGATCTATACAATAAAATCTTACCCTGGCATGTGGGGTATCATTATACCCCACATGCCAGGGTAAGATTTTTTTTTTTCATAATGTTACTTTGTATGCATGTGTGGGGGGGGGGGCCTTTAATTTTTATTTATTATTATACTATACAATATTTGTTTATATATAAATAATAATACCAGCCTATTATTGTCCCACTGCAGGGCAAAGGCCTCTTCTCACACAGAGAAGGCACGAGTATTGATCACCACGCTTGCTCAAGACGGGTTGGTGATTTCAGACTTATATTAACTACAAGTCCAGGTTTCCTCACGATGTTTTCCTTCACCGATGTCAGTAATGTCCAAGATAAACTCAGAAAGTACATATGAATTGAAAAAGTCACATTGGTACTTGCCCGGATTTGAACCCGTGAATGAGAGGCGAGGCCTTAACCACTGGGCCATCACGACACTATAGTATATAAATATAGTATACATATATTTGTAATCACGTTCTCGAAAACGGCTCCAACGATTTCGATGAAAGTTGCAATGTAGGGGTTTATGGGGGCCGAAAAATCGATCTAGCTAGGTCTCATATTCGGGAAAATGAGTTTTCTCCATATTTTAATCCGAGCAGAGCTCGGTCGCCCAGAGTTTAGAACAAGACATTAATAACACGTCAATAATGACAAGGCAGCATGGAATTAGTAAGTACCTACTATCATGGCAGCATGGAATTAGTATGTACCTACTATCCTATACGATTAAATGAGCATTCTCTGTTTTCACCCGATCAGAGCTCGGTCGACCAAGTAGGTACTTTGTTGTTATAGCGGCAATAGAAATACATAATCTGTGAAAATTTCAACTGTCTACCTATCTACGGTTCATGAGATACAGCCCGCTGACAAACAGACGGACACATTTAATACATAGGGTTCCGTTAGGTACAGTCAACATCAAAAGTTGTTAACCACATTTAAATTTTCAAAATCGCTGTATAGTGAAGTGCTAATAGTGAATACGGTGTACAGCGATTTTGAAAATCTAAATGTGGTCATCAACTTTTGATGCTGACTGTACCTTCCGGTTCGGAACCCTAAAAACTAGTCAAGGTTTCTCGATAGTACCTACCTACAAAATATTTTAATTTATCAGATTTCATTAACACAGACTAACAGAATTAATTTTATTATTATTTAACATGTCTAAAAATGTTGAAGGTTGTCTAATAGATTTTACTGCGCGTCTTATAAAACCGTTGTAATTGTTCATCCAAAATATCCTCAGATTATATTTTAACTTTATAGTTTCTAAATGCGACAAAATGCGATTTTTTTTAATGTATTAATTATGCCATGCTGATGTATCCGATAGGTATTAAAAAGTTGAAAGTTGTCTAAAATAGATATTACTGTGCGTCATAAAACCATTGTAATTATTCATCCAAAATATATTTGATGATGAATTTATTAATGCCATGCTTATGCCGTGGGATAAACAGACCTACTCGTAGGTACCTATTTGTTATCGCTGACCATACATACCTCGACATCGGCTGGACAACAAGCATAATAACATTTACACACACAAACCTGCAAAGCTCGTTCTGCTGAGTACATGACGGAACTTGTGAGGGCGTATTCTGTATGCTTGGGGCCCATGACTCGGGACATGAGATCAAATATCCACATCGCTGGCGGGAAACCGACGGCTGTGTCGTTCACCCCGATGGTCGCCGGACCAGTAGTCATCGAGCGATAGTCGAACGCGAGGGCAAAAACACAGCCTCCAGCTCCAGTGTAACCCTGAATCAAGAAAATGATTTGTTTTTAGGAGCGAATATGAGGGTATGTTTTCACTTGTTTCAATTTAAGAGAACTTCGTTTGAAAATTCAATTCTGGAACAGTTAAGCTACCATTCCGTACCCGACCGCAGGTGACAACTGCAGGCGACATGTCGCCGCGACACGACTGGTATCTATGAATTTCAGGCAGCTACGGACGAGCGACAGACGACACGTGCAGCCCGACCGCAGACCAGTACCTAGTGCCGCCAACGCTGGAGCGATAATACGTTTTTCTATCTGCTAACTACCTACGAAAGGATACGGGCTGCTGCCGCCTGCGGTCGGATTCAGAATCATGACTGCAGCGACACACGTCGCCCGCAGTTGCCGCCTGCGGTCGGGTACGGAATGGTACCTTTATCTTTATTTCGGGTGCGACCTCTGACGTCTATTATTATCACCTGTCATATAATACTTATTAACATGATGTTTTGATATTCAAGTTTCGAGTTCTTCGTTAAAGTAATGAAGATTTGTAACACTTACATTGATAGCAACTGTGGTGATTATATCTGTTCCATATATTTTTGCCACAACATCAAACATACTCTTCTTCAATAGCGTTAACCTTTTCTGATCTGGTTTGTGAAACTCATTTAGATCCAAACCTGCTGAGAAAATTTTAGGAAGATCCTGAAAATTTTCAAATCATTAAGTACCTAAGTGGTAAGGAGATACACAATACTTATAGTTTAATATTAAGTACTGTACTAAGAGGTATATGTTAGTATCAAACAAACTAGACTTACCGAAGTCAGAATTATGCCTTTGCATTTGTTTTTCTCTACTTCACAAAACGACTCATGTAAGGTCTGCAATAATTCGAGGCTGAAGCTGTTAACTGGCGCCCTCTGCAGCTGCAGTGTCGCTATCCCTTCATTGTCCACTGATACACCTACTAGAGGCTTCGCTTGTGAAGACGCCACTAGCCTACAACCCACTGCAAAACATCTTGGTATTTTTCTCAGGTGAAACATTATTAAAATACTTTCGGGTTTCGGCACACTGTTTCTCTTACAATTCTGATAGGTACTGTTTAAAAATACACAGATATGATGGGAAATATTAAGATAACAGTTAATATTTTATAGTCAACAAAATATAAGATAACAAATATTGCGGTTTTTGCTAGTTTACATGACTTGCGTTCCGAGTCTGTGTTAAAAATGCCTTAAATAGCGGTGAGACGGTGCTAATATAGCATGTAGCATCGTATTATCCTTAAAGACACTTGTGATCCGTTCGCACATTTCTATAATTAGTTGACTGTGGAAAAAACGTTTAGAGTATTATTTATCTTAATGTTCAGTGAGAAACACTACCTACTATAGATAGTGCGATCCACGAAGACGCGCCCCACTCCGCTCCGCTCCGTAGTAAAATACAGCTTACAGTACAGTAATCGCGGAGTGGGGCGCGTCTTCGTGGATCGCACTATCTATATTGTGTTATTGCAAGTCGGTGCAAGAAAAATAAGGAAGGATTACTGACCTAGCCACACTTAGGGCCGGCGCCCATTTGGTGAACCACAGTGCAGCGCAGTTTTTTCAAAGAAATATCAACATTGCATTTCTCAAAACAAAGTCGAAAATAAATAACTTGAAATAACTTGACATGCACACTTCTCCGCTTTGCAAGGGTGGATCCAGCCTTCGAGTCAGGGGGGTCATATAGTCGAGGTCCAGTCAGGACAGGCTTGAATCAGTGGCGGACTAAGCCTGTCAGCTCGAGGCGGCAAAACAAAATGAGGCTCCCCCGGTGATGTGATCTCAGTTTATTTAGGTATGTCTAGTAACATTCTACAAATATGGAATAATGACAAGAAAATAAACGAGCAAGCCTTACAGTAGTCGCATATGATGGGTAACATCTGACGGCCAAATCCCCCCGGGTTCCTGTTACACACTTCCGTCCCTTTTGAACTGACTGAAACGAAATTCAAATCTTATATTAAACCCACACTATGCAGCCATGCATATTATAAGTTGGGGGATTATATCGCTGATAAAAATAAATAAATATACCTACGTATAATTTATTCACCAAAATAAGAACACGTATTACAAAATTGAATATTTGACAATACATAGTCAATATATAATAACCTATAGTTTGTAATATACAAAGTTTGGGACTATCTGCATCCGAACTAGGTGGTGAACCTTAATCTCGGATTACATTTGACCCCCTTAAATAAATTGTGAATATTTAGTAGCCATGTATAAAGTTGTCAACATTATTAGATTGCCATGTAAAAATGTATTTGGAAAGTATGCATACAGTATGAGAAAAAAGTAGGTGTGGTGTGAGAGTGTGTGTGAGGGTGACGATTGTTAAATATGAGCGAGTAAAGTAGTAGCTTGTCTATTTAGGAATGTTCAAAATCGCTTCTGTTTCATCTTATGGAAAGATTTAGTACTTAGGAGTCCTGTATTTTCTTTTTACAGTGTATGGTAATTCATAATTTAGTTGATTTTGTCTTATAGGTACCAACCAAGGAAAATGAAGAATCTCTTAACATAAAATATATTTTGGGAACATGTTTACGTTTGCATACTGCATGTTTTGTACGTTTGAGTTGAGTGTTTGGATCGTATATGAAGTTCACCGTGTTGCTTTATTACTATACTAAAAATAAAAAGTTGACGAACGTTGAGAACTTTGCATGATTGATAGGTTAAAGAATGAGCCGAAAAGTGAAAATGCTTGGCTCAACGCTGGTCTTGCTCCACAAGGACGCCTTTGATTAGGCACTGATTTAAAGAGGCAGTTGTAAATAGCTTTGGTAAGTTAAAAATTATAAATGGCACGTTTAATAACTACTTAGTTCAGCAAGCAGTAAAGTAAACAAAAATGAGTAATAAAAAATAATGAAATGGATCAGTGAATATATAATTGAGCAGGAAAATAATTAAATGGGCGGTAAAAATTGTTGAACGAGCGGTTACGTGTAATAAATCGGAATTTGTCGGTAACCTAACCTATGACCGGTGTTCTAACCTAACCTAACCCAAATGATTCACCCACAATAGAGGGGATCTGGCGCAAGGCGACCGCTACCGCGCAGGGACCGTACAACCCCGTATAAGAGTTAAGCTTTTCGAAGGGGTAAGCCGTTTATGAGGTTACCTTTATCATAATGTAACCCTTTGAATGGGTTCTATGCCTAAAACCCGGTAAAAGGGTTATCTCTTCAATATGGATAACCCGTTGAATGGGTTTTCTAATTGAAACCCAGTGAAAAGGTTACATGATAACCCATTGAATGGGTTCTATACTTGAAACCCAATGAACGGGTTACCCATTCATTATGATAACCTATATAACATAAGGGTTTTGATAGGGTTATCAATGGTTATTCAATAAACTAGTGCTAAGTAGGTGGTGGGTGGGGTGGAGCGAGCACCACGCACCATCCACCATCGCTGGCGCACATTGCCCTTATTTCACTAGACATCGTAGACTTGTAGACGAAACACATGCTACCTACATTTTAGATGCCTACACAGTAAGGTGGTGTGTCCTGAGTTTCTGACAATTATTGTCTTGTGACCCGTGTTATCGTAGTCAATTGAATGAGCAAGGGGTAAGTAAGAATTTGGTCAGTCTTTTATTATACCTATGCTAGTTTATGTCCACGACTTCGTCCGCGTAGAATTCGAAAATGGTTCTAATAGGATTTTTTATTGAAACGAAGTTTTCGAATGTAGTTCCTTATCGCGCGTTGCGAAAGGGGGCTAGACGGAAATAGTTGTAACGACACTTTTTGCTATAGTTGTAAGCCGAGCGGCGTGCGCGTGTTTCTCTGTCTGTCTCTCTCTCAAAGTCAAAGTCGAAGTTGAAGTCGGAGTCGAAGTCGAAGTCGGAGTCGAAGTCGGAGTCAAAGTCGAAGTCGAAGTCAAAGTCAAAGTCGAAGTCGAAGTTGGAGTCGAAGTCGAAGTCGAAGTCAGAGTCGAAGTCGGAGTCAAAGTCGAAGTCAAAGTCAAAGTCGAAGTTGGAGTCGAAGTCGAAGTCGGAGTCGAAGTCGAAGTCGAGCGAGTGTATAAGTCGACACGAGTCAAGAGACTTATACTTCGAGACCAAAAGTTGTAACGACACTTTTTGCTATAGTTGTAAGCCGAGCGGCGTGCGCGTGTTTCTCAGTCTGTCTCTCTCTCAAAGTCAAATTCAAAGTCGAAGTCGAAGTTGGAGTCGAAGTCGTAGTCGGAGTCGAAGTCGGAGTCAAAGTCGGAGTCGAAGTCGGAGTCGAAGTCGAAGTCGGAGTCGAAGTTGGAGTCGAAGTCGAAGTCGGAGTCGGAGTCGAAGTCGTAGTCGGAGTCGAAGTCGGAGTCAAAGTCGGAGTCGAAGTCGGAGTCGAAGTCGAAGTCGGAGTCGAAGTTGGAGTCGAAGTCGAAGTCGGAGTCGGAGTCGAAGTGGAAGTCGGAGTCGAAGTCGAAGTCGGAGTCGGAGTCGAAGTCGAAGTCGGAGTCGAAGTCGAAGTCGAAGTCGAGCGAGTGTATAAGTCGACACGAGTCAAGAGACTTATACTTATACTTCGAGACCAAAAGTTGTAACGACACTTTTTGCTATAGTTGTAAGCCGAGCGGCGTGCGCGTGTTTCTCAGTCTGTCTCTCTCTCAAAGTCAAAGTCAAAGTCGAAGTCGAAGTTGGAGTCGAAGTCGAAGTCGGAGTCGAAGTCGAAGTCGGAGTCGAAGTCGGGGTCGGAGTCGAAGTCGAAGTCGGAGTGGAAGTCGGACTTGAAGTCGGAGTCGAAGTCGAAGTCGTAGTCGGAGTCGAAGTCGGAGTCGAAGTCGGAGTCGAAGTCGAAGTCGGAGTCAAAGTTGGAGTCGAAGTCGAAGTCGGAGTCGGAGTCGAAGTGGAAGTCGGAGTCGAAGTCGAAGTCGGAGTCGAAGTCGAAGTCGGAGTCGCAGTCGAAGTCGAAGTCGAGCGAGTGTATAAGTCGACACGAGTCAAGAGACTTATACTTATATACTTATACTTATACTTCGAGACCAAAAGTTGTAACGACACTTTTTGCTATAGTTGTAAGCCGTGCGGCGTGCGCGTGTTGCTCTGTCTGTCTCTCTCTCTCTCTGTCATAGAAAGAGGAACTTCGTTCCATCCGGGTGCCTCTTGACACCTCTCAAGTTTTTGGTTTTTTACGTTATTAATTTTGTTATCTATCTATACATATAAAATGCTTTGTCCTGAATGACTGACTGACGGATCAACGCACAGCCTAAACCGCTGATCGCAGAGACCTGAAACTTGGAGGGTGAGTTTTTTGTGTTACGTAGGCATCCGATAAGAAAGGATTTTTCTAAATTCTACCCCCAAGGGGGTGAAAAGGGGGGGCAAAGTTTGTATGGGACAACGTGATTCCTTGGTCCAATCTACTTCAAATTTTGCATAAACATTTTTTAACAGAATTAATGGAAGACCTGTTTCGTCTTTTGTTGAAATTCATCCCCTAACGGGGTTAAATAGGGGTAGAAAGTTATTAAGGGAGTGATTTGCTTCGAAGTTGATATCAATACTTCTTAGTGCTTTTGATTTAAATTAAATTTTACTTTAACACATGTTTGAAAAGTCAATCCGATTTTATTCAAAAAAGGTTGAACTCACATACAGGCTTGGTGCTTGCAATGCAAATATTCTTTAAAATTGGAATGTCTCGAAAGTCACCGTACTATATACCTATATTAGTACCGCATTTGAAGGTTTCTAAGCTTTACAGAGGTCTGTATTTATTCCTAGGATTCCTCTAACACCCTCAAATTACCCCTTCGAATTCAAGAGAGTGCAGTTTCCCATAGTATGCTTCGCAATGACTATAAACAAAGCTCAAGGTCAAACTCTTAAGGTAGCGGGAGTAGACTTGAGGGAAAGCTGCTTCTACCACGGCCAGTTGTATGTGGCATGCTCCAGAGTAAGCGCACAGAGTAGCCTGGTGATTCTAGCACCCGAAAGAAAAACAAAAAATTTGAGAGGTGTCAAGGGACACCCGGATGGAACGAAGTTCCTCTTTCTATGAGAGAGAGAGAGAGAGAGACAGACAGACAGAGAAACACGCGCACGCCGCACGGCTTACAACTATAGCAAAAAGTGTCGTTACAACTTTTGGTCTCGAAGTATAAGTATATAAGTATAAGTCTCTTGACTCGTGTCGACTTATACACTCGCTCGACTACAACTTTGACTTCGACTTCGACTTGGACTCAGACTCCGACTTCGACTCCGACTTCGACTTCGACTCCTACTTCGACTTCGACTCCGACTTCGACTCCGACTTCGACTCCGACTCCGACTTCGACTTCAACTCCGACTTCGACTCCGACTTCGACTCCGACTTCCACTCCGACTTCGACTCCGACCCCGACTTCGACTTCCACTCCGACTTCGACTTCGACTCCGACTCCGACTTCGACTCCGACTTCCACTCCGACTTTGACTCCGACCCCGAATTCGACTTCGACTCCGACTTTGACTCCGACTCCGATTTCGACTTCGACTCCGACTCCGACTTCGACTTCGACTTCGACTCCGACTTCGACTTTGACTTTGAGAGAGAGACAGACAGAGAAACACGCGCACGCCGATTTAAAAGATATAAGATTTTGAAAGTTACACGGGTGTATTATCTTTTTACAACGAAATCGAAATACTACACCTACCGCAGTATTTCTTTGTAAACAATTTTTTTTGTTTTTCTTTCGGGTGCTAGAATCACCAGGCTACTCTGTGCGCTTACTCTGGAGCATGTCACATACAACTGGCCGTGGGAGAAGCAGCTTTCCCTTAAGTCTACTCCCGCTACCTTAAGAGTTTGACCTTGAGCTTTGTTTGTAGTCATTGCGAAGCATACTTTGATGGGAAACTGCACTCTCTTGAATTCGAAGGGGTAATTTGATGGTGTTAGGGAATCCTAGGAATCCCCTAACACCATCATCCTAATCCTAGGAATCCTAGGAATGAGGAGCTCGTGGCTAAGTAACAACAGCCGCACTGGTCGATCCATCAGGTTAAGCTACGCTTGCCGGGGTTAGTCAGTGGATGGGTGACCATCTTTACATACCGAGAATCCTCCGTTCCTCGGAGAGCACGTTAAGCCGTTGGTCCCGGCTGTCATTCATGGATCTTTGACAGTCGTTACGGGTCGTCAGAAGCCCGAAAGTCTGACACCAGTCTTAACAAGGGGTATCGTATTACCCAGTTACTGGGTTGTGGAGGTCAGATAGGCAGTCGCTCCATGTAAAATACTAGTATTCAGCTGCATCCGGTTAGACTGGAAGCTGACCCCAACATAGTTGGGAAAAGACTAGGCAGAATGATTGATTTGAGGGGAATCCTAGGAATAAATACAGACCTATGTAAAGCTTAGAAACCTTCAAATGCGGTACTAATATGTATAGTACGGTGACTTTCGAGACCTTCCAATTTTAAAAAGTATTTGCATTGCAAGCACCTTAGAGTAATTACTCTGAGGCAAGCACCAAGCCTTTATGTGAGTTCAACCTTTTCTGAATAAAATCGGATTGACTTTTCAAACATTGTGTCAAAATAAAATGTAATTTAAATCAAAAGCACTAAGGAGTATTGATATCAACTTGGAAGCAAATCAGTCCCAAAATAACTTTTTACCCATATTTAACCCCGTTAGGAGATAAATTTCAATAAAATATGAAACAGGTCTTCCATTAATTCTGTTAAAGAATGTTTATGCAAAATTTGAAGTAGATTGGACCAAGGAATCACGTCCCATACAAACTTTGCACCCCTTTTTCACCCCCTTAGGGGTAGAATTTCGAAAAATCCTTTCTTATCGGATGCCTACGTCATACAAAGAACACACCCTCCAAGTTTTAGGTCTCTACGATCAGCGGTTTAGGCTGTGCGTTGATCCGTCAGTCAGTCATTCAGGACAAAGCATTTTATATGTATAGATAGAAGATGTATTAATAATAGCGATGTACCGCATCTCGTTTTGGTTTAGGCACTTTATAGATTGTTCAAAATTCTGAAATTCGCACTGACTAATAATATCGCAAAAGACGTCCGGATTCAAAAAATCAAACAGCAAGAATTACAATTGTACGGTCCCTGCAAATGCCTGCAATAAAGTAATAAACAAGTACGGACATTAAAAAATCATAATAATACGTAATTTCAATATCCGGCCAGCAAAGCTAAAATGAACTCCATTTTACATGCAATAATGATCAAAGATCCCTGGTTAGAAGCCGCTCGGTAAGTAAGCACAAAGGCGCCGCCGCGGCCGCTTAACGCGTGCTATTCCATTTTGCAACCTATGCCCATCATCGAGAGAACATATTACATTGCTGCGAGTCGGAATGTTACGCTATTATCGTTTAAAGAGTTCAAAGTATAACCCTTTTGAATGGCTTAATTTAAGCCGTTCAAAAGGGTTACCCACATATGGGTTTTTAACTAACTGCTTAGAAAAACCCTATCGAAAACCCTTTCAATGGGTAACCAAAGTTTGAATGGCTTAAATTAAGCCGTTCTAAAGGGTTACCCACATCGTATGGGTTTTTAACTAACTGCTTAGAAAAACCCTATCGAAAACCCTTTCAATGGGTAACCAATATGGTCCCTGAGTCCGCGGCACGCTCGCTGCGCTCGCTCGCCTTGGTCACTAATCTAACCTAACCTAACCAAAATGATTCACCAACAATAGAGGGGATCTGACGCTCGGCGCCAGAGTTCGGGTGTCATGATCGCTCGCTATGATCTGCCGAACTATTTATCGAACCGCTCATTCCATCATTTTTACCGCTCATTCAGCTATTGGACTGCTCAATTATTTTTAGAATTGACATTGTATGCTATAATAACCGACAAATTGTTTTTTTATTAATGTCCATGTTTTACTGTCGCAATAATTAATCAAACGCCATTAAATTAAATAACTGCTCAATATGTTTTTCAACTGATCATAATAACATCTCGAATATTTAAATAACAGCTCAAAAAATGAGTTCCCCTTTGATTAGCATCTGAACTTACTGTTGGCAGGTGAATATTTCAGAGAGCCAAAATGTATGTCTCGCTACTTCGATCAATAATGCATAAATAATGCAGAAACAAATATAATGACATGTCGCTTGAATATAAAAAGTCATCTTTACATAGTATAACTAAAAGTCGCTTCGCGCTGTCTGTCCCTATGTATGCTTAGATCTTAAAACTACGCAACGGATTTTGATGCAGTTTTTTTAAATAGATAGAGTGATTTAAGAGGAAGGTTTTTGTGTATAATACATTAAGGTTTTGTGTAAATTGGCTGAAATATGACAATTATTGTCAAAGATGTCGGAAAAAATCATGCCGACTGGGAGCTTTACTGGCGTGCGCCGCGTAAGCTGTAAAGGCGGGTTCCCACGGTGCGCGATATTGCGCACGCACGCGCACCAGCCCACACGGCGCACGACCACGCACCGCGCACCGAGGTCTTCCCACGGTGCGCTATATTGCGCACGCACGCGCACCAGCCCGAATGGCGCACGACCACGCACGACATCTTTCCACGGTTTCGATATTGCGGACGCACGCGCATCAGCCCACACGGCCGACGACCACGGACAGCTACACATCCCACACCTAGCCTGATGAAAATTCTAAACGATGTTTTTTTTAATCTTAAGATTTAAAAAATCGCAAGCATAAATTGTTAATCATAATGATACAGTGAATTATAAAGTTTTTTTTGCAGTTGCGGAAAATCGCCCTTATTGGAATAAAATACCATAAAAATCGGGGTTTTTTTATTTGTTGATAAAATACAGTACATATACAACCTTAGTTTTTGCTTATCTCTTTAGGGGTCATTGTACTCATCATTATGAACAACTTTCACTATGGGAGCAACGCTGAAATCTCGAAAAAAAAAACAGTTTTTCCCTACATTTCGACGAACTATGCGAACATAAATGTAGAGAACAGTTTATTATTTTTTGCGATTTCTGCGGTGGGCCCATAGTGAAAGTTGTTCATAATGATGAGTACAATGACCCCTTAAGTGGTTTAGGGTAAACAAAAACTAAGCTTGTATAAAAATAATAATATTATGTGATAATATAGTGATACATATACAGAAGTTTCAAATTCCTAACTTATTTAGTTGTTGCGATAGAACTCGTACAAAAATGGTCTAAAACTGACAACTATAGCGGCTTCTTTTTCATAATTTTTGAAGAAAAAAATTACTTATATTTATATTCTTCTTCTTTTCGTGTGGTTAGTGACTAACCTGGTGTCAGAGTTTTAAAGCCGCCCATGGGCCTCTGATTTGGCTTCACATGCCGTTGAGAAATATCTCTCAGGCATGCCGGTTTCCTCACGATGTTTTCCTTCACCGTTTTTGAAGCAAGTGATAATTATACAATACGCACATGAATCCGAAAAGTCAGAGGTGCGTGCCTTGGGCTCGAACTCGAGACTTATGACTTCGCAGTCCGACGGTCACACCACTAGGCTATCACTGCTCTATTCTATTAAATTATATTTATATTTGTACTCTATTCGATGATTTCTAGACAATAACACCTCACATTCCAGGGCATGATTAAAAAAAAAATATCGAATGTTTGTTGAATGGCCCTTTCATTTCGGTTCCGTACCTCAACAGTAAAAAACGGAACCCATAAAGGATCACTTCGTTGTCCGTCCGTCCGTTTGTCAAGACCCTTCTTCTCACGAACGCATGGAAGTATTAATTAAGTTGAAATCTATATCAAATACGCAGATCTACCATGGAGCTCTAAAAAAAAATCAAGCTTCTTTTTTACTCTACGCAATAAAAAAATACGGCCACTTATGCGACATATTTTGATACTCCAAATAAATCAAAACCTATAGGGTACTTCCCGTTGACCTAGAATCATGAAATTTGATTTGAGCTCAACAAATAAAAAAGTCCGAAAAGTGTTAATTTGTAGTATATCACTTTTGTTTTTCGATTACAAACTTACATTTGCAGTTGGATAATTGATCGTGGCGTAGGTATATCGATGTATGGAGAACATGTTTTTCAACTACAAGTTTGTTTTTTAGATAAATTAAACCCAACTACTGAACCCTTCATTGTTAGTGGTCCGACACGCACTTGGCCGGTTTTATTATTTGCTGTTATAACGGGAATAGAAATACACAATCTGTGAGAATTTCAACTGTCTAACTATTATGGTTCATAAGATACAGCCCGCTGACAGAGAGATGGATGGACGGACAGCGGAGTCTTAGTAATAGGGTTCCGTTTGGCAACCTTCGGGTATGAAACCCTAAAAAGCATGTGACGAGAGAGCTGTCAAAGGCGTCTGGTTAACCGACTAAACGTAATACCTGTCACTTCAGTTGTCATGCCACATCACAGTTGTACTTTTCAACAACGTTAACGTTGAGGTTTTTTTATAGAATCAGTATTTTTGGGCTCTTTACAATAGACAGTATATTTTTATTATACCTAAACCTAACAAAAAAAATAATGCTCAAGCAGTTACATCTACGCTACGATGAGTAGTTTATGAATGAATGATAAAGTTTAACATACATTAAAAACCGGCCAAGTGCGTGTCGGAGCACGCACAATGAAGGGTTCCGTAGTTGGGTTGAATTTATTCCAAGAACAAACTTAACATTGTAGTTGAAAAACTAAAGGTAGGTACCTGCGTTGCACGCAGCGACATGCATGTCATTTCGTCAAAACAACCGAAAAAGTAATAAGTACTAAGTACTGTTTGTTTTTATTATGACTTTACGAAACAACAATCAAAATTAAACAATGCATTTCCTTTTGATAATGTTCCAAAGTATTTTCTACTTTAACCTACTAACAATAAAGGCGTATGTCGTATGATAAGTGTACAATGACGTATTGAGCCGGAGAGCTATTCGGACAGCCGAATGATTCTCCGGCACAATACGTTATACGACTTAAAACGAAATTTTGGAACAACCTCATTGACTAAATTCTAGTAACTTTAAAGGGTATGTAAATAAAATAATGATTAATTGAATACAAAAGTTTATTAATTCATAAAAACTGGCCAAGTGCGTGTCGGACCACGCACAATGAAGGGTTCCGTAGATGGAATGAATGTATCCCAAGAACAAATATATCATTGTAGTTGAAAAACATGTTCTCCAATACGGAATATATGGGACATCATGTTTTTCAAACTGCAAATTTAAGTTGGTTGATTATTACTCGTTAACCTGTACAGCTTACGTAGCTCTAATAGTTTTCCTTTTAATTTCGTTATATAATATACTACTGCTGTGATTTTTTTCACAAATCCAAGTACAACCATTGAGCTGACAGGGGGGAAGGACACTTGACTCTAACAAAAAAAAACAGTTAAAAGCTTAATAATTCGAAGCGGATCCCTGAATCCAAAAATGGTTTTCACAAACTCGCAATATTTTTGAACGACCTTTCTAACGATACCCCACAACATGGGGCAAATGAGAAAAAAAAAATCATCCCAACTTTACGTGTAGGGAACCCCACCCCCTAAAAAAACGAAAAACGAAACGAACATTCACGGAAAACGTCACCCTAAAAAAATGTTTTTTCTTGATTTTATTTTACCACTTTGTCGGCATCATTAATATGTATACATATGCCAAATTACAGTTTTCTAGTACTAACCGTCTCTGAGCTAAGCCGCGGACAGACAGACAGACAGACAGACGGACATGGCGAAACTATAAGTGTTCCTTGTTTACCACGGAACCTTAATAAAAAAGGAAATAATGGTAAAAATCAAAAAAATAATACGTAATTTGGTTAAGTTTATTGTATTTTTAAACAAGTCATCATCATCATCAGTTGTCTATAAAAGCCCTTTTTAAGATTTGTACCTTTAGTTAATTACCTAAACTAATGGAATATACTCGTAGTTTGTTTACATTATTAAATGTGAGGGGCGCACACGCTCTGGGCGACAACGCTGTGCGTCGGTCGCCGCGCCTTTGAGCTGTGTATATGCAACGTTGCCAGCCCGCTGCCGCACCAATGCCGCGCCGCTGCCGTACCGGTGCAGTGCCGCTGCCACACCGGTGCCGTGCCGCTACTGCGCCGCACCGCCGCCGCAGATTATATAGTGATATGTCAAAATCAAGCGGAGACGGCGCGGCGACGCGCGACGGTGTAAAGAAAAGAAAGAAAACGTTTATTTGGACACAGTTCGTGAAACACAAAATACAAACTAACTAAAATTGACAGTAATCTTTTGACAATAAGTGTGTGCCTCACGGCTGCGCCAAAAAGGTTCATTTCAGCATTAATGCCAGACAAATGCTGTCTGACGCTGGTTTTGGTGCGGCGATGCGGTAGCAGCGCTTCACCGTTCAGTCTACATGGTTACGCGAAGCGGTATCGGCGCGGCTGCAGTGCCTTCTACACGAGCCCTTAAGCATTGATCAAGCCCCGTGCAGACTGGCGCGACGTGACGCTAACAAAACAATTTCTAAGCAAAGTTTACGGTGGAACAATAATTATCGGAGTCACGTCGCACCGTCACGTCGCACCAGTCTGCCCAAGGCTTTATGTTTTATTTTACTTAATCCCCCAATCCTTATTTTGATAAATGTAAAAAAAAAAATTGTTACTGGCAAATTTGTTTTACAAACAAATTATAATGTGATAATTTATGGTTATTTTATGGCGTATGGATAATGTAATGGTTGAATTAAAATAAATATCTAAAATACCTCAGAACTCTTCGTTGTTTTTGGTTATAAACATCGTCCAAAAAAGTAGACATTAAGTTATAAAAGGACCATTCAGGTTCGTCAGCACCATAGAAATATAAATACTTCTTTCTTATATTTATGGTCAGCACACTTAGCTCAGAGATAGTTAGTACTAGAAAGCTGTAATTTGGTATGGGTATACATATTAATAACGCCGACAAAGTGGTAAAATAAAATAAACAACTATATTTTTTTTTTAAAGTACACTTTGTAAACAAGCATATTACAAATTAGAGGATTATATCCAAGATAAAAATGCTTGGAAACATGCTGGTCCAGCTCCATAGGATAATCTAGAATCTAGACAAAATCAAACTGGTTGCGAATTTAAGTTTTATAAATTATTATATTTTATTATATGACATTGATTTTACATTCTGTGATGACTTCCTCACACACTGACTTATTAATTGTAACTTTCTTTTATTTTTTTTTGGGAAATCGTCTTCTTTTACAATGTTTGTAAATATGTGAGAACCATGTATCTATCACATAGGTAATTAATTTATCTGTTGTTGCTCTCTTTTTAAATTTATTTTTACCTATTGTGGTATAGTAAATTTTATTTTTTTTGTTTTTAGATGCATCGTCTTCACATATAATTATATAACTAATGTACCTACATATATACAAAATATTGTAAAACATTTTAAAAGAGTAACGGTGGAGTTTCTTGCCCATTCTTCTCCATACGAAAACTACCTTTTGGAAGGGGCGACTAGAATCAATTCATTTTTTTTGTAATTTTTGACTTTCAAAAGTGCCTTGCAAGGGCCTATTTGAAATAAATGATTTGACTTTGACTTTGACTTTAGGGTAGGTACCTCTCCAACACATAAAGTGGGGATGTTTTTTTTTTCTCGCCTATCCTTTAGTGTGGGGTATCGTTGGAAAGGTCGTTCAAAAATATTGCGAGTGTATGAAAATAATTTTTCGATTCAGGAATCTTTTTGCGAAATATTAAGCTTTAAAGTGCCAATTTTTGTTAGAGTCAAGTATAGACCCCCGCCCCTCCCTGCCAGCTAAATGATTGTACTTAGATTTGTGAAAAAAATCACAGCAGTAGTATTTATTACGAATTTAAAAGGAAAACTATCACAGCTAAATAGGCTTTACAGGTTACCGAGTAATAATGGACCAACTTAAATTTGCAGATTGAAAAACATGATCTCCTATACATTCCGTATGGGAGAACATGTTTTTCAACTACAATGATATATTTGTTCTTGGTATTAATTCATTCCAACTACGGAAACCGTCATTGTGCGTGGTCCGACACGCACTTGGCCAGTTTTTATGAATTAAAAAATTTTTGTATTCAATTAATCATTGTTTTATTTACATACCCTTTAAAGTTACTAGAATTTTGTCAATGAGGTTGTTCCAAAATTTTGTTTTAAGTCGTATGACGTATTGTGCCGCAGAGTTATTCGGCTGTCCGAATAGCTCTCCGACTCAATACGTCATTGTAAACTTATCAGACGACATACGCCTTTATTGTTAGTAAGTTAAAGTAGAAAATACTTTTGCACATTATCAAAAGGAAATGCATTGTTTTATTTTGATTGTTGTTTCGTAAAGTCATAATAAAAACAAACAGTACTTAGTACTTATTACTTTTTCGGTTGTTTTGACGAAATGACATGCATGTCGCTGCGTGCAACGTAGGTTCAGAATTTTCATATCTAGAGCTATTAAGCGAGCGGAGCCATCTCCTTCGACGCACATGCGGCGTTAGTCAAATGAGTTAACAGTCGGCGTCTGATTGACTGCCGACTGAAAGCCGATTCCTATAATTTACGGACCGTTATTTATTTAAAATTAAGACTTTTTTGTTTCTTTACCAATAATGAAGCAAAGACCATATCTTTGCATAGTAGACCCTCCCATATGGAAGTAGCTATCACAGGTAAAATTAGTAGATATGCGTCAGATATATCAAAACGTATCTAAAATCCGATTTCAGTCACAAATTGTATCGTATCGATAATCCGAACTAGACAAACCGATTTCACAAAACCACAGCAAGAGTAGATTTGCGTAAGCAAGTATTTGTTTATGTTTGGATAGTTTTGATCGATGCATTTACAATCGAATTATACTCGTAATATTACTAGAGACGATCGAAACTGCGAGCCGGAAGCGCCAGAGCCGCTCCAGAATTCGATTTCTAAAAACGGATGATAAAAACGATTTCACTATCTGAAATCGAATATTTAACCGTTTGCATAGAAATCCAAAAACGCCCATGTTTAACTTACAAATCTATTTAAGTAGTTATACGCCAAGTTGAGCAATATAAAAGCTACCATTGGTAAGCTAAACGATTCATTTTCGTTTATAGGAACCGAGCATACGTCGGGCACCTTTGAAGTTACCGACTCTCCGCGGATCGGGCGCACCGCCACGCACGCGTCTGCGCTACCACGCACGCTACCATTCCCATGGTGCGTGTCCGTGCGGGCTTATCCGCGGCGAGTCGGTAACTTCAAAGGGAATGTACCCAAACTCGGACGCACCGCCACGCACGCGTCTGCGCTACCACGCACGTTACCCTTCCCACGGTGCGTCGTGCGGGCTGGTGCGCGTGCGTGCGCGATATTGCGCACCGTCGGTTCCAGGCTTAAGAAATACATCTAATTTATGTTTTACAGAATAATATATCTTAAAAAGTTCAAAAATAAAGTCCGCGATAGCATATTATGTCTATCTTCTAAAGCCTGGAACCGACGGTGCGCAATATCGCGCACGCACGCGCACCAGCCCGCACGACGCACCGTGGGAAGGGTAACGTGCGTGGTAGCGCAGACGCGTGCGTGGCGGTGCGTCCGAGTTTGGGTACATTCCCTTTGAAGTTACCGACTCGCCGCGGATAAGCCCGCACGGACACGCACCATGGGAATGGTAGCGTGCGTGGTAGCGCAGACGCGTGCGTGGCGGTGCGCCCGATCCGCGGAGAGTCGGTAACTTCAAAGGTGCCCGACGTATGCTCGGTTCCTATAAACGAAAATGAATCGTTTAGCTTACCAATGGTAGCTTTTATATTGCTCAACTTGGCGTATAACTACTTAAATAGATTTGTAAGCAAATTTTTAAACATGGGCGTTTTTGGATTTCTATGCAAACGGTTAAATATTCGATTTCAGATAGTGAAATCGTTTTTATTATCCGTTTTTAGAAATCGAATTCTGAAGCGGCTCTGGCGCTTCCGGCTCGCAGTTTCGATCGTCTCTAGTAATATTACGAGTATAATTCGATTGTAAATGCATCGATCAAAACTATCCAAACATAAACAAATACTTGCTTACGCAAATCTACTCTTGCTGTGGTTTTGTGAAATCGGTTTGTCTAGTTCGGATTATCGATACGATACGATTTGTGACTGAAATCGGATTTTAGATACGTTTTGATATATCTGACGCATATCTACTAATTTTACCTGTGATAGCTACTTCTATATGGGAGGGTCTACTATGCAAAGATATGGTCTTTGCTTCATTATTGGTAAAGAAACAAAAAAAGTCTTAATTTTAAATAAATAACGGTCCGTAAATTACAGGAATCGGCTTTCAGTCGGCAGTCAATCAGACGCCGACTGTTAACTCATTTGACTAACGCCGCATGTGCGTCGAAGGAGACGGCTCCGCTCGCTTAATAGCTCTAGATATGAAAATTCTGAACCTACGTTGCACGCAGCGACATGCATGTCATTTCGTCAAAACAACCGAAAAAGTAATAAGTACTAAGTACTGTTTGTTTTTATTATGACTTTACGAAACAACAATCAAAATAAAACAATGCATTTCCTTTTGATAATGTGCAAAAGTATTTTCTACTTTAACTTACTAACAATAAAGGCGTATGTCGTATGATAAGTTTACAATGACGTATTGAGTCGGAGAGCTATTCGGACAGCCGAATAACTCTCCGGCACAATACGTCATACGACTTAAAACAAAATTTTGGAACAACCTCATTGACAAAATTCTAGTAACTTTAAAGGGTATGTAAATAAAACAATGATTAATTGAATACAAAAGTTTATTAATTCATAAAAACTGGCCAAGTGCGTGTCGGACCACGCACAATGAAGGTTTCCGTAGTTGGAATGAATTTATACCAAGAACAAATATATCATTGTAGTTGAAAAACATGTTCTCCCATACGGAATGTATAGGAGATCATGTTTTTCAAACTGCAAATTTAAGTTGGTCCATTATTACTCGGTAACCTGTAAAGCCTATTTAGCTGTGATAGTTTTCCTTTTAAATTCGTAATAAATACTACTGCTGTGATTTTTTTCACAAATCTAAGTACAATCATTTAGCTGGCAGGGAGGGGCGGGGGTCTATACTTGACTCTAACAAAAATTGGCACTTTAAAGCTTAATATTTCGCAAAAAGATTCCTGAATCGAAAAATTATTTTCATACACTCGCAATATTTTTGAACGACCTTTCCAACGATACCCCACACTAAGGATAGGCGAGAAAAAAAAACATCCCCACTTTATGTGTTGGAGAGGTACCTACCCTAAAAAAAAATATAGTTGTTTATTTTATTTTACCACTTTGTTGGCGTTATTAATATGTATACCCATACCAAATTACAGCTTTCTAGTACTAACTATCTCTGAGCTAAGTGTGCTGACCATAAATATAAGAAAGAAGTATTTATATTTCTATGGTGCTGACGAACCTGAATGGTCCTTTTATAACTTAATGTCTACTTTTTTGGACGATGTTTATAACCAAAAACAACGAAGAGTTCTGAGGTATTTTAGATATTTATTTTAATTCAACCATTACATTATCCATACGCCATAAAATAACCATAAATTATCACATTATAATTTGTTTGTAAAACAAATTTGCCAGTAACAATTTTTTTTTTTACATTTATCAAAATAAGGATTGGGGGATTAAGTAAAATAAAACATAAAGCCTTGGGCAGACTGGTGCGACGTGACTCCGATAATTGTTGTTCCACCGTAAACTTTGCTTAGAAATTGTTTTGTTAGCGTCGCGTCGCGCCAGTCTGCACGGGGCTTGATCAATGCTTAAGGGCTCATGTAGAAGGCACTGCAGCCGCGCCGATACCGCTTCGCGTAACCATGTAGACTGAACGGTGAAGCGCTGCTACCGCATCGCCGCACCAAAACCAGCGTCAGACAGCATTTGTCTGGCATTAATGCTGAAATGAACCTTTTTGGCGCAGCCGTGAGGCACACACTTATTGTCAAAAGATTACTGTCAATTTTAGTTAGTTTGTATTTTGTGTTTCACGAACTGTGTCCAAATAAACGTTTTCTTTCTTTTCTTTACACCGTCGCGCGTCGCCGCGCCGTCTCCGCTTGATTTTGACATATCACTATATAATCTGCGGCGGCGGTGCGGCGCAGTAGCGGCACGGCACCGGTGTGGCAGCGGCACTGGGTGCGGCAGCGGCGCGGCATTGGTGCGGCAGCGGGCTGGCAACGTTGCATATACACAGCTCAAAGGCGCGGCGACCGACGTACAGCGTTGTCGCCCAGAGCGTGTGCGCCCCTTACATTTAATAATGTAAACAAACTACGAGTATATTCCATTAGTTTAGGTAATTAAATAAAGGTACAAATCGTAAAAAGGGCTTTTATAGACGACTGATGATGATGATGACTTGTTTAAAAATACAATAAACTTAACCAAATTACGTATTATTTTTTTGATTTTTACCATTATTTCCTTTTTTATTAAGGTTCCGTGGTAAACAAGGAACACTTATAGTTTCGCCATGTCCGTCTGTCTGTCTGTCTGTCCGCGGCTTAGCTCAGAGACGGTTAGTACTAGAAAACTGTAATTTGGCATATGTATACATATTAATTATGCCGACAAAGTGGTAAAATAAAATCAAGAAAAAACATTTTTTTAGGGTGACGTTTTCCGTGGGGGTTCGTTTCGTTTTTCGTTTTTTTAGGGGGTGGGGTTCCCTACACGTAAAGTTGGGATGATTTTTTTTTTCTCATTTGCCCCATATTGTGGGGTATCGTTAGAAAGGTCGTTCAAAAATATTGCGAGTTTGTGAAAACCATTTTTGGATTCAGGGATCCGCTTCGAATTATTAAGCTTTTAACTGTTTTTTTTTGTTAGAGTCAAGTGTCCTTCGCCCCTCTCAGCTCAATGGTTGTACTTGGATTTGTGAAAAAAATCACAGCAGTAGTATATTATATAACGAAATTAAAAGGAAAACTATTAGAGCTACGTAAGCTGTACAGGTTAACGAGTAATAATCAACCAACTTAAATTTGCAGTTTGAAAAACATGATCTCCCATATATTCCGTATTGGAGAACATGTTTTTCAACTACAATGATATATTTGTTCTTGGGATACATTCATTCCATCTACGGAACCCTTCATTGTGCGTGGTCCGACACGCACTTGGCCAGTTTTTATGAATTAATAAACTTTTGTATTCAATTAATCATTATTTTATTTACATACCCTTTAAAGTTACTAGAATTTAGTCAATGAGGTTGTTCCAAAATTTCGTTTTAAGTCGTATGACGTATTGTGCTGGAGAATCATTCGGCTGTCCGAATAGCTCTCCGGCTCAATACGTCATTGTACACTTATCATACGACATACGCCTTTATTGTTAGTAGGTTAAAGTAGAAAATACTTTGGAACATTATCAAAAGGAAATGCATTGTTTAATTTTGATTGTTGTTTCGTAAAGTCATAATAAAAACAAACAGTACTTAGTACTTATTACTTTTTCGGTTGTTTTGACGAAATGACATGCATGTCGCTGCGTGCAACGCAGGTACCTACCTATAGTTTTTCAACTACAATGTTAAGTTTGTTCTTGGAATAAATTCAACCCAACTACGGAACCCTTCATTGTGCGTGCTCCGACACGCACTTGGCCGGTTTTTAATGTATGTTAAACTTTATCATTCATTCATAAACTACTCATCGTAGCGTAGATGTAACTGCTTGAGCATTATTTTTTTTGTTAGGTTTAGGTATAATAAAAATATACTGTCTATTGTAAAGAGCCCAAAAATACTGATTCTATAAAAAAACCTCAACGTCAACGTTGTTGAAAAGTACAACTGTGATGTGGCATGACAACTGAAGTGACAGGTATTACGTTTAGTCGGTTAACCAGACGCCTTTGACAGCTCTCTCGTCACATGCTTTTTAGGGTTTCATACCCGAAGGTTGCCAAACGGAACCCTATTACTAAGACTCCGCTGTCCGTCCATCCATCTCTCTGTCAGCGGGCTGTATCTTATGAACCATAATAGTTAGACAGTTGAAATTCTCACAGATTGTGTATTTCTATTCCCGTTATAACAGCAAATAATAAAACCGGCCAAGTGCGTGTCGGACCACTAACAATGAAGGGTTCAGTAGTTGGGTTTAATTTATCTAAAAAACAAACTTGTAGTTGAAAAACATGTTCTCCATACATCGATATACCTACGCCACGATCAATTCTCCAACTGCAAATGTAAGTTTGTAATCGAAAAACAAAAGTGATATACTACAAATTAACACTTTTCGGACTTTTTTATTTGTTGAGCTCAAATCAAATTTCATGATTCTAGGTCAACGGGAAGTACCCTATAGGTTTTGATTTATTTGGAGTATCAAAATATGTCGCATAAGTGGCCGTATTTTTTTATTGCGTAGAGTAAAAAAGAAGCTTGATTTTTTTTTAGAGCTCCATGGTAGATCTGCGTATTTGATATAGATTTCAACTTAATTAATACTTCCATGCGTTCGTGAGAAGAAGGGTCTTGACAAACGGACGGACGGACAACGAAGTGATCCTTTATGGGTTCCGTTTTTTACTGTTGAGGTACGGAACCGAAATGAAAGGGCCATTCAACAAACATTCGATATTTTTTTTTTAATCATGCCCTGGAATGTGAGGTGTTATTGTCTAGAAATCATCGAATAGAGTACAAATATAAATATAATTTAATAGAATAGAGCAATGATAGCCTAGTGGTGTGACCGTCGGACTGCGAAGTCATAAGTCTCGAGTTCGAGCCCAAGGCACGTACCTCTGACTTTTCGGATTCATGTGCGTATTGTATAATTATCACTTGCTTCAAAAACGGTGAAGGAAAACATCGTGAGGAAACCGGCATGCCTGAGAGATATTTCTCAACGGCATGTGAAGCCAAATCAGAGGCCCATGGGCGGCTTTAAAACTCTGACAGCAGGTTAGTCACTAACCACACGAAAAGAAGAAGAATATAAATATAAGTATTTTTTTTCTTCATAAATTATGAAAAAGAAGCCGCTATAGTTGTCAGTTTTAGACCATTTTTGTACGAGTTCTATCGCAACAACTAAATAAGTTAGGAATTTGAAACTTCTGTATATGTATCACTATATTATCACATAATATTATTATTTTTATACAAGCTTAGTTTTTGTTTACCCTAAACCACTTAAGGGGTCATTGTACTCATCATTATGAACAACTTTCACTATGGGCCCACCGCAGAAATCGCAAAAAATAATAAACTGTTCCCTACATTTATGTTCGCATAGTTCGTCGAAATGTAGGGAAAAACTGTTTTTTTTTTCGAGATTTCAGCGTTGCTCCCATAGTGAAAGTTGTTCATAATGATGAGTACAATGACCCCTAAAGAGATAAGCAAAAACTAAGGTTGTATATGTACTGTATTTTATCAACAAATAAAAAAACCCCGATTTTTATGGTATTTTATTCCAATAAGGGCGATTTTCCGCAACTGCAAAAAATACTTAATAATTCACTGTATCATTATGATTTACAATTTATGCTTGCGATTTTTTAAATCTTAAGATTAAAAAAAACATCGTTTAGAATTTTCATCAGGCTAGGTGTGGGATGTGTAGCTGTCCGTGGTCGTCGGCCGTGTGGGCTGATGCGCGTGCGTCCGAAATATCGAAACTGTGGAAAGATGTCGTGCGTGGTCGTGCGCCATTCGGGCTGGTGCGCGTGCGTGCGCAATATAGCGCACCGTGGGAAGACCTCGGTGCGCGGTGCGTGGTCGTGCGCCGTGTGGGCTGGTGCGCGTGCGTGCGCAATATCGCGCACCGTGGGAACCCGCCTTAAGAATGACCTACAGTAACCATTTTTATCTTTCAGAATTTAATAAAAAATTCATTGTTATTTCCGAAGCTATTTTGACCGGTATTTTATTTATCCTTATCCAATAAAATATGTTATTTAAATTGGGCATTTAATTTAGATTAAAATATGCCTTGACCAGTAGTATCATTAAAATGAATACTTTAAAAGATATCACAGATTCAAAATTACGCGTGACAAAATAATTATGGTTACCGGCGACGCGGGCGCAGCGGTAGGAATCAATGACTTTTCGTCGGATATTAAGTATCTAACTAATCCCGGTAGTACGTACCTGTGGGACATTTTCCGACATCCACGCGGGCGAAGCAGCGGGCAAAAGCTAGTTTTTATATAAGTTCAAAAATACTTATTGTTACTGTTGTACTGTTTTTAGTAATCTACGCCTTTGCGTGTTTCCAGTTATGTCCAATCTATTAAAATGAATCGAACAAATTGTCGTTGTAAAATAACCTGCATTCCCTGTTCCAGAACAGTCGATGTTTGTTACAATAGTTGGTAGTTGTCATAAACATTGGTCAAACAATCATAATATTTGCTAATTCATTTATATTTACTATTTAATTCTGTTTTTATTTTATGAAAAACACTTACTGATAATAAACTTACCGAAAAAAAAATATTCCTTCCAAAATCTTGGTGTTACGGTGGTTATTTACAAATTTTTTGAACGCGTACTGCGGCATTTTGACGTCTTAACGTTGGCTATGATTGGACCATACTAATTTGAAATAAGACCACAACCGAATCTGTGCTCTTATTTTTCGTTCCGTTTTTGAAGCGCTTACCGGGAATCTAGTGCATTATTGATCGAAGTCTCGCTACAATACTCATCAATACTAAAGAATTTCAAAATCAAACATTTTTATTCCATTACTTAAATAAATGATAAAGATGCTATCCGAGCCATTTTGATCTTTAAATCACACAAAATAAAGATATTCAAATATTACTTTAAAAATCGGCAATACGTGACATAAAAAAATCAGTGTATTGAATGTGATACAATAGGTGAATAAATATTAAACTTAGATAAATAAAGAACGTTTTTCATTACAATAATGTTAGAAAACTTTATTAAAAGTTACTCTAAAATGTAATCAAACAATGTTCAAAAAATAAGCGTCATTATCGGCAACAATGTTGTATGTAATTTTTTTACTTATAACGAAACGCGACTGAAGAGTCAAATGATGTTTAAGCGACGCTTCACCCCGCGCCTCAGTCGGCCGACACGCTTTGGAGTGTAAGGACGTCGCGCGATTTGAGCAGTAAATATTTCATTTTGATTCTCCAAAATTTGTCATCACAATCGTCATTCTTATTTTTGACTGTATCTCAATTATTTCTTCATAATGAAGTGTTTTTATGTAACAAAGTTGACGTACGCGTGAAACTAATACTGCATGTGGCACTCTCTCCGACGAATATACCTAATTATTTTGTAAAATGGTGAACTTTCTAGAATTCGTCATTATTGGCAGCATCATTTTCAGCAACAAAATCAGAAAATAACCCAAAAAAAATTAAAATAACAATGAAGAAAAAGTAACTATTCTTGTAATTGTTATCATAATCAATAATAGTATAAGTTTTGATGATTGAACTGTCAGGGCATTGTAGGAGAGGGAAATTTCTGAGCCTAATTGGTTTAAATTAAAGGCTTTTGTTAAGCATCGTCTTCTTACAAAACTGTTATTAGAATATCGTTTTTATTAAGATTCAATTGTTTTGTGGTTAGCGTTGTTAATTATGGAGCTTATTATATAAAATAATTTTAGTTACCTTTTGCTTTAGAAGCTGTTTTTGCCAAATGTTAATTTAAATGTTTTGTCAAAAATATTATTGTTAAGATTCTAATAAGGGTTTATCAGAGGATAAAAGTCTGATTAGTTTAGAGCCCGTTGAAGACTTTTATAATTGTTAGGAGAGTAAATAGCATTTTTAAGATACAATCAGGGTTTAGTTTAGTGGCTTAAAAACGTATTTAAGTATAATTTTTGGTCTCTCTAAGTCTGTTATTTTTTTTTAAATGTGTATGTATAGCATAAGTCGAGCGTTTTTTATTTCATTAAACTCTGTTATCGTCAGAATATCCAATCAGAAGACCAAAGAATCAATATATTAGGAGGATTTCAATTTATTTTTATATTAATTTTTTTTATTATAATATTGCATTTTATTTTCCTTGTCCATATCATAATATCATAACAAAATAATACCCAAAATAGTATTTAAGTCACATGTAAATTCATCTCCATATTTATAATACTTATTCAACTCATTGTCGGCAACATTGCGTCATTATTTTTTACAATAACGTCATTATTCTCACAATGTGACATTATCAGCAACAACCTTTTTAATGATTTTGATAAATATCCAAAATTAATGGACTGCTTGAGGTGCCTTCATTACAACATACTATATATTTGATATATCTATACATCTGGCCTTAAATAGAAGCTCTGCCGCGAGGTTTAGAAAATCTTAATTATTTTTGTCAAGAATATTGTTTTGAGGAGATCGGCCCTGGCGCTGCTGAAGATTTTTGCTTTAAATCGGGGCAGAAGGCAAGACAAATCGGTATTTTGGTTTGTAGATCGGGACAATAAAAATACAAGGTTTTTCTTAAATAAGGTTAAAATTCTTGCGTTTCGCAATCGTAAGTAAGTAGTTTAAGTATTCATCACTGACGGAGTTCATAAGTTTAAGTAAGTAGGTACTTATATAAGTAATTTATTTTTTATTATACTGAATTATATATTTCGTTAGATTTTGCTGTCTTTAGAATTGCCTTGTTTTTTTATAACGTAAGTAGTTATAAAATTCACTGCAAGTCATGCTAAAGTTGGTTTTAATTTGAATTTCTGCTTTGACATGCTCGAGTGTCAAACGGTTCCGCCCATAGATATAAGAAAGAAGTTGTTATATTTGTACGGTTCCGCCTCTCAGTCCCAATAAAGGCTTGTGCTGACACCGGTAATTGTTCAACCGTGAAGTTTTCTTAGAAATTGTTTTGTTACAGTCGCGTCGCGCCTGTTTGCACGAGGCTGTTAGTTAGTTAGTTAGCCTGGGAAAATACCATTTCCATTGCCGCGTTTGATACCGATATTGAAGCCTCAAAAGAAAATAACTTTTGAAGGTTTGCAAAGTCTTGAATGTCTTTAAAAATATTGTGCCATTTTCGGTGGGGCTGGAAATAGTGATAATGCTAATATTAATGGTTTTGATCAGGTGCAAATCGGGACGCGACCCCAGACCCCTGAGAATCGGGAAGTCCCGCGCAAATCGGGACACCTGGCAACGCTAGTTCAGAATCACGTACTAAATCCATGGTAACAGGCTTCGCGTCGATGTCCCTGACGATAGATTGAAAATAATAGAAATACACAGTCAGTGAAAATTCCAACCGTCTATCTATTACGGTTCATGAGATACAGCCGGCTGACGGACGGATAAAATAAAATATGTAAGTATAAATAAAAAATGCGTTTATTAAAATGTACCTAACTTTACCAAATCATAATTTGCAGTAAACCTGCGATCAAAAAATCGAAATGTGTGCTGTGATTCGTTTTTCCATTTGTCCGTTGCAGTTTCACTTCTACTACGAGTATGTGTCCTAGCACACATTTCGATTTTGTTTTTTTACTACTGGCAATTCTCGCACTTTAATTTGCTCGCAGAACTGATTATTTATAAATTAATTCATATACATACTTAACAAAAACACAGTTTTTTTTTTTAAAGATTTATTTACAATAATAAATTAATTTACAATAATACTAGAGTCACTGTACAACTCAAGTTCAATAAATTCTTTAACAATAACCGAATTCTCATACCCGGAGGCATTCAAAACATCCTCGATCGGCGCGTTATATGAATGTTGTCCATTGAACATTTCATAGTGATTTATTCCCACATCGCCTTCCAAATGACACTCGAAGGTGATTTCTATTTTGGCAATCTTCTTGTTAGCCGTCAACTTAACGGTCGCGGATTGGCCAGGGTTCAACGTCATCTGGCTCGAGCATTCCGATGTGAAAGTTACCGATTTCGATTTGGTCTCAGTACTGCCCCAGCCCCGCGAATAACTCAAAGAAGTTTCTCCCCTGAGCGCCTTGATATCGTAACCGATCGACTGACTGACCGATAAGTTGTTCTCATTTGTCCATGAAGATGTCACTGAGTTGGAAACCGTCTCACTAATGGAGGTGCTGAATGACGACGATACTGAGGGATTATTATTTTCAAAAGTTTGTCTCTTGATAATAACCGGGCGGCTTGACACGTCTACCACATTCGTCTCTTTTACTTCTATTATCTTCTTAGTCTGATCCAGGTTGTAGGTGGAGTCTACGGTACCCAAGGTGATGTTTGTAAAACCTGACAGAAGCAACCCGAATTGTACGTCTGGTGGCCTATATGCTGTGTGAAATATAGCTGCTTCTTTCAAATCGTTGCGGCTTAATCCAAATTTGCTTAGATCTGTGTCTGTTATTATGTTCGAAATTCTTCCAGATGTTGTTATTCTGAAGTTCAGCTCTCCAATTTCTTCTATTTTTATCGATATACCCATTTTTAAATGATTTATTCCCAAAATCTATAAAAAATATAGACTTAGTTTAGTATTAAATTAAATATTTTCATAATTAACTTTCGGATTAAAAGTGCGTGTCGGCCCACGCACAAGTGGCACACACCGGCTTCTGTAGGGGGGATGAATTTATCCCAAGAACAAACGTAACATTGTAGTTGAAAAACATGTTCTCCCCTACATTCCAACTGAAATGTATGTTTGTACGCACAATAATGAGAGATTTAACATGTTATTTTAAGACCATAGACTTTTTATAGGTTTTCCTGTAATTTATGAGTACGAGTAGAGATCAAAAATAAAAAATGATAACGCGTATTATTTCGAAGTTTAAACTTTTTTGTTAATTTTCAGCCTGTCTTCATTGTAGCGGCCCATCTATCCATCATAAAACAGTAAGTTGGGGCTTTATTTTCAACGAAACGTATGGGAAAAGTTTTGTGATTTCTGACTTTTCTACTACTAACTTGAGATAAGAAACAGGATCGATTGGCATCAAAAAAGTTTTTGCGAAAATTGCCAATTTTCTTGCTGACTGTACATTTTTCTCAAAATCTGTTGATGCCGATTATAATTTCTTAAAAAGTTAAGGACAGTCTCCTAAGACCGTTTTCCTATAGCTACAACGGTTATGGCATGGTATAATAATATACTTACTTCGCCAGGTATGGCATTCCGAAACACAGTGGTCACGTGGGCAACACAAGTCTACGTCATCGCATCTGTGTTACCAGAAGTTTGTAATAATAACTCCCTAACCACCTTTATTACCTGTGTGAATCCGTTAAAACAATGAGGTTTTAATTAACAATTACGTTGGTTTATGTTTAACTTGAATTGTTTCGTTTGATTAGACACACGAAACGACAATTTAAAAGCTTTGGTTTCTGAAAATCTTTCCTTAATCGTGTTTTGTTGCAATAAAGTGGCAACTGGATAGTGACGTAAGCATGTGTTCGTCCCGGAATGCCAGACCTTGTTTTATTAGACCATGGGTTATGGTACCTACCCTTACCGCCCCGTCTCAAAAATCATATAAAGCCTAAGATCCGACCTAGAGTCCCTAGAGACAATGGATGAAACTACGAATAATAAAAGTCTAGTCAATAAAAAAATATCACGAGTGGGTTGGCAAAAAAATTCTGGCCAGACTCATTAATAAAAAAATATAAAAATTACTTTTTTATTTTTTATTGCACTCATTCGTTTTACGATTAATTCGTTTAAATAAAATTCATTAGGTCCTTAAGTACAAACAACAATACACACATAGTTACGTTGTGGCGGATGTCAACAGCACCATCATTGGAGCGGATTTTCTGGCATACTACCATTTGCTGCCAGACTGCCGTACCAAGCGTTTGATCGACGGCATAACGAACCTATCAACCATTGGCTCCACCGCTACATCAGACCAACAGAGTGTTAAGGCCGTGGCCCCGTCGAATTCTGCATCTACACAAGTGCTCTCAGAGTTCCCAGAAATCACTCGTCCTCCTGGCTTACCCAGAATAATCAAACATGACACGGTACATTTTATTAAAACAACGGATGAGCCTCCTATTTCTTGCCGTCCTCGCCGTCTGGCCCCTCAAAAATTAACATCTGCCAAAAAGGAGTTTGAGGACATGGTTAATTCTGGCACAGCACGACCTTCCAAGAGCGCCGGGTCGTCTCCGTTGCACATGGCCCTAAAAAAAGACAACACTTGGCGGCCCTGTGGTGACTACCGCGCACTTAACGCCCGAACTGTACCGGATAGATACCCTGTCCGGCACATGAATGATTTTGCCCACAACCTCACTGGTTCAAAAATTTTCAGCACCGTCGACCTTGTAAAAGCATACCATCAAATACCTGTATTTGAAGAGGACGTCCCGAAGACAGCCATCGTTACTCCGTTTGGCCTTTTCGAATTTCCTTTCATGACCTTCGGTCTCCGCAATGCTGGTCAAACATTCCAGCGGTTTATCGACGAGGTCACACGGGGTGTCGATTTCTGCTTTCCGTATGTGGATGACATCCTCGTCCATTCAGCTGATGAGGCTCTTCACTGCGAGCATCTCCGTATTCTCTTCGGACGCCTGCGAGACTATGGAGTCGTTATAAACCCTTCCAAGTGCGTCCTTGGTGCACAAGAAGTGAAATTTTTAGGCTACCACATAAGTCCCGAGGGAACCCGTCCTCCTGAAGATCGTGTCCAAACCATTCTAGACTTTCCCCCTCCTAAAACAGTCCAAGGTGTGCGTCGTTTTCTCGGCATGTTAAACTATTATCGCCGATTCGTGCCCCGCGCTGCACTGTTCCAGGCACCACTTATAAAATCTGTGGTTGAAACTAAAGGCAAGGGTGCCAAACCATTTATATGGACACCTTTACTATTAGAACAATTTAAAGCCTGCAAAGAGAGTCTAGCTAATGCCACTCTTCTGCAATATCCGGTCAACGGCGCGCCTCTCGGTCTGTTTACTGACGCATCCAACGTCCACATTGGGTCCTGTCTCCAACAAGTCGTTAACGACAAATGGGTCCCTCTTGCCTTCTTCAGCAAGAAACTGACAGATCAGCAAACTCAGTGGCCGGCTTATTATCGCGAGTTACTGGCGGTGTACGAAAGCGTACAACATTTTCGCCACATTCTTGAGGTCCAACACGTGACCATTTTCACGGACCATAAGCCGCTTCTCTATGCTTTTATTCAGCGCCGTGAAAAGCTCCCCTCTGCTCAGTTAAACCAACTGTCTTTTATCAGTCAGTTTACGACTGACATAAAATACATCAGAGGAGAGAACAATGTGGTCGCCGACGCTTTGTCACGTGTAGACGCTATCGCATTTGACCAGGACTACGAAGCCCTCGCCGAATCACAAAAATCAGACTCAGAGCTATCTTTCCTGCGTATTCAAGGGTCAAGTTTGCAATTGACCCATGTTCATATTCCAGGAACTAACATCTCTGTCACTCGTGACGCGTCCACGGGCAAGCCTCGTCCCTATCTTACCCCTCCCTTTCGAAGAGAAGCTTTTAACAAGGTCCACAACCTCAGTCATCCCGGTGCAAGAGCTAGCACCCGCTTAGTGACCGAACGGTACGTTTGGCCCTCCGTCAACAGGGATTGCAAAGAGTGGGCACGAACTTGCGAGGCGTGTCAACGCGCCAAAGTATCGCGTCATAATTTTTCCCCTATCGGTAATTTCGATCTACCATCTGGTCGCTTCAAACATATCCATCCCCCTGCCGATTTGTAGCGATTACCGATATTGTTTGACAGCTATTGATAGAACGACTAGATGGCCTGAGGTCTGGCCAATGCGGACTATCACTGCGGAAGAGGTAGCAGAAACATTTACACGAGAATGGGTTGCCCGTTTCGGTGTACCGTTAGTCATTACGACAGACCAAGGCACTCAGTTTGAGTCTGATCTGTTCCGCCGAATGACGACACACTTCGCCACTAAGCGAATTAGAACAACGGCATACCACCCGTGCGCCAACGGCATGATTGAGCGTGTTCATCGCCAACTCAAGGCTGCTCTCATGTGCCACCAAGATTCTTGGGTACGTGCACTGCCTTTTCGTCCTTCTTGGCATGCGATCCGCTTTCAAAGAAGACCTGAAAGCTACAGCTGCTGAATTGGTTTACGGAGAAACTCTTCGGTTGCCCGGTGAATTGCTTGTTCCAGTTTCCGAAACTGATACCACGAACGATCCTGCAGACTTTATTGTACAACTTCGACGTAAAATGTCGACTGTACGACCAGTACCTGCATCTCGCCACACTCGACCATCTTCTTTTATCTTCAAAGATCTCTCGTCAGCAACTCACGTTTTTCTTCGTGACGATACAGTCAGACGCCCCTTACAACTCCCTTATACAGGTCCATACCAAGTCATTGATCGCGCCAACGATGGCAAAACAATGACTTTGGTCATTAAGGGTAAAAATGTCGCTGTAAGCATTGATCGTGTTAAAGCCGGCTTACATGGAACACGCCAGTCTTACAACCCTTGATCCTCCGACGAGTCCAACAAAACCCACTCATCCATCCACATAAAAACCTAAACAGCCCGATCCATCTCCAAACGCACAAACAACTACAAAACTACCATACACCACTCGTTCTGGCCGACGAGTCAGATTCAAGGATTTTTCAGATTTCTGTTAAATCGGTTCATCTTTCTCCGTGGGGGGATGGTGTGGCGTCACGTACTGTGCATATGTGAACGCACATTAGTATACGTGGCGTCACCTATATTAGTTTAGATAAGTATAGATAAGTTAGTAAGGAACGCACCTTGTTAAATGGCAACACTAAGCCACGATACGGGGCGTTACCCATACCGGAGGTCGCTTGGTGGAGGTCGCGAACCGGCTTGTCAACCGTAGCGGGACACAGACTAGATTTTATATCATTAGTTTATTTTGTCCCTACTAGTTTAATTAGATAAATATTGTGTACTACTGTGCTTAGCTTTAAACTAGGATAAGTGTATGATTATATATGTACATGAACTACAAGTTGGAGTTTCACTTGCGCTCACGATTTTATCCTCACCTCCAATACGTATAAAAGGAGACAGGTGGAATACCTTCCACCTACGTCCCCAAAAGTGCATTCATATAGAGATTGAGAAGTGTGGGTGAAGTTAACCCACCTTGTCTCACCCCACATTCAAGCCTGTAAGGCTCAGATAATGTACCCGCCCATCTGACATTGTTAACCTGGTGTTCGTACCAATCTGTTATTTATATTTCTATGGTACCAATACTTGAAGATATTAATAAGTTCGTGCGGCATGTTTATGCCACAACACATCATACGATACCAGGTCAAAGGCCTTGGACAGGTCGAGGAAACACGCGTACACTGGTATTTTACGATCCGTGTAGTATCTGACGGTATGCTTGAGACACAGTATCGCACTATCTGTAGATAATTTGGGTCTAAACCCAAACTGATTGTCATGCAGTGACACGTGTTTATTCAACCGTGTATCAAGCAAACCGTCAAACACCTTCGCTATAACGGTAGCAAGAGAGATAGGCCTGTAGTTCGTTTTATCGGCTAGATAACCAGTTTTATTCTTCACCACAGGCACTGCTACCGCTCTCATGAAGTCGTACGGCAGGTATGAATGGCTCAGACATAGAGAGTAGAACAAAACCAAAACCCTAGACACATGCGGCATACTGCAGGTGTTTAATGCTTAGGCCATCATGGCCAGGAGATTTGCCTCTGGTCATATATTTTATAATTTTACGCACCTCACTGGCCAAAATCCACGTCTCAATTGCTCCCATCGGCTCTTCAGCATTGACATCCGCAATCTGCCTTTCCAACTGAGGCTTTACAGAAAAGCAAGTTTTAGTAACAAATGTTTCTCTTAATACGTTCAGTGCCGGGAGCCCTCCTAGAGAATTCACCTAGTCGCATTTGGGATGCCGCGAGCCCTCGTCCTTGCAACGTTGAATAAAAAGTCATTTTTGTTTTTTTTATTAATCAGTCTGACCAGCTATCTAATAGCGTAGGTACCTAACACATTTTCGTAAATGGGCGGATTTTTTTAAAAGTGTACCTAATTTAAAATGAAGGTCCTAATTTTTTTGTGTTTTTTTTTTAATATGTGTAGTTGAATTCTTTTTGTCTATTAACTGAACTTTAAGAAAATGTATAGAATATTTGAATAGCTGCTACAAATCATAATATGTTATTTTTGGGTTCCACTGAATAACGATTTATTATCTTACTCAGTGAGCTAAATAAAACGGCTATAATGAAAATCATACTTTTATTAATATCAGGTAGGTATTATTAATGAAAATAATAAACATTTAGTTAGGACAAAGGAATTTTACAATAAGATAATTGTATGTTTATATCCTCTGACTAACTTGTTGATTAATCAGTAGCGTGTTTTTCTTTATAACTATTCAAATTGTCATTGATTACTAATTTTGTTATATAATTTTAAGGTAAAACAAATATGTTGTCTTCTTAACAATATTAAAATATTAAAAACTGAACACAAAAGTTAAAATAAACCCTATATTTTGAATTATTTTAAGAGGGACAGTTACACATTGGAACGTTGAAATTAGTCATTGGAAAAGTAAGGGTTCTGGTTACAATGAAGGATTTTTTTTGCCAATTTTGATTCGTTTACCAACTTATTGAAATTATTGTGCTTTGTGACAATATACTTACTAGAAAACTAAATAAACTTCATATGAAAAACAATACAAAAGTAACAAGCTTTTACACGTTTCAGAAGGTGGACATATTTCAGAACACTGTTTATTTTTTTCATCAACCTCTGTTGCTCGGTAACTCGTAAGCTCGGCAGTGAGTAATATCGAGTTCGGTTCATCATAAACTTTCCCAGTTACTTCTTCAAACTCCAAGTTTGCGACATGTCGAGTGGGTTTTGAAAAATTTTCGTTCCATCTGTAAATATTATCTAATAAAATATTAAGTGATCTGACGGAACGCAGTTCGCCGTGAATACAGCTTTAGCGTTCCACTGAGTAACAATTTTCTCCACTGAGTAACATTTTTGACAGAATTACTCAGTGGAATGTAACGAAAGTCCGGCAAAAGATATGTTTGAATTTTTATTTCCTTGATTTGCAGTTACATCAACGAAATAATGCAACAATTTATAAAACTATTAACTAACAGTTCGTAAATTAACTATTGTGCACGATGCCCTAAGGTCAACTCGTACGTGGGCGCAAGTAGCAGGTCAACCGCATACGAAAAAAGCCAAATGTAAGACGATTTATGTTTAAGATTCATACGTTTCATGTAAATAACTTATGTTTCTGCCACTATTTAGTGTTATAGCTAGTATATAAGGTTAATAGAATCTGTGATCGTCATTTACAATAGGGAGTTAGGATGTTTTTGCTGTATAATTTACTAATAGAGGCTATGTAAAGTGTTAAACATAGAGAATAAGATATTGTGCATTTTATATAGTTGTAAATTAATAAAGTTTATCGTATTACGTTAATTAGAATAGTAGAAACCTGTAAAATAGGCTTAATAAAGCATTATTACCTTATGTGTCTCATTACCCTACCTCGGCGACGTCCAAAATACAAATAGACAGAGGGCGTGCGCGTCAGAGTGCCTTTTATACTAGTGAGGTGGGAGGCGAGGAAATTGAAAATGTATCCTCACGCCACAGCCAAATGGGACGTCGCAGAGAATAGAGCGATATGTCATTAGTTAGCATTAAGAATTAGCTCTAAGAATGTAATAAGTATAGTTGTGTAAGAATAAGTTTTATTGAATAAAAGAGGGTAGCGGGGGTGAGGAAGGGGGAGTGCCGGCAGAGAGGGAATTTTTTACTATAAAAGAGGGGCCATTTTGGCTAGAAAACACACTCCGATCCCAGCGCTCAACAAGAGTACAACTAAGAAGAAACTCTGCCAAGCTCCCTACTAGTTCCTCGACGCCGTTTGCCTCCAGAACGAATCCTTACTACGCGTTTTATTCCGTCAAGGCCAGCTATCCCCCACAACTATGGAACATGTAATAGTTATTTATGCTATAAGTGCGGAAGGTAGGTGATTTCCGATGAGTGGCATTTTATTCACGAGCGAGCGCAGCGAGCGAGTGTATAAGTCGACACGAGTCGGAAATCATCTTACGCACGTGTATCATACAACGTTTTACTATGCATTGTGAGAGAAAAAAAAAAACTTCGATTTCGACTTCGACTTCTACTTCCACATCCACTTCCACTTCCACTTCAACTTCCACTTCCACTTCCACTTCAACTTCCACTTCCACTTCCACTTCAACTTCCACTTCCAATTCCACTTCCACTTCCACTTCCACTTCCACTTCAACTTACACTTCCACTTCGACTTTGTCTTTGACTCCGCCATTGCCATCGCCATCGTCATCGATATCGTCATCGCCATCGCCATCGTCATCGATATCGTCATCGCCATCGCCATCGCCATCGTCATCCCATCGCCGTCGCCATCGCCTTCGCCATCGTCATCGTTATCATCATCATCTGATTTGTAAAACTTTTCTCAAATAATAAAAACTCTTTGCAACGGGCTGACGATGACGGATCTCGATGGCCACCAAAATTAAAAAAAAACAGAAAAGTAAAAAGCACTAGACAAAAAAAGTGACACTATCCGCACTAATTTACTGCTTTGAAAAGGCTCTTTTCGAGCAAATGCATTGTAAAATATTTTACAATGCATTCTCTACTAGTGCTTTTTACTTTTCTGTTTTTTTTTAATTTTGGTGGCCGTCGTCAGCCCGTTCCAAAGAGTTTTATTATTTGAAAACAAGAAAAAGTAAGAGAAAAGTTTTACAAATCAGATGATGATGATAACGATGGCGATGGCGATGGCGGAGTCAAAGTCAAAGTCGAAGTCGAAGTCGAAGTCAAAGTCAAAGTCAAAGTCGGAGTCGGGGTCGGAGTCGGGGTCGGAGTCGGGGTCGGAGTCGGTCGGAGTCGGTCGGAGTCGGTCGAAGTCGGTCGGAGTCGGAGTCGGTTGGAGTCGGAATCGGAGTCGGAGTCGGAGTCGGTCGGAGTCAGTCGGAGTCGGTCGGAGTCGGTCGGAGTTGGTCGGAGTTGGGCGGAGTCGGCCGGAGTCAGTCGGAGTCGTAGTCGGGGTCGGTCGGCGTCGGTCGGAGTCGGTCGGAGTCGGTCGGAGTCAGTCGGAGTCGGTCGGAGTCGGTCGGAGTCAGTCGGAGTCGGTCGGAGTCGGAGTGAATCGGAGTCAGTCGGAGACGGAGTCACTCGGAGTCGGAGTCGGAGTGAGTCGGAGTCAGTCGGAGTCTGAGTCGGTCGAAGTCAGTCGGAGTCGGAGTCGGAGTCGGTCGGAGTATGTCGGAGTCGGTCGGAGTCGGAGTGAGTCGGAGTCAGTCGGAGACGGAGTGAGTCGGAGTCGGAGTCAGTCAGAGTCGGAGTCGGAGTCTGAGTCGGTCGGAGTCAGTCGGAGTCGGTCGGAGTCGGTCGGAGTCAGTCGGAGTCAGTCGGAGTCAGTTGAAGTCGGTCGGAGTCAGTCGGAGTCGGAGTCGAAGTCAGTCGGAGTCGGAGTCGGAGTCAAAGTCTAGAGGGGCTAGACGGAAAAAATTAAGACCAAAAGTTGTAACGACACTTTTTGCTATAGTTGTAAGCCGGGCGGCGTGCGCGTGTTTCTCTGTCTGTCTCTCTCTCTCTCTCTCTTTCATAGAAAGAGGAACTTCGTTCCATCCGGGTGTCCCTTGACACCTCTCAAGTTTTTTTTAATTTCCTCGCACAATGCATAGTAAAACGTTGTATGATACACGTGCGTAAGATGATTTCCGCACTTATAGCATAAATAACTATTTTTCAATTACCTTAAAAAGTGCTGCTAATCAGTGGATATATTTTGTGCGCACACTGTACGCGTCCTCAATGTAGCAGTTGTCCACGATGACAGAAAATTTGTTGTCAAGATGGCTGCAGTCAATCAGACGGCTTTTTAATATTGCCAACGAAAGGTAATATTTATAATTTAGTAATATTTTCATAAAACCACTAAAACTCGCGTTAGTCACGGGAAAGTTCCACCCGGTCAAATTCTCAGACTATGATTTAAAAAATAATTAAAAATCAATTGGTTATTTTACTGAATTGTATCTAAGCTTTTCAGAAATATATTATTTAAGCCGTCTAATAATGTAATTTACATCAATCTACATACTGATAACTAAACTGTTATTCTACTTTTTAAATTACTAAGAGTATGCGTCGAGGGGACATGGCATAAACCTGCTTATTAGTCATTTAATTGCACTGGAAAATGATAAATAAACTAGAAACAATATAAAAAGAAATACAGAAATGCTACCAAACATATGCTCAATCAAGAGACGTTAAAAAATATTAGTGTATTGTAATGAAGTAAGTAAAAAAAAAAAACTAAACTTATGGGACATCGTGAAAACTGAAGGTACACTTTTAAAAAAATCCGCCCAAATGATTAAAACTAGTCTGTTTCAATTTGACAGTTTGCGTTATTACGTTGTTGAGCAGAGTTTTGTTTCGAACTTATGAAGCAATGGATTAGCAATCTCTTTCAAAATGATTCAGATTGTGATTGATCGTGTATTACACAATTAGGGTGCTGGAATTTTTTAGCCAACCCACTCGCGATATATTTTCTGGCATACTAAATTTGATTTAAGATAAGGTCGTTCCTAGGTCGGATCCTCTACTATAAGAATAGGTAGCTAAATAATTTCTGAAATAAATTGTTTTTTTTATATCGCCTGAGCGCCTGATCCAGGAAGAATTTCGTGAATTTGAAATTGTTGTTTAAATCTTAATTAGCAGTTTGCTATGGAATTTGTTATAACACAAGAGTACATACAATTATAACTTTTTACATTTACGTTTATTTACAAAACAAAATATTCTTAGAACTAAAGTAATCAGTAGTTATAAAGAACTACTTGATTGCAGTAATCAGATTAACGATTAGTAAGTTTAGGTAGGTAACCTGATTATTGTAGTTAGGTCACATGTAATCATAACTACTTGTAGTTAACTATTTGTAGATGTGCGTAACTCCAGCTTCCTCATGGGTTCAAATCCCCATTGATGGAGATTGTCAATGGGGATTAGTGGAATAACCCTTAAAATTACGTCGTGCGTTTCATGATCTATCATTGGTTAGGATTGGTTTAATATGCCGTTTATCGCGTACGCGTTCTAGCATTTTTTTTTGCTACTCCTAATTCGCGCACACTCATTTGTGGCTAAATTAAATAACACAAAAAAATATTTACAGACAATCACTTATTATTATGTCCTTTATTTCATTTTAATAACTTTTAAATTACATTTTTAAATATTAGAATATAAAAAATACAAACATTTAAAAAAATAAAAAATAGTAGTCCACCGGTATCGGGAACAGGGTCCAAGCTACCCGGCGGTCAGGGCTCCAGAGAGAGGAACCTCCTGACAATGCGAGCCGTGTCCAGGAGTACCGCTTTCTGAATCAAGCCCTTGATCCAGCTGCCCAACGAGAGCCTCCTTAGGTGTTGGTCGAGGCTCTTGGCAACTAAGCCATTGGCTCCATCACTTATTTATTTTTAAAGATTTAATTACAACAATAAATTAATTTACAATAATACGAGAGTCACTGTACAACTCAAGTTCAATAAATTCTTTAACAATAACCGAATTCTCAATCCCGCCGGCATTCAAAATATCCTCGATCGGCACGAAATGAAAATGATATCCCTTGTACCTTTCATGATAATTTATTCCCACGTCGCCTTCCAAATGACACTCGAAGTTGATTTCTATTTTAGCAATCTTCTTGTTAGCCGTCAACTTAACGGTCGCGGATTGGCCAGGGTTCAACGTCATCTGGCTCGAGCATTCCGATGTGAAAGTTACCGATTTCGATTTGGTCTCAGTACTGCCCCAGCCCCGCGAATAACTCAGAGAAGTTTCTCCCTTGAGCGCCTTGATATCGTAACCGATCGACTGACTGACCGATAAGTTGTTCTCATTTGTCCATGAAGATGTCACTGAGTTGGAAACCGTTTCACTAATGGAGGTGCTGAATGTCGGCGATACTGAGGGGTTATTATTTTCAAAAGTTTGTCTCTTGATAATAACCGGGCGGCTCGACACGTCTACAACTTTCGTGTTTTTTACTTCTATTATCTTCTCAGTCTGATCCAGGTTGTAGGTGGAGTACATGTCACCCCAGGGGGTTGGGCTGCAGAGGTAAACGTCTGTTGGCCTCTGTCCTTTGTGACTTCTAACTGCTTCTTTTAAATTGTTGTCGCTTAATCCAAATTTGTTTCTATCTGTGTCTGTTATTATATTCGAAATTCTTCCAGATGTTTTTATTTTGAAGTTCAGCTCTCCAATATCTTCTATTTCAATCGATATACCCATTTTTAAATGATTTATTCCCAAAAATCTATAAAAAATATATACTTAGGTTAGTATTCAATTAAATATGTATTTTCATAATTAACTTTCGGATTCATTATCAAATTACCAAATTATTTTTTATATAAAAACCGGCCAAGTGCGTGTCGGACCACGCACAATGAAGGTTTCCGTAGTTGGGATGAATTTATCCCAAAAACAAACTTAAACACTTCATGACGATTTCCCCACTTGTTGTAACTGGGTCATCCCAGTGGCCCCAATAGATCGACGTACACCGCGACGACGGTGTTGTGATGCGTCTGCAAAATACTTTTAACTAGAGCACGTGCGCGCGATCAGTACGTCCGTTCACAATAGTAGTTAAACACACTATGCAAACACGATTGTGCTATCTTGTTTGATTGAGCAGTTCCGAATCCGATAGCCACTTTCCTGCTCCATCGTTTCCTGTCAAAAAAAAACAAATAAGTTCTCAAATTCAACGACGCTATCTTATTCAGTTCCTATGGCCATCTTCGGGTTCCATCATCAGACCAGCTCCATGGTATGATTTTTTTTAATGTAGCCATAGTTATATAAGTATGCCAAGTTTCAGCTCAATCGGATGCAAGGAAGGCTTGAAAAATGGATGATAATTGGGAGTAAGTGGAAATATACGAACTTACTGGTCTAATCAAATCTTTGTTTTCAATTCATGTTATTTCCACTTAAACAAACATCAACTTTATACTTGCGTTAATAAAGTTGATTTTAGACTGACTAGTAATGTTGAAAATGTAATTTAAAAAAAAGTTGTAGCGCATACTGAACCTTATGTGTAAGCATTACAGTTATTTTTCCCAAAACTCGTGTTTGTTTACATGTCTGGCAAATAAATTGTATTAGTAGTTCCACGTAGTCAGCTCACATTCTATAATCTAGTTGGAACTACGTCAAACTGATAAAGTAGCGCACAGAATGGCAATGGGCGGCGCTCGCTATTTTGCCTTATTTTCGAGTTATTATAATAAATAATCATATCTTCTCTCGTTCGGAAGATACGACATGAGCAGCTGGGGTGACATCACCCCATTACACAGTTTTTTGAACGTAATTTCAACACTTTTTAAGTATTATCGTTCAGTTTTTTCCTGCCCTGTGCTGCTATTATGCCTTAATTTTCTGAATAAAATCCAAAACCCTAACCTCACTGGTTTGCCTGCACTGCATGAGGAAGCTGGGGTGACGTCACTCCAGCTAACATACTAAACGACTCATACTAACGAAGTTTTTGTTCGTTGGGAACTTTGATTGCTGCAATTATGCCTTATTGGCCATAGGTATACCTGTGGCGATGAACTATCCCGCATACCCATGTTTAAGTTGAAGATACACACATTATTTGTAGTCGTAATTAATAATAATAAAGTATATTAATCAAAAGTAACAATACAATTTAGTCAAATTCGGTGAGCCACAAACTAAGCATCGCTTGTATCTTGTGGCTCAGGTTTTCAACTGATTACCAAATAGTAGGGTTACGTACGCCTTACACTGGCTAGGTATATGCTATCAAAACATTTAAGAATAATACGTACCTCAGCGTGTTTGAAAATGCACTGTGATTCACGTTTTGACCGGTCGCTCCTTGTCCTTATTTATCAACATGTAAACTGACTTTAACCGAGCGTTGCCAACTCCAAATAATGGATTACGGTATTCCCAGTTTATAAAATACGGTAGATTATAAGAAGTGGTGTAAATTACATTGAACTTTGAAAAAAAAAACGCTTTTCCATACATTTCAATTAGACTGAATTTGACAATATAACTGTGATCAATGATCATGATATTGTTTTTTATATTTTGATCTCATTAGCATCAACTCAACTGCGAGAGAAACGAACGACCAGTATTTCAACGCAGATTTATTACAATGTAATTACGCAAAGTACCTACATTAACCTGAATAAAAAAAAATTGGTAATAAAAAAGGGAAGTTTGTCAATTAGGCAACTCTTTAATTTGTACATATTAGATTGGTTCAAACTATTATCTATGGTTGGGAAATTCCCCGTAGTCCACTGCTATTTGAAATGTTGCCATATTATGCCAAAAAAATACGCTCATTATTCCATCTGCCTTATTAGGGTGCTTTTTGGCACCGTAATTAGATTATTATGGTAATCTACGTGCGCAATTTATTTGCCAAACATGTAAACAAACACGAATTTTCCACTCGGAAAAACATCAACTTTATGCAAGTTAACAATAAAGTTGATTTTAGATAGACTAGTATTGTTGAAAATGTCATAAAAAATGTGAAGTTGTAGCACATACTGAACCTTATATGTACGCATTACAGTAGATTTTTCTAAAACTCGTGTTTGTTTACATGTTTGGCAAATGAATTGCGAACGCAGATTAGACGGTGAATCAATGCTGGATACGGTGTTTTTACCGTAATTACGGTGTAGTTAGCAACCCTGCTTTAGACAAATCGCCAGTGCTGCCAGATCAAAATACCCATTCCGCGCTAACAGCGATTCAAAAACGCAAATTTTATCAAATCAGCATAGCCAAAAATCGCTCGATTTCGCGCTCAATATAAACGTAAATTGTAAAACAAAAAATGAGTTAGTGAAATATTAAGTATCGTACACATTGGTTTATTTATATCACATAAATCCTATCATATGAATCTTCTACAGAACTCGAAGGGCCCTGGTTGATCAAATCGGCGTAAACGAAAATCCGTGAAATAAAGGGAAATTGCGTGAATAAGTAAAATGTCAGAAAATAAAGACTCATATATTAAAAAAAAAAAAAAAAAAACATGTCGGTAAAGCATTCTCCATCGGGTGGCAGGGAAATCGACGCGCGTTACCACGGATTCAAAGTTCAATACATGATTCTGAAACGCCCTGGGTTGAAATTTTTTGTCGGTTATTTGAAAAAATATTTGCTGTTTCATAGAAAAGTGCAATACCTACGCGGTCAAAATGTATGGAACAGCAGATTTCAAAAAAATTACCGACGAAAAATTTCAGAACCATTTATTGAATCCATGGTAACAGTTTTTGCGTCGATGTCCCTGCCACCCTGTATTTATGTGTTGCCATCTTAGAAATAAAAAAACGCTAAATTATCCGCTAGGCGCTAAAAGGTGAAGTCACGCGCGAAGTTCTACAAAAAAGCGCTTGATGTAGCGCCGAAAGCGCTAAACTGGCAGCACTGCAAATAGCGGAAGTTTGATAGGAATCGTATGGAGCGCAGTAAGGAAAAATTTGCCTAAAGTGGTAGGATTGCTACAAAAATCTATGACATCTTCTGTGACATGTTAATTGTAAAAGACTGTCTGTGGAGTTTCTTGTCCGTTTTTCACTATAGATACCTCCTCCGCTTTCTAATGGGCAACTAGCTTCATCTTTCTGACTGACCGATCCCTTGACAATTCAAAGTGCCCGTAATTGCTTTATTTTAAATAAATGCTTTGAGTTTGGTACCGGGGATGCTTCAAGGGTCCTTCTTATGGCCAACCAACAAAACAATAATTGAGATTAAACTTACCACCCGTAAAACATTTAATTTAAATTATTAGTTAGACAACAATTATTATTAAAATGTTCCTATTTTTCCTAAAAGAGACCAATTTTTTTCTGTTTAAAATGAAATCACAGCTTAGAATAGATTTAGAGAATTTTGGAGTAAAATCGCGAAAAATATTATTGAAATTCCCTAAATCCCTGTCATAATAAAATAGTAGTAGTAGTACTACTATTTTATTTTAGCAGGGATTTAGGGAATTTTGGGGTAAAATCGCGAAAAAAAACTCTAATCTGGCAACATTTACCGCGGCCTTGCACGGACGTATAGCACGTTGAATGCGTCGCACGCTATTGTGTATGCTACGTCCAACAGCGCGGCCTTGGCGCGTCGTACATCAAGATAGATGGTGAATATAGCGCATTACGGATGCCAAACATGGGCCTTGCACAAAGCCCAATAGACTAAACTTCAAACGTGTCAGCGTAGCATGGAAAGGAGTATAATGGGGTAAAAGAAATATAGAAAGAACCAATCACTGTGTTATCAGGGAGGCAGCAAAAACACAAGATGTATTTCTAAAACTGAGAAGATTGTAAATGGAGATGGGCTAGCCACACTGTCAGGGGAGACGAGAAATGGAACAAAAAAGTGCCCCTATGGTACCCTAGGGAGTACCTAGGGGTAGAGGAAGAAAGGAAAACCCTTGAAAAGATGGCAGGATGACTTGCTGACGACAGCAGGAAAGACATGGACTAGACTGGCAAGGAACGGGGAGAATTGGAACAGTTTGGATCAGGCCTTTGCCAAAGGGCAAAGACTCAGAACTGAGATTAAACATATTGTAATACAGCTGTAACTCTGAAAAAAGGATATAAATAAAATAAATAATTTGTATAAATATATAATATACACTTTACACAGGTAAACACATTACACAGGTATAATATAACATAATTTCATCATGATCATAGTAAAATTTCTAGCCTAGTTGCATAGGGGCAGATTAACATGCTCAGCTGCTACATAATTACAAGAAGAAAATATAATACAAAATAGAACACAATAATTCATCAAAATACTATAATAAATCTTACAATTAGATTCACTTGGCAACCTTCTGTTTTAAAGCTTGAATGTACATTTCTAATGACTTCTGTACTTTAGGATGGCCCACAAACATGAGGAACTCCTGTGTGTCCTGCTTACGGTGGTCCGACATCCATGTCAAGGGTCCTTCCCTTACCTTCTGTTTGGTCATAGAACGCGCTAACGCTGGGATTCTGTCAAACTTCTTTATGAACTGCTTGCATTTGGCAACGGCGTCCGCTTTGTCTGATGCAGTTTCGTCAATGAGACCAACCTATAATTTAAGGAAGTTATTGTAAGTAACTGTCTGTGTTGTATAACAAGCGAAATGTGGGTGTACTATAGGTACACCCTCTGCCTAACCCTTCAGGGAATACAGGCGTGATGTTATATTATTGTCACTAATCATTTTATGTAAATCTCAGACCAACAAAAATGTAAATATAAATATGAAAAACATTGTGTCATTGATGGAATTAAAACACCATCAATGACACAATGTTTTTCATATTTCACAGCAAGAATAAACCCTACCTTCAAAGCTTCATCAACAGAGAACATCCTAGCGGTGGTTAGGGCAAGTTCGGCCTGCCTCTGTGGTATAGTGTTGGTCATGGTCTGCATGAACCAGTTGGGGGCTACGATGCCCAAAGCTGTCTCATTCAGCCCGATGGTGTACTTGCCGCCCATCATCACGCGGTATTCGCATGACATGGCAAGGAGACATCCACCAGCTGGGGCGTGACCCTGGGAAGAATTAATGAGAATAGGTTAGCCTAATCTTCATGATTAAAATATATTTAAATAAATGAAAATGAATCAAAAACAAATATACAAAACTTGAATTTAGTTGTTGTGACTTTTAAGCATATCAGCAGTAGACTTATCAAAAGCTAAGTTTTAAACTATTGACAAGTATATGAGTTGTCTTCTTAACATGATGCAAGCTATTATAGATAGTGTATTGTATTTTTTTTTATTAATTGTTAAGTGCCAGATTATCTTAGCTACAAAAAGTAATATAATGAAAAACATTCAAAATATTGTGTCCCATCCCTAAAAGTATAATTTTAACCAATCTTGCATTCAAAATCTTATATGTGTATTTATTGGTATCCGAGTACCTTTAATTTGAGTCATTGCAGATCATTCATGATAGATGGACATAAATGAAAGGTTTAGGGTGCCATTTTGCAATTTATAATAATAATAATAATAATACCAGCCTGTTACTGTCCCACTGCAGGGCAAAGGCCTCTTCTCACACAGAGAAGGCACGAGTATTGATCACCACGCTTGCTCAAGACGGGTTGGTGATTTCAGACTTATATTAACTATAAGTCCAGGTTTCCTCACGATGTTTTCCTTCACCGATGTCAGTAATGTCCAAGATAAACTCAGAAAGTACATATGAATTGAAAAAGTCACATTGGTACTTGCCCGGATTTGAACCCACAACCTCGTGCATGAGAGGCGAGGCCTTAACCACTGGGCCATCACGACACTATTTATATATATTTTGCAATTTAGAAAATAATATTTTGGTCCTTATTGTTAGAATTAAGAATGTGTTATTAAAAAAATCATGGTTACACATACATTGATGGCTGCAGCGGTGATGAAATTAGATCCAAAGAGTTTTATCCACACTTCTTGCAGGGTCGTCCAGAATGTTTCCACTCTCTTCATATCAGGCTTATACATCTCCATGATGTCTAAACCAGCGGAGAAAACTGTTGGTGATGCCTAAAATGAAAGAATATGTTTAAAAACTTATCATGAAAATTAGAAAATTGGTCCTTGGATACAGATTCACATAAAAGTCTTGAAATATCTTGTCAACATTCTGTCCTGTCTGTTTCTATATATAATTTGCTTCAGTATTTTGAATCAAAAAATAATTTTATCACAGAAAGTAGGTAATTTATGCAACTTACAGATGTCAAGATCATTCCCTTGCATTTCTTTGCGACTACTTCATCCAGTGCTGTGTCCATTGCTTGAAGGAGTTCCAAGTTGAGGCTGTTCACTGGGAGCCTTTGCATGGTTACAGTCGCGATTCCTTCATTGTCTACTGCTGTGTCGACCAGAGGACCTTTGCTTGACATGGCCCGAATGCTGGGCACAACTCTTCTTGTGACATTGCCTACTAATTGCCTGAGAGGAAACATTCTGGAAACACAATATATTATACTGTAGCTACTAACTGGACTTCTAACTCAAAATATTGAACTTGTAAATTTCTAAATATCCACGTAAGCAAAGTTCATAAAACTCTTCAAAACACTCACGACGCATAAAAAGATTAAAATCAATCAAAGAATATTTTAACTCTTAATTTATTTAAGTAACAAACTAAAACTCAATTAAAATAGAAAAAACCTACGTTATATACAAAATACACGTAAAATTTTATGATCACTGTTGTTTGGCGGTGCGGACCTTGGACCCGGCAATCTATGTTTAGTTCCAAAGTTCAATTTGAATTAGATAATCTAAACAACTGACAATTTATTAAAAACCCTGTTGTTTGTGTTTGAACTTTGTACCCTGCCTCCTCTGAGTTCAGTACCCCCCTTCTTTTTTTTTTTTTTTTTTTTTTGTTTTGGCTTCGCACGGTTTGTGCATTAGCCAATGTCATGTTTTTTAGTTTGAAGAGACAAAGTTAGGGAAACGAAAATATTATTAGTATTAATTAGATCGGAATTTAGGAAAGGACGGATATAAGATCAGTAAAAAAAAGGAAAAAGGAGGAATCAAAGGAGTGAATAATGAGCAAATTACTATGACGAATATTTACAACTTAATATTATTTAAGGTAATGAATGAGACTATACATTTATATACAGGAAAGCTTTGTGTACAAAGTAAGGAAAGTATTGAGGTAGGAAAATGAATACGAAGGGACAAGAGGTTACTAAGAAAAGAAGAACGGTCATATAAGGGACAGGAGAAAAAAATATGATTTAAGTCGCCTACGTCTGTGCCACACGAGCAAATGGGGTCGTCGATGATATGAAGTTTGGCAAGATGGGCTGGGGAGCAAACATGACCCAGTCTCATCCGTATAAGAACGGAGGTCTCCATCTTGCCAAACTTTGCCCTGCCAAACCACGGTTTTTCCGGAATGTCGGGTTGAATAAGTGAAAAATAACGGCCCTTTGATTTGCTTCCGATATCCCAGGCCACCCTCCAGGTGTCCCGGAGAAAAGTCTTTGGTAATATCACAAGGTCTATACTAAAATTCTGATATGGAACTAAGTCCCCACACTGCACCGCATCACCGGCGATTGTATCTGCCACTTCATTGCCGTGGATTCCAGCATGGGCCGGGATCCACGCAAATTGTAGTGACGCACCTTCAGAAATGGTTCTGAACGCAAATTCCCTTATTAAATAGATTATAGGATGCTGCGATTTGTGTTCGAAAGGGGATTTATTGATGGCTAGAAGAGCACTTTGAGAATCAGTGAAAATTATAGTTTTCTTGAGCTTTAGAACCCGAATATATTCAATAGCTTTTAAAATGCCAAAACATTCCCCCGTAAAAACAGAAGTCTCCGGAGGCAATTTTATTTTTTGTACGATGTTGTATTGAGAATGGTAAGTTCCTATCCCAACACAACCCGTCGAAGAACGCTTGGCAGCATCCGTAAATATGTGATGGTACTCTATGTGTTCAGCCAAAAAATGATTAAAACTTAAATTGCAATCGGGACCTGATTTACTTACACAGTATTTAATGGTGGGGCTGAATTGTAAACTCTCGTAACTACTGCTAAATAGGGGAAGTTTATTGGAACGGTGAATAGGAGAAGAAAGAGAAAGGAATTTTTTATAGCTTTCAACTAAACAAGGAGCACGTTTATGGGACCAGTAATCTGAAGATTCAATCTGCAACACTAAAGAGTCCAGTTTAGGAACGAGAGGGTGAGTTGAGAACTGAAGAATCCGGAACAAATATTTGTCAGATAGGAATTGTCTTCTAAGGTATAAAGGAGCTTCGCCGCATTCAACTTGGAGTGCATTAATGGGACTAGACTTCATGGCTCCAGAAATAATGCGTAATGCTTTAGACTGGATGCGATCCAACTTTTTAAAAGCCATAACACTACCAGGTTCTAGAACGAACAATCCATAATCCAGAGTGCTTCTGATGATTGCATTGTAAATAAGTTTCAAAGAAAATGGATGTGCACCCCACCACACACCAGAGAGGCATCTAAGCATGTTAAGGTGATTTTCACATTTGTTTACAATATAATCACAATGAGGAACACTACTTAATTTACAATCTAGTATTATACCTAGATATTTGAAATTATCTTTAACTGGAATAGGTATTTCCCTATAAAAGATGTTTATTAGGGGAATATTTCTCTTCCGGGTGAACAAAACAGCTGCGCTTTTAGACGTGGATAAATCCAAACCATTCAGATGTAACCATGACTCCAAAGTAGATAAAGCAGAATTGATAGCATAGCTAGCTTGTTCGACAGATTGGCTTGAAGAATATAATACTAAATCATCGGCATATTGAAGAACCTTAACATGATTAGCTAAGGATGAGTCTAAATCAAAAGTGTAAATATTGTATAGGAGGGGACTGAGCACAGAACCCTGCGGGAGACCTCTCCATACAAGATGAGATACCTCATGATCTCCTATTATCATAATAACAGAGCGTTCAGTCAGGATTTTAATAATGAAATTCGACAAATTCACTGGAACTTGTAAGGCTTTTAATTTATTATGTAAAACTGATAATACAACATTATCATAAGCTGCATTAATATCAAGAAAAACTGCAACGGTGGAATGGTTATTAGAGAAGGATAGCCGAATATCGGATGTCAAAATACTTAAACAGTCAGTTGTACTTTTACCTTTTCTAAAGCCATATTGTGAATCTGCCAAAAGACCCTTACTTTCAACATACCATTCAAGACGATTTTTTATTAGGTGTTCCGCTAATTTCATCAGAATTGAAGACAAAACTATGGGACGGTATGAAGAAGCATCAGACGGAGTTTTATTTGGTTTTAGGAATGGCAACACCATTTGACGTTTCCATTCGTCAGGGATGTTTCCTGTGTACATAATAGAATTAATAAGCTCTAAATAGTAACTGAGGACGGCATCATTTAAATTAGCGAAAAAGGAATACGGGATGCCATCAAAGCCTGGTGCAGAATCCTTAGTTTTATGGATAACACCCTTTAATTCAGTGAGAGTGAATGGGAGATCTAACGTCGTATGAGTGTCTTGGATACTGGATACAAGAGGCAGGTTAAGGTTAATAGCCTCAGGAACCCAAGGTTACCCCCCTTCCAATATAGGTATAAAAAGTACTCTGTCTTTTTTTTTTTTTTTTTTTTTTTGTTTTGGCTTCGCACGGTTTGTGCATTAGCCAATGTCATGTTTTTTAGTTTGAAGAGACAAAGTTAGGGAAACGAAAATATTATTAGTATTAATTAGATCGGAATTTAGGAAAGGACGGATATAAGATCAGTAAAAAAAAAGGAAAAAAAAGGAGGAATCAAAGGAGTGAATAATGAGCAAATTACTATGACGAATATACTCTGTGTCTTGTAAGTAGTAACTCCTGTAAGCCCTTTTTTTTTTTTTTTTTTTTGGGTTGGAAGTCATCAAATGACTCCTCCCGCTCTGGGCAGAGCGAGAGGGAGTGTCAGACTTTTACTGACTAAAACCCACCCGTGTTCCTTCCGTTGCCTATGTGCTGGGGCCGCGATATCCCTTTCGGACAGACCCGCAACCCCAGCAGGAACTCCTGTAAGCCCCAGTTTATTATATATGTTAACTTGTCAGTGTGACCAGATTTAAATTGAACATGATGCCAGCTACTCGCCTAAATTCTGCTAGACTGCTATTTTTATTTTTGTAATAAATGCCAAAAGTCTGTTATTGAATGAAGTCATAATTTATACGACGAATAAATATACAAAATTAAGAAAAACCGATAACTGTCCAGAATATTCAATGATACACTGTTGATATGATACACTGTTTCACTGAGTTTATATGATCTTTTTAGAACAGAAAGTCGTGAAACTAATTTCATATTACATGAACCTTATTTATCGTAGTAGTAGCAAAAAAGTACACTTTTCTTTTACATTACCTATTACGGCGGCGGCGCGCGGCGGCGGCGCGGCGGCGGGCCGACGGACAGCGGAGGCTTAGTAACAGATTCCCCTTTGGGTACGGAACCCTCTCTACTCTATATACGCTTTCATAGATCTGCATTTTATCTTCCAGATTTTATATTAAATTACCAATAGCAAATATCACCTCTAACCGATCGCCGTGAAACAGTAGTGGTACTGTTGGCACCAGAGTTGAGTGACAGAACATTATATACTCTACGAGAACAGAACCGAAACCAAAGTATCTACATCAACCGTAAACTCACTTAATGAGAGTACTCGTTGTACGATTATCAACTTTGTAACTAATTATAATAATGTTCTTAGTTGAATGAGATACAACACTAGCACGAGAAGTACAGGGGAATCCCCTACGATCTGTTTGTAGGGTTGTGATTTTCGATATTTTGAGAAATTTGGAAGGAATTTTGAAGAAAATTTGAAATTAATTTTTTACTTTGTAATACTTCCAAAAACTGTAAATTTTCTAAAACGATATCCAGCCCCGGATCTAGAATTATTTCGAGGCGAGGCAAAAACTGCCTTGTGCCGCCCCTCGCCAACTTTTTTTTTAATGTTTCTTTAAGAAGCCTTATTTTTTGTACTTACATGGAATTAACTGACATTTATTTTAATTAGGCTAGAACAGGATAAGGTTTAAAATAAGTCGTACCTAACATTAGAATTCTCTCTGTTCGCCCCATAATTATTATGATGTGCTTTTAAGCTAAAAACACCAATAAAAATATATGTAGTAGAATGCAATAGCGAGTAAGCTCGAAAATTATAGCAGTCGTCCTGAGACAAGCTAGATTTGGTTCTGCTAAAGGTTCTGCGATTTAAGAATTATAAAAAAATAAGAGTTTGGTAGTAACTCAAATCAAAGTAATTCTTATTTTTTGTCTAATTCTTAAATCGCAGAGCTGAGCTGTAAAAACGAGCGATGGGAGCTCGAATTTTTTTCATATATATAATATATATATATAATTAAAATTTTATTGATTGATAATGTGTCTCTCCAACAGGGGCGCCAAAACTATGGTGAAATCTCAAAGTATTAACTATACTCTGAGGGTGAAATAAAAGGAAATCGTGTCACCTTTGTACATAGTACATTAGGTTTCGGAAAGGGCGGGACGCCTTCGCTATGCGAAGTAAAACTTGTTCTTTGTACTTGGGTGGATTTACACCAGAAAAATTTCTTCAAACAATAAATTCAAAAAATTTAAAACACATTGGAATGCTAGTAAAACTAGATAAAATCATTGTAGGATACTATAATGTTCATGAATTGTGTTTAGACCAATATTTATAGCGTAGGTCTGAAGATATCAGCATTCCAATAAAAAGAGGTGAGATGGTGATGACGGCCGCGGTATGGCGATGATTTATCTATGGATTGTGATGATTTCGTGTGTATGGTGATGACGCTTTATACATTAATGACAAATTAAAAACGAGACAATTTAAGGAACGCAAGTTTTTTTATGATTTAATCAACACTCTTAATTATAATAATAGGAGTCTTAGACATTTTTCTCTTAAATAAGTTATCATACTTTTATGTTCATTGAGATTTGGTCAGTTTTCTTTTTTTTTTGGTAATCAATCATAAAGAGGTAACCTTGTACTTTATTTCTGTTTTTAGCTTTTTCATAATGAGAAATTTTTCCCTTAATAATTAATTAACAAGTAATCATCATATTTCTAGGTCATTTCAAATTTGGTCAGTTTTTTTATTAGTTATCGACTACTTAGTACGTTAGAAGTCAGTACTTCTATATTATATCTTCTTCCGCTGCACTGGAGGATGTCTTCAAAGTTCTGGACTGGAAAGGGCTAGGCATCAACGTTAATGGCGAGTATATCACTAACCTTCGGTTTGTTGACGATAGAGTTATCATGGCTGAGACCATGGAGGACACTCAGTACAATGCTCGATGACCTTAGTAGAGCCTCCGAAAGATTGGGTCTTAAATGAACATGGACCAGACAAAGGTCGTGTCAAATGCCCATGTATAACCCACTCTCATTTAGGTCGGAGAAGCTACCGTCGAAGTCGTGGATGTTTACCTAGGACAAACTATCCAGATAGGTAGGTCCAACTTCGAGACTTAACTTTTAAGCAAATTATAACACAAATTAAAAAAATCGTCATCACGATACGCATGAGGTCATCACCGCTCATTATTTGTAAACGGTGATGATGCGTATAGTGATGACGATTAGGACGTTTTGTCGATTTTTCTAGAAAACTAATAATAATAGTAAGATAAAGCTATTTTCTTTAGCATCTTCACTTATAACTAAGTTTCTGTTAAAATCAATCTTAATGTTATTTTATCTACTTACTTTGAACTACAGCCAGACGGGAATGACGCAACTTTGTCTAAATAACTTTTTTGGAGATTCACAGCAATTTTTTGGTCTCGGAGCGCGTGTTATGCTGACGTGCGGCTCGTTTCGCAGTTTGCTCTGAACTGAGGAAGCGGGGCAGGGTATCGCAGGCCGCGTAAATGCTACGCAAACGGAACTACCTCCACTTTGATACTTCCGTGACGGTGTTGACGAATTTCGATGCTAACATTTTATTTATTTATTGATTATTTATTTTACGAAGAATTTATTATTTACTTTTCTAAAAAAATATATACAATATGGATAAGCGTAAATCGTTAATAAAAATCTATCTAATACGTCGGGTAATCGATTTTTCTGCCGGCAAACGTAAAGAGTCGCATTTTTTTCACAGACGGTGATGATTTTGATAAACGTATTAATTTTATTATTAAAAAGCTATTGACTTTGAGGATGTTTGGGTTAAAGCACTGTATAAAACAAGTATATATAAAGCCTGTAAATGTAAAAAAGTTACGATATTCGGGCAATATTTATTTTTTCATGCCATCAACGTGATTTTTCGACCACATTGTAAATCCACCCACTTGAGCGGGTCGCTCGCAACCCGCTCAACCGTTTGACGACTTTTACCTACGCTAATCAGTGATTTCTTCAGTGCGCCACCCGCAGAGAATGATTATAACTACATAAGTGCTGCGCAACTCATTAATTGCAAAGTTGCGGTGCGCTGGGTGGTGCACTTGTTTGTCTTCCACGCTTGCATTGACCGCCCCGTAGATCCCGGGCTGCCGACAGGCTTAGTCCGTGACTGATTGGAGCCTGTCCTGACTGGATCCCAACTATGTGACCGGCTCCCTGACACAAATGGATCCGCCCTTGCATGGACAAAGGTCATGTTAATGCCCATGTAACACACACTCTCATGAAGATCGGAAACCCTACACTCGAGGTTGTGGATAAGTATGTTTACCTAGGAAAGCTGTCTAGTTAGGTAGGCCCAACTTCGAGAAAAAGGTCAATCGTCGAATCCGATTCGGTTGGGCAGCGTTCACGAAGCTACGCAATATCTTTTCGTCCCACATACCGCAGTGCCTCAAGACGAAAATCTTTGACTTATCCGTAGGAAAACCAAGGTAACCGACATATCATAGCCCGAAGAATTGCCAATGGGCAGGGCACATTGCTCGCAGAACAGATGGCCGATGGGGCCGAAAGGTTCTGGAGTGATGGCCAGGACTACCTACCGTAATACCCTTCCACACTACGCTCCTCGCGCTGCTCCTCATGCTGTCGCGAGGTTGCACTCTCTGCCCACACACTGCTCTACTCGCGCAATTAATCCCGACGCGACGCTTCGCACTGAAGTCCTTTGACTCGGGCCCAAAAAACGACAAAACAACGCAGTGGGCATAACGAGGAGCATGAAATACGGCATGACGAGTAATGTTGCCACACTACGTCTCTTCCTCCTTTCCTCGCTACTTCCCATGCCATTTGACGAGAGTATGGCAGGCCTATATGACGTAGTGTTGGAAGGCCGGGGTCAAGGAAAGCGGTATGCGGAAAGCACAGAACCCGTCGAAGTGGCTGTGCTTGGGGGAGGCCTATGTCCAGCAGTGGACGTGTTTCGGCTGAAATGATGATGACAGATTTAGCAGGTTATGTTGAAGGGTGACGGGACGTATGTGTGGCTCGGCAATAAAACATGATGCGATCCATTAGAATAAAAAGACTGCTGTTTATTCTGCTAAAACGGTTAACTTTTTTACGCTAGTTGTCAATGTCAGTCATCTCACTCATATCGTTTTTCTGCCAGTGTCACTTGTCACTGTCAGTTCCTCCGTCAACAACAGTAATTTACTGATTTATAAAATTATTAAAATAATCGATCATCGATGAACAAAAGCTAGGCTCAATATGTAGAAAGAAATTAACAAGATTCTTGTTCATTGTTTTTACGAGTGAAAACAAGATGTCGTTGGAACAAACGGCTTGCGATGGTAAGTAATCGCTGTTGCAATCTCGATCTGTTTTTTAGTTGCCTTTCTTGGTATTTGGATGCATAATAGACTATTTATCGAATTCTTCGACAATTGCTCCAAGCTTAGTATGTATGAACCGAGTTGTTATAACCAAACAGTAATAACAAGAGAAGTTGCAGTCGCCTCGTCGGCCGATGCAAGTACGGAGTGCCCTGCTCTGCACGATGTATTTTATCTTTACCTAGATAAAGATTTGTTAAAAAATGAACACAACATGTAACAGTAAGTAAAATCTTTATTCTCTGCTATAAATACGGTTTTATGTTGATTTCAGACTTGAAGGCGTTTGAGCGACGCCTCACGGAAGTCATAGGATGTCTGCAGCCAGCTACTATGAGATGGAGAAGTATGTATCTACATTAGATTACATAAAAATAATTATAAACTAGAATGCAAGCAAGTTCAGCCAAACTCATTTGGAATGTCCTGACAATTTAAATATTTTAAAAGATAAGGTTTATAAAGTCACTGTCTTAGTTTGACAAGAAATCAATGGCAAAGTTATACTGTAAACTACTACATTTAAAACCATACTAGCTATGTTGGAACCCATTCCAATAAGATGCTGGTATTTATTTTATTCTGGCAGATGTGATTATATTGTTGAGTGAGAATAGACAGGCTTTTTATTACACACTCACATCATAGTGATAATCTTTTTGCTTTATCATGGTCATTATAATATTGTTTGTCAGAGCAGTGTCAGTCTCACTTACATCAACATATAGCTTGTAAGTCCCAGTAGAAGGCTGCTCCAATGGACAGAAGTATCATGAATACCATCTACATATACTAGGTACTAACCACACTGTATAAGTATGTAGACACAAACTAATATCCATATAGGCCAAGGGTGGCCAACCGGTCGATCGTGATTGATTAATCGATCGCTGCTATTAGTCCAGTTGATTGTGGCAAAGCAAAAAAAAAAAAAAGTTTAATATACCTCATGATAATTTTTCAGTAAAAAATAGGTAGATCAGACCACGCAATGTAATCACTAACTGCTGCGAACATCATCTTGTATCATTTTCAATCGCCATTCCATCACATTTTTTTTCCTCTCTTCCACGCAGTAGTTCAGACGCAATGGTCACACGACTATAATTAAATAGTTACTGAGAATAATTAAAAATTTATGTTTCACCTCTTAGTAAAATAAATAATATTAAATAATTGTATACTATTTCATTTAAAATTTCAAGAAGTATTTAATTGGTAGTTTGCATAGGGTTTCATTAGTAAACAATAGATCTTGGGTCTAATCAAGTTCGCCACCCCTGATATAGACAAATAGCTGCATCTTTCTCGAGATTAATGACTCACTGACAAAAATAATACATTGGCTTAACTGTAACAATTTAGTAATAAATTTAGATAAAACAAAAATCATGCAATTCCATCAACGTCGGGCAAATCCCACTATTAATTTGACTCATAAAAATAAAAAAATAGAATTAGTTAATACTGCTAAGTTCTTGGGTATAATGGTAGACAATAAATTGACATGGAAACCACATATAGAACACCTATGTAGCAGACTGAGTAAATCTGCGTACGCACTCTATCAATTGTCTAAAAAGGTAAATATCAGCACGTTACTGACAGCTTATCATGGACTAGTCGCTTCAGTACTTCGGTACGGAATTATATTTTGGGGGCAGTCAACTGACAGGGAACTTATATTTAAGATGCAAAAACGCTGTATAAGATCTATATGTGGATTAAAGACTACTGATAGCTGTGTACCATCCTTCAAATCACTGAAAATACTAACACTACCAGCATTGTATATTTTAGAATCTGCAATATTTATAAAAAGCAACCCCCACTTATTCGAAAAAATGTCTGATAATAAAAGAAAACCAATACGTGCTCAATATTTGTCACAGTTATGTAATATAAAATGCAAGACATCTTTAATGCAAAAGAGTTTTTTTGGCATTGCGCCAAAGATCTATAATAAAATACCAGACAATATTAAAAATATGCCTCAAGTAAAGTTTAAAAAAGCTCTTACATTATTGCTAATTGACAAATGTTATTATAAAATTGAAGACTTTTTAAATGATAATGTTAATTAATATTGAAATTTAGTGTAAACCAACTATTTAATTCATTATGTTAATTTTTCTTTTTTTTTTTCTTTTATAGTTGATATTTGACTACGCATGTTTCCTCTAAAAATATTTGTATGTCAAAATTGACAAGACATAGCGCACTGTTTAGTTCTTAAGATCCATTTATCATAAAACCTATGTTTCACAAATAAATTGATTTGATTTGATTTGATTTCTGATTGACTGACTCCTTTACAGTTCAAAAATACCTGTAAATGGTTTGAATTAGGATATTATTATGTGCAACTATTGATCAAGTTTTCTTTCTGTTTCAGTTCTGCTGACAGTGGTGTCAGTTTGCACAGCAATAGCTGCATATCATTGGTTGATGGACCCCCTCACACCCGTCGTCTCCCTAACACAGTCTCTCTGGAATCATCCCTTTTTTGCCTTTACCTCAACTTTTTTAGGTAAGCTATTAATAATTTTCATGGCTTAAGTTCCTGAATCTATTGAGTACTAAGTGCAAATTTCATCAATGAAATTGAACGTGTTCAGCATATCTAAACGCGTTCAAGAGCTATTAGCGTACAATAATCCATAACAATTTTCACTGACATTGACAGCTCTTGAACGCGTTTTAGAAATGCTGATCGCGTTCAATTTCATTGGTGAAATCCGCACTTAATGTTTATCTGAAGTAGAAGCTACAACAGTTTAGTTTATATTAAAAATTAATTTTGGCTGTGAATTAGCACTATTTGAACTTAATTAGTTACAAAACACAAGCACCTAAAACCACTTTGAATGTTTTAATTAATGTTGCAAACAAGTTCCACAACAAACTCCCCAGCAACACATCACCATCTAGTAATAACTAGGAGTAATAAAAACTTTCGATTCTTCTGTGGAAGACGGTAACGTATTTCTTTCTCTTCAGTGTTGCTGTTCATGATGGGAGTGCACAGAAAGGTGGTGGCGCCGAGCATCATCACTGCTCGCACGCGCTCCGTGCTTAACGACTTCAACATGTCCTGCGATGATACAGGCAAGCTCATCCTCAAGCCTCGCCCCGCCAACACCTAACACATCAATGTACATATTTTTTAAGTTAAGAATAAATTGTTTCTTTGTTCATAAGACTTTTACTTCGTAATAAAACAACAGTCTACAAGAATCTATCCAAGTTTATTTATTACTTATAACTTTGGTGTGTTTATTATATACAATAAATAAATGATAACTAAGAAAAATAGGTCTATCATACAAAACCACCTTAAACAATAACAAAATGTTGCAGTTCAAATAATACATACAACAATCTTCATAACTAGTACATTACATATTATGTATTGCATTTTATTAACTTTTTCTAGAAGAATTTACTAAACATTTAGCTAAAGTATTAACAAATGCCTGTGCTATAATAAATTCTGAGTAAATAATGCAAGTAAATAATTGTTTCAACATAAATAGTACTATTACAGCTTCTTTGTTCTACTCACAAACATCCATAGTGACCCAGAGAGGCCCTTTCTATAATTTAATCTTCTACAGTCATAAGCATTCAATACTTTTAGTTTTGCCCAACTAGACACTACTAACTTTGCTCAAAGTATGCTTAGACTCAACATGGAGTGATTGGAATTATTATATCTTGGAATAATTTTAGAAAACTTATCAATTATTAAAAAAATATTGTATAAAATTTACTTATTTGGGCAGTGTTAATTTAGGGAACGATAATATTTATTCAATCCTTCAATTCCTCACAGTAAATGCAATTCGGAGTGCACACCTGAGTCGATCCTATTCCTTGCAAGCAACAGTCGCAATTACAAGATAATATTCAACAAGGATACTATATTTAATATAATTATAATAACTATCATAAAGTATTGTGCTGACTGTGCATGTAATGTAACCATCCTAAGATAATAATTTTATTTTATTATAAGATACTATACACATAAGACAAGTGTTTGTGCTTAGTGATATACAGACAGCTATGTTACCAATACATATAAATAGTGAAAGGGTTAACTAAATTATTATCATTTGCAAACTTAACACTAAGGCCTGCCATACACCAGACAATCTACCGTCAGTTTAGTGAACTTATTTTTTTTTCTTTGTGCTTATTTCTAACATAATCAAATAGTTCCGTCCTGGCGATAAATTTTAAGGTGTATGGCCCACTTAAGACCAGAAAACATGTAAGGTAAATCAAACTACTTATAATCATCGTCAAGCTGTTCATACCAAAAGTAAATTTTATTATTTAATTTCTGCACTATGATATCCCAGAGTCAATTGAAACATGAATTTCAATCTGATCGATAAAGTCGAGATCCTATTTACGAATTAGAAATAAATCAACATGCAAATTGATATTGAGCGTAATCAGCGGCTTTAAATATAATTAAAAATATAGAATACTATCTCATTCAAGTGCTCTGTCTAGTCACAGTTACACGAAACTGGGAGAATGTTGTAAATACTTAAAAACTTGTATTACTTGTAAATAAACCATACATGCTTAATCGTTATACTTATATTTGAGTTTATACATCAATAGTGAAACATATTACATTATAACTATAAATTCAATTTAAAATTATTATGTTAGTTAACATCAAGGCAGTGGTACATGCATAAATTCAACATTGTTAACACGACATACTTAACATTTTATAATAATTTCAGAAAAGGCATTGAAATTACTCATATTCGCTATAGGTACGCCTTTTTCTTTAATTCAATAAGGCATAGTTTCGTGACTTATACACTTCTGGTTTCTTAATTAAAAGAAATGGAACTGTATTAACGAGAAATGCAATAAAATATTCGCGAGTGTATATTTCAGTCTTTAAAAAAAATTACATTCGACGCACGAATCATGTAGTGAGCGAAATTAATAGTAATTAACGTTTTGAATAAATCTTTGGAACCGAATACCAACGCATATTGACCGCCCAGGGGGGCGTGCGTAACAATAAAATTTGTGCTAAGTATATAAAAATTTACAATATCTATATAATACCATCCAACACTGGGATCAAAAGTTTGTTGAGTAAATCTAATTAGTAATCATATCCTTTTCACCTAAGTATCAATTCAAATAATTATGTAACTATTTACCTTATATTTTTATACAACTTCAAAATATAATTATTTAAACATGAATTTAAATTAAGAATTAATTCAGCTTACTGAGATACTTAGGTGCAGTATTGCAAAGGATACTCTACGCTCATCTAAACAATAACAATTCATACTCTTGAATAAATTGCACAATAAACTGTGTGGTAACCAATCAATATGATCCAAGGCAGTTTTATATCGTAGAATAAATGTAAATAATACTTCTTTTTCAATTATGTTACACATTAGAGTTGTCTAAGCCTTCCTATGATAGTTTATAAAAGCTAACTTACGAGTTGCGACTGACAGCTATACAGCCATACTTGTGTTGAGACGAAGAGGGTTCAATGAAACCTTGCACGAATGTGGGATTGTAGGGAATCCTTCTCTATATAATTTTTTTCTAAAAATTCTGCTTTTAAAGCATGCTAACTATGAAAAGTAAGAATAATATAATTTATAGTAGAATAAATTCCTTTCTTCATACATTATACACATATTTTCCCGAAATTCACTCGTGAAATTAGTAAAAGTGGTAATTAATTGAGTAACAATAAATACAGGTATTTTATTTTTATAAATTTCGTACACCCGTAGGAATTAAAGTCAATAAAAATATTTTAGACGACACGTAATATTCTCTCATCCAAATGACGCAGGGTACAACCATATCTTATTGTGATAATTATGATATAATTTTTTTTTTTCAGGAATTATTTAAGCGACTGCCTCGTCAGATTTATTGTATGTATGTACCTATTAGGTATCCTTATCTATATAGTGGAAACCTTATTTAACACTATTATAGCTTCATAATGGTCCATGGTCATTCAACTTTCGAATAATGAGAGATAGGTGTTAGTTAGTATAGGTATCGCTAAGGAGCAAATTATAGGCGTGCCAACGAGGTATCCCCACAGGTAATTATTGTCGCATCATTCCCCACAGCAACATGCAAGGCTCGAGTGCTGTCCTCACGCGGCCAGCAGTGTTCTGATATTCTTCGGCGTCGTTTGATGATTTAAATGCTTCGTCGTATACCTAAGGGCGTTGAGGAGTGGTTCAGCCTTCGTCGGTGGCTGTTGTTGGAGGAACTTGACGCAGCCCTTCACGTCGACGGACGAGGAGCGGCAGAAGGCACCGGACGGGTGGACCCAGTCGTAGAGGATGATCAGGCCAACCATGACGCGTAGGACCAGCAGCGACGTCTCCTCGCGACTGAACTGGGCGACGAGTTTTCTGGAAAATTAACAGATTTATGTTAGATCAATCTATTAATAAAACTTCAGAGAATTTGGTGTAATTAATACAGTGACCTCGTCTCATGTAAATGACTTCAAACTAGAAACCCAGATTCATGTTAGAATATTCTAATGTATCCTTATTTACGATTTTTTTTAATGTGCGTTTTGATATGGTTACAAGTAAATAAATAAGCTCTTTCTGTACATGTTTGTTTTGGGTCGCGTGTGTTGTGTTTACAGTGAAGAAACTGAATTTACGACACGATAAAGCTACGTACGACTGCGGGGCTTGGGGCTCGGATTTGGGTCGCCGCCCACGGACCAACGGATCCCGTATGCACCGCACAGACAGGTATGTCCACTAAACTGTATAAATGTTACTTCTACCTTTATTTTTCGACGACGGAAGTGCTACGTCTGCTAATATTTGAATAAAAGCGATTCATGACAGACGTTTTACTATTTTTTCTTTTTCTGCCAAGCCTTTTCCCAACTATGTTGGGGTCGGCTTCCAGTCTAACCGGATGCAGCTGAATACCAGTATTTTACATGGAGCGACTGCCTATCTGACCTCCACAACCCAGTAACTGGGTAATACGATACCCCTTGGTACTGGTGTCAGACTTTAGGGCTTCTGACGACTCGTATAACGACTGTCAAAGATTGACGAATGACAGCCGGGACCAACGGCTTAACGTGCTTTCCGAGGCACGGAGGATTCTCGGTATGTAAACATGGTCACCCATCCACTGACCAACCCCGGCAAGCGTAGCTTAACCTGATGGTGGATGATCGACCAGTGCGGCTGTTGTTACTTAGCCACGAGCTCCTCCGCCGACAGACGTTTTGCTAACGAGCAATTTAATGCTCTGCAATTTGCGATCTAATAACCGAAATAATATCTACAATATTCAACTTTGTATCTAGTTCTCGTCCTGGAATTTAATCCGGGCGTGAGTCAGGCAGTTCTAAATATTAACACATAAATCAACTGAATTTATCTTGTTGAATATTCAGTTGCTGGGAGAAATGTATTAACGGTTAGTTAAAGTTTTGACTAACAGAGGTGGTTTTATCGCAGCCCTTTCTAAATCTAGGCACTAGCGCTATCGGGCAACGTTGCGATATCGCCGTCATTGAAACTGAATGTCTTACAGCAGTAATCAAATATGTACATACATTATCATTCAAATATGTAGCTATGAAAAATGTCTCAGAAAAATATTGTTTTTCTTGATAACAAAATATTACGTAAAATTCGTCGACGACAGTTGTATCAAATGACATGTATTTAATCGAACCTCAAATAAATCAGATTTTGCTTATTAGCTAAAAATATTATTGACCACTCTAGTAGAATGATTGCGCTCAAATAATTCCTAGTTTGGAGTCCTAAAAATACGAAATAGCAAGTACAATACGTATATGCGCCACGAAAAATGAGACTAGACAGCCTCCCGCGCTCTTTCCGCCGCCCCGATGACGCCCCGGCGCAGACTCGCAAGTCAAACCATGTGGTGTGTCAAGTCTCATCTTTTGTGGCACGCACTGGAGCTGCGACCAACTAGAATTAGCGTTCGACGAAGTTGGTCTCAGTTTTAAAACTTCTAACCTAACTCATTTGGTCGGGGTGCCCTACCTTAGTTACTGCGACCAATTCGGCTCTCGTGTGGTTGGTCACAGTTCTAACCTAACCTAACCCAACACACTTAACCTAACACCCACACGCACTGGAGCTGCGACCAACTAGAATTAGCGTTCGACGAAGTTGGTCTCAGTTTTAAAACTTCTAACCTAACTCATTTGGTCGGGGTGCCCTACCTTAGTTACTGCGACCAATTCGGCTCTCGTGTGGTTGGTCACAGTTCTAACCTAACCCAACACACTTAACCTAACACCCACACGCACTGGAGCTGCGACCAACTAGAATTAGCGTTCGACGAAGTTGGTCTCCGTTTTAAAACTTCTAACCTAACTCATTTGGTTGGGGTGCCCTACCTTAGTTACTGCGACCAATTCGGCTCTCGTGTGGTTGGTCACAGTTCTAACCTAACCCAACACATTTAACCTAACACCCACACGCACTGGAGCTGCGACCAACTAGAATTAGCGTTCGACGAAGTTGGTCTCCGTTTTAAAACTTCTAACCTAACTCATTTGGTTGGGGTACCCTAGCATAGTTACTACGACCAACTGTGAGAAAAGGCCAGAAATATAAAAAGAGTATCATATATTAAAAAGTGTGCATCATTAGAAGCACAAAAACATTTTACGAGGTTCATTAATTTATAAAAGCGTACATTTTTAGAGGATCAGTTACATATTTCCTGTATCAAATGGTTAGCTGGAGTGGATCTGAATTGCAGCAGTTAGTGCATAAATAATATGTAAAATTTAAGTAGGGCTATCGATGCACCTAAAGAAAGTATCTGCCTCCCCAAGAAGTTTAGGAACATGTATATCTAATGTGTTAATTAATGTAATTGGTTTTAAACAGTTTTAATTAACTATGAATAAATATATAACCACCATGAGACTAAAAATTATTTTATAACACATCAGCACTCAGAGACGACGAGGACAAAGATATTATAAAAATAAGAAAAGGCAGCTCCTTCGAATGTTTAGAATACACTCAAGAAGTATCCACGCAAAGACCTCGAATCAGTCGAGTTTTTATTATAAGTTTAGAATATTAACATCAATCAATTTCAAGTCATGCAGCCTAATAAATATGTTATATCTGAAGCATTGGTGACAAATCCGTCACCGCAAAAAGTGTAGGCGATGATTAATTTTATTCTCATCACGTTTGTGATGACAATTCACTTTCGATGAACGAACTCCTTATTCTGGTCATAAGGACCAGATATAGGCCAATCATTCCTATCTATCTGCCTAGCCTTTTCCCAACCATGTTGGGGTCGGCTTCCAGTCCAACCGGATGCAGCTGAATACCAGTATTTTACATGGAGCGACTGCCTATCTGACCTCCACAACCCAGTAACTGGGTAATACGATACCCCTTGTAAGACTGGTGTCAGACTTTCGGGCTTCTGACGACTCGTAACGACTGTCAAAGATCCACGAAAGACAGCCGGGACCAACAGCTTAACGTGCTTTCCGAGGCACGGAGGATTCTCGGTATGTAAAGATGGTCACCCATCCACTGACCAACCCCGGCAAGCGTAGCTTAACCTGATGGATCGACCGAGCGGCTGTTGTTACTTAGCCACGAGCTCCTCCAATCAATCATTTCATAGGCCAATCATTCCTGTGAGTATTTTAAAACAACCAATTATTATTAACATCAAGCAAGGATGTACTTTTAATTGTTACTACGACAGTCTTGTTTAAATGCGTCATTAATATTTGGATATATTTTTAAGTTTCCTCCCTGATAATGCCATGGTGTTGTCATTATGTCCGTAATGTTTGGCAGTAGATATACAATCATATCCTTTAGGTATCATAGGTACTGCATTTTATCGTTCGATGATTTCAACTACCGTACCTACACCTACCTATCTAAGGTTTAGTACGTCCTTAGTCTGAAAAACATCCGCATTCTTTTTTTCTTAGATAAGTAATGTAATGACGCTTGAGAAACAAAATATTTATTAATAAACGGCCAATGGAAGGTGCTAAATGAAGTATACCCCAGTAAGTAATAGAGTTGTCAATTATGTTGGTAATATCAAAGCTACATCACAGCTACATATAGCACGGAAACGGTCACTTGGGGCCAATCGATGCGAGGTAGTGGACGAAATTACGTGGACCGGAGCGAACGCAGTATGGTATTGATAAGGAAGTGCAAGAGAGGAAACCGTTATCTGTGTTTTAATTAAACTTGTGCTTTTCCGGTCGAAATGTGTTAAAAGTTAAAAGAAACAGTTTATAACAAAACCGTACGTAAAAATACCTGAAATGCTACAACATACGGAATAACCTCTACGAATGTTTAGTCTGAAGTGTTAGAACTATGTAAACAAGTCACTCCGTAACCTAAACAAAATAAAAAAAATCTGTGGAGGAAATAGTAACAAAGGAGAATAAAAAGCGTAGGAGGTCGTTATGGACAAACCGCACTCACAGCGACAGAGGCCTCGAGAAAGTAATTGGGAAATAAAACATGACATTCAATGGCGCCTCGTTTTATAATGATGTAACAACATTATTATGGCTACAACCTACAACGGCATGTGCAATTAATCCAGTGATACGATATGATAAACAAGACACATGTTTTAGTTATCAAGTAACATGTGGTATGGATATGATTGCAGCGGCCCGTAATATACTTATTGTTTAACTAATTTGGGAGCACTTCGCTGATAGCTTGCAAGAAAATCTTCGGAAGTGGAAAGCAATCTAGGGAATTGCTTTTACGTGGAACTTGCAAGCGCATTTCCGATTTCCACCCTAAATAGACGAGGGGAAGGAAACTAAATTAGTTCCTCGGTAATATCTGTCCAATCAGTAGCTCTCGGGGGAGATAAGATATTTGTAGTTTGTATAAACAATTCAGCCATTTATCAAACTCGAGACCATCGAGACTATCAGATATCTCAATTTATAAGGATGAAACTAATTTCGGTAAAAGCAAAACAAAAGCTTTGAAACTGTAGACTCTTAACGTACGAGTAATTATGAAACTTTTCAGTTGAATTTAGACGTTCGCAAACTCACAAATTGGTCCGGGTGCGGACGGTAGTTTGCGCTAATAAGTACCGTGATCAGTTCTGAATCGAATGCTGTAAATAATAATGAGAATGGCGCTTAAAGTGTTATAGATAGTATAACGTGTGCGGCGAGGCGATGCACGATGGTACAAACACACTCGAAGGCACGTGTTGGTACAAGTGACAGCTGATTTATCTTTATTTATATGTTCCTCCGTTCTTATGTTCTGACGGTGGCTCGAGCGTATCGATGTCGTGGCTCGACATATGATCCCGCCTTGTAATGAATACGCTCCTATTGTTGCAAGGATAACTCGGACAGGACCGACTGCGGTGAGTTTATTCGCTCCTACTGTTTATATTATCCACCTGTCAACGGCTACTGTTCATTCCAAAGGATGATCTATTTTTTGTGCTTTACTATCTATATGTATGTTTCTCTATTAAGTTTTGTGTGTAGGTACATTAATATTTAAAAAAAAAATGGAAAACTGTTGAATGAGGCTTTTAGATAAGTATGTCTACGTGACGGAACAGTCCAGAAAATAGGTATAATGAAATGAAATGAAATGAAATTGTTTATTCTGTAAATAGGATATCGGAATCACTTTTACACGTCATATAAAAAAATATTAAAAATAAGCTTGGTGAGGTCGGTGTTTCCTATCTGACTACTCTGAGAAGAAAGGCCGAAACAAACTCAGAGGTCACAGTCTCTTTTAAAGTCCAGACATAATCTTGGTCAAGTCATGTGAGGACCATGTAGATTAGTGTCTGAAATGGTCTTTTGAGGAAAGAACCACACAGATTTGAGTGGACCTGTCCAGTCAGTGCAAGCATTTGTCAGTAATCGTGGAGCTCAACTCAGAACTTAAGGAGCTCAACTCGACGAACAATACCAAGGAAAGGATATTTGGGTAGGCCGCATCAACTACTCAAACTGCCAGACCATCATTAAAACTGAGAAAGAAACAAAGAAATGAAAAGGGAAAATAAAAATATCCACATAGTCCTCACATTCACAATAATGGGTAAGTTTCGAATGTCAATGGGAAGTTTGTTGTAAAAGCGTATACATTGACCCATGAACGAGTTGCTTACTCTGTGGAGACGTGTGCGATGTACAGCAAGGTTGTGTTTATTCCTGGTATTTAAACTATGAATATCGGACATTTTCTTAAAATTTGATATATTTTTGTGTACATACAATAGGTTTTCAAAAATATATTGTGAGGCTACAGTCAGAATATTTATTTCTCTGAATTTCTCTCGAAGGGAATCTCTTGGACCTAGGTTGTAAATGGCTCGAACAGCCCTTTTCTGTAGAACAAAGATAGTATTAATGTCCGCACCGGTTCCCCAAAGAAGAATTCCATATGACATAAGACTATGAAAGTAACTAAAATAAACAATTCTGGCTGTATCTACGTCAGTTATCTGTCTAATTTTTTTAACAGCATAGGCGGCCGAACTAAGCCTTCCTGACAATTTTTCTATGTGTGGGCCCCATTGTAATTTACCGTCAATAGTTATTCCAAGAAAAACTGTTGCCTCAACAGGGTCCAACTCTATTCCATTAACTTGAACATTGGTAGTTAGCTGCCTGACATTTGGCGTTGAAAATTTAATGAGTTTAGTCTTTTTTTCGTTCAAGAGAAGATTATTTACATTAAACCAATGCACAACTTTAGAGAGTGCATCGTTGACTTGTTCAAAGTTAACTAACTGACGTTTGATTTTAAAAATGAGGGAAGTGTCATCTGCGAATAATACGATCTTGTGATTATCCCTTATGTAGTAAGGTAAGTCATTTATGTAAATTAGAAATAAGAAAGGACCTAGAATTGAACCCTGCGGAACGCCTATGGTGACCGCAGATCCTGCAGATCTCTTGCCATTAACATCGACCCTCTGAATTCTGTTATTCAGATAAGAAGTCAGAAGGTCAAGAGCCTTGTCCCTCATGCCATAATGGTACAGTTTCCTGATAAGAGTATCATGATGTACGCAATCGAAGGCCTTGGACAAGTCGCAGAAAATGCCAAGAGCATCTTGCGAATTCTCCCAGGCCTCGAATATGCTCTTCAGTAATTCCACGCCCGCGTCTGTAGTTGAACGACCCTTTGTAAAACCAAACTGTTTCAAATGAAGTAAATTATGTGCATTAAAATGTCCTAACATTTGTTTTAAAATTAATTTTTCAAAGATTTTACTCAATGTAGGTAATATCGAAATAGGCCGAAAATTTGTGGGATCAGTTGTGCTGCCAGATTTGAACAGTGGAATCACTTTGCTAAGTTTCATCAAATCAGGAAATACACCAGATGCAATACAAGAGTTAAAAACGATTGCTAAAAAGGGTGAAATAACATCAATTATTGAAGACATGGTATGTACTGATAATCCCCAAAGGTCAGCAGTTTTTTTTACATCAAGTTTATTAAAAGATTCTATAATGTCTTTAGCAGTAATAATTGTAAATTCAAAAAGTTTGTCACATTCTGGTACACATTCTTTAAGTATTGAGTAAGCAGAAGTGGAGGACGACAATGACAGAGTTTTGGTTGTTAAAATGGGAATATTAGTGAAGAAATTTTCAAACTCAGTTGCCACCTCCACGTCTGCCTTAATATCTACATTATTGATTTTTAGATGGAAGTCACGATTCCGTACTGTCGTTCTTCCCGTTTCTGAATTAATAATATTCCAAGTTGTTTTAATTTTATTTCCAGAAGATTTTATTTTATTTTTAATGTGTATGGCTTTTGCTGAGGAACAAGCTCTTTTAAAAGTTTTAGAATATTTCTTAACAAATTCTTTAAAAGTTTCATCATGGTTATATGTTTTTTCATGATACAATTCAAATAACCTCTGCCTACTTTTGTAAATACCTGGTGTTGCCCAATCACTAAATATAACGCGGTCAAAAACAGGCAATGTTTTTGCGGTGAAAACCTTCCTAAACTCACAATTGATGAGGTTAAATAATGAAGCATACGCTTGGTCCGGGTCGTTATGATAAGGCAAACCCGGTAGCTTTTCCATTAAATTATTTTTAAAATGTCCTAAGCGACTTTTATTTACAGGAACAAAACTCACAAGTTTTCTTTGAGCTCTGACTGTTTTCTGAGGGAAAGTGACTAACTGGCCACAGTGATCAGAGTCCAACTCATTTATAATTAAATGGCTAGAAGGTCTTAACTTTGTAAAAATATTGTCAATACAGGTAGCACTAGTGGCATATAAATCTCGTTGTTTGAAATAACTATCGAGAAGATGTTAGAAGTTTTTAAAATCCATTAATCTTACGACACAGCTGTTGCCCCAGCAGAAGAAACTCGGACAGATGTCAGAAAATAAGTTAAGACTTCTTTGTTCAACTTTGATCTACTGAACTAACTTCGACAAAGTCTGAACCTATCGCAGATACACAGCGGCTGACATAAATAGATTTTCGAAGTTAAAAGCGGTTTTACAGGTGCACCGTATTCCGTAGGAACAAGGGTCTTGTTTGTAAATCAGGTTCGCATGTGTAACCTGAGATTCGCTCTGGCTAGGTAGGTTTACAACGGTCTAGTTTGGAAACGCCTGGAACGACTGCAGTATTACGGACTTTTTTGATCATCACAGCGTAAATGTATTGTGCTGGATACAGGTTCAGTGTAAACATGCTGTAGTCTGTACTTACATCTTGTTGACACCATTCCGTTCCTCTACTTTGATGGTTTCGGAAGGCATCAATATTTATGACCGATTTTATTGAGCCGTTATGCAGGAATTGGCACGAAAGCTTACTTTAAAAAAAAAAGTGCTACCGAGACGAAAATTATCGTTTATGAAAACAGCCGCTCGCGATTGAAACGTTTTCACGAGTTATTCGACCGCGTGGTTCCCAGCGAGATTAGGTCACGTTCAGTTTGAGTGGATAACGAAAAAGATAACTGAGGTCTAATGTCTGGGCAGTAACATGCATGCAGCATGCTAAGTAATATGTGTGATATTGATAGATAACATAATGACGTCACTTTTTACACATATGATTTGAGTTTTTCTTTAGTAGTTTAGTTTTCGGACTGAAAAATACTCACGGATTCTCCAACATTCTGAGACAAACTTTAGCCATAGTGCTGAGCGTTTCCGTCGTATTCTCCAAGTCTTGTTGGTTATCATTGACGAACTGGCTCGTGGCTTCCGACAGGACCTTTAGCATTGGCGTGGCTTGTGCATAGAAGAGGGACATTCTGTTGGCGACTTCTGCCGTTATGTGGGGTTCCTCTCCCGGCGGAAGTTCTGCGTTTATCAGCCCCCCTCTTGACACGCTTCGTCTGTAGTAACTAAAGTCGTTTTGTATCGCTGGTGTCTTCATCTAAAGGAAGAAAAGGGAATGGTATTAGTATTAATCAGAGTGTATCTTTGAGATAGGTCCAGTTGGTAGGTAATTGCACAGATTAAGGTAATGGACTCATTCGAAATCATGTCTGTATTTCAAGGTGCTCGGGTTAATTTTGGAAGGTTTATTCCTTGGGACTGAGTATTTTCAACAATACATAAGTCCTTCAGGCCGTATTTTGGCCATGGCGGCCAAGCTCAACGGAGACTAGCCTTCGGCGCGGGAGATATTATAGTGCACAAGTGTGTGTTCAGACAGTTGCACTATCTTCCCTCACTCTCATAGTCCGATGGGACGGCGCGTAATCAGAATCCGACACGAATGACCAACGGCTTAACGTGCTTTCCGAGCCACGGCAGTATCACACCGTCAACTTCCAAACTCCGGGCTGTTACTAAGTCATTCCTAATGGAAAAACCTAATTAAACTTTGCCCGACCTGGGAATCGAACACAGGACCCCATGCTCTGCAGTCGCGCTTGCGACCACGAGATTAACGAGGCAGTTTCAGTTCCATAACGCATAATTTAGTCATGAAACTGTGTCACGTAAACCGTGCATGCTAGCTAGGACCTTCCAAATAATAAATTAACGTGGCATCCCAGAGCTTTGCAACTGGACCCCAAATATTATATAAGGTTTATAGGAGTGTATGGGGACACCCATATTTAACAATAAAAACGTCTACCTGCTGATATAATGATGATTAAACTCAGCATGTGCCTGATAAAAGTACTTTTTGCACACAATGGGCACGCGAAATAATACTTTCTGGACATGAAGGGCCGAGATGAATTAGGATTGCCGCCCATTCAACATCGTGGCACTCAATCACCTTCGCCACAACTCGAACCTAGTAATTTTACGCGTCCTTATTGTGGATTATTTATAGTAGACCACACGCAAAGGAGATGCGTGCGCTTGCGATTTATTCGTCGTAAGATTATCTTTTAACGATACATTGTTCGTCAGTACTTGCATTTTGTATAAGTTTAACATTTATACATATTAGAAATCTGATTGCTTGCGGTGAGGCTATACTAATAAATTGTATGCTCGGATAGATGCTTGCTTCCTTTCCTCGAAGAATAAGAGAGAATATACCTATAGAGATCGGATTTATTTTAAATAGATGATATCCATATTTTAGTCACATTTTCCAGAAAATAATTTATGTGAAGAGCGTCAATGAATTAATAAGTTTTAGTTGAACGTTTTTGCTTAAAAGGAGTTCATTATTTTGCAAATATTTTTTCTTGGTCTATATTCTCTGTGAAGTTTGGCCAACTAATAAAAAATGCACTGAATAATATTTAAACGGCTTCGCTTATCTTCACTTTCTAGGAAATGATTGATCAAACTATGTAAAGCAGTTTTCTAAGTATTTCAACTCGCTACGGTCGATATGCTCAGTAAACAATGAAGTTGATTAAAATTAAGCATAGCCTAATCAATGCTTCTATTTCCGTTAATACAAGACTGCCTCGTAATCCAATTAGCTTTAGCAACTGGCAGTATTAAGCCTACCAGCTTAACCGCTCTTTATTAATTTTTGCAGGGTAGGAATGATGTTAAAATAAGGCGTTGGATACCAACACAAAATTAAATTGTATGGAATACCTTTTTATACAGGGCGTGAATGAATTTAAATGGTCATTTGGACCTTCTGATTCCAATTAAATATTACGACTTTGCAGAGATAACAGATTAATAAAATTTTGTTCATTCCGCGACGGGCCTACCACCTATAACATACAATAGCGAAAATTAAATAATAGTTCAAGAAACGATGTCAAAGTATTTAATAACATTTTCTGATATTTACGCAAGTCTATCCATTGAAACCCTGTTTGACATTTCCCATCCATTCGTCATCTTTGTGATATTTATCGATTTGCTATTACATACTAAAACATTCCAAGAAGATCGTTACTGGGTACCAATCGATCAGTGTTCCAAAGGCGATCGTACTAAGAACGTTAATTATGCACAGGAATTACGAAGGGCGATGGCCTGAGAAAGGGTTAAAGTGTTTGAACAGTACTAACACGACGCACGAGTAGTAACTTCGACTTGAAAAAAAATTTAAAATCGGAGAATATTCATTTAGAATATAGCTCAAAGAAGAATACATTGTTTCATCATTTTCTTAATCAAATTTCGATTACCTACTATTTAAGGCATCAAGAAGCTGAATACAAATACGCTTTTAAGTGTATTTTGTTCTTAGGAAATACAGGACCAATTTTCTGAAGTAATGGTTGAAATACTTGTAATTCTAAAAGGGCAAAAGCCTAATCTATTTCTGTTACTAGAGACAAGGCCGTTCCAGTCTATTGGAAAGATAAACGAAATGATAAGCATAGAATATCATTAGCGTATAAAACCAAAGAATAATAACATTGTTATTCTTGTATATTTTACAGAGCAGAGGGTGTAGCCGAAAATGCGAACATGGTTTTTTGTTTTGGTTATGCACACATTTTCAAACACTGAGAGTATTTGAAAATGTTGATAAATGACCGCATCGCAAAAACTGAAAAAAAAAAAATACAAAAAAATTGCTAGCTGGCGCTATTTATGTACCCTCTTATTTGTTAATGCCGAAGCCATGGATTGACCGTAAACAGGCCTCAAAAATATGAAGATGAAGCAAAGAACTCGGACAGATTACACCAACCCCATAACAAAATACGATTCGGAAGTATCATTACATTTTCACGAAGAAAAATATTTTTTCGGAGTTTCAAATAAACGGATTAGCAATCGTAACACGAGAAGACCAAGAAGCTTAAACTAATCTAAATAAACAAATCACAAACAATCTAAATATCAAATCCTCATCTGTTTTGAATGACAAATAAATAAACGTAAATAAATCGGAGGCAAGCCCGTGAGTCACCGACGAGGTCGCGACTCGAGCCAAGCCTCACCTCACTTTCTACACAATGCCTCGCAAATTGTTACCTTTTCGACTCGATGACTAACATTTAGATAGCTTCGCTTTAGATTAATTATGGCGATAGTTAAACAACCAATATTAGTTATTATAAACTACTTGTAGATAACGTTATTGGCACTTGGTAGGCTAACGTGCACTGAAATATTTGTTGGAATGGACACAATTTTCAAGCTTGAAGTGTCTTTAAGAGAATGTGACTCTTTTTCTAGGGTTGCTGTAAAAGATAAGGGTATCTCAGAAGGACGGGCACTTGCTTCCACTTTTGCGCAAGAATCAACATGAAGACCGGAATCACTAATGAGTTTGCTAAACGTGGTTACATAATTCTCTCTTAATTGTTAAGTCGCTTATGTGAAGGCTTATTTAGCATCATTCTGATGATGGTAGTGACATTTTGGATAACAGGTAAATTCTAATCAAACATTAATAATGTTTTCGTAAGTTTTTAAACTTCACTAATCCCTTTCGCAATAAGTCTCCGCAGTAAATAAATCTAATATTGCAGGCACACAATGTTTTGGTGAAAAGCTAAAAATCAAGCTACAGGAAATTTGGTCCTTTCACAATGAGGACATCTATGGCTTTCGCAGTCCTTTGTTTCGGGCTTTTTAATTACTGCAAATCTACATAAAAGCATTCCACCAAATCTGAAACACGTTGATGTATCTATAACTAATAAATACGATTCAATTATTAAGAGAGCTATACATTGTAACTTTCACACAAATGCTTTGGCAATTATTTTCGCATTTAATTAAATTACAGTACACAAAATAGCTAATAATTATGAACTCTGATTCTAGTCAAGTAGACACAGAACAATTGTTTCGCGAGCAGATAGCAGTAAGTGAACTAGGAGCAACGACACTGCAAGGTTGGGGTCAAAGGGGCTCCAGCAATTGAATTACTTATGCTGCATCAGATACGCTGGGAACGATTGGTCGCTTTGTTTATATCATTGTGACTTATTGTTTATTATTGGCTGGTTACAATGCTGTGAGCAAACATTAGATCACTTTTGATTGTTCACATTGTGCTGCAACTTCGTCTAAAACATGTAACGTCATTTATGTATAATGTGACTGTTCCAAATTAACATATGGTTCCGCATGTGTAAGACGGCTCCCAGAAAAGTAAAACTAAATTTTGGAACACAACAAAACAATGTTGTCAGCAGGGAATGTGAAATTGGATTACTGTGTGCACATGTAGTGCAAGCTTTTTTTTCCCAGTTAGCCTTGATGACTTTTCCTGGTCGACTGACCACTAGGCAACAAAACAAACTAAAATGTTGTTGACTGCATTAATTTGTTTCATATTAATCAATTACACAATTAAGCCCTACCTACATCACTGCTTAGCTTATTGAATGCGACAACAAAAGCTGAAACAATGGTTCTTAATCATCTGCATAAAAAAAGGAATTAGTAATTATTGTTATTAACTTCCTGTTTTGAAACATAACACAGTGTAACAATTAAGACTTTGTGGCTAAAGTTGAGTTCTCTAATATAGATTTGATCTAAAATATGTAGTTCTGAAAGTAAGGAGATTGTTTGCATTTGTCAATGTTCTAGACTTGTAAAACCAAAATTCTAATTGCGCTTTAATCGAAACTTTTTAATCAGCATGATTTGGCCAAAACAAAGCATCGAGCTAGTCCAAAGAGCCGATCTGCCAGTTAAAACTTAAACATTCCGAAGAAATACTTGAAAAAGTTTCAAACGATCAAAGCTTTGCCTTTACGTAATAGGTACGTACTACTTTAATCCGACACAGAAAGAATTGAGTTCACAGAAGAAAAACATGGATTCCACTGAAGCTGTATTTAACAAACTTGAACCAACTTTGTAAATCCAAAGCTGGGTTCTATCCCATTGAAGCGTCTCGACATTCGAGATTACCGACCTATTTTGCAGTTTTGCATAACATTAGTAGCCTAACCAATCATGCATACGGTATTTCGTATTAGATAATCTACAATGCATTTACCACCCTAACGGTCATAAGGCGGATTGCGTTACCTAATATCTAAAACAAAGCAACTGCAAACCAAATTACGTAGTGTACATGTAACGGATTAGAATACAAAATTATGACTTAACCCAGAAACTAGGGTTTATCATATAATAGTAATAGCAGCAGGCGAAGCGTGGGTTACAGCTTACATGCATAATTGATGCGACATACTAAAGGCTGGTGTGAATATTAGCTAGGTGTTTCGAAACAAAGAATGGGCAACTCATCTTCTTGTGGGTGTTGAAATAGCAATAAAGGGAGTATGAATTACGATAGTCGGGAACTTGGTCCTATGCGCCGAGATGACTGATAATAATATACTGAGATCATCAACAGCGCGGTCATTGTGTAAAACACTAACAGTAGCAATGGGTTTAAATTTGACAGTTCAACAACATTCATTGCGTTATTTACGTTGTTGAGCAGACAATGGGTTTAATTTTGACAGTTCAACGACATTCATTGCGTTATTTACGTTGTTGAATTTTTCGAACATAATAACCAACGGATTATCAATATCCTTCAAAATCATTCAGATAGTGATTGCAAGTGTTTTACGCAAATAGGGTACAGGTTTCACAAACGTAATTGTTGAAACAACTTGATATTTCCTGTAAGATCGTTCGTTGTCCACTACAAAATGAGGGGTTTTTTTTTTTTATCTTTATTTATTTACAGGGTTTTTTCTATAAAGAAAAATGAGGGGTTGGAATACCCAATTTCGCCAGTCGACAATTTTAGGTTACTTACTTTGTATTCATCGAATTTGAGAACGAATTCTAATATTTCTGCGAACTGCTTGACGAGAGCTTGTTGTTGTTCAAGATGTTGCGTGGGACTCATCGCACCCCCGACTAGTGAACCCAGTAACCGTGGGACTACCTGTCAACAAAATAAAATTCGTTAATTCTGTAGAAATACACATTTTTTTAATAAAGTTAAACGAAAGATGATATTATGAACATTAGTAACTATAGACCAATAACTACACTTAACACAAATGGATTAGGAAGAAAATCAATTAAACAATTCTTAATTAGAATTATACGCTGCACTAAGGTGTTGACATTTAATACAAAAGAAAAAAAAACTAATTTTTCCCGTAAACACAGCCGCAGAAAAGCAAAGTTGAACGGCGCGCTGTTTTCACTTCGAAATAAGCCTGCCATAAAAGTGAAAAACGAACAAAGACTGCTTTTATTGACTGGGACCATTGTTGTGATAGCTACTAGCTAGAAAATAAGCACAATGATGAAAACATCCGTGCTTTACTTCATAGAGTAAACCCTAAAGGCAAGAAGTCTATGTTATATTCAGCTACTGCACGATGCTCGTGCCAAGTAAGATCCCTTGGGAGCCCAACTACGAACTGCTTCTTTATTCTTGCGAAGAACTAAAGATCCCCTTGTAACTTCTTAAGATTAATGTAATATTCAGAGCAATCTTAAGATTAACTTGCGCAGATGGTTCCATCCGATTTCGGGAATGATACCAGAAATCCGTATCGATATTGCTGTTGTGTTACACACCCAAATTACTACTGTTTCCGGAGGCAAGCCCGCTCCACTGAATCGATTTCTCAGGTCACGTTATGATATCATTCTGTTAGATTACCGGCAGCCAATAAACGTAGGTATCTAAGTCCTATCAAAATATTTGTGAATTGCAGAGCTAGGCGTTTTGGCCTCGTGTGACATGGTTAGCGAAACCGGAGCCTTTGTGAACTGTTTTGAAACAATGTGAGGAAGCGATCGTAATTCAGTCGATTAGTCTGCATCAGTCGCTTATTGGTACGGGAGCCAATGTAACCGATTATTTTATCGTTTGCCCTCTGTTCCTGTTTCCTAAGCGACCTACTCTAGTAGCTTATCTGCATTTCACATTTCATACGTTATATGTACGTTTCATATGTTTCGACTTTGGTTCATGTACTAGTTTATGACTATGAATAATGCTTTCTTTAGAAGTTACGTTTTTAATTTTTCTCTCAACATCTTTATTGTTTTTATAATCAAGAATAATTAAAATGATTTACAGCCGCGAAGTGATTTATTGTTTCCCGTCTGTTCTTAACACTTCATAGTGCGTACATTTAGTTCAATATGCCGCATAATGTGTCGGGAATAATCAACTCGCCGACCGATACTTTGATGTGTAATTATTGTAATTAAACTTTATTCTGGTACATCACGCTATGAATGACAAGCGGACATTTGATTAATTAAAAGGCTGGTGTCCTACCCTGTGATACTCGTATTACCTACGTCTAAAACATATAAATCACAATCACCGTTGTTAATTAAGCAGGGAAAACGTGTATTATGAAAATGAGAGTAGAGGTAGGACCGCGAACTTTACGTTCAACCTTCGGTCACGCAAATAAAGCATAACTTGAGGATTTATTTCAGAGATAAAGTCATATGTTTTTAGATTAACACTGGAAAATAGACTGACCTCAACCTTTTCATAGTGCCTACATTGTTATGCTTTTAATAATTTCCACATTAAATCTTGAATTTTTTACGGCATTGTGCTGCAATATTTAAGCGCCCACTTCGATGATAGTGGCAAAGAGATGTGATTATGCGTACCAGCTATTTAATTGTAAACGATTACGACTAATTTGTTTCATTTTGACAGTTCAACAACAGTCATTGCGTTATTTACGTTGTTGAGCAGAATATTTCTTCGATCTAATGACGCAATGGATTAGCAATCTGTTTCAAAACGATTCAGATTGACCGTGTATTACGCAATTAAGATACAGGGGTATCGGCCAACGATAACACTAAACTGATATTCAACAAATATGAGATTTGCCATTTGTTTACAAAGGTTCAAGATACTGAGGCATAATAATGACGTATCCATAATTGCACACTCTTACCCTACATAGCATTTCATTCAGTTAAAAACATGTGAAATGAAATGAAATGAAATGAAATTGTTTATTCTGTAAATAGGATATCGGAATCACTTTTACACGTCATATAAAAAAATATTAAAAATAAGCTTGGTGAGGTCGGTGTTTCCTATCTGACTACTCTGAGAAGAAAGGCCGAAACAAACTCAGAGGTCACAGTCTCTTTTAAAGTCCAGACATAATCTTGGTCAAGTCATGTGAGGACCATGTAGATTAGTGTCTGAAATGGTCTTTTGAGGAAAGAACCACACAGATTTGAGTGGACCTGTCCAGTCAGTGCAAGCATTTGTCAGTAATCGTGGAGCTCAACTCAGAACTTAAGGAGCTCAACTCGACGAACAATACCAAGGAAAGGATATTTGGGTAGGCCGCATCAACTACTCAAACTGCCAGACCATCATTAAAACTGAGAAAGAAACAAAGAAATGAAAAGGGAAAAATAAAAATATCCACATAGTCCTCACATTCACAATAATTAAAATAATATAATACTTTACAAAGTAATCGTGTCATTTTGAACATAATTTTCAACAATGTCAATGTGTATATAAAACTGGTTTATTGTGATGAATAATTAAAATGTCAAGTTTTATGGTTTTCACAAGGCTAAGCAGAGCGAGCAGCTCAATCCCAAGCTTTTTTATCTTCTAAATAATCTGAAATTTTATAGTACCCTTTTTTACAAAGTTTGGTTTTAATACAGTTTTTAAATCGTTTAATGGGTAAGTTTCGAATGTCAATGGGAAGTTTGTTGTAAAAGCGTATACATTGACCCATGAACGAGTTGCTTACTCTGTGGAGACGTGTGCGATGTACAGCAAGGTTGTGTTTATTCCTGGTATTTAAACTATGAATATCGGACATTTTCTTAAAATTTGATATATTTTTGTGTACATACAATAGGTTTTCAAAAATATATTGTGAGGCTACAGTCAGAATATTTATTTCTCTGAATTTCTCTCGAAGGGAATCTCTTGGACCTAGGTTGTAAATGGCTCGAACAGCCCTTTTCTGTAGAACAAAGATAGTATTAATGTCCGCACCGGTTCCCCAAAGAAGAATTCCATATGACATAAGACTATGAAAGTAACTAAAATAAACAATTCTGGCTGTATCTACGTCAGTTATCTGTCTAATTTTTTTAACAGCATAGGCGGCCGAACTAAGCCTTCCTGACAATTTTTCTATGTGTGGGCCCCATTGTAATTTACCGTCAATAGTTATTCCAAGAAAAACTGTTGACTCAACAGGGTCCAACTCTATTCCATTAACTTGAACATTGGTAGTTAGCTGCCTGACATTTGGCGTTGAAAATTTAATGAGTTTAGTCTTTTTTTCGTTCAAGAGAAGATTATTTACATTAAACCAATGCACAACTTTAGAGAGTGCATCGTTGACTTGTTCAAAGTTAACTAACTGACGTTTGATTTTAAAAATGAGGGAAGTGTCATCTGCGAATAATACGATCTTGTGATTATCCCTTATGTAGTAAGGTAAGTCATTTATGTAAATTAGAAATAAGAAAGGACCTAGAATTGAACCCTGCGGAACGCCTATGGTGACCGCAGATCCTGCAGATCTCTTGCCATTAACATCGACCCTCTGAATTCTGTTATTCAGATAAGAAGTCAGAAGGTCAAGAGCCTTGTCCCTCATGCCATAATGGTACAGTTTCCTGATAAGAGTATCATGATGTACGCAATCAAAGGCCTTGGACAAGTCGCAGAAAATGCCAAGAGCATCTTGCGAATTCTCCCAGGCCTCGAATATGCTCTTCAGTAATTCCACGCCCGCGTCTGTAGTTGAACGACCCTTTGTAAAACCAAACTGTTTCAAATGAAGTAAATTATGTGCATTAAAATGTCCTAACATTTGTTTTAAAATTAATTTTTCAAAGATTTTACTCAATGTAGGTAATATCGAAATAGGCCGAAAATTTGTGGGATCAGTTGTGCTGCCAGATTTGAACAGTGGAATCACTTTGCTAAGTTTCATCAAATCAGGAAATACACCAGATGCAATACAAGAGTTAAAAACGATTGCTAAAAAGGGTGAAATAACATCAATTATTGAAGACATGGTATGTACTGATAATCCCCAAAGGTCAGCAGTTTTTTTTACATCAAGTTTATTAAAAGATTCTATAATGTCTTTAGCAGTAATAATTGTAAATTCAAAAAGTTTGTCACATTCTGGTACACATTCTTTAAGTATTGAGTAAGCAGAAGTGGAGGACGACAATGACAGAGTTTTGGTTGTTAAAATGGGAATATTAGTGAAGAAATTTTCAAACTCAGTTGCCACCTCCACGTCTGCCTTAATATCTACATTATTGATTTTTAGATGGAAGTCACGATTCCGTACTGTCGTTCTTCCCGTTTCTGAATTAATAATATTCCAAGTTGTTTTAATTTTATTTCCAGAAGATTTTATTTTATTTTTAATGTGTATGGCTTTTGCTGAGGAACAAGCTCTTTTAAAAGTTTTAGAATATTTCTTAACAAATTCTTTAAAAGTTTCATCATGGTTATATGTTTTTTCATGATACAATTCAAATAACCTCTGCCTACTTTTGTAAATACCTGGTGTTGCCCAATCACTAAATATAACGCGGTCAAAAACAGGCAATGTTTTTGCGGTGAAAACCTTCCTAAACTCACAATTGATGAGGTTAAATAATGAAGCATACGCTTGGTCCGGGTCGTTATGATAAGGCAAACCCGGTAGCTTTTCCATTAAATTATTTTTAAAATGTCCTAAGCGACTTTTATTTACAGGAACAAAACTCACAAGTTTTCTTTGAACTCTGACTGTTTTCTGAGGGAAAGTGACTAACTGGCCACAGTGATCAGAGTCCAACTCATTTATAATTAAATGGCTAGAAGGTCTTAAGTTTGTAAAAATATTGTCAATACAGGTAGCACTAGTGGCAGTTATTCTAGTCGGCTCAAAGAATGTATTATACAAATTATATGACTTTAATAAAGTTACAAATTTATTTACTACAGCAGATTTTTCCAGTATATTAATGTTGAAATCTCCACAGACTACAACTGTTTTATTACTGTTAGAAGTCATCGCTAAAGGGCGTGTCTCCACTGAAATAACTTGGTAAATAAAATGACTTCCCGAACGAACTTCACAAGTAGGTGCGCATACGCATATATTAATTGGTGATTCATACAAATTAAAACGTGGTGAATCACGTGTGGAGAGGATGGCAAGTTTTTTTTATGATCCCACCAGACGGGATAATTCTGGGATTCGTTGAAGATGATGTAATACCGTAAATGGATATTTTAAAGTAGCGCACGCGTCCCAAGGAGATCGACACGGTCGCGGGAAGTATATTAAATGATCCTTTATATCCGCCAAGGTTAGACCCACTGCAAAATTATTGTAACTGACAAGCAAATTGGTCATTGGCATAGATATGGTGGCATATAATAAAGATAAGATTACTTTACCGTTGTATGGATTTAGGGCATACGAATGTCATCTACATATACCTTGATTGAATTCAACGTCTGTTATCTGTATATAAGGAAGTAACTGTAGACTTATTGATTCGTATTGAATGATTTTCACATGTTGTTTAGATGAATATCGAGCCAGAATTTAGCGCATAACTTGTTGAAGTACTCGCATATTATTAGTTTAGGTAAACGATAGTGAGATCTGAGAGAAACCGCGAGGTATACCACGTTTCAATCTAGAAAATACTCCAAATAAAATATTAATCACATTTGAGAAATGTGGAGAAAATGGAATGCTCATTCAGTGTTCCACAGAGTAATGGCAGCTGGCAACCAAAATTGATTGCCAACATTATAATATTAAGAGACCTGAGAAGTGGTTTTTGTATAAATAAATATCGCACAGAAAAACATCATACTTAAGTTATGCTGAGAATAAATCAAGATAAGTAGGTACATAATTACAAGGTTTCTTTTCAATATTCTACCCGTTTCACCTTAATTGCACTTGTTTAACTATAAACAAGGTGTTTCTAAAGTGATTAATGACTTTTTCTTGATCTTTGTTTTCTTAGTTAAAATTTCATGATCCTTGAAGTGCCTTGGTCTAAGGGACACATTCTATTTATAGAATAAAGACGTCGATGTAACAGCTTTGTGCTTTCAAAGGTTAACAAGCAAGAGCCTACTTACGCATAGAATAACAAATGACCAGCTCGCAGTTAATGTAGCGTTTAAGATGCAACGCCTACAAAACTCTACAGTAATAGTGTTAAGTAAGATGGTTTACTGTTTATATTAACTGTTCACAACGCGGTACAAACGCGCAATGTACAATTAAGTGCTCACACGAGATCAGGGGCAGTAATTAAATTAACACCATTTACCGACCAATTGCGAGATTTGAGCAATAAATTCAGCCAGATGGTCAGAAATTAAAGCGAGAGCGAGTGTCATTTCCCCTGTTTATGGAATGCAACTGTTCCCTTATTGTTTACTACGTATTCGAACTTTTCACCTACTAACATTTAAACCACAGAGTTTATGTCTGAAAAGCTTTGAAACTTAAGTGCTTGTTTGCATTAGGATTACTTTTTATGAGCGCATCCAATTTCATTGTTATTGTTTTGATTCTTTGTACAAACTCACCGATAGCACTAACATTCCGGTATTTCATGCTTTCTGCATATCAATGTAATTTTCTCAGCTTTTTATGTGTTTATTAAAAGAAAAATCTTAGTTAAATTACACACTGTAAACAGAAAGTATGCATTCTTTATATGCGAGTGCAACGTACTCCATGCACCATTAACTTTGGTTCCACATCACGATCATCTGTCTCGTGGTCGTAGACAGCTCCTGCTAGACCTGACGAATGTATGCCTAGTGCGTCATGCTAATGTCCAATTAGCATTTATAACGTTTATTAGGACACCTTGGTATTCATAAAACACACAGCAAGTTTTTCCTCCGATAGAATTCATAATGTAACACGCTACTTCAACCGTTGACTAAGTAACGTAACCATTTCCTTTTTTACAACTTTTTAATTGAGTCGTGTATGCGTAACTATAATTACTCAATCCTTATTAAGTATTATCGTAATAGCTATTAAGGTGGGCACCGACCTACACAACATCGAATACATAACATAATAAAGTTAATGGAATGCCATTCTGTAATACCCACAATGTGCCGATAAATAAAAGCATTGCACCCACAGTCAGCATTATACTCAAACAATACGACATTAACGACATGGTTGCACTTTACGTGCCAATACTTGCACCAAACTTTGTTCAGTGCGGTGCTTTGCGTGCAAAACACTAGTTGTGTTCAAGTTGGACGTGCTTTCAGGGTGCTGCATAAATTATGGTTGAAACCAAGTCTTTGAAGTTGTTTTCATAACACGACGCTGAAATGTGAACAATTTTTATATGGAGCTAGCTGACCCGACAGGCGTTGTCCTGTCCAATTTTCAATAATTCAAACAAAAATCCCATTGAAAAAAGGACGTTCAGGTGCAGTGTTTCCCGAATTTTTTATTTAAACTTTTCCAATTTTTCTTTCCATAAAAAGTTAAAAACCTAATTCGGACTATACGAATATTTTAAAACAAATAATTGCCAAATTGGTCCAGCCGTTCTCAAGTGATGCGGATACCAACGAACATCATTTAATTTTTAGGGTTCTGTAGTCACAAAGGAACCCTTATAGTTTCACCATGTCCGTCTATCTGTCCCAGGTCTTAGCTCAGAGACTCTTAATACTAGAAAGCTGCAATTTGGCATGGGTATATATATTAATCACGCCAACAAATAAAATCAATTAAATACTTTTTAGGGTACCTCCCCTACACGTAAAGTGGGGATGTTTTTTTTTAATCGTCTCGTTTTTCTCATGGTGTGAAGTGTCGTTGGAAAGGTTGTTCAAATATATTGTGATTGTGTGAAAACCATTTTTGGATTCAGGGATCCCTTAGCGAAATATTAAGCAAATTTTTGTTAGATTCAAGTGAGTGTGGTGCCACCTAAATGGTTGGTTTAGGATATATGAAAAAATTCGTGGTCCGACACGCATTTGGCCGGTTTAATTACTTATATAGATAAAGTTCACGAGTTGGTTCGTCGTCTCCTAAACTTCACGTATTGTAATTTATGCGCTATCATGACTACCCACGCGTTTGTTCCACCACCTCTGCTTTTGAAATGGGTCGCTTACTAACTTCCAGAATAATTTAAAAAAAGGATATCAGTACAAAATCTTGTTGGTATTCTTTTGTGGTAGGTTAAAGATCAAAACAAGGCAAGCTCAAAAGAATATGAAGAATGGCTCTCCAAAAGTTGGAAAATGTTATCTATTTGCAGCTTTCCCGAGCAGACATTTCGGGAAACGATTTGTATGAAATGTCTGGTAAATGGTCGATATATTTATGCTGCAAAACATAATAGTAATAAAGAGCGCAGGTGCAATCTGTTATAGGTATTATATTATAGATTTACATCGAATACCACCTGTCTTATTTACTAATAATGACTAAGGATAATTGAAGCGCTTGTATAAATGTCAGTGCACACAGGAACTTTTTATATATGCCTTCATAAAGGTTGGTAGTTGCTGAACGTACAATTAAATGCGCCTTACTATTTGTTGACGTCGTGTTGCACCTGCCCATTTCGGTGTAGTTTGTAGTAAGTAAATTGTGATGTACTGTACCTACAGGCGACGTGAGAGCAGCTGGCAACCGACGAAACACAAATATGTATTAAAAAACCGCCCAAGTGCGTGTCGGACCACGCACAATGAAGGGTTCCGTAGTTGGGATGAATTTATCCCAAGAACAAACTTAACATTGTAGTTGAAAAACATGTTCTCCCATACGGAATGTATGGGAGATCATGTTTTTCAAACTGCAAATTAAAGTTGGTTGATTATTACTCGTTAACCTGTACAGCCTACTTAGCTGTGATAGTTTTCCTTTTAATTTCGTTATATATACTACTGCTGTGATTTTTTTCACAAATCCAAGTAAAACCATTTAGCTGGCAGGGAGGGGAGACACTTAACTCTAACAAAAAAAAAAACCGTTAAAAGCTTAATATTTCGCAAACGGATCCCTGAATCCAAAAATGGTTGTCACAAACTCACATTATTTTTGAACGACCTTTTTAACGACACCCCACAGCATGGGGTAGATGAGAAAAAAAAAACATCACTACACGCAAAAAACACATCACCACTTTAGGTGCAGGCGGGGGCGGTTTAGGTGGTCCACAAAAAAATAAAACTTTTATTTTACCACTTTGTCGGCATGATTAATATGTATACATATGCCAAATTACAGCTTTCTAGTACTAACCGTCTCTGAGCTAAGTCGCGGACAGACAGACGGACATGGCGAAACTATAAGGGTTCCTTGTTTACTACGGAACCCTAAAAAGGAAACGCACGTGTCATTTATTTACAAAAAATGCTCATATAAATATGTATAAACAACCAGAAAAACTTGTTTAATGATCGTTCTGTGGTTCCTTTTTAAAGAATTTCTTCGGGGAAACAGCAAATTGCCATTGTTACAGTAAATTCTTGCTAAAGCTCGTCAAAATTTCTTACTTAACCAAGTTAAACGTATGCTACTTAACAAAATGCTTTTAGTAGAACCTATAACTTTGCATAGTTGAGATCCTTTTAAAAGTAAAGGACTTATCTATCTGAAGCTGACTAGTACATCAAAGTAGTATTCTGTAGAAAGAACAGAAGATTAGAGATATGTGGAAAAATAAGACACACTTTGGGTTAAGGGCAGTAAGAAGATGATTTAAAAGACCAGAAAGTGAATTCTGTTGAATTTTGAATCAAATGTCTTTTTTTACATTCTTATTACGTATTGAAAGTAAATGATGCAAAACCGAATCTATTTCTTAAGAGGCCATTAAAAGTCAAAAACACCTTAGGTTTAGAAATTCTCAGAGATAGATAATAATATAGGGTCGGAAACAATATCAAAAACTATTAACTAGAAACACGTATTAAAAAGCCATCGTGAGAGATAATCAATTCGCATCGGTCCTTTCGGCTTATGGCCTTGCCTTGGCTATAAATAGTCCACACCATGGCCTCGGAAAGAAAGGTTTTTTAAAGGAAGGTTGTAAGCAGAGTCCTTGGATGTACTAATAATATTTTGTGATCCCGAATCAACTCAACGTAATTATGGCAGTATCCCGCCAGATGGTTCGCTGTTGCAGAAACTGAGCTCTAGCGTTGTCGCAATCCTAATTCTAAATGCATTTAAAACTGTTAATTGTACCATACTTAATAAAGAAAGTCTTTCCAAGTATTTGAACAGTACGTATATTATATCAAAAAGAGGCTTGGTCCCAGAACATTTACGTTCCGTACGAGATATCACGTTGCGAAATGCCGCAGCGCGCTCGTTGCCCCACCGAACCTAATAAGGATCCCTATTCAACAATATACCACGTCATGCAAGCTACAAAACGTTGTTTTGTCTCCTTCCAACTGTACGACAAACGGGGAGAAGGAATATGGCTATGCATCCAAAACTTGATACTACCTCTGTTATTACTCACGTATCCTTGACGTTTGTTGTCATTGTTCTGACAAAAATGGACCGCGCATTGCGGTTTGCAATGGCAATCTGGAGAATTACATTTTGCAAGAACTATTACTGTTCGAATGTTTGTGTTAGAATAAGCTTTGTATGGACAACTGGGTGGAAGGATAATGCTGCTTTGTCCCGAGTCTGACGTTGAACGAAGCAATCTCGTATTATCTGCTTTTCTATGCAGCGCTAGATAGAATTTTGGAAGACGTGGTAGCCTTTCCGAGAATAAAAGTTGTATAAGCTTTGCATTCAAACGATAATAATTATGAATTGAGTTATAACCTTATCAATCTCTTAAAGAGGCTAGGTTATCATCAGTTGACTCCAGTTAATTAATTAAACACTTAAGTAGTCGATTGATTCAATCTAGTATGTGAAACAATACGTAAATATGAAACTTTTGCCAAGAGGAAGGAAAACTATTATTTACAAATGGATTTGTTTCATATAAATAAACTACACGGTATCAATCATGTTGTTAACTAGGGTTATTATAGAGGTGTGAGTAATTTAAATATAATTCAATTTAATTGTTGGCATACCAACCAGTTTTTTGTCAATGCTTACATCAAATCGCTTCTTTTATAATTACCAACACAGTTCAGCTCAGCCCAATGTAGGTATAATTTCGTTTGTTCCCAGCAAAAAATAATGCAGTCCTTATTCAGTGGGCGTACAAGGGCATGAAGTGATTTCAGGAACATGAACAACGAAAATTCAGAGATAATGAAACCATAGAGAAAATCCGTGAACAAAAAAAACACTGCGTAGTAAAAAATAACTAAAATTTTGGAAGTCGGTCTTGGATTTTGTATTTTCGTTATTTGCCACCGACTTCCGGATTTTATGCTATTTTTCACTTTGTTGTGTTTTTTTGGAAGACGGTTGCCTTTTTGTAAAATAGATTTTTTGTCTCGCTTTTCAGTGGGTCAAATTTATCCAAGTTATTAATAATAATTAGCCTAATGTCAACTGCTCATCACCTCTTTTTTTTTTTTTACAAAATATTGCTTTTTCCGATGCAGGGGCGGTAACTGTTGAGAAGTTCTTCTGGTACCTACTTCATATGCATTATGACGAGCATAAATTGCTTGGCAACAATGCCAACCATTTTAAAGTAATCGAATCCCAACCCGTGAAATACTTATTATTGAGTAGTTGGCCATCTGTGGTCTTCATCATCAGTTCCACTTCACCAAATGGTGCTTTCCAAGAGCAACTGCACGTATTATTATAAAAAATACCCAGATCGCTATAGGCGTGCCTATAATATTTGAAGAGTTCCCTCGATTTCTCTATGATTTCATCATCAGATCCTGACCTAATGACAATGGGACCATCTCGGAAGTATACCCATTCAACCAAATGAATTTTCTAAATCGGTCCAGCCGTCTTCGACTAATAGGGGAATAATAATATACATTTTAAAAAACATAAAAGGATTCCTACGAACTGAGAACCTCCTCCTTTTTTTGAAGTCGGTTAATAAAGGCGAAACCCGTCAGAAAGTAGGTAGGGAGACCGATAACCAACATTGAACTAATAACATATTTAGACGCTAATTACACGACCCATTGTTTTATTCGGGAAACATTAGGTATAAACAATTAATACTCGTACATATTCACTGTTAGTGTGATATTTTTATAATACTAAAACATGGTTAACACAACGTAGAGAACCAATTTATACAGTAACATAAATATGAATCAGTTGCTCCAAAGTTCGAGCCACAACAATATTCTATTAATTTATGTATTATAAATCAGGAGATCTAATAAGGCAAATAAATTGATGGTTCCATTGCCCTCAGAGGATGCAGCATGCGTTATCGTGAGCTGCGCATTCTCACTTCTCACGCGACTCGTGCTAGTTGTGACCGTTCTGATTGGATGATTGACACACGTATTGGACGTGTGGGGTGGCTGAGATATGCTGCATTCATTTTTTTTTTCAATGTTTATTTTTTTAATCTTGGAAGTGACGGTAGTCGTGTATTTGCTGTCTGGTTTTGTCGATCTACCCACATTACGGGCTCACAGATATTCTAAAGAAATATTCTTTGTAAAACCATGGGTAAATGATGGTCTCCATGTTATTAATAAGGTGTCGAAACCATTACACAGCAAAAAATTATCAAATACCTATTTTACAGGTTGTAGCATCAAAGATATGCCTCAATTTAGTTCATCTGTAATTCAACAAAGACTTCACTAGAAAGTGGAGTGAAGAGGTCATTATCATTACGTAAATTGGATAATGAACAGCGAGCACTTGCTCCAATTAATATTCTACGGGAAGCTATTGTTATCTCTGATTATGTGTACTTGCAAAAATATCGTTTATTTTAAGTTTGACCTAGATTTTAGAAGCAGATATCATAATTATAATTAGGTTCCAAAAATAAGCAGACCGTGTAATTAATTTGAAAAGGAGGTTATTTCGCAATTTTCCTTCAAAGTTTCAGCTGGTTTACGTAACATTTTAAGAGGAAATGCATCAATAAAATCCATATCCTTGAATGTCCTGATGCTGATCACCTATCTTTTAAGAGTTATAGTTCTGGCGATAATTAGAACTGGAGTCTATTAAAACATGCCTTATTCAGAATCAATGAACTTGCAAAGATAATATTCTAAGATTAAGAATTAAAGATAGTGTCACACAGCGTTCATTACCTTGCAATGTTTGCTTTGTTTAAATATGTATATAGTTGGTGTTTTTTTTTACAAAAACCGTCATGTCTATCAAGACCTTATCATAAGAAGACACTGCGCACTTGCTTAGATATATTTTGGTATTAGCTAACTTAGCCCAGACAGGCTTTGCCTTTTTTGACCGCGGTATATTGTGTAATGTAATTCTTTGAAGTTAAGTACTTCAATGTCAAATTAAAATAATTAATTGCAACGTGAATTGATTAACATAATGCTGCATGAGTATGACGCGGTAGTTATGCTAGTTCCTACCACACTTGCCAACCGCAAAATCCATAGGTATCGTGAAGTAGGTACAAAACAAAAACTTGATTGTCCATTATATCATTATTGGCTGTTATTATTACTATAGTATTATAGGGCTGGTTCGAAGCTCAGGAAAAGGATGCAAGAAGAATGGATGGAAGAATTAGGGGGAAGCCTTTGCCCAGAAGTCGGAAAATGTTGGCTCACAAGTTGTTGATTTGGTTTAGGTAAAATTTATTTTGCTCTGCAATGCACACTAGCAGAATGGCAAAATTCATACCATGGGTGTAGACCGTGCAGAGGTGCAAATTCAAATTGGCCGATCCTAATGAGATTCGTTCTATCGCCCCCTTATTTCAAGTCTAATTCAGAAGTTTAATACTCGATTGTAGAATTTAATACATACATAGAGGTGTAGGGTAGGAGGTATTAGGTGCTGTTCTGTACCAGACTCAGACCCGTTGATATGTTTATTACGGAGCTGTTATTTATCTCATTATCTGGCTTCTCTGGGAAGCTTCATGTTTAAACATAGAACACAGTAACAATAAGTATTTACATTGCCTGTTTAAGCAACAGTGCGAAATTATTTCCTGCAATGAGACCAATTGCGTAGAGACTCCGCAAGTTTGCTAACCATCGGAAACCTCCGGTACTTTATTTTTCAATATTTCTTTTTCCCAGTTTGAAAGATCTAAAAGCATCGTATTTTTTCGTCGGTGATTCAATACGAGTGTGCGCATTCAGGCTTGCTGTAAAGTATCATTATTTTCAGCACGGACTCAGTAACATATTTGTGTCACCTCAATGACCGATTGTGAAACTGTCCCATAAAATTCTGTTTTGAAATATCTTTCACATTTTCTCGTGTGAACGCGAAACAATTTCGGTTGGAAATTATAATAGTAGTATGAAATAGTAGAGCTCGAAAATGTCACATTTATTGATCAGTTAGGTACTTACAAGATATCTATTCCTGCACATACCGTGTCAAATAGTATGAGTAACATACCTAATAAGGAGCGCATGTTATTGTACGTTTAGCTACGTACCGGAAACACGTACAATCGGAGCCGAAAAGATACTAGCCGACCGGTTAGGCTTGTTGGGAGCCGTTTGCTACCGATTGTGTAGACTTCCCAACAGTCCCAACTAAACGGACGTGTATGTCCGGCCGGTAATAAAACTATTCGAATATTTCCTCGCCATTTATTTATTGATTTTCAAGGAAAAATGTTCCTTAGAGTAAGTACCACATACGCATGGGCGTATTTTTATTGCGGCGATTTTTTTCCGCGTATTGGATTTTCGACGCTCTGCTTAGCTGGGATAAGCGCTGGATGTGCTTTGTTGGATTCTCAATGCTCGGCTCAATACCGAGAGTTGAAAATCCAGTGCACGAAAAAAATCGCCGCAATTTTATTACGTCTGTGCGTATCTAGTAGGCTAAGGTCTTGTAAACTCTTGTATTGAATATTTCTTCGGTAAATCGCAAGCAATTCGTTCTATAGGGCTTCCCCTATGATGTGAATCAATTGATTGGATCTGTACTTGCGGTAGGCACATATATACCTACCCAGTATGACTAATGAATGTCCGCTCGTAAGATTTCCAGCACGTCAGCGTAAATTACTGCTAGTTACGTTGGTTTTCTTGACGATAAGGATATTATTTTTACCTACTAAGTAACGAGTTAAATAATAAACTCTTATTACATAGGTACTGAGTTTCATGATCATGACATCATGACGCATCAAAAGAAAAAAGTGTGTAATGAAAATGATCAGACGATTGAAGTGAGGGGCTCTCATACCAATCAGACATCAATACACCAAATATACGCGACATTATTTGTGAAGAAGAATAAGGCATGAGGGTCTCTTAGTAACTCCTTCGGTTGGTCGATGTGAAACACAATAATGCTTTTATAAGTCACAACGTGGGAATGCTTTTCGTATGCCAAAACGTGGAGGTTTTCGTACCCGACCCAGTTGTCCTGCACTGTCGTTTGTACTGTCCATCTCCAGCGTGCAGCGTTTTAGCTGGCAAGGTACGTGATAATCGAACCATTAGACTTTCGGTCAGAATATCCTCAGTCTATGAATGCGAAGCGAGGAGGTAGAATTGTCGTTTGAGGAAGTAAAAAACAATTGGAATGATTACCTCGCGCGATCGCAGGATTTTGGCGTTTCGTTCTGCTATCAGGTGTGCCGTGCGCCGACTGATAATTTCAAGGGGCTTTAATTTAAAGGCCCTTCGTACACAATACCGATTTTGGTCTCTAAGCAATATAAATTCATGTGTCAGTCGGCGACGCGAGCCAGTGTACGATCCTCTATGAATTTGTATAGCGGACTACCGCTACCGATACCCGACGATTTTGGTATCTAAGCGACTACGCTTAGATACCAAAATCGTCGGGTATCGAAGATCTGCGTAGCCTTGTGGACGAAAGGCCCTTTCAGCGCATTTTTGATCGTCAGGTCAGGTCTGAGGAGCTCGTGGCTAAGTAACAACAGCCGCACTGGTCGATCCATCAGGTTAAGCTACGCTTGCCAGGGTTGGTCAGTGGATGGGTGACCATCTTTACATACCGAGAATCCTCCGTGCCTCGGAAAGCACGTTAAGCCGTTGGTCCCGGCTGTCATTCGTGGATCTTTGACAGTCGTTACGAGTCGTCAGAAGCCCGAAAGTCTGACACCAGTCTTACCAAGGGGTATCGTATTACCCAGTTACTGGGTTGTGGAGGTCAGATAGGCAGTCGCTCCATGTAAAATACTGGTATTCAGCTGCATCCGGTTAGACTGGAAGCCGACCCCAACATAGTTGGGAAAAGGCTAGGCAGATTGAGTTACTGACGATCTAACTTTTTTATGAGTAATGTGCCAAATGCCGAATTTTAGTTTCACAGTAGGTACCTATTTCCTCGATTTTTATCAATTGACAAAAATCGCGCAACGTAGGTAGACCTCGAGTTTATCATGATTCTGTTCTCTGTCTATTCAATCTAACTAATGCACAATGCATGCAAATGTGGCTGTGGGCGGTAACCTTTCAGCACGCGTGTTTAGCGTGAAAAGTTTACGGGGGAATGGACACCCTCGTCTTATTATTTATAGCTATTTAAACTTTCATAAATATCATGTGTGGCCACATGAAACTCATTAGGGAGACATTTTAATTCATTAATATCATAAGGGTAGCCTATTTATTTTTTACTAACTAGAGGTCAGATTTCAGATAATCACCTGTGGTTGAAATGTCGTAGGTACTAATTAGGTACATCAGTTCTGTCGCTTATGGAACGACGGAGGGTTATTTCGTAAGTTTCGAAGTAGGTACCTAAAGCACGGCCATCCATCGGTGTGCTTCTCGGCAACCGCTGCTTAACTTCGAGCCATTTTATATTAATTATTATTAGATGCTAAACTAATCATCTTTGTACATACAGGGTGGCGATTTAGTACCTGCATCCGTCACGCGGGTGATTCTACCCGTCATACTAAACAACTTTTGCTATGAAACTCATACGCATTCGATGCGTAAAAAAAAAACATACATGCATCGAAATAGTCTTTCTACTGTTGTAAAGCAATTAATTTGTTTTTATTATTTCACGAATTGGATATGAGTTAGCGAAAGTTGTTTAGTATGATAGGTAGAATCATCCCCTTAGCAGAGGCAGATAACGAAAACGCCACCCTGTATAGTGGTCTAAGAAGCACCACATTGAGCCAAAACTATTGTTCGATTTTATTAAAGGACATTGTCATTCTGACTATTCTAATTATTAATAATTATTTTATTACTTTTAAATGAAATGAATATTGTGAATATTTCCATAAACACTTGACAACATTTCATTGTATTTGCTGACAGTGTTATCAGTGTGAGAACTTATCAATATGACATCATGTAATCTTATCAAACTTATCAGGATACAGGATGTTAAATGACATACCATTCTCTTGGTAAAATATTTAATGTTTACTTTATAAAGATAGTGGGGAGTGCTGGGTTCCTGTAATAGTAGTCAGAAAGAATACCAAGTTTTGTGTGTATGAAGCTTTCAGACTGATTATCAGGTCAGGTCATGCTTTGCAAAGTTTTTTTGTTATAGCCCTGAGTAAAAAACCTAAGAGATGGCATTATGAAGCCCTATGGCAACTTCTTGATTTCTTTGAAAACAAGTCTAATCTGCTTAGCCTTATCCCAACTATGTTGAGGTCAGCTTCCAGTCGAACCGGATGCAGCTGAATACCGTATTTGTTTCTTCGGAACAAGCCTACACAGGAATAAACGTAACAAAATGCCCCACTCTTAAAAAAACAGTGTTTGCTTGAAACATAGGATTTATTATCAATTTATTATATTAGAACACTTGTACATACTGTCCACATACAGTGGACTTAAATGTCTCATATTATAATAGATACTTTTATACACTCTTTCAGTTTTTTGTAACAAAAAGAAAGGAATATCTGGTTGGCAATTTCAGCCAAGGAATAGCAAAAAGGCATTTTTCATTAAATATACAATAATTGTTAAATCATGTAACTTTAATATTGCATAGTAAACAGACAGCACAAAGTAAATAAATAACTCTATACTATGATTTATATTTACAAATCACTAAAAATAACTATGAATAACTTTATAAGGTAATAATTTATTGAACTTTGATACACAACAGTGTATAGTGTGTGGTTGACTGCACATGTAGGTAACTGCTATAACTTTAAGTACTGTATTGTCCACAGCCTGGCTCGGCTTTTAGATTATTTATTTATCTGATTAATACACTAAAGAGAGGTCAGTAAGGAAGAAACTCTGAATACCTACTCTATGTACTAAATTATAGTATAAGGAAAATAAATGTGACTGTAGCAGGTAAAGATCCCTATTTATTGATAAGTTTGAATTAGTTTAATACTGATAATTTTAAATATTCACTTATATAAATATTTGATTTAAAAAAATTGCAGTTACTAGTTGCATTTATCACATAATTTAAGTGATACCCCCAAAAGTTTGAAATAAAAGCCTTTTGACAGTTCTGATAGGACAAATATCTCTTAAATCAGTTATAGACAAAATCATAGTGAGTTGGTCTTAGTTGACCAAATGTAGTGATTCATGGACTCACCCGCTGCAGCTGGAGGGAGTGGTTGTAGCAGCGCAGGAGTTTGTCGACGAGCGGGCGCACGGCGCGCCACGCTCTCTCTTGCGATATCCTCGACGGGTCCGCTATAGCCTCTCGTATCTCCTTCCCCGCACCCTTATAACACTGTATCTCTTCAAGTATCTTCTCCGAATCTAACAACACCCTCTGAACCTCCTCGTAAACGGCGCGCTCCGTATCAGTGGGCGCGGCGTTCTCGAAATCCAAAAAGATATCGTAACGCGGCGACGAACAACAATTAGAATCGTCCCGAGACAAAAGACTCAACAATTTCCCCATCGTAAAATAAATAAATCACAATTTATTACAAAATTCTACTCGATAGCGAACACTGCATTGCCTATTTCGTTAACAGTTTCAAAAATGTCACTTAAATCACTGACTTTGTGGGTATAAATAGGATTTTTCGGAAATATTAAAGCGTTTTTCTCACTTTTATTGATAAAATACGCCCAAATTGTTATAAATAATAGTAAAATTAACCAACGGAGCTACACACAAGACCGACGACCGCGGCGGAACAACTGTCATTAAAATAAGTGTTGCCATTAGTTGCCATGAAATAGGCCGATGATGCCACACTACTTAGTGTTTGACGGCGATAGACATGCTTGTTTTAGTCGATTATTGGGTCGATGGAACATTGTTACTGTCCAAAGTGATTTATTGATGTTTCTTTTGTTTTAACGTCTGACCTCGTCTCACGTATTCACGTATCCGACAGGGACTTTCACGCAGTATTTTTGGCATAGATAATGCACTTCGTTTTTGGCCCGCTACTGTATCATCTCAAGACTGGTGTTATGTGAGTGTGAGTTTTTGAGCCAGCCTCGTAGCTTGTCAGCGTTGTTTGAAATATTGCTTGTTTATCAGAAATAAATATGAAGGAGCCGCGAGCCTATACCACGGCGGTTATCTTTACCGCAGCCTTGGCTCGCTGGTGGATATCATCAGCATAATCATTCAGTCTTGTCGTCTCGTGATTTAAAACAGCAATTCTACTAAACATGGGACGTTACCATAAAAAAAAAATGCTAGTTACTTAATAAGAAGCAATTTAAAAATCTCACGTCCACACAGATAGAATATTGAAATTTCTAGCTAGCGGCACATCTGCTGTCAAAATACACACATCAACACGGTCTAGGGATATTTCATACTCAATTAAATAACTCGAAAAGTACTGGCCGCATTGGAATCTTTTATACACCGATTTGTTTGTAATTTATCTCAGACTAATTCCAAATTCAAATTTTTGAAAATTCTTTTGTTTCGGTGGCATAAAAATGTCTTGATGTGTAGGAGAGGGAATTTTCATTTGTGCGAAATTTAGAAAACAATACGAATTACGTTTAGTTACAGTTTTTTTTCATTTTTAAACGAAAGATAAAGTTAAAATTGAGGTATTGTAGCCATGCAACGCCAACATTTGACGAGGGCGGAGATGTTACGAGCTGTGGGAATGCTGGAAGCTGGGTCTGTTCAGCGTAATGTTGCTGAGGCCATAGGGACCCACCAAAATGTAATTTCAAGATTGTGGACACACTATCGTGCCACAGGTGAAGTAGCGGAGAGGCACCGGGGGCCAAGTCGCATCACTACCCCCAGACAAGACAGATTTTTGCAAATTACTGCGCGAGCTCAACCAAATGCAACGGCGACTCAATTGGTCCAAAGGCTGCGAGTGGAACACCAAGTGCTTGTGAGTGACCAAACTGTAAGAAGGCGACTGCATGAAAGCAATCTACGCTCTCGTAGACCACTCCGGGTCCCACCTTTACGGAGAGGCAATCGTGGACGACGATTAGAATGGGTTCGGAACCACGTGGACTGGGGCCGTGAGCAATGGTCCAATGTGCTGTTCACGGATGAATCCAGGTTCGGCTTCCATCCAGATTCACGAAGGACGCGTGTTTGGCGAGTTCCTGGACGATGGAGCCGTCTTCAGAACCCTCAGGAAGTTCACCCATACCAAGGAGGAACAATTATGGTTTGGGCAGGAATTCGTCTTGGAGGACGGACGGATCTCGTTTGGGTGCGGGGCAATATGACGGCAGAACGATACGTCCAACAGGTGCTGGGGCCCGTAATCTTGCCCCACAGAACACAAATGGGGCAAGATTTCCTGCTCATGCACGACAATGCCCGGGCACACACGGCGAGAACGGTAGCAGCTTGGTTACATACACACAATGTTAGGGCCTTAGACTGGCCTGCTCAATCGCCAGATCTAAATCCCATTGAGCATGCGTGGGATATGCTGCAAAGAAGAGCTCTGAAGGAAGTTCCTGAAAATCTGGCTACAGAAGATCAACTTTTTGCGCACCTCAGAAGGACATGGGACAATATTCCGCAGCAAGACATTGACAACCTTGTTCTGAGCATGCCGAATCGTTGCCGATGTGTTATGAACATCATGGGCGCTTTCTCAGACTACTAACTTCAAGTTTATAAACACAAATTAAATGATTTTTCTATTTTTTTCAGTTTTTACTCATAAATTAAAAGTTAATTCATATACGGTTTCCGTCTATGCTTCATTTTTTTTCCATAAAATCCTGAAATTGTAATCGAAGTACCTTAACCATTATTAAAAAATGGTAGAATATTAACCCTTAACCAGGCTATGGGTTGAGCATTTCCCACATTGATTTTTAGGAGCTTTTACCGAGTTTTGGTAAAGAATCTCCCACAATCTGTCAAAAAAGTCAACATAGAAATATTACCTATGGTAACACAAGTGGAACGGAACGTAAATGTCACTTTTAGAGCCATTTCATCTGTGGTCGGCCGGTATACCAACGTTTTTGTGACAAGTGCACCGTATTTTTATTCGCTGTGGCGAATCGGAGAAAGGTAAGTCGTACAATTTTTTTAAATGTTGTAGCATTTGAGTTTTTCTAGTGATGTGTGCATAAATGATAGGTAAAAACTTCTAAACTATTATGATATAACGAAATAAAACATGTGGGGAACCATATGACCTAAGCCTGTGATTGCCTAATTATTGCGGGAGTTATTATGTCCATTGCCCGGTGAATTGAAATCTTTATTTTATACTAGGTTTTTGCCGCGGGTTTTATTTAGGATTTATTGAAATATAAAATGTGGGTAGTGGTATACTTTTGTCGTCATTATTTGTCATTCTACTTTAGTGTATTTTTGTTATTCAGGTAATAAACGATCGTCAACTAGAAGATTTACTAAATAAAATATTTTCTTCAGAAGAAGAAGATGAAGATGACCCATATTTAGACTATGTCCCAAAACCACTCAACGCAACATTCTTAATCCTTTTTCATTTGTTTATTGTGTATTTATAAGGATAAGTGAAACAACAACAATAAAAAATGCTATCAAAATGACAATCGTTTTTTATTTTATATATAGATATAAAAGTCGTCGTCTAGACAGGCAATGGGATTATGTTTTCCCACATGGTTTTTTTCAGGTTTTCAGCTTATTTTCTAAATATAATTCATAAAATCTCATACCAAACGTTATCACTCATCTAAATCTACGAAAAAAACATTATTACTGCAGGATTTGTCCTAGGCCTGGTAAAGGGTTAAATAACGTATCTTTTAAATATATACATGTCATATAAATAATTAACACATTGATAGTAATTCGCTTTTTTAAAAATATCCCTAGACCGTGTTGATGTGTGTATCTTCAAAATATCATAGAATGTGAACATGACATTTTGAAATCGCCAGCGAGTCGCTGCGTGTGTACATAGGTAGCATTACAGCAATAATCGATTTCTACATTGATTATGATTAAAACTCTTGGTTCAAGGCTCCAAAAATCAATAAAACTAAATACGGCACATTTTGTTTTCAACAAACTTATTTGAATAAAAAATATTTTTACCTTTTGTTGTGAGGTATGTAGCCTGTAGCCCGCCAAATTCAAAGCGTGACCAGTAAAATACCGTATTCGCTAAGGCAGATTATTTATTACTCCCATAATAGAGAGCTATTTGATGGATTAGTAAATAAAAAAGCAGGCATGTTACATACTTTATGAATGATTTATTCTCTAAATAATCACTTTATAATTAGACAAAATCAATCTATGAACTATTTGAGTCTCCAGACTATAGCTAAAGAATACTGTTTAGGAGGCATAGTGCATACCTAGTTTCTAGTATATGGTAGTTTGTAGTTATCTACAAACTACTCATATACTAGAAACTAGGTACAATAGTTTTAATCAAATTGTACATTCAATAACACATACCTTTTATGTCATGTTTTATATAGTATTTCAATGTTTATACTTTGAGTAATTTGAAACATAACTTAAATGCTAAATATAGAATATACATAACACAGACAGTCTTAAAGTTATAATAAAAATGATTATGGAATGTTCAGGTAGCAAGATATTCCATACACTACCTTTTAAAACTACATAACTACTAAAAATAATTATTGTGGCAGCACTTGTGCAACAGTCAACCGCAACATATTACAGCCAGCAATAAGTCCAAATACAGTGTTGCTTGGTGTATCAAAATGAATGACACAGTGGTTTTCATGGAATAGTTAGGAGCTTGCTTAATATTATGATATTTTTTAATATTGTGTTCAATAATTTATGACATAAAAAACTTGAGTGTATAAAGACTTTAGTTGCTGACTGTACCTACAATCAATGTGAGAAGAAAGTTTGCACAAGTACATAACACATAAAACAGTCACTTTTTATACAGTCTTATTTTGAGAATCATACTTTATGATGCTAATATCATAATTGGCACCTTCCTCTTATATAATCATAAAGTAGGTGACCTGACACCAATATCTAATAGAGTAATATCACAAAAATCACATTCTCATTATTACCAAGTTATAACTGAGAGATAACTAAGACTAAGTTTAATAATAATAGTCAATGCTTGGCACACATGGCACATGAGTAATAGCGGAATCACCACACTAAAAACTTAGTACTTACATAAGTATAAGAAAAAGAAAATTATGTCAAGAAACAAATGATTTTCTGTCTATTAAAGAGATTTTATAATCACTAATATGGATCATTTAGACAGGGCCAATCCCCATGAAAATCCAATGCATTGGATTGTCCTCAAGCTATTGTGGATTGTCTCGGACATTTCCCCCTTTAAATAGTCCAATTATAAAAATAAAGGTGCTTGTCAGTTTGCGTGAAAACAAAACAAACAATAAAAAAAAATTACATAACCATAACAGGGACTTCAGAGAAGGGACAGTGCCGTAGTTCAACCCACTTAGTAAAGGCTTTGGCTTTTGCCTTCGCTATTTTCATAATCATGAAACAATTATACTCAGCGCCCTCAATTACTATATTTTTATCATATTCAGGAGCTACCCCAACTCTCCGGTAATCATCCATCAATTTGTCTGATTCGATAGGATATGACGTATGAAATTGTTCCCGCCATAATACACTAAACATTTTTGGTTTGTGATTATTTTTACCATAATTTAATAAGGGCATAGGGTCATTACTACTTGTGTTTCCCAGTATATCATAAAAAGCATAGGCGCTATCTGCACACATAATATCATCTGATAATGTAACCTGCATTTTATAGAAATGATATTTAAGTAATTGGAAGTGAAATTTAAAAGCATTTTGGCCAACCAAACACACAGGCTTCTCTAGACATCTGATGAAAGAATTGATAGCATTATAAACGTCGATATTGAAGTTAGCTTCATTTTTCAAGAGAGTCAAGTATAATCCAGTCTTTGCAGCACTTGTTTGGTTCACTTTCTTCTGAGGGTTGAAGCACATCCGGAGTTTGTACTGCACTCGGGGCGCTATTATATCCGAGTAGAGAAGGTGCACTCGTTTTACTGCTAACATACACAGTTCGGTAATCTGTATGTCGCCCTGGTGATCCTCTGGAAGACCGCTTGACTGTAGATCTAAGAACACGTACGTTGCTATCGGCATGGTATTGAGAGGTTTTAAACTGACTATTGCAATTTAAAGGTTTTCAGCTCGTTGTGTGTTCTTGGTTTCTTGGAGTGGCTCCTGACACTGCCATTTGTCGCCAAATCACAATCGCAGTCGCAGGAGCTCAAGGTCAGTAAATCGCAACAAGTTTGAATTGAATTATTCACAAAACTTTATTATTTAATTATTAATAATATCACTGATTGCACCCGGGTTGCTTGAAGGCGGTAAAAATTGATGGTGTGTGACGTGACATCAACAAACAATGAAAAATTGAAAATGAAATAATACGTTATTATAAGTGTTGCCAAACCAATAGAAAATAATCAGTAGACATTTTGCTTCCTGGGCGGGGGTACTTTCAATAACTACGAATAACTAAATAATTGTAATTTTACTCATATCTCGGTAAGGTAAGGTATAAATGACTGACTAATGGTTTTACGTCATTAAAATTAACTACAAAAAAAAACGAATAAAGGTTACAAAGTAGTTACGTTAAAGTAATTTTTTTTCTATTTAAATGAGATGTTATCTTTAAACATACAGAAAAAAGTAGAATTAGGATTCTTGTTACGAAATCCTATGTTAAGCATTGTAAAAGAAAGTAACAACACACATACCATTACCTGTTTCCCCGAAGGGTTAGACAGAGGTGTACCTTGCATACCCACATTTCGTCAGTTTCAAGAAAAACATTTTTGGATTACGTATATTTTTAGTAGACCTTACAAAAAGGCGGTCGACCGTCGAACTGGCAATACTGTAATCCGGCTCTAGCGGGAAGTTTGGCGGAGAGTAGCAGCATGTACTGTTTTTTTTTCTGTAGCCCTGGGTTTTTTATGATAAAGTTAACCCATTTTATGGTTGCGCTTGATATCACTCTTTTAAATATTATACGCCATAAATTAATAAGAAATTATATTCAAACAGTGGTTGCCTACGCTATCACATAATAAATAACAAAATGTTGAGAATTTAGTAACAAGTAAAGACTTTTTTTACTAACATAAATGCTAGTAAAATATACTCTTGAGCGTACTGTCTGACAGAGATGCATTTTAAAAGATCAGTATTTTAGAAAAGTACCAGATATAAAATACATTTTTGACTATGTACCTTGCATTACCCACATTTTAAAATGTCACATTGGGTTTTAGAGTATGAGACAGCTCTACAAAACATATTTGAACACATTATGGGTCAGTGGGGATAAGCCATTTTAATGGCCAGGTACACACAGCTACAATTTGCCAGTTTATGCTGATCTCGCATTATATAAGATTTTCGTACAATGCAAGGTCAGCATATACTGGAAATGTATAGCCTGATCTGTAGCCGTATGTACTGTGTTTGTATTTCAATTACGAGTACTTCTAATATTGCCCAACTGGTACTTGGCAAACATGGCAACAATGGTGGAATGACCACATTAAAAACCAAGTAGGTATCTTATAAGATACAAAAAGATAATAATATCAAGAATTGCATTTTCTTATGTATAAAGAATGGATTTCAATAATACTTTTTTCTGTTTATTGTATTGACTCAAGTACCTACCATCACTTGAGTCAATAAAATAAACAGAAAAAGTACTTAACTGTATTTTTGTTGATTAAAAATAACTAGTAATGAATATTTTAACAAAAAGCATTCACTGTTGCATGACCATAATGGGCACCTCAGAAAAGCGACAGTGATATTGTTCAACCCAATCAACAAACTTTTGAGCTCTTGCTATAGCTATTTGCATAATCATGATACATTGATTCTCTGCCCTGTTACACGTCAGAGTGGAGTGTGTTACTCTCCAGTAAATATCCAATAATTTGTATGATTGATATGATTGTATTTTCAAATAAAACTTATTCCGCAACAATAGATGATACTTTTTACCTACTTCCTTATTCTGCTTCTCAAAGATGTTATCTCCCCTGTTTACTGTGTTTTCTGCTTCCAGTATATCAAAAAACGCATAAGCGCTATCTGTACACAAGACATCATCTGATAATTTTACATCTATTTTATCAAAATGATATTTAAGTAGCTGGAAGTGAAATTCAAAACCATTTTGGCCAATCAAACACACAGGCTTCTCCAGACAGCTGATGAAACAGTCGATGGCATCAAATACATCCTGATTGAATTCAGTTTCATGTTTCAAAAGAATTTTGGATAGTCCAGTCATTGAACCACTTTTTTGGTTCAATTTCTTGTCAGGCTGGAAGCACATCCGGAGCTTGTACTGCACTCGGGGCTGCTGTCCTGGTTCAGTGTTCAGTAGGTGCAATCGTTTCACTGCTAACATACACATTTCGGTGATTTGTACTTCGCCATGGGCTCTGCCTGGTAGACCGCTGGACTGTAGATCTAGGAACACGTATGTTGCTATTGGCATTATTGAGAGTTTGAGAGGTACCTAATATACTGAAGGCAGTTTTTGGACCGCTTGTCGTCAAGCGGCGGTGGGTAGCCGAATGTAGCAACCTTCAATGAGTCTTGTAACTATCGCAAGTAAAATTTTTACAGCACTTAGTCGTAACTGTTCTTCTTAACTTATCCTCAGAAATGCGCGCCAACAAAAGTTTACGGGGAAATTCAAGGTGAAAAATTAATGATCAATTTCAAACATAAACAATAACAACCTCCATCCCATAGACTCCAGAGGCATAGACCTAAACCTGTTATAAAAGGAGTGATAGACGTGCGAGCAAATACGTGTACTTGCAGCTGGACCGTGAGCTCGCCCTCTCGATTGCGCAGGCCTGGGTGTCATCACCGGACACGCCTGCTGACATCAACGACGAGGCGGAGTGGTTCCGGGAGGCTATGTCCGCAATATGTGACGTGGCAATGCCCCGGGTCCAGCCCGGACGTGCCTCGCGCCAGGTGTACTGGTGGTCGCAAGAGCTTACAACTCTGCGCAATGCGTGCGTTGCTGCGCGATGCCGGTACACCAGGCACCGCAGACTCCGTATTCGCCACATTCAGGCGGAGCTGTACGAGGGGTACAGAGCGACGAAGACCACCCTTCAAGCGGAGATCCTGCGGGCCAAGGGTCTGACCCACGAGGAGCTCGGGTGACACCACTGTGTGGATCGCTCGGAGGACACGGTGGAGCATACGGTGGAGGCCTGCCCGGCTTGGACGGGGCACCGCCGTGTCGTTGTGGAGGCGAATGGCGGTAGTGATTTCTCGCTTCCGGCCCTGGTCTAGGCCATGGTACGGAGTGAGAGGGAGTGGGAAGCCGTCACCTCATTCTGCGAAGCAATAATGGCAAAACAATTAAAAGGCAAATTTCGCGCCCTCACGCCCCTAGCCACCGCAGGAGACGCCCTGGGTGGGCATCGGGAATCGCAGACCGATTCCCGGCCACCGTAGGCGCGGGCTTGCGGACGGTAAGCAATGGGCAGCTCACCGTCCGATAAGGACTAGGCCCGGGTCGACAGTGCGTTGTGTTCCACGCGCGCCTCAAACAGATCTCAGCACAACTGAAGGGGTCTGCTAGGACCGATGCCTGCCGGGATTGCGAGAAAGTCCGAATACCGTGGCCCCTGGCAACGTACAGGCAACACTGAAGGAACACGGGTGGGTTTTAGTCAGTAAGAGTCTGTCACGCCCTCCCGCTCCGCCCAGAGCGGGAGAAGTTATTTGATAATCTCGCAACCAAAAAACAATAAAAGGATACGTGCTTATGGCTCGGCGAATTTACTCGCCCATGTGTCATACTAAGTACGCGCACTTAACCGCTGAGTAAGTTCGTCGGTGATCCAACAGATTTGAAATTTTAATCGCCTTGGCTTGTAGTTTCTTACGTCTGTCATCGCCGCCATTTTGTTTCGACGTTTGTTTAGTTTGGTTCAGAAAATTCGATAACATCGCGATACAGTGTGAGCAAGCTTAACGTGTGTCACTGACGCGCGACGGGTGGCGAACCGAGAAAGTTCAGTTCGCGAACTTAAAAACCGCGTATTTTAAGTTCGCACGTCTATCACCCACTTAATACAGTACTCTTTGGGCATAGACGAGGCTATTCAATCAACCACAGAATATTAAGTGAGGGTTGCCAGTCGAGCAAACTTATATTTTGCCGCTGGGTCCCAGAAATTAAGCAAAATCGTATCAGATTTTATAGAAAAATATGATTGAATTAACAAAAAAATTTTTGTAACTGAACGAGGAATATAACATTTATTTTTAGTTGTTGAACTAAAAAATATTCTAACTCTTTCTTATACATACGATATAAGAATTTAAAAAAAAAATCTGTGACACCTCGTATTACCACGCGTCCATAAATTATTATACCATGCACGCGTCCTATTATAAGCGCGATGTGTATTTGTATCTCACAGCACAGTTTCCAAGCGTCAGTAGAAGATTATATGTATGTATACACGAACACAAGATAACAAACTTGATTTACTGCCTAAATTTATTTAAAAATTTACTGAGCTAATATCTTTTTACATTCAGATTCAAAAACTCGTCTTTTATGAACTATGGTTCATAAAAGACGAGTTTTTGTTTAAAGACTAACTGCCCTAGCTAGACCTACTACTGTTGTCAGGTTATACAGGGTGTCAGGGAAAAAAAATCTGCTGTTCCATACATTTGACCGCGTAGGCATTGCACTTTTCTATGGAACAGCTGATATTTTTTTTAATAACCGACGAAAAAATTTAACGCAGGGGGTTCAGAATCATGTGTTGAACCCATGGTATCAGTTTTCGCGTCGATGTCCCTACGCTGCCACCCTTTATCTAACACTGGGAACCATATATAATTAGACATTGGTTTGCCACATTCTTTAGTAGTGTCTAACATCGTAATTCGTTTTTAAGTACATACAGGGTGGCAGGGACGTCAACGCGAAGCCGGCTACCATGGATTCAGTACAATACCTACGCGGTCAAAATGTATGGAACAGCTTTTTTTTTTTAAATAACTGACGAAAAATTTCAACGCAGCAGGGTTCAGGATCATGTACTGAATCTATGGTAACCGGCTTCTCGTCGATGTCCCTGCCACCCCGTATATAAAATTTATAATTTTTACAAAATTTTGTTGAAAATGTTAGGTTACCTCTGAGCTCGCGGCCTCTCAGGCTGGGCGCCCGGCGGGTCCGGGGCCCGTGGCATTTTGCCAGCCCTGCCACCACCCTGCTTTAGTGCTAACATAAAGCCGCGTCCCCACTAGGGCCGCGCGGCCCGTGAGGCCAAGCCGCGAGGCCGAGCCTCGTGAGTGTGTATGTTGACGCGGCTTTAGTAGCACTAAGGCCGCGTCCTATCGCTCGAATATACGCGATCCGTCGCGTTAAATGTCACTATTTGTTCGGGTAAATAGCCCTCTGTCAGCGCGACCATGTTCACTGAATTACCGAACAAAAAGTTGAAGAACGATCGTGTAAAATATAAAAAAATCGGTTCGCTTCAATTTTTTTCGCAGAGAGAAAGAGAGAGAGAGAGAGTCAGAGAGAAAGAGAGAGAGAGAGAGAAAGAGAAAGAGAGAAAGAGAGAGAGAGAGAGAAAGAGAAAGAGAGAGAAAGAGAGAGAGAGAGAAATAGAGAGAGATACAGGAAAAGTTTTTAACCAGTGCGCAAATTTTTTTTGGTGGTTCAAAATCAGTAATAGAACACATTTCCATTATTTATTCTTTATTTTTTATTTTTTTTATCCTACTTTAAATCAGCAAAATATGGACACAATCTATTCGTAATAATATCAATGGGCGCGCGCGGCGGCCGGCCCAAGCGGCGGTGTTGCACGGGGGTTAAACCTCCCCCCCCTCCCGGGCGGCAAGGCGACGCCCGCGTGCCGGACGCTGTGACCCTGACCGACAGTTCGCTCATCGCACGCGCTGTCTAGGGATGTGACATTCTACATTCTACTATACATAAAAATCGATTATTCAGTAATCGATTGTTTTTTGAAGCATGATAAATCGATTTTTCTTTATAAAATAATCGATTTTTTGTATTAATCGATTTTTTTCTAATTATATTAAAGAATAAAATCTATATTAAACACAGCTTTATTAAATAAAAAAATACACATCAGAAAAAAAAAAAATAACAACACTTCTACCGCTCTTGTACTGTTAACGTCAACATGAATTAATATAATTTTTAATATTTTATAATAAAAAAAATAAAATTGTTACTTAATCACAGTTTTATTAAATTAAAAATAAGGAATTACGTAAAATAATCAAAACAAATTAAAGTTTTAGATATAAATAAGATTTTTTAAATTATTCATTCAACTAAACAAACTAGAAATTCGTGGGCAATGAGTTCAGGAATAAGAGCTTAGCAATATTTACACTGAGCTAAATCTGGCAGATTTATTGTAAATACTAAAATGTTGACGACAGCTACTCGTCGGCCTTTTGGTTAATGACATTGTTAATTAAAAACAACTAAAAACAAGAGTAAAACACTAAACACTCAGTCACGAAATATTTTCAAAAATTTGTCGTTTGAACAGCGAAGCTAATCATCAATGACATATTATGACTTATTAAACGAATGCCGCTACAATAATACAGTTCGTTGACTAACGCCATCTAGTGAAAGATTAATTAGTTAAATTAACTAACTGTTTTCAAAGCACACAAGGACTGCCATGTAGACGCACTGATATGTCGTTAATGTAATAGTGATGGGCCTAATACGAGTAGTAATTCTAGCTCCGCAGTCCGGAGTAATTTCGGGGGTTGCGGATGAAAAAAAATCGATGGTGCTAAAACCAAAAATCGATTATTAATCGATTTTTCGTAATATAAAAATCACTTATTAAAATCGATTATTTTGGGGGGGAAATCGATTCTTAATCGATTTTTTTCATAATCGATTATTTTATCACATCCCTAGCGCTGTCGTGTGACGTCGCGTCTAATCGCTTTCCCGCGCAAGCGACGCGCTGCACGTGTGTCGTGCTTGTACCTACCGGTCACGATGTCAGACTTCACTAACCGCGAGTTTAATGAGATGGTGCGAGTGTATGTACTGAGTGGTGAAAGTTTGCGAGCAGGTCGCAGAATGTATGCGATGGAGAGCATACCTCGAATGCGAGCCCTCAAAAGGTCCTAAGCCCATTAAAGTACCTATGAAGGAAAATTTGGAATTACTCTTCAAATAACTTCAGGTCACGGCCTAAACACAAAAAAGTCTAGTTTGAATCTGATAAAATTAGCGATCAATACATTGTAAGTATTGTAACCCACGTAAATACCTACGCCGGCGAATCGAGCGAGCGCACACACTTTTTGTACTAAGACGTATCAAAAAAAAAAAAGTATGTTCAATAAAACTCGTTTAAGTTTAATTTGTCAAAATTTGCGCAGTGGATAAAAACCTAAAAACTTTTCCTGTTTAAAGAGATATATAGAGACATAGAGAGAAAGAGAGAGAATAAGAGAGAGACAGAGAGAAAGATATATAGAGACACAGAGAAAGAGAGAGAATGAAAGAGAGAGAGAAAGGTATAGAGGACACCCATAGACTCGCTCTCTCTTGAGAGTCAGTTTTTTTGCTATGGGTGTCGTTACGAAATCTGCGGACGAAGTGGCGGGCTGAAGCTAGCATTATCATCATCATTTCTGCCACAAGACGTCCACTGCTGAACATAGGCCTCCCCCAAGCACCGCCACTTCGAGCGATTCTGTGCTTCCAGCATCTCGGGGATTCCTGAAGCTACTACATTATTATAATGCAAAAAAAAGCTGTCATAGCAGACAGACCGCAGCCTCAGCAACATAGCGGTTCTTTTGATTTTAACGCAGAGCTCATAATTACTGAAAGCTGAAACCCGAGACCTAAACATTCCACGAACCGCAGACGTGAATATATAGTGTCATGGAGATTAGTACTCAATTATAGATACTTGATTATGATGACACTAGGGTAAAAATTTAGTCTCAGAATCGCTTCCGGCGCCCCTAGTGCCCTGGCGCCTGTGTGCGTTGCACACATCGCATATATGAGCAGTGTGGCCCTGGGGCGCCACTGTGTATCCACCGCATAGCCGCCGCGCTGCCACCGCGTAGCCACCGCGCCGCCACTGCGCCGCCACCACGTAGCCGCCGCGCCTCCACCGCGGACCCACCGCGTAACCGCCGCGGACTCACCGCGTAGCCGCCGCGGACAAATGGACAAAGTTAAGTTAATAAACTTGAAACTTGGCACAACCGGGCTTTTGAACCGGGCTCTCAAACCGGGCTTCGCACTCACTTACAGACATACCGTAAGTGCGAAGGAGAGCGAAGCGCCCGTAACGACTCAGGAAGCTTTTTTTTTTTTTTTTATGTGGGACTTCTCGCAGTTAACCTCTGAGGAGGTCGTAGCTGCTTAACCGGACTTTCCTGTGGCTGCCTTAAGCTTCTACACTTAAAGCCTCCAGCCAGGGGAACTCAGGAAGCGGACTTATGTAAGGTTATATACTCGCACACAATGTGTGTGTGTGTGTTTCCTCTGTAGATCAGTCTATCGACCTCAATTAGGGTTGTGAGCATGCCCACCGTGCCCACAACGGTGCATCCGCGCTTGCTGCCGAGCCTGGATATAGGACATTAAAGTTTTCACTCTGACGAAGTTTCGGGCAGAAAAGAAATAAAAAATAGAAAATAAATTGCAGATTTTTCATTGTTTTAGAAGAAAACCTGTCAAGAAAGGGACATTTATAAAAAAAAAAAACAGATTAGATTTCAGGCATTATTTATTTATTATCATAAGTGTATAACATCGACACGTTGCCATTAAACATACGATTTACAAATAAAATTCTTTTCTATAATATTTACAAAATTCCTCCCATCTTTTGATACACACCTATGTAGATAAGATTTAATGAAGGGCTATTAACAAAGACGACAGTTTCAATGGAACATGTGTAAATATACGTAGGTAGCTGATAAATAAAAACAAATACCCATATAAAGTACCTAATTAAAGTAAAACTCGTAATTGCTTTGCACCCTAAGACCGTTTGTCCGATGCCACGTCATCGGGACGTCAACGCGAATGAGGTGACGGCGCCGAACTGAAGTTTCAATTTACTGGGAATTGTTGCCAAAATTGGTAAAGTAATAACGAGATTGACTAAACCCGATTACTAGGACGAGCGGCAAGTTGTCGACGACTACAAATGCCTCTGGCTGATGCCGTTGATGCGTGCCGCTCGTGTATAGGTGTCAGTCTGAGGCCAATATAACATTGGTTGAAATTCGTTTTAAGCCTTACTCTAGTTTCAACTAATAAAGACACTAAACTAGCTACCTAGCTCATGTTTGAGTCTACAGTCCGCGCCACCACTGAAGTCCGGCGGAAAATTGGGGAACTACATTTTTTTTAATGCAATTTGCTGCAATGACATAGACACTAGCGCCGTATCTATCGGACTTGAGCGGTGGCGCGGAATATACTTCAAGATACCGGCCTGAGGCAAACTTCAAGGGAAACAGGTAGGAGAGGAAGGTAAACTCCATTTGAAATAAGAGTAGACATTTAACTAAACCTTTTTTACAGTCCGTTCAACCGATTTTGACTTCTATTGCGTTGGTGGCATGGTAAATGGCAGCTGCAGTAAACAGTTGGTATTGTAACCACTTTTTTGTCATCCTTATGCCTACGGTATAGAAGTCAGAATCGATTGAAAGGACTGTAAAAAAGGTTTGTTTAAATGTCTAATCGTATTTAAAATGGAGTGCAGTAAGTAAAAATCAGGGATCTCTTAAAAGGGGGATCTAATAATAAGTGCTTAGGTAGTTGAACGATTTCATTCTAAGTATCAATGTGTTAGGTACTTAAAGTAAATTAACGTTGCGACCGCGACCTAACAGATTGTTTTAGCTAGACGAAAGTAATTCGAATCCCCACCTAGAATCGTCAGTTCCATAGAAACTGATACTTTGTCCTGATCTCCAAGCATGCCCGTGAGCAATGAGGTATTACTATACTTCAGTAGTGTACACAATATATCGAATAATTTTAATAAATCAATTAATCCAAGCCCTGTATAAAACATTACCTACCGATTAATTCAGAGAAGTGGACAGAGCGAGATTAAATTACTGTTATTTTTTATCAAATAATGTTCGCTACCAATAAGAAAAGATAATCTATGAAACTTATTTATTATAATTATGCATGAGTCCGTATATTTTTAAAGATCAGTCTAACATTCGTTAAAAATTTACAACTTTCATCTAACGTTTAGTTTATATCTTTTTTTTTAGGTTTACGTTAAGGCTACGGGCTGGCTGATTCGTCCTGCACCACAAACATAAACACGACAATGATGACCGATATAACTCTGTATTTATCTTACTTATAATTTATCCTTATATCCCTTTGTGCAGCAATAATTGATTTCATTTATGTATGTCATTAAGGTAAATAAAGTATTTTGTAACATACACACGATGAGAGCCATATTTACAATACCAGATAGATATTAAAAGTGCTTCAGTTTGTTACAACGGGTCTTCAAGAAATGGAGGAAAAACAAGGATTTTTTTAACTTAACAGTTGTGGACCATGTATGTACCTACGGTCATGTTTTTATATTCCATTACGCTCAGATGTCATAGAACATTAAGGCAATAGGGACAATGCCTGGGTAAAAAAAAAAAAAAACTAATTAGTCCGTCAGTCAGATTATAAAAAAATAATAGACACGTATTTTTTTGCTTTATCATATTAATACAAAATTACTTAGATAAAACGAATTTTAAGTTGGGGAGTGGGGGTCGCACGTCACTTATGTATAAAATCTACATACTCGTGACGTCATGGCACATTTTACCTCAATGTATCGTCGTAATCTTTAGATTACGTAAAAAAAGAAAAAAAATACGTGTCCAATATTTTTTTATAATCTCAAAGAGGGACTAAAAAAAAATTTTGTTCTCATCCCTATTAATATGCCAAGCTAACAAGTCACAAATGCAATGAAATATAAAAGATCCCATTAGTACTTACACAGCAAACAATCTGGTGTTCGAGAATGATACCGTTCATAGACAACAATAATACAAATAACATCTAAGTACCTATATTATCTACAGTCGCTAAAATTATACTCTTAATTAATTGGTGTAAAGATCCGTCTTAAAACCTACTTAAGTAATTAAAATTGTTGATTGCAGTGACCCTCAACAAAGTTCATAAATCACTCTACAATTAGGATCTAGTTGAATTATCACGCTGTCACCAAGTCTATTTATAATTTCGATAATCCTTTAGTGCCTACTGCAGACGATACTAGGGAAATACACAATAATTGAGTAGCAGAGTTGCTTCAAAACATTTTGGCTTGGCTAGCATCAGATTTAGACGTTATTTTTCAGTAATATTTCAGTAACGTTACCGCCACCTCAAAATTGTTTGAAGCAACTCTGCGAGGAAATTGCAAAGAATGGGCGAAATGCATAGAGCTGCAGTACAATTCAGATCCATTGGAATAAAAATCAATGGTAGATACTTACAAGTTGTCAATTTATCATTTAGGTACGTAGCAGCTAGATGGATTTAAATGCCAACCAAATGCGATATAATAGAAAATGCAATGACAAAGAATTTAACAGGAAAAAAAATCATAGAAGGCCCTAGGGCAGAAAATTAAATACCTTCGTTTCGTTGGTTACGGTTGAACTTGCAATCAAATGAAGACCAAGGAAGGTGCGTTAAAATATATTGTAGGTATCTCATGCATCAACATTTTCATTCTTCACCGGGCATTTACGCTCATCCAGACAATATAGTTATTAAAACGATGAAAGTGCCTCAATTTATACAAAGATATTTCTTAACCTTAGGATCTTGGGTCAATAAATTTCTTCTGCAGACATTTTGATAATTCTTGGAAAGATTTCCAAGGGTGCTATTATGAAGTGGTACCTAATAGTAACCACCGACATCAATGAACTGTCTTCAAGTAGAATAGTTTATTTAACTCATTGACTTTTAGTCTCTAAGTACTTGTGTATGTCCATGATGTAGTATAAAAAAAAAAAAAAAATTTTTTTTATCACCGACGAATAATTTTCAACGCAGGGGTTTCAGAATCTTGTACTGAATCCATGGTAACAGTTTTCGCGTCGATATCCCTGCCATCCTGTATAGCTTCAGCAGCCGATTTGCTACCGAATAGGTTGACAGTATTGAAAATGGACATAGACAAGCGACAGTAACTGTCGTTTGTCCATGTTCATTTTCAACGTGCTTGTAGATGTCGTGGTTACTCGAAGTACCTACTTGAGTTGTATTAGATAGGGCTGTTAAAAGTATCAGGAAGAACGATTGGGTTGGAAGTCATATGCATCCATTTGGTTTGGATAGATTCAATTCAGGGCAGCTTTATACGCGACTGTCGATAGCGCCAGTGTAAACCCTTTTCCGTCGTCACTGTCGCTTGTAACAGGCGCCAGATACAGTCGCCGTTCGCCAATAGGATTGTTAGTTTTATCGGAAATATTTGAGCGCGGAGACGAGCAGGAACTTCTCGATGAAGAGGTCGGAGTCGAGCGCCGCGATGTGCGCCGCGCGCCCCACCAGCGCGCTGGCGGTGTGCGGCAGCGCGTGCTGCACGTCGTAGCGCACCACCGACACGCTGGACGCGCGCGCCGCCAGCGGGGACACCATGTTGTGCACCTGCGGTTGCAAACCGCATGTTTTATAGTTGTTCTTCGTGTCGGATGGTACAATGAATGAAACCTTCTGAGCCCAAAACATTGCTACTTGTATACGGCGTTGTCAGTTGTCGCACAGGGGTCGCTTAGATTGCAGGATTTGGGGGACAAAGAAAATAGAATATTAAAAAAAAATAGTTTGTTTTTTAAGATCCTATGTGGTCCTCGACAAGAAGTTATTTGTCTTTGACCTACTTGTCAGTTATTACGTATTATAGACAGAAACTTAGGTCAGCTACTTTAACCTCAACGATATTTATTACACCTATGATAAGGAATCAGGCCAGGCCACCGGGAATTAGATGATTGTAATTGAAAAGTATACTGCGATATATATATACTTTTCATATATTACATTTCTATCGAAGTAGAAAATACCAACCATTTCTCTGTAAGCCTGCCCCAAGAGCGACGTATCTTTAGCAGCGGCTTTGCACAGCTCCAGCCTAGCAGAATGCAGCGGGACATAGCGGTCTTGTCCCGAGCCACAGAGCAGGATATGTTTGAACTGGTGCAGCTGACTCCGTTCACTCAGGCGGTAGAGGAAGGAGCGCCGAGGGTCGGACGCGTCGCGGAGAGAGAGCTGCAGCAAAGAACCTGACTTCTTCCATTTCTGCATGAACCACATGCCTGGAAATGAGATGAGATTCTTGTCAGTGGGTGAAACGGGGTTTAATATTTTTGATAAAAGTTTTTGCAGTGGGTAAGAAATACCAAATTATTATTATTTTTTGCTTCTTAATTTAAGATCACACCACCATTATCAACGAACTGGTAATAATATAATAGGTTTGTACATAGAACGCGGTTTATTTCTCGTTTATAGACGTATGGGCTATTCAAATGCTTTCACTAAACCGCGGCAGTTCTTGCATATAAAAATGTTGTAGGTAATACAAAGTATGTACAAAATATGACAGACAGCTTACCAGCATTAACTAATCCGCTAGAGTTATACAGAGTCCCAAGATGAGGTCCACTTAGCGAGAGGAACGTGTGGAGTTTCGCCAGGTATGGCTTCATCTGAGGCCTCGCTAACGCCGAGCGGATGATGATCGTGCCCAGGGAATGGCCCACGAAACTGATCCGAGCTGGGTCACTCGAGCTCTGAATGTGGGTCACGATCTCTTGCACAAGCCTGGAAACATTTTAACACAGGATTACATTATGTGATGACTGAGCAAAAAGTTTTTTTTTTTTTGACAGAATTTTACACCTTAGTTTTGCATAATAATATGCTCGATATAGAGGCGGGCAGTTTGGCAACATAAAAAACAAACATAATAAAAATTGATTTACGAATATTAAGTAACTAATTGACCTGTAATAAGTTAAGTCGTAAAGCGGTCTCTCTAACTAACCGTGTAATTTAATTTAGTTTACAAAGTGGTTAGCAGATTGAGAAAAAAATCCATGACATGTTACTGATGAGGAAGTTCTAACAAATCATATTTTTGGAGCTATAATTACCGCTCACCTATCTGTCATCGTGTCAAAGTCAGAGAAAGTGTCGCCTTGGTTTCTCTCAGACATGAGGAAGTCTAGCCTAGCCCCAGGTAGACCTAGTTCCAGGTATGTCTTGACGAGGCGGAGGTCAGCCGCGTTGCCGTCCAAGCCGTGTACGCAGATTATGAGATGGAGCCCTGGAACATTAAGACAACTCTGGTAAAAACTTGCTGGAAGTGGTTTTAGAAGGCTAATACAGGGGTGCAAAGTGTATTAAAACTTGTGAGTAACCCTAAAAAAGCTAGCGCAGTGGTCGGCTCATTAGTCAATAGGGTCAAATATCAATACTGTAACGACTAAGATTTCTTATCAGAGCACTGGCTCTGAGAAAAGTGTGTTGAGAAGTTGAGACAGTTTGGACACACAAAAAGGACTACCTTTTTGTGTTCCAAACTGTCTCAACACACTTTTCTTAATCCTTAAAACTCCCATACTCTTTCACTCCACAACGCTTCCTAAAATTAACTTGCTAAGAATGCTTCATAATCATCATCATATCGGCTGATAATAATAAAATATGATGAAGGCACCTTACTTAATAGCAAGTTAACCTTGGAAAACTTTGAAAGGTACAGTAAATGATTAGTTTCCGATGTCCTGTTAATTTTTTGTGAAAATACTTCGGAAATAAATCTTTTAAATATAGTTTGAATTTCGAATAAAACTTTATATCGACCCCCGCGCGTTTCTACGCTCGCTCTCATCGACATTTTTACAGAGCCGCACTCTATGACCCAAAGAGCCGCGGTTTGCCGACCACTGAGCTAGCGTAACGGTCACTAGTCATTACTCACACGATACATCACGTCTGCAAGACACGTATTCATGTCAGTTTGACCGAATTTTTGATTTGAGATGAAGAAAACAACATTCCAAGAATTACCAGATAACAGAGTTGAAAATCGAATTTCAAGAATCATTATTTAATATAGGTTGGTCCAAATAGTGACGTCATAAAAATTATATGTTGAATCGTTACTACGATATGGTCTTATAATGTGGGGTAATAGCACTGATCTAAATAGAGCGTTCATCGCCCAAAAGAAGTGCCTAAGATCAATTTATGGACTTCAGCCGGATGATACATGTCGGCCAATATTTAAAAAACTTGGTTTGTTACCGCTTCCATCTCTCTATATTTACGAAATATGTGTGTTTGTGACCAAGAATAAACAACTATTCAAGACAGCAAGCGATGTATGTCCTCGGAGCAGACGTGATGCTTATGGACTGGTGTTAAATGATTTACCAAAGCTAACCAAATATAATAAAAGCTGTCTAGCAATGTGTGTACGTACTTATAATAAAATACCAAATAATTTAAAACTATTAAATGTAAGATTATTTAAAAACATATTATACAAATGGCTAAATTAATAAGTATAGCTTTTATAGTTTGAAAGAATTTATGGACAAAAAATATTGACATTCTATTCTAACATTAATTACTTAATTATAATTACCCTGTGACATTACATTTTTGCATGCTATGTTTTATCGTAGCTAAACATGTTTGTGCCACTCTAACCCATGCTAAACACCATTGTATACCATGTTTTACGCAAATAAATTATTTTATTATTATTATTATAGATTCCTCATGCCAAGGGGTATCCGAAAATACCCCATGTATGTTCCGCGATTCTTGATAGTTTTCGAGTTAAGTATAACGATTCTTTTAATGGGAGCGCGCTCTAAAAAAAAAACTATCTTTATTTTTACACGGCTTTTTCACTTCCTTTTTTTTGCAGTTTTCATTGTTATAGAATATTCTTTCAGACATAAAAATAATAATAATCTTCCTATCATTAATTCAAGATAATAAAAAAAATAAACTCGAAAAGGAGGAATTTACGTTCGAGTGATACAGAGTCGTTTCTACTTCACGACTTTCATGAATCTTTAACATGTGAAATATCAAAAGAACCAGAGTGTGCGTGAAAGTTTAATATGTCGGCACATAGCTTACGGGACATTTTTGTTTTGAGCAACTTGCGCATTGCATTTAGCCAAGTTAGCGTTACAGTTTCAGTCAGTTTCTCACCTTCTGGATTAAACATTCTATACTCATCGCTGATATGGAAGTAGGGTAGTGAGTTCTCAACGGGCGGGAAGTCAGAGTAGATAGCACCCGGGTATTTCACACTTTGTCTGAACTCTTCTCTGCATTTCACGAATAACCTCTCAGACTCGGCCAGGCCGAATATGCTGATGAGATTGCTTTCGCGTTGTTCTGAAAATATAGATAATTGCATAAGGAATTATTGGAACAGTACACAAGGCTTTACAGGCTTGATTGCTCTAAAGCTTTGTCTGCCAATTGTAAAGAAAAATACAGTGGTTCTATAAGTAGTATAAAACGGTAATATACAGGGTGGGTGGCAGGGTCATCGACGCGAAAACTTTTACCATGGATTCAGTACATGAAATTCAAAATTCTATTTTTTTTATTTCACATAAATCTACATGGGCACTTATAAAACGTCAGAAGCTAGGTGCACGGTTCCAATTGGTCGTTTCCTATGGAGAAGAGCCGGAAAGAAACTCCACAGTTACTCTTTCAAAAATAATTGTTTTTTTTACAATATTTTCAAATAAGAGTATTAATAGGTATGGGACGACAGTGTAGGTCTTTCAACAAGTACCAGGTACTTAACAAAATAGAAGATGGTCAATAAATCTACAGTCCACTAAGGCAACAGCGTTCTCACATTCACAAAATAGAAAAAATAAATCTAAGTATATAAAATATGAATAAATTAATAAAAATAAAACCAATTTTAAACGAAATTACATGATTCCTATTACAACTGTAACAAATCTGAATAATTATCATGTACACAAAAGCCAGTAATAAAGTGTTAAAATTAAATTGTAGGATGATTACCGTACCTATGTAGGATTGTAGGATGATTAACGTACCGTTTTTCGTCGGTTATAAAAAAAAAACCTGTTGTTTAATAGAAAAGTGCTGTCAAAATGTATGGAACAGCAGATAAAAAAAAAAATAACCGACGAAAAATGTCAACTCACGGGGGGTTCAGAATCATGTACTGAATTTATGGTAAAAGTTTTCGCGTCGATGTGGAATGCCACCCTGTATAATATGTAGGTAAAGAACATGAGACATGGAACATAATATTGATTTTTACTGAGTGTAATAAGCAAGATAGGTTGTAGTAAAAAAAAAAAAAGTCATTACCGGTATCATTTCTGCTGGCCAGCTCCCCGGTGCTCTGACTTTTATTAAGAGTACCACCAGGGGGCGCACTGCTAGAATTTATTGACTGATGTGGCCTCAGCTTCCGCCTCTCCATTATACCTGTTGTAAGCCAAGCGATGGTGTTAGTAGCAGAAGCATTATTGAAATACACAGAGGTTTACAGTGTTACCCACCTTCACACACATGATACAAGGGATTGTCTAACTGAAGTGAGGAAGGCTGTGGCGGCTGTTTTCTCGGCGTCTTCGACGGAGTTGACGATTTGCTGCTCTGTCTACTCAACTTTGGAGATTTAGTTGGAGGATCCTATAACATACAAGTCCATTAATATGATATTTTACCAACCAATTGAAAATTCTTTTCGTCGATGGATGTTACGTGTTTACCTTAAATTCATCTGGTGGAGGTGGAGCGTCTCTAAACTGCTGCGGCGGAGGTAAATGCTCATAGTCATTGTCACCCATAAAGTGCGCTAAATCAATTTCAGATTTAGCTTTATTCGAGTATTTTTGCGCAGCGCTGGATGAACGATCTTTCTTGTGACTGCTTGGTTTTACGCAGGAGCGATCCACCGTCAAACTTCTTATCTCAGCCGCGATTAACTTTTCCGTATATTGTATTCTATCCTTCAATTTAGTTTTGTCTAGCGATTGAGATTTGGCGGGTGCCGGCTGCGCCTTCTGAGGAATTTCTTTCCTTATGTAAGGATGCAGATTGTCACTAATTGTTAGTGATTTTTTCACCGTTCCCTCATTCAGGCTTTTAGAAGAAGAGCTATAAGTCTTCCCTTGCCCAGCACTAAATGAGTTATGTCTTTGATTGCCTTTCATTGCATTAGCTTCTGCGATTTGTTGAAAACAACTTGCTGTACAAGTATCTGAACTGCATTCTGCGTCTATACCATTACTGTGCACCAGTTTATTATATTCGCACTGGCTGTCGGTGCATATAGAGTCACTACATATTGTGCATTCCTCGCACACTTCCTTATCACAGCATTCTATTTTCTCGTTTGAAGTATTTTGAGCTACTTTGACGGCTAATTTTAAGAGCCGCTCTCGTAACTGATCCCCGTTGAGGACTGTTCTTTTAAAGTCACTAATAGTTTCACCTTCCGTTTTTCGAGGATCAGTTGTATCTTCGTAGTTTTTACTAGTTGGTTTAGACATGGCCGATTTTCCAGCAACGAAATTCTGGTTTAATTGACAACTTGCATTATCTGGAGAGGACGGGCCTGAACTACGTCCGCTTGACACCCACCCACTTTGTTCACTTAAACTAGACGTAGAAGTGCTTCTACGACGTTTCTCTTCCTTGTTCGAAAAGTTTTTAGGAGGCAAAATTTTGAAATCTTTATCTGCTATATCAAGAGGTGGTGATTCAAATGCAGGTGGTGGAGCTAAATTAGGAAGAGATTCTGAGCCAAAAGTATTATTTAAGTTAGGTTCATCTAAAACTGACGCAGCACTTCTACAATGTCGTAACAACTCTGGCCCGTGGTCGAGACTGTAAGGAACACTCGTAGAAGACTCTAATCTTCTCAGTTCAAAAGGTATACTTTCGTTGCTGGATGACGATGCGGCTTCTGACATTAACTGAGTCATCTTTTCAGATGGTTTGTGTTTCGAACGCTTTTCTGGTTTTCCACTCGACCTGCCGCTTTTCGGTGTCGTAGCACCTGATTTCGGTGTAGCTCTGCCAGATTTAGGTGTCGCCAGACCTGATTTTGGAGTAAACCCACCGGACTTGGGCGTAGATTTACCAGACCGAGGTGTTCCGCGGTCAGATTTTGGAGTGCTGCGTTCAGATTTTGAAGTATGGCGATCTGATTTACTATCGCGGGATTTAATAGAATGATGACTGCTTAATGAATCCCTACTCGAATTCATTTTAGTATTTTCCTTTCCTCCATGATTTAGTTTCGACTCTTTAGATCGGCTTTTCTTATGCCTTACAGATGGCATCGTCGAATGTGGAGTAGATGGTGGTGTTTTAGAATAAGTTGATTTGGATGTTCCATCACTGCTTCTGTCTAAAGTCATCACAAACCCGCTGTCATCACTACTCTTACTAGATTTCTTTTGATAGTTTTGTATTAAACTTCCTGTATTGAAATCGTAACTCCAATCACCTTTCTGCAGGTAGTAATTGAGTTCATGTCTGAGTTGATTTCGAGCAGCTTCAATGTCAATTTGTTGATTTTCCACTTTTTGGTGAAACACATGCGTCGAATTAGATCTATGTACGTGTTTATTAGAAACTAAGTTATTTTGATCAGTCACTTGAGTTTTACCACTAACCGGTGGGTAAGAATTACGTGGAGGCAACATAGGACGGGGTAAATTTACACTGTAGCCTCTTTGAAACTCTAACGGATTACGAATAACATTGTTTACTTGCAGATTACCCTGATTACCGAAAGTATAGCCGTACACTTGGTTAGGATTAGGTTGCATCACTCCATCGTACTTATACCCTACACTATGGAACACTTCATTGTTCACTCCGTGTCCAACTTTCTTAATACAAGGATTTTTGTATTTTTCTCTAAACTCACTTATATTTCTCCTGTAGTCGTCAGACCCTTTGGAACTGCATCGAGTCGTAGTATTCGTTGGATAAGCAGTAGTTGTAACGCTTCTAGGCAATGTTGTAGGCTTAATTTGTTGCGGCGGTAGATATGGTTTTGGATAGTTAACAGAAGAATTGGAACCATTTCTCACGTTCTTTGTTAATGTTTGCGCAGTGATCAACGGTGTTAACTGAGACATTCTTAACTGATCCAGAGACTTGCTGTGCCTAGCCGGCAGGGTGCTCACACCACTCGTGATTTCATGTTTTTGTCTAAAAACTTCAAGTCCCGGTTCTGATTTCTCCTTGCCTAGACGTGATACGTTCGAAGCACTTTTTGCTGTACTGATATCAAGCAAAGTGGATGCGGAGTATCGAGACATTGGTTGTCCTTGTTGTATCGAGCAAGAAGCGAATGCGTTGTTTGGTGGTAGTTGAATCTCGCTAATTAGATTGTTTTGCACGATGTATCTATTTCTTCCTGTAAGCTCGAGTTGTTTGTTGTGTGCTTTGGGTAGTTCTACTACATTTTGTTTCACTAAAGCTCGTTTGGGGGATCCTCGGGCAGATTTTTGGGGAGCTAAAGTTAGAGTTGCTTGAACGACACTGGAGCTGGATTTAGGTGCATTCAATTGTGGTTCAAGAACATCCATGATTGTTCTGGGCAGTGTGAGGGTAACTCTGGAGGCTTCGGATGACGGTCTTCTGGAGTCCATGAGTGAACTAATACTACAAGCACAGTCATCTCCAAGGGGCTCCGAACATAGGAAGGGATCTGCATCAAGACACACATAGATTAGTACAAAGCTTTTTGTGCACGAAATGATAGTATTTGTAGTAACCGAACTTACCGCTTCCTGATTTGCTTGCACTGGAATTCAGAAATGAACGACGTCGAGCAAATTCTGCTGTGTCTTGATACCTGGAAGAATGAATAAAATTATTGTGGTGGCTTGGTTTAGTTAATTACATGTTAGATGTACTGTCATAAAGGTATTGAAGGCTGGTATTATACTAATTAAGTTATGTAAATATATCAACATTTATCATTCATTGTTTTTATGCAGTTTGGTAGACTTTGAATATAAACACTTTGTACGATGTGTTTTTACGAATGAATTCGGTGTACCTGTCTTCGAATATAATAGGCATGATATGCGGGTCTCCATCCAGGGCGATGCAGTGCACCGGCAGCGGCGGCAGCAGCGCGAGGTAGCGCGAGCGCCGCGCCACCTCGCCCACGCTCTGGTACGACTGGTAGTTGCTGTCGTAGCAACCCGCCAGCGAGTGCCGCGGGTTGTCCAGCACGAAGAAGCATTCGGCGAAGCGCTTTATGCTGGAAAGGGAATTGATTCATAAAGTAAGCCTAATGGTTAGCTGGTACTGAATTGAAATGTGCTTAAACAAAAATGAATCGGAGTTGCCAATTCTTATCCATGATTACCGTGGCCAACATATTGGCTCCGTGGGTATTGTAAGAAATGGTTAGTAATTTTATTGTTTGATAGAAGACTTTTATGCATCGCGTATTCACGTTATGCTCATAGGAATGGGATAGATCATTTGTTAT